>CADEHL010000172.1:1195149-2529922 GCA_902827135.1 Harpagifer antarcticus | reverse complement strand
TCTGATTGTGTGTGTTCTGATGTGTGTGTGTGTCTGATGTGGTGTGTTCTGATGTGTGTGTGCTCTGATGTGTGTGTTCTGATGTGTGTGTCCCGGTAACTGCTAGAATCCACTTCAAGACACTGGTATTTCCATACCATGCTGTGAATGGATCTGGCCCTTCCTACATCCAGGACATGGTTAAACTGTACACCCCAGCGCGTGCACTACGCTCTGCATCAGCCAAACAACTCGCTGCACCCTCGCTGCGAGGGGATCCAAGTTCCCATCAGCAAAACACGTGGGTTTGCTATCCCTGGCTCCAAGATGGTGGAATGAAGCTCCCCCATTGACATCAGGACAGCAGAAAGCCCTGCACATCTTCCGGCGCAGACTGAAAACTCATCTCTTTCGACTCCACCTTCGAGCGATAGAATTTACTAACAAAGAACTGCTAACAGAGCACTTATATACTAATATAGGACTGGCTTATCTATAGCCAGTTGAGTAGCACTTGAAATGTCTGGCTCTATGAAACCTGATGTACTTATATGATTCTGTTTTCTTCAAGGTTGTGTCTTCCTGGTCGAATGTACTTATTGTAAGTCGCTTTGGATAAAAGCGTCAGCTAAATGCAATGTAATGTACAATTATAATTAATACAACTGTTAATTTGATTAGAGCTTTGATGTGTATGTGTTGTATATGTTTATTGATATATGTATACATATGACGACTTAATATATAGTCGGCCTAATAGAAAACAGCTACGTTCAACTCTTTTAATGATATATTGCAAGTGCAATAAGAAGCTACAGGAACGTTAATCTACGTCGGTAATATTATGAACATTTAATACAACATTTACGGTACAAGATTTACATCATACAGCCCATGTAGTATAATATTTTTACAAATGATGAATTACAGCAAACATGTGCAATATATCCATTATTACAGTTCCGTGGGCTGGCAGTAAGACGATATGGTCCGTTCTTATTGTGCATCCATGGGTAAAGAGAAACTCATGTAGTACTGAACACGTAACATGAACGTGCCGGGCGGCGCGGTCCCCGTGGGTTAGATGCGCGTTCATAATACCGACGGAAATAACTCTCAGAATAACGTTATTAGCACATTTTTACAACTTGAGGAACGAATGTTTTTAATAAGGGCTATACAAGTGTTCATACTGGGTTGTTTATTTAGTTTAAAAAAAATTATCCAACGAGTTACAGACCACTCTTTCCCAATGTAAGTCAATGGGAAAAAGTGTTTCCGGGCCCATCAACCAAACGGAAGTGTAGTACTGCCGTTTGGCCACTACGAATATTCTCATCAGACTCCGGCGCACTTCCTGGGGGCTTGGCTGCTTCCCCTCCTCTCTCCTCGGTTCCCCTCCTCGGTCCTCTGCTCGCATCTCCTGTGGGCGAGACGTAGTCTCGAGGAGGGGAGTCGAGGAGGGGAAATTAAAAAATTGAGAAGCCTCTTTAATCCCGCCCACAGGAGATGCGAGCGGAGGAGTCGAGGAGGGGAACCGAGGAGAGAGGAGGGGAAGCAGCAGGCGGTTAGAGAAATGAGAACTCCTCTCCTCTGAGCAGTCATTTTAAAGAGATGTCCATTAATGATGACTGGAGGCACAGCAACCCTCTGTCTGATGGACAGATGTGTTCATGACTTATATATTTACTTTGATTCATTCACAGTGCGGTATAATGACAAAATAACAGGCTACAGATGCGGACACACACACAAACACATATATTTATATAAATATATACAATTTCAATCAAATAAGTATGAGAGCACTCTCATAATAACGTAACACTATCAGAGACTAGAAATATCCCCCCCCCCCACCCCCAAAAAAAAATCAGCTCCTAACGTCTAAACCTATCGTCTATTCCTTGACCTCTGAGTGAAACGTCACGGGGTTAAGGGATAGTGGATAGGAGAATTCAAAAGGATTTAGGAGAAGAGACTGTGGTACTTTAGAGAATCCGACTGCACTTTCACTATCATACGTGTTTATGATGCGTCAGCGGACGTCATGAATGTGCGTCTGCTGCTGTGGGGAAATGATGGAAACTATAGTTTTCTATACAGCGGACTACATGATCGACGGGCTACTGTAAACTCACCTAGAGACTCTGCACCGTGCTCTGATGCTGTTGCTTTATGATTTATGAACGTGGACAAAAGAGAAACATATTCTTCATGACCAAAGTTGGAATTTTAATAGAAAAGGAAAGTGAAACTTATGCTTGTCTCCCTCCGGTCCATACATCCACATCCAGATCAATCCCAATACATATGATTGTATGAAAAGATAGAAAAATAAATACATTTATTTATTATAAAGGTTAGTAGCCTAATTAACATCTACCACTGTGTATCAGCATTAAAACATGTTTAAAAAAGTTTAAGGAACCCCACACAGCTGACTGAACTGAGTAAATACTATGAAATGTTGACTTTATTTGATCATTTCAGTAAAAAAGTAACGTTAATATTTCTCCTTTTGATTATTATAGTGTTGAATGTTCAAAACAAAGCACTTTGGCAAGTTACCACATACGTTGTAAAATGCTTGATTAGCACCGTAACTTTCATGATATAATTTTTCGGTCATAATTGGTTGTTTCCGTGAACGGCCGAATATTGTGTCACTGTAAATGCTGTGGCCACAAGGCATTGTGGGGCAGCATTTTCTCCTTTCCTTTCGTAAAGGAAGAAGGCTTGTTTGAGACGAGCTGTGGCTCGCCTCGAAAGTATACGAGAATAGCCGATTGCAGCTGGGGGAGGTCTTAAAAAGCTCGCCTGAAATCGGACAGCTCGGAGTCTTCTTCTTCTTCTTCTTCTTCTTCTTCTTCTTCTTCGGTTTTTTGGCGGATTGCAAACAACTTTAAGGTGCATACCGCCACCTCCGGAGTCGGCTTGACTCGGTTTGCATTTATAAAGAATGCACACATGTGTTTAATCGTTAATGTCAGATATTTATTAAGTAAATACATTTGTTCCTGCTCAAGATTAGATTCTACTTTATTGTTATTGCACATATTACAGGTACTGAGACAACGAAATGCAGTTTGGCTTCTAACTGCGGAGCTGGATTTTCGCTTAGCCGGCTAACTTCAGGGAAAACTCCGGCTTTCCGGTGTCGGTACCATATCTGCTCGGGGTACCATATCTTCGCCCTCGAGCCCGGCCCCCTGACTCTTCCAGCCGCTGCCTTCGCCCTCATGCTCGGCCCCCTGAGTTCCGTGGTCTTCGCCCTCGAGCCCGGCCTCCTAAGTGCCGCGGTCTTCGCCCTCATGCTCGGCCCCCTGAGTTCACCCGCTGTGGTCTTCGCCCCTCCATGGACTCTGCCTTGCCCCCTGGCCATCCGCCCGAGACCCCCTCCATGGTCTCTGCCTTGCCCCCGGGCCGTCCGCCCGAGACCCCCTCCATGGTCTCTGCCTTGCCCCCGGGCCGTCCGCCCGAGACCCCCACCATGGACTCTGCCTTGCCCCCGGGCCGTCCGCCCGAGACCCCCACCATGGTCTCTGCCTTGCCCCCGGGCCGTCCGCCCGAGATCCCTTCCGGGCCCTCCGCTGTGCTCCTGGGCTGTCAGCCCAGGCCCGTCCTCCTGACCCCCTCCACCCACCCTGGTGGTCCTAGTTTTGTTTTGTGGCTACCACTGAGGTACTTCCAGGTAATTTCACTCCGTTAGGAAGGTCCCTACGCTAAACTGACAATTCAACTGCAGTCGAGGAGGCGGAAATTAGATAAATGGGAAAGGCCCCTTGTGTCTTGTCTGGTTTTACTTCCTGTGTTTTCCCTCCGGTCTGATTGTTAGAAGCCATTTCTCAATGTCGAGTAAACCTGCTGCAGAGCCACTATTGCAAGTATACTACGTCATCGAGTGGCGCCGAAGGACTGTTTAAATGCCCAGGATTCGGCGCCACTCAATGACGTAGTATACTTGAAATAGTGGCTCTGCAGCAGGTATACTCGACATTGAGAAACGGCCTGAGTGTGTTCACCTGCTGTCCCCCCCCCCCTCTATAGCTGTGTCTTGTCTCTGTCATTAGTCTTGTATTTATTCCTGTCTTACCTTATGTTCTTTGTGTGATCGTTGTCTATTTTTCCTGCCTGTTCCTGTACGTGGTTCTGCTCCTGTTCCTCGTGTCCTCTAGTTAGTGCTTGTTACTTTTTCTTTGTTTTGTGTTTTTTTTTTACGTTACCTGGTCTGGTGCCCAATCATTAAACTTTGATACCAGCGTGTGGGTCCTATTTCCTCCCAAACCCCTGACACTCTTCATCTAATACTTATGACAAACCCAAACTGTTATCCAGGATCCTGATGCTCTTGTCTTTCAAGCCGCATGCAAGGTAGAGATAGAGATGAAAGAATAAAGTCAGCTGACAATAACAATAAAACTGTATTTTTAATACACAAATACTATGTAATTAGCTTTTCAACTGCAAATGTATCTCAGTGTAAAGATATGTGAATACAACTCAAAGTTGTAAGCATCTTAAGCATCCTCAATGATTCTTGATGTTCCATAATGATTAAAAAAAAGAAAAGTCTCCTCCAGTCTCACACAGAACAGCCATCAACCTGTTAAAATGTGGAGAGCAGTTTTAAGAAAATACATTTTAGGAGTGGTGCTTCACAAAGAAGTTACCATGTTGATTTTAAATGAGAAAAAACCAGGACAGAAAATGTCTGCTTTTCATTCCACCCCTGAAAAATACTGTTGTTTGCTGACTATAAATGGCCGAGGAGAGGTTGCTTTGATCTTTGCATTTGAAATAGAGTAGTGACACTGAATGCATTACAGGAGGATGTGAAGAGAGGCATGCTGGATGGCTTTATCTTCATTTCACTAAAATAAGGTAAATGGAGGTGTCTTTCTCCTCAGATTAGTATTTTTTGTTTCATAATAGTCAATTTAAGAGGCAAACTATCAGCGCGCTCCCAAAAAACCTACACTGAGAAGACGGAAACGTTGATTTTAATTAAATGTCAACAGATTTCACCTAACTGTACTGTCCACACGGAGACGAAACGGGTGTTATCCGCTATAGTTCTTTATCGTATGGACGGTTCGTCCACACGAGGCCGTAACGAAACCGCGGAAACGGAGCCCTCAAACGATAACGCATCCCAAAGTGGGAAGGTCTGGTAACGTAATGCTTGCGACACCGTGTACACCCTAAATGATCATTTCCTGAAAATGATGGCGCTATAGCCCCGCCTCTCCCCACCTCTCCTGCTCACCCCCGTGTCATTGCTGATGCGTTTCGCCAACAACAACAACAACAATGTCGGATCACAGGGTTGCGTTCGTGCTCCAGATGCTACTGACCATGATACAGATTTTGGTGCAAAATGTACAGCTCCTCTACCAAAACCATCAGCAACAATAATAATATAATAATAATAATCGTCATCGGTCTTCTTCGCTGCTTTTGGTGTATTTTGTGGCCAAAGTGCAGCGCCACTTACAGGCCCGGCATATGCACTATAGCGTCTCCAGCGGGTCGAGCGGTCTCGTGTGGACGAACACGTTTCTTGTGCCGATTCCGTGTGGACGGAAGACTATTTTGATATCGACCTCGGACCCCGTTTTTGTATCCGTGTGGACGGGGCCTTAGGTTTGTTGACCGCAATCATTTTAGTTTAATTAACTTAATATTATTGGTTTCAACTAAACTAATACAGTTATGTGAAATATAAGGGGCTATATGGCTGTGTAAACGGCCATCCATATTATACCTCTACGTTTCGGGCTGGACCGGTTTCGCCTATCCTGGACTGCTGTGCTGAGGAGGATCTTCACCGGGGACATCGCGGAGAGACCGGAGCGCCTCTACGCCTCGAGCTGGGCCTGCTTTGCCTATCCTGCTGTGCTGTGGAGGTTTTGCACCGGGGATATCGCGGAGAGACCGGAGCGCCTCCACGTTTCGGGCCTGCTTGCGCGCCTATCCGGATGCTGTGCTGGTCTGGGAAAATGGCCCCTATCGTGATTCGGCTGTGCCTGTTAGCTATTTTGGACAATGAGAAGTTCTCTCGTCATCCTGAGAAGTCGACTGGATCCAGGTCTGTTCTACCGCCTGCAGTGGACATCCCCTGTAAATGTTCAGATGTGTTACACAAACAATTACTGGTTGCCTTGTCACAGACATTCAGTTCGACAAATGTTTGTCTTTCTCACTTGCCTGCTATGATGGTTCTTCAGGACTGCTTCTTGAGCTCTAATCTCACTTTGGCGGAGTTTGCTGGTGACTTTAAAGCAGATGACAATATATGTGTGTCGGTTAAGAGGAAAAGGTGCTTGTTTTTTTTGCTATTATTACTATCAGGGAATGTACAACTAAACCCTGGACCGCCCAGTAGCAGTAGTAGTCAGATATCTACTCCTGCTGATTTTAATTCTAGATCTGGGTTGTGATTAGGGGTACAACAACTAATCGACTTAATCGATTACCAAATTAGTTGGCAACTAATTCAGTCGTCGATTAGTTGGTGACGTCATCACATGTGTTTTACACCCCGTTAAGCTCCAACGTTATCGCTCATTTTTATCGGTACAGGAGACATTTAAAACATATGTCATATGTATTATTGCTACATAAACATTGTATCGCAGTCTTAGTGTCGCCAACTCCGTTTCTAATATGCAATATGACTACAAAATGCGTCTATAATGTATTTTCGATCTTCCCAATTCAGACGAGAGATCTCTCCCCTGCCTGCTTGCGAGGGGGCGGGGCAGTTTACACACACACGCAGCTGCTACATGCATGCAACACACACACACGGAGGAGATGGCGGAGAGAACGCGCTCCGAGTTGTGGTTAAACTTTAGCCGTCTCGATGTGGACAATGCTCGTTACCAAAAGTGCAAGAACAATTTATCATGTAAGGGCGGTAACACGAGCAATTTGTCTAAACATTTAGCAAAAGTGCTCCACATCCAGACGGAGGAATGCACCGGGTTCGACTGTCTTTCTAGCAGCTCTGTAGCCCCATCCACGTGTAACGTTTCCACGTCAGGTGTTATGTATGCTAGTAGCAACACACAGAGTTAACTCAGTTATAAAAACATAGGTTAATGATTAGAGGTAGAGTTTAGAGTTATTTATTTTGTTAAAGTTTCAGCTATTCTGTTTACAGTTCTGTCATCACATTATTTAATATGATTTGTTAAAACGTTGTTTCTTTTGATGTGAAATATTATGCATTTAAGGCGAGACACCCCAGGTGAATAGGGTAATTTTTTTAACTTAAAGGTATCAGCTAGAAATTTCTCCAGTTCATGTCTTACAATAAGGCAATTGTCTTTTGTATTACAAGTTTTCTGAAATAGCATGTTTAAATATGCAAATTATCCATTATCTCATTAAATATGCACATATTTTAACACATTTCAGGAATCGAAATCTGAACTTTGGATAAAGCCAGGTTCAAAATTCTTGTTTCATTTTGTAGTCATATTAGTATCTAAGGCTTTTACAGAAGGGATATTGGATATCTCTTTTTATCACTCAATAAATCAGAAAATACTGTCAACAGCCCTAAAATATCCATTTTCGCCATGTTTTTAGGTATACAATGTTGTATAATTCAGGCTATGAATTATATATGAACAAACCCTTCTGTAAAAGCCTTCATAATATTGATAGGAATATAACTGGAAGGTTTGGTGTCTCTACGTGCTTCTGAAGTTGAAATTTCGAACTCAGAGTAGGAGACAAAACTCATTTTGAGAAAACGACCTTTAAAGATGGCAGTGAGGCGCTAGCTAAACCCTCCTGTTCTTTGGATGATATATTGCGCATCGACGCACTCCGTGAAGGTGTTTCATGTTCGGGGTCATTTGTTTTTTGTATAACCTTGCTTCGTGCAAGAGACAATTGTTGTCGTCTTCTCTGTGAACGTTTTTTTTCGCCGTTCTTTTGCGATTTTGAGATTTCAATTTCTAGCGGAAAGCTAAACAGGAAGTGCTTTAGCACACCACGTGACGCATCTGAACGAATCACGTTGTCAGAAATTGACACCAGCCAATGAGATTTCGTTTCTTGGTTTAAGACCCCTTTGTGCTTTCACGATTGGTTGCTGATACAAAGGAAATGACCATATTTGGATCCGATGAGATTGTGCAGGAGAGACGGAGCTTTCCAACGATATCTCTGTTGACATGGTGCACACAGCGGTCGCGGTGCTTTATGTTACGTTAGAAAGCTAACTTTTGGTGAATTTAGGAGAAATCTACAGACGCAAATAGACAAACTATAGTAAAATAAACACTTAAATGTGTATTTTGTACGTTTTCCTTCCAAAAGCCTGAAAGAAAACATGTTATGGAATCAAAATAGCACAAAATCTCAAAATTGACCAGTACTTGAAAAACGATGTTTTTGCCTGCCGTGTCTCGCCTTAATTAAAATAAAAAGCAATGTTAGTTTTGTTCACAATTTGTTTAGTTAGTTTACCTTATTTCTTGTCAAAAGAACCGTTAATACTATCGTTAAAAGGACCGGATCGATAAGCAGTATCGATATAAGTAGTAGTATAGTTAAAACCTTAACGATCCGAATAATCGATTAATCGTTTCATTAATCGATAGATTAATCGATTAATCGATTATCAAATTAGTCGTTTGTTGCAGCCCTAGTTGTGATTCATTCACTTAAATGTGCGCAGTCTGTTACCTAAGTAAGATTTTGTCAGCATTTCGGCGAGCTCGACTGATGCTGATGTCATTGTCTTATCAGAAACGTGGCTAGATAAAACTATATTGGCCTCTGACATATCCTTAAATGGTTACAGTGTATATCGTACCGACCGACCTAATAAAGGTGGTGGCGTTGCCATTTATGTGAAAAATAAGTTTTGTGTAACCAAGATGGTTTCCAAATCTATTAGTAAACAACTAGAATTGTTAGCCTTAAATATCGAAGTAGCAAAGGGTCAACAGGTCACCCTCAGCTGTCAAGGACTCTTTATCTTCATTGGCAACACTTTTATCTCAACTTGACTACAAGGAAATAGTGCTGCTTGATGATTTTAATAAATAGGACTGGTTAACTTCTGTGTCAGAGGATTTTAAAAACCTTTGTATCTCTCTGAATGTTACTCAGATTATGGACAGTCCTACTCGCCCTAACATTAAGTCCCCAAATAAATCCTCCTTAATTGATCTAATTTTAACTAATGTTCGCCATAAATACTCATCTGTGGGAGTATTTACAAATGATCTGAGTGATCACTGTGTTGTAGCCACAATTAGGGACACTAAAGTCCAAAAGGTGACACCTTGCATTATCAGTAAGTGAGACAAAAAACATTTTGTGGATCAGGGTTTTGTACATGTACCCCTGCGTATAAAATCTAAGTATTATCTGTCAATTACCACAGAAAACCTGAATAATCCTGGAAAATGTTGGAAAGCCATGAAATCGATATCCACCGGTGATATCCGTAATGAGCTACCTCCGTGCATTACCACAGCATCTGGCACTATATCGGACAGGGCTATGTTAAAAATTGTTTTAATGAGCACTTTGTGTCCTGTGGCTCTCCTGTGTTTGATTATGTCACTAACTCTGCTTCTGTGAACACCACAGTCTGTGACTCTGAAAAACGTGTTTTGGAAAACCCTTTCAGTGTAACGACTGAATGAACACAAGTGGAGGACTCAATAGCACGACTCAGAGACAGAGGCTTAGGATACAAAAAAGGTCTTTATAGCCAAGGTTCGGTACACAGGAGATCAGTTAATAAGGCCAACAAAACAGACGAGGAGTAGACAGGGACCGGGTCAGGACACGAAGCTGGGTCAGGTACACATGGAATCAGATACTATGAAAAATACTGCTGGAATGGTAGGAATAACTAAGACGAACTGGCACTGAAGGGAATGTGGATGCAGACTAAGTAGGCAGAGGGAGAGATGATAGTGGGGCACAGGTGAGGCTAGTAGTAGTAACAATGCCGCTTTCGTCTCATTAGTATGCATAAAAAGACAGATGGACACCCCCCAATTATGCAAATGAGATAAGTCCCGCCTCCCATTGTTCGAGATCCTTTGATGTGAGGGGGTGAGGTGTTATAACGGGTAGGTGTGAAAAGCCCCCCTGTGGAGTGCCTTTGTTGTCTAATTCTTTGATGTGTTGATTAAGGCAGTCTCTTTGAAGTTATGTTCTCTGGCCCCTGTCCCCTCACACCCCTTTGTTGTCTAATTCTTTGATGTGTTGATTAAGGCAGTCTCTTTGAAGTTATGTTGTCTGGCCCCTGCCCCCTCAAACCCCTTTGTAGTCTAAGCCTTTGATGTGAGTTGTTATAACAGGTAGGTGTGAAAAGCCCCCCTGTGTAGTGCCTTAGTTGTCTAATTCTTTGATGTGTTGATTAAGGCAGTCTCTTTGAAGTTATGCTGTCTGGCCCCTGTCCCATCAGGGTTGTCTATTCTAATTAGCCTTTGATGTTTTGCCCTTTGATGTGAGGTGTTATAACAGGCAGGTGTGATTTCACACTGGTGTGTTATAAGCCTTTGATGTTAATCTAGGTGTCTCTTTGAAGTTATGCATGAGACGGTCTAGCCCCCGCCCCCTCCCAGCCCAGGCCTCTCCCCCCTTTCTCCAACCCCTTCCTTTTTGCTATGAGGCTAGCAGATAGTGGGGGGTGGAAATAGATGAAAAAAGAAATACGCAGACTATTTAAAAAGACAGTAATTTCCAATTACCAAGTCACCTTTCAAAAAAGAAAAATTACCAAGAGACGCCTGTGACAACTTACCGCCATCCGTTCGGAGCGCCAGTCAAGAAACGAATGCCGCAGCTGTGTGGGGGTCAGACGCCTACAGCCAGATATCTGTGCACAAACTTACCTCGGCCCTCTTATGGTCATGTGCGTGCGTTCATGTGTGCTGGAGGAGGGGCTCTGTGAGGAAGTGGCAGATTTTCCCCCCGGTTGTGTACTTTTCAAATACGTAAAGAGGGAAATAATAAAACTATTTTAAAAACATGATCTTTGTCTTTTTTTTATAATTACTTTACACAACTATAAGGAAACCCCCTATGAAGTTATATGAGGATGTATGGGTGTAATATGTAGTATGCATCAAAAAAGATTTGACGGCAAAAGACTCTTACTTTTACAGAGGGCTCCTCATGTTTCTTTTTTAAGTTTTTGTGAAACTGTTAACTACAAGGAAGTATATGTTTGCAAAGAGGGTATTCATATTCATCTAAAAATATCTTATTTAGGTTTTTAATAGTGATACCTAAGGATATTCTCTTTAGTTGTATGGATTGTGAACTAATGTGTAATTACTTTATTAACTATAAGAAAGTCTCTCTGAAGAGGGAAATAATAATTTAAAATATACTATTGCCCCCATGATCTTTGTCTTTTTTATAATTAATTTACACAACTATAAGGAAGCCCATTAAGAAGTTATGTGAGGGTATATAGGGGTAATAATAGAATGTTGCTGTATGCAAAAAAAAAAGGTTTGACTGGTGAAAAAGACTCTCACTTTTACAGATTTTACAGATTATTTAAAAGTAAGGGGGTGAAAATAGATGAAAAAAGAAATACGCTCAAATTAAATAACAAGACAGTCATTTCCACTCACCAAGTCACCTTTCAAA
This sequence comes from Harpagifer antarcticus, assembly GCA_902827135.1. NCBI lineage: Eukaryota > Metazoa > Chordata > Actinopteri > Perciformes > Harpagiferidae > Harpagifer > Harpagifer antarcticus. Next base: position 2,518,297 of record CADEHL010000172.1, on the reverse strand, counting down.
AAAGACAAATGGTCAAGAGACGCCTCAACATGGGATTAATCTGCGAGACGCCTGTAACAATTTACAGTAATCCGTCCGGAGCACCAATCAAGAAACGAATACAGCATCTGTGCCGGGTTCAGACGCCTCCAGCCGAAGAACTTCATGAAGAATGGACTCTGAAAAATGGCGATGTTTGGGGTTATGTATTCAACTATATGGCGAATGAACTGCATTTCTACAATCTGAAGAATGGAGAAACGTATGGTCCCCATAGTGTTAAAGCGACACTGACCTCAACAGATTGGGCTGTGTTAACTCTGGTGTCTTCCAGAGAGCTCCACGCAAACCACTGTATTGGAAGAAGTAGTGCATCAAGAAACCATAGTGGAACCAGCGGTGTACAATATATTTACAAAGAAAAGCAAAGAAACGCAGACAGCATGCAAGATCAAAGAAGAGTTTTCACCGCTGCCCCTCAATGTGAAGGAAGAAGAAGAAGGAGATATCCCCCCGCCACCAGAAGTGAGAAGAGTCCTGACAAGCACCGTCTGGGAAACTAAAAGTGAACCATCAGGGCGGTGGTATTACCGCGCAAGCCGTTTGGTGACGCTGGGGAAGGACCCCTCTGATGATTTTGTTTTGGAGTATTTCAACTCTACATGCGGGGTTTTTCAGACATCCTTGCGGGTGCCTCTGACTGCTTGGCTGAAAATGATTGATGGAAAAGCTACAAAGCTTAAAGAACTTTTTAAACAGAGTCAGACATCGATGGACATTATACTGGTGAAAAAGACTCTCACTTTTGCAGAGGACTCCGCCTCCCACCAACATAACAAGTCACACCCTCCTCACCAGATCATTTAAAACTAAGGACCCCTCAAAGAAAAGCATTGTGTTTTCTAACTATGTAAAAGGTCTTACGAAAATGTGTTATCTCTCTATCAAGATGATGTGTTTTTAAAATGAATTTTGTGAAAAATACCAACGGTGTGAGAGACGTCACAAAGACACTCATTTTAACCACAGTGTTTGTTCTCTACAAATGTTTAAAGATTGTTACAAAATGTAAAAAATAAAAAAAGTATGGAGACAAAATTAATTCAGGTGACTCTGTCTTTATTAGGAAAACAAAAATATAATACAAATGGTTTTGGGGGTAAAATGTAACCATCTTGGACTTAATATTCTAACAAAATACTTTATCTGAATACATTTTCTTTTAAACGCACTTTTTGAAATTATTTATTTATTATTTCAGTGGAGCAATCCGGTTTTTTGTTAACATCAATGCTTTTTTCTCTTTTCTTGTGTTACTGAGATACTTTTAGACACACTTGGGCGTATGCAACACTTAACAACTGGTAGAATATGAAGTACTTTGTAAGGAATTTGGTTTTCTTTTAATGGCAGGTTGTTTTTTTTGGAAAAACACTTGTTCAGTTAAACAAGGTTTTTTCTTTTCTGATAACCTTACATATTTTAGTTATTTTCTGCTACCAAGATACTTTAAGATACACCTTGATGTATGCAACACTTAACAAAAGGGTATAATATGAAGTACTTGGTAAGGAATGGAGTTTTCTTTAAGGGGTGCAAAACTTTAGAACTGGGTAAAATATTCATTATTTTGTAATGAATTGAGTTTTCTTTCTTTTGATTTTCAACATACTATTTGTACACAATGACTTTTTCCATATTTCTGACAAACTATACTTTTTGACTTTTTCTGTAAAATCATGACAAAACTATTACTTATTCTTAAATTTCACCTATTGCTGCTTGGTTGGAAATGATAGATGAAAAAGCTACAACGCTTAAAGAACTTTTTTAAAAACTCTCAATTCTATAAATGACTCCCCCCATTCAACGCAATAAGTCCCACCCTCCAATCGGCAAATCATCTAAAATGAAGGACCCCACTAAGACGACCGTTGTAAACTAGCCATGGATCTGAGAAAAACCAAGACTCCCCCTGCGAGTTGCAGCCAGGAACAGACTCCTGAACTACCATCATCACCACCATTTTGGACACTCGAATCCTGCATTACTACTGCTGCTGATTTTGCTCCTTGGGCCAAGACGTCTCTGTTTGTGGACACAGTGAAATCGGTGTTGGTTGATATTGTGGAGAGGGTGATACATCGGTACAGAGAAGAAATCTGCAACGGGTGCCGAGTCAGTCACCCCGGCTAGAGGCAACACGATTTTCTGAATGACATGTCCGATTTTTACTTCAGAAACAATTACAGCGCGTTAATGAAAAGACTCTGGCTCACCGACTTCATTACTGAGATCGACCAGAATCTTATTGATAAAGACATTTTCACGGATGATTGGAGGATCCAAGGCGCTTCGGAGGCTTTTCTTCACAATCTCAAAAATTGCAGACGCCTCAAGGAGAGACTTGAAAAGATCCATGCCAAGTTGGATGGAGAAGAAGAAGACTATTAACCAGCAGTTGACTGAAGCCAGGGATTTTGTTCGATACATTGACTTTTTTCTTTAAAGTAAAATAAAAATGGGAAACTACTATGCAAAACACTCTGTATATATTGATCATATTGTAGTCAATACCCTTTGAATAAGTGTGGTGATGAGGACAATTGAAAACAGAATGAGTAGTGACGTGTAAAAAGAATGGCTGAAGTTTGTAAACTGGAAGACATTTTGGATATCGTTCATTCTGGCAGTACTATTCCGGGTCATTGGGAAACGATTGTAAACGAAACATTTAAAGTGGTCCTGGAATCTTCATTTTCCAAAACATTCTGTAACATTAGCAAAGAAATTAAACAAACATCAAAAGTGTATCATGTGCTCTAATTGTATGCTCTGTTTGTAGATGTAATGCATCTTTGTGTCGAAAACAGCATACACATGAATATTTTGACTGAAGTGAAAAAACTCCACCATGATATTTCCAGTAATATGGGGAATTATAAGCTGGAGACGGTCCTGGTGTCACGGTTGAGTGAAGGAAGCAGGACCCAAATGCAGATAACTCTGATAAACCTTTATTTCAAGGAAATGAAACTAATACCGACAAAACAGAACACTCACCGGGGTGAATTCAGTCACCAACAAAAGAAGCACCAACACTGAACACAGGACGAGACAAGACTAAATACAGGGAGGGATAATTACAAGACGAGACACAGCCGGGCAGGGGAGGAGAAACACAAGGGCCACAGGTGAACACAATCAGCTAACGAGACACACCAGGGAAACTAACGACAGGAGGAAAACATGACATAGAGAACAGCGAAAACACCCAAACCAAGACAGAACTGTGACATGACATGATAACCGTGACACCTGGGGATGTTACAATCAGTATAACTATTGATTTTTGTGTGTGAAAAAATAAAAATGTAAATAGGACATTTTTAAAAAATAAAAAAAAGTGGGGTTTTTTATATTTAAAAACTGTTGTCTTCATTATAGCAAGGAGAGTGTGTCTGATACATGTGTATTACAGTCCTTTACATGCACTGTTGTCTTCATTATAACAAGGGGAGGATAACAGGGAAGATGTAGTATAAATGTGTATTGAAACATGCGTATTATACACCCACAGAAACACAGAAAAGCAGAAACACAGAAACACAGAAACGCAGAAACACAGAAAACACTAGTATGGTTTTTGTGTTTTCAGTGTTTTCTGTGTGTCTGTACAGACAAAGCACAAATCATTTAAAACAAACCCTGAATACAATCTAGAGAGGACCATTAAGAGTCAGATGCTTGACGAAATCTACTAAAACAAAGTACTTCATTATCTACTTTTCAGTTTTTAAATACAAAAGTGTATCTTTCAGTAACGTTTTTGAGAGAATTAAGCATAAATCTGTCAAATGTTCAAAACATAATTGTTTCACTGAAATAGCCTCAAAATCACAAACTGCCATTAAGAGTCAGATGCTTTTACGAAATCTAATAAAACAGAGTACTTTCTACAGATGACTCCTCCCACTCAACGCAATAAGTCCCACCCCACTCAGCAAATCATATAAAACTAAGGACCCCACTAAGACGACCGTTGAAAACTAGCCATGGATCTGAGAAAAACCAAGTCTGATGTAGTCTCCCCTTATTATCACCAGGATACCGGATATGGGCTTAATGACTGGATGTTACAAAGTAGGGGAGAGGATGTTCCCGAAGAAGAGCTCTCCTCTATATCATATTGATGTAAGGTCTTTAGGACAAAAGAGGACCATGATAACATGACATATGAAGAATATGTCTCTTCTTTAAAAGATGGTATTATATATAACCTTTATAAAAACAGTATATCTCATACCACTCGCCAAGATCGCAAATGACAATTAGCAGAAAAGAAAAGAAAAAGTAAAGAAAAATGAAGAAAAAGAAAAAGCAAAATGAAAAGGAGAAGAAAAATGAAAAGCAAACGCAGAATGCGAATGAAAAGAAAAGGGGCAAAAGGACGGAAAATGAAAAAGACAAAAAGAAGGAAGGTGAAAAGAAAAAGGAACAAAGTGAAGAAATTTAAACTAGAGGATGCTGATGGTGTTGTAGAGCCATTACCGGATCATAATAATCTTATAGATCATCTACCGCTAACCGACTGCTGCGAATGTGTTGAGCAAATACCAAAAGCAATGGCAGAGCTTTGCTTCAATATAATGAGAGAAAACGCGCGATACTGTGGAATTGCCCTAATTGGCGACAGTGCCAGAACATGTAAAAGACTGTTGGAGGATCTCTATTCTAGTATCGGTTGTCATTACATCGAAGGATATGCCCAAACGTGTGACGACATAGACAAAGCTTTTGAAGACAATTATATGGTACCTGCCCTTACAGCTAAATAAATCCTATGCCAGGTATTCAACAGACCACAAGAAGCACAAGAAGCCCCAGAAAGGATTACATTCAGAGCTAATAATGGTGAAACCGAAGAAGAAGCAAAGCAGATTATAATCGTTGCGGGTGAAAGTATAGAGAAATTGCATGTGATGTTAATGCATTTATCTGATATAAAAAATGCATTCGTATACTTCCAAGAGACTCCTAAACAACTACTTGGGCAGTGTGAATTGAACCATTACAAAATGAAAATGTGTTTTTTATTTTTTGCTTTCATATATAGTAATAGTATTGTAAACGAAACATTTAAAGTGTATCATGTGCTCTCATTGTATGCTCTGTTTTTAGATGTAATGCATCTTTGTGTCAAAAACAGAGCATACAATGAGAGCACATGATACACTTTAAATGTCAATACTATTACTATATATGAAAGCAAAAAATAAAAAACACATTTTCATTTTGTAATGGTTGTTTAATTGAAAACACCACATTCAACACATTTTCATAAAAACACATTACATTTTACCAAGTTAATGTCGTAGTGCATACAAGGTAATAGACGATTTGCACTGCTGCTTCTCTCCGCGTTTCATTTACAGTGATCGGTTCATCGTTCAATTCACACTGCCCAAGTAGATGTTTAGGAGTCTCTCTCAATTAAACAACCATTACAAAATGAAAATGTGTTTTTTATTTTTTGCTTTCATATATAGTAATAGTATTGTAAATGAGAGCACATGATACACTTTTGATGTTTGTTTCATTTCTTTGCTAATGTTACAGAATGTTTCGGAAAATGAAGATTCCAGGACCACTTTAAATGTTTCGTTTACAATCGTTTCCCAATGACCCGGAATAGTACTGCCAGAACGAACGATATCCAAAATGTCTTCCAGTTTACAAACTTCAGCCATTCTTTTTACACAGGCGTCACTACTCATTCAATTTTCAATTGTCCTCATCACCACACTTATTCAAAGGGTATTGACTACAATATGATCAATATATACAGAGCGTTTTGCATAGTAGTTTCCCATTTTTATTTTACTTTAAAGAAAAAAGTCAATGTATCGAACAAAATCCCTGGCTTCAGTCAACTGCTGGTTAATAGTCTTCTTCTTCTCCATCCAACTCGGCATGGATCTTTTCAAGTCTCTCCTTGAGGCGTCTGCAATTTTTGAGATTGTGAAGAAAAGCCTCCGAAGCGCCTTGGATCCTCCAATCATCCGTGAAAATGTCTTTTTCAATAAGATTCTGGTCGATCTCAGTAATGAAATCGGTGAGCCAGAGTCTTTTCATTAACGCGTTGTAATTGTTTCTGAAGTAAAAATCGGACATGTCATTCAGAAAATCGTGTTGCCTCTGGCCGGGGTGACTGACGCGGCACCCGTTGCAGATTTCTTCTCTGTACCGATGTATCACCCTCTCCACAATATCAACCAACACCGATTTCACTGTGTCCACAAACAGAGACGTCTTGGCCCAAGGAGCAAAATCAGCAGCAGTAGTAATGCAGGATTCGGGTGTCCAAAATGGTGGTGATGATGGTAGTCCAGGAGTCTGTTCCTGGCTGCAACTCGCAGGGGGAGTCTTGGTTTTTCTCAGATCCATGGCTAGTTTACAACGGTCGTCTTAGTGGGGTCCTTCGTTTTAGATGATTTGCCGATTGGAGGGTGGGACCTATTGCGTTGAATGCGGGGAGTCATTTATAGAATTGAGAGTTTTTAAAAAAGTTCTTTAAGCGTTGTAGCTTTTTCATCTATCATTTCCAACCAAGCAGCAATAGGTCAAATTTAAGAATAAGTAATAGTTTTGTCATGATTTTACGGAAAAAGTCAAAAAGTATAGTTTGTCAGAAATATGGAAAAAGTCATTGTGTACAAATAGTATGTTGACAATCAAAAGAAAGAAAACTCAATTCATTACAAATTAATGAATATTTTACCCAGTTCTAAAGTTTTGCACCCCTTAAAGAAAACCCCATTCCTTACCAAGTACTTCATATTATACCCTTTTGTTAAGTGTTGCGTACATCAAGGTGTATCTTAAAGTATCTTGGTAGCAGAAAATAACTAAAATATGTAAGGTTATCAGAAAAGAAAAAACCTTGTTTAACTGAACAAGTGTTTTTACAAAAAAAACAACCCTGCCATTAAAAGAAAAACAAAGTACTTCATATTCTACCAGTTGTTAAGTGTTGCATACGCTCAAGTGTGTCTAAAAGTATTTCAGTAACACAAGAAAAGAGAAAAAAGCATTGATGTTAACAAAAAACTGGATTGTTCCACTGAAATAATAAATAAATAATTTCAAAAAGTGCGTTTAAAAGAAAATGTATTCAGATAAAGTATTTTGTTAGAATATTAAGTCCAAGATGGTTACATTTTACCCCCAAAACCATTTGTATTATATTTTTGTTTTTCTAATAAAGACAGAGTCACCTGAATTATTTTTGTCTCCATACCTTTTTTATTTTTTACATTTTGTAACAATCTTTATACATTTGTAGAGAACAAACACTGTGGTTAAAATGAGTGTCTTTGTGACGTCTCTCACACCGTTGGTATTTTTCACAAAATTCATTTTTAAACACATCATCTTGATAGAGAGATAACACATTTTCGTAAGACTTTTTACATAGTTAGAAAACACAATGCCTTTCTTTGAGGGGTCCTTAGTTTAATGATCTGGTGAGGAGGGTGTGACTTGTTATGTTGAGTGGGAGGCGGAGTCCTCTGCAAAAGTGAGAGTCTTTTTCACCAGTATAATGTCCATCGATGTCTGACTCTGTTTAAAAAGTTCTTTAAGCTTTGTAGCTTTTCCATCAATCATTTTCAGCCAAGCAGTCAGAGGCAACCGCAAGGATGTCTGAAAAACCCCGCATGTAGAGTTGAAATACTCCAAAACAAAATCATCAGAGGGGTCCTTCCCCAGCGTCACCAAACGGCTTGCGCGGTAATACCACCGCCCCGATGGTCCGCTTTTAGTTTCCCAGACGGTGCTTGTCAGGACTCTTCTCACTTCTGGCGGCGTGGGGATATCTCCTTCTTCTTCCTTCACATTGAGGGGCAGTGGTGAAAACTCTTCTTTGATCTCGCATGCTGTCTGCGTTTCTTTGCTTTTCTTTGTAAATATCTTGTACATCGCTGGTTCCACTATGGTTTCTTGATGCACTACTTCTTCCGATACAGTGGTTGCGTGGAGCTCTCTGGAAGACACCAGAGTTAACACAGCCCAATCTGTTGAGGTCAGTATCGCTTTAACACTACGGGGTCCATACGTTTCTCCATTCTTCAGATTGTAGAAATGCAGTTCATTCGCCATATAGTTGAATACATAACCCCAAACATCGGCATTTTTCAGAGTCCATTATTCATGAAGTTCTTCGGCTGGAGGCGTCTGAACCCGGCACAGATGCTGTATTCATTTCTTGATCGGTGCTCCGGACGGATGGCTGTAAGTTGTCACAGGCGTCTCGCAGATTAAACCCATGTCGAGGCGTCTCTTGGCCATTTGTCTTTTTTGAAAGGTGACTTGGTGAGTGGAAATGACTGTCTTGTTATTTAGTTTGAGCGTATTTCTTTTTTCATCTATTTCCACCCCCTTACTTTTAAATGATCTGGTGAAGAGGGCGGGACTTGTTATGTTGAGTGGGAGGCGGAACCCTCTGTAAAAGTGAGAGTCTTTTTCACCAGTCAAACCTTTTTTTTTTGTTGCATACAGCAAAATTCTATTATTACCCCTATACACCCTCACATAACTTCATATTGGGCTTCCTTATAGTTGTGTAAAGTAATTATAAAAAAGACAAAGATCATGGGGGCAATAGTATATTTTAAATTATTATTTCCCTCTTCAGAGAGACTTTCTTATAGTTAATAAAGTAATTACACATTAGTTCACAATCCATACAACTAAAGAGAATATCCTTAGGTATCACTATTAAAAACCTAAATAAGATCTTTTTAAATGAATATGAATACCCTCTTTGCAAACATATACTTCCTTGTAGTTAACAGTTTCACAAAAACTTGCAAAATCTAATATTACACACATACATCCTCATATAACTTCATAGGGGGTTTCCTTATAGTTGTGTAAAGTAATTATAAAAAAAAGACAAAGATCATGTTTTTAAAATAGTTTTATTATTTCCCTCTTTACGTATTTGAAAAGTACACAACCGGGGGGGAAATCTGCCACTTCCTCACAGAGCCCCTCCTCCAGCACACATGAACGCGCGCACATGACCATAAGAGGGCACGAGATAAGTTTGTGCACAGATCTCTGGCTGTAGGCGTCTGACCCCCACACAGCTGCGGCATTCGTTTCTTGACTGGCGCTCCGAACGGATGGCGGTAAGTTGTCACAGGCGTCTCTTGGTAATTTTTCTTTTTTGAAAGGTGACTTGGTAAGTGGAAATTACTGTCTTTTTAAATAGTCTGCGTATTTCTTTTTTCATCTATTTCCACCCCCACCACATAGCAAAAAGGAAGGGGTTGGAGAAAGGGGGGAGAGGCCTGGGCTGGGAGGGGGCGGGGGGCTAGACCGTCTCACGCATAACTTCAAAGAGACACCTAGATTAACATCAAAGGCTTATAACACACCAGTGTGAAATCACACCTGCCTGTTATAACACCTCACATCAAAGGGCAAAATATCAAAGGCTAATTAGATTAGACAACCCTGAGGGGACAGTGGCCAGACAGCATAACTTCAAAGAGACTGCCTTAATCAACACATCAAAGAATTAGACAACAAAGGGGTGTGAGGGGACAGGGCCAGACAACATAACTTCAAAGAGACTGCCTTAATCAACACATCAAATAATTAGACAACAAAGGCACTCCACAGGGGGGGTTTTCACACCTACCCGTTATAACACCTCACCCCCTCACATCAAAGGATCTTTAACAATGGGAGGCGGGACTTAGCTCATTTGCATAATTGGGGGCGTGTCCACCTTTTTATGCATACTAATGAGACGAAAGCGGCATTGTTATTACTACTGAGGCTAATTAGGGATGGGAAGCAGGTGCAGTTCAATCAAGGGCAGGAAAGCTGAGACTGAAATTAGAGAAACCACAATGAAAACAGGAACAATGACAAAAACATCAACATGCTGGCTAGGCCCTTACAGTACCCCCCCCCCCCCCCCCCCCTCTTGGGACGGAACCTGACGTCCCAGGTAGTTCACGATGTTGGCGTTGAAAGTCTTGGATGAGGTCCTAACTGACATTACTGGTGGAGACCCATGACCTCTCCTCCGGACCATAGCCCTCCCAGTCAACCAGGTACTGATTTCCCCGGCCTCTAGGTCGAACTGCCAAGAGGCGTTTCACATTATATACAGGTCCACCATCAATACACCGGGGGGGTGGAGGGGGTCTGGATGTGGGAACCAGTGGACTCATTTGAACCAGTTTGATGCGTGACACATGAAATGTAGGGTAGGCCCTCAAGGATCGAGGTACTGCCACAGGATTGATGACCTTGGATACCGGGAAGGGACCCACAAAACGAGGAGCCAGTTTGCGTGACTCCACTCGAAGGGGCAGGTCTCGAGTAGAGAGCCACACACTTTGTCCAGGTTGGTAGGCAGGAGCAGAGATACGTCGGCGATTGGCCATCCTTTTATAACGGGTTGAACTCCGTAGTAACACCTGGCGGGCCCGGCTCCAGGTGCGATGACATCGGCAAATGAGAGCATGTGCAGATGGAACAATGACCTCCTTCTCCAGGTCGGGGAACAACGGTGGTTGGTATTGATAGGCACACTGAAAAGGTCAGAGACCAGGAGCAGAACTAGGCAAACTGTTGTGTGCGTACTCCACCCAAATAAGATGCATGCTCCACGTGGCAGGGTTCTGAGACACCAGGCAGCGTAGACAGGTCTCAAGCTCCCGATTCAGTCGCTCGTTCTGGCCGTTAGACTGCGGATGATATCCAGAAGAGAGGCTGACTGTGGCACCGATGAGTGAGCAGAAAGCCTTCCAAAACTGTGAGGTAAACTGTGGGCCCCGGTCTGACACAACATCCCTAGGGAAACCATGGAGATGGAAAACATGGAACAACACTGCCTCTGCTGTCTCTGTGGCAGATGGCAACTTAGGCAGCGGGGACAAAATGGACCATCTTCGAAAATCTATCCACAATTGTCAAAATAGTGGTGTTACCTTGAGACGGCGACCCTGTGACGAAGTCCAATGAGATATCAGACCAGGGGCGATGTGGCACTGGAAGCGGGCGCAGAAGATCAGAAGGGGGCTGATGGGAAGTCTTGTTCCGGGCACAGACTGAACAGGCTGCCACATACTCCTTGACCGACCTCTCCATGGAGGGCCACCAGAACCGCTGCTTAATGAAGAATATGGTGCGGCGAACGCCAGGATGGCAGGAGAGGAGGGAAGTATGTACCCAGTGGATGACCTGTGAGAGAAGAGGGTCAGGAACAAACAAACGGTTCTGTGGGCAACCGTCGGGAACCAGAACATTAGCACTCGCCTGCCTGACCCTCTCCTCATTGTCCCATGTGACTGCCCCCACTACACAAGAGGGAGGAATGATTAGCGAGGGAGTGCGAGGAGCTGGATCGGAATCAAACAGGTGGGATAGAGCATCAGCTTTAGTGTTCTTAGTACCGGGACGGTATGACAGAGTGAAGTTGAATCGGGTAAAGAATAGGGCCCACCTGGCTTGTCTGGAGTTGAGGCGTTTTGCAGATCTGATGTACTGAAGGTTCTTATGATCGTTCCAGACTAGGAAAGGGTGCTCGCCTCCCTCCAGCCAGTGGTGCCACTCCTCCAAAGCCACCTTAATTGCCAACAGCTCCCTGTTACTCACATCATAGTTTCTCTCGGCTGGGGAGAGTTTCCGAGACAGGAAAGCACAGGGGTGGAGCTTGTTGTCTCTCTTCGACCTTTGAGAGATGACTGCCCCAACGCCCACATCTGAAGTGTCAACCTCGACCACAAACTGCTGAAGTGGGTCAGGAAGCGTGAGAATAGGGGCCGAAGTGAAGCTCCTCTTAAGCCTCCGGAAAGCCTGTTCTGTTAAGGGGGACCACTGGAACTTCACCTTGGGGGAGGTTAAAGCATGCAGTGGGGCAGCCACAGAACTATTGTTTCTGATGAAACGTCTGGAGAAATTGGCAAAGCCCAAAAATGGTTTCTGATTGGAAGGTGTAGGCCACTCAGTGACTGCACTGACCTTTGATGGGTCCATCTGAATGCTGTTCTCCGAAATGACAAATCCAAGGAAAAAGACGGTGGAGATGTGGAACTCGCACTTCTCTGCCTTCACAAAGAGTAGATTATCTAAGAGACGCTGCAACACCTGGCGGACATGTTGAATGTGGGTCGTCTCATCCGGAGAAAAGATGAGAATGTCGTCGAGGTAGACAAAAACAACCTGGTTGAGCATGTCACGGAGAACATCATTAACCAGAGCCTGGAAAACAGCTGGAGCATTGGTTAACCCAAATGGCATTACGAGGTATTCGTAATGGCCACTAGGGGTGTTGAAAGCAGTCTTCCATTCATCCCCCTCCCTTATCCTTACCATACCTTAGGGACATGTGTGTCCACTGTGTGGACATTAACTACAGGTCGCGGTACTCCAAGTGTACAGGCATGCAGTTCGGCCCCAGGGCAAAATAAAAATAAGCTGGGGTGCTACATAGATACCCAGTGCAGGGGCCTTCCACGTGGAAAAAGACCCGGAGACTGACGAGCTTTCCCCGCAGAGTCCACCTTGTGGACATCATTGTCCGTGGTGTGTACAGATTAACATGTCCATATCACGGACATTAATACATAGAGTGGTGTCCATGAAATAGAAATTGCAAATAAGTGTTTAAAACGTGCGGAAAACTGTTTGAAATGTCGGGAAAAGGGTTGTGAATACAGACCCAGAGCACAGGTGGTGCAGCACCTGACTTTTCAACCCCGGAATACGTGTTTGAAAGGGGGGGAAAAGTATTGTAAATAGAGGCTATCACAGGCTATGTCAGACATCCATGAAATACACCGGGAAAACCACCTATTTGTACCCGCTCAAAGAGCCCCAAACCACGGACGAAGCAGCTCCAGCATCTCTCCCTGATATGAGCAAACAGGCTGTCAGGTGCTGATGGAAAGCAGGCGGAAATACATTGATTGTTTTACCCAGGAAGAAGGGTTTACAAGGCGGGTAAAGTGCTCCAGCATCTCTCCCTGACATGAGCAAACAGGCTATGTCAGACATCCATGAAATACACCGGGAAAACCACCTATTTGTACCCGCTCAAAGAGCCCCAAACCATGGACGAAGCAGCTCCAGCATCTCTCCCTGACATGCACACTTCCATAACCTCGCGCACCTTGGGTCCCCGGGCCCCCGAACTTAAGCACTCCCCCACGGACTAAACCCAGATGATCACACCCTCAAGAACCTCTTGCCCCTGGGAACCTTAAAGGGGGGGTGGAGTTTACGGTGCTCAACCGCCCGCCCACCAGCATCAATATTCGGCCTTATTCACAGCCCCACTCACCCTCCTGTGGAGGATGTTATCATGCCCCTGGTAATACATAAAGGGGGTGGATTTTGCGGTGCTCAACCGCCCGCCCACCAGCATCAATATTCGGCCTTATTCACAGCCCCACTCACCCTCCTGTGGAGGATGTTATCATGCCCCTGGTAATACATAAAGGGGGTGGATTTTGCGGTGCTCAACCGCCCGCCCACCAGCATCAATATTCGGCCTTATTCACAGCCCCACTCACCCTCCTGTGGAGGATGTTATCATGCCCCTGGTAATACATAAAGGGGGTGGATTTTGCGGTGCTCAACCGCCCGCCCACCAGCATCAATATTCGGCCTTATTCACAGCCCCACTCACCCTCCTGTGGAGGATGTTATCATGCCCCTGGTAATACATAAAGGGGGTGGATTTTGCGGTGCTCAACCGCCCGCCCACCAGCATCAATATTCGGCCTTATTCACAGCCCCACTCACCCTCCTGTGGAGGATGTTATCATGCCCCTGGTAATATATAAAGGGGTGGATTTTGCGGTGCTCAACCGCCCGCCCACCAGCATCAATATTCGGCCTTCTTCACCTGCCCTGCTGGAGGTTCACACTTTAACTTTTTGTTTACCCTCCTCTGCCTTACACATCCTCCAACACACTTGAGCACTCCTCACTCGGACTGAACCCCTCCATGCACACCACCAGAACCTCGTGCCCCTGGGGACCTTAAAGGGGAAAACACCCTTATTTTCAGCATATTGCTTTACCTTCCCTCTCACACTGCTCACTATTGCCACTTGTTCACTCCATTTATCCAGTACCAACTCAACTAGGGTGTAATAGTTTTTAAAAAATAGGACCAAGTAAGTTAAATAAATAAATTGTATTCACAGATTTATATACAATTATATACAATATACAATTACAATTTTCATTTCATTTAGACAAGTAAGTTAAATAAATACACTTTATTCACAGAATTATATACAATTATATACAATATACAATTACAATTGTCATTTCATTTAGACAAAGTTTAAGTTCACTTTTGGAAGAACCATAGAAAATGGTGAAAATGTATCAAATGTATCCGAAAATAGTGCCTTGTAAGGCGGGTAAAGTCCCCTGACAACTCCCCTTGCATTCCTCCAGAGGCAGACAAAGTTTAAGTTCACTTTTGGAAGAACCATAGAAAATGGTGAAAATTGATCAAATGTATCCGAAAATAGTGCCTCGTAAGGCGGGGTCTGATGTGGGACTAAAAGGTCCCATTAATTTCACCGACCTCCGCACAGTGACAACTGACAACTCCCCTGACAACTCCCCTTGCATTCCTCCATAATTTAATTTCATAACATGTTAACATGAAGGGGCCAGTGTACAACAACACATTTCATATTTACAAGTTGATCATTGGCTTGTGCACTGGTAACATTGTCCGTATCGGGTGAAGTTGGTGCAGAGTCTGGCACCCTCTCTTCACCCAAGTCGAATTCTTCGTCTGACGTCTCGGCATCGGGGGAGTCTTGGTAGGGAGTCGGGCTATGCTCCTCTCCAGAGCTGCCACTGTCAATGTCCCCCAAATTGTCTTCACTCCCCGATGATGCTGCTACCGCTGCTTGCAGTGACTCTGTGAAGAGCAGCCTCCTTCAAAGAAGGATTTTTCGCATAAAATTTGTCTGCAGTTGCCGTGTTATGGCACATAAAATCAGTCACTCGCTGGCGGTTGTCTATGTCTTGAAACCTCTTTGCGTTATCGGCATGGACTGTGCGGAGGTCGGTGAAATTAATGGGACCTTTTAGTCCCACATCAGCCCATGCCAACCTCAGGAAGTGGGCAAGGTTCCTCGACGGGTTCTTCCCCGCTGTGTATAGGAAGTAGCGGTTCTGGGTGCAGGTCAGCGTCCTCTTGATTTCCAGCCACCTCTTCATCCATCCGAATTCTTCTATGGTGAGGTACAGCTGCGCTTCACCAAACGCGTTGGCCGTCTTGTGGTTGCTTACCTGTTATGACAGAGGTAGAGAGCGTCAATACAAGTATCAATCATGCACAACATGTTTATCACTGCCAGAATAAACACATTTTGTAATAGCACTCACGTGGATGAGGTAGCCGAAGTCTGTGCCTGTTATCTCCGCCTTTCGGACCTCACAGTTGGTCATGTTGGAGTAGACCCCCGGCCGGTGGCCGTAAATACAGCTCCAGTGGAGGGTCATGTAACCATAGAGCAAGAGCCGGGTTGCGGTAGTGGGATTGCTGGCCATCAGGTTCAAGAGCTGAGGGATGCGATCTTTGGCCACAGTCAAACAAGTCATGATGTCCTTATGGCTCGGCAGGCCTTCCATTTTGTCCCGCTTCACCTGCATCTGATGGATGATCACCTTTTTCCTCAGGGACCTCAGGATGGCAGCAAGTTCCCGTTGGATGACAATCATGTCGTTTTGGTTGAGTCTGCTTCCCTTGCATGGTGTGGCTGCCATGTATTTTAGAAAGTGTGATGTGTTTTTGATATAGAAGTCAGAGGTGGTGACCTGTAGGCTGGACAGTATCAGGCTCCGGGACCAGCTGTTGGCAAAGGAAAACGCATCAGTACATCGTATTGCGTCAATGTGGAGAACACACACAATGATGCTGACATCATGGACAGTTTTTTGATGTTACTCACCCACGTATCCTCTTCAGATCCCTCAGAAAGAGCCAGTCCGACTTGCGTTTGAAACCGTGTGCCATGAAGCTGAGGAAGGATTTCACTCTGCTTATTTTCGAGACTGCATTTTCTTGGAGCCTCACTGTTGGGTCGATGCCCTCATAATGCTCCCGGTAGCCTTGCAGATACTCCTCTGTGAAACATAACACAGTACTTTAATGACAACACATTGTGTATTACAGAAACTGCATTTGTGACACATCTAACACACTTACCCATTATGCATGGGAATGTTATATTCCGCATTATATTCCCCCGGCCCCTGCCGCAGAACCTGGGGGAATTTATGGGAGGGGAGGTTGATGAGGCCTCGGTATCTATGGATGCAGGTTCTGAGGAGCTGGATGCAGGTGTCTGAGGGGCAATGGGGGACTTGCTGCACGAGGGAATGGGGGAATAGCAGCACGAGGGAATGGGGGACTTGCTGAAGGATGGACCTTTGGACTTGGACTGCCTCGTTGGTGTCGCCTCTGTTCGGGGTCGTTTCCTTAGAAACACCCGCTCTTGTTCCTCCCCATACTCTTCATCAAAGCCATGCATGTTATCGGCGGCCCTCTGGTCATCCCTCTGTCGCTTATGTTTTATCCTCTGCTGCAGCTTGAAGCGCAGGGATTTCACCTCAGCAGCATATCTGTCCCTCTGAGCCCTCATTGTGTTTGCCTCCATCCTCCATTCCTTACAGTCCGGGTTGTCACATTCAATCACTGGGGACAAGGGTGGAGGTTGTGAAAGGACCTCATCACCCTCAGTGTCCACATCCCAAGTGGTAATCATTGCTACTGTGGGGTTTGTCAGTCGGAGCGCTTGAAGGTCCTTCGTTGCCACTGTCATTTTGACTTTAATAACAGCCACACATAGCTCCTCCCGCGACAGCTCGACATGGTCCCGGTACAAGTGCCGGTCCAGCCTTGTCCCGGTATAGTTGCATCCTGCAATGATGCAGGGATGCAGCCTTATATTTGTACGTCCATTTGCCAAGAACAGGAGAATTCTTCTTTCAACCAAGTTACGCACACTATGGTTTCTTTGCAAATGCTTGCTCAGGGCACGGAAGGAATGGTTACAGATCGGACAACACAGCAACATCCTATCTGTATGCATGAGCATTTTGGTACCGGGAAGTGTACCCTGTAGAATGAAAGTGAAAAGACTCGAGAAAGTTGCACTCAGTGAACTAGAAAGACCCCATGTCAAATCTCTCCAGGTTATATTCAAAACGTTATTTTTTTATTTGCATCATCGTGCGAAAGGTGTCCCATTTAGGCACTCGTTAGGCGGGCAGAGATCCCTGTCATCTCTCGGCCTCTCCAGAGGAAGGGAAATACTCTGTTGTCTTTTTTGGAGAACCATGAAAACCGGCCAAATGTATCCGAAAATAGTGCATCATAATACAGGTAGAATCCCCTCAAACTCTCATTGCATTCCTCCAGAGACCAGTTCAAAAACTTAAAGTTTTGTAAGAACCATGATTGGGGTCCTCCAGGCAACAATTGTATCCGAGCGAAAGCACTCATGTAGCGGACGCTTTCCTCCATGATGTCAAACAGCCATTTTAAAAAAAAATAGTGCCTGACATGCAGGTAAAGTCCCCTGACAACTCCCCTTGCATTCCTCCAGAGGCAGACAAAGTTTAAGTTCACTTTTGGAAGAACCATAGAAAAGGGTGAAAATGGATAAAATGTATCCGAAAATAGTGCCTCACATGCAGGTAAAGTCCCCTGACAACTCCCCTTGCATTCCTCCAGAGGCAGACAAAGTTTAAGTTCACTTTTGGAAGAACCATAGAAAAGGGTGAAAATGGATCAAATGTATCCGAAAATAGTGCCTCACATGCGGGTAAAGTCCCCTGACAACTCCCCTTGCATTCCTCCAGAGGCAGACAAAGTTTAAGTTCACTTTTGGAAGAACCATAGAAAAGGGTGAAAATGGATAAAATGTATCCGAAAATAGTGCCTCGTAAGGCGGGTAAAGTCCCCTGACAACTCCCCTTGCATTCCTCCAGAGGCAGACAAAGTTTAAGTTCACTTTTGGAAGAACCATAGAAAAGGGTGAAAATGGATAAAATGTATCCGAAAATAGTGCCTCGTAAGGCGGGTAAAGTCCCCTGACAACTCCCCTTGCATTCCTCCAGAGTCAGAAAAAGTCTAAGTTAACTTTTGGAAGAACCATAGAAAAGGGTGAAAATGGATAAAATGTATCCGAAAATAGTGCCTCATTATTCCGTGACACCTCCCCTTGCATTCCTCCAGAGGCAGAAAAAGTCAGAGTTAACTTTTGGTAGAACCAGAGGAAGGGGTGAAAATGGATAAAATGTATCCCAAAATAGTGCCTCATTATTCCGTGACATCTCCCCTTGTATTCCTCCAGAGGCACTTTAACTTTGTTAAGAACCATGATTGGGGTCCTCCAGGCAACAATTGTATCCGAGCCAAAGCACTCATGTAACGGACACATTCCTCCATGATGTGAAACAGCCGTTTTTTTTCTAAGTGCTCTCAAAAACCGGGTTTCCGATTTCGTGCAGATGGTAGCTTGGAAAACATGAATAGATGTATTTAACGGGGGAAGGGAGGTCTCAAATCCCCTCTCCGTTGTAAATTGCAACGGGGGAGTGAAAATGTGTCCGGGGCTTCCGCCGGAAGCGCCGAAGACTTGAGCAGTTTTGAGCCCCTCCTCCGTTGGCACTCCTCCGAATTTTTTAAAACTTCATTTTTGATTATTTTAAGATATAATTGACCGTTTTCTTTACTTTTTTTTGCTTTCCACGGGTGGGGGCGCATGGCAGGCCGCCTATGAGCTCCCAAATTCGGCCTGGAACCTCCGGGAATTGTGGGCTAAGCTCTATAAACTGACAAAGTCACCCAGAAATGTCATTTTAATAGCCCAAAAATATATAATACAAATACATTTAAATAGTAAAAGGTACAATTGTGCTCCTAATTACCCGGAATTTGATTTACATAGCCCCATGATAGAGAATAAAAATCATTTTCATTTTCACCCATCAAATGTACATGAAATGGACAGATTCCTGTCCATTTCATGTACATTTGATGGACATTTCATGTACATTTGATGGACAGATTCCTGTCCATTTCATGTACATTTGATGGGTGAAAATGAAAATGATTTGAAACGGTGGGAAAATGATTTGAAACGGTGTGAAAGCTGGGTAAAGTGTTCATGCAGCCCCTACATAACGGTAATAATGGTTAGAAATCATTTCCAGTGCAGAAAAAGCTGTTTTTGACTCATCCACATTTCACCCATCAAATGTACATGAAATGGACAGGAATCTGTCCATTTCATGTACATTTGATGGGTCAAAATCCACTCTCCCAGGCAGAGCTCCAGGGTGATGCACACGGCTTTCTTACCCAGGAAGAAGAGTCTGAAAGCTGGGTAAAGTGTTCCTGCATAGGGTCCCACTGTTCCAGGCTGATTAACATGTGTGAAAATGGATAAATTGTACCCCAAAATAGTGTCTCTTAAGGCGGGTAAATGTACATGACATGGACAGGAATCTGTCCATTTCATGGACATTTGACTCCCCATCAAATGTACATGAAATGGACAGGAATCTGTCCATTTCATGGACATTTGACTGATGAAATGTACGAGAACATAAGGGCAGCAGAGTGCTTGCTGTCCCTGCTCTAAGCAGAGCTCCAGGGTCATGCACATGGCTTTATTACCCCGGAATGAGGGTGTGAAAGCTGGGTAAAGTGTTCCTGCATAGGGTCCCACTGTTCCAGGCTGATTAACATGTGTGAAAATGGATAAATTGTACCCCAAAATAGTGTCTCTTAAGGCGGGTAAAAGTTATGTGAATATGGGGTGAAGTATATGGACACTTGAGCACCAGCAAGACCCCCACCTCCATAACCTTGTGCACCAGGCGAACCTGTGTACCCACACTTAAGCACTCCCCCACGGACTACACCAAGAGGGAACACCGGTCAGAAGTTCGTGCCCCTGGTAACCTGAATAACATTAAAACTGTTATGCATTGAGGATTTTAGTCCGAGACGAGTGCTTATCTGCGGGTATCTTGTGTCAGCTTCGTGGACCCCAATTTCAAAGGAAATGTCCATGATATTGACAAATATATTTATATACAGAATGATGATTATTTTACCCTCAGACACATGCATAGAGCACCCCCAAGTGTTGGTTTACAGTTGGTAAAATGTGTCCTGCCGGTGGCAGGGACTTTGCATTATAAGTGGACGTACATTTCAATTGGGTGGACATTTGTACATTTGAAGGACAAATCCCATGTTAACTCTGTCCATAAGGCAGACCTTTTCCTTACACAACCTAATATGGACCAATCCGCGGAGCCGTTACGTTATGTCCGCGGAGCCGTTACGTTCCTCACACACACACTCAATCTTTTCTCAGCTGCATCTTCGCCGATTTCTCAGCCTGTCACTTTAAAAAAGTTATTGATAATCCATAATTCAATTTTTATGTCAAAAACTGAGTTTTTATATTAGCTGCTAATGATAGCTCCCAGAGTGTATGGCAGCTTCCTGTTTTGGCTACGCGTCACTCTCACTCCTTATTTAGTAACGTGTGTGTGTCTATGTGGAATTTCCCCTCGATTCTATTGGCTCTAGCGGTTAAAAAAAGATGTCAATCATCAAAATCGACCAAGGGGGGCCAGAGATAGGTCAAATCCACCTAAATTACCCCAGAAGTGGGTTTTTGGTTCTAAACATCTCTAAAAATTTCACATTTCACTTGTTTTGCATCAATCTTGATACAGGGTACTTATTATATGTTATAGTTTGGATTTCTAAAGCTTTTAGTCTACTAGCACATAATTCAAGGGTGGTTTTCACTATAAGTACTGGGTTTTCATTGGACGGACACAATAATTTACAGTTTTTTACTATGTTCAATCTGAATTTACTTTATAATAAAAAAAATCTATATTGATTCAGACTCATCTACATCCAACTCACAGGTTTATCATTGCTTTGAGAAAAAAGATTATTAATCTTCCCCTTTTAGAAGGGAAGATATGGTCATTTGTTCAGGGCATGTCATTTTCGAGCCTGAGACCTGGAAAACAGGCTGAGGGCTTAACCGGTTAAGTGGGTTTGATTGTATTTTAAAATTGTTTTAGGCTATTTCTTTACTGAAATACTGACAGCTCAGATTTTTTATCCGTGGACCGGTACCGGGTGTTGTGTTCAAAATTCAAGGAAAGACAAACGACTTCTAAGTTCAACTATTTATTAAAAAGAGCAAAAGATATATATTCACTTGGCCAAGGACTCCGTCACGTCATAGAAATTACAGGCTGTAATCTGTAACCACTATTTCCAGAAAAGAGCCTCGTGCAACAATATATTTTTATTACACAGGGCGTTGCCCGTACATTTATGATTGCTCAAGACAGATGAAGAGATACCGTGGTTTAGACTTGGTTCTCTTTGGTAGGTGCACACAGGCCCGCCCCTCCCTACAGGCCGATCATGCAGACTGCGTGGGGCCTCACCTCGCGCAGTGGGCCTCACCTCGCGCAGTGGGCCTCACCTCGCGGAGGGGGCCTCAGCTTGCGGAGGGTGCTTCATTTTGCAGAGGGTGCTTCATTTTGCGGAGGGAGCCTCATCTGAAGCGCAAATGCGGTTAAGTTACTCCGTTCTCCGCTTGTAATTATGCCATTGCAAGCTTCAAAGTTGTATTTATCATCTGAATTTGCCGAAACAAGTTTAATATTCTGAAAGCCAAGACTTTTATTTGAAATCAGATGAAAACAAACTGTCACGGAACCTGCCGTGTTATCTATGATTACTATATGCCTTACTTTAAAATAAAAAACTTCTATATTGATTCTGACTTTTCTACATCCAACTCACAGGTTTATCATTGCTTTGAGGAAAAAGATTATTAATTTACCCCTTTTAGAAGTGAAGTTATAGTCAATTGTTCTGGGAATGTCATTTTCGAGCCTGAGACCTGGAAAACAGGCTCGGGGCTTAACATGTTAAACCTAAAGGCACACTATGGACGATAGCTGAATTACCATGAAATTATCAAGTTGTAGTCCACTATACGGAAAGCTGTGGTTTCCCCACGGCAGAAACACATAAATAATATACTCTCGCTGGATTCTCCCTCCTGTGCCCTCGTAGATTCAGATCAGTTTTTGTTCTTTAAAGCCCACTTTTGGTTATGCTACTAAAAGTGTTCCAGGTCACTGGTTCTGTCTGTGATTCTAGGGGACAGTATCTGGAAGTGCAGCTCAGTTGTGAAGAATGTCTGGTTTGGTGTGTTGCTTCTCTGCAGGAGTTGTGTTGACTTCAGGCTGTGGCCTTCAGCAATAGAGAAATCAAGCTCTCGACTGGAACATTTGGATTGGAGGCTTTAGGTTGGCAAAAGGTCACAGCCTCTAGTGAAGGAGCTACTGAAAGTCATGGCCTGTTGAATGAACAGTTGGTTTGGTGAGGTTTCTGCATTTACTTATATGTAAATAGATGTGTACAACCTAAGAACTGAGATCCTGGATTCAGGGAAGCAGAGCTCCTTTTAAAAGCTGTTTGGGCTCTTTATAAAAGTGTTATTGATTCAACCAACAGATACTCAGCTGTGGCTTCAGCTTTGGGGACAGCTTGTATTAACCCTTAAATGGGCATTCACATCAATATTTAAGAAAATGAATTGATTGCTATTTTCTACATTGCACCCATAGTACACCATTAGCGGGTCATACTCAGGTGCTCTTCTTTGATCTTTGCAGGAAAAGATTGGCCACTGCCCTCAGCTTCCATCATCACATTGGTCAGGTCAATCCGCCCATCAAAGAGGATGCAGGAGATCCCCCCCATCTCCCTGCACTTCTCCTCAAACTCTTCTTTCAGCTCTCATCAACTTTTCCTGTGCTCTCTTGACCTTGTTCTTATCAATCACTTTACTTGTGTTGTCTTCTGTGATGATTCCTGCATCAATCAGAGCTGCAGTTGGTCTCAGCCCTATGCCATACCTTACACTGGCAAGCGCAATATTTGGAATATCATCATAGTTTTTCTGTCCTTTTTTTGAAGCTGCAGGCTCAGGTTCAGTTTCAGGGAAGAGTTCAACTTCAGGGACAAACTCATCTTCAGCACCACTCTCCAATTCCAGATCCTTATCATCATCTGCCAAAAACCTCTTAACATCCTTCCTGGCTGCGTTGTCTGCTGGTGCAGCATTTCCCTCCTTGCTCCTTCTCCTTTCCCCAGCCATGTTTTCCATCCCCTGCCTTTCCAATGTCCTCACCTGTCTCTCAAAATATCAAATAATGTGTCTAACTTGACACTGAACCTCTCTTTGGCATCAAGTTTGCCCTTCCCAAGGGAACACTTCACTGCCTGATTCCAGACCTCCTTGAGCTTGAAAATGATGGTCACCTTTTCATTAATAACAGGTGGTTTGAAAAGAGCATTCGCTTTGCTCCACTGACCAATCAGACCAGGGAAGATGTCACCCACCAGCTGGTCCACTGGGTAGTTCCTCCTGTCATCTTTACTTTGATCCCTGAAGTAGATGCCATACCTCAGGATATCCCTCATAGTTGGCAGTTCAGACACCAACAGCTCTCGCCCAGTGCCAACAAGATTACTCAAATGATAAGGAGATTTTGCCCTTGTTTTGACTTGAGCCATTTCAACTAGTTCACACTGAACTACTGAACACTGATACACAATTAAGTTTAATTTCCTGTAAGTTTCACTTCAGACAGGAACATAAAAGCCCTGACTTCAAAATAAAAGCCCCCCAACTTAGTCTCTTTTTTCCAGAAGAATAGCAAAATAATCAAAAAATGTATTATATTCAACTGCAAATTGATGTAGGTTAATTTCATTTCAAACCTTTATTTATCCAGGTGTATCCCATTTAGATCATTGATCTCTTTTTCAAGGGAGACCTGCTCAAGTAGGTTCCACATGAAACATAAACAGAACAATAAAAAGGACATCGTACAGCATCATTACAGGGATTTACAATTGACATAACTATCCACATGAACAGGAACCAACAGCATCCGATTGTGTAGCATCCAACCGAGCTTTAAAAACATTTAGTGGCACCAGATTGCCCAGTTTCCATTTCAATTGCAGACTATTCCAAGACAGTGGAGCTGCGCATCTAAAAGCTTTCTTCCCTAAGACAGTCCTAGCAGTTGGCACATTTAATAAAACCACAGCATGCGATCTCAGGCAGTAGCCACTTACAATTCGCCGTGAGATCAGGGAGCAGATGTAGGATGGAAGTTTCCCTAACATGTACCAGTGACTGAGCCTCCGTACAGTTATTGAAGGCAAACCAGCCCTTGCATACAGGGTATAGTGATGTGTTAATGCTTTACAGTTTGTCACAAATCTCAGTGCACTGTGATACGCAGCATCTAACTTGACCAGGCAATTGGCAGGTGCATTCATATAAATCAAATCACCATAGTCCAGCACAGGTCAAAAGATCACAGAGCCTTTTCCTGGCCTCAAGTGAGAAACAGGACTTGTTCCTGTAGAGGAAACCTAGCCAAACCCTCAGTTTTTTAAGCAGGTTATTGACATGAAGTTTAAAAGTGAGAAAATCATCAAGCCAGATACCAAGGTATTTGTACCAGGTAACCACTTCAAGTTTTATTCCATGCGTAGTTACAATATCTAAAACAGGCTCTGGTGTCTTTTTAGCTTTTGAAAAGAGCATTACCTTGGTTTTATCAACATTTTAAAGAAGCTTAAGCTCAGAGAGCTTAGTCTGAATAATGTTAAAAACAGCTTGTAATTCAACAACAGACTCCTTAATGGAGGGACCTGCACAATACATAACGGTATCGTCCGCATAAAAATGTAAGGTTGCTCCATCGATATTTTCACCTAAACTATTGATGTAGATGGAGAATAAAAGTGGACCTAAAACAGAACCTTGAGGAACACCATTAGTAATGTTTAACCACTCAGAAGACAGCCCATCAAAATGAACACATTGGGACCTTTCAGAGAGGTAGTTCACAAACCACCCTACTGCATGGCTGGATATGCGAATACTGAGTAGCCTCTGTTTTAAGATGCGATGATCGACGGTATCAAATGCTTTGGAAAGGTCAATAAATAGAGCTGCACAACTCTGCTTATAATCTAAAATACTCGCCACATCATTCACCACTTTCATTGTCGCAGTGATGGTGCTATGTTGCTTTCTGAAGCCTGACTGATGTTTAGACAGGATATTATTTGTACATAAAAACACCTTTACCTCTTCACTCACTAGGCGTTCAAGAACCGACAGAACTGAACTGATTATTTAGAGATGGGCCTATAATTATTTAATAAAGTGGCCTCCCCACCTTTTAGTAGAGGCAGGACATACGCTGACTTCCACAATTTTAGAATTGTGTTTGTGCTGAGGGAGAGGTTAAAAAGAGTAGTGAGAGGTGGAGCAATACAAACTGCAGCTATCTTTAAAAAGAAAGGTTCTAAGTTTCCCAGTCTGTAATTCCCTGAGAGGTTTTACAGAGACTTTAAGCAAAGTATTTAATCACACAACTCCAGTCAGGGAAGCAGCGAGAGCTCTAATGGATTTACACCAGAGAGGGAGGCGTGTCTCCGACTACGCCGTGGAGTTCCGCACTTTGGCTGCAGACAGCGGCTGGAATGATTCATCCCTCTTCGACGCTTTTCGCCATGGGCTGTCTGGCCCCATCAAGGACCAGTTGGCTCCTCTAGAGCTTCCCTCTGACCTGGATAGTTTCATTGCTATGGCAATACGAATTGACACTCGCCTCGTAGAGAGAGAAAGGGAGAAGTCAAGAGCTGTGTTTTCTCCGCCCGGTCAGAGAGGGCAGTCTCAGGCCAGTCCTTTTTTCCCCAAGCAGCGTTTCCAGACGACCGACTCTCCAGCGCCGCCTACTGCCCAGGAGGAACCCATGCAGTTGGGAAGAACAAGGCTGACTCCAGCGCCGCCTACGGGAGGGGAGGTGCATTTACTGCTCACAGATGGGTCACTTTGTAGCCAGATGCCCAGTAAAAGACCAGACTCATCAGTAAGTAGGAGGGTCCTGGTGAGCCGAACTGTTTCTTTTTGTCCCTCTCGTACTCTCACCTCTGCTCAGCTAATTACTCCTACTCAGACTTTGTCTCATGCTGCTCTAATTGACTCCGGAGCAGATGAGAGTTTCATTGATTGGAGATTAGCCAAGAGACTTGGACTTCATTTTGTTCCCCTGTTGAGGCCTCTTGTAGCAAAGGCTCTGGATGGACGTTTATTGTGCCGATTCACCCACCATACTCGGCCCCTTCAACTTATCATCGCTAACGGCCACACTGAATCCCTGAGTTCTCATCTTTTTAACTCCTCTTCAGACCCTCTTACTCCTCCCTTGCTGCCGGGATAATTCGGCCTTCCACCTCTCCGGCTGGAGCAGGCTTCTTCTTCGTCGACAAGAAGGATAAGACTCTTCGTCCATGTGTCGACTACAGAGGGCTAAATGACTTCACCATAAAGAACAGGTACCTCCTTCCTCTTATCTCTTCAGCATTTGAACTATTACAGGATGCAAAGATCTTTACTAAACTTGATCTTCGAAATGCTTATCATTTGTAAGTGAAAGGTCTGCCTTATGGACAGAGTTAACATGGGATTTGTCCTTCAAATGTACAAATGTCCGCCCAATGGAAATGTACGTCCACTTATAATGCAAAGTCCCTGCCACCGGCAGGACACATTTTAAGCACTCGTCTCGGACTAAAATCCTCAATGCATAACAGTTTTAATGTAATTCAGGTTACCAGGGGCACGAACTTCTGACCGGTGTTCCCTCTTGGTGTAGTCCGTGGGGGAGTGCTTAAGTGTGGGTACACAGGTTCGCCTGGTGCACAAGGTTATGGAGGTGGGGGTCTTGCTGGTGCTCAAGTGTCCATATACTTCACCCCATATTCACATAACTTTTACCCGCCTTAAGAGACACTATTTTGGGGTACAATTTATCCATTTTCACACATGTTAATCAGCCTGGAACAGTGGGACCCTATGCAGGAACACTTTACCCAGCTTTCACACCCTCATTCCGGGGTAATAAAGCCATGTGCATGACCCTGGAGCTCTGCTTAGAGCAGGGACAGCAAGCACTCTGCTGCCCTTATGTTCTTGTACATTTCATCAGTCAAATGTCCATGTAATGGACAGATTCCTGTACATTTACCCGGCTTAAGAGACACTATTTTGGGGTACAATTTATCCATTTTCACACATTTTAATCAGCCTGGAACAGTGCAGGAACACTTTACCCAGCTTTCACACCCTCATTCCGGGGTAATAAAGCCATGTGCATGACCCTGGAGCTCTGCTTAGAGCAGGGACAGCAAGCACTCTGCTGCCCTTGTGTTCCTGTCCATTTCATGTACATTTGATGGGGAGTTTATGTCCATGTAATGGACAAATTCCTGTACATTTACCCGGCTTAAGAGACACTATTTTGGGGTACAATTTATCCATTTTGTGGTACAATTTATCCATTTTCACACATTTTAATCAGCCTGGAACAGTGGGACCCTATGCAGGAACACTTTACCCAGCTTTCAGACTCTTCTTCCTGGGTAAGAAAGCCGTGTGCATCACCCTGGAGCTCTGCCTGGGAGAGTGGATTTCGACCCATCAAATGTACATGAAATGGACAGATTCCTGTCCATTTCATGTACATTTGATGGGGAGTTTATGTCCATGTAATGGACAGATTCCTGTACATTTACCCGGCTTAAGAGACACTATTTTGGGGTACAATTTATCCATTTTTATTCACTAAAATTCTCGAAAAAACGACTGAGTGCCAACGGAGGAGGGGCTCAAAACTGCTCAAGTCTTCGGCGCTTCCGGCGGAAGCCCCGGACACATTTTCACTGCCCCGTCACAATTTACACCGGAGAAGGGATTCGAGACCTCCCTTCCCCCGTCAAATAAATCTATTCATGTTTTCCAAGCTACCATCTGCACGAAATCGGAAACCCGGTTTTTGAGAGCACTTAGAAAAAAACCGGCTGTTTCACATCATGGAGGAATGCAAGGGGAGTTGTCAGGGGACTTTACCCGCATATGAGGCACTATTTTCGGATACATTTTATCCATTTTCACCCTTTTCTATGGTTCTTCCAAAAGTTAACTTAAACTTTGTCTGCCTCTGGAAGAATGCAAGGGGAGTTGTCAGGGGACTTTACCTGCATGTGAGGCACTATTTTTTTTTTAAAACGGCTGTTTGACATCATGGAGGAAAGCGTCCGCTACATGAGTGCTTTGGCTCGGATACAATTGTTGCCTGGAGGACCCCAATCATGGTTCTTACAAAACTTTAAGTTTTTGAACTGGTCTCTGGAGGAATGGAAGGAGAGTTTGAGGGGATTCTACCTGTATTATGATGCACTATTTTCGGATACATTTGGCCGGTTTTCATGGTTCTCCAAAAAAGACAACATAGTATTTCCCTTCCTCTGGAGAGGCCGAGAGATGACAGGGATCTCTGCCCGCCTAACGAGTGCCTAAATGGGACACCTTTCGCACGATGATGCAAATTAAAAATTAACGTTTTGAATATAACCTGGATAGATTTGAGATAGGGTCTTTCTAGTTAGCTGAGTGCAACGTTCTCGAGTCTTTTCACTCTCATTCTACAGGGTACACTTCCCGGTACCAAAATGCCCATGCATACAGATAGGATGTTGCTGTGTTGTCCGATCTGTAACCATTCCTTCCGTGCCCTGAGCAAGCATTTGTTCAGAAACCATAGTGTGCGTAACTTGGTTGAAAGAAGAATTCTCCTGTTCTTGGCAAATGGACATACAAATATAAGGCTGCATCCCTGTCAAAATGACAGTGGCAACGAAGGACCTTCAAGCGCTCCGACTGACAAACCCCACAGTAGCGATGATTACCACTTGGGATGTGGACACTGAGTGTGATGAGGTCCTTTCACAACCTCCACCCTTGTCCCCAGTGATTGAATGTGACAACCCGGACTGTAAGGAATGGAGGATGGAGGCAAACACAATGAGGGCTCAGAGGGACAGATATGCTGCTGAGGTGAAATCCCTGCGCTTCAAGCTGCAGCAGAGGATAAAACATAAGCGACAGAGGGATGACCAGAGGATAGCTGATAAAATGCATGGCTTTGATGAAGAGTATGGGGAGGAACAAGAGCGGGTGTTTCTAAGGAAACGACCCCGAACAGAGGCGACACCAACGAGGCAGTCCAAGTCCAAAGGTCCATCCTTCAGCAAGTCCCCCATTCCCTTGTGCAGCTATTCCCCCATTCCCTCGTGCAGCAAGTCCCCCATTGCCTCTCAGACACCTGCATCCAGCTCCTCAGAACCTGCATCCGTAGATACCGAGGCCTCATCAACCTCCCCTCCCATAAATTCCCCCTGGTTCTGCGGCAGGGGCCGGGGGAATATAATGCGGAATATAACATTCCCATGCATAATGGGTAAGTGTGTTAGATGTGTCACAAATGCAGTTTCTGTAATACACAATGTGTTGTCATTAAAGTACTGTGTTATGTTTCACAGAGGAGTATCTGCAAGGCTACCGGGAGCATTATGAGGGCATCGACCCAACAGTGAGGCTCCAAGAAAATGCAGTCTCGAAAATAAGCAGAGTGAAATCCTTCCTCAGCTTCATGGCACACGGTTTCAAACGCAAGTCGGACTGGCTCTTTCTGAGGGATCTGAAGAGGATACGTGGGTGAGTAACATCAAAAAACTGTCCATGATGTCAGCATCATTGTGTGTGTTCTCCACATTGACGCAATACGATGTACTGATGCGTTTTCCTTTGCCAACAGCTGGTCCCGGAGCCTGATACTGTCCAGCCTACAGGTCACCACCTCTGACTTCTACATCAAAAACATTTCACACTTTCTGAAATACATGGCAGCCACACCATGCAAGGGAAGCAGACTCAACCAAAACGACATGATTGTCGTCCAACGCGAACTTGCTGCCATCCTGAGGTCCCTGAGGAAAAAGGTGATCATCTATCAGATGCAGGTGAAGCGGGACAAAATGGAAGGCCTGCCGAGCCATAAAGACATCATGACTTGTTTGACTGTGGCCAAAGATCGCATCCCTCAGCTCTTGAACCTGATGGCCAGCAATCCCACTACAGCAACCCGGCTCTTGCTCTATGGTTACATGACCCTCCACTGGAGCTGTATTTACGGCCACCGGCTGGGGGTCTACTCCAACATGACCAACTGTGAGGTCCGAAAGGCGGAGATAACAGGCACAGACTTCGGCTACCTCATCCACGTGAGTGCTATTACAAAATGTGTTTATTCTGGCAGTGATAAACATGTTGTGCATGATTGATACTTGTATTGACGCTCTCTACCTCTGTCATAACAGGTAAGCAACCACAAGACGGCCAACGCGTTTGGTGAAGCGCAGCTGTACCTCACCATAGAAGAATTCGGATGGATGAAGAGGTGGCTGGAAATCAAGAGGACGCTGACCTGCACCCAGAACCGCTACTTCCTATACACAGCGGGGAAGAACCCGTCGAGGAACCTTGCCCACTTCCTGAGGTTGGCATGGGCTGATGTGGGACTAAAAGGTCCCATTAATTTCACCGACCTCCGCACAGTCCATGCCGATAACGCAAAGAGGTTTCAAGACATAGACAACCGCCAGCGAGTGACTGACTTTATGTGCCATAACACGGCTACGGCAGACAAATTCTACGCAAAAAATCCTTCTTTGAAGGAGGCTGCGGACATAAGGCTGCTCTTCACAGAGTCACTGCAAGCAGCGGCAGCAGCATCATCGGGGAGTGAAGACAATTTGGGGGACATTGACAGTGGCAGCTCTGGAGAGGAGCATAGCTCCACTCCCTACCAAGACTCCCCCGATGCCGAGACGTCAGACGAAGAATTCGATTTGGGTGAAGAGAGGGTGCCAGACTCTGCACCAACTTCACCCGATACGGACAATGTTACCAGTGCACAAGCCAATGATCAACTTGTAAATATGAAATGTGTTGTTGTACTCTGGCCCCTTCATGTTAACATGTTATGAAATTAAATTATGGAGGAATGCAAGGGGAGTTGTCAGGGGACTTTACCCGCCTTACGAGGCACTATTTTCGGACAATTGTAATTGTATATTGTATATTGTATATAATTGTATATAATTCTGTGAATAAAGTGTATTTATTTAACTTACTTGTCTAAACGAAATGAAAATTGTATATTGTATATTGTATATAAATTGTATATAAATCTGTAAATAAAATTTATTTATTTAACTTACTTGGTCCTATTTTTTCAAAACTATTACACCCTAGTTGAGTTGGTACTGGATAAATGGAGTGAACAAGTGGCAATAGTGAGCAGTGTGAGAGGGAAGGTAAAGCAATATGCTGAAAATAAGGGTGTTTTCCCCTTTAAGGTCCCCAGGGGCACGAGGTTCTGGTGGTGTGCATGGAGGGGTTCAGTCCGAGTGAGGAGTGCTCAAGTGTGTTGGAGGATGTGTAAGGCAGAGTAGGGTAAACAAAAAGTTAAAGTGTGAACCTCCAGCAGGGCAGGTGAAGAAGGCCGAATATTGATGCTGGTGGGCGGGCAGTTGAGCACCGCAAAATCCACCCCTTTATATATAACCAGGGGCATGATAACATCCTCCACAGGAGGGTGAGTGGTGCTGTGAATAAGGCCGAATATTGATGCTGGTGGGCGGGCAGTTGAGCACCGCAAAATCCACCCCTTTATATATAACCAGGGGCATGATAACATCCTCCACAGGAGGGTGAGTGGTGCTGTGAATAAGGCCGAATATTGATGCTGGTGGGCGGGCAGTTGAGCACCGCAAAATCCACCCCTTTAAGGTTCCCAGGGGCACGAGGTTCTTGAGGGTGTGATCATCTGGGTTTAGTCCGTGGGGGAGTGCTTAAGTTCGGGGGCCCGGGGACCCAAGGTGCGCGAGGTTATGGAAGTGTGCATGTCAGGGAGAGATGCTGGAGCTGCTTCGTCCGTGGTTTGGGGCTCTTTGAGCGGGTACAAATAGGTGGTTTTCCCGGTGTATTTCATGGATGTCTGACATAGCCTGTTTGCTCATGTCAGGGAGAGATGCTGGAGCACTTTACCCGCCTTGTAAAGCCTTCTTCCTGGGTAAAACAATCAATGAATTTCCGCCTGCTTTCCATCAGCACCTGACAGCCTGTTTGCCCATATCAGGGAGAGATGCTGGAGCTGCTTCGTCCGTGGTTTGGGGCTCTTTGAGCGGGTACAAATAGGTGGTTTTCCCGGTGTATTTCATGGATGTCTGACATAGCCTGTTTGCTCATGTCAGGGAGAGATTCTGGAGCTGCTTCGTCCGTGGTTTGGGGCTCTTTGAGCGGGTACAAATAGGTGGTTTTCCCGGTGTATTTCATGGATGTCTGACATAGCCTGTTTGCTCATGTCAGGGAGAGATTCTGGAGCTGCTTCGTCCGTGGTTTGGGGCTCTTTGAGCGTGTACAAATAGGTGGTTTTCCCGGTGTATTTCATGGATGTCTGACATAGCCTGTTTGCTCATGTCAGGGAGAGATTCTGGAGCTGCTTCGTCCGTGGTTTGGGGCTCTTTGAGCGGGTACAAATAGGTGGTTTTCCCGGTGTATTTCATGGATGTCTGACATAGCCTGTGATAGCCTCTATTTACAATACTTTTCCCCCCCTTTCAAACACGTATTCCGGGGTTGAAAAGTCAGGTGCTGCACCACCTGTGCTCTGGGTCTGTATTCACAACCCTTTTCCCGACATTTCAAACAGTTTTCCGCACGTTTTAAACACTTATTTGCAATGTCTATTTCATGGACACCACTCTATGTATTAATGTCCGTGATATGGACATGTTATTCTGTACACACCACGGACAATGATGTCCACAAGGTGGACTCTGCGGGGAAAGCTCGTCAGTCTCCGGGTCTTTTTCCACGTGGAAGGCCCCTGCACTGGGTATCTATGTAGCACCCCAGCTTATTTTTATTTTGCCCTGGGGCCGAACTGCATGCCTGTACACTTGGAGTACCGCGACCTGTAGTTAATGTCCACACGGTGGACACACAGGTCCCTAAGGTATGTAAGGGATAATGTGCAGCGACAAGGTCATTATGGGGAAAAGAACACCGATAGGCTGATCAGGAGCCCGAAGCGGAGGGATCTAGATCGGCATGAAGGTGTTATTTTCCGATCAGATCGATGGATTCCAAAGATTTTTGTCAAAAATGATGTAACAGTCAGTGGGCACCACTTAACAGCCAATCAGAATGAGAATATGTTTCACATGTGACTTATTCAAATTGCGAGTGATTGAGTGACAGATGAAGGTTGTTTAGGAGAAAATGTCGGAGAAGAAAAAGTTTGAGAGTGATGCTCGGAAAAGGAGTTTCGAGACAAGCCGAAGCTTACAGGTTATTTTAAACCTGTAGGCAGGATGAGGAGGAAGGACAGATTAGTTCTGTACCGAGCGGCAGCGGTGCCGGTGATGCCGGCCGCGGGGCCTCGGAGCCAAGTAGGCCGTCTGGTTCTGATAGCGATGGAGTAGCGGGAGAGGAAAAAAAGACAGGAGGGACATTATCTGTTGAAGGAGATGGAGAGGACGACGAGGACTTGCTAAGTGGAGGGGAGCCAACGGCAACCGGACAAATACATGAGGGAGGCCCGATATGTCCAGGGCCTGATGGCAGGTTAAGGCGGGCTTGCTGCTAGGGCCTCGCTTTTGGACCAGTTGACCTTTGCAGAGGAGATATTTTGGAAAGTATCCACTACCTGCCCTAGCTTTAAAACATCCTGTTTTTTATAAAAACAATGATGTCGTCTGCATAGGCCGATAAAATAAAACATGTATTAAAGCCAGGTAAAAACAGGCCCTCATTAAAGAGCGGATATTGTGTAGCATGGGCTCTATTGCCAGTGTGTACAGCATACCTGACATCGAGCAGCCTTGTCTAATCCCCCTGGTCACATTAAAGGGTCTAGACAGGCCGCCATTTATCTTAAGCACACTCTCAATGTTCACATACATCACCTTTATCTTGGCGATGAAGCCCGGGCATGAGGCCGAACCTCTCCAGCACTTTCCACAGGTAACAGTGCTCAACCCGGTCGAAAGCCTTTTCCTGGTCCAATGAAACCAGACCAGTGTCGAAACCCAATGAACCAGAGACTTCCAAAATATCTCGAATTAGTGACACATTGTCAACAATTGATCTGCCGGGCACACAGTAGGTCTGGGTCCGGTCTACCACCTGGTCCATCACCTTCCTCAGCCTGGAAGACAGGGCCCTGGACAGCAGCTTGTAGTCGGTGCACAGCAGAGAGACGGCCCTCCAGTTCTTGATTTCTTCACTTTAAAATAGGGAACATGTTCTTATATATAAATACCTAATTTTGAGTTATTTAGACACAATTAACACTTATAGTTTAATGTCTTGTTACATAAGAATAGATCATATTTGTTAAGTGTTATTATGGGAGAATTACTATTCTCGTGGCCTTATTAGGCCCATATTGAGCAGAGCATATTAAGACCAAAACTCATGGACAACAACTTCCTTACTTGCAATAAATAAGCACTAATTAGAGGGTTATTGAGGAAAAACTCTCAACTATGCCCCCGGACCCCCCTAGAGGATGTGTGTCACGGTTGTCATGTCAGGTCACGGGTCTATGTCTAGGTTTGGGTGTTTTCACTGCTCTATGTCATGTTTTCCTCCTGTCGTTAGTTTCCTCACCTGTGTCTCGTTAGCTGATTGTGTTCACCTGTGGCCCTTGTGTTTCTCCTCCCCTGC
This sequence comes from Harpagifer antarcticus, assembly GCA_902827135.1. Lineage (NCBI taxonomy): Eukaryota > Metazoa > Chordata > Actinopteri > Perciformes > Harpagiferidae > Harpagifer > Harpagifer antarcticus. Next base: position 2,483,462 of record CADEHL010000172.1, on the reverse strand, counting down.
CCGGCTGTGTCTTGTCTTGTAATTATCCCTCCCTGTATTTAGTCTTGTCTCGTCCTGTGTTCAGTGTTGGTGCTTCTTTTGTTTGTGACCTCGTTCACCGTAGAGTGTTTTGTTTGTTGAAGTTTATGTATTAGATAAGAGACCTTGAAATAAAGGTATTATCAAGTGTTATCTGCGTTTGGGCCCTACCTGCTTCACTCTGCGCTATCAGAAAGCACCAAACAGAAATGGGCCCAGCAGATCCTTTCGAGTGGGAATTATTGAATTTTTCCTTTTTTTTGGCTAACTGCTCGGATCGATGGAAGAGAGCACCCGGATTTCAGCAGCGAGAGGCTGTGTTGTCGGAGGCGCGCCAAATGGCTAGAGAGAAACCAGGTTTGGTGAAGTTCTTACCTGGCTGGATTTCAAAGATCCTCACGGTGCGTGATTCCCGGCCTGCTAGCCCCAGGCATGCTAGCTCCCTGCCTCCCGATTCCCAACCTGGCACCATACGCCTTGGTGGGTTCCGTCTGGAGTCAGCCCCGGCTTCTTCCCCATTTCCTGCTCCTGTCCAGGATCCGTTCACGGGTACTCGTCTGGCTTATGGAGGTCCACGTAGTATTCAGGCGGCTGCTAAAAGGAGTCGCAAGGCCAAGCTAGCAGCCCGAGCCCCAAGAGCCATGGCTCCAGCCCCAGTTCCGGCCCCAGCAGCCATGGTTCTGGCTCCAGTACCGGCTCCAGTACCCCTGGTCCCGACTCCAGTTTCGGCTCCAGGACTGGCTTACCGGCCAACGCCAGCTCCCCGTGTCCTGTCGGCATACCGGCCGACGCCAGCTCCCCGTGTCCTGTCGGCATACCGGCCGACGCCAGCTCCCTGTGTCCTGTCGGCGTACCGGCCGACCCCAGCACCTCGTCTCTTGTTGGCTCCCCAGCCAACACCAGCTCCCCGTGTCCTGTCGGCATACCGGCCGACGCCAGTTCCCCGTGTCTTGTTGGCTCCTCAGCCAACACCAGCTCCCTGTGTCCTGTCGGCGTACCGGCCGACTCCAGCACCTCGTCTCTTGTTGGCTCCCCAGCCTACACCAGCTCCTCGTGTCCTGTCGGCATACCGGCCGACTCCAGCACCCCGTGTTCTGTTGGCGAACCAACTCTCTCAAGTTTCCCCTCGAGTCCCCTCTCCAGTCACCTCTCGAGGCTTTTCTCGAGTCCCCTCTCAAGTCAACTCTCCAGTGTCCTCTCGAGTCACCTCTCAAGTCAACTCTCCAGTGTCCTCTCGAGTCACCTCTCAAGTCAACTCTCCAGTGTCCTCTCGAGTCACCTCCCAAGTCAACTCTCCAGTGTCCTCTCGAGTCACCTCTCAAGTTTCCCCTCAGGTCTCCTCTCGAGTTCCCTCTCAAGTCCCCTCTCAGGTCCCCTCTCGAGTTACCTCTCGAGTCACCTCTCGAGTTCCTTCTCGAGTCCACTCTCCAGTTTCCTCTCGAGTTCCCTCTCAAGCCCTCTCTCGAGTCCCCACTCAAGCCCCTACTCATGTGCCGTTGGAGGTCCCGCAGACTAGTCTTCTGCCGGGGGTCCTGCCAACCCCATGTCTTGTCCAGTTGGAGGTCCCGCAGACTAGTCTTCTGCCGGGGGTCCTGCCAACCCCATGTCCTGTACCGTGGGAGGTTCCGCTGGGGGTCCTGCCAACCTCATGTCCTGTCCAGTTGTAGGTCCCGCAGACTAGTCTTCTGCCGGGGGTCCTGCCAACCCCATGTCCTGTACCGTTGGAGGTTCCGCTGGGGGTCCTGCCAACCCCATGTCCTGTCCAGTTGGAGGTCCCGCAGACTAGCCCTCTGCCGGGGGTCCTGCCAACCCCATGTCCTGTCCAGTTGGAGGTCCCGCAGACTAGCCCTCTGCCGGGGGTCCTGCCAACCCCATGTCTTGTCCAGTTGGAGGTCCCGCAGACTAGCCCTCTGCCGGGGGTCCTGCCAACCCCATGTCCTGTCCAGTTGGAGGTCCAGCAGACTAGCCCTCTGCCGGGGGTCCTGCCAACCCCATGTCTTGTCCAGTTGGAGGTCCCGCAGACTAGCCCTCTGTCGGGGGTCCTGCCAACCCCATGTCTTGTCCAGTTGGAGGTCCCGCAGACTAGTCTCCTGCCGGGGGTCCTGCCAACCCCATGTCTTGTCCAGTTGGAGGTCCCGCAGACTAGCCCTCTGCCGGGGGTCCTGCCAACCCCATGTCTTGTCCAGTTGGAGGTCCCGCAGACTAGTCTCCTGCCGGGGGTCCTGCCAACCCTTTGTCCTGTCCCGTTGGAGGCCCCGCCGACTACTCTCCTGCCGGGGGTCCTGCCAACCCCATGTCCTGTCCCGTTGGAGGTCCCGCCGACTACGCTCCTGCCGGGGGTCCTGCCAACCCTATGTCCTGTGCCGTTGGAGGTCCCGCCGTCTACTCTCCTGCCGGGGTCCTGCCAATCCTATGTCCTGGGCTGTTGGAGGCCCCGCCGACTACTCTCCTGCCGGGGGTCCTGCCAACCCTGTGTCCTGTCCCGTTGGAGGCCCCGCCGACTACTCTCCTGCCGGGGGTCCTGCCAACCCTTTGTCCTGTCTCGTTGGAGGTCCCGTCGTCCACCCTCCTGCTGGGGGTCCTGCCAACTCCTGGTCCTCTTCCGTGGGGGATCCTGCCGAAGCCTGTCCCGCCGGCTCCGGTTCCTGTCCGGCCGACACCGGGTCCTGCCCGGCCTCCGGAGCTGTCTGGTCTTCGCCCTCATGCTCGGCCCCCTGAGTTCGCCCGCTGTGGCCTTCGCCCCACCATGGACTCTGCCTTGCCCCCGGGCCGTCCGCCCGAGTTCCCCACCTTAGACTCTGCCTTGCCCCCGGGCCGTCCGCCCGAGACCCCCACCTTGGACTCTGCCTTGCCCCCGGGTCGTCCGCCCGAGTTCCCCACCATGGACTCTGCCTTGCCCCCGGGCCGTCCGCCCGAGACCCCCACCTTGGACTCTGCCTTGCCCCCGGGCCGTCCGCCCGAGTTCCCCACCTTGGACTCTGCCTTGCCCCCGGGCCGTCCGCCCGAGTTCCCCACCTTAGACTCTGCCTTGCCCCCGGGCCGTCCGCCCGAGACCCCCACCTTGGACTCTGCCTTGCCCCCGGGTCTTCCGCCCGAGTTCCCCACCATGGACTCTGCCTTGCCCCCGGGCCGTCCGCCCGAGACCCCCACCTTGGACTCTGCCTTGCCCCCGGGCCGTCCGCCCGAGTTCCCCACCTTAGACTCTGCCTTGCCCCCGGGCCGTCCACCCGAGATCCCTTCCTGGTCCCCTACTGGGCTCCTGGGCGGTCAGCTTAGTCCCGTCCTCCGGACCCCCTCCACCCACCCTGCTGGACTTTATTGGATTTTTGTTTTGGGGTTTAGGGACGTCTTGAATCCGTCCCTTGAGGGGGGGGTTATGTCACGGTTGTCATGTCAGGTCACGGGTCTATGTCTAGGTTTGGGTGTTTTCACTGCTCTATGTCATGTTTTCCTCCTGTCGTTAGTTTCCTCACCTGTGTCTCGTTAGCTGATTGTGTTCACCTGTGGCCCTTGTGTTTCTCCTCCCCTGCCCGGCTGTGTCTTGTCTTGTAATTATCCCTCCCTGTATTTAGTCTTGTCTCGTCCTGTGTTCAGTGTTGGTGCTTCTTTTGTTTGTGACCTCGTTCACCGTAGAGTGTTTTGTTTGTTGAAGTTTATGTATTAGATAAGAGACCTTGAAATAAAGGTATTATCAAGTGTTATCTGCGTTTGGGCCCTACCTGCTTCACTCTGCGCTATCAATGTGAGGTCCACCCCCAAATAAAGCAGGTTCAAATAAGCAGTATCGGTATCGATAAAATCCTAACGATCCTATCCCTAGCCAAAACACTTGAAATCGAAGAAACATCTTCACCAACTTGACGAAACATATACAGCGTTTACTAAAGGCACTGCATAAATGAAATGTTGCAAATACAAAACGCTGCAAGAAGCTCAAAACTCAACGGAGACCAAGGGACACTAAAAAGTGATGCACACAGCTGGGACCAGAGCGCTTGGTGACATTCAGGATTATAGTTAGCCAACTTTCTCAGTTGGCAGAGTTAGCTTGTTTCATAACTGTACGCTTTTGGTCAGTATATTTGAAATGACTATAGTTAGCTACATCAGCTAGCTAGCTTACAGCAGATCTGCAAAAACATCGGAAAGAATCATGTGAGCACATTGTTAAAATAAGCCCAAAAACATTTTAGGAACATTTCCAGTGACAGGGATTGTATGCTATGCTGTATACAAAAACACAATCACACAAGAGGGGTCCTAAAATTACAGCGGATAGTTTATTTCTCACGTCAGTAACCACTGCTACTTAAAGTCAATCAGAGAATTATTCAGTGGCAAAGCGTTCTCATACACTGTACACTGCTGACTCAGACTCTGGCAGCTCATTATATCAGCTGCAAGAGTCACTGTTTGGAGCCCCCTCCTCAGTTGACTGAAAAGCATCAGCATTGAAGCGTGTACTATGGGAAAAGTTGTATCCCCTGCATGCACTGCCTGGATTTCAGGAAAGCAGCATTCCCCAGAAGCCACCAGCTCATCTTTAGCTCAGAATGGCTTTAACTGACCCCAGTGAATGTTGGGAGTTAATAGTAGCAATGTTTTAGTTTGCATTGGTACAGTCGGAATGATTTGTTATAGTTTGTGTCATGGTTTGTATTTATGTTTTCATTTGTCCACCTTTTTATTTCGAAATGTTTTCCTCCTTGTGTCTTGTATGATCCTGTGCTTCTTGTCTGTTCGTCGTCTCTTCATGTCCTTGTTCCCTGATCGTCTAAGCTTGTCCATGTTACCTGTCGTTTTTGAAGTCCATGTTACCTGCCCGTTTTTCTCCATGTTCCTGATTGCTTGTAAGTTTGTTCTTGTCGTGCTCCCCGGTTTTGTTTATGTTAAGTAGTTTCTTGTTTTTCCTGTTTCAGCTTTTTAATAAAGCTTGCCTTTTGTTACTGGACCTTTTTAGTCCTCTTACTGCATTTGGGTCCTATTTTTCCCAAACCCTGACAGTACGAACAGACCAAGTATGGACCCAGCAGTAATTTTTGAGGATGCTCTTGATGAGCTTTCGTACAAGATTTTGTGCATTTTTGGAGTGTGGAGGAGGGCTCCTTGTAAAGAGGCTCAGGGGGCCGCTCTTTCACATGCACGCTGGGAAGTGGCAGATAAGCCCTGGCTGGGAAGCTCACTGCCAGAAATGTTGAGGACATTTGTGACTTTTTGAACTTCAACGTTAGTCCCAGTAGATATATTTGCAGATATTTTCTCTGACAAACAAACACTTAACAAGACCTACTTGAGAACACTTTAGAAAACATGTTTTTCCTACAGGACAAATTACAATTTACAGTGCCATTAACTATGTACCAAAATATGCTGATGCTGTGACCACATCACAGCAAACCTAACTGTCTTTGTGGATTACAGTCCGTCGTGGCTGTTTCTGCCCCAGCTGTTTAATTTCTCGAGACAGAAGGTCTTTGGATGCTTGCCAGTGGGCACTACAGCTCAGCATGTGTCAATTGAAATCAAAGTCTGTGTGCATCAATTCAGTGCATCACAGTAAATGGGTCCCTCGGTACCGATGGTGGCCATGGCCGCTGATGAAGATCTAGCAGAGCACATCAATAATGCAGAGTCTTATCTGCAGTCTTCTTGAACTGACTGCAGATAAACAGAGCAATCTGAGGGCACTATTGGAATCGAGGATTCTCTCTAAAGCAGCGGTTTTCAAAGTGTGAGGCGCGCCTCCATAGGGGGGCGCCAGAGAGCTTCAGGGGAGGCGCAGCATGAGAAAAAAATAACGAAAACAAGATGAGTAAAGTGTCACTTGCACACTCACTTTTGGCTGTCTGTGGAGACCGAGTTCCCCCACCTCGCCAAAAGGTTGTAAAAGTGCTCATTCCCTTCACCTCCACCTACCTGTGGGAGTGCGGGTTTTCCGCATTGACTTTGATCAAAAGCAAGTACCAGTCAAGGCTGCAGTCAGAGGATGATCTGTGTTTATTCCTGTCTACATTGCATCCCACCAGAGTCCTGCACAGGTCTGATTGTCAAGACCTGCTCCCGCACCCGCGACGTCTCCCGCACCCGCGACGTGCAATACCGAACCCGCCCCGCCACCCGCACATATTGCAATTTAGTTCCGCAAACCGACCAGACCCGTCGGCACAAGTTCCGCAAACCGACCCGAACCCGCATAGCAGTGAAAACATGCAATTATTAACACACGCAGTTGCGTATTTGTCTCAAAAAACGTGGGATGTTGGTTCATTTGTTGAAAATGTAAAACATGTTTAAAACATAAAGATAAAAAGGTTTAAAAAAGTTATTGTTTAATGGTTTAAGACGCTACTCAGCAAATCAAATCGGTGCAGTCAGTGAGTCAGCACGATAGATTCAAACACACACATGAGACAAGAGGAGAGAAACAGTCGGAGTAACTTCAAATGGCGTGCTCAAAAAAGAGAAAGGTAGACAGCGAAAACAGAGCGTTTAATGACATTTACTCTTACTGGTCCTCTTTGAAATGCAATTGAATACCCCTGCATTATAGCAACAACAACAATAATATTAATAATAGCAATAATAATTGGGCGGGGGGGCACGGCTGTTCTCATGTTCTCTGAGGAGAGGCTCACCTTCCCACAATTTGAAAACCCCTGCTCTAAAGGTCACTGCACAGGCAGACTTTCAATTATTGGTAGCACACAATCCTTCATTAAATATTAAAGTGGAAAGTTTTGTTTCCCAGGGCTGCTCGTAGCATTGTATTTATTTGATTCCACAAAGGTTGTTATATTCAAAAGTACAGTGTGGTTTCATAGCAGTTTGCCTTCCTCTTTCCTTCTCATTTGATGGATTGGATACTGTTTAAAAATGGCTGTAATATTCCTGTGTGTACTTCTCTGTCGACCTCTGTGTTTCTTTGTCTTCCAACAGGCTGCTTTTGGAATGTTTTGATAATATTTCTACAATCTCTAGACCATTAGATTTAAATATGAATAATGGATATCTGCCTCACGTCCTTTTTGAAGAACAAAAATATTTTCATTCTACTTTATAATAACGTAAATCTTATTTTAGAATGATTCTAACTGTGCATGCTAATCTGAAACAAGTATGGCAAGTAGGTCCAGGTGAACATCAGATAGAAATAAAACATGCTTCCCAGACCTTGTTGGTGAATCAGGAGTACAGGGCGGTTCATCCTGGCTATTCAACCCTATCCCATCATCACATACTTCTAATTACGAGCCATGAAGGTGCCTCAGGTCTTCTGGGACGGGTTTGCTATCGGTTCCGAGAGTGACAACAAAACATGGAGAGGCAGCATTTAGCTGTTATGCCCCGACACTCTGGAACAAACTACCCAAATCATGCACGTCCGCAGAAACGCTTACTATTTTTAAATCTTGACTAAAAACATATCTCTTTGCCGCTGCTTTTAATTGAGATGATCATATTCAAACTACAGTATGCCTTTTAAACGTATTGTATACCTGTGGTGTTTATTTTTATTATTTTATTATCTTTGCTTTGTAATGCCTGTTGTAAAATGACATTATATAATGTGTTTTTACTGTATTTATTCCTAAAACGTTTTTTCATTTGTTTTGTAAAGCACTTTGAATTGTCGCGTACAGAAAAGTGCTATATAAATAAACTTGCCTTGCCTTGCCTTGCTTTCTACACCGTCATAACTGCCACTCCCACACTGACATTATATGGTAGCACATGTTATGCTGTGATACAAGAGCAAAAACAGATTTAATCTTTTTGTGATCTTTCATCAAATATTTTCCAAATGATATTAGAAAGTAAGTATGCTGCATAATGTTTTTACAGGGGTGGTGTTAGTTGCAGACCACCGTTCCAATAACTAATACATAATTGTATTCCCTCTGCAACAGTCTCCTGCTTTCCTAAGTATACTGTATAAGTTGTGCTGTTCCCATGTAGAGCAAAATGGTTCATATTTACGGTGGTGTTTGACTAACATTGTTTTCCAGAACTTAAGTAGAATCGTCCTGCTATAAACTATTTAAACTGACAAACAGAAACGAATATACCGCTAAGCCTGTTGAATGAGGAAAAAGGAAGTGAAGATGATTAACTTGTACATGGAGGACTCAACAAGTCCAGCTATCATACTCAGCCCAATAGAGTGGCATAGCATTTGACCACTTCTGGTTCATCAGCAGGGATGACCCCACTGGTGATTATTGAAGAGTTTACGTGTCTGAAAAACGATGGTTGTTAACATGTGGCTGAATAGGACTACAGAAGTTGTCGAGGCCGTTGTACGTCATTACACCGAACACGTAAACACTCCCGCTAAGTTTGTTTTTCCCCGTGTTCTACTTGAAAGCAAGTACAAGTTTGCAAGAGGCAAGTCTGCCTCTTGCAAACTGTTAAAACAAATGCTTCAACTTGTACAATTTTGAATCTGTATTTTTAAATATGGATCTTAAGTTGGCGTGACGTTGAAGCAGCGACCCTGCTGTAATTCGTTTATAGCATAACGTTAGCATTTTGGGGTGCTAGTGGAGCCTCGCAGCGGCAAAACTGTGGCGCACTACACTGTAGGTGCGCCGCGTTTGCTCTTCATAGGAGGCTCCCTCCGCAAAATGAGGCCCCATCCGCGAGGGGTCTGCGTGATCTGCGTGTAGGGAGGGGCGGCCCTGTATAATAACGTCATATTAAATGCAGTCATTTGGTCTTTAGCAACAGCTCGTGAGAGCAGTGCATTCATCGGTGTTCGTTTTAATGCTGCCAGTTTGTTGACGGCCTGTGTGTTGAGGGTACTTCTCATGCTCCCTAAATGTTTCCCCTGCCTTTCGCCAGTTGTTAAACCCTGCTTTCACAAAACTCCCATCCCTGATCTCGTCTGCGCTGACGAGCTTCTTTTCTATAGCAGAGCAACAGAAGAAGCTCACCGCATTATCACTTTCTCTTATATAACTCAAAACTAGAGAATGCAATTCCTGAAGAAATGGCTAGTGTGAATGCTTTATGCTGAAAATGTGACGCTAAACTGCTATGCTGACATGTAATGTGTAAGAAGAAAGTGAAGAATTGAGATTGAAATGATACATGAACACTGGGGGCTTGAATGTGTGATGAGAGAAGAAAAGAAAGTAAAAAGGCTTGGAAAAGCAGCAGAATATTTGAACCGCAAACTTCTGAACTAACTTGATGGCGAATGATCTGTCGCCATGGCAACGGCATTTGATGACACCCCATAATACGCTTAGATGCGTTGATGGCTGCGTCGTTACCAAACCTGTGAAGTTTTTGGGCGTTTGGAGCAGTTTCACTGAAGTTATGAGAAAACCGTGTTTCAAGGCGAGCATTGTGTTGCCATGGTAACGGTATTTGAAGAAATCTCAAAACTGTCCCGTAGATGTCTGGACTGTTAGCACACATGTGAAGTTTGAGCACTTTTTGAACATTTTCATAGGAGTTATACATTACATTAGGAGGTTACATTACTCTCTCTCTTCTCTTGATCACCCTCTCTCTCTTCTCTCTCTCTTCGGCATATGATGATGACACCCCATAATTGACGTAGAGCTGTTGAGGGCAGGACCATTAACCTTTATCTGCTATCTGCTGCTCTGAGCATGTCCGTTGGAGCGATGACATCATCGTGTTCCATTACACAGGTGTTTATATTTGAGCTAACGAGGAGTCCAGAGATCAAAGGTTTCCATTGTTCTGAATGAGAGATAAACCTCTTACATGTGAACATTTTGTGGAAGAACCGTAAGAGATATCTGTGAAATTTCCAAACGTAAACCATGTCAAGGAAGTTGAGTATCTGAAGTGTAATTTTTATGTAGTTTCGTGTTAATAATGTGGCCTTTTTGGCAGTTTAACTAAAGGTGTGCGGCTGCTACCGTGAAGAAATATCAGCCTGAAATTACAATGGGCTTTAATGGAGGCATGTTGAATGTTTTTGTCACTTCATGCCCTCGAGGCATTTTGTTTAATTATTTTGCTTAATTATTTGTAATTGTTCAAGCTATGAGATGTTTTCCTAGGTTTGTCATGACAAATTATGTCTCAGGAATGTAGGGTTTGGGAATTATGGCAGTTTTAAAAAAAAATATGAAGGCAAATTTCAAGATTTCCTACACTCTAGTTCAGCGGTCGGGAACCTATGGCTCGCGAGCCATATATGGCTCTTCCGGTGACGGCATATGGCTCCCAGACAATTTTGAGTTGAAAAAAAAAAAAAAAAAAAATCAGTTTGGAACTGATTTTAAAATACTTGTGATATTTCTTAATAATACTGTGTCATTTTAAAGTAAACAGAAATTAGTTTTGAAGATAAATTTCACGGGTCACTCGTGGGTAGGGTCGGGAACCAATGGCTCGCGAGCATGTCCGGGTCATTGTAAAGGTGAAGAAATCAATTTTATCAGATAGCCAACTAGTTTATCCGCTTCAACCCTTGTAACGGAAAAGATGGCGAAAAGAAAAAAAGACGATGATTACCGTGCATTCCAGGCTGCGTGGACAGAGGAATTTGCATTTGTGGAGAGAGCAGGATCTGCGGTATGTCTAATATGCAATGATAAAATTGCATCGATGAAACGGTCAAATATAAAGCGGCACTTCGATACGCACCATGCTTCATTTGCATCGAAATATCCAGCGGGGGACAGCAGGAAAAGGGCATGCGAGGAGCTACAGCGGAGAGTGCAGACGAGTCAGCAGCAACTACACGTGTGGACCAAGCAAGGTGACGGGAATTCCGCTAGCTTTGCGGGTGCTTTGGCAATAGTAAGGAATGGAAAGCCATTCACAGATGGCGAGTATGCCAAAACATTCATGCTTGATGTGGCCAATGAGCTGTTTGATGACTTCCCAAATAAAGACAAGATAATCAAACGAATAAAAGACATGCCCCTGTCAGCAAGAACTGTGCACGATCGTAGCATCATGATGGCAAATCAAGTCGAGGAAACACAAATGAAGGACATAAACGCCGGGACATACTTTTCTCTCGCGTTAGATGAGTCAACAGACGTTAGTCATCTATCTCAGTGCAGTATAATTGCCAGGTATGCTGCAGGTGACACACTGCGTGTGGAAAGCTTGGCTGTTTTGCCAATGAAAGGGACAACAAGAGGAGAGGATTTATTCACGTCTTTTATGGAGTTTGCTAAAGAAAAAAAACTACCGATGGATAAACTTATTTCTGTCTGTACTGATGGTGCACCCTGTATGTTGGGGAAGAACAAAGGATTTGTAGCGCTTCTCCGTGAACATGAAAAGAGAGCCATCCTAAGTTTTCATTGCATCCTGCACCAGGAGGCGCTTTGCGCTCAGACGTGTGGCCAGGAGCTTGGTGAGGTGATGTCGCTGGTCATTCGAGTGGTCAACTTTATTGTTGCCCGAGCTTTAAATGATCGCCAGTTTAAAGCTCTGTTAGAAGAAGTTGGGAATCATTATCCCGGTCTGCTTTTACACAGCAACGTGCGTTGGTTGTCAAGGGGGAAGGTGCTCAGCCGTTTTGCAGCTTGCCTGAGTGAAATCCGGACTTTTCTTGAAATGAAAGGCGTCAAGCATCCTGAGCTAGACAACACTGACTGGCTCCTGCAGTTTCACTATCTCGTGGACATAACTGGCCATCTGAACCAGCTCAATGTGAAAATGCAAGGTATTGGAAATACAATCTCATCCCTTCAACAAGCAGTGTTTGCATTTGAAAGCAAGCTGGAAGTCTTTCTCAGGGACATTGAAACAGGTCGTCTTCTGCACTTTGAAAGACTGCAACAATTTAGAGATGCATGCTTAGCAAGTGACTCCACTCAACATCTGGATCTCCTGCAGCTAGCTGGCTTTACGTCCAATCTCCTGCAGTCATTCAAAGCACGTTTTGGAGAATTTCGTGCGTGCACTGGTCTTTTCAAGTTCATCACTCATCCACATGAGTGTGCAGTGGACAAAATCGACCTGACATGCATCCCCGGGGTCTCTATCGGAGACTTTGAGCTGGAAGTTGCTGACCTGAAGGCATCAGACATGTGGATGAGTAAGTTCAAGTCACTTAATGGAGAGTTGGAAAGTCTTACGCGACAGCGAGCAGAGCTGGCGAGGGAACACAAGTGGACAGAAATGAAAAATCTTCAACCTGAAGACCAGCTGATTCTTAAAACTTGGAACGAGCTTCCTGTGACATACCACACAATGCAGCGTGTGAGTACTGCCATATTGACCATGTTTGGCTCTACATATGCATGTGAGCAGTCATTCTCGCATATGAGGAACATTAAGACCAACCTACGCTCACGTTTAACTGATGGAAGCCTCAACGCCTGCATGAAGCTCAACCTCACCACGTATGAACCAGACTACAAGGCCATCAGCAAAACCATGCAGCACCAGAAGTCGCATTAAAAGTAAGACATATTTAATTTATTATACGTTAAAAATACTATATGGCTCTCAATGAAATATATTTAGAAATATTTGGCTTTTATGGCTCTCCCAGTCAAAAAGGTTCCTGACCCCTGCTCTAGTTAATGATAAAATCTGAAGAAGGCCTCTTTACCAAGGTCTGAACAATGTTTAATATCTCTAAAAGTAAGAATCAGATTTAAAAGTTGTTTTACACGAATAATGTCAGAAAGATGTGTAACATTTTAAAGTTGGAATGAGGTTTCTGAGTGAAAGTATGAATGAACAGAATATTAACTTTGTCCGCACAAAGTAGCCTGTCGAGGAAATATGTCCAAATCAACAAAAACAGCGAGCCGGCACACAAGACGCTCCGCTTCTGAAATGCTTCTGAAACGCGCCCGGTGGGTTATGAAGCTGGAGGAGTTCGGACCAAAACCGAGGCGCAGACGGACCCTGTGGAATCTAGGGGTTAGTGTGTGAAACTACATGGGCAATTGATTCATTTGAAGTCGCTCTGTGTTCTGCTAACGTGGCAGCTTTAGGTTTCTATTCTGATTATGCATTCCAATCAACAATCCTCCACTTAATATAAATGCTGCTCACTTTACAGCATTTATTTAAAACTGGATTCAGCAATTTTGGAGAGAGTTCCTTCATAAATGATTTGAACATTCAAATAAATACTCCATCCAGAAATACAGTCCCTCTACATCAGGCATGGGCAAACTAAGGCCCGCGGGCCATATACGGCACGCTGGGCTTTTTAATCCGGCCCGCCGAATATTGGTACAACATTTTCCAAATGATAGTAAAGACCGCATTCATTTAGCCTTTTTCCTGCAATACCCGGCATTTCAGTTGATCCCACTAGATGGCACACTCTAGACACAATTGACCATTGCTGGAGTTGGCAACCCGCCAAGATCTAAGAACCAAATATGTCACGCTTACATTGGAGGGGGTCAAGATTAACCTGAGCAATAACAGTTCACGGTTAGTACAGTACAGCGAATACAAGTTGTAACAATCAGTAGCACTGAGAAAAGGGACTAGAACGCGACCACACACTTATAAAAAAACACTTATATAAAGTCAGGCAACACTAACCAGCTTAGTGTGATTCTGTTTATTTTGTGTAGAAAACGGTTTATGCCACAATATGATAGCAACAAGTAGTCGAGATAGTCTGATTAGCTTTGGTTACTATGCTAACATCACCTGTATAATGCCAAAGAAACTTTCATAACAGCGTGGTGATGCCAAACAGCGTCAATTCAGACTGAAACACATTCACTTATGGGGATGGGGGATATTTATCAGCTGCTTGTGTGACAGTCGGACAGTGAATAACAGTAGAATAAACGAGAATAAAACTCTGTGTCATAAGAGTCATAAGAAGGCACGTAAATGGTTACGTCATGACGCAAACGATGACGCAATGACGCAATAACTCACCTTTGAACCTAATTCACCTTTGAACCTGCATCTGTAACAATGAGTGGACCAAAGAAAAGAAAAGTCGACAACGAGTGCCGAGTGTTTAATGAGGAGTGGACAGCTAAATATTTTTTCCCCAATCTGCTACTGGCCCGGCCCGTCTGTCAAATTTTAAAACTCATAGTGGCCCCTGAGCCAACAAGTTTGCCCACCCCTGCTCTACATCCTGGTTTTCCCTTCACATCCATGACCTGTGTAATGATGCTGATTGGCTGCAATAGTTTAATTTTCTTTCCTATTTACAGAGTAAGGGTTGTGTATGAATACCAATTTAGTTTTCAGCATGCACACAGAACTCCAAACTATGGAAGATAAAGAGCTATTTGCTACCTTTGACACAGTGTATAGGTTTAGAATCGGTACTTGCACCTTTAAGTGTGACCAGGAGTGCATTTATTTCATATTTTTTCAGTATTCCCTCACAGAGGTTGATAATTACATTTGAATTTGAAATGGCCCCTGGTCAGGAGATCAGTCAGGGCACCCTGCTGTTCGTGCTGCAGACTTCACCCACGCGTTAGACTTTTCAAGATCCTGTCTTCACTGGAAGCAATCATTACAATTCCTTGCTGTTTTGATTTTAAATTAATTTGCTCAAACATGAAAGTGGAATGATGATGAAAAAGATTAAAACAGATGGCTACGGCTCCAGAGGGTGCAGCGCCCCAGGACGAGCCCCCCAGGCCCCCACAAAACAGAAACTCTCCACCTTGAGTCTGACTGGGTGTTCAGGATACACTTAGCTCAGAGCCAAACTATTCCCTGCTCAGTGAAACTTTTTGCAACAGTAACTTAGAGGAATGATACTGTATCAACAGTAAGTAATAAAATAACTGTTTATTTACTGTTCATTTATTTATTTTTAAATATTTGAAAAGTTACAAATGTAGAATGTTAACTTGCCCTTCTAGAATGTAAAGTTACAGCTCATGAATGTTAGGTTACAATTAGGAAATATGTATTCAAAAAGTTAAAGTTGCCATTCTAGAATGTGGATTTACAGTTAAAGGATATAATATAGTTCTAGGACTTTAAGTTACAATTCCAAAATGGTTATTTACAATTCTAAAATGTTAAGTTACATGTCTGGCATGGTTATTTAATTTTATAGAATGGTCATTTGCTTGTCTAAAATGTTAAAATCTAGAATGATCCGCTCCAATTCTAGAAAGTATAATACAACCCCCTCTCTTTTCCTCCGTACCCAAATATCTAAAAACGGGGGTACAACAGAGCTGATCCAGATTTGCTATCCGATATGACGTAATATTGGACATGTACGCCCATGGCCCTACCAGAATTGCGCTGCATCAGAAACAATGCACAATGTTTTTTGGAGGTTATATGGTTCAAGGTTCTTTATTTTTGTCATACGAACATAGCTACAGTGTAGTTATGCTGATGAAAATCTTAGGTCACAGGCCTGTGTCCAACAGTGCAACACAGATAAACAAAAAAATATAGTGCAAGTAAATAGTAAATACAAAAAGAAAAATAGTTTAAAAAAGTGAAATAGTGCAATAAGAGTCTATATGCAAGTTATTGGAATGATATATTAGAGAAATAGATAAATAATGACTAAGTAGCAGATGAATGTTATGGATGTTGTTTCAGCAGTTCAGTTGTTTAGCAGTCTTACTGCCTGTGGGATGAAACTGTCTCTGAATCTGGTGGCTTTAGTCCGGATGCTGCGGTAACGCCTGCCAGACGGCAGCAGACTGAACAGTTTGTGGCTGGGGTGATGGGGGTCTTTTATAATCCGGAGGGATTTCTTCCTGAGCCGCTGGGAGTAAAGGTCCTCCATGGATGGCAGCTCCGTCCTGGTGATGTTCTCTGCAGTTTTCACCCCCCTCTGTAAATCCTTACGATTGAGCGCGGTGCAGCTGCCGTACCAGGCCGTGATGCAGCCAGTAAGGATACTCTCTATGGTGCACTTGTAGAAGGTCAGGATCCTCTCTATGGTGCACCTGTAGAAGGTCAGGATGGTCTCTGTGGTGCACCTGTAGAAGGTCAGGATGCTCTCTGTGGTGCACCTTTAGAAGTTGCAGAGTATCCTGGAGTCCATATTGAACCTCCTCAGCCTGCGGAGGAAGAACAGCTGCTGTCGAGCTTTTTTGGTGATGGTGGTGGTGTGAAGAGTCCATGTCAGGTCCTCAGTGTTGAGTCCATGTCAGGTCCTCAGTGATGAGTCCATGTCTGGTCCTCAGTGATGTGGACACCGAGGAACCTGAAGCTGCTGACTCTCTCCACCGTAGTCCCATTGATGGTGATGGGGGCGTGTCCCTCTCTCTGCTGCTTCCTGTAATCCACAATCAGTTCCTTTGTTTTGCTGACATTGAGATGGAGGTTGTTATCCTGGCACCAAGATGTCAGGTTTTCGACCTCCTCTCTGTATGCTGCCTCGTCGCCGTCTGTGATCTGGCCGATGACGGTCGTGTCGTCAGCAAACGACGGTGTTGGAGCTGTGTATGGCCACGCAGTCGTGAGTGAACAGGGAGTAGAGGAGAGGGCTGAGCATGCAGCCTTGAGGGGCTCCGGTGTTGAGGTTCAGAGTGGAGGTTATGATGTTTCCCACCCGCACTGCCTGGGGTCTGCCCGTCAGGAAGTTCAGGATCCAGTCACAGAGGGCGCTGTTGAGCCCGAGGTCTCTAAGCTTGATGACCAGCTTGGAGGGCACAATGGTGTTGAAGGCTGAACTGTAATCAATGAACAGCATTCTCACATATGTGTTCCTCTGGTCCAGGTGTGAGAGGGCAGTGTGGATGGTGAGGGCTATGGCTTCGTCTGTGGACCTGTTTGCTCAGTAGGCAAACTGCAGGGGGGCCAGAGAGTCAGGGAGGGAGGAGGTGATGAAGGTTTTGACTAACCGCTCAAAGCACTTCATGATGATGGAGGTGAGTGCTATGGGCGGTAGTCATTGAGGCTGGTGATTATTGTCTTTTTGGGGATAGGAACGATGGTGGAGTGTATAAAACATGTGGGGACTACAGACGGCAGCAGGGACCTGTTGAAGATGTCTGTGAACACCTCTGCCAGCTGAACTGAGAACACGGCCAGGGATGCCATCAGGTCCAGAAGCCTTGTGTGGGTTAACCCTTTTAAAGGATTTACACACATCTGCCCTGTTTAAAACAAAAGGGCAGGGCTCCTTGTCCTTCTGTGCACCCCCAGCCTGGCTGCTCTCGAAGCGAGCAACAAAACTGTTCAGCTCATCTGGGAGAGATGCGCACGCAGACACTCCCGCAGCACCCCCCGCTGCTCCTTTGTAGTCTGTCATTGTTCCTAGTCCCGCCCACATGTTCCGGGTGCCACAGCCTTTGAAGTCAGATTCCACCTTGTCTTTGTACTGTCTCTTTGCACTACTGATAGCTCTCCGGAGTTCATACCTAGAATTCTTGAACTCCTCTAAATCTCCAGCTCTGTGCGCGATTATGCGCGCTTTCAACTTGGTATGCACCTCACTGTTTATCCAGGGCTTTTGATGTGGGAATGTTCATACAGAAACCTTCGGTACCACGTAATCGATGCATTTCCCAATGTAGCAGATGGCCGTATCCGTGTGTGTTGATGTTGTTGTTCTCAAAAAGACTCCAATCCGTAGATGCAAAGCAATCCTGCAGTGCTGAATCTGACTCTACACTCCATCTTTGTACTGTCCTTGTTACCGGTCTGTCCCGTTTAAAGGTCCCATGTCATGGCCATTTCTACTGATCATAATTCCATTGTTGAAGTATACTAAAATAGATTTATACTGTGCAAACTCACATTGGTTTCTCATACAGCATCTCTGTAAAGTATGTGTATTCACCGGTATTCACTCTCTGTCCTAAACGGCTTGTTGAAGCTCTGCCGTGAAGTCTGGGTCTTGTCGAAAATCCCAAACAGCTGATCGAGTGCCGTGTTGTTGTCGGCGAGTGACAATAATATACACACATTGTTATCACAATCTGTGAATTCTCTCGGCAGGTGAAAAGCCCGGCATGTGATCATGAGGTGCTCTACAGATGTAGCACCTGATTTCAGACTCCCCTACCGATGTGGACCCGTGATCGGCACGGGATGGGCCCTCACTGAAAGGAAAGCCCCCCGCATGACTTGATACGCCCTCTTGATAAATAAATTAAATTATAATGAAACCAGCTGCAATGGATCATGGATCCACCAGGGGGAGCAGTGATATACAAAGCTGCCACACTGGAACTCATGTGAAATAAACAGCTGATAGATCTACAGGTATCTGATATAGCGGATCTTTATTAAGATCCATATGTCATAGATAGGATAATATTCTGTGCTAAATAAGAGACATGTAATCATTTACAAAACAATGTTGTTTAATCCACTACAACTACAAAACCATCGGTTTGTTTTTTCATCAGGAAATGCAGCCCGGCTCAAACAAATGATTTTTAATCATCATCCTCACGATCATTTAAGGCGAGACACGGCAGGCAAAAACATCGTTTTTCAAGTACTGGTCAATTTTGAGATTTTGTGCTATTTTGATTCCATAACATGTTTTCTTTCAGGCTTTTGGAAGGAAAACGTACAAAATACACATTTAAGTGTTTATTTTACTATAGTTTGTCTATTTGCGTCTGTAGATTTCTCCTAAATTCACCAAAAGTTAGCATTCTAACGTAACATAAAGCACCACGACCGCTGTGTGCACCATGTCATCAGAGATATCGTTGGAAAGCTCCGTCTCTCCTGCACAATCTCATCGGATCCAAATATGGTCATTTCCTTTGTATCAGCAACCAATCGTGAAAGCACAAAGGGGTCTTAAACCAAGAAACGAAATCTCATTGGCAATTTCTGACAACGTGATTCGTTCAGATGCGTCACGTGGTGTGCTAAAACACTTCCTGTTTAGCTTTCCGCTTGAAATTGAAATCTCAAAATCGCAAAAGAACGGCGAAAAAAACGTTCACAGAGAAGACGACAACAATTGTCTCTTGCACGAAGCAAGGTTATACAAAAAACAAATGACCCCGAACATGAAATACCTTCACGGAGTGCGTCGATGCGCAAACTGTCATCCAGAGAACAGGAGGGTTTAGCTAGCGCCTCACTGCAATCTTTAAAGGTTGTTTTCTCAAAATGAGTTTTTTCTCCTACTCTGAGTTCGAAATTTCAACTTCAGTAGCACGTAGAGACACCAAACCTTCCAGTTATATTCCTATCAATATTATGAAGGCTTTTACAGAAGGGTTTGTTCATATATAATTCATAGCCTGAATTATACAACATTGTATACCTAAAAACATGGCGAAAATTGATATTTTAGGGCTGTTGACAGTATTTTCTGATTTATTGAGTGATAAAAAGAGATATTCAATATCCCTTCTGTAAAAGCCTTAGATACTAATATGACTACAAAATGAAACAAGAATTTGGAACCTGGCTTTATCCAAAGTTCAGATTTCGATTCCTGAAATGTGTTAAAATATGTGCATATTTAATGAGATAATGGATAATTTGCATATTTAAACATGCTATTTCAGAAAACTTGTAATACAAAAGACAATTGCCTTATTGTAAGACATTAACTGGAGAAATTTCTAGCTGATACCTTTAAGTTAAAAAAAGTACCCTATTCACCTGGGGTGTCTCGCCTTAATGTATCATATATTCGCTGAATTGACATGAAAGAACTAATAAATGTAGTTTAATCCACGTGAGTTTTCAACTACAAAAACAATCGGTTTGTTTTGATATCACTTCCGACGGGAGGAAATGCAGCCCGGCTCTCACTACCGATTTTTAATCATAATTTAATCATCATCTTCACGAATATTTATGTTTATGTTCGCCGAATTGACATGAAAGCACTGACAAATATGAATATACTGTAGTCAACTTCATTAAAATGTTATTAACTTGCCCAAACTCAGTAATTCACTAAAAAGAGGTTTATTTTGAATGGAGCCTTCTCATCTCACCATGGGCAAACGGGCTATAATATTATACTATTGTTAATAGTTTACTCTATTATTAGTGTTTAATATTACTGCTATAACAATCACACATTGAGTTCATTGTTGTGCAATGTTAAAATCAGACCGTTTTTTTTTTTAAATAGTCTGAATGAAACGGCAGCTCTCAGGTGATCAGCTGTGTGACTCTCTTTGTTTACACACCTAATGGCCCATCAGCGGAAGGAGGCTAAACCAGGCTCAAAGCAGGAGCTAATGCAAGCGATAGAGGATTTTTGGAAGACAAGACTGACCCAAGACACCTGTAGTCGACTAATTACAGGCCTCAATAAAGTCCTGCCATTGATTGTGCAAAAATAAAGGTGGATGTAGTGAAAAGTAAAATGTACCTTGTCATCAGGTTCTATAAAGTACTTCAATAAAAATAAAAAATAATTTATCTGTGTACGTGTTTTACTGAACAAGCATACTGTACTGTGATCTGCATGCACTTAGTGAGGGGGTCCAAAATCAGCCAACGTGCTTTGTTTTTAACGTTCATCACTATAATAATCAAAAAGAGAAATATGAACGTTAGTTTTTATTAAAATCATCAAATAAAGTCAACATTGACCATACCGTTCACCAGCCCCCACCCCCCTCTGAGTGACAAGCTGAGAAGTCAACTACTGTCAGGGAACATACTGTTACCCAGTTAGCTGTCTTTGTGTATTGCAACCAGCTGCAATGGATCATGGATCCACCAGGGAGAGCCGTGATGGACGCTGCCACAATGAAACTCATATGAAATAAACAGCTGATTCCTCACACACACAGAGGCCTGTTGTTTCTATGCATAAAATAGTGAGAAACATGCCTCTGGTTAATTATTATTATATAACTTGTTTTCTCCATAAAAGCTGGTGTGGTGGGTTGAAAGCAATAAGGGAGGTGAAATTAACTATATTGTAGAATACAGAAGTATTGTGATGCCGTGGCTTTATCTGAAAACTGACAGCATAATTGCATTTATGGCCCGGGACACACATATTTATTTAGATGTTTTAAAAAAGTTTAAATAAAAAGCTGGAGTGTTTCTTGCTCTGCCAGGTAACAAGTGGGAGCGCGTTGTTGTTCTTATTATACATCAATGTAGTCCGCTGTATAGAAAACTGTAGTTTCCCCATAGCAGCAGACGCACATTCATGACGTCCGCTGGCGCATCATAAATTCGTTGATAGTGTAAGTGCAATCGGATTCTCAAAGCACTGCAGTCTCTTCTCCTACATCCTTTTGAATTCTCCTATCCACTATTCATTAACCCTGAAAGGGTGTGTCGGCCATCATCGGTGTGACAAAGCTCTACCTTCCCCCCTCTGTTAACAAGAGATAGTAGCCTATGTTGCGGACTCTAGTTTAAAATAATTGCCCATCGGAATGTGTGGAGAAAGTCTCCCAAGGGGGATGGGAGACTTTTGACCTTTGTCACATTGCGATGGACAATTGGAATTACATGCAGCATTGCCGGTCTGAAAGGGTCTCTGGAAATATCAAACATTTAATTAAAGTTTTAAAAACAGTGACAGGTTAAAATCCGAGGTGGAAGAAGTATCCCAGTTATTTACCTAGGTAAAAAGACGTGTTAGAAGCAAATGTCCTGCATTCAAAATTGTCAATAGCCCAAGTGAAAAATATTATCATCTGAAAGTAAAATGAATCATCATGTTATTAGTATTAAATACATATAATTTGTACAACTTATATTTAGAAATACACTTTTTGATGCATACATGTGTTCATTCAATGTGGCATCTGCTATAATGGGGTTAATGTATAATATTACAATACATTACTGTATAATATGTGATAATGTATGAGTTGATTTACTTCGATCTACTGTACTGTGTGCACCACAACAATATTACAAAAAATATACTGCATATTAAAGAAAACTATTGTAAAGGTAAAAGTATGAGCATAAAAAATAAAGAAGTGTAAACATTTACATTATTATCATTGAATATATAAAGACTATTACTATATTATTGAATTACAATTAAGATAATAAGATTATATATACTTTATTTGATCTGAAATATTGAGGTTTTTGCGTTATAGTAGCCTGTGAAAACCATAACAAATAAGTGATTAAATGCTACAGTATTCAGCAAACACAACTGCAGAGCTGCAAACATTGCAAACAAACTAAGGTCTACAACACCCAGTTGTCTTTGTGTATTTGTGAATGAAGCGCCATCTCATGGTTAAATCCTGTAATTCAACAAATGGCGAAATCTGACAACGCTCTCTTAGCAATTTGGCAACACCCCCAGCCACTGGGATCCGCTGGGTTTTTGGTTGGAATCCGCTGGATGGAGTCCTATCTGGAGTGCTACATCTACATGCCGTCCCTGACAGGCTCTCCTAGAAAGTCTTCGCTTACTATACATATCTTACTTTAAATCCAATCACTTGCCTTATTCTTCGTTTTCCTCAAAACACAGCCTCCACACGGCGGAGGAGCCTCATGGCGGAGGATTTCAACTATTTTCTGATAGGGTCCCCGACTCCTACATTTAACACTTCTTATTTTTAATACTTCGATAGGGTCCCTGACTCCTATATTTGTAACTCTTCTTAGGGTCCCGGACTCCTAAACCATGTGTACTCAGAATATATCCTTTGTTCTTTACACATTTCAGTTGACTATATATTTGTACTTTACCTCCTCTTTCATCCACCAACACTCACAGTTTGTAACAGTCCTATTCTACCTATGCATAATTTTGGTATATAACAGGCTTCTGCTTACCTTTAGTTTGGGCCTGTGTGAGTATTGGTAGGAATCCGGAGGAGGTCTCCGCCGTCCTTCAGTACCTCGGACTCGAAGTCGGGGGTCCCCAATCGTCTTTTTGGAATCATGTCGTGGGTCTCCAATTTTGTTGTGTTCAAAATTCTAGGAAAGACAGACAACCTATAAGTTTAACTATTTATTATAAGAGATCAAAATATATATATTCACTTGGCCAAGGACTCCGTCACGTCATAGAAATCACAGGCAGCAAAGCTGTAACCTGTAACCCCTATCTCCGGAAAGAGCCTCGAACCTCGTGCGCCAATACATTTGTATTACACAGGGCGTTGCCCATACATTTATGATTGGTCAAGACTAGATGAAGAGATACCGTGGTTTATACTTTGTTCTCTTTGGTAGGTGCACAGACTTTGAAAAAAGTCTCTTGGCAACACGATCCTCCAATCAACCTTTGGCCAGCTGTTATTCCCTATCCCTACTCCCTGTCTCTATTCTAGTAATTTGTTTTTGCTAACATTTCTACAGAAAAAGTGGAATCTTCATAAGGCTGCTTCCTAGCTATGTGTGGGAGCGAAGCTCACCCACACGGCCAAGGTCAGAGCCTCAGTAACTCTTACTGCGTCTGAATCTGGCTTTGCTACATTAGTATCGCAAGCTAAACACTTTCTTCTGCGACTTTTCCCTTTGTTTCCTATCCAACCCATCAAACCTTGGGATTGGTGATTTTGTCTATTTATTCCAAAGTCAAAGCAACATAAAATGAGCACAATAAGCTTATAATGTAATAATAATGTTATATAAAAATAGAATCCACAGGAGCAACAAACTGCAGAAAATGTTAGCTGCTAACTGTTGTTAGCAAAGACAGCTAGCTCTTGTTAAGGGAAGTAACAATAGCCTTTTAGCAAACTTAAGGTTAAGTTAACATTAACGTAACGTTGTAAGAAACATAGGCGGCGTGTGAGGCTCAGGTTTGGGAAGGCTAAATAACTTGTTTTTTTACCTGACGCTGCCCGCCTCCAGCGTCTATAGAAAAGAGATTGACTCAGTGAAAGCACCGCCTGCTGACCAATCAGAGCTCAGTGTGGGGAGTTTAAATCAAGTCATATTACAGGATAAAGGAAATACAGTTTAAACTGCCGTATGCAGAGAAGACGCCGACGTGTCAGACTTATCATTCATATCACATCATCAATCAGATCATCGACCATATCATAATCATTTATCATATATTTCCTTATCTGAGTCAGCTTCTCGAGCCATATCTGGCCATGCAACACTTACATTGTCACATACTGTATGCAGAAGTATTATTTTAAGACATTAGGTTGACGAAACACTCAACTCAAATTTGATTAAAGTCAGATCAACTCGTGTCTTAGACGGGGCAGTGATATTGTAATGTCCGAGGTGTTAAGGCTTCAATGATACTTCTGTGTTACAAAAACTCAGGAACTTAGTACTTTTTGGAGCGTCTCAGATAGCGCCTCCGTTTATTATTATCGAGTCACACCACGCTCTCCTTCACCACACCAGCACAGACTGCGCATGCTCACAACACATGAGCTCTCAACCCAATGCTTACATGGGTCCCGACCCCTTACTGAAATAAATGTCTCCATTTCCACACACATGGTGAGAACACAACAAAACATAAACAAATATATACATCCACAGCCCAAATAAAACATCAACTTGGTATGACATAACCTATTTCGCTGTCCTGCACACTTGAAACATGAAAAAAAACACAATTATGCAGCATAGAATACACAGGAGAAAAGAAGCACACAAACATGTAAACACCAGTCACTCAGCCCATAACAAAGTCCATAAAGCGGACAGGAGGCCACGCTAACCTCCCAGCCGGGGACACCGTTGGTGCGGCTTGTTCGAGCTCGAACCCGGCCCAAGATCACTGTCACTTTCCCCATCGGAAAACCTCAAGCGTCCAGAGCTCTGTGGGGAGACTGCATCTTGTAACGGAAGAGGCTGAGCAAGGTTTAAGAGAGACCTTGATGGTCCCTCCAAGGGAAAGGCTACCGGCATGTTGTATCGCCGTAGCCTGTCATAATGGACAGTTTGGAGAGAGGCTTCATCCCCAAATGGGCTACTTAGTTGGTACGTGACCCCCACTTCATCACCCCTATCCATTCGCCTCTGCACCAGATAAGGCCCCTTCCAGTGGGGAGCCAGCTTACGGCGGCTCTCAGTGGGATCATTTAACCACACCAAATCCCCGGCTTCATATGGGACGTGCCTCACTCTGGCGTCATAGTACGACTTCTGTTTGCTGCTTGTACACTGGTATTGTCACGGTTGAGTGAAGGAAGCAGGACCCAAGCGCAGATAACTTTGATAAACCTTTATTTCAAGGCTAAATGGAACGAATACAGAAAAAAACAGAACACTCACCGGTGAAGTCCGTCACCAACAAAAGAAGCACCGACACTGAACACAGCACGAGACAAGACTAAATACAGGGAGGGATAATTACAAGACACAGGTGAACACAATCGGCTAACGAGACACAGGTGAGGAGGGAGGAGAAAAACACAAGAGCCACAGGTGAACACAATTAGCTAACGAGACACAGGTGAGGAGGGAGGAGAACACACAGGGACACTAACGACAGGAGGAAAACATGACAGAGAACAGTGAAAACACCCAAACCTAGACAGAACTGTGACAGAACCCCCCCCTCAAGGGACGGATTCCAGACGTCCCTAAACCCCAACACAAAAATCCAAAAAAGTCCAGCAGGGTGGGTGGAGGGGGTCCGGAGGAGGGACGTATCCCTAGGCCACCAGGGTGGGTGGAGGGGGTCCGGAGGACGGGACTAAGCTGACCGCCCAGGAGCCCAGTAGGGGACCAGGAAGGGATCTCGGGCGGACGGCCCGGGGGCACGGCAGAAGCCGAGAAGGGGGACTCGGGCGGAACGGCCTGGGGGCAAGGCAGAGTCCATGGTGGGGGTCTCGGGCGGACGGCCCGGGGGCAAGGCAGAGTCCATGGTGGGGCGAAGGCCACAGCGGGCGAACTCAGGGGGCCGAGCATGAGGGCGAAGGCAGCGGCAGGAAGAGTCAGGGGGCCGGGCTCGAGGACGAGGGCAGCGGCAGGAAGAGTCAGGGGGCCGGGCTCGAGGACGAGGGCAGCGGCAGGAAGAGTCAGGGGGCCGGGCCCGCGGACGAAGACCGCGGCTCACAGAGGGTCGGGATCGAGGGCGAAAACCACGGCAGGAAGAGTCAGGGGGGCCGGGCTCGAGGACGAGGGCAGCGGCAGGAAGAGTCAGGGGGCCGGGCCCGAGGACGAGGGCAGCGGCAGGAAGAGTCAGGAGGCCGGGCCCGCGGACGAAGACCGCGGCTCACAGAGGGTCGGGATCGAGGGCGAAGACCAGACAGCTCCGGAGGCCGGGCAGGACCCGGTGTCGGCCGGACAGGAACCGGAGCCGGCGGGACAGGCTTCGGCAGGATCCCCCACGGAAGAGGACCAGGAGTTGGCAGGACCCCCAGCAGGAGAGCGGTTGGCGGGACCTCCGACGAGACAGGACAAAAGGTTGGCAGTACCCCCGGCAGGAGAGTAGACGGCGGGACCTCCAACGGCACAGGACACAGGGTTGGCAGTACCCCCGGCAGGAGAGTAGTCGGCGGGACCTCCAACGGGACAGGACATGGGGTTGGCAGGAACCCCGGCAGGAGAGTAGTCGGCGGGGCCTCCAACGGGACAGGACATGGGGTTGGCAGGACCCCCGGCAGGAGAGTAGTCGGCGGGGCCTCCAACGGGACAGGACATGGGGTTGGCAGGACCCCCGGCAGGAGAGTAGTCGGCGGGGCCTCCAACGGGACAGGACACAGGGTTGGCAGGACCCCCGGCAGGAGAGTAGTCGGCGGGGCCTCCAACGGGACAGGACACAGGGTTGGCAGGACCCCCGGCAGGAGAGTAGTCGGCGGGGCCTCCAACGGAACAGGACATAGGGTTGGCAGGACCCCCGGCAGGAGAGTAGTCGGCGGGGCCTCCAACGGGACAGGACACAGGGTTGGCAGGCCCCCCGGCAGGAGAGTAGTCGGCGGGGCCTCCAACGAGACCGGACAAAGGGTTGGCAGGACCCCCGGCAGGAGAGTAGTCGGCGGGGCCTCCAACGGGACAAGACATGGGGTTGGCAGGACCCCCGGCAGAGGGCTAGTCTGCGGGACCTCCAACTGGACAAGACATGGGGTTGGCAGGACCCCCGACAGAGGGCTAGTCTGCGGGACCTCCAACTGGACAGGACATGGGGTTGGCAGGAC
Organism: Harpagifer antarcticus; assembly: GCA_902827135.1. Lineage (NCBI taxonomy): Eukaryota > Metazoa > Chordata > Actinopteri > Perciformes > Harpagiferidae > Harpagifer > Harpagifer antarcticus. The sequence goes on along the minus strand of CADEHL010000172.1, from coordinate 2,456,523 downwards.
CCCCGGCAGAGGGCTAGTCTGCGGGGCCTCCAACGGGACAGGACACAGGGTTGGCAGGACCCCCGGCAGGAGAGTAGTCGGCGGGGCCTCCAACGGAACAGGACATAGGGTTGGCAGGACCCCCGGCAGGAGAGTAGTCGGCGGGGCCTCCAACGAGACCGGACAAAGGGTTGGCAGGACCCCCGGCAGGAGAGTAGTCGGCGGGGCCTCCAACGGGACAAGACATGGGGTTGGCAGGACCCCCGGCAGAGGGCTAGTCTGCGGGACCTCCAACTGGACAAGACATGGGGTTGGCAGGACCCCCGACAGAGGGCTGGTCTGCGGGACCTCCAACTGGACAGGACATGGGGTTGGCAGGACCCCCGGCAGAGGGCTAGTCTGCGGGACCTCCAACTGGACAAGACATGGGGTTGGCAGGACCCCCGGCAGAGGGCTAGTCTGCGGGACCTCCAACTGGACAGGACATGGGGTTGGCAGGACCCCCGGCAGAGGGCTAGTCTGCGGGACCTCCAACTGGACAAGACATGGGGTTGGCAGGACCCCCGGCAGAGGGCTAGTCTGCGGGACCTCCAACTGGACAGGACATGGGGTTGGCAGGACCCCCGGCAGAGGGCTAGTCTGCGGGACCTCCAACTGGACGGGACATGGGGTTGGCAGGACCCCCGGCAGAAGACTAGTCTGCGGGACCTCCAACTGGACAGGACATGAGGTTGTCAGGACCCCCGGCAGAAGACTAGTCTGCGGGACCTCCAACTGGACATGAGTAGGGGCTTGAGTGGGGACTCGAGAGAGGGCTTGAGAGGGAACTTGAGAGGAAACTGGAGAGTGGACTCGAGAAGGAACTCGAGAGGTGACTCGAGAGGTAACTCGAGAGGGGACCTGAGAGGGGACTTGAGAGGGAACTCGAGAGGAGACCTGAGGGGAAACTTGAGAGGTGACTCGAGAGGGAACTCGAGAGGGGACTAGAGAGGGGACTTGAGAGGGGACTTGAGAGGGAACTCGAGAGGGGACTAGAGAGGGGACTTGAGAGGGAACTCGAGAGGAGACCTGAGGGGAAACTTGAGAGGTGACTCGAGAGGACACTGGAGAGTTGACTTGGGAGGTGACTCGAGAGGACACTGGAGAGTTGACTTGAGAGGGGACTCGAGAAAAGACTCGAGAGGGAACTCGAGAGGGGACCTGAGAGGGGACTTGAGAAAAGACTCGAGAGGGAACTTGAGATGGGATGAGGGAAGGGACTAGAGAAGTGACTCGAGGAGGGACTTGAGAAGTGACTAGAAGTGGGACTGGAGAAGGGACTAGAGAAGGGACTAGGACAGCTGGAGCCAGAGCTAAGGCTGGAACCATGGCTGCTGGGGCCAGAACTAGGTCTGGAACCATGGCTGCTGGGGCCAGAACTGGGGCCGGAATGATGGCTGCTGGGGCCAGAACTGGGGCCGGAATGATGGCTGCTGGGGCCAGAACTGGGGCTGGAACCATGGCTGCTGGGGCCTGTACTGGGGCCGGAACCATGACTCTTGGGGCTCGGATTGCTAGCCTGGACTTGCGACTCCTTCTCCTAGAAGCCGCCTGAAGGCTCCGTGGACCTCCAAAAGCCAGCCGAGTTCCAGAAAACGCCTCTTGGACAGGAGCAGGAACTGGGGCGGAAGCACTGGTTGACTCCAGACGGAACACACCGAGACGTTTATAGTCCGCAGGCTGGAAATCACACACCCAGATGAAGTTCAACATCCAGTCAGGTAAGAACTTCACCAAGTCCGGTTTCTCCATAGCCAACCGGTGCGCCTCTACCAGAGCGGCCTCCTTCTGCCGAACACTGGACGCTCCCCTCCACCAATCATAGCAGCCAGCCAAAGCAAAGGAAAAATGCTGTAATTCCACCTCAAATGGGTCATCTGCTGGGTCCATCTCTGGTCGGTGCTTTCTGTCACGGTTGAGTGAAGGAAGCAGGACCCAAGCGCAGATAACTTTGATAAACCTTTATTTCAAGGCTAAATGGAACGAATACAGAAAAAAACAGAACACTCACCGGTGAAGTCCGTCACCAACAAAAGAAGCACCGACACTGAACACAGCACGAGACAAGACTAAATACAGGGAGGGATAATTACAAGACACAGGTGAACACAATCGGCTAACGAGACACAGGTGAGGAGGGAGGAGAAAAACACAAGAGCCACAGGTGAACACAATTAGCTAACGAGACACAGGTGAGGAGGGAGGAGAACACACAGGGACACTAACGACAGGAGGAAAACATGACAGAGAACAGTGAAAACACCCAAACCTAGACAGAACTGTGACAGGTATTGTACGCAAACGCGACCTGTGACAGAAAAGAGTCCCACTTCCCCTTACGTGATAGCAGAGATTTCACTAACTGATCGATAAGTGTCCTATTACATTACATTACATTGCATTTAGCTGACGCTTTTATCCAAAGCGACTTACAATAAGTACATACGACCAGGAAGACACAACCCTGAAGAAAACAGAATCATATAAGTACATCAGGTATCATAGAGCCAAACATTTCAAGTGCTACTCAGCTGGCTATAGATAAGCCAGTCCTATATTAGTATATAAGTGCCTTGTTATTAATTCTATCGCTCGAAGTGGAGTCGAAAGAGATGAGTTTTCAGTCTGCGCCGGAAGATATTAAACCTCTCTACCATGCCATCAGACTTCGGATTGTAAGGCGTGGTGTGCGTCTTCTTCACACCTAACATTCCGCACAAATGCCTCACAACATCTGACTCGAACTGTCTGCCCATGTCAGTGTGCAAAGTTTCCATTAACCCATGCTCCAAGATGTAGTTCTGGAAGAGACACTCCGCGACTATGGGGGATTTTTGATCGGGGATGGCATACAGATTTACAATTTTTTTTTAAATAGTCCTCAACAACCAACACATACCGGTTGCCTTTTGATGTGACCAGTAACTCCAGTATGTCAGCCGCCACACGTTGGAAAGGTCTAACTGCATGCAAAGTTCTCTTGGGGACATGGTGTTTAGGCACCGGGGACTTCCTTCTCTGACAGGCATAACATTGGTCACACCATGATCGAATGTCACTGTGCACGGAGGGCCAATAGCACACACTTCTTGCACGTGCCAAAACGCGTTCATACGCCAGGTGAGCAGTCAGTGGAGCACCATGCAAGTGTCCCAGGACCTCTGGAACTAGGACAGCAGGAACAACAACCTGAGTAGACTGCCCTGCCTCAGACAGCCAAACAACTCTACATAAAAGTCCCTCCACAAAAGTCAGCCGGGGAAACTCATGCCAAAGTCTCTTCACACCCCGACTAGCATCTTTTAACCTCCATCTAGGGGGCCGTTGGCCATGCTCCAGCCAGGCCAAAACTTGTCTGATGTCTGCATCCTTTTGCTGAAGCTCCCTAATACCGGAGCCATCATGTGACAGAGTGAAGATTAGGGTCTGGTCCACTGAAGACCCTGAGTCAGACAGCTCCCTGTTGAAGGTAGACCAACGCCGTTCAGCTGCTGTGAGGGAGCGACTAGCGTAGGCCACCACTCTCTCCAGGCCATCCACTTCTTGTGACAGCACAGCCCCCACAGCAATCTGTGAAGCATCTGTACACAGCACGAAACTCTTGGTGAAGTCCGGGTGACACATGATAGGTTCGGCACAAAGACCATCCCGCAAAAACTCAAATGCCTCCTGGCAATCCACCGTCCACTGAAAAGGGACATCCTTTCCCATCAGATGGTTGAGGCACGCTGGGCAAAACTCCTCACAAACCTCCTATAATAAGAGCAGAGACCCAGAAAAGCATGCACCTCTGTAGCAGACCGTGGAACTGGCCAAGTCTTCACCTTATCTGTGTTACGGGGGTCAGGACGAAGCCCCCCGGCGGAGAGGACGTGACCAAGGAATACCACGTGATCACGGGCAAGATGGCACTTCCCGGCGTTCAATCTAAGCCCAGCTGCCCCAATCCGAATGAAGACCTCCTCCAAAGCAGACATGTGGGCCTCAAACGAACTACTGTAAATCAGTATATCGTCAAGATACACCATGCAGATGTGCCATGGCAGCCCCTTTAACACCAGCTCCATAACTCTCTGAAAGGTAGCGGGTGCATTGGTCAGACCCATAGGCATGGATTTGATCTGGTATAGACCCTGGCCAGTGGTGAATGCTGTCTTTTCGCGGTCCTCCTCAGCCACTTCCACCTGCCAGTAACCGTCAGAAAAATCCAAGGTGCTGAACCAGGAGGCCCCCGCCAATGCGTCCAATGTGTCATCCACCCGTGGCAGTGGATGAGAATCCTTTATTGTCACAGAGTTGAGTCCCCTGTAATCCACGCAGAATCGCAATGTGTTTTTCTTTTTCCTGACGAGGACCACTGGGGCGGACCACGGGCTACAACTCTCTTCAATTATGTCGTCCTCCAACAGGCGCTGAACCTGTCTGCCTATCTCCTTCCGTTTTTCTGGCGAAGTACGGTAAGCCCGACGCTTGACCGGGGAATGATCACCTGTCTGTATGCGGTGTTTGATCAGACCGGTGTTTCCTGTTCTGCCCTTCCCAGAGCCATCAAGGCCTGCAGGTGCAGTCTCTGTTCAGCAGACAACGGGAAGCCAGCCACATCCGGCAGATGGGTAGCCCCCTGCTGAGAGGGAAAAACCTCAGAGGGGGTGAGTAGCTCACAGTCCTTAACATGGTGGAACACACCTAAATGGGAGCCGGGGTGCAGCTTTAACTCCTTCTCTGTCGGGTTGAGCAGCCTGGCCACAGTGCATCCATTCTTCACATGTGCAACTGTACGTGCAATCACAAGTCCCACGTTATCACGCACCTCAGTCTCCAGGTAGCCTAAGAAAGAGTCAATGGGCAGACCAGCAGGAATATCCTCATTAACTGGGACAATCATTTCACTGAAAGGGGGAATAATAGCATCAACAGACAGAGATGTTACAACATTCTGGTATGAAATCTGTGGCATGCATGAGAGGAATATCAACATCCCCCAGGTGAAGCAGACCACGACCAACATCCATAACAGCTCGAGCCTGCAACATGAAATCAAACCCCAGCAGAATAGGTTGTGTTGCCCCTCGCACTACATGTACAGCCTGCTCCCAATGTTTGCCCCCCAACTGTATGGGAAGAGTCACAGTACCCAGAGTGTCCATTTACTGTGCGTGAAAAAGTGTACTGGGTATTTAGCACACGTTTACGTAAGGCAGAAATGGACATTCTGAAGTCCTCAGAAATAAGTGAAACATTGGACCCAGAGTCAATCAAAACAGTAACATCAACACCCTCAACAAGTCCTCCAACATAGGCTGTGGGCTTAGACTCACCCACAGAACAAGAGTCCAATGCATGAGCAGTCACTTTCCCAGCAGAATAGTCCATTTGACCCTGTAGTGGTGAAACCGGCATCTGGGTCTTGATGCCAGTCACTGGAAGTTTCCCTGCAGCCGTCCGTGCGAGGATGGAGATGGTGACCGCCGAGAGGGAGACAAAAACCTCACTCCACGCCTTGGCTGACGTTCCCCAGCGCTGTATGGTCCTTGCGGGACACCGCTGCCTAGTTGTCGCGGTGCGAAGTCCGCAGAGGTGTCTCGGGTCGTGTCTCGGGTCTGTTAGGTATTGAAATGGATTTACGCTCCACGTTTCAAATATCTCCGCGTCCGTCTAGAGCTATTTATATGGAAGGAATTCAGTGCCACCAAGTCAACCATACTCTACTTTAATGGCAATATTACAATGCACCAGAAATCATTACATTCAATACAATAATACATACAATACAATAATACATACAATACAATATACTTGGGAACCCAATATTACCTGGTGATCACGTCAGCCAGCCAGCAGAAAGAGACTGAATCCAGTTGCGTCTTCTGTATTTATGCTTAAGCAATAGGAGGGGTCTCTGATCCCCCCAATTTGATTGGCAGCCCAAATATCCCCCACCTCAAATCTTACATTCCCCCACTCACAGGTGGCGAGAGCATTTGCATACAGTGCAAGTCAAGACATGCGGCCACCTTCCCCCGCAGATCCTTTGTCCTTGAAAGTCCATATGGTCTCTCAAAAGTCACATGTGCTTGCCCAAAGTCCAGCTCACAGTTTAACCCAAATCATTCCCATTTTTAAGCTTATCCCTTGGAGCTAACATGAATACATTCAAATATTCTACCACAAATCCCCCTTTTGATTTAGATCTAATAAATCAACTACTTTCAAGACATTCACATTCGTTCTGGGATTCAGACTATTTAAACGTTCAGAAATGGCTCCACATATCAACTTCATACGACCGTGTTAGAAATACCAAAATATGTAAATAACTCCATACATCAATTACATCACTTAGTAACAACAAAGTTAAAACCCTTCAATCAGAATGATTGAGTATAGTCAATCGTCATAAGGTATAACCTTCACAGTGGTGATTCAATTAATCTGTAATATGCAAGATTGCAGTGTCTTCAAGCTTTAACGTTACTTCATGTATACTTCATTCCGCTTTAGTTTCAGAGCCACACATGATATCAGTGCATTAAAACTTCCCAGAGAGTGGAGACATCAGTATGTCTCCAACATATCCCTCCTGTTTATACTCCGGAATAACATAGAACCTGGAAAGATACAAATGATTGTAAAAGATCAAAAATTCATATACAAAAGTACCCAAACGGCTGAGGTAGGTAGATTGTATAGGCACATGTTTTAATGTAATCCCCATGGTCTAATTCTTTCTCTGTACATCGTCAGTTTCTATCCCTCAGACCCGTTACTGTTTCCCTGCTCACGTCCACTCTTTAAATTCTACTGGGTTCTGTTGGTTTCTTCACTGGTTTGAGACAAGTGCCCTTATTGGAAATCACCTCCCTTTGTAGCCAGACTTCACCACAGTAGAGGCGAGTTTCTGTCTTTTAGGTTTAAACAGCTTCACAGTCAGATGTATCCAGGATGGTCTCTCCGCCACTCTAACTGCAGTCGATGTAGACAGGAGTGCTTGTTAGGGACCCTCCCCCTTTGGCGAGTGCCTGCTCTTCCTCTTTATCGCTCTGGTGAACACTCACTTTCCTGGTTTCACTGTCTGCGTAGTGTCAGGTACTTCCATCCGTGGCGAGACCCGGAACTCCTGATACTGCGTCCTTGGATACGCTTCCCACACCGTGGAGTCGCCACCCTTGCTTGGTCAGGTACAGCAGGCCCAGCACGCGGAAGATGACAGCTTTCACACATCCTTCCTGGAGGTTTCCCCACTGCGCACTGATTCCAGTGGTACCAGATGTCTCCTTTCCCTTCCAAGCGGACAGCGTGAGATGTCCTCTGCATCGCCCGATGGGGTCCAGAGAACCTGGGTCTCAGCCACTTGGGTTTGATGTCCCCCTTTTGCCTCTGTAACCTGTGTGGAGAAATCTGATACAAATCCCTCAATCCTACGCTCAGGGCTCCTGGGAACTGGTGACCATGAGTGAGCTCAAATGGAGAGAAACCTGTCCCTTTGTTAATTGAGCTCCTGATTGACATAAGAGCTAGGGGCAATGCGTCTAACCATTTCATGCCTGTCTCTTCACATGTTTTCTTATATCTAGTAATATATCTTATTTCATGTTTTTTACTCATAAAACAATATGACATTGTCCAGAATAGTAGTTAACTTTATATAACTTTTACTCTTTCTAATCTTTTCAAACATCTTAATTGTCTTGTCTCTCTCTCTCTCTCTCCTACATACTTTTTCCAACTTCACTCGTGGTATTTTAACCACCTTTTATCCTTCTGAGCAAGATATCACTTCAACACATTTAATATCTTGCCCTGTCCATCTATTTCAGTCTTCTTCTATCCATCTGTTCTCTTTTCTCTTCAGCCTTCAACAACCTTTTCTTATTTCCATTTCTAACCAGTCTTTTACTTATAATCTGTCCCTTTCCTAGGACAGGTAAATACATCCTGCTACTGTAGTGTTCACAAATAAATCTCCATGCAAACTGCTACTGTACACTCAAAAGTGATCTGTTTCATTTTGAAAAGTCAGCTTTTTGAAAACCAACATGGCTCAGTTCAAAATTTTGTTTCAAAACAAAACTCCTCATCTCTTCCCGACATGATTTGACATAAAGATGATTTGCTACCACTATTTTTCATTGTGATATTTGTTCAAACAGAGACTGCATCTGTCTCTGGATTTAAATATATGCCTGATGGCAGTATATGCATAAAAATAAAAATAAGTGTCCAGGTTTTTAACCTCTGTCATTAAAGGACTGTATAAAAATAAGACATGTCATCTGATTAATCTAAAATCAGAATTTAACAGATAATTTGTGTCGTACATCCGACCATTTTTAGGGACGCCTAATTAACATTCTCAAATCTTCAATTAACTTGACCTAAAAAGCTAAAACAGTGCTGTTTTATGATACCTAAAAAAATACTACAATAGATTTTAGACTATAAAAATGTAAATATCAAATTCCTATTGTCTAACAACTCCCCCTTTTCTGAAAAAGAATCCCATTTACTGTGTTTTCATTTTCAGAAACATCAAGAAAGAATGGTAATGCATAGGATGCAGAGGCGAGAGCTGTGCCCTGGGAACTTTAAGACCCTGGCGTCCTGCTTCAAAGTGTCCTCATAGCTGTGTTTTACGACACTGGCCTCCTGCTGTCTTTCTCTTCCTGTCCTGTTTTATCGTAAAACTCCTCAGTTTCATGGCTTGCTGTGTCTCTCTCCCTTTTATGGCCCGCTATCCCTTCACCACTGTCCCCCTTGGACATGGGTGATAAGACGTCTCACCTCTCTCCCCCTCCTCAGCGCGCCTGTGTATGTTATCTCTGTTTGTTCCATTTGCTACGAGCAAACCATCTGGGTTTCTGTTCGTTTAGGTGTGCAAGTTGCGTTACAATCTGTCTTTCATCTAAGTTAAATCTATCCATGTTGTGTTACAAGCATGGTTAGATTTGTAACAGAATACAAAACTAACTGTATTTAGCGCTATATTTGAAAAACAAGTAATCTGATTCCAGTTATGTAATTTGACCCAAGTGTCGGTCTATGTCGTGCCTAAAAATGTTAACAAACACCAACTACAAATTAAAGATAAATTGATTTAGCAAAATGAACTCTTATGTGATTCAAAAATGTGACAAAAGAACAATGATTTGTCTTACACAAGATTGTAGTCTAACAGAATGACTCTTGACCACATGGGGTCAAATAACTTGGATGACCGGGGGAAGGGAAGAGAAGACTCAACCATGTGCAGAGAGAAATCACACTGGAGACTGAGTTCAATAAAAATTAAACCATACGACTTGTAGTCTGGCTTCAATAAAAATGTAACAAGACAAGGCCAGCTCATAACACACAAATTGTCCTCTTTGTATGTCTAATCTAGGTAGAATAATCCACTATTATATTTAATTTGAATGTACTTAATTCTCTGTTATCATTTTATCGTGTAGGAATCGGAGATCAGTACAAGCCTTTTCTTTAGCCCCCTGTTTGATACCGCTTAAAATCAATCTCTTAATCTGTTCCCATTGCTCCCGGTAACTACCTGGAATTTCAGAATCGTTTTTAGCATTCTGTCGTTCCATATTCACTTCGCTTTTATTTATCGGACTCAATTAATATGTGCTCACATGTATTAATATACTGGGCTATTGTCGTAGTTACTATTAACGCGCTTCCCGTCTTCAATACCGGTCAGCAATGTAATGTTTAAACTCAGCGCTTGAAGCTAAATTCATATAAAAATGTCAAAGGTGTACTACCCCCTTTCAGCCACTAGATGGCAGCAGCAGACCACAAATGAGCCTCACTCATCCGAGTGCTTCTTTGAGATCCACAAATATTGAGTAATTACCATAACACAGACCTCCGGCTCTTAGCTTTTGAGCGTTCGTCTGTGCTGTAAAACCCCTCAGTTCTAGCCGGCGACCCGATCTGAAATCGGGTTTCCAGGTTCTGTCGTGCGGTACTCAAAACACGCAACCCACAGACTGCACCGGCTTTACGCCACTGTGGACTATAATACCTACAGATCCGCGCTAAACCGCTCTTATGTACGCCACTCAGGACTTTATCTACCTGTAGATCCGCGCCAAACTGTAATCAATATGTAACTGTCTATGTACGCCACGCCGGACTATATCTACCTGCGATCAACGACTATGTTTAAAATATGCATTGTATATTCCATTTAAACTTTAAAAACACTGTGAAACGCCTTCAGACAATCCTAAAATTTTAGTGTATTCAATCACAGACAATCGATTTATATAACAGGTGTCTGTACCTTTTGTAGAACGATGCAGGGCCCTGCGTGATTGTCTGAGGTGTTTAAAAGCGCTTATTCCCGACCCAATCCGGTCGTCTGAATTCCTCCTCCGCTCGTTATCCTGCACGTCGGGGTCACCATTTGTTAGGTATTGAAATGGATTTACGCTCCACGTTTCAAATATCTCCGCGTCCGTCTAGAGCTATTTATATGGAAGGAATTCAGTGCCACCAAGTCAACCATACTCTACTTTAATGGCAATATTACAATGCACCAGAAATCATTACATTCAATACAATAATACATACAATACAATAATACATACAATACAATATACTTGGGAACCCAATATTACCTGGTGATCACGTCAGCCAGCCAGCAGAAAGAGACTGAATCCAGTTGCGTCTTCTGTATTTATGCTTAAGCAATAGGAGGGGTCTCTGATCCCCCAATTTGATTGGCAGCCCAAATATCCCCCACCTCAAATCTTACATTCCCCCACTCACAGGTGGCGAGAGCATTTGCATACAGTGCAAGTCAAGACATGCGGCCACCTTCCCCCGCAGATCCTTTGTCCTTGAAAGTCCATATGGTCTCTCAAAAGTCACATGTGCTTGCCCAAAGTCCAGCTCACAGTTTAACCCAAATCATTCCCATTTTTAAGCTTATCCCTTGGAGCTAACATGAATACATTCAAATATTCTACCACAAATCCCCCTTTTGATTTAGATCTAATAAATCAACTACTTTCAAGACATTCACATTCGTTCTGGGATTCAGACTATTTAAACGTTCAGAAATGGCTCCACATATCAACTTCATACGACCGTGTTAGAAATACCAAAATATGTAAATAACTCCATACATCAATTACATCACTTAGTAACAACAAAGTTAAAACCCTTCAATCAGAATGATTGAGTATAGTCAATCGTCATAAGGTATAACCTTCACAGTGGTGATTCAATTAATCTGTAATATGCAAGATTGCAGTGTCTTCAAGCTTTAACGTTACTTCATGTATACTTCATTCCGCTTTAGTTTCAGAGCCACACATGATATCAGTGCATTAAAACTTCCCAGAGAGTGGAGACATCAGTATGTCTCCAACATATCCCTCCTGTTTATACTCCGGAATAACATAGAACCTGGAAAGATACAAATGATTGTAAAAGATCAAAAATTCATATACAAAAGTACCCAAACGGCTGAGGTAGGTAGATTGTATAGGCACATGTTTTAATGTAATCCCCATGGTCTAATTCTTTCTCTGTACATCGTCAGTTTCTATCCCTCAGACCCGTTACTGTTTCCCTGCTCACGTCCACTCTTTAAATTCTACTGGGTTCTGTTGGTTTCTTCACTGGTTTGAGACAAGTGCCCTTATTGGAAATCACCTCCCTTTGTAGCCAGACTTCACCACAGTAGAGGCGAGTTTCTGTCTTTTAGGTTTAAACAGCTTCACAGTCAGATGTATCCAGGATGGTCTCTCCGCCACTCTAACTGCAGTCGATGTAGACAGGAGTGCTTGTTAGGGACCCTCCCCCTTTGGCGAGTGCCTGCTCTTCCTCTTTATCGCTCTGGTGAACACTCACTTTCCTGGTTTCACTGTCTGCGTAGTGTCAGGTACTTCCATCCGTGGCGAGACCCGGAACTCCTGATACTGCGTCCTTGGATACGCTTCCCACACCGTGGAGTCGCCACCCTTGCTTGGTCAGGTACAGCAGGCCCAGCACGCGGAAGATGACAGCTTTCACACATCCTTCCTGGAGGTTTCCCCACTGCGCACTGATTCCAGTGGTACCAGATGTCTCCTTTCCCTTCCAAGCGGACAGCGTGAGATGTCCTCTGCATCGCCCGATGGGGTCCAGAGAACCTGGGTCTCAGCCACTTGGGTTTGATGTCCCCCTTTTGCCTCTGTAACCTGTGTGGAGAAATCTGATACAAATCCCTCAATCCTACGCTCAGGGCTCCTGGGAACTGGTGACCATGAGTGAGCTCAAATGGAGAGAAACCTGTCCCTTTGTTAATTGAGCTCCTGATTGACATAAGAGCTAGGGGCAATGCGTCTAACCATTTCATGCCTGTCTCTTCACATGTTTTCTTATATCTAGTAATATATCTTATTTCATGTTTTTTACTCATAAAACAATATGACATTGTCCAGAATAGTAGTTAACTTTATATAACTTTTACTCTTTCTAATCTTTTCAAACATCTTAATTGTCTTGTCTCTCTCTCTCTCTCTCCTACATACTTTTTCCAACTTCACTCGTGGTATTTTAACCACCTTTTATCCTTCTGAGCAAGATATCACTTCAACACATTTAATATCTTGCCCTGTCCATCTATTTCAGTCTTCTTCTATCCATCTGTTCTCTTTTCTCTTCAGCCTTCAACAACCTTTTCTTATTTCCATTTCTAACCAGTCTTTTACTTATAATCTGTCCCTTTCCTAGGACAGGTAAATACATCCTGCTACTGTAGTGTTCACAAATAAATCTCCATGCAAACTGCTACTGTACACTCAAAAGTGATCTGTTTCATTTTGAAAAGTCAGCTTTTTGAAAACCAACATGGCTCAGTTCAAAATTTTGTTTCAAAACAAAACTCCTCATCTCTTCCCGACATGATTTGACATAAAGATGATTTGCTACCACTATTTTTCATTGTGATATTTGTTCAAACAGAGACTGCATCTGTCTCTGGATTTAAATATATGCCTGATGGCAGTATATGCATAAAAATAAAAATAAGTGTCCAGGTTTTTAACCTCTGTCATTAAAGGACTGTATAAAAATAAGACATGTCATCTGATTAATCTAAAATCAGAATTTAACAGATAATTTGTGTCGTACATCCGACCATTTTTAGGGACGCCTAATTAACATTCTCAAATCTTCAATTAACTTGACCTAAAAAGCTAAAACAGTGCTGTTTTATGATACCTAAAAAAATACTACAATAGATTTTAGACTATAAAAATGTAAATATCAAATTCCTATTGTCTAACAACTCCCCCTTTTCTGAAAAAGAATCCCATTTACTGTGTTTTCATTTTCAGAAACATCAAGAAAGAATGGTAATGCATAGGATGCAGAGGCGAGAGCTGTGCCCTGGGAACTTTAAGACCCTGGCGTCCTGCTTCAAAGTGTCCTCATAGCTGTGTTTTACGACACTGGCCTCCTGCTGTCTTTCTCTTCCTGTCCTGTTTTATCGTAAAACTCCTCAGTTTCATGGCTTGCTGTGTCTCTCTCCCTTTTATGGCCCGCTATCCCTTCACCACTGTCCCCCTTGGACATGGGTGATAAGACGTCTCACCTCTCTCCCCCTCCTCAGCGCGCCTGTGTATGTTATCTCTGTTTGTTCCATTTGCTACGAGCAAACCATCTGGGTTTCTGTTCGTTTAGGTGTGCAAGTTGCGTTACAATCTGTCTTTCATCTAAGTTAAATCTATCCATGTTGTGTTACAAGCATGGTTAGATTTGTAACAGAATACAAAACTAACTGTATTTAGCGCTATATTTGAAAAACAAGTAATCTGATTCCAGTTATGTAATTTGACCCAAGTGTCGGTCTATGTCGTGCCTAAAAATGTTAACAAACACCAACTACAAATTAAAGATAAATTGATTTAGCAAAATGAACTCTTATGTGATTCAAAAATGTGACAAAAGAACAATGATTTGTCTTACACAAGATTGTAGTCTAACAGAATGACTCTTGACCACATGGGGTCAAATAACTTGGATGACCGGGGGAAGGGAAGAGAAGACTCAACCATGTGCAGAGAGAAATCACACTGGAGACTGAGTTCAATAAAAATTAAACCATACGACTTGTAGTCTGGCTTCAATAAAAATGTAACAAGACAAGGCCAGCTCATAACACACAAATTGTCCTCTTTGTATGTCTAATCTAGGTAGAATAATCCACTATTATATTTAATTTGAATGTACTTAATTCTCTGTTATCATTTTATCGTGTAGGAATCGGAGATCAGTACAAGCCTTTTCTTTAGCCCCCTGTTTGATACCGCTTAAAATCAATCTCTTAATCTGTTCCCATTGCTCCCGGTAACTACCTGGAATTTCAGAATCGTTTTTAGCATTCTGTCGTTCCATATTCACTTCGCTTTTATTTATCTGACTCAATTAATATGTGCTCACATGTATTAATATACTGGGCTATTGTCGTAGTTACTATTAACGCGCTTCCCGTCTTCAATACCGGTCAGCAATGTAATGTTTAAACTCAGCGCTTGAAGCTAAATTCATATAAAAATGTCAAAGGTGTACTACCCCCTTTCAGCCACTAGATGGCAGCAGCAGACCACAAATGAGCCTCACTCATCCGAGTGCTTCTTTGAGATCCACAAATATTGAGTAATTACCATAACACAGACCTCCGGCTCTTAGCTTTTGAGCGTTCGTCTGTGCTGTAAAACCCCTCAGTTCTAGCCGGCGACCCGATCTGAAATCGGGTTTCCAGGTTCTGTCGTGCGGTACTCAAAACACGCAACCCACAGACTGCACCGGCTTTACGCCACTGTGGACTATAATACCTACAGATCCGCGCTAAACCGCTCTTATGTACGCCACTCAGGACTTTATCTACCTGTAGATCCGCGCCAAACTGTAATCAATATGTAACTGTCTATGTACGCCACGCCGGACTATATCTACCTGCGATCAACGACTATGTTTAAAATATGCATTGTATATTCCATTTAAACTTTAAAAACACTGTGAAACGCCTTCAGACAATCCTAAAATTTTAGTGTATTCAATCACAGACAATCGATTTATATAACAGGTGTCTGTACCTTTTGTAGAACGATGCAGGGCCCTGCGTGATTGTCTGAGGTGTTTAAAAGCGCTTATTCCCGACCCAATCCGGTCGTCTGAATTCCTCCTCCGCTCGTTATCCTGCACGTCGGGGTCACCATTTGTTAGGTATTGAAATGGATTTACGCTCCACGTTTCAAATATCTCCGCGTCCGTCTAGAGCTATTTTATATGGAAGGAATTCAGTGCCACCAAGTCAACCATACTCTACTTTAATGGCAATATTACAATGCACCAGAAATCATTACATTCAATACAATAATACATACAATACAATAATACATACAATACAATATACTTGGGAACCCAATATTACCTGGTGATCACGTCAGCCAGCCAGCAGAAAGAGACTGAATCCAGTTGCGTCTTCTGTATTTATGCTTAAGCAATGGGAGGGGTCTCTGATCCCCCCAATTTGATTGGCAGCCCAAATATCCCCCACCTCAAATCTTACATTCCCCCACTCACAGGTGGCGAGAGCATTTGCATACAGTGCAAGTCAAGACATGCGGCCACCTTCCCCCGCAGATCCTTTGTCCTTGAAAGTCCATATGGTCTCTCAAAAGTCACATGTGCTTGCCCAAAGTCCAGCTCACAGTTTAACCCAAATCATTCCCATTTTTAAGCTTATCCCTTGGAGCTAACATGAATACATTCAAATATTCTACCACAGGTCCTCCGCTCACGTGGAGACCATTGCCTGGCACCAAAACCATACTGCGGTCTGTGCTGAGGAGAACGGCCCCTGCTGCGGTCGTCCCTGTGGGAATCCCCGGTGGTAGATCTGCAACCAAACCTGCCACAGTCACAGTGGCAGGCACGCCGGTGCACCCTCTGACGATCCCAGGTCAAGGCGGAGCTCCCTCTGCCATTTTCAGCTCCACGGCTATGTGCTCTCAAGTCTTTCACCTCAGTCTGTAAGTTGTCCACCTTCAAGGTGAGGCGTTCAACCACATTTATGAGCTTATCCGTGGTATTAGCATTACAGTCGATAACACCAGCCGATGGTGAATTTAGCGATGCAACAACAGCAGGATGCGGAGGACAGTAGGGCAAACCAGGCGTGTTCAACCTCATTGCCTGCCTGACCCGCTCACAACGCCCAGCAATTATCAACGCCTCCTCCATATCAGTCGCCCCCTGTTCATTGCATTTTACTTGAAGTGCAGGATCAAGGCCAGCCAAAAAACGTGACGCATCCTAAAACCCGGAAGTAGGTTAGCATTTTTAACACTTCCGGTTCCTTCGTCAAAAAGCAATGCATTTTTTCCATAGGGTTTTGGAAAATAGTTCGAAATAAGGTCTGTGGTTGACACAAATTTCAGAGATAAATCACGTTTTGTTCTACGACATTAAATACATCAGCAGTGACCCCACTGGTGATTTTTTAAGAGTTTACATGTCTGAAAAACGATGGTTGTTACCGAGTGGCTGAATAGTACTACAGAAAATGTCGAGGCCGTTGTACGTCATTACGCCGAACACGTAAACACTCCCGCTAAGTTTGTTTTCCCCCTTGTTCTGCTTGAAAGCAAGTACCTGCCTATCTTTAGTATCTATATATCTGACCATTAGAATCTGTATTTTTGAAATTGTCGTTTTTAACACCGTAGTTTTACAAATTATAGAATAATTAATTACCAGTGTTTTCCAATTTTACTCGGCAGTTCGTTTCGCTAGCTAAATCTAACGCTACTAGTTAGCTACGCAATGGTTTGTTGCTTTGCTCCGGGTTGCAGCCACAGGTCTTCTGATGGAACATGCTTGTTCTATCATTTCCCGGCCAATGTTTTCCAAAGGAGAGTCTGGATTCGTGCCAATTTAAATGGTGGGTAGTGACTGTAACGCCGTTTTGGAGATGGCGCTGCTGAAAAGACCACAACATATGTAAAGATAATGAATAAATCCTATTAAAACCTGTGTGGCTTATATGATAAGTCTAATTAGTACAAGCAGCATAATGTTTCACCATGTAACTAAAGATCGTAGTCAGGGAAATCAGTTTGACATATTAAACTAATAACAAATCACCTCTGGCTGGCAGAGAACTCTCTGCTCCATAGCTTCTCTTGGACGTAAAATCACATGTACATTTTACATTTATATTCAATTTAATATTCCATCCCTCACATACTTTTGTAAATATAACTTATATTTAGTTTTTCTTGTTATGCTGCTGCAACACAAACATTTCCCAAATTGGGATCAATACAGTAATATCTTCCATCCATCCATCCATCTTCTCCCGCTTATCCGTGGTCGGGTCGCGGGGGTAGCAGTTCCAGCAGAGAGCCCCACACTTTCCTTTCCCTGGCCACATCAACCAGCTTTTACTGGGGGATCCCAAGGCGCTCCCAGGCCAGCGAAGAGATATACTCCCTCCACCTGGTCCTAGGTCTACCCCTTGGTCTCTTCCCAGCTGGACGTGCCTGGAACACCTCCCTAGGGAGGCGCCCAGGTGGCATCCTAACTAGGTGCCCGAACCACTTCAACTGGCTCTTTTCGACGCGAAGGAGGAGTGGTTCAACTCCGAGTCCCTCAAGGATGACTGAACTTCTCACTTTATCCCTAAGGGAGACACCAGCCACCCTGCGGAGAAAACCCATCTCGGCCGCTTGTATCCGCAATCTCGTTCTTTCGGTCATGACCCATCCTTCATGACCAGAGGTGAGGGTAGGAACGAAAATGGCCCGGTAGACAGAGAGCTTTGCCTTGTGGCTCAGCTCTCTTTTCGTCACAACGGTGCGGTAAAGCGACTGCAGTACCGCTCCCGCTGCTCCGATTCTCCGGCCCATCTCATGCTCCATTGTTCACTCACTCGAGAACAAGACCCCGAGATACTTGAACTCCTTCAGTAATATCTTATCTTAATTAATTAAGAAATCTAACTATTATAATTAGTGTAGCAGCTGACACCTATTTTCAATATGGATTAATCTACCATGTATTTATTTAGTTCAATTTTGATCTATAAAAATGTCAAAATAGTGAAAATGTTCACGAGACTTATCAAAGTGCAAGGTTATATCTTTAGATGTTTTGTTTTAGCCTATGTACTGTATGTCTTAATGCTCTTATATGTGACGGTGTGACTTCCATGAAACTAATATTTTATATCTTCCAAACAGACGAGCTAACAGGAAACCTAACACTCTAACAACCACAACATTGCAAAGGCGAGTAAATGTAAATTAAAAACGATTCACAATGTCTTAATTTCTTCTTCTTTCTTGCAGTGAGGTGAAGCTGACCTTGCACTTGTTGCCAGTAAGGATGTTCCTTACGCAGGCTGAATGTTTCTCCTTCCTTACTGACACAGAAGCCCTTGATTTGCAATGCTTCACTAATTGTCATTTCCCTGGCTCCGTAGGGACACTTTACCTCCAGCACAGCGGAAGACCCTACCAGACCATCTGGAGATGCCCGCAACAATCCTGATTGGGAGAGCCACAAACCTGACTCATGGACCTGCATCTGGGTTGCAGTGGTGAATGCCCTGACGCCCTCACATTCATTCATAGTCCCCCAGACAAAACACCATCAAGGGCATTTTGTTGCCCTAGCACCCTGGCAATAAGGGATGCAGTCACACGCTTTGACCTCAGGACAGCTCCAAAGTTTCTGGCAGTCAACCTTCCTTTCCTGAACAAATGCCAGTTTGGGTTGGTTCGCTGACCAGTGGTAGCCACCTGAATTGCCCTCTGTTGCTCCTCAGACCCCTGATGCCCAACATATTTGAGAATTTCAGGAACAGTAAGTGTTTCCAAGCTGTAGTGTTCCTCTTGTGGCTCGGGGGAGAGAAGCCAATAAATTCCTGAGAACCTGCCCAGGTGGGCTCTCTTGTCAGCGGGTTAAATTAGTTATTGGTTGGAGGAAATAGCTCCTCCACTGAATGCGTACGTTTAGCTGCCTTTGGCTTCTTCCACTGACAGGGGGTGTCAGTGCAGCTGAAATTGTGGATGGCACAGATGGCTAATGCAGCCGCATGACTGCATTTCCATTCTCCACATGGGCATTAAAGTAACCTCTATTTTATATACTGCTTGAATAAGTGCCTTGATATAATAAACATTTATAAGAAACCACTAGTAAAGCTGGTTTCGGCCCGACATGTGTTAAGGGCCAATAGTCTGTACATCTGCAGCTTATGAAACGAGAAAAAAGGATGTGGCACGTTTGGTGTTTCACCATAGCTTACAGGACGTTGCGCTTCAAGGCCACAGAGCTGATTTGGCAGACTGTTGAACTACTCTTCACACAAAGTTTGAACTTCCATATTCTGATAACCGTTATACTTTCTACAGCTCAAGGACACAGGTGTCTAATAACAGTAAACTTTGAATAACGGCTCATATCAGGAACACAGTTTACTCAGAGATGCGCCAGCATGGGCTGCAGGCGCCTTATCAGTTACAAACCACAGCTCCTCTTTGTTGGAAAAGAACACCCTGCTAGAAGGTACAGCAACAGATAACGCACTCTGACTCACTGCCAAGGGCTCGCCCAGGAGTGAAACCGGCCAATGGAGAACTACCAACTCACTGTCTAGGGCTCGCCCAGGAGTGAAATCGCCAATAACAAATAGCTAGGGAGGAGTTGTTTTTGGTTGCTCCTCATTTGCGTATAATATGTTGTTGAATTCTTACACTCGGGGCCCTTTTCTGACTGACTGTCCTGATACGTATATCACACGGTAGTAGAATTGATCCCGGAGTACTCTGTATTTTGTACTGTTGCTTTTACCATTAAAACAGCTTACTTTTTATAACCTCCTTTGGGTGTTCGAGTCTCTTATCTTTTATCCTATAAAAGATTACTCATCAACAAACGGCGCGGAGCAGGGTTCGACCTTCGACCATACGCTGGAGGGTGGCGCTCCAACAACATTCAAATGTTGTGGAGAGAATTCCCTCTTCTCCTGTAGATACCTTTGGTGGTGGGATTGTTTTATTATTTAAAATATATTTACATTTATAATGCCTTCCCAATTATCCCTTTAATTGTTTATAGCCTACTGTATGTTTATTTCATGGATATTTCTGTGTTTTCTGGTGTGTAATAAAGATACATAAAATGGATTTGTTGATGGGAATTAATGTCACTAATGTGAATAAATGAACTCTAGGTTAACGGTACTCGTGACCCCTCTCTTAAATGTGTGTCAACCACAGACCTTATTTCGAGCTATTTTCCAAAATCCTATGGAAAAATTGCATTGGTTTTTGACGAAGGAACCGGAAGAAGTTTACTTCCGGGTTTTAGGATGCGTCACTGTGGTTCTCTATTTGGATCAAGCGGAGTTAGACTCTGACGTCACTGTCGAGCCGTTAGTGGCCGACTCCGCCTACTAAGGGCTTCTCAGCAACTCTGCAGAATCCTATGGGTGACAAGGACACTACGTCCATTTATATAAACAGTCTATGCTCTCAACTGATCTTCACGCTGCTAGAGATGGCAAATCCGGATCCTTTTACGGACTCAGGGTCTTCTGAGTCAGTCATTGAAGAGATCCGGATCATATGAGTCATTTGAGTCATATGAGTCAGCATCACCAAGACCGTAGAAATCCTAACGGTGAAACCGAAAACTTGTTGCATTTCACGAGCATATTAAACTGACGTTACATTAACCTCCGCTACACAGTGTCTTTTGCTTTAATAAAAAATGTTGATCACAAAAAAAGGGTTATTTTGCGATTTGGTGAATCTCAGTCTGCTGTTGACTCGAGACGACGAGTCTGCTGGATCTCTGGATCTGCTGCTATACGGTTACGGCTCTGAGTCCGCACGAGTCTGCTGTGTTTTGCACAGTGAGTCAGGATTTGCGAACCTCTGTGTCTGCTGGATCTCTGGATCTGCTGCTATATGGTTACAGCTCTGAGTCCGCACAAGTCTGCTGTGTGTTGCACAGCGAGTCAGGATTTGCGAATCTGAGTCTGTGAAGTTCCGCTGACTAACTCGTAGGCTACTGGTCTCTCTCGATCATTGTCCTGGATTCACGGATCCCGCGATTTTGATTAAGTCCATTATGTTTCCGGCTCTAAATTAAGTTTCAGTGTAGACTTCTAACACAATTGTCATGTTGTGCAACAGTCTCCTGCGTCTAATAGCTGCATTTCCAATAAGGATCTTACTTGGCAAAACGTTTATTTTGAACATAGCACACAAAAAGAAACAAACAATGACAAATGATAGAGAATTGCAAAACAGTTAGAATATATAAAATGTCTTAATTATACAATTGTTATTATTAAATTAAAACACAATTGTGCAAAATTAGCTTAAGTACAGGAACATATTAAATTAACTATATACATATAATGCAAAACACTTATTTCTTAAAATGCACACAAAAAAATCAAGCATATCTTTTGCCAACAACAAATGAAAGAACAATGCAAAATGTGCAAATCAGTTGGCATATAGGCTAAGAACATTTTTTTTTAATTAACACAATTGTGCAAAAATTAGCTTAGTACAGGAACATAATCAAATAACTATATACATAATGTGCAAGTGCATCATTTAAGTATGTCACTCATAAGTTGGCATTTAGAAAGACAAGCTCACGCACTTTGGAAGGGCTGAGCCTGTTATAATGATGTGATAATCTGCCCAGTTTTAGAGAAACACGCTCTGAGGGTACAGATGTGGCCACAATGCAGAGCCTGGTCTTCATGATTGTGCATACATTGTGATACACAAGGGCTCGAACTCTCCACCATTCCAGGGGGTCAGCCTTTTGGGGGATAAGTGGCTCTGCCAAGAATCCCTTGATCTCCAGCATGGCCTTAGTGATCAGGTTCTGGATCCCTGGCCTCAGAGTGATCACTCGCTCCTCAAAGTCAGCTCAGAATTGAGGCACTGGCTCACTTGGAGGACTCACAGGTGTGCCGCCACCCTCCTCCTCCTCCTCCTCCTCCTCCTCCTCCTCCTCCTCCTCCTCCTCCTCCTCCTCCTCCTCCTCCTCCTCCTCCTCCTCCGTGCTGGGTAATGTTGGTGTTGCCGCATGCGTTGCTGCTCCCACCACTCTTGACACAGTTTCCTCTGCGTTCCTTTCATTGACAAAGGCATGCTTTTTGAAGCGAGGGTCCAAAAGTGTAGCTTCAGCAAGCACTCTGACCCTTTCAACTTGCCCAAATCTTTTCTCCAAATCTGCTGCAAGGAAATTAACCATCCCTTTGACAGGTTTGTGGATGGAGGGGTTTCTCTGCCTGTGGGCAACACTTCTCTGGAGCCCCCGTGCCATCAGAATGGCTTTTGAGCCTGTCACAAAGTTGTGAAAAAATAAATAGTAATTGAAATTGTGTTTCTTGTTTAATGCAGTTGCAGCCTTCTTTACTAATGACCATCAACACAGCATATAATGTATGAAAAATGTAATTCATATAATTGCACTATTTGTACATACCTCTCTGAGCTCATCTCCACAGTCACCTCTTCAAAGGGCTTAAGAATATCACACACCTCCTTTGTGATATCCCATTCCTCAGGAGTTAAGGCTGGTAGCAGTGGATTGATCAGTGCCAGTGTGGAGACAAGGGGTTCCTTGATTTCGATGACGCGCTGCAGCATGTAGTATGTCGAATTCCACCGTGTGGCTACATCTTGCTTCATTCACAACTGGACCTGCCCCATTTGTTGTTGCATTTCACGAAGCTTTGCAGAGGCCACTGTGCTTCTGCGCACATACTCTGCGATAGATTTCACTTTTAGAATTAAGGCCTGGATTTCAGATTGGTGAACTGAATATCTGACTGTCAGATTCAGCAAGTGAGCAAAGCATCTCACATGGTTCCACTTCAAAATGTCATTCACGGCCTTGACCATGTTGCTTGCATTGTCAGTGACACAGGCTGCAATTTTGTCTTGAATGCCCCACTCTTTTGCAACCCGGCTCAACTCTTGCGCCAGATTTTGGGATGTGTGCTGCTCTGTGACAACAAAATAGTCCAGTAAATTGGATCTAAGTTTGAAGTCAGTGATATAGTGGCATGTCACTGACATGTAGCTTGTTGTTGTGTTGGAGGTCCAGCAGTCTGTTGTTAAACATACAGCAGGAGCAGTCTTAAACTGCTCTTCAATGTCAGCTCTGACCTTTTCAAAAAGGTTGGGCAGCATCCGCTTTGATATAGTGCCTCTGCTTGGCAGCACATACGATGGGTCCAGTGCCTCTGTGTATGCTCTGAACCCCCTGTCTTCAACAATTGAGAATGGTTGAAAATCAGTGGCTATCATTTTAACCAAAGCCTGGTCCACTTTACTCTGTTGCAGTGGTTGAATGGGCTTTTTTTATAAACCCTCCCATAGTGGTTTGTCTTTGCCTTTTTCTGGCTGCTTGTGGTGCTGTGGTGGTGGCTGTTGCAAGTTGAGTTGCTGTACTTGCCACACCTGAATCTGTGCTGGTTGATGCAGCAGATGCTGTTGCAGATGTTGTCGCTGCTGCTTCTGCTGTCCCTGTTGTTTTCTGTTGAGTGTCTGCTAAAAGTGCAGTGGGGTGCTTAGTTTTTAAGTGGCTCCTCAAATTGGATGTGCTCGCTGCATTAACAGATATCAGGTTTTTGCAATACTGACATCTTGCTTGTGCCTGATTTACTCCAACAAAATGCATCCATATATCACTTCTTTTCCGAGCACTCATCTTCAACCAACAATCCTCTGTCACTGTCTCTTCTCTTGTCACTTCTGTCTGAGGTGTTTCACAGGAGAATCTTGATCGTGGGGGATGGTGACAAGTGGGGGGAGGGGGACTACCCCCTAACCTTCCAATCAGAAAGGTCTGTTATTGAGTCAAGGGGTCAAGGGGGCTGGTCAACAAATCACCACTGCAACAACTTCACCCAATATCTCCACCCATGATAAAATAACTATGAAAAATAAGAAACATTTTCTCATGGACTGCGTAATCATTGCAATACTGGTGTTTGCATGTGTTAAATGTGTGTAAAGTGGTGTCTTTTGCTTTAATACAACATGTTGATCACAAAAAAAAAGGGCATTTTGCGATTTTGCGAATCTCAGTCTGCTGTTGACTCGTGCATGACGACGAGTCTGCTGGATCTCTGGATCTGCTGCTATTCGATTACGGCTCTGAGTCCCCACGAGTCTGCTGTGTTTTGCACAGTGAGTCAGGATTTGCGAATCTCTGAGTCTGCTGTTGACTCGTGCATATAGCCGCGGGAGCCGAGAGCCGGGAGCTGGAGGAGGGGCTGCAACATGTTACTGTTAAATCTCTCCCCACGTTTGGCCACACCCCCTAAGTAAAATGTCTTCCCGGCCGCGGCTATGCTCGTGCACATGACGAGTATGGATCTCTGGATATGCTATGCTATTATGGTTAGGCTCTGTCACTACCCGATCCGTCCCCCTGCCCAATCGGTACTGCACATGTGCGAGATGGTCCGCCATATTGGACAAGTCCGGACGGCAACCCAAGATGGACACTTGACACAGTGGCTTTTAGCAAAGCTCAAAAAGAAAAACCGAGACAGATGAGTTCACTTATTCTGACAATGTACTTAACCCCAAATAAAAGCACCCAATATGTTCCAATCTTTATTCCAGACTCAAGGTCCATATCACAAACAAAATGACAAAACACACATCAATAAATAAGATAAAAAGCTAAAAACAAACAGATAAAAACATAAAATCAGTCCAATCACAGCGAGCCACACATGCTCACTGTCTGAATAGGCTATTGCGCCAATGTCTCCAAATCATGGAAGAGAACCGGGTAGAACTCTTCACAGGGTTAATTAAAATCGAGATAACATGATTGCCCGAGTCTTCTAGGCGACACATGAATTTGTACATTAACTTTCTTAAAAGGGCTTGACAAGTAGGTACCCCCAAGTTAACAAACAGCTGGCTGGCACTGTGCCATCTTGGTACCCTCAGCAGCAACCGTAAAGCATCATTGTATGCAACTTTTAGTTTGTGTATGCTGCTAGCCGTGTAGTTACTCCACAGGTGAGCCGTGTACAATGGAGTACAGAAAGCTTTCAAAAGTGATACCTTGACATCTACAGAGCACTTGTGAAACTTACACATTAATATGTTTGCCTGGGCATACAGTTTGCAGCGCTGTCAATGGATGTCTTTGTCATCTGTGAGATCATCAGAGATATAATGACCAAGGTACTTCATCTCACTGCACACAAGAAGAATGTTGCTACTGAGAATACAATTAGGAAATACAGCCTTTGTATCCTCTTTACTTCGCACAATCATGATGCTACTCTTCTTGGCGTTATACTTAATATTAAAATCAATGGCATACTGGGAACAAGTCCTCAGAAGCTGTTGTAAGCCAGCACTGCATGGGGAGAAGATGATTAAATCATCTGCATACATAAGGTGGTTGACAACAGTAGCTCCGATGACACAGCCAGTTTTACACAAGTTCAGTTTCCTAGACAGATCATCCATGTACAGATTAAACAACAAAGGAGATCAAATCCCACCTTGCTTGACCCCATTACCAACATAACAATGTTCAGACACAGTATTGCCCCACTTAACCTGCATAGTCTGATGTGCCTACCAGAAGGCTAAGATCCTTATTATGTACTTGGGTACCCCTCTCTGGCACATTTTGTCAAATAATTTGTAATGATTCAGTCGATCAAATGCCTTGGAAGCATCAATAAAACACAGAAACATGGTGGAATTATGGCTTCTATATTTTGCTATAATGTCTTTTAAAGCAAAAATACACATATCTGTGCCGTGTTTTCTTTTAAAACCGAACTGGTTGTCAGCTGTGGTAATATACCTTTCCAGCCTATCCAACTAAATGTTCTCCAACACTTTGGAGAGAAGGCTAGCTAAAGCAATGGGTCTGTAATTATCAATGCCATTCATCTTCCCAGCTTTATCCTTGATGATACAAGTAGCACAGATAACATGGAATCTGGTAAGACACCATGATTAAGGAAATCAGTAAGACACAGAGCAAGAAGAGGAACAAGCTTAAGACTGGCATGTTTTAAGTGTTCAGCTGAGATGAGATCCGGGCCACAAGCTTTGTTATTTTCTAGATTCATTATAGTGTTGTAGACTTCCTCTGATCTAACTGTAACGTTTTCAGTGGAGTCAACCTTTTCAACCACAAATGCATCACTCTGAACACAGTTGAACAACTCATGATAGTGTTGTCGCCACAGTTCTGCGATGCTGCCTGACCCACACACTCCTTCAATGGAAGACGGTAAGGGAGTCTTACAGCTGTTTATGACTTTGACCTCTTTCCAGAAATAATAGCAACTATCGTTGCGCAGCTTTCTGGCAAGTGAGTCAGCCCTCATTGTGTCCTCATTTTTTTTAATGAAGCGGACAGCATACTTATATTTGGCATTAGTGGCCTGTTTATGTTCAAACAAAGACCCCTGTCTCTCGGCCTTCCTGATTCAGCCCACAATTTAAAAGCATCTCTAGCAGCAGAGTGTAGCTCAGACACATGTTCATTCCATCCAGGTTTATACTATGCTCCTTTTTCTTACTGTTGTAAAAACCCTTACTTGAGGTATTTAACACATCAATAATAAGATCATATGTAAAACATAGATCACTACCATGCTGCGCATTTTTACAGTTGGTGTCACTGCACAGTATTGCTTCTCTTGGAATTACAACCGAGTCTAATGATTTGTCAGTGAGTGAGGTATAGTGATTAATATCCTTCTCACTTAACTTTGACCAATCCAGCCTCCCTTTGTATGTGTTATTGTCATCAACAGATAGCACTGGAATATTTTCAACATTTAGGGTCAATACAAAAGGAATGTGATCTGTAGTGGCCAACTCATAACAAATGTCAATGTTGTCCAGAGAAGCATGTGCATCAGCTGTGCATATACAGTGATCTAGCCATGACACAGTATGCCATGCTTCACTAATATATGTAAAGCTTTTCTCAGGTAAAAGAGATTTACTTGACAGTATGAGATTATTATCGTTACAAAAATGCAGTAAACATTTGCCAAACAGAGATTTATTATCCGAAATGTCAGCATTCAAGTCGCCCACTACATACACACAGGTTGTGGCATTATCCTTAATGCGTTAACAAATGCCATTCTATTGCGATATTCATCTTCATTTTCATATGATTCATAAGGTGTGTAAATATTTATGATAATAAATGACCTATTTTCATACTTGATCTCTATACCAATGGCCCAGTCGACGTCCAATCTTACCACTGTAACCAAAGGATCATATTTACTGTTCCAGAGAATCACCACCAGGTATCCTGCCATGGGCAATTTTATCACAGAGATCAGTAGTTGACTCTCCAACTCCATGAAAATTAGCATGTAGTGTATTCAGCCTTTCCAAATCTTGCTTAGGTAACCATGTCTCTTGTAAGCACAGAATATCGCAATCCTCCAACAGTTTATCAACAACCAGCCGCCTCGCTTTATCCCCAGCACTGTGCCCCACACGAAGGCCACGCGTGTTACATGACACCACCCGCATCCTATTGTTTACAGTATGTACTATAGTCATTTACATCAGCAGATGCATGATTCCCGTGTTGTACAGTAGCGACCACATTGTTTGTAGTAGTGCTATCCCCCACAAGCACCCCACTAGCAGGCCACAGCTCTGGTTCTTACATTTCTGCCACTTCCTTGCATTCGGCAGTGACGTGAAATGAGCTGAACCTACTCTGTGCCGACTCGATCTTCCGACAAGTAACTGCTCTGCCAAGTTTCTCACTCAGATACTCAGTTAGCATGTTAGCTTCCAGTTGAGGGGCAAACTTAGTGGCAAACACACTCACCATCTTTGTGATCACAACTTGTACGTTAGAACTCACTGGGCCAGTTCCAACTATACCCGTTTTCTTCCTCTCCCGTTTCAGTGGCGCTTGCATTCCCCGTTGTCTTGCTGCTGGCTTATGCTCAGGTGTCACCTTGCTTCTGTGTCCTTCTTTCACAACACGGGACTTTGGTGGCTGTGGTGTAGAGACGGATCCCACAGAGCTGCTGGAGCCTCCTCCAGCCACTGTTACCTCCTGGTCAGCACACACAGCTGCTGGCCGGGCTTGATTGCATGGCCTCACATACCCCGCCCCTGGGACCACGCCAGTAGATTCACAGGGCTTCTCAATTGCGGACACCCGGTCATTGATGGCCATGTTCGTCACCCGCAGACCCTCGGAGGCATCAGTTTGAGCTTCGAGCATTTTTTTCACACAGTACATGTCCTTATTCAGCTGTTCCAACCGCCCCAGCAATGCTGAGACATCAATGTGGTCGTAAGAAACTGGTGGGAGGTCATCCAGATAGTGGGAGACGAATCTTGGTATATTCTCCCCACATTCATTTAGCACCATCAAGCACGCTTTTATATTGTTAGTGTCTTTCTGTGCTCCTTTGTGTGTAACACAGCGCTGCGTCGTTTGAGGATACAGCTCAAACAGTATCTTCTTCGAGGCTTCGATCCACTCAGAGTTGAAATTGTTTGAGGCCAATAAAACAATGTCATCATGATTCAGAGTTTTCATTTTGATGACAAGGAAGTTCAAAAGTTCATCTTCCACAATCACCTTATTATCAGTTGTTCGGTAAACTTCTGATTTAGTACGACCGGAGAAGCTGGCACCCCCACACCAAGCTGCTGCCGCCATCGCCAAAAAAAAGAGTTGTTAAATAATAGTGAAGTCACGTTGTAATAACACTCATCTCTCTCTCGTTTTCTTTTTGAGCTTTGCTAAAAGCCACTGTGTCAAGTGTCCTTCTTGGGTTGCCGTCCGGGCTTGTCCAATATGGCGGTGCATCTCGCACATGCGCAGTACCGATTGGGCAGGGGGACGGATTGGGTAGTGACAGGCTCCTCTGAGTCCCCACGAGTCTGCAGGAAGTTTCACTGATCCGCGTCCCCTGAGCCAAACGATAACTTCTGGAATCTATCCTACTTGCTAAAGGGTAGGCAGATGGACTGGGCTACGTTGTAATGTGATTTTACATGTTATAAAGAGAGTAGCGAGTGACGCAATTTATAGTTTTAATTTGTAGGTCAAACCAGGTGTAGGACTCAAAGGACTCGGGTTAATGGAGAGGGGAGACTCGTCACGACCAGCTCATTACTAAGATCCGGGTTAATGATCCGGATGAATCAGGACTCGCCCATCTCTACACTAGGGTGACCAGGTCCCAACAAACCAAATGTGGGACAAGGAGTATGTTTGTGTGGGACAATGTGCACCCCCCACCCCCCACCCCTAGGGGGGTGCTGTTGAGAGGGTTGTCCCACATTGTCCCACAATGACAGAAAGTGAAGTCAAAATGCAGTAACAATTTCGTATCTCTTAATAAAGAAAAGTAAACTAAGGCTAACCAAGGCAGCAGGCATTATTCACTTCAAGTGTTTAGAAATGCATCTTCTTAATTCAACTAGTGTATTACCTGTCAAATTAGGCACAACATAAATTAATAGATAAAATAAAACCATAAGTGCAAATAAAAACTGGCCAGGAGGGAACAAAAACATAATACATAAAATAAAATAGCTTTCAGTTGTGTCCATCACAGCAACAACAGGTGCCGCCCCCCCCCACAGTGTGTGGGCTATTTTGTCACCTAGAATCACTGGTGTCTTTAACTCTGTCAAACAACTCTCCACAGAGGCAGGGGCAAGCACATCTGTTATTATGGACGCTGCTTTTGTACGACCACATGACATTTTCTTTACTATCTCAGAGTCTGGAAAAATGGTTGGAGCTAGCTTGTTACCAGTCATTTGACCGGTATGAATGGGAGTGTTGCACTGTATGGTAAACACTGGTTATTTCTGCTGCTGTTACCTTGTCTGAGTGGCCATCATGTTTTGGTTTGAGTAGGAATGTCTCCATAGAGTGGGATGTCTCTTTTAGAGCGACACGTTTCTTGTGAGAATCGCATTCTCTGTGTCTTTTGACGTCGTATTCACCGCTATGTGAAATTGAAAAATTACTCTTGCAAAGATTGCAAAAAACTCTGAGAGTCGCCCTGCACTGGCTTCACCCACGGGTAAGTGTCTTCCCAGTCTTTGTTGTATCTTCTTTTCAGTTTCCTCCATTTTCCATAACCTGCTGCGTCGCCTGCGTTATTGACTGACTTTCGTTGTTGTTGTTTGGCGGGGCCGCGGGGTGTGTGTGAGTGAGTTACTCTCATTGGTTAACACTTGACCAGCACTCGCCGTGTGTTACAGTTTGATTGACAGCAAACACACCCCCGTGATGATAGCCTTCCCTGCTTTCTCAACAGCCATTGGATAAATCTGATTTTAGAAAAGCGTTTTCGCCTATCAAAATGAAATATGCGGGACATCGTCTCAATTTGCGGGACGCACCAAAAGTCGTGAAAATGCTGTGCAGTCCCGCGCAAAGCGGGACATCTGGTCACCCTACTCTACACGCTGCTGTTATGCCCCTACTATG
The DNA here is from genome assembly GCA_902827135.1 of Harpagifer antarcticus. Classification (NCBI taxonomy): domain Eukaryota; kingdom Metazoa; phylum Chordata; class Actinopteri; order Perciformes; family Harpagiferidae; genus Harpagifer; species Harpagifer antarcticus. The sequence continues at coordinate 2,425,962 of CADEHL010000172.1, read as the reverse complement.
GGGACAATATCAGACAAGGAAACAGAGACGTTTTTAGTTTGCTTCAAGTCCAATGTATTATGCCAACCAACAACATGGTACACATAGCACACTGTATAATACAAAACATAGATAGCAGTCTTGCTGGTGAAGCTGTATATCATCAGCAAAACCATGTGTTAGAACGGGGTACAAAAATACTGGACTCAATTGCAACGGCTCAGATTTTAATGAAAAAATAAAACAAAGTTTTAACAAAAAATCACTCAAGCGAGGACAAAACAAAACTTCTCGATTTCAAACAAACAAAAACTCTTCTCTCTGGTTTTAACGCTGGGTCTCTGGACATGGAAGCACACTGAAACAAGACGAACTGGCACAAGACAAAGGGAGACAAGGACTATTTATACATGAGGGAATAGAGACCAGGTGGAAACAATCAGGGGCGGGGCAGACGCTGACGATGACGGAAAAACACCCAAAGTGAGGAATTAACAGGGCCTGAAAGGAAAGACAAGAGGTAAGTACAAAATAAAACAGGAAATGGGAAAACGAGACATGACATGAAATAGACAGACAAGACATGAAGTGACAGACATAAAACAAACACGACTAACACAATTGACGAGACACCACAGTACCCCCCCCTCTAGGGACTGCTCCGGAAGTCCCAGACCCTCCTGGATGATCCTGATAAAAGTCAGTGATCAAACTCCGATCTACAATGAAGCTTGCAGGGACCCATTGTCTTTCTTCGGGACCGTAACCAACCCAGTCCACGAGGAATTGTTTCCCTCGACCACGGTTACGGACTCCAAGCAGTTTCTTAACAGTGTAGACAGGACCACCATCAAATCAAATCAAATCAAATCAAGTTTTATTTATAGAGCACATTTAAAAACGATGTTTGGTCGAGCCAAAGTGCTGTACATGTAATAAAAACACTTTACTGCAGTGCAATAGTAACAAAAGACAGTCATTTTGCAACAGCAAATATAAAAACAATACACAGGGAAATGTCAGAAGTCATGCTCCGCTCTAGCTAGAAAGCCTGAGAGAAGAAGTGTGTTTTTAGAGAGGATTTAAAAACCCCTAGGGTCTGGGCCGACCTCACATGGAGGGGCAGAGTGTTCCAGAGCCTCGGGCCAGCTGCTGCGAAGGCTCGGTGCCCTCGGGTTTTGAGCCTGGTCTTCGGCACTACCAGCAGCAGCTGGTCAGCAGACCTTAAAATTCTTGCTGGGGTGTAGCGCTGGAGGAGTTCGGTTATGTAGGAAGGAGCCAGCCCATTTAGAGCTTTAAAAACAAATAAAAGGATTTTAAAATCAATTCTGAACTGAACTGGAAGCCAGTGTAGTGAGGCCAGAATTGGGGTGATGTGGTCGCGCTTTTTGTGGCCAGTCAGCAAACGTGCAGCTGCATTTTGGACCAGCTGCAGGCGTTTAATTGACGCGTGGTCCATACCCACATACAGAGCGTTACAATAGTCCAGCCTTGAGGTAACTAGGCGTTGATGACCCTTTCCATGTCTTTAAAAGATAAATAGGACTTGGTTTTGGCCAATAGTCTTATTTTAAAAAAGCAGGATTTGACTACGCTGCTGACCTGCTTATCGAATTTAAAAGTGTTCGTCAAGGTCACGCCAAGGTTCATGACCGAGGGGAGGATGTTTTGTTGGAGGGAGCCCAGAATATCAACCTGAGAGGCTGGAGGTTGTGGTCCAAAAAAGATGACCTCCGTCTTGCCCTCGTTAAGATTCAGGAAATTGTTGCTCAGCCAGGATTTGATCTCCGTTAAGCAGTCCATCAGCTGCTGTAGTGACTGTTTGATGTTTGCTTTGAGCGGGAGATATATCTGGACGTCGTCAGCGTAGCAGTGGAAGGGAATATTATGTTTTGTTAGAATAGAACCTAGGGGCAGTATGTACAGTAGGAACAGGATGGGGCCCAGAATCGAGTCTTGGGGGACCCCACAGGTAAGAGGGGCTTTGGCAGAGGAGAAGGCACCTAGCTGCACTGAGAAGCTACGGTCCTTAAGGTAGGACCTGAACCATGCGAGGGCAGAGCCTGTGATGCCAGCAGACTGTTCAAGCCGTGACAGCAGGATGCCATGGTCCACGGTGTTGAAGGCAGCTGTCAGGTCCAACAGCACCAAGACAGCTGGGCTACCTGAGTCGGCGGCTAGGAGCAGATCGTTAAAAACTCTTAAAAGGGCTGTTTCAGTGCTGTGCATGGGTTTGAAGCCAGACTGAAACTTTTCATGGATGCCATGAAGGATTAAAAAAGACTGCAGCTGGGCGTAGACTACGCGCTCCAGGGCTTTTGATAAAAACGGTAGCTGGGAGATGGGCCTAAAATTTGCGAGAGTGGAGGGGTCGAGACTTTTCTTTTTAAGTAGTGGCGTAACCACGGCATGTTTAAAGGCAGCTGGGACACATCCTGAGGTAAGAGAAGTGTTTAAAAGTAATAAAATACTTGCTCCAACTGAAAGAAAAACCTCTTTGAGAAGGCGAGAGGGAATGCTGTCAGAGGAGCAGTTTGTCGGCCGCAGGTGCTCCACTATGTCCGAGAGAGAAGAGAGGGAAATAGGCTCAAAGTGGTCGAGGACAGCAGGGCACAGAGAGGGAGCAGGATCGGGGGTAGCACTAGTGTGAGCTAGCCTAAGAGCAGATATTTTTCCAATAAAAAATTTAAGAAACTTATCGCAGAGAGCAGGCGATGGCACAACAGAAGAAACATCACAGGGATTAATGATGGAGTTGAGGACATTAAAAAGAACCTGAGGTTTATGGCTGTTTTTAGAGATGAACAGAGAAATGTGCTCTGTTTTGGCTGCTTTGACTGCCGTCTGGTAGTCAGAGAGGGAAGCACGAAGGATTTCCAGGGAGACATGGAGTTTATCCTTTTTCCACTTTCTCTCAGCACGCCTGCAAGCGCGTCTGAGAGCACGAGTACAGTCATTGAGCCACGGTTCTGATAGAACTTTGGTGCGTCTAAGCGTAAAAGGAGCAACAGAATCCAGTATTGGTGTGCATGTCAAGTCAAACATAGAGAGAAGCTCATCAGCATTAAAAGCACAGTCCACATCTAATTTACAGATCGGAGAAGCGTTAAAAACATCAGAGAACTGTGAGGCAGTCAAGGGGTTAATCGAACGCAGACGACGCGCAGGGGCACGTGACTCGACTCCTGCGGAAGGGATGGAGGTTGTAAACAGAACCGGTAAATGGTCTGAGATACGCGTTGCTGCACATATTTCATCCACAGATACAGACAGTCCAAACGATAATACTAAGTCCAAAGTGTGTCCTTTTTCGTGTGTTGGGCCAGCCACGGACTGAACGAGACCAAAAGAATCAAGGAGATTTAAAAAGTCCCTAACCAGAGGTTTGGACTCACAACACACATGGACATTGAAGTCTCCGGAGATCAAAACACGATCATAATTCACCATGATCCCGGACAGAAAGTCAGAAAAGTCATTTATGAAATCCTTATTGTGCTTTGGCGGACGATACACAACTGCGCAGAGTATAGGCGAGGCCGGGTTCAGTTCAAAGAGCTGCAACTCAAAGCTAGCATAGCTAGTGACATGGTGTAGCAATCGGCACTGGAGGCTAGCTCTAAACACCGAAGCTATGCCCCCGCCATGGCCGGTGGCACGGGGGGAGCTAAAGAATGTACAATCAGGAGGAAGAAGATCAAAGAATGATGTGTACTCGCCAGCGTGTGCCCAGGTCTCCGTCAGGAACATGAAATCCAGTTCACGGGAGGTGAAGAAGTCGTTCAGCAGGAACGTTTTGTTAGCTATCGACCTAGCATTTAGCAAAGCCAGACGAAGTTTTCGCTCCGGGCTTGCCGACGGTGTAGTTCGTCTCAGCTGTCGAAGATGTCCGTGTTGAACGCCGCGCGGGCCGGGAGCAGTCAGGCGGGCAGGAGTAGCTGCCAGTCGGGCAGGAGGAGCAGTCAGTCGGGCAGGAGGAGCTGCCAGCGGGTCCAGCAGAGGCCGCAGCTCCGGAAAGACAGGGCGAATCCACCGATCCCTCACATGACGTGCAGCGGGAGGGCCATGACATCCGAGGCGTGGATAGGTCCCGGAAGAAGCCGTCAGGTAAGCCTTAAGGTGGACCAGTGCACCACCACGCTTTCCCCGTCGTCTGAAGCGCTTTCGGCGAGGCAGGATGGAGGGCAACCTGCGCAGGTAGAAAGGTATGTCCAACAGTAGAGGGGGGGGGGACGATTTTTGGTTGCCAGATGTGGTTTTGGGCAGCAGTATCAACTCCAGTGAGGGTCTGAGGTGGAGGAGGGCTTGGCGATCATAGACGAGCAGAGCAGAGACATTCTGACAAACATAAAACAAAAACAGGATAGCTATAGGTAGACAGCTGAGCGAGCGGCGAGCCGACACAGGCGCCATCTTGAATCACGTGTCCGGGGAGGCGGTGGGGGCTTAGAGGCGGGCACCAGAGGACTCTCTCTTACAGGCTTGACCTTCCCCACATGAAACGTCGGATGGACTTTGAGAGCCCTGGGTAGACGTAAGCGCACAGACACTGGGTTAATCACCTTAGACACCTGGAAAGGACCCACGAACCTTGGGGCTAGCTTTCTGGACATGACATGAAGGGGTAAGTCTTTGGTAGCCAGCCAAACGCTTTGTCCAGGCCTATAGGATGGAGCAGGTCTGCGATGCCGATCCACCACCTTCTTCATCTGGCTGGCACTGCGCAGGAGAGCACGACGAGCACCTGCCCAGATCCGGCGGCACCGACGGACCATGGCATGTGCCGACGGGACCGTGACCTCACCTTCATTGGCAGGAAACAAGGGTGGCTGATAACCATAAACACACTGGAAAGGAGTAAGTCTAGTAGCTGCGGTGGGCAGTGTGTTGTGAGCATACTCGACCCACACCAGGTGCTTGCTCCACGATGCCTGGTTCTGGGAAACGAGACACCGCAAACAGGTCTCCAGCTCCTGGTTGATCCGCTCTGATTGGCCATTGGACTGCGGGTGGTAACCCGAAGACAAGCTGACGGTGGCACCCAGGAGATGGCAGAACTCCTTCCAAAAACCTGAGATGAACTGGGGGCCTCGGTCCGATACGATATCCCTGGGAAAACCATGAATGCGGAAAACTTCACGTAACATGACCTCTGCCATTTCTTTGGCAGAGGGGAGCTTGGGTAATGCAATGAAATGTGCCATCTTACTGAATCTGTCCACCACCGTCAGGACGGTGGTGTTTCCCTCGGAAACGGGTAATCCAGTGACGAAGTCCATGGAGAGGTGTGACCATGGACGATGTGGAACAGGAAGAGGCTGCAGCAGACCCATCTGAGCTTGTTTGGAGGTCTTGTTTCTGGCACAAACGGTGCAGGCTGCCACATACTCTGCCACCTGTTTCTCCATAGCCGGCCACCAGAAACGTTGCTTTATCATAAAGATTGTGCGTTTAACCCCCGGATGACAGGTGAGCAAAGACGTGTGAGCCCAGTGAATTACCTGTGAGCGAACCGAAACAGGTACAAACAACCTATTTTCCGGGCAACCACTAGGAGCCGGGCTCTCACCATGTGCTTGCTTCACCACAGATTCTATTTGCCATGAAACTGCCCCAACAACACAATGAAGTGGAAGGATGCTTTCAGGTTTTTTGGCAGCAGGTTCAGGCTCGTACATGCGTGACAAAGCATCTGGTTTCACATTTTGAGAGCCTGGTCTGTATGACAAGGTGAAGTTAAAGCGACTAAAAAACAATGACCATCTAGCCTGGCGTGGGTTTAGTCTTTTGGATTTTCTAATGAATTCCAGGTTCTTGTGATCAGTCCATACTATAAATGGTTGTTCCGCCCCCTCTAACCAATGACGCCAGTCTTCTAAGGCTATCTTTACTGCCAAAAGTTCCTTGTTCCCCACATCATAATTCCTCTCTGCGTCTGTCAACTTCCGTGACAAGAAAGCACAAGGATGGAGCTTGTTGTCCTGAGCAGACCTTTGGGAGAGCACCGCTCCGACGCCTTCGTTCGAGGCATCCACCTCCACAATGAATTGTCTCTGCGGGTCAGGCACTGTGAGGATTGGAGCGGTTGTGAACAACGTCTTAAGTCTTTGAAAGGCTTTCTCCGCCTCAGTGTTCCACTTAAAAACAACATGAGAAGAGGTTAGTGCATGTAATGGCGCCGCAATAGTGCTAAAGTTTCTTATGAACCTTCTGTAGAAATTGGCAAAGCCTAAGAATTGTTGGATCTGTTTCCTGTTTGTGGGAGTTGGCCAATCTTCCACAGCACTAACCTTTACTGGATCCATCTGAACATGGTTAGCGGTGACGATATAACCCAGGAAGGAGACCGTCTTGACATGAAACTCACATTTCTCAGCTTTGCAGTACAGTTGATTCTCCAACAGTTTCTGGAGTACTTGGCGGACATGTTGAATGTGAGTTTCCTCATCCGGTGAGAAAATTAAGATGTCGTCAAGGTAGACGAAGACAAACTTGTTGAGAAAGCTCCTCAACACATCATTGATCATACCCTGAAAAACACCTGGAGCATTGCATAAACCAAAAGGCATAACAAGATATTCGTAGTGGCCACTCGGAGTGTTGAACCCTGTTTTCCACTCATCCCCCTCCCGAATTCTGACGAGATGATAGGCGTTTCTGAGGTCCAGTTTGGTGAATACTTGGGCATCCTGCAACAGTTCAAACGCTGTAGACATTAGTGGAAGGGGGTATTTATTCTTGACAGTTATTCCATTGAGTGGACTATAGTCTATGCATGGACGGAGGGAACCATCTTTCTTGCCCACAAAGAAAAAGCCTGCAGCCGCAGGTGATGACGATGGTCTGATGAGTCCAGACTTAAGGGAAGAGTCAATATACGTCTTCATGGCCCCTCTTTCTGGTGCAGAGATGGAGTAAAGCCGACCTCTAGGGATCGGAGCTCCAGGCAAAAGGTCAATAGGACAGTCATAAGGTCGATGAGGTGGTAGCGAAGTAGCCTTAGTCTTGTCAAAAACCTCTTTTAAGTCCAGATAACATGCAGGCACTCTGGACATGTCAGCATACTCTGACTTGATGTCAGTGGTAACTCTATTGGGGATGTCTGTCTGATTAACAGACTGTCTGGAGTTCCCAGGGGACGCTAAGCAGGTTACTTTGCAATCAGAGCCCCAGTTCATAATGTTTCCCGACCGCCAGTCAATATTCGGATTGTGCCTGAGGAGCCATGGAAGTCCCAAAACTATAGGGTGAAGTGCAGAGTCAAATAAGTGGAATCTTAATGTTTCTGTGTGAATGTCATCTATGGTTACTTGAACGGGTTCAGTTATATGGGTTACTCTGAATAACAGCTTGCCATCTAAGGCACTGGCATCTACAGGAGAAGTCAAAGGAACAGTAGTAATGCCCAGTCTTTTAACAAGACCCCAGTCCATCAGACTTTCGTCCGCCCCTGAATCCACTAGTACCCCCTGAGTCAAGGTGTGGTCACGTAACTGTAATTTTACCTTGGTCAATGAACGTGGAGGAAAGTCAGCTGCAGAAAATCGGCTCACCAGCGCCCTCCGTCGCACCGATGAGCCTGTCCGTTTAACGGGCAGGAAGATGCAGCATGGCCATGTTGTCCACAGTAGAAGCAGCATCCTTCACGGAAACGGCGCTGTCGCTCCTCTGCCGTGATCCTGGCTCCGCCCAGCTGCATTGGTTCCTCGGATGATGTTGTCAGAGGTGTATTGTTTATCCATGGGCATTGTGGGGCAGATGGGCGCACGCTGGTCCTTAACCTTTCACTGTTCCTTTCATGAAGTCTAATATCAATGCGGGTAGACATTGAAATGATAGAGTTAAGATCTGTTGGTAGCTCCAGGGGTGCCAATTGATCCTTAATAGAATCCTTTAATCCATTCATAAAGGCGTCAATAAGGGCTGGGGTGTTCCACCCGCTATCTGCTGCTAAAGTGCGAAATTGTATCGCATAATCTGCCACTCTTCTGGGTCCCTGTTTAATCTGCATTAACACTCGGCTGGCCTCTCTGGCTGGTGAAGAGTGATCAAAAACATGCCTTAGAGTCTCTGAGAACATGTTCACTGACTGGCTCACTGGAGAATTAGAGGACCATTCGGCCGTAGCCCAGGCAGCAGCTCGCCCGGTTAAATGGGACAGCATAAAGGCTACTCTAGCTTGGTCTGAGATAAAGGCTGAGGGATTATGGGTGAAATGCAGTTCACACTGTACCAGAAAGGGGCGACAGTCCCCAGAGTCCCCGGAAAACTTTTCTGGAGATGCAAGATGAAGCGACGTTCCAGAAGAGGGAATGTGGTCTGCAGCAGCACCAGCGGATGCAACGGATGGGCTTGGCATAGTAGGAGACCGTGTAGATGATCCAGCCTCGAGCTGGGCAAGAGCTCTGTGCACTTGAACCGCCAGGTGATTAACTTGATTCGTTACAGCCTCCTGGAATTCTGCTTGGCGATCAGTGAGGTTACCAACTCCTCTGTTAATGGAGACCAGCTGTGCAGCATGGTGAGCAAGCTCTGCTCTCTGTTCTTCGACATCCACTTTAATCTTTTCTGAGTCGGCTGAGTCCATGTTGGCCAGTTCGTTCTGTTAGAACGGGGTACAAAAATACTGGACTCAATTGCAACGGCTCAGATTTTAATGAAAAAATAAAACAAAGTTTTAACAAAAAATCACCCAAGCGAGGACAAAACAAAACTTCTCGATTTCAAACAAACAAAAACTCTTCTCTCTGGTTTTAACGCTGGGTCTCTGGACATGGAAGCACACTGAAACAAGACGAACTGGCACAAGACAAAGGGAGACAAGGACTATTTATACATGAGGGAATAGGGACCAGGTGGAAACAATCAGGGGCGGGGCAGACGCTGACGATGACGGAAAAACACCCAAAGTGAGGAATTAACAGGGCCTGAAAGGAAAGACAAGAGGTAAGTACAAAATAAAACAGGAAATGGGAAAACGAGACATGACATGAAATAGACAGACAAGACATGAAGTGACAGACATAAAACAAACACGACTAACACAATTGACGAGACACCACACCATGCTGGTAGACCAGCAAGACCAGCTTCACCAGCATTTATTTTTTTTATAACTACCAGCTTCACCAGCAAGACCATGCTGGTGTACCAGTTTCCCCATGCTAGTCTATGCTGGTGAAGCTGGTCTTGCTGGTCTACCAGCATGGTTTTTCTGATGATATACAGCTTCACCAGCAAGACTGCAGGTAGACCAGCATGAATACCAGCTTCACCAGCATAGACCAGCAAACGCCCCAAAAAGTACCCCTAAAAGTCCCGTCCACCTGGGACGTTTGTGTCAGAATCGAAAACAAAAAATGAAGGAGCGCAAACGAGAGAGCTGCTGCGAGAGCAAAAGTTTCAACATTGAGAAAGAAGCAAAGAAAACTGCAAACAAAAAGATATGTTAAAACAAAGAAAAAAGACTTATAGTTTACATGATTTCACAAATGATTTGTTTGCAACTTATAGATTTATTTTTGAAATTACATTTATTTAGCTTGACTAAGTTTTTTTTTCTCTTAAACTCTTAGTTTTGCTTGATTCTGAGAAAGTGTTGCTTTATCTTTATAATACAAAACTAATCCCATAGCGAAGCCCCATAGTTTTTGCAGGTGATATCAATCTGCAACATTTGAATGATGGAACAAAGTGCATTATGAAAATACTTAAATGTTGGTCTATTGCAGAGTTCACCTTGAAGCACATAATACGACTTAACAATAGAATGCACAAAGACACAAAATCAAAACAGAAGAAAAGGATGGATAATTGAAAATGGCCAAAGTTAGGAAAAAAGCCTATGCACATTTAAAACCTTCACAGTGGTTTTGGTCATACATTTGTACACAAACCTAAATGCAGAGTCACATACACAGGGCTCATGAAGATTATCAAAGAGAAATCAATCTTAGCATCATAATAATAATATTGATATAAAATATTTCTGAATCTTAAACTAAAGTATGCTGTTACAACTTGACAGTTATACAAGTCATAATGATAGTCATTAGAATTGAATCTTTAGAGGCATTGTTTTTTAAGTATTATTTACATGACATTCATTTCACAAAATTAAATGTATTACCCTTTAGTCCCAGTGTGCTATTCTTTTATTTGTATATCATCACTGTGGTTATCCATAGCTGTACTTATAATACATAGCTTTTGCAGATACTAGGTCAAACATTATTCAAAAATTAAAACTATTCTCTTTGGTACATGTGTCACAGGCTCAGTGTTCTATTCTTCACAGACGGAAATTCCCCTTTGTGGATTTAGGTATCTTTCTCTACTCTCTCAATAATCAATGTCCATAGAACATTTAGGAAATTAGTTCAAATAAAGCATTGCCAATTTACTTAAATCTCCATAAAAAAGCATAGATTTACCAACTTCTTCAGGAACCTGTGTAACCCTCCTGTCTTGTTCGGGTCATATCTGGCCGGTTTACTACTTTCATCAACTATTGTGCTTTCATTTGATTGCTTCAAGTCCTTATGATATGCTCCACAGTAAGCATTTAAACATATCACATTGTTGATCACCACTTTCCCTGAATGTTGAGTGGGTTGGTCAACTCTGTTACACCTATGGTGTTCCTGGTCAAAAATGACCTCCATAGGAAATGAATGGGTATCCCTAGATTATGTTCATCTATCAGACATTACACACACAAAACGACAACCATGTTCATTTTGGAATAAATGTTCAGCGTCTATTGTTTGTTTATTCATGGTTGTAATTCAAGTAACCCAGTAGTGTGAGACATTGTTGACAACTTTAAAGGGTTTTAAATAACATTTGGTGATGATTCATGTTTTTTGTGTTAATGTATTGTTAATGTGTTAATTGAGCAGGAACACCAAAGTAAGGGGAGAATTTGACGTGACAGGAGGGTTAAGTTCCTCTCAGAACTGTGTTGGACTCTTCTCTGGTTTAAAGCACACTTAGATATGCAGCAGGGCAGGACCTCCTCTCTGCATCCTCTTCACGAAGTCCCCAGTGTATCCTCTTACCCATGGCCATACTATCACTGCTCCAACACTCTTCAAAGACCTCTCATTCATTATTGAAGGGCAACATATAGAAAGGTGGGGGAAAGCATCCTCGGAGATCGAGCTACTAACAGGCTTCAGGAGAAGCATGGTGAAACAGAATGGTAATGCAAGAAAGGTTTAAAAACAGAGGATTAGATGGTGGTGCTGCATGCATTTGTTAAAGAGAAACTAGAAAGATGATCAGAACTGAGGCAGGAAGGTCAGCACACCTAATTCACTGAAGAAATAGAGTTCCATCTGTCCTCTCATGGCGTCCCCACACTGGGGGAAGACGTGCTGTGTTTAAGTGCTGGTTCTGCAGAGAGGATGGAGGAACAGCCTGGTGTGTTGATGTTCTCCCCTCATGTCTGTTGGTCACAAAGGTGGAGAGCAGTACATGGTTAATGATTTATTTTAATGGCCGCTCTGTTTACATTCTGCTAATGTGCAACATTAAAGACAAATTATGCATGGGTTGCAATTTTATTCAACATGATTGGGTAATGTTTGGTCATTTGTCCTTTTGTCACAAATGTTGATACAAAACATTTCTGTAAAATGTTCACTCATATCGTATTTCATATTTATTCTATATTACTTTTCCTTTAGCAATATCATTTCTGTCATTATTTATCTATAGTAAGGTTGTGCATGGACACTAACACAGGACTCAGGATGAGAACCCTGATCTCAGGTGTCAAAGACCACTCACCCACTCATGAACTGCATTGATTTTATGTTGAAAATATGATGAAAACAGCAGACAGAGGGAAATTGACATTAAAAAACAGAAATTAAAAGATAGTCTCTATTTGTGACTTCTTACCGGCTAAAATGGATGGTGGCTTTGCTAGGTGGGGGGAAAAAGGCTTGATCACAATTAATTAATTATGTATTTACCTTCAGGGCTTTCTCACACCTTCAGGCCCAATATGGAATTGCGGCAACTGAAATGTTTAGATTTTTTCAAATAAGACACTATTTGACGACACACAAATAATGGGACAAAATTAAAAGACCACAGACCAATGTTGAACAATACTGGATTGGTGTGGTGGATAATCAAATTCATACAACACAAATAATATCTTGCTTGTACAAAAGAACTCGGTTGGATTTAACAGATAATACATTTGATGTAAAGATAAGTGGGAATTGGAAGCCTTACGGATGATAAGTGGGAGAGGTCCTGGTTGACTTGGCATAAATGCCTAAATCGTCAAAATTGGAGGGAATTTGCGTGGATGTTGAGAATGAGATACTTCAATACACTCCTTATAACATATAATTATGACAAGAAGTCTATAGCCCACTCTGTTGGAGAGGTTATGGATCAATCGGAGACTTCTCACACATATGTTGGGATTGCCCTAAACTGCAATTATTTTTGGAAAATGGTAATGAGGGAAATTAAAGAGATCTTGGAGTTAAAGTATTATATGAACCAAAAAGGTTGATTTTAGGGAATGTACCTTCAAGGGGAATTGGAAAAGACAAGATGTATATGAGGAGTTCTTTTCCAAAACGCGATAAACGCCAAATTGAAAAAAATTGAGTTTGTCGTGCCATTTTGCTGTGTACTGAACCTATTCACTGCTCTATCAACGTTTCATGCCAAATCGCTATATATCCTTGTTTAAAATGTACGGCAAGATGCAGTTCCTTTCCAAACCGCGATAAACGCCTAACCTATTTTGAGCCTAAACACGATATATCCTCTCTACCAATCAGAATTCGGTGAGCGTTCTATGCAATACAACAGGGCGGCGCTCTGAGTCGAGGTTTGTTTATGTTCATTCAGTCTTCGAAATATGTCTTTAAACCGTTGTAACACCTTTGATGGCCTGGATGAGCCTGTGAGACCTACACCTGGGGGTAGAAAACGTCGACTGGACAAAGAAAACCACAAAAAACAACAACAAAAGAAGGTTCGTCACTCGGGTGGCGCGTTAATACCGACTGTGGGATGTCAACACAAAGCTGCTGCGAAAGGTTTCTGTCAGGCCGAGAAGCTGTCACCGGACGACCTGATGATGAACTTCAACCATTTGTATGGAAAACCAAACAAGGTTGACCAGGACCGGGCTATACTTCATCTCCTGGACATCACGCAAGTGAAAAGGAAGCGTCCGAAAGTTCAGGACGTAAACAAACAAAAAGACCGGAACGTATCTGTCAAGTACAATCTCTTGTGCAACAGTCACCCAGAGAAGGTTCCCGTTTGCAAGGCGACCTTCATTAAAGTGTTTGGTGAGTACAACTTTCGTTTCAGGCCTGAGGATTTTTTTTACGTTACTTGTATTGTTGTTGTTAGCATCTGGTGCTAGCTAGCTGCGCTAAAGTATATAAGGTGGAGGGAGAGTCCTCTCCTGTCAGACTGAGAGACTGATAACCTCAGCTCAGGTGAGGTAAAGGACTCTGAGTGTTTAGATAGTTAACTTAGTCTAAGTTATCTCAGTGGGTCTCAAACGGTTTGGTCACCATTTATGTAAACACATATTTCCATTTGAGGGGGGAGTGATTAGTAAAATACGCATGAATAATAAAAAAAAACATGCTTCTTTGCTTCTGCATCAAAGAGGAGCAGAGGGAGAGGAGGGAGACAGGAGAGGCTGGTTCAGGAGCACAGACACACTCACAACTATAAATGAACCAAAAACAAATAAATAAACAAGTTTCAATGTTTTTTCATATTGGATATGGTATTTTATTGGTTATGGCCATGTTTTTATGATTATTGAAATGTATACAGTTATGTTTCATATGGGTGGCCTGACTGGGTGTATAATTCCCGGCCTGACTTATTGTCCCAGTCCGGCCCTGCCTACTGATGTCATTGCTATAGAGCAGGGCTACGGAAGGTGTGTGTGTGTGTGTGTGTGTGTGTGTGTGTGTGTGTGTGTGTTAAAAACTGTAGGGCGTCTGTAAAGACGAGAGAGAGAGATAGTAAGGCTGTAGGTCTGTGAAGAGGAGAGAGAGAGAGATAGTAAGGCTGTAGGTCTGTGAAGAGGAGAAGGGGGGTAGTAAGGCTGTAGGTCTGTGAAGAGGAGAGAGAGAGATAGTAAGGCTGTAGGTCTGTGAAGAGGAGAAGGGGGGTAGTAAGGCTGTAGGTCTGTGAAGAGGAGAGAGAGAGATAGTAAGGCTGTAGGTCTGTGAAGAGGAGAGAGAGAGATAGTAAGGCTGTAGGTCTGTGAAGAGGAGAAGGGGGGTAGTAAGGCTGTAGGTCTGTGAAGAGGAGAGAGAGAGATAGTAAGGCTGTAGGTCTGTGAAGAGGAGAGAGAGAGATAGTAAGGCTGTAGGTCTGTGAAGAGGAGAGAGAGAGATAGTAAGGCTGTAGGTCTGTGAAGAGGAGAGAGAGAGATAGTAAGGCTGTAGGTCTGTGAAGAGGAGAGAGAGAGGCTGTAGATCGTCTGTAAAGAGGAGGGGGAGAGAGGCTGTAGAGAGAGAGATGTGTGTGAAAGGTGATGTTAAGCAAAAGAGGTTCCTAACCCCTGCTAAGGAGAAAACTGGAATGGTAATAGCAAGTTAGTTATGTGTAATTCTGTTTATTTCATACTGGCTACAATCAATGCATATGACAATCTAAATAATTTACTTTCACAGGCATTAGCAAAGACCGTGTGTCCCGGGTGGCTCAATATTATGCTGAGACTGCTGAAGCTCGCCCAGAGAGAAGAGGTGGTGCACGGCACAGTGAGGAGCAGGCAACTCATTGTTGAGCACGTCCAGTCCTTTACCTGCAGGGCCAGCCATTATGGGCGGAGAGGAGCACCAGGCCGCAAGTATCTCCCCAGTGACCTGAATGTGCGGAAGATGCATGAGCTCTTTGAGGCTCAGAACCATGCTCAGACCAGCTACTCCCTCTATTATTCAGTGTTCTCCAATGATTTCAATCTTGGCTTTGGTCACCCAGCCACAGATGCATGTGCTGATTGTGCCAAGTACAAGCTCAGGATTGCAGATCCAAACCTAGCTGAGACAGAGAAGAGGATGGAATCTGCATCATTCATCTTGCATCACCGCAGAGCGCGGGTCTTTTATGACCTGTTAGGCAGGGTTGCCGAAGGTCATGTGACCCTCTATTTTGACATGATGCAAAACTTGGTCCTTCCAAAAACCCCAATAGGACAGGCCTATTACTCGCGGCAGATGTATCTGTACCTGTTTGGTGTGGTTGTGCACCACGGAGAGAACAGTTACCAGGCAAAAGATGATGTCCATCTGTATGTGTGGCAGGAGAATGAGGGTAGCAAAGACAGCAATATGATTGCTTCTGCGCTGAGTGACTGCCTCAAGCTTCGACTTCAGGACAAAGTCGGCAGATCCAGGGGGCTTCGGCTGTTCAGCGACTCTTGTTTTGGGCAGAACAAGAACATCAGCATGGTGTCCATGCTGATGGAACTTCGACAGCTTTTTTCCAACCTTAGCATAGAGCACACCTTTCCAGTAAGGGGCCACAGTTATCTCCCTGCAGACCGAGTCTTTGGCAGAATTGAGCAGAAGATCCGGAAAATGGACACAATTCTGCTACCACAGGAATACCATGCCATCCTGCAGCAATTCGGCCATGTTCACGTTTATGGCAAAGACTGGGAGGCGTTTGATTATAGGTCAGCCGCAAAAGTGTGTGTTAAGGCTCAGAGGAGCTTTAAAATCAGTGAAGCACGCATGCTTGACTTGAGTACCAACAAGGTTGGTTTAAAGACGTCTTACAATGGGGAGTATTGTTTCCATAGTGTATTAAAGCGGGGCAAGCGGTGGGCTGACCTGAAGCCTGAGTTACTTCCAAAGCAGACTTCTGTGAAGGCCGCAAAGAAGCTAGATGTGCTGGCACTATTAGGAGCAATAGGTGTGTCTGATGTGGTGAGGGCTTTTTATGATGATGCCCTGTATCAGGTGACTGACAATGCAGGCCAGAGTGATGAAGATGCAGAGTGATCCATGCGCTCACTCTCTCTCTCACACACACACACACACACACACACACACACACACACACACACACACACACACACACACACACACACGCACACGCACACACACAATGTGATTTGTTTTATGTATAGTGGACAATGGTCCTACTTTTTACGGATTCAACACTTTACTGAATGCCTTATTGAATGTATTACTGAATTACTTGCATATTGAATATCGTTATCATTACTTTTTACGGGTTCGGCACTGAATGACTATTGGCCTAAATGTGTTACTAAATGATTTGAATGTATTTTTAACATTGTTGTAATAGTGGTATTTGTATGTGTTATATATTGTTAGAAATTGGACAATATTGAAATGTGAAATTGCAAATATTTATTTTATTTTACTATTTAGTTTATGTTACTATTTATTTCATTTGGGTTTTATTTATTTCATGTATTTGCACTTATTTGATTTATATTCATTTATAGTATGAGTCCCTTATATCATATGTTGCATGTTCTCGTTTAAAAAAAATAAACCATCAATAAAAAAAAAATGCACTGATTTATAACGTTTAGAAAAAAATTGATGGATTTATAGCGTTTTGAAAAAAATTTATGGATTTATAGCGTTTTGAAAAAAATAAAATAAAAAACTTTGATTTAATCAAAAATATTGTTGTTTGATTTAATAATCATTGTTCAATATGTTCAGACTGAGCCAACAAACCATTTTAACAGGATACATTTTAATATTAACAAAATGTGTGGTTCTAGGTAAAAAATGTCATTTTACTGTAAACTATTCAAATGGATATATAGCGTTTTGGAAAAGAACTCCTCATATGCTTAGAGCTCTGGTATTAATAGCCCATAAAATGATTACTATATACTGGCTTAAAGGTGGGGTAGGTCATTTTGGAGAAACCAGCTTGAGTGCGCTAGAATTTGCAAAATACACGCCCTACAATTCTACACTTGTTCTGTCCTTGTTTTTGGTGTATATCTGTGGTGTATGTGTTTCTTGGCTGTGTTTTGGCACCTGTGTTTTGGCACCTGTTGCTAGGAGAATGAACTTGTTGTTCTTGTTGTCCGCTGTGTGGACGGGCCGTTACCTCTAGATTCCACCGGGTCCGTCTGCGGCGTGCGTTACGGCTGCGCCACGGTTTTGGTCCGGCCTCCTCCGGCGTCATTTGGGCATATTTCCTGGACAGGCTACTTTGTACAGACAAAGTCAATAATAATTGTAATATTCCAGTTATAAACGACATGAATCGAAGATGTGTTGTGTTAGAAATTAAAATCAATGTTTAATAGCATAATGTAGCTTAAACATACCGTCAGTTTAAATGCTATTTTATTTTGGAAAAAAGTTCTCAATACCAAGCTTTTATTCTGAAAATCCTTCATGACAACATCCGGGACTACCGTCCATTATTATCACTAAAGTGGCTATTGACGCCGTTAACATGTATTACATATAAAGTTATGAAAGAGTTAAGGAAGAGAAAAGGCGTGTTTAGATATATTGAATGTACAATGTCTGTATCCTCTGATATGCGTAACAACGGACATTAAAACGTTGGAGAGCCGGCCCGCAGGGAGGAGCCAGCAGAGGATATAAATACAGCAGACCTACGGCGGTTCGGTCTCTTTTCTCACCTGGCAGAGAGCCAGAGACACAGCTGTTTTTCTGTGGAACAATATTCTGTTTGTAACATTACCGCGCCTTTATTTGAATTAAAGTACCAATTTGAAACCATCTCAGAGACTCCATTTAGTCTCCTTTTTAAGCTTCTCTCCTGGACGCGAGAATTATTACACGGATAACAGTTGCTGTATTTTTGTGGTAAAAAAATGCATTCATCATCATCATAATTATTCTATATATATAATTTACACAGTGCCTGTAAACCGGAGGAGAACGTTGCCATTTCTCCTCCTACTTGAAAGACTACGGAGGGATAGGGTCTGCACAATTAGTTTGTGTGTATATTTAATTGAGCTATTGTTTTTATAAAACGGTTACCAAGTGTGGCAATATGAAAGAAAAATACACACTCTAATTTAAATAGTTTTTATTAGTAAATAATGATGTTCAAAATAAAATAGTCCCTCCGCTTCACGTCGGGCCGAACCACGCCCCTTAGCTGTGATATCATGAGCATATACCACGGCCTGTCGTGAGCTATTGCTTAAATATATATATATATATGCTATATATGCTCTGAACTTTCCAGGATTCCTGAATTATATAACATTGTTTACCTAAAAACATGGCGAACATTTATATTTTAGGGCTGTTGACAGTATTTTCTGATTTATGGAGTGATAAAAAGAGATATCCAAAATCTCTTCTGTAAAAACTTTAGATTCTAATATCACTACAAAATGAGACAAGAATTTCGAACCTGACTTTATCCAATGTTCAGAATTGTGTTCCTGAAAGTATTAAAATATGCGCATATTTAATTAGATTATGGCTCATTTGCATGGGGGGGGGGGGGCGGTGCCCCGACAAGTAGAATAAAATTATGTGGGAAACACTGGTTAATAATAATAATTTCATTTTTTTTTAAATCATCTCCCGACCCCCACTTTGGGAACCCCTGCTCTACTGGACTCTATGGGTACAGTGGGTGGAGCCCCGATGTATAAACGCCCTGTCGTCCAACAACATCGACCCATCACACCACCCTTACCGGCTTTTGGCTAATATCCACCTCACCCCCACTTCCTCCCATTCGGTTGTAACCGTGGAGAAGTCCCGTGTTGCCCCGGCAAGCACAGACGACGAGAAGGAGCCAGACATGTCCAAGAGATACAACTTTATGAAGGGGCCTGGCGTAGACCAAGACGCAGCCGTGCATATATCTTATGCATAACCCCTTACAAAAACCACGACATGAGCGGCTGACTGAAGGCTGACCTGCCTCCAAATCCCTCATGGCAGGACGAAATGGCTGCTGCATACACCTTAATTGTGGAACGAGCCAGCCCCCTGTCCACCAGTATCTTTAAGTAGGAAAGAATAGAGCCCAACGTACAAGATAGAGGCTCTAGTCTCCTTTCTTCACACCATCGCTGGAATCCCGCCCACTTCGTCCTGTAACAGGCTGTGGTGGATCCTGCTCTTGCTGCCTGGATAGTCTGAATAACGTTGTCAGACAGCCCCACCTGTCTCAGCCTGTCCCTCTCAGGAGCCAAGCCTGGAGAGGTTGGCCCAGAGTGGGTAACGCCCCTATTGCACGTTCTTCCTGAGAAAGCGCCCCCCAGACCTGAGGAATCGCCCAGGGCTGGCCCACCATCATCTGTGTCACCTCCGCGTACCACGGCGCCATGGCTCATGTGCAAATGCGTCCACCCCCAAGGGCGGACTGTCCGAACAGGTCCACCTCTGTCCTCCCGAACTGAGTCCAGACCTGCTACACCACCTCCGGGTGAAGCCTCCACTCGTCTGGCAGGGGTCCGCCTCTTGATGAGGTTGGCCCCCCCGTTCTTCCGTCCTGGGATGTGCAGGGCCCTTAAAGACAACACATTCTGTGAAGCCCACAACCACAGGTTCTCTGCTGCGGTCAACAAGGCTACGGAGCGGACTCCGCCCTGCCAGATATCGTTTGTGCCTCTTGGGATCTAAACTAAGGCAGATAAACCACCTCTGCAGGCGACGTGTATGCAACAGTCCGAGTGGCACCACGAAGTGAGCAGCCGCCATGAGACCCAAAGTCTGCATGATGGTCAAAGCTGTCACCGTCACCCCCTGACACAGCCTGCAAACTGCCCGAAGCAGGTCTGCTTTCTGTCAGGGTGGCACGTAGTCTGCCTGCATCGAGCATCACCCCCAGATATTATGCTGGTGATGTATGGGACTGCTCTTCTTCCAATTGATCGCAAAACCCAACTTGGTTAGGTGTAGGATCAATTGGGCTGTGTGAAACATTGCCCACTCCCTGGACCTGGCCATGGCTATGAGGTCGTCTAGATAAAAGAACACCCTCATGCCATGGTTGCACAGCGGCTGCAGCGCTGTGGCCACACATTTGCTGAACGTGCGTGGGGATAGGGAGTAGCCGAACAGCAGTCTGTTGAACTCGTAGGCTATCCCCTGGAAGGCAAAACGCAAATACTTTCTGTGCTTTGGTGCAATTTCGACATGAAAGTAATCGTCCCTCAGGTCGATGGTTGTGAACCAATCGCCTGGCTGCACCAGTCACAGTAACTGTTTTATAGTTAACATATGGAACTTTTTGCAGGCAATGTGCTGATTCAGGCTGCGAATATCCAGAATTGGCCTGAATTCTCCTGAAGAGTGCCCTTTCTCTCTGTCTTGAGAGCGTACAGCAGACACCGCCTGTTTTTGCAACAGGGCCTGAATCTCTGCCGAGAGAAAACTCTCTGCTCTTGGGATGATAGATTTGCCTCTCTCATGCCTCTGAACGGAGGAGGGATGCTGCAAAACTGGAGTGAATAACCTAGTCTCAGCGTCCTGTCCATCCACTCTGTCAATACACAGCTGAGCTTCCATTACCCATGATATTGTGTTAGAGGATGTACAATCAGCTGCAGCTATGAAGCTGTGGTACTCTCTGGTGGCCCACTCCGCCGCCAAACCCTCCATAAAAGGAAGTTTGACCCATGGGGGGCTGACACCAGTGGTGTAGTCTACGTGATACGCTGGTATACGCCGTATACCCCCTAGAAAATGCCAGTGATTTCCGTATACCCTCTTAAAAATGAGCGATGATACGTAACAACATCATTTTGTGACTGCGCTTTCACGCTTTCGCCACTTCTGTGTTAATACTTTTGGACGTCTGGGGCTTCCGTCGCCTGTGGCCTGTTGCTAAGCAACAGCAACACACTTTGTTCGGCTCTGACAAACACCACGTTTCTCTAACGTTATCAGAATTTGATCCGTCCACCATTCAAGTTCGCGGAGCGCTAAACAGGAAGCAAACATGAAACGAAAACAGACGACAATATTTCAATGTTTTCCGAAGTTTTCCCCTATTACCACTACAGAAGAAGAGCCAGGTCAGGCGGCTGTCCTAAAGGTGACAGAGAACGAGCCCGGCGCTACCGCAAATTTACCCGGTAAGTGAAATTAGCATGGTTATCATTAACGTAACTGTAGCTAACTAGCTAACTTGATCAACGTTAGTGTGGTGGATTAATGGAATCCCTCCGGCTGACATTATGAATGTAAGCGTAGAGTAATCATAAATAACCCGGCAGGGTCCGTTACAGTTTGTTTTCATCTGATTTCAATTAAACAAAGTCTTGGCTTTCAGAATATTAAACTTCTTTCGGTAAATTCAGATGATAAATACAACTTTGAAGCTTGTACCGGCATAATTACAAGCGGAGAACGGAGTAATTTAACGTCACAGCAGGCATAACAACAGCCGGTGTTTCTCGTGAGGGTTTTCCCCGGGAAACAAATGCAATACACACAAACGCAAAATTACACACACATGTATACACACACACTCGCGAGCTTCGCCCAGACCAGTAATCCAAACGAAAATATCTTCCCTCCGTAGTATTTTGATCATTTGCTCCGCTAATGATCAATCAGATCGATGGATTCCAGAGAAGAGAAAACTTTGAAGGCCTTTTTCTCAAAATGATGACTCGTGACAGTCATTATATAATGTGACATATTTCGCTTAATATTTGGAGTACAACATCCTGATATCATTAGAAAGCTAGGAATATCCTCTTTCCAGCAGTGTATACAACTCATAATGTGTCTTCGGGTCAATGCGACTGATTTCGATAGCGCAGGTCACAAATGTCAGCACACATGCTGATCTAAACAACAGAAATTCATAAAGTCAATGACTATGCAAATGAGAGTTAATTCATGGTCATGTTAAAAGTGCATTCAAAACATTTGCACCATTACATTACTATATGTTAGTTATCAGTAGTTGTCAAATAATTTGCTATTGAAAAGTGGAACATTTTTCTCCTTTTATCTGATTTTCATGCATTTGTTAGCCATGATGTAAATATTGTAAGCAGTTTATTAAATACTATTGAGTAAATCTTGGCTCTTTTCTGCAGACGTTATTGGTAAAAACGTGTATTATGCTAATTAGTCATGGTTTTGTTTATTTCCAGGTTGTGCTCTTTGCAGCGCTACAAAATCAACCGGTGTCCTCATAGAACAACGAGTGTCTATGTCTGAGGAGTGGGTGCACTTTAAGATCCAGTCCTCAGATTCAAGCAGATCAACATCTCCGCCTCTTTGAGAAACAAGATTAGGCGACATGAGACGTCCAGAGCACACAAAATAGCCCAGGAGCTCACAGAGAAGGGTGGACAGGATTTAGTAGGACATTTGGTGAGAGCTGTGTCAGAGACTGTGTTTGCAGAGACTGATTCTGTATTCAGAACAGCATACTATCTTGCGAAGATGAACCAACCTTTTACTGACCATGATAGTCTCATTGAGCTTCAGGAAAAAAATGGTGCCAACATGGGCACTAGTCTGCACTCAAGGTACAGTTCCACAAAAATTGTAGAACACATAGCAAAAGAGATGCAGAAAAGAATAGTTCACAGCAGAGGTGTGGACTCGAGTCACATGACTTGGACTCGAGTCAGACTCGAGTCACCAATTTGATGACTTGAGACTCGACTTGACCAAAACACTTGCGACTCGACTTGGACTTGAACACCAATGACTCGGGACTTGACTTGGACTTGAGCCTTCTGACTTGAGGTGACTTGATACTTTAATTCAGAGGTCTCCAACACGCCGATCGCGAGATGCCGCTAGAAGAGCAGCCTCCCGTCGGGGAGAGCAGAATCTTCAGCCGCTCCTACTCTTGCTGAGAATCCTTGCAGGCAGGGGCGGGTCTTTATTTAGCTGGGCCACCATGCGGCCAATCATATGCGAGGACACACTAGGATCATACCATTATGTGAAAGAAGGGTGGGGGTCACAGCAGGTGTAGTGGTACAGGCCAGCTGCACAAAGCGACGGGGAGACGGATTTAAATGCAAGCGCGTCGGAAAAAGTCAAGAAATGTGCGAAAACCGAACAAAGAAGCAGCATCTGGCTGCTTTTCAATGATATTGGAGAAAGCAAAGCTGAGTGCAGGATTTGTAAAATGAAATGAACCTTCAGAGCAGGGTTTTTTTTTTTTTTTTGGTAACCACTCGATTTATTGCCAGAGGTGGGAGAAGTTCAAATCTTGTACTTGAGTAAAAGTACCAGAGTTTAGGAATACTCGGTTACAATAAAAAGTCCTGCATTCAAAATGTTACAAGTAAAAGTACAAAAGTATTAGCATCAAAATATAGTTAAAGAACACCTGCAGAGGGATCTAGATGCAGGTGTTCTTTTCCCCATAGAGACCGCCTCGCTGCACATCATTATCCCTTGCATAATGATAGATTGTGGGTACCTTATAACATGTTTTACACAGTGGAAATAAACATTCTGGTCACCTCAACATCAGGGATCTTATACTTTAAACTCCTTCTGAATCAAACCATCAGGGTATAGCCTTACCTTACTGATCCCTCTTAAATTAGAAAAAAACACGTTACTTTACCAGCAGAGAGACAATTGATTATTAAATTATTAATGTGACTAATAAAGAGCAATTTGATTATTACATTACATTACATTGCATTTAGCTGACGCTTTTGTCCAAAGCGACTTACAATAAGTACATACGACCAAGAAGACACAGCCCAGAAGAAAAACAGAATCATATAAGTACAGCAGGTATCATAGAGCCACACATTTCAAGTGCTACTCAGCTGGCTATAGATAGGCCAGTCCTATGTTAGTATATAAGTGCTTTGTCAGCTGGCTATAGATAAGCCAGTCCTATGTTAGTATATAAGTGCTTTGTTAGTAATTCTATCGCTCGAAGTGGAGTCGAAAGAGATGAGTTTTCAGTCTGCGCCGGAAGATGTGCAGGCTTTCTGCCGTCCTGATGTCAATGGGGAGCTCATTCCACCATCTTGGAGCCAGGATAGCAAACCCACGTGTTTTTGCTGATGGGAACTTGGGTCCACCTCGCAGCGAGGGTGCAGCGAGTCGTTTGGCTGATGCCGAGCGGAGTGCACGCGCTGGGGTGTACAGTTTAACCATGTCCTGGATGTAGGAAGGGCCAGATCCATTCGCAGCATGGTATGCAAGTACTAGAGTCTTGAAGTGGATTCTAGCAGTTACCGGGAGCCAGTGAAGGGAGCGAAGGAGCGGAGTGGTGCGGGAACATTTTGGAAGGTTGAAGACCAGACGAGCCGCTGCATTCTGGATGAGCTGCAGAGGTCGGATGGCACATGCAGGTAGACCAGCCAGGAGGGAGTTGCAATAGTCTAGGCGTGAGGTGACGAGAGCCTGGACCAGAACCTGGGTGGCTTTCTGGGTCAGCTGGGGACGAATCTTCCTGATGTTGTACAGCGTATATCTGCAGCAACGAGTTGTAGCAGCGATGTTTGCAGTGAAGGAGAGGTTGTTATCTAGGGTCACACCCAGATTCCTTGCAGTCTGAGTCGGGGAAACAACAGAGGTGCCGATGTTGATCGTCAGGTCAACATCGGCTTATTATGTATTATTCTGTTGATCGATGTCATTACATTTGGTGAAAAGCACATAATGACTCGTTTTGTCAAAGTTTAGGACTTGAATTTGACTTGAACTTGCTCATCCTGACTTGAGACTTGACTTGGACTTGAGCGCAAAGACTTGAGACTTGACTCGGACTTGCAAAACAATGACTTGGTCCCACCTCTGGTTCACAGTATTGTGACGTCTTCAAGCAAGTTGTCTGTTCTCATTGACGAGACTACATCTGCAGGGCTGGTGGACTAACACAGTGGACCTAGTATGGACATGGTGAGTGTTTTTTCCAACCCCTATTTATTGAGGTGAAGCTTATTTGTTAATTTGTTTCTTGTTGAAGCTAATTTGTCTTGTAGCAATTCAAGGATGTTTGCTTGTTCATTTAAGCTGATACAGTACATAGTTTGACAATGATTTATGGATGGTAATAGGGCTGAACAAGTTTGAATAAATATCTAATGCATTGAAAAATATGTTTAAAATGATTATTGTGACAAAGATGTTTTTTAAGTGTAGAATATGATGTGTGGGCCAAGACATCTTTAGCATGACCATATTTATTGTATATTACTTGAAAATTGCAGTAGGCCATATTGAGATTTTAGTAAAAATGTCGATTAATTGTTCAACCCTAGAAGATAAGTGGGCTTTTTCCATCATTGTTCATTCTTTTATTTTTTTATTGTTAATGGCACTGGCAGTTAAAAGTCACATAAAAATGCTTATAATACATTGACATGTTGATAACACATAACCAGTCTCAAGACTAGTCTATGCATTAGTGAGTGTGATGGTGTTCATGAGGTGTTGCTTCGAGACAGGTGTCGCTCCGCGATGTGTCTCTCTAGAATGGATGAATACAATTATTACAGTATACCCACTACAAACAAGTAGACTACACCACTGGCTGACACAGAAAGGGCCGATTTTCTACTGAGGTACCTGAACACCCCACGGGAGCGTGCGCTCCGCCATAATGCCGCCTCTAAGACGGTGCAATGCATTACTTGGAGTCTTTACACTAGGCGCGGTGTGTCTCCTAAAAATCACACGCCGGCCATAATGCCCCTGTACTCGCATAGTACTTTATAGCACTTCCTGTGATTTATCACTCTCACATGCGCATGCCCACGCTCTGCTTCCTTTACTGGAGTTACAACTGGGGCAGCGAGTGGGGAATCTGTACGGTTAACATTATGTGGAAGTGTGGAATTGTGGAGACGAATGACACTCAGACTGGGATATATGCAATCATTTTTATTGGAATATTTCACCACATTTGAACCACTCTCTCCGCCGGGACGCTTCCTCCCACCAGTCAGCTCCGGGAGGACGGCGCACCCCACCCAGAAGCCCTCTGCTGAGGTGGGGCCTGCCGGGGTCGGGCAGCCCATCCCCACGAGCCGGTTCCGCGGGACGAGCCGAGGAGGTAGAGGGAGCCGCGGGGGCTATGTACCGGCGCCTCTCTCTCTCCTCCTTAACGTAGCGCCGCTAAGAGCCAGCGACAGCATGCGGCTGAGCTGCACCCTTTCTTCCTCCAGTCGACTGACCTCCGTGAATACGGGGGCCCCAAGGAGAGCCTCTCGATCCTTCCTGGACAGCGCGGTGAGTCCCAACCACACGTGACGCTACTGTAGCCAGCAACATCACGCGTCCAGCTGCGGCGGCCACACCGTGAGTCAGATTGTTCATCTGACCAATGCAGCTGTCCGAATAATCTCTCCCGTCCTGAGGCGGGTGGGCGGGTTGGCGGTGGTGTCCTGTTGAGGGGTGATTAGTGAGACACCCAACACACCAAGATTATTGGCCGCCGCCATCTGCGTTCCGAGCCAGGAATATTTTGTCCAAATATTCCAGGATATCTCGGTCCCGAGGCAGCGGGGGCAGAAGTTTTCTTCCCTCCGCCCATCCGGCTGCCTGTGGAAGCAGATGGGCCTCCAGGCTCTCATCAAGGGGCGGCACGCCAGCACTCCATGTCCGAGCGGCCATGCACCCTCAGGATTCCCGACATACCTGCCACTGGAGCCTTCGTTTTGAGTGGCTGCCGCCACGTTGCCTCCACACATTTCCAGATATCTGGCAACGGGGGCGAAACAAAGGCTGGCTGCGCTGGACGCACCAGGCCATAGAACCCCTGACGAAGGCGGCTTACCGGTGGCAGTGGCGGGGGGAGCGGTAGGCCTACACGCTCTGCCGCCGTGGTCATCACCGCAGGGAAGTCCTGACGCGCAGACCTGTGTGGCAGACCCTTCTGGACGCCGGACCCGGAAGCACCAGACAACGAGGCTTCCTCGTCATCTTCCTGACCCGCCGGAATGGCGAACAGGAATGGCACCTCTCCCACGACATCCAGTTCCTCCATTTCCACCACCTCGAGATCCTGGTCCTCCGCCTCCTCCGGCGAGACATAATACGCCTGAAAATGCTCGAGACGAGACGATGCTTGCGGCTGAGCCGTGGGAGTATGTGGCAAGCATTGCAGACCTGAGACTGGGTCAGGCCGTCCGCGGCGTGGTCAGGCCCCAGACACTCAAAGTAGAGGCGGTGGGGATCAGCATCTGCGATTAAGCCAGGGCATGAAGGACAGGGCCGGGGCTCAAGGAGTGGTGAGTCCATCTTCAATTTTCTTTATTTTTTCACGTCTCAGTTGTTACTTCTTGCTGAAGAGAAAAAGGATGACTGTCGGAGGGCGTAGCGGCCTTATATACTGTGGCCATTCAGGTAGGCTTCCCCCGAATGGCCGGCTACGTTTACGTAACTCAGTAGGTGAATGCACGTACAGTATGATACACTGATAAAAACTCTAGTTCTAGTAAATAATATTATGATTATGTGTTTAAATTATACAAGACATTACTAATAATGTTCTTTTACTCAAAATCTCTTGAATTTGCAAGTAATTTTGTATCTTCATTTTGATAAGTACATTTAAATCATAGCACCAAGTAAATGGTAACTAAAGTAATGTGTTGACCTACAACCTGTGAAAAGCTAGTAAAATGTATAGGGCATTGTGAGTAAAGGTGGGTGACGGGGCGTCAGAGGAGTTTGCGCACAGTACAGACATTTGAAAAAAAGTAGGTGGTGTTCGCGCTACATTTTCAAATCCTGCTCGGTAGTTAGTAGGGGTGTTACGGCTGCTGTCTCTCTGGTCATGGTGACTCTGTTTTCAATGTGTGATATGTCAATGAGCTGCGCAGTGGCCCTGACGTCATTGGCTGCCTATCTTCTGGTCCGCCCCCGAAGACTGCGATTGGAGCTGATGGACCCGACGTCCTCCAATCCCTGCACACATCCGGCACACAACTTCCGGGGGAGGACTACAAAAGGCTGTGGACCGTGGACATTCGGGAGGGTCTGCTGTGTGAAACAGACGCCTCACACATTTTGCTCCTGTTAGACAATTCGGTTGAACGGTGGTTAACTTGTGTGTTATGTATTGGCATTGTGTTTAGGTTAGCTTAGCATTAGTTTGACTGTGTGTTTCGTAGTATACCTGTGTTTTTAAACAGCCTCTTTTTGTTATCTTGCACTCTTTGACAGCGAGAGTTGTTTTATTACTTTCTGTTTAGCATATATCACCTAGTATTTAACAAGGCTCCTTTTGTTGGATCTTCATTTAGCATTGCGCTCTTGTTGGCTTTTGTTTGTGCCAGGCTGCATGCCTTATTATTTTTCTACCGCTATTACATATATAAAATAAATACCTATATTATACAAATTCCATACTGGTGCATGTTATTCTCCTCTACCCTAGAGAGGGACGTAACTTACGTGGGGGGTCGTCCGGGATACTATAATACTTAATTCCTGGGGCGGGCAGTTTGAAGCACCGTTCACTTCGCCTTCCTACCGCCCACCGTCTCCTGGCAGCTTGGATTCCGAGGAAGGGAGTGAGGTATAGGTCCGTCTCGCACGTCTCCAGTTAGAGGCAAAGGACAAGGAGCAGAACCGGCAGTTTCAGTTGGAGGTAAACAAAATCGAGGCAGACAAGGAAGTCAGGATGCGTCAGCTGGAGCTAGACTCCCAACTGCGCACATCCGGTGTCTTCGATCATGCCACCAGCTTTGCTTTCAATGTAGGTAAACATATTTCGTTAGTGCCGATTTTCCGTATTTTGGTGCTTTTGAGCGCATCGCAGCGGCACTACAGTGGCTGGCTGAGGCCTGGGCTCTGTTAGTCCAGTGTAAACTTCACGGAAGAGCTCAGGAAGCGGTTGCTGCTCTTACGTTAGAGGACAGTCTAGATTATGACTTGGTGAAAGGTGCCATACTTAGGGTGTACGAGTTAGTCCCTGAAGCTTATCAGCAGAAGTTTAGAAATCACAGGAAGGGTCCCAATCAAACTCATGTCGAGTTGCTTCATGTAAAGTGGCGGATTATGCTGCTCTGAGGGAACTGATCATGTTGGAGGAGTTCAAGAGATGTTTGCCTGATCGCATTGTGGTATACTTGAATGAACAAAAGGTAAACTCTCTCTCTGCTGCCGCTGTGTTAGCTGACGAATATGTGTTAACGCATAAATCTGTGTTTTTCCCTGTCTCTACTGAGAGGTCCCGCCGTGTGTCCACCACACCATTTACTGAGCCGTTAAATGTGTATGATGTAACTACAGAGGAGAGAGAGTGCCTTTACTGTCACCAACCTGGACATGTAATCGCCAACTGTGCATCTCTGAAGCATAAAGAGCAGCCGCAAAACATGTCCCCTCCAAACGGCATGGGCCTGATTAAAGCAGAGTCATCCACTATCCCTGCATCTGACACTGACAATGGTGAGATAGATCCCTGTTTTAAGCCTTTTAAGTTTGAGGGGTTAATATCCTTAACTGGTGAGTCTGCCGATCAGAGACCTGTGCACATATTGCGAGACACTGGAGGCTCACAGTCTGTGATTGTTGCCTCCGCACTGCCATTTTCGGAACAGTAAGCCTGTGGTTATGGTTCCACATTATGCGGCATTGAGATGGGTTATATATCACACGGCCCATACACAAAGCACATGTTCAATCAAAACTGGTAACCGTTTTTTTTCCCAGTCGCTGTGTGTCCAGCGTTACCGTTAAAAGGGATAGTGTTTCTAATGGGAAATGACATTGCGGGGAGTAAGGTGACTCCTGCACTGGAAGTATTGGCCTCTTTTCAGTCCGCAGGGTCATCCGATGTAAGAGAGGCAACTACCAACAGTTCCCCTATTTGTGCAGCCACCTGTGCACAGGTGAGTAAAAGTGATTCTGATGCTTCCTTGTCTGATCTTGTGTTTGTGCCGATGCTCTCAGATGAAGCTGTGCCCGAGGGAAAGTCAGAAATGGTGGCTTCCCCTCTTCATGAGGATGTCGCGAGACCAGCGCAACACGCCGGCTCAGACAAGCCTCTCGACTTTTTGACCCTCCCAGTAACCCGAGAGTGTCTGCTAGTTTATCGGATACTCAGCCTAGTGTTGGTGTTAGCTCTACTGCATTTTGAGATCTGTGTTGGACCCAGCCTTTGGCCAATCAGTGTGTTTACTTGCTGCTCTAGAATGTACAAGCACAATCAGCGTCTCATGCGATGGCCTCTGATTGTGCGGGACTACAACCTTAGACACCCGTCATAAAAAGGGCTCAGAGAACGCGTTGGCCGATGTTTTGTCCAGGTTGGTTTAGCGATGTTCTTGTGTGTTACTAGGTAGGTTTGTTAGTGTGCTGTGTTTTACAAAACCTGTGGGTTTTGTCTTAAGGGAGGGGGTGTTACAGCCGCTATCTCTCCGGTCATGGTAACTCTGTTTTCAATGTGTGATATGTAAATGAGCTGCGCAGTGGCCCTGATGTCATTGGCTGCCTATCCTCTGGTCCGCCCCCGAAGACTGCGATTGGAGCTGATGGACCCGACGTCCTCCTGTACTACGAAGCCAGTTCAACATACCCTGGATATTTGAGTTATCTTAACTAACCCTAACAAACGAGATCTCGCTAAGCGGTCCTACGACGCTGGTTATCAACTCGGTAAATTAAGCCAGGGGTTCTCTTTCCAGCTGAGAGCGCGTTCACGTGAAAGGGGCGGGGTTAGCTGCATTTGACCAATAACAAACAGGGACAAGTGTACTGACAGCGCAGCGTCATACTTCATTAATGAAAAGTAAACTTTAAACATCCATGACTTAAACATATAATCCAGGATACAAGCCACATAGTTGAACCTGCAAGGTGAATATAGAACAACTGGTTAAAAAATAAATAAACTACAGAGTGTTTGAAAGTGTACAACAGTTTTATGATACTGAAGTTGTTTTTCAACAGTTGAGTAATTTCTTGCATTTAAATAGTTGTTTCGATGTGTTCCAGTCAGGCTTTTGTCCAAACCACAGCACTGAGACTGCTCTTGTAAAGGTCTTCAATGACATCCACTTAAACACAGACAGTGGCAGAACTTCAGTGTTAGTATTATTAGATCTCAGTGCTGCATTTGACACTGTTGACCACAACATATTACTCGACCGACTAGAAAACTGGGTGGGACTTTCGAAAAGAGTTCTAAATTGGTTTGAATCCTACTTAAAGGACAGAAACCACTTTGTTCCTATAGGTAAATATACATATGAGTTGACAAATATGACATGTGGGGTAGCTCAAGGCTCCATCTTGGGGCCTCTTCTCTTTAACATCTACATGCTACCACTGGCTCAGATAATGAAAAACAACAACACATTTACGTAACAATTTCACCAGGAGACTATGCTCCAATTCAAACACGGAGTATGTGCATTGAACAAATTAATGACTGGATGTGTCAGAACTTTCTCCAATTAAACAAAGATAAAACCGAGGTAATGGTTTTTGGAGCCAAGGCAGAACGTATAAAGTTAGCGCTGAGCTTCAGTCTGCAATGTTCATAACAACAGATAAAGCCAGAAATCTAGGTGTAGTCATGGACTCTGACCTGAGCTTCAACAGTCACATTAAAACAGTTACTAAATCAGCCTACTATCACCTAAAGAATATATCTAGGATTAAAAGACTAATGTCACAGCAGGATTTGGAAAAACTTGTCCATGCTTTTATCTTCAGTAGACTGGACTACTGCAATGGTGTCTTCACAGGTCTCACTAAAAAAATCAGAAAGCTGCAGCTAATTCAGAACGCTGCTGCTCGAGTCCTCACTAACACTAAGAAACTGGATCACATCACTCCTGTTCTGAAGTCTTTACACTGGCTTCCTGTGTGTCAAAGAATATATTTCAAAATACTGCTGCTGGTTTATAAAGCTTTGAATGGTTTAGTCCCAAAATACATTTCTGACCTACTGCTAAATTATGAACCATCCAGATCTCTCAGGTCTTCAGGGACTGGTCAGCTTTCTGTCCCCAGAGTCGGAACTAAACATGGTAAAGCAGCGTTCAGTTATTATGCTCCAAATATCTGGAACAAACTCCCTGAAAACTGCAGGTCCGCTGCAACTCTGACTACTTTTAAATCCAGGCTGAAGACTTTTCTTTTTGTCGCTGCTTTTAATTGAACTATTCACATCTTAAACTGCACTGTAACTTTTATCCATGTATTTTTTTCTTTTAATGTTTATTTTATTATCTTTTCTTTTTAATGACTGATTTTAAATGCCATTGTCTTAATGTCTTTCGTTTTTTGTAAAGCACTTTGAATTGCCTTGTGTTCAAAGGTGCTATATAAATAAACTTGCCTTGCCTTGCCCCATCTAAGACACGAGTGGATCTGACTTTAATTACATTTGAGTTGAGTGTTTCGTCAACTTAATGTGTTGCTTAAAATAATACTTCTGCATACAGTATATGTGACAATGTAAGTGTTGCACGGCCAGATACGGCTCGAGAAGCTGACTCAGATAAGGAAATATTGTGATATTATATGATCGATGATCTGATTGATGATGTGATATCAGTGTGATATGAATGATAAGTGCAACACGTAGGCGTCTTCTCTGCATACGGCAGTTTAAACTGTATTTCCTTTATCCTGTAATATGACCTGATAGATTTAAACTCTGCACACTGAGCTCTGATTGGTCAGCAGGCGGTGCTTTCACTGAGTTGATCTCTTTGCGTCAGGTAAAGACCAAAGTTATTTAGCCTTCCCAAACCTGAGTCTCACGCTCCTCTACCCTAGAGAGGGGACGTAACAAGGGGTGTAACGGTTCACAAACATTTCGGTCCGGTAAGTACCTCGGTTTTTAGGTCACGGTTCGGTACGTTTTCGGTACAGCAGAAAAAATGATCACAAAACATAAAATATTTGTAGGGTTTTTTAATTATTATTAAACTGTGAATATTGTATACACTCAAACAAATACAAAATATAGTAAAATAAACATTAAGGTGCAGCATTTCGATGAACTGAAATCATCTTTATTTGAACTTTACTGTACTAGTACTCACAAAACATAAAATATTTGTTTTGGGTTTTAATTATTATTAAACTGTGAATATTCACTCAAATAAATACAAAATATAATAAAATAAACATTAAGGTGCAGCATTTTGATGATGTGAAATAATCTGTACTTGAAATGTACTGTACTAGTACTCACCTAAGCAGCCAGTTTGACATTAGGCTTGTCATTGTATTTTCATGTTTTTTTTAGGAAAAATTAACTTGTCCACATTGCTTGCCGAAAGGGCAGATCTGCTGGCACTAACAATGTCTGCTGCTGTCGAGAACACCCTCTCGCTAGGGACAGAGGTAGCAGATACAGCCAGGTAGCGCTTAGCTAACATGGCAACATAACATAATAGCTTTAGCTCGGTCTGAACTTGTTGCGAGTGGTGGAGGCTTAAATGCTAGTGGGAGTTGGGTTTTCACTTCAGTTTTTTTTCTTTTGGTACCGGTGATATTCACGTTCGGGTGATGCCTTTTCAAATGAGTGTGCAAGTTTGATGTATTGGCAGCAGCGTAACCAATTTTAGTTGAACAATGCCGACAAACAGCTTTGGTTCGGTCCACCTGTCTTTGTCCGTCATCCTTGTACGTAACTGCGAAACCTAAATGTTCCCAAACCGTAGACTTCAATGATGCTGGAGGATTTTCGAACTCAACGTTATCTGCGTTCGGCATTTCACCAGTTCCTCAAATTACTGAATACATTTGAACGCATCCCTGTGACCAGCTCTCATAGTATGCCTCTCGTCCAATGAAATGACTTGGTCGCTCTATGACGCGTTGAACCCAATGTGAGCACATTACTCTGAATGCTGCGACGCAGCACCTGAGATTACTTCCAAAAAGTTGTTCACGTTCTCAATTGTTTACGTTTAACGTTATATTCGTTCGGTACATTTCAGTACACACGTGTACCGAACCGAAGGGTCCATACCGAATATTTTCGGTACGAATACGTATACCGTTACACCCCTAGTAGTTAGCAGTATGTCGACA
Organism: Harpagifer antarcticus; assembly: GCA_902827135.1. Lineage (NCBI taxonomy): Eukaryota > Metazoa > Chordata > Actinopteri > Perciformes > Harpagiferidae > Harpagifer > Harpagifer antarcticus. The sequence continues at coordinate 2,392,009 of CADEHL010000172.1, read as the reverse complement.
AACTGAGTTTTCCTTTACTGTGGGAGTCAAGTCAGTTCACTCACATGCATCCAACTGTTTGTGATGCACATGTGTGCTTTTATTTCCTGAGACAGATAGCGGCACCAGATTCCTAAAAAAAGGGTATGTCACATTCACTGCCATGGACACTGCTCTGTGGGCCAGTCTGTGATGCGGCCAGAGGAGGCATCCAGGAAGACTACTGGGAAGTTGAACTGTTGGTGCCTCCTTCTGTAGTGCGTTAAATTGAAGTTAAGGTATATTCTTTGTCTCCAGTGTCTTTCTGTACTTACAGTTATGTGTGTTCACTACAATAATCGACATGCCGCCCTCCCGCCTGATGGAGCTTCTGGAAGAGTCTGCACAGGAGCTGATTAAAGAGAACCAGGTAAATGTTCTGCTTGATTTGTGTTAACATGTGTCTGCTGTTCTGTTTGCACATGAATATCTATATTCTCTAAAGGTAAATACATATTACCAGTATGTGAAAAACCTCTCCAGTTTTTAAGTTAACATTTAGATAAAGTGCATTGGAATCTAATTTTACTGTATAATATTTATATATATTTTCAAACTTACTCAATTTCAATGTTTAATATTCTGATTCAAAATGTGTTTTTCAGGAGAATTGATAGTTTGAGCCTGTAGAACCCAATTATTGAATCAGGTTTACTTCCTGTTTGGAAAAAAGCAAACATTTTATAAACTGAGCTTCCTTACATGTAGTCATACTTTGACCGTAACAAATAAGAGTTAATATAAATTCCCATATCCGCACTGTAGCTACTGCGAATATGATAATAAAGCCTTTTGAAGTTTACCCCATCCCCTCTGCTTAAAAAGAACATGTACAATCAATGGCTACTTAAACACTAAATTAAATAGCTAACTCAACCCAATCAGTCTTAGTAAATTCACAGAAAAGTTTACAGTATTGTATGTTAACACTGATTTACATGTTTTGACAGAATGGAGGCAAAGATATCGTGGAAAAAGGACTATGCTGAGTGTCATGAAGCTCCATGTCCCCCATGAAGTGCAGCAAGAGAAGACGAGGTGAAAAAAGAAAAGAAAAAAGGAGGAGATTAATTTATAAACAACGTAATTATTTTTAATTTAATTAAATACCGCAAAATAATCTGTGACGCGTTTGTGTGTATTGTGTTTGTTTCCTGGGGAAAAACTCACAAGAAACACCGGCTGTTGTTATGCCTGCTGTGACGTTAAGTTACCTCTTGTAATTATGCCTTTAAAAGCTTAAAAGTTGTATTTATCATCTGAATTTGGCGAAAACAAGTTTAACCTCTTAAGCCCACGGACCCAAGCTCGGGTCCGAAAATGCTATATATGTAGCAACAGTGCTATATCTGAAGTGTCATTCATGAAACTATTAATATTCCATACTCATCTGACCGGAGGAAATTTGGCTAACTGACGATATGAAAAAAATCTTTTTTTTCGAAAAATAAGTCTCACAAGAAGCCTCTAAATGAGCCCATGTCAAAAACGGGCAATTGCTATTTCTGCTCATAACTCACAAAAACGATCATTTATAATTCATACTTTCTGCACAAACAACACATTTTCTGAAAGCTGAGATTCCACATATTCCATGGGTATACCCCATCACTACAGGCACAACATTAACCGAGCTAGCAGCCAGAACATAGCAAGTAAACAATATCAGTTTTCAAATCCATGACAATAATTAGGTCTTACCTTGGCTGTTTTGTGATCAAAAGTTGTGTTCAAAGGAATAACAACTATGCTCAAGGTTAATCCAATGTCTCTTGTCACTTTAAAATGATTACTGATAATCAATCCTTTCATTCACGGCAGAAGAGTAGGTCCAACGATTAACAGTCCGTGGCTTCAGCCGCGGGAGATGCAGTTTACGCATAGCGCCCCCTCCGCAGGCGTAACGTATTTAAGTATTTTGAAACTGCCACTCGATTCGATTGGCTCTAACGATTCAAAAAAGGTGTCAATCACCCAAATCGACCAATGGGTTCCAGAGATAGGATCTTGCATAAGTGTAAATACAGGCAGTATAGCTGGTTTACGCACACCCCACTCTTGTTACGCAGCATACTATAGCATAGCATAGCATAGCATAGCATAGCATAGCATAGCATGGCATGTCCCGCGACGACAGGAGAGCAGAGAACGGCTGATCGATCAACGAAACAGTGAAACAGCAGGATTTGTTTTCTTTGTCTTCATTGTAACAATGGCAGCCAGAAAGAAGACTTTTTGTCCGTCGAGGAGGCATTGGACATCGTATTTCAGGACTCTCCGTCGGAAGATAGTGATCTTGTCACGCATAAAGGGGACAGTAATGACTCTGATTATGAACCTCCGTCACCGGAAAGGTATGTAATCTCTCTGTTTGTATCTATTACTTATTTATTTGGTGTAAGAGTATTCATCTGTTTATCTTTTTGTTATTTATTTTGTGTAAGAGTGTATTCATATAGTAATTTCGCACACGTGACAATAACACGATGACATCCATCTTGTGATATAATGTTCTTTCACATACTCGACAACAAACAAAGAAGATGGATGCCGTTTCTTGTTCTTGTTGTTGAAATAAACAAGACATATACATGTTGAATTTAACACGATATTACATTTCATTTAGCTGACGCTTTTATCCAAAGTGACTTACAACTATATATATATATATATATATATATATACACACACGCATATATATATATATATATATATATATATATATATATATATATACACATACACACATATATAAATATATGACAGACGGAATATTAATATTAAATATTGAACAGATTATATGAACCCCGTCTCACATAATTTACACGGTATACATTTTGAGTGATATAATGTTATTTCACACACTCAAAATTGATGTTCTGCTCTTGTTGTAGAGAAATTATTTCTGATTTGAGTTACATTTTTGAAAGTACAAGCCAGAGAATTAATCTATTTGTTTTTTCCACATTTGTTTTCACAGTGAGGAAGGCGATGAGGATATGGCTTCTGGATGCCCGAGTATTATGGGGAAGATGCCACCAAGGTCAGGAGGTACTGCAGGAGGTGCTCTGATGCTGGCAACAGAAGGGTGAAGACACCTGTGTACTGCAGGAAGTGTCAGGTCCCTATGTGCTTCACTACCAAAAAGAACTGTTACAGGGCATGGCATGACTTACTGGAGTAATACTGTAACATTCAGGGTTTGTATAAAGTTTTTGTTTTTTTACCCAAAAAATGCTTGTTGCTAATTTTTTTAAATAAATCTGCTCCAGTTGGAGTCAAATGTTTCCTAATTTGTATTGTGCAAGTAACATGCATCTCATGCAAAGAGGGAACTTCCCACACACTTCACCCACACACACACACACACACACACACACACACACACACACACACACACACCCACACCCACTTAATTATATATATTTTTTTAAAATTATTATTTTATTTTTTTCATGGAATGAATACCTATAGTGATAATTAAATGTTATACAATGATTTTTACAGTCTGGTACCTGAAAAAGGTTAAATGGCACTGATGGAACCAAATGTACCCAAATGTGCCCAAAGTTTAGTCCGCTTGGACTTTTTTTTGCTAAATCTCTCTAAAAAGGTAAATTCTTACTTGTTTTGGCTCAATCTTGATACAGGGTACTTATTATATGTTATACTTTGGATTCCTAAAGCTTTTAGGCTACTAACCCATCATTCAAAGGTGGTTTTTACTATAAGTAATGGGTTTTATTTGGGCGGAGACAAAAATGTACACTTTTTGACTGTTCCATCTGGATTTACTCTGACACTGAAACATCTTTATTGATTCTGACACTTCTACATCCAACTCACAGATGTGACCTTGCTTTGAAAAAAATACATTATTCATATAACCCTTTTAGAAGTTAAGTTATAGTCCTTTGTTTTGGGCATGTCATTTTCGAGCCTGAAACCTGAAAAACAGGCTTGGGGCTTAAGAGGTTAATATTCTAAAAACCAAGACTTTGTTTATTTGAAATCAGATGAAAACAAACTGTCACGGACCCTGCCGTGTTATCTATGATTACTATACGCTTTTCATTCATAATGTCAGCGGGAGGGAGGGGGAGCGGCGCTGAGGAACAGCAGAGTGCGGGTTGACAGGTGTCTGTGTTGACATTCCCCTTATTGTGCGTCAGCAGAGACAGGCTACAAGTGTCTTAGGTTCAAGTTAGACAACTCATGACTGGGTTAGTGTTCATGACTTCATGTCTATGTCACCTTAATGGTTAATCTTAATACACACACATTTTCCGTGCTTTCCAATAGTTTAAAATAGTTTTATTCCACTGTTTAATAACCTGTTCTATACAAACATGCCACTTGTAAACATTAAATAACATTTCTGTGAACTGATATTTGTTTAGTGAGCTTATTAGAGGATGTTCCCTGAAAGATTGTAAAATGTCAATGAAGATGTCAGACTTAGTATATTTGTTAATAATTACATACAATACATGGAATTTGTGTGGGTGTGTGTGTGTGTTCCAAGTGAATCTGCGGCTCCCTGGTGGCCAGTACATACATTATGTGGCCCCCACCACCATCCAAGTTGCCCATCCCTGTTATATAAATAAACAGGCCTTGTCTTGCCTTACACTGGCGGGCTACGGCAAAAGCAACCAACAAGGGCCAAATATGACCAGCTGTCAGCTTGGTGCTTTCCAACTATAGAAATATTTTTATTCACATGTAAAAAAGAAAGTGTAACAGTGCATTACAGCGATTAAGGCATTTTCATTTCCCCCCCCCCAAAAAATAACCCTTACTCACTTTCCCTTAACCCCGCCCCATCCCAACCCATCACAACCACCCCTCTCCCGGAGCACTGAGGCAACAGTACATCAATACAATACAATATGATAGATACAATAACATACATGCACATACCTGCATACATACATACATACATACATACATACATACATACATACATACATACATACATACATGTACACATACTAACACATATCCAGGGATGTCACATGGGCTGCATGTGTGGCGGACAGGAGAGGAATCATATCAGAATTATAGACGGATACATAAAGGGGGAATCCCTACAGCGACACCATATCAGGCGGAAGACGGTCTACATAGCTGATCAGTGGCCTCCAATGAGCGTAAAACTTATCTGAGGAACCCCTGAGAGTAAACTTAATTTTTTCCAACTTTAGAAGAGACATAGTATCACTCAGCCACATTTTAAAAGAGGGAGGTAAAGGAGATTTCCACAAAAGAAGGATTTTCCTACGAGCAATCAAGGAGGTAAAGGCAATGACATTGGTTTGAGTGTTTGTAATGTTGATTTCATCTCTGCGCCTACCGAAAATAGCTACATGAGGGGATGGAGAGATTTTTAGACCTACAATTTCAGAAATATATTCGAAGAAAGATTGCCAGAAGCTAGATAATTTAGGGCACGACCAGAACATGTGAGTCAGGTCGCAGGGGGTCTGGGAGCATCTATCACACCGGTCATCCAGTCTATCTGGATAAATCCTGGAGAGCTTAGCCTTGCTATAATGTAGTCTATGGAGAACTTTAAACTGTATTAGGCTGAGTCTAGCGCAACTGGAGGATGAGTTAACGGCTCACAGGGCCTTCTTCCAAAAGTCATCAGAGAAGGTGAACTGTAGTTCTTTTCCCAATTAGTTCTAATCTTGTTAATGGCAGATTCATCAACCGGAGAAAAAAGATCATAAAAGTAAGAGACATGGCGCCTAGACAAAGTTCTTGCTCTAAGTACAAGATCTACTCCACTGGGAGGCAGGGATTGAGGGAATTGTGGAGAGTGGGTCTTGGCAAAATCCCTTAGTTGAAAGTATCTAAAGAAATCAGATCCTCTTAGATTAAAGGCAACCCGTAGTTGGTCAAAACTGGCAAACAGGCCATCAATGTATAACTCCCCTATGCAGCGGAGGCCTTCCCTCTCCAAGTGAGAAAATCTTGGGCATATCCAATTTATCCAAAAATGTATGTAGCTGATCTTGGTTATCAGGGGATTCAGACGTGTAGAGACGAGAGTAGTAGGTTTTAAAGATGTTATTAATCTCTCCCGGGTCAGAAGTGAGAGAGCCCAACCCGTCCCGAATCTGGGTAATTTGGTTCGAGGCCACCCTAGCCTTTAGTTGGTGGGCCAGGAGACGGCCAGCTTTATCACCATGTTCATATATAGACCCCCGTGAGTGTAGAAGGAGTCGTTCAGCCTCTCTTGTTAGGAGAAGGTCAAGTTCTGTTTGGAGCCCCATCCGTTCTTTAAATAGATCAGGTGATTGAGTGGAAAATAGTTGGTTGTCTAGATTAATGATAGATTCTTCCAGTTCTCTTTGGCGTGCTCTACGAAGTTTATTAACATGAGACGTATGCGAGATGATCTTACCCCTAAGAAAAGCTTTAAGGGTTTCCCAGAGTAGGGACGCAGAGGTCTCTTCATTTTGGTTGGTCTCACAGAAGAATGCAATTGATTCCGAAATACACTCACAAAAGGCTGCATCAGAAAGTAAAAGAGGGTCAAGACGCCAGAATCTAAATTCCTTAGGCTTATGATCAAAGTGAAGGTCCACGATCACAGTTGAATGATCTGATACAGTTATCGGTGAGTACTGAACGGAGACAATCGACAAAATAATTGTGTTATCAACAATATAATAATCTATGCGAGAGTATGAACGATGTGCATGGGAAAAGAAAGAGTATTGCCATTGCTTCCCTTCTGATAAAACAATGCATTCACTTTTCCTCTCCGCCTCATTGTAGCGAAAATGGGCCCAAATATCACATTGTTTCTTTCTCCCAAACAGTGGTGGCTTTAGACTTTTTCGTTGTCAGTAATTTTGACGGACAGGATCGTAACATTTCCGTCATAATCCATTATTATCCGTCGAGTGCACAATTTATCAATCACTCGCGCTGACGGGGGGGTATTCGGTTAACGCGAGTGCGACCACTGCTCCCAAGCCCTGTTGTTGCCATTTTATTTTCTGTTAAATAAGGTTAGTTAGACCATGAGTTAGACCCGAGTCTTCCTGACAGTTCACAGTGTGACGCTGCCCGGTGTAATTCAAATCTACCGCCGCGCGCAGCACAGACACACAGCTGCTGCCCAGCCGCAGCACCGGAAATGGAACTGCTGGGAGAAAAACTGACTATCAGAGATGTAACGTTATCTTTGATAATATTTCGTCTCCTCATTTTTCGTCAACGAAAGTAAAGAGAGATTTTGGCATAGTTTTTATTTAGTAAACTACATTTTCGTCTCGTCACTTTTCGTCAACGATATTGCATGATGATTTCGTTACAGTTATTGTTTACTGCCGTCTCGTCATCGTCTCGTTTTCGTCATGGAAAAAAAGGTCGTTGACGAACATATTTCGTCATAGTTTTACTCAACGAAATTAACACGAGTTGAAAGCAATAATATTAAGTTGAACTTAATCATTTTTTATTTAAAATGAATAGTATTGCTTTCAACTAACCTAATAGAAATCTGTTGACATAATACATTTAATTAAAGTCAACGTTTCAGTCTTTTCAGTGTTTAAAAACACATCAGTTGTTGTGATCACCGCTAAGGAACGCGTTAGACACAAATAACTCGTCTTACATCGTGCGCAGAGGAGGTGCAGATTTAGTTAATGATTGTGAGCGGCTGTCAAGTTGGCTGGCTCGAGTGTAACACATCAGATGTGTGTGTGTCTGTGTGTATAAGTGTGTGTAAAACACATTTCCTCAACTAGGGACTGAAATGCTGAGAATATAAAACAACAGAAGCTGTGAAAGCAGCAGAACATACAGATAAACATGCAGACTCTCTGAGAATGCATGAAAAATAATGAGTGAGGATGGGAGGAGAGATGAACCCCTCTCTTCTGTTTCAATTCAATTCAAATAGCTTTATTAGCATGACCATATGACCATAATGACATACATTATTGCCAAAGTTCTGGTCAACTGTGAAATCTATACATAAATATACCATAGGAATGCACTGTTAAGTTCATAAACATTTTGAACAAATGTATTATGTCAACAAACTCCTCTTAATTGTATTAGGTTAGTTGAAAGCAAAAACTATTGAGTTGAACCTAATATTTTGTATTTACACTTTATATTATTGCTTTCAACTAACCCTATACAATGATGTGGATTTGTTAAAATAATACATTTAATTAAAGTCAATGTTAAAAAAATTCAGTGTACCTTTTGAACATGAACTAGAAAATGAATTAACAAAGATAAAATAATAAATGAACACAGAGCAATACAAAAGTGTTTTGTGCCGGATAATGCTGATAGTCAATTCATATGATACATTAATAGTAAAATAATGATAAAAAGACGTGAGCTGTGAGACCTGCTGTATCAGTCAGTCTGATCTCTCATGTTGTGGCAGAATGCAGCTTTCTTTCACTTCCCTAAGAAATGTTTTGTTTAGTTTAATTATCTCAAATAATTGAGGATGCATATTATAGAATTTTGGGACGAATTGTTCTTTCCTTTACAGCAGATTGAAGGGAAGTAGAGAGGCAGAGGAGGTTCTGGCAGGCAGACTGATGGACAGATTGTGACTTCAGAAGGTCAAGTTTGAGCGGACACTCTGACCCGTGCTCGTCTTCACGTCCTCACTCCTGGCTCCTCCTGTGGATCAATGAAGAATCCATCATCCCACCGTTAGGAGAAACACATGCAGTGTATAATGCGAGCTGAATCCCAACGAGGAGTAGATGAGACAGATTTAAAGGAATTTATAAGCAGAGTTGTGCTGTCCTGACACTCTGGTGGAACATCAGGGCAATCATTCTGTGAACCTGCAAAGCTTTCTGAATACATATTTAGACTTTGTTGTTTAAAAATACATCTGAGTGTATTAATATACCTCTGTCAAATGAAGCAGAAATAGAGAGGCTACAAGAGACTAAATTAAGAACAGATTTGGAAAAGATAAATCATTGTTACATAACATCGGCCGCATTATCCGTGGAACACAGATTATGAAAGAGAGCTGGGATTAAAGGCCCCGTGTGGGCAGGGTGCACAGAATCTGCTTATTGTAGGGAGAGAGCTTCCTGTAAGGAGGCTGTATCTTCAATGGATTTGATGTAATGGTGTGGTGGTGAAGGCACAATCACATCTTTCTTAACCCTTAGATCACGTGTCAAACTCAAGGCCCGGGGGCCAAATCAGGCCCTTGGTGGATTTAATTTCGGCCCGCAGGATCATTTTTAATTACTATTAGATCTGGCCTGCCGGTATATTGCACGCACACCTTCACTCAATCCTGAGGGTCTCCTCAGCTCAGAGCCTGAGCCCAAACATTGATGAACTTGCACCCAAGATGAGATGCCAAGTATCTGGCTTAGTGTGCATCACAGAGCAGCACACTGAGTTTACATGGATGTTTCCTTCTGCACTTTTTTTCTTGTGAGAACAGGGCATGTTTGTTTTTTTCTTTGAGGAAAATAGTTTTTTTGAAGCTGTTGTTGTCCTGTGGAAAAATGTAATCATAAGAAATTACTCCAGAAAAGCTGCAGATAGAGCCATAAGAAATGAATGCAACTGATTATTTAAAGGGCACTTATCATGCAAAATGCACCTTTGTACGTCTTTTATACATGATTATGTGTCCCCGGTGTTCCAGGGAACTCGCCAAGTGTCAGAAAACACAACCCTCTCTATTTTCCTCCTTCGCCAAATCTCTAAAAAAGGGGCTGCAACGGATCTGAAAAAAATGGATCCACATTCCGACACTTTTCTACGTCACAAAGACGTACTCCGCTTATTGGTCAACTCTCCACCTATCAGGGGAATGAGCCACGGCCACGTGCATTGCTAAACCTCTCATTCGCATATAGGCTATCGGCAGGCTAAATCAACCCCAGTCACATCTGTGTTTCTGCCTGCTCTTGCTAGGATGTCTAAGCCAGTTAAACGTTGTGCTGTTGTTGGCTGCAAGACTCGGAACAGGGGACTGCATGCAATGCCATCAGTGCAAAAAGAGAATAATCTGTGGCTAGACTTCATTTTCAAGGGACATGTGCCAGAAGACCCCGGCAGATTTCTGTGTGTGTGTTCCAAACATTTTACCACGGACATGTTTATGAACTTCTCTCAAGTCCAACACGGATATGCCTCCAAACTAATGCTACACCCGGGATCAATACCAACCATCCGGGACCAGGCCAGTGAGGACACATCCAATTCTGAAGCTGTAAGTTTTTATTTAGCGGTGTTTTTCCTGATAAAGCTATCTCTAGCTTGTAGTATGTAGCATGTAGCATGTAGCTTCGCCGTATCAATGTCGCCTCAACCCCAACGAGTAATCGGTTAGGTGTTTATATGTTCTTGTAACATTTTATTTTGTACGCTCCGCAGTCTTTGCTTTGTCTTTTATTTTAATTATCAGGCATTTGCGAACATGTTCAGACTGCCGTAATGGTGATCTGTGTGAAGGCTGTAAAGCCACGCCTAGCCTAGCCGATAACACAAGTATTTATTCTCCTATGTATTAGTATTTTGTATCCTCTAAAAAATCATATTGAGTAAGTTATAATAACAAACGTAATCTTCTGGAGGTAAGTGCCGTTTTTTCCAGCGTTATGTAAAAGCTTTTGTGATTGTAGTCTGTAAGAACGATCATATATCATCGATCTGTAAGCTAAGCTACGCTAAGCTAATGAGACATGCCGTTTTTTGCAGCGTTATATGGAAAAGCTTTTGCATGTTTACTTGTTTGCGCACATGAATATAAATGGGGGTGTGTTAGGATACAACACTGTATGTATGTATGCGAGGGGACACACACCACGAGTAAAACGGAGCTAAAGCCCTGGTATGTTGTTGACGACATGCATACTAATCTAAACCACTTTTTTTGTTGTGCTTTTTTTAACATTGCACAGGCTACGTGGCCAACTTGATGGACCTCATCTTCGACCAAGTCTTTGTGGACCCTGCACCATTATGAGCAACCTGACAGGGAGGAGGTCATCGCCGGGTATGCTACACGGTTCAATTTGGCTGCTGTCTGAACCTAACATAGACATTTCACGGATCAGAGGACAACGCAGGCCGGAATCACCACTCTGATCCTGTTTCCAAGGAAGCCCCAGCACCAGCTCACAAAGCTCCTGTTTTTTATGGGTTCAAATAACCGTTGATTTTGACAATAAAGTTCCGAGTTGATATCAAATGTGTCGTGATTATTCATGTTTGGATGGGTAAAGAATATTCTGATTTCAAAAGCATAAGGTTGTGTGTGGACTTGTTGTCGTACACATGGGTGTGTTTTGAGCGAAACGAGGCATGGCTAAAAAATGATCCGTTTGGTATTTTGAAAAATAAAATGTATAAATATACCTTATATAGGTATGGTCATACACTATATCATTTAAATATAGCATGATAGGTCACCTTTAATGTTTAATGTTATTTTTATTGGCAATAATTTAAGCTTTGTTAGTTCCAGGTTTAATATGTGCAACAAGTTCATTTCAATAAGTTTTGCAATAGACATTAAATCAGTCCGGCCCTCGACTAGTACCGATTTTTTCTAATTTTGGCCCACTGTGTATTTGAGTTTGACACCCCTGCCTTAGATGCATAAGTGTGTCATTTTTGACCCGGTGAGGTGGTTTTCTTGAAGTATCTTTGTAATAAAAAATGTTTATCATTTCATATTCCAGCTATTCCTCAAAAAACATGTTTTGGATATCATGCCATTCAAATGTTTTATTTACATTTTAGGAAATTGTAGTTTTTGTATTACTACCCCAAGCTTCCATAAGTGGGTCAAAAATTACCCGCATGCATTTTCTATGGAATCCTATGGGAACCTTTTATTCTTATCACCTGTTGCTGTCAGCAATACATTCACTGTAGACCACACAGACTACATCATAAGTGACACCTCTCAGGAAGATTATTTTGCACAGCAAGATCTGATACCTGCCAGTATAATAATAATACATTATATTTTATAGAGCTTTTCAAGGACTCAAAATCGCTTTACAATATAAGGGAATTATAGGGTGGGGGGTATAGGACTATCAAACTTGATCAAGCGGCATGGATTGATGGGGGGGGGGGGGGGGTGCTATGAGTAGACAGAGGAGAAGAGATGAGCTTTGAAAAGGGACTGGAATACTCTGAGGGACTTGAATAGCGGAGATCCTGGGGGAGGGAATTCCAGAGACTGGGAGCTGCCACAGAAAAGGCTCTGTACCCAATGCTGCCTAGTTTGGACTTGGGGGGGATAGGAGTCCGGCTGAGGTGGATCTGAGGAACCGTGGGGGTTGGTAAGGGGTGAGAAGAACAGTGAGATAGGGGGGTGGGGTCAGAAGGTGGAGGGCTTTGTAGGTGAGGGCCAGTATTTTGTAGTTGATGCGTTATGAGACGGGAAGCAGTTTGGACTCTATCGAGGGAGGGGGAGCGGATGCCGTAGAGAAGTGAGTTACAGTAGTCAAGGCGGGAGGAAATTAAGGTAGGATTTGACCGAGGGGGGGATGTAGATGATAGGAGGGGCTCGAGTACTGATCCCTGGGGAACGCCTTGGGTGACTGAGGCTGTGGCAGAGGAGTCTTTGTGGAGGGAGATGAAGTGAGATCGGTCTTATCGGTCTGATTATCTTCATTTTTTACCTCAGAAAATATTTGAAGTCATCAAATTGATATGCGTGTGTGTGTGTGTTTTTCGGTGTGTATGTGTAGGCCTGTCGCGATAATCGATAAATTGACTTAACGTACGATAAATAAAAATGGACTGTGGAGAATTGAAGATTATATTCATCTTAATGTCACCCATATATAAGAGGTGTGTTGCATCATGTTATCACTAATATATGTGTGGTTTTATACATTCCTGTGTGTTAATATTTGAAGGAACAAAGTACATTTTTCCTCTTAAATATACAGAGGTTTTTTATATATTCCTGAAACAATGTTCCCTTTTTCTTAAAAGTAGATTAGCACAATAGTCTTTTTCTCCCACTTTTATGTGTAATCAAAAGGGTGGTTTTTTGGCTATCTGTGAGGAGGTAAGGTGCAGAATTACTTGTGATTTCTGTTTTGAGTGAAAAGATTACCCGTCCCAGATATAATGGTTAAATTCTTCTTAAGTTAATAATGCACATCCTGCAGGCCTTGAGAATTGAGTCACACAGTTAACAAGACAATAGTCGGTCTGAATTGTCAATGAATGCATTCATTCCAGTAAACGCTGACTTCGAGGTGAAAGGAAGTTCACAGAAGCCCTTAAAGCGACAAGAACAATTAACTTCTGTTAATGCTAAGGAGTGTGTGTCTATTTGAGCAGCTATGGAGTGTGTGTCTATTTGAGCAGCTATATGTGAATTCTGCTCAGACAATACCTGTGTTTGTGTTTTATATTGATTTCTCTGTTTTATTCTCTCATGTGTGTACTTAATTACTTTGTATCAATAATAATAGTCTGTGTAACAAGGAAGTAATATATGAGGAGTAAAACCATTGTATTTGGAGTAAGATGTGAGCAAAGGAATATTCTTTAGACACAACTCAAGTCTCTGGAATGTGCAGAAAGGGTGTGTGTGTGGATGAAAGCTGCAGTAATATGAGACGGCTAGAGACCTCTGCTGGCTCGCACTGATTCGCTATGACCACAGCTCCTCCTGTTTTGTTTTTGGCATGTAAGCCTGTTCTGTCTTTGGTTCGCTCTCTCTTCCTCCTGCTGCCAAGACGAAGTAAGTAAGATTTCCCGGCTGGAGGAACCAGGGCCGGAGTAATCCGGATTACTTCGTGCTGTTGTGTTATTGTATCTTTTTCCATTAAATCAGCATATTTGTTATAACTTTACCAATGGTTGCTGTGAATTCTTCCTCTGTAAATCTGACCCATTCACAAAAGGACGGGCGGAGGCAGAGGGGGGCCTTAGAGCCCCCGCCAAAGAATGACGTCTGCCACAACAAGTGGTGACAACGACGTGGGTGAAAAGGGTTTTTTAGAGGAAACACTAGCAGCCAGCGGACGGAGGGAGATGCCTGGAATAATCTCTGACAACTGAAACCAGGATCCTAAAACTGAAAGGTAAAACGGACGCCTGTTTCTATCGAAGGTCTGTAATTGGCTAAGCTACATTTTAGAGTTGTCAGGAATATTTCCAAGTGTCATAGTCTTCACGCTAAGATAATGCAATACATATTTTAGTATAGGTAGGTAAGTTATAAAATAAATAAAGCAAAGAGGTGTTAAGAGTACGGTGAAAGGCCCCGTAGGTTTTTCAGAATCATACGGCTAAACTCGTTAGCTACAAGTGAAGCAATGAGGTGTGTAACACCAGGTGAAAAACCCAGTGGATTTTTTCAGAAATCAATATTACGACATACTCATCGGGGAAGTTCAGTGGTTTTCTAAAGACTCCATCCAGAACAAACCAGAATAATACTTTCCAGTCTCATAGGAGCTGCAGTTGTATTATATGTAAAAAATCCAAGAGCAGAAACGCCAACTTCAAAAGCCATTGAAATTAACGGATTTCTCACTGTCTTGTTCTGTTGGGTTTAACGCCCATTCTGTTGAAATATCGCATCTTAAAAGCTGAACAGACAGCGTGGAGGATATATGTATGTGCTTGTGAATAAATATAATATATTATTGAACATAGAATAGCCTTAGTCAGATAAAGAAATACGAAGTCATTCTTGTTTCAAGAAAGCCCCCCTTCTCCTGGAATGCCTGACAGCTCCAGTGGTGTCTGTGAGAGTATCCCCCCCCTTTTTTTCTCTCTCCTGTTTGTTCTTTTTCTCTAATGCCTGGAAAATGGCTGCTGAGCGCTGAATTTGAAATAAATAAGAAAAAGATCAACGAGTGATCTGAAGTTGGAGTGAATAACAATGAATATTAATAGATCAATGTGTGAATTGGAGTAGTAGATATTGAAATAAATAAGAAACTATAATTTGTTATTTTTAGCATAGTTTTTGTGGGATACAGTTACGTCACATTGTGGTTTTTATGAGTTTTTGAGAACTGCTTGTTACTTTTGCATTGCATTGTGAATTTCGTTGTATTTGTCATTAACTGAGAATTGTACTTAATTAAATTTCAGAGGAATTTAATTACATACAGTAATGTTGAGGGAATGTAAAAAGAGGTTTACTGAGTATATGAAGTACATGTAGGTTAAGGTTCGATTCAAATTAAATAGAATAGTGGATTATTCCACCTAGATTAGACATAGAAAGAGGAGAATTTGTTAAACATTAGATAACAAACTCACGGTAAGAAATATATATTGTAATGTTATTTAGGAGTTGTATTGATCATACAACAGTGAGAAACTGAAAACGCAAACAATTCACCACAATTAGGTTTTGTAAGTTTGTCAGTCAGAGGGAAGCTGTTAATGTTTAAACATTACAGAGGTGCTGCACGAGGCTAAAAGCCATCTCACACGGTTGGATAAACACAGAGGTGATTGATGAGAGAAGCTTGTGGACAGGAGCAGGCAGCTGCAGGGCCGAGAGAGAGACAGAGAGAGACAAGGAACTATGATCAAATGATAGGAGATGAGATGTTGGGAATTTAGGCTCAGCTCTAAGTGTTATGAACTGGCCTTGGCTGCTTACATTTTTTATTGAAGCCAGACTACAAGTCGTATGGTTTAATTTGTATTGAACTCAGTCTCCAAGCAATGTGGTTTCTATCTCCACATGTTTGAGTGTTCCCCTCCCCTTCCCCCAGTCACATGAGGTTAGTGCTATACTGCTAAGCTAGTTAGCCAGCCAGTTGGCATTACGAGATGGTGAAATAGTTGGAGTAAAGATGTACACGAACAATGAGAGTAGATTACGTTGTTTTGTTTTTCATGCTTTTTACCAAAGCTCATTTGAATGGTTATTATTTTAATGTAGTGTTGTTTTGTGTTATATTTCTAAACTATAATGTACCCACACGCATGTGGTTTCTTTGTCACAGTTCATTTTAAAGTCAGCCACCTCATGGCTAGATCTCATCTCTGAGAGTCCATTGTGTTAATGATTAAGAGGTCCTTTTGTTCTTCAGGCCACATGTTAGGGATGATCAGCATCCAATTTATTTGACCCCATGAGGTCAAGAGTCATTCTGTTAGACCACAATCTTGTGTAAGGCAAGGCAAGGCAAGTTTATTTATATAGCACCTTTCAACACAAGGCAATTCAAAGTGCTTTACAAAAAACGAAAGACATTAAGACAATGGCATTTAAATCAGTCATTAAAAAGAAAAGATAATAAAATAAACATTAAAAGAAAAAAATACATGGATACAAGTTACAGTGCAGTTTAAGTTGTGAATAGTTCAATTAAAAGCAGCGGCAAAAAGAAAAGTCTTTAGTCTGGATTTAAAAGTAGTCAGAGTTGCAGCGGAGCTGCAGTTTTCAGGGAGTTTGTTCCAGATATCCAGGTATTTTGGGCCTAAACCATTCAAAGCTTTATAAACCAGCAGCAGTATTTTGAAATCTATTCTTTGACACACAGGAAGCCAGTGTAAAGACTTCAGAACAGGAATGATGTGATCCACTTTCTTAGTGTTAGTGAGGACTCGAGCAGCAGCGTTCTGAATTAGCTGCAGCTTTCTAGTAGATTTTTTAGTGAGACCTGTGAAGACACCATTGCAGTATCTACTGAAGATAAAAGCATGGACAAGTTTTTCCAAATCCTGCTGTGACATTAGTCTTTTAATCCTAGATATATTCTTTAGGTGATAGTAGGCTGATTTAGTAACTGTTTTAATGTGACTGTTGAAACTCAGGTCAGAGTCCATGACTACACCTAGATTTCTGGCTTTATCTGTTGTTATGAACATTGCAGACTGAAGCTCAGCGCTAACTTTTATACATTCTGCCTTGGCTCCAAAAACCATTACCTCAGTTTTATCTTTGTTTAATTGGAGAAAGTTCTGACACATCCAGTCATTGATTTGTTCAATGCACTTACTCAGTTTTTGCATTGGAGCATAGTCTCCTGGTGAAATTGTTACGTAAATGTGTGTGTCATCCGCATAGCTATGGTAACTTATTTTGTTGTTTTTTATTATCTGAGCCAGAGAAGAGGCCCCAAGATGGAGCCTTGAGGTAACCCACATGTCATATTTGTCAACTCAGATGTGTATTTACCTATAGAAACAAAGTGGTTTCTGTCCTTTAAGTAGGATTCAAACCAATTTAGAACTGTTTTCGAAAGTCCCACCCAGTTTTCTAGTCGGTCGAGTAATATGTTGTGGTCAACAGTGTCAAACGCAGCACTGAGATCTAATAATACTAACACTGAAGTTCTGCCACTGTCTGTGTTTAAGTGGATGTCATTGAATACCTTTACAAGAGCAGTCTCAGTGCTGTGGTTTGGACGAAAGCCTGACTGGAACACATCGAAACAACTATTTAAATGCAAGAAATTACTCAACTGTTGAAAAACAACTTTTTCACTGATTTTACCTAGAAATGGCAGGTTTGATATGGGCCTGTAATTGTTCATTACTGAAGCATCTAGAGATTATTCTTTTTTTAAGAGCGGTTTAATGATTGCAGTTTGCAGGGCCTGTGGAAAAATACCTGAGTGAAGAGATGTGTTTACTATATGAAGTAGATCTGAGGCCATGCAACGAAAAACATCTTTGAAAAATCCTGTTGGAATAATATCAAGGCAGCAGGAGGAGGATTTCAGAAGTTGAATAATGTCCTCTAGGTTTTTATCATTAATCTGATGGAATTGTGTCATGGTGTTTGAATTGATATTAGGTGGACATAGGGACAACACATGTGCTGTACCTGATGCAGAGGCACTGACTGCTTGTCTGATTTTCTGAATTTTGTCAGTGAAAAAGGAGGCAAAATCATTGCATGCCCTGGTGGATAGAAATTCAGAGGCTACTGACATGTCGACGGTAGCAAACAAGGCACGTGCATTGTTTTTGGTAATGATGTCAGAGAAGAAAGACTGTTGTGCGTTTTTCAATTCCAAATTATAAAGGCCAAGTCTCTCTTTATAGATTTCAAAGTGTCACAGTTCTGTCTAGGTTTGGGTGTTTTCACTGTTCTCTGTCATGTTTTCCTCCTGTCGTTAGTTTCCCTGGTGTTCCCTGTGTTTTCTCCTCCCTCCTCACCTGTGTCTCGTTAGCTAATTGTGTTCACCTGTGGCTCTTGTGTTTTCTCCTCCCTCCTCACCTGTGTCTCGTTAGCCGATTGTGTTCACCTGTGTCTTGTAATTATCCCTCCCTGTATTTAGTCTTGTCTCGTGCTGTGTTCAGTGTCGGTGCTTCTTTTGTTGGTGACGGAATTCACCGGTGAGTGTTCTGTTTTTGTCTGTATTCATTCCATTAGCCTTGAAATAAAGGTTTATCAGAGTTATCTGCGCTTGGGTCCTGCTTCCTTCACTCAACCGTGACAGAAAGCACCGACCAGAGATGGACCCAGCAGATGACCCATTTGAGGTGGAATTACAGCATTTTTCTTTTGCTTTGGCTGGCTGCTATGATTGGTGGAGGGGAGCGTCCAGTGTTCGGCAGAAGGAGGCCGCTCTGGTAGAGGCGCACCGGTTGGCTATGGAGAAACCAGACTTGGTGAAGTTCTTACCTGGCTGGATGTTGAACTTCATCTGGGTGTGTGATTTCCAGCCTGCGGACTATAAACGTCTCGGGGTGTTCCGTCTGGAGTCAACCAGTGCTTCCGCCCCAGTTCCTGCTCCTGTCCAAGAGTCGTTTTCGGGAACTCGGCTGGCTTTTGGAGGTCCACGGAGCCTTCAGGCGGCTTCTAGGAGAAGGAGTCGCAAGTCCAGGCTAGCAATCCGAGCCCCAAGAGCCATGGTTCCGGCTACAGAACCGGCCCACACAGCCATGGTTCCAGCCCCAGTTCTGGCCCCAGCAGCCATCATTCCGGCCCCAGTTCAGGCCCCAGCAGCCATGGTTCCAGCCCCAGTTCTGGCCCCAGCAGCCATCATTCCGGCTCCAGTTCTGGCCCCAGCAGCCATCATTCCGGCCCCAGTTCTGGCCCCAGCAGCCATTGTTCCAGCCCCAGTTCTGGCCCCAGCAGCCATCATTCCGGCCCCAGTTCTGGCCCCAGCAGCCATGGTTCCAGCCTTAGCTCTGGCCCCAGCTGCCATAGTCCCATCTCTGGTCCCTTCTCTAGTCCCTTCTCCAGTCCCTTCTCTAGTCCCTTCTCCAGTCCCACCTCGAGTCACTTCTCTAGTCCCTTCCCTCATCCCATCTCAAGTTCCCTCTCGAGTCCCCTCTCTAGTTCCCTCTCAAGTCCCCTCTCGAGCTACCTCTCGAGTCCCCTTTCTAGATCCCTCTCAAGTCTCCTCTCAAGTCATCTCTCGAGTCTCCTCTCGAGTTCCCTCTCGAGTCCCCTCTCCAGTCACCTCTCGAGTTCCTTCTCGAGTCCCCTCTCGAGCCCTCTCTCGAGTCCCCGCTCAAGCCCCTACTCATGTGCCGTTGGAGGTCCCGCAGACTAGTCTTCTGCCGGGGGTCCTGCCAACCCCATGTCCTGTCCCGTTGGAGGTCCCGCAGACTAGTCTTCTGCCGGGGGTCCTGCCAACCCCATGTCCTGTACCGTTGGAGGTTCCGCTGGGGGTCCTGCCAACCCTGTGTCCTGTCCCGTTGGAGGTCCCGCAGACTAGTCTTCTGCCGGGGGTCCTGCCAACCCCATGTCCTGTCCCGTTGGAGGTCCCGCAGACTAGTGTTCCGCTGGGGGTCCTGTCAACCCTGTGTCCTGTCCCGTTGGAGGCCCCGCCGACTACTCTCCTGCCGGGGGTCCTGCCAACCCTGGGTCCTGTCCCGTTGGAGGCCCCGCCGACTACTCTCCTGCCGGGGGTCCTGCCAATCCTGTGTCCTGTCCCGTTGGAGGCCCCGCCGACTACTCTCCTGCCGGGGGTCCTGCCAACCCCATGTCCTGTGCCGTTGGAGGTCCCGCCGACTACTCTCCTGCCGGGGGTCCTGCCAACCCTTTGTCCGGTCTCGTTGGAGGCCCCGCCGACTACTCTCCTGCCGGGGGTCCTGCCAACCCTGTGTCCTGTCCCGTTGGAGGCCCCGCCGACTACTCTCCTGTCGGGGGTCCTGCCAACCCTATGTCCT
Source organism: Harpagifer antarcticus (assembly GCA_902827135.1). Taxonomy (NCBI): domain Eukaryota; kingdom Metazoa; phylum Chordata; class Actinopteri; order Perciformes; family Harpagiferidae; genus Harpagifer; species Harpagifer antarcticus. The sequence goes on along the minus strand of CADEHL010000172.1, from coordinate 2,371,882 downwards.
GTCCCGTTGGAGGCCCCGCCGACTACTCTCCTGCCGGGGGTCCTGCCAACCCCATGTCCTGTCCCGTTGGAGGTCCCGCCGACTACTCTCCTGCCGGGGGTCCTGCCAACCCTATGTCCTGTCCCGTTGGAGGTCCCGCCGTCTACTCACCTGCCGGGGGTCCTGCCAACCCTGTGTCCTGTCCCGTTGGAGGTCCCGCCGACTACTCTCCTGCCGGGGGTCCTGCCAACCCTATGTCCTGTCCCGTTGGAGGCCCCGCCGACTACTCTCCTGCCGGGGGTACTGCCAACCCTGTGTCCTGTGCCGTTGGAGGTCCCGCCGTCTACTCTCCTGCCGGGGGTACTGCCAACCCTTTGTCCTGTCTCGTCGGAGGTCCCGCCAACCGCTCTCCTGCTGGGGGTCCTGCCAACTCCTGGTCCTCTTCCGTGGGGGATCCTGCCGAAGCCTGTCCCGCCGGCTCCGGTTCCTGTCCGGCCGACACCGGGTCCTGCCCGGCCTCCGGAGCTGTCTGGTCTTCGCCCTCGATCCCGACCCTCTGTGAGCCGCGGTCTTCGTCCGCGGGCCCGGCCTCCTGACTCTTCCTGCCGCTGCCCTCGTCCTCGGGCCCGGCCCCCTGACTCTTCCTGCCGCTGCCCTCGTCCTCGAGCCCGCCCCCCTGACTCTTCCTGCCGTGGTCTTCGCCCTCGATCCCGACCCTCTGTGAGCCGCGGTCTTCGTCCGCGGGCCCGGCCCCCTGACTCTTCCTGCCGCTGCCCTCGTCCTCGAGCCCGGCCCCCTGACTCTTCCTGCCGCTGCCTTCGCCCTCATGCTCGGCCCCCTGAGTTCGCCCGCTGTGGCCTTCGCCCCACCATGGACTCTGCCTTGCCCCCGGGCCGTCCGCCCGAGACCCCCACCATGGACTCTGCCTTGCCTCCAGGCCGTCCGCCCGAGTCCCCCTTCTCGGCTTCTGCCGTGCCCCCGGGTCGTCCGCCCGAGATCCCTTCCTGGTCCCCTACTGGGCTCCTGGGCGGTCAGCTTAATCCCGTCCTCCGGACCCCCTCCACCCACCCTGGTGGCCTAGGGATACGTCCGTCCTCCGGACCCCCTCCACCCACCCTGCTGGACTTTTTTGGATTTTTGTTCTGGGGTCTAGGGACGTCTAGAATCCGTCCCTTGAGGGGGGGGGTTCTGTCACAGTTCTGTCTAGGTTTGGGTGTTTTCACTGTTCTCTGTCATGTTTTCCTCCTGTCGTTAGTTTCCCTGGTGTTCCCTGTGTTTTCTCCTCCCTCCTCACCTGTGTCTCGTTAGCTAATTGTGTTCACCTGTGGCTCTTGTGTTTTCTCCTCCCTCCTCACCTGTGTCTCGTTAGCCGATTGTGTTCACCTGTGTCTTGTAATTATCCCTCCCTGTATTTAGTCTTGTCTCGTGCTGTGTTCAGTGTCGGTGCTTCTTTTGTTGGTGACGGAATTCACCGGTGAGTGTTCTGTTTTTGTCTGTATTCATTCCATTAGCCTTGAAATAAAGGTTTATCAGAGTTATCTGCGCTTGGGTCCTGCTTCCTTCACTCAACCGTGACACAAAGTGAACCTGGAGATTTGTTTTTCGCCACCTATGTTCAGCTTTTCGACACTCTCCTTTTTATGCTCTCACGGTCATGGCCTTTCTCCATGGAGATATTTTCTTCCCAGTCACTTCCTTTACCTTAGTTGGAGCAATGGCATCTATAACATTTTTAATTTTTGAATTAAAATGATCTACTAGCTCATTTACTGAGATGTTAGCAGGGGCAAGTGTGGAAGAAACATTCTGAGTAAACATTTCCCTAGTATTTTCAGTTAAATATCGCTTTGTGGTTACCTCTTCTTGAACATGTTTGTGAACAGAAATAGAGCTCTCAAAGAACACACAGGAATGATCAGAGAGTGCAACATCAGTCACCACAACCTTAGAGATATTCAGACACTTTGAGATAATTAAGTCCAGAGTGTGCCCCTTATTGTGCGTGGGCTCCGTCACATGCTGAGTCAGTCCATAGTTATCAAGAACACAAAACAGTTCTTTAGCCCCTCTGTCCTGGGGGTTGTCAACATGGATGTTAAAATCACCAACAATGACTAGACGATCAAAGTCAATACACACTATAGACAGCAGTTCAGTAAAGTCATCAAAAAAGCTTGCACAGTATTTGGGTGGTCTATAGATATTTAGGAACAGAGCTCGAGAGGAGCATTTCAGCTGAAGGGCCACATATTCAAAAGAAGCAAAGTTCCCATAAGATGTCTTCCTGCATTGAATGGAATAATTGAACAAAATAGCAACTCCACCTCCTCTCTTATGCATTCTTTCCTGACTCATAAAACTAATGTTGGGAGGGGTTGATTCGATAAGAACAGCTGCACTGTTATTTTGTTCAATCCAAGTTTCCGTTAAAAACATAAAATCAAGATTGTGCTCAGTGATAAAATCATTGATTAAAAATGTTTTTCCTGCCAAAGACCTGACATTTAATAAAGCTAGTTTAAGTTCGTTAAACACACTATCAGTCAGGTTTTTTGTAACAAGCTGTGGCTGACATGGAATCACTGCTAAATTAGATAAACTCACACAAACGTTTGAGCGCTTCCTGTATCTAAGATGATTCACCGCTCTTAATTTATTACCTATCAACACAGATTTTCCAGGACCCTGGCATGTCCTGGAAAGAGTTGAGAGTGCCATATGCCCTTGAGCCTGGACCCAGCACATATCAGTAAGAGTGTGTTGCGTTTTGTACACACACATCCTTATCAGGCTTCGGAGACTGCAGATGCTTTCTTGAAGGGAGGGGAGGTGGTTGACGTAGGCATGGTGATGAATACGGGGGAGATGGTGCGCGTCTCTGCAGTGATTTTGGTGGGCGTCGTTGAGGAGCGGGGGTAAAGGACATGCTGCCCACCCTGCGTATCGCCTTAGTTTGGTCTTTGAACTCCAGGAAGGAATCGGTGCCAACCCTCTGTATCTCCTTTGTGTGTTCAACGATCTCCAGGAGGGTGGGCGAGGGTGAAAGGGTGAACGGAGAGTAGAGAGAGCTGTGGGGTGAAGGAGGAGTATCCTCAGAGGTGATAGGGGGGGTGAAGGGGGTGAATTTGTCTCCCATAATCAAGACATTCCTCAGGCGGGTGTAGTGATAGATTTTCTGAGCGATGTGTTGTGTCTTTCTCCTGTTTTGATTCCTCTTGCCGCTTGTCCTTGGCAGAGGGAACAGATTGATGACGCAGGCAGTTGAAAATGTTAGAGATAAACAATTTCACTCCTGACTTGTTCAGGCAAACTCCATTTGCCTTGAAAAGATGTCTGCGATCCCAGAAAAAGTTAAAATTGTCAATAAAATGGACAGAATGGTCAGTACAGGCGGTTGAAAGCCAGGTGTTCAGTGCAAACAATCTGCTGAATCTCTCCACTCCTCTTCTGACTGGCGGTAGAGGGCCACTGATGAACACCTCCGCATTCAGAGAGCTGACAGTTTCCAACAAACATTTAAAGTCTTCTTTCAGCACTTCTGATTCTTGTTTCACAACATCATTAAACAAATATCTCTACACCCCTGGCCGACATATCCTTAAAATGAAGTCAGAGTTTGAAATATATCTCAAATAATGTATGCACTGCCTTTTCCCCACATAAACATAACAGTCTGCAATTAAACGGTTGTCTCCTGTGCGCTCCTTTTCCTACTTGGCGCACCGGTAACTTTCTCGTGCGCACCAGAGGCTGAGACCATGAGCCGCCGAATCCCTCGGAACATCGTAAAAGCCATTTTCAACGGTTTTCTGGTGAAAGATTAACTAGGCTACTGGATGAAATAATATGACTGGTATAGGTGCAAAAATTAAACACTTTTTTAAAAAAATATTATGATAAAATATTTGTATATATTTATAATTCTGCAAATATTACGATAAACTCACAGCTATTTCGCGGCCCGGCAGTAACACCTCCGCGGCCCGGTACCGGTCCGCGGACAGGGGGTTGGGAACCCCTGCTTTACGTGAACCTCATCATGACACAAGAGAGGACGGCAGGACTGCAATTTCCCGTGTTCAGTGAATGCAACAGAGGCAAGTCACCAGACCAATCAGAAAGTTGCATGGAAATACACATGTGCTTGTGTCATTCAAGCTTGTGTGTGTGTGTGTGTGTGTGTGGCAATAGTGCATTTCGAGAGAGAGAGAGAGAGAGAGAGAGAGAGAGAGAGAGAGAGAGAGAGAGAGAGAGAGAGAGAGAGAGAGAGAGAGAGAGAGAGAGGAGAGAGAGAGCGAGAGATAGAGAGAGACAGAGAGAGAGAGAGAGAGAGAGAGAGAGAGAGAGAGAGAGAGAGAGAGAGAGGTGCTAGCGGGGACCGTGATGTTAGCATCTTGTTAGCTAGCTGCACTAACGGACATAAGGAGCTGTTTCCACAACAAGCTGGAGGAGAGTCCTCCCCTGTCAGACTGAGGGGCTCAGGTAAGCTAAAGGACTCTCTGAGTGTTTAGAACGGTTTTGTCACAAATTATTCAAAAGATTATTTCCGCGGCACACCTTCATATGATCATTATAGTTATACAAACAATAAGAGAATAAATGAACAAATTGCACTTTCCCTATTGCATTCATACATAATCAAATATTGCACTTTTCCCTATTGTATTCATACACAAATCAATATTGCACTTTCCCTATTGCACCTATGCATAGTGTCCGTCAAATTGCACATATCCCTATTGTGTCCATACCTATTAACAGTAATTTAGATGCAATTAGCCTAAATAAAAGGCCTCAAATTGGAAGCACTGTCTGGGCCGTCTTTTTCACTCAATTCTGCAATAGGTAGATCTCGTCTTTCACCTAGGCCGAGGTCGGTGATCTTGGGCTTAAAAAGGTTGGTGACCACTGCCTTAAATGGATGTTTGAGTGTGCTCCGAGGGTTACGCCGAGCGTCGAACAGCACTTGAAATGGGATGGAATCCAAAACTGGATTTGAACGGGTGCAAGTTGGAAACATTTGCGTTACATCAGCATGTGTAACAGTTGTAAATATGCAGTGGTGTTTATTTGTAAATCATTTAGTATAATCACACAAATTCTGTGTTTTATATTTAATAATTCTGTGTTCTTTATTTATTGATTGTTCAATACCTGACAAGGTCGGAGATGAAAAGTCTGGGTCGCAGGTTCCTCAACAGTGCATTACAAGACATCTATCAATATGTGTGTATGCCATTAAACTGTCATATTCTGCACATTTCTTATACTATCTACATACATCTTATAAGAGTATAATACATATGTATAATATCAGTTAAAATAAGTGCTTCAACATAGTTAACATTGCTGGAGGTATACACACATATCGATAGATGTCTTGTAATGCACTGTTGAGGAACCTGCAACCCAAGTTTTTCATTCATTGCATAACTAAACCGTAGTTGTGTCGGCCTATATGATATGTCAATAAACCTTAGAAAATCTTGAAATCTTGAAAGGGATGTGCAAAATAGTCATTATATACAGTCTTTAATTAACTATTAGTAGAGAATAACGAGTAATGAATATACTTTATAGGGATCCTAATCACTTTATAGGGATCCTAATCCTAATTAATATCTAATAATACAAATAATGAAATTCAATAACATGCTTTAACCATTAGGTGTCCCTTTATATCAGCTGTGCACCGTTATGGTGTAAATACAGCCTATCTACCAATTGGATCAAATATAAAAGTCAGCCGAATTAGTGTTGATACTGCAAGGAGACGTATTGTGTGAAAAGAAATGTAAGATGTTGTTTAATGGCTGATATATTTATGATCCACGTCACGTTTTCAGTTCCTCATGTTTGTCTAGAAGTCTTCTCATCAGGGCTCTATAAATAGAGAACTACGGCAGATATGTAATATTTAATGCAGCCGAACCGTGTATTTAAATGCCGTTATGTGATGACTTTCAAAGAGAAAAGCAAGCACACTCGGAATAAAAGTATTATTTTATTTTTAAAAAAATGTTTTCGGTCTGTTTCCGGTATTTGTTTATGACGATGTGATGTGAGATGTGAGACTGGGTTGGATAATTGCACAGGGGAAAATAACGTATCTATGCCACCATTTTAGATGCGGATTTTGTTAAACTAATACGTTTGCGCTTTGGACCAACACTATAAATTGACGGGGGAAGGTGGTAGCAATAAAGATAACACCATTACACAGTTACACAACATAACAGAAATAATATCGATAGCAGCGTCCCTAGCAACCACCTTGGTAACAATGAAAACGTTGAATGGACACAATTTCCTGAAGTAATCTTCGTAATAACTAGCAAACTAAAGATCATACATCCACGGCACACATAATCTGAAATAACAACTCATATTTCTCGCATCAAATGACATCAAAACACATTTTAATGGCCAAACTAACCTTAAAATAGGCATTTTCCACCGAGAATAAAACGAATGTCGGCCATGTTTTTTTTTTCTGCAGGGAGAAATTTGAAGATCACGTGATATAGACTCCAGCCATTGGTGAAAATGGTGAATGGTGAAATGGTGAAAAAAAACGTCGGGACCTTACAATTTCAGAGGCGTTTTTGTAGAAATACTATGTCCCAAGTTGTGGACCAACGTAGTTATGACACGTTTTTTTGTGAGACTGGGTTGGATGGGACAGTACGGTACAGAGAGCTCTTTTAGACAATATGGTGCCTGACCATCAAGTACTTTGTAGTTTAGAAGAACAATTTGGAACTGTATTCTCATGATCTTTTCTTCAACTGGAGAGTCTTTACAGCTGTTTCGGGACAGCCTGATGAAACGGAGGTGTAGTTATCTAGTGTTAAACTATTAAATGCATGGATCAGTTTCTCTGCATTGTTTGAAGGCTGGATGTGCCTGAATGTGTTTAATGTCATAGGAAAGAAGGCAGTACATCTCCTATGATGATGATTACATTGCAAATACACTACAAGCCTTACCATCTCTTGTAATGTAGGTGAAGAGCATTGCATTTGATATAAAATGATTTTGTGTCTCTATGTGAATATGTCTTCTGACTGGCTGGTGAGACCGGTGTTAAAGGCTGAAACAAGTCCAAGTCTCCAACCCATAAAATGCACTTTTGGAACTTCTGATTCCCTAGCTGGTCTTTACCTCACCTTTTTATTTGAAGAAATACATATATAAAAGTGATTATGTTTATCTTCCTTACAAATAAAAAAGATATATACGCAACTAAGACAACTCAGATTAAAAAGAAAAACATCTCATGACCAAAAGTGGCAAACTAAACTATAACTGTAACAGTTCAGTACATCAAGGTTTGGACTAAAGGGGGTTAATTGTTATTGACCAACCAGACTGTCAGACGGTCAGAGGGTCAGATCTCGGACCCCTGCAGTCTACATGTGTCTTTGGTCTAGAGCAGGGGTCTGCAACCTTTTTGACCGAAAGAGACATTTTTTCCCCTTTTCCACCAATTTTTTTTGTCTGGAGCCGCAAAGCATATTTGATAGTTTGATAGATTATAAAGTTGTATTTATTGTTATATCATAGACAAAACAACAGTTTTTTTGCATTTATTATTTATTACATTATAGAAAACTGTTAACCTCTAATAATAAACAAAGAACTCTGATAAGGATAATTAAACAAAATACAAAGGCCTACTTTAAAATAAATCAACACAGCACTTGGCAGCATATGTAATATTTAATGCAGCCGAACCGTGTATTTAAATGCCGTTATGTGATGACTTTCAAAGAGAAAAGCAAGCACACTCGGAATAAAGTATTATTTTATTTTAAAAAAAATGTTTTCGGTCTGTTTCCGGTATTTGTTTATGACGATGTGATGTGAGATGTGAGACTGGGTTGGATAATTGCACAGGGGAAAATAACGTATCTATGCCACCATTTTAGATGCGGATTTTGTTAAACTAATACGTTTGCGCTTTGGACCAACACTATAAATTGACGGGGGAAGGTGGTAGCAATAAAGATAACACCATTACACAGTTACACAACATAACAGAAATAATATCGATAGCAGCGTCCCTAGCAACCACCTTGGTAACAATGAAAACGTTGAATGGACACAATTTCCTGAAGTAATCTTCGTAATAACTAGCAAACTAAAGATCATACATCCACGGCACACATAATCTGAAATAACAACTCATATTTCTCGCATCAAATGACATCAAAACACATTTTAATGGCCAAACTAACCTTAAAATAGGCATTTTCCACCGAGAATAAAACGAATGTCGGCCATGTTTTTTTTTTCTGCAGGGAGAAATTTGAGGATCACGTGATATAGACTCCAGCCATTGGTGAAAATGGTGAATGGTGAAATGGTGAAAAAAAACGTTGGGACCTTACAATTTCAGAGGCATTTTTGTAGAAATACTATGTCCCAAGTTGTGGACCAACGTAGTTATGACACGTTTTTTTGTGAGACTGGGTTGGATGGGACAGTACGGTACAGAGAGCTCTTTTAGACAATATGGTGCCTGACCATCAAGTACTTTGTAGTTTAGAAGAACAATTTGGAACTGTATTTTCATGATCTTTTCTTCAACTGGAGAGTCTTTACAGCTGTTTCGGGACAGCCTGATGAAACGGAGGTGTAGTTATCTAGTGTTAAACTATTAAATGCATGGATCAGTTTCTCTGCATTGTTTGAAGGCTGGATGTGCCTGAATGTGTTTAATGTCATAGGAAAGAAGGCAGTACATCTCCTATGATGATGATTACATTGCAAATACACTACAAGCCTTACCATCTCTTGTAATGTAGGTGAAGAGCATTGCATTTGATATAAAATGATTTTGTGTCTCTATGTGAATATGTCTTCTGACTGGCTGGTGAGACCGGTGTTAAAGGCTGAAACAAGTCCAAGTCTCCAACCCATAAAATGCACTTTTGGAACTTCTGATTCCCTAGCTGGTCTTTACCTCACCTTTTTATTTGAAGAAATACATATATAAAAGTGATTATGTTTCTCTTCCTTACAAATAAAAAAGATATATACGCAACTAAGACAACTCAGATTAAAAAGAAAAACATCTCATGACCAAAAGTGGCAAACTAAACTATAACTGTAACAGTTCAGTACATCAAGGTTTGGACTAAAGGGGGTTAATTGTTATTGACCAACCTGTCACGATCTGTCCGTGTTATGTTTTGTCTGTCTGTTTCTGTCTTTAGTTTCCTGTTTTATTTTGTAAAGTGTTCACCCCCCGTTTCCTGCCTGTTGTAATCTGTCTGTGATTCCCTGTCAGTTTCCCTGGTGTGTCTAATTTACCCGATTGTGTACACCTGGTGTTCCTGTGTTTTCTCCTCCCTCCTCACCTGTGTCTTGTTTGTGTGATTAGTCTTGTGTGTATTTAAGTTCTGGTTTTTCTGTCTGTCTTTGTCGGTTCGTCTTGTGTTATGACCTGGTCTGCGGTGAGTGTTCTGTTCTGTCTGTATGATTATGTAGCCTTGAAATAAAGGAGTCATTTTGTCACTATAATCTGCATTTGGGTCCTACTTCCCACACACACCGTAACATTACGAACCGACCAAATATGGGCCCAGCAGATCCGTTTGAGCAGGAACTTTTGGATTTGACCTTTTCTTTGTCTGTCTGCGCTCATCGATGGATGGGAGCGTCCAGTGTTCGGCAGAAGAGGGCCGCTCTGGTAGAGGCGCACCGGTTGGCAGCAGAGAGACTATGTTTTGTGGAGTTCTTACCTGACTGGATTTTGGACTTCCTTGAAACATGTGATTCCCGGCCTGCTAGCTCCAGGCATGCTAACTCCATGTCTCCCAATTCCCAACCTGGCACCATACGCCTTGGTGGGTTCCGCCTGAAGTCAACCCGTGCTTCTGCTCCAGTTCCTGCTCCGGTCCAGGAGTTGTATTCCGGAACTCGTCTGGCTTCTGGAGGTCCACGGAGTATTCAGGCGGCTGCTAAGAGGAGTCGTCGCAAGGCCAGGTTAGCCCGAGCCCCAGCAGCCATGGTTCCGGCTACAGAACCGGCCCACACAGCCATGGTTCCGGCCCCAGTTCTGGACCCAGCAGTGATGGTTCCGGCCCCAGTTCTGGCCCCTGCAGCCATGGCTCCATGCTCCAGTACCGGCCCACGCAGCTTTGCTTCCATACTCAATTACCTGGCTTACACAGCCAGGGTCCAGGCTTCCGCTCCGCCCCCAACAGCCATGGTTCCGGCTCCAGTGCCGGACCCAGCAGCCATGGTTCCGTGCCCCAGTACCATCCCACATAGCCATGGTACCGTGCTCCAGTACCATCCCACACAGCCATGGATCCGTGTTCCGGTTCCTTGCCCAGCAGCCATGGTTCCGGCTCCAGTGCCGGCCCCAGCGGCCATGGTCCCTGCACCAGAGCTCGCCCATACAGCCATGGTTCCGGCTCCAGTGCCGGACCCAGCAGCCATGGTTCCGTGCCCCAGTACCATCCCACATAGCCATGGTACCGTGCTCCAGTACCATCCCACACAGCCATGGATCCGTGTTCCGGTTCCTTGCCCAGCAGCCATGGTTCCGGCTCCAGTACCGGCCTCATCAGTCATGGTCCCGACTCCAGCTCCTCGTCACCTGTTGGCTCCCCAGCCAACTCCAGCTCCCCGTGTCCTGTCGGCGTACCGGCCGACTCCAGCACCTCGTCTCTTGTTGGCTCCCCAGCCAACACCAGCTCCTCGTGTCCTGTCGGCGTACCGGCCGACTCCAGCACCCCGTGTTCTGTTGGCAAACCAACTCTCTCAAGTTTCCCCTCCAGACACTTCTCAAGTCCCCTCTCAAGTTCCTACCGGAGTCCCCTCTCTAGTTTCCTCTCTAGTCTCCTCTCAAGCCCCCTCTCCAGTTCCCTCTCAAGTCTCCTCTCGAGTCTCCTCTCGAGTTCCCTCTCAAGTCACCTCTCGAGTCCCCTCTCGAAATTCCTCTCAAGTCCCCCCTCGAATTCCCTCTCTAGTCCCCTCTCGAACTCCCTCTCTAGTCTCCTCTCGAGTTCCCTCTCAAGCCCTCTCTCGAGTCTCCTCTCGAAATTCCTCTCAAGTCCCCCCTCGAATTCCCTCTCTAGTCCCCTCTCGAATTCCCTCTCTAGTCTCCTCTCGAGTTCCCTCTCAAGCCCTCTCTCGAGTCTCCTCTCGAGTTCCCTCTCAAGTCCCCTCTCAGGTCCCCTCTCGAATTCCCTCTCTCGTCTCCTCTCGAATTCCCTCTCTAGTCTCCTCTCGAGTTCCCTCTCCAGTCTCCTCTCGAGTTCCCTCTCCAGTCTCCTCTCAAGTCCCCTCTCAGGTCCCCTCTCGAATTCCCTCTCTAGTCTCCTCTCGAATTCCCTCTCGAGTCACCTCTCGAGTTCCTTCTCAAGTCAACTCTCCAGTGTCCTCTCGAGTCACCTCTCAAGTCAACTCTCCAGTGTCCTCTCGAGTCACCTCTCAAGTTTCCCCTCAGGTCTCCTCTCGAGTTCCCTCTCAAGTCCCCTCTCAGGTCCCCTCTCGAGTTACCTCTCGAGTCACCTCTCGAGTTCCTTCTCAAGTCAACTCTCCAGTGTCCTCTCGAGTCACCTCTCAAGTCAACTCTCCAGTGTCCTCTCGAGTCACCTCTCAAGTTTCCCCTCAGGTCTCCTCTCGAGTTCCCTCTCAAGTCCCCTCTCAGGTCCCCTCTCGAGTTACCTCTCGAGTCACCTCTCGAGTTCCTTCTCAAGTCAACTCTCCAGTGTCCTCTCGAGTCACCTCTCAAGTCAACTCTCCAGTGTCCTCTCGAGTCACCTCCCAAGTCAACTCTCCAGTGTCCTCTCGAGTCACCTCCCAAGTCAACTCTCCAGTGTCCTCTCGAGTCACCTCTCAAGTTTCCCCTCAGGTCTCCTCTCGAGTTCCCTCTCAAGTCCCCTCTCAGGTCCCCTCTCGAGTTACCTCTCGAGTTCCTTCTCGAGTCCACTCTCCAGTTTCCTCTCAAGTTCCCTCTCAAGTCCTCTCTCGAGTCCCCACTCAAGCCCCATGTCTTGTCCAGTTGGAGGTCCCGCAGACTAGTCTTCTGCCGGGGGTCCTGCCAACCCCATGTCCTGTACCGTTGGAGGTTCCGCTGGGGTTCCTGCCAACCTCATGTCCTGTCCAGTTGGAGGTCCCGCAGACTAGCCCTCTGCCGGGGGTCCTGCCAACCCCATGTCTTGTCCAGTTGGAGGTCCCGCAGACTAGCCCTCTGCCGGGGGTCCTGCCAACCCCATGTCTTGTCCAGTTGGAGGTCCCGCAGACTAGCCCTCTGCCGGGGGTCCTGCCAACCCCATGTCCTGTCCAGTTGGAGGTCCCGCAGACTAGCCCTCTGCCGGGGGTCCTGCCAACCCCATGTCTTGTCCAGTTGGAGGTCCCGCAGACTAGCCCTCTGCCGGGGGTCCTGCCAACCCCATGTCCTGTCCAGTTGGAGGTCCCGCAGACTAGTCTCCTGCCGGGGGTCCTGCCAACCCTTTGTCCTGTCCCGTTGGAGGCCCCGCCGACTACTCTCCTGCCGGGGGTCCTGCCAACCCCATGTCCTGTCCCGTTGGAGGTCCCGCCGACTACGCTCCTGCCGGGGGTCCTGCCAACCCTATGTCCTGTGCCGTTGGAGGTCCCGCCGTCTACTCTCCTGCCGGGGGTCCTGCCAATCCTATGTCCTGTGCTGTTGGAGGCCCCGCCGACTACGCTCCTGCCGGGGTCCTGCCAACCCTGTGTCCTGTCCCGTTGGAGGCCCCGCCGACTACTCTCCTGCCGGGGGTCCTGCCAACCCTTTGTCCTGTCTCGTTGGAGGTCCCGTCGTCTACTCCCCTGCCGGGGGTCCTGCCAACCCTTTGTCCTGTCTCGTTGGAGGTCCCGTCGTCCACTCTCCTGCTGGGGGTCCTGCCAACTCCTGGTCCTCTTCCGTGGGGGATCCTGCCGAAGCCTGTCCCGCCGGCTCCGGTTCCTGTCCGGCCGACACCGGGTCCTGCCCGGCCTCCGGAGTTGTCTGGTCTTCGCCCTCATGCTCGGCCCCCTGAGTTCGCCCGCTGTGGCCTTCGCCCCCACTATGGACTCTGCCTTGCCCCCGGGCCGTCCGCCCGAGCCCCCCACCTTGGACTCTGCCTTGCCCCCGGGCCGTCCGCCCGAGACCCCCACCTTGGACTCTGCCTTGCCCCCGGGTCGTCCGCCCGAGTTCCCCACCATGGACTCTGCTTTGCCCCCGGGCCGTCCGCCCGAGACCCCCACCTTGGACTCTGCCTTGCCCCCGGGTCGGTCCGCCCGAGTTCCTCACCTTGGACTCTGCCTTGCCCCCGGGCCGTTCCGCCCGAGTTCCCCACTTTAGACTCTGCCTTGCCCCCGGGTCGTCCGCCCGAGACCCCCACCTTGGACTCTGCCTTGCCCCCAGGGCCGTCCGCCCGAGTTCCCCACTTTAGACTCTGCCTTGCCCCCGGGCCGTCCGCCCGAGATCCCTTCCTGGTCCCCTACTGGGCTCCTGGGTGGTCAGCTTAGTCCCGTCCTCCGGACCCCCTCCACCCACCCTGGTGGCCTAGGGATACGTCCCTCCTCCGGACCCCCTCCACCCACCCTGCTGGACTGTGTGGGATTTTTGTTTTTGGGGTTTAGGGACGTCTGGGATCCGCCCCTTGAGGGGGGGGTTCTGTCACGATCTGTCCGTGTTATGTTTTGTCTGTCTGTTTCTGTCTTTAGTTTCCTGTTTTATTTTGTAAAGTGTTCACCCCCCGTTTCCTGCCTGTTGTAATCTGTCTGTGATTCCCTGTCAGTTTCCCTGGTGTGTCTAATTTACCCGATTGTGTTCACCTGGTGTTCCTGTGTTTTCTCCTCCCTCCTCACCTGTGTCTTGTTTGTGTGATTAGTCTTGTGTGTATTTAAGTTCTGGTTTTTCTGTCTGTCTTTGTCGGTTCGTCTTGTGTTATGACCTGGTCTGCGGTGAGTGTTCTGTTCTGTCTGTATGATTATGTAGCCTTGAAATAAAGGAGTCATTTTGTCACTATAATCTGCATTTGGGTCCTACTTCCCACACACACCGTAACACAACCAGACTGTCAGACGGTCAGAGGGTCAGATCTCGGACCCCTGCAGTCTACATGTGTCTTTGGTCTAGAGCAGGGGTCTGCAACCTTTTTGACCGAAAGAGACATTTTTTCCCCTTTTCCACCAATTTTTTTTGTCTGGAGCCGCAAAGCATATTTGATAGTTTGATAGATTATAAAGTTGTATTTATTGTTATATCATAGACAAAACAACAGTTTTTTTTGCATTTATTATTTATTACATTATAGAAAACTGTTAACCTCTAATAATAAACAAAGAACTCTGATAAGGATAATTAAACAAAATACAAAGGCCTACTTTAAAATAAATCAACACAGCACTTGGGGAGTCCTCTGCACATTTGAAAACAATTAATATAATTAAAATGGGCCCACTTTGAAATAAATAAAACCTATAGCTGCACCCTAAAAAGAGTTAACTGATTGAATTATGACTGAAGATCGTCAGCTGTCTTCCTCTTCCGTGTTTTTCCTCCAATACGTAAAGGCTGCAGCACCTTTGACAACTTCTCTCCACATATCATAACATAACTCTGTCCATGCAGAATTTAACCCTCTGTGTTCCTCCGATTCTTTTCTTTGATTTATCCATAGTTCGCTCATCGAGCCGGGGGTCAGGTTATTCGCCTGCAGGAAAAGGCGCTGGTGCGGGACCACAGCAGGATATGATGCATATTTTAGTTCAACTAATTAAAACCGTTTTTTAAATTTTTTATGTGTCACAGTATCACCTCAAAATACAATATACAAAACATTTTCAACCGTGCAACAACATATAAATAGTCCTACAAATATCTTATTTTTGTCTAAGCTCAAGGGAGCCAGAGTAGAGGGCTTAAAGAGCTGCATGCGGCTGGAGAGCCGCGGGTTGCCGACCCCTGGTCTAGAGACTTAACTCTGAACAGTATGTGTACGGTATTAAAGATTATGTAAGTCGCTTTGGATAACAGTGTCAGCTAAATGACTTGTGATGTAACGTCTCAGAAGGCAGACAGAAGGGAGCATTTTGTATCAGAACAGCTGGCAGGCGGGGGTCAGAAAGAGTGGGCATTGTTGAAAGAAACTCACTAATAAGTACTTTTGATCTGGCAGAGAGCAGCCTTTTTTCACGTTTTCTCAGACAGTTTGACTCACAACTCTCACAATAAATAAAATAAAGGTGTAAATGGTAAAGAAATATATGGCAACTTCAATGCCTCAGTTACAGGGTTTCTATTGCATGCTGGCTCACTGTCATGACTTGCATAGAATAGTGTTTGTTAATATTTTTTCGTAATTTGTTTTTGGTGTCTATCTACGCCGGGATCCTGAGTCGTGGCTGATCCTGTTGCTGTGTGTCACTATTCTTGTGTTGTGTCACGTTTTTAGTTTTGTGTGTCTGGTAGTGGGTGTTTTGCTTTTCTCCTTGTCATGTTTTCCTCCCCGTGTATTGTCTGGTCTTTCTCCCCGTGTTTTCCTGTCTGTCGTTAGTTTCCCTGGTGTGTCTAATTTCCTGATTGTTTTCACCTGTCACCCCTTCTGTGTCTCCTGTGCTCATCAGTGTCAGCCCCGCCCCTGATTGTTCCCACCTGTGTCTTGTTACCCTGTGTTTAAATTCCCCTGTCTCCCAGTGTTCAGTGTCAGTTCGTTTGTGTCTATGGTCATGGTCAGGTCTATGCTCCTTGTCTTTTGCCTTGGTCAGGTCTATGCTCTTTTGTAAATCGTGAAAAGTTTTGTTCCTCACCATGTGAGCGATTTTCTTTTTTGTCATCTCATCCTGAGATTAGTTAGTGATCATTTTTTGCTGTATTTTTAGAAAATAAAGTATCCTACCAATACTTTACCTCTGTCTCCCGGGTCGTGCACTGGGGCCTACCTCCTAAGTGCCTGAGTTCTTAACACTGTGGTCCTGGATCCTGAGTCCTGAGTACTGGATCCTGAGTCCTGGATTTCAAGTCATGGCTGAACCTGTATCTGCGGTCCTGCCTGACTCTCATCATACTACTTCCCTGATGGCTCCCACAGGATTGTTGACATCCTCATGGATTCATCTTCTTATTATAGACACATGCATTTCCAAACATTTGGATTACCTATGTTGCAAATGTATTATCTTTTCAATTTACACACGGCATCTATTGCACGTCTGTCCGTCCTGGGAGAGGGATCCCTCCTCTGTTGCTCTCCCTGAGGTTTCTCCCATGTTCCCCTTTAAACTGTTGGTTTTCTCCGGAAGTTTTTCCTTGTACGATGTGAGGGTCTAAGGACAGAGGGTTTCGTATTGTCATACTGATTTTCTGTACAAACTGTGAAGTCCACTGAGACAAATGTAACATTTGTGATATTGGGCCATATAAATAAACTAGGGCTGTCAAGTTAACGCGTTAATAATAACGCCACTAATTATTTTAATGCGATTAACGCATGTGTATTGTTTGGCCGCCCCGTAGTTTCAGAACGCATCGAGTTTAAAATACCATCTACAAGCTGATCCTGACAGCCCCGCTCCTGCCGTCCGCTTGCGGCAGCAGACCACACTTCCACGCTCACCGACTGGCCATCGGGAGGACCGGGAGGGTGTGTGTATGCGTGGCGCGAGCGAGAGAGAGAGACCTTACGTGTATTGTTGTTGTTAGCATCTGGTGCTAGCTAGCTGCGCTAACGGATATAAGGAGCTGTTTCAATGAAAACAGAGGAGCGACATTTTGCCGACAACTGCGCCGAGCACTTGACTTTATGCAGGTATCCAGACAGTGGGACATTGTACGAAAAGTCAGCACACTCAGCACGGATAGTGCGCAACATGATTGCAGCGTCCAGGTAGCTCCTGTTCGAGCATATGACTTGAGTTGCACATAGCTCCAACGATCCATCACACACACACACACACACACTTTGTTTTGTATTGTATGAGAGAGGTTTCAGGTTGAATTGAGGCGGATATTTTTAATGTTCAGAGGTTGTTATGTTTAATATTCATTAGAATATTTGTCATTGATCAAATGATAATGAACAAACATTTGCATAAAGCACATTTTTCCGCTCATATGTTGATAAGAGTATTAAAAACTTGAAAAAATATCCCTCTAAGGAACATTTAGAACAGATAAAAAATGTACGATTAATTTCCGATTAATCGCGATTAAATATTTTAATCGACTGACAGCCCTAAAATAAACATTGATTGATTGATAATGCTTTTTCTGCTATGAGTATGTTTCCATCCACATGACCTTACAGTTTGTGATTTCTCAAACATAAACAATCTGTAAATGTTTTACTTTTTAGAATTTTTTGGAATATCTCAAAAACTATTGTTTTGCTTGGCAGTGGAGGAAAACTGAAGTTACCTATAACTCCAGCTTCTATGAGTATAGGCGTAGCACTCTAAGGCAGTGTTTCTCAAACTTTTTCATACCAAGGACCACTTAACCAATAAAAAAACACTCGCGGACCACCTAACTCCACAAATATCCATAAACACATCGTTTTTTACAAATCGCCTGAAAATGGTACAAACGAGTGGCCACATGTGTGATGAAGGTGTTTATCTGGGCTATATCATGCAATCAAAAGTGAAACTTAAGCTCGCTCCATTGCGGAGATATTCCCGTGAGAGTGCGGAAAACTTACATTTATTTATTTTTTTCAAATGTGAAACTTTACCAATATACTCACGGACCACTAGAGGGCGCTCACGGACCACCAGTGGTCCGCGGACCACACTTTGAGAAGCACTGCTCTAAGGCTATCGCTATCGGGTAATCCCCTGTGCACCCGCGCAGCATTGAAACACTTGTAGTCCACGCCCACCTGCGAGGTGGGCCCCACCCTCGGGCTCCCTTCCGGTATAAATAGGAAGGAGGCCCGACAATCTGCTCCCACACAAACAGCTTTTCTTCAGCTATTTGTGGGGCCCAGAACTTAGAGGGCTACGCCAATACTCATAGAAGCTGGAGTTACAGTAGGTAACCTCAGTTCTATTTCGTATATGGCTTCGCCCTCAAAGGCTATCACTATTGGGTTAAGGGCGAAGCATGATGTAGTCTGCGCCCCACTGGGTCGGCCCGGAACTAGAAGCACAGACACACCTGCTCAGATAATAACCCATGCCTATTGCGCCATGCGTAATGGCGCATCACCGTCCCTGGAATATAGCATAACATGAATATTCTCCATGAGGGGACGAAGGCTGGGAACAATACATACCTGCCGCTGTGAAAAAGTAGAGACGAAGGTCACACCTTGTCCAGCGATAAAAGAGGGGGAACAAGAGCAGCTCTCTGCGTGTAGACAGGCAAGAGAGCGCACAGCTGGATCCCTGACGTCACTCACTCTGACAAGACACTCCGTACAAAATGTGTCAGAGGAAAAAATGGGAACATCCCTCAAATAAAATTGAATAAACGAACAGGGGGAAGACCAAGATGCAGCAGTGCAAATGTCTTCCACTGACAAAACAGCTGAGCTGCCATCTCCTTGGATTCGGAGACATGACGGAGCCACAGAGAGGGCAGACAAATCACTCACCCTTTTCGCTGATGTCAGCGCTAAAAGTAATGCTACTTTGGCTGACAAAACCTTAAGGGGAACCTGATCCAAAGGTTCAAATGAGGCTTTACTTAGTGCACGTAACACCAAAGCCAAGTCCCACTGAGGTGTGTGTGACACAGGTCTGAGTCTCCGTACTCCTCGCAGAAAAATGGCTGGGTGGCTGGTGATCGCTCCCTCCGCCTGGCATGGAGTGCTGCTCTGATAGTCTCACTATGGAGTGAGACTATCAGAACCCCATATATATATGGAAAAAGAAGTGTGTTGTGCAGGTGGGTGTGAGGAAACATGGCTGGAGCAGGTGGAAATTCCTTGACGGTATCTGATGGTTGGATGGAGAATGGCAGGTCACCAAGAAATAAAACATCTGTTTGATTTCTGTGTTCCTCCCCCAAACACAGCACTTGAGATCACTCAAGTGTTGATGTGTTGATTGCATTTTCTTCCTTATAAAACATTTGCAAAACTAAGTTTGAAAATAAATGTTCTCTTCATCTTTACTTCTTGCAGTCCTCTTTCTTGTAGCCCATTCAGTGAGCATCATAAAACAATTAAACTGCATACATTTTCAGTTTGTTGTAATTATATGGCTTAAAGCACAGCATTGAAAACACATAGCTCCAACCCTCAGTCTCGTACGCTGCATACTTTCTGGTGACATTTTGATGTTGGCAGCTGCGATCACCTTTCTAAAGGTTGCGTCGCCCACTCTCTAAAACTGGACACATGCTTTCATGTGAAGGCAAGCAGGGCCTTCAAAGTGCTCTGTGATAAGCTAACAGAAGAGGAGGCCTTTACTTATTGATGCAGAGATCCAGTGGGCGGGCAGCGTGGAGGAACTGCATGCTACGGACAGTTCACAGCAGACAGTCTAACATCACTGTGTGACACACCCAGGTACAACTTTGTCACACGTTCCTGTTTCCTCTGTCTCAAGTCTCTGAACACGGCACTGCAGTCTCACACAATATTTCAGTTTGTCACTGGTTTGGGCTGCCTGCCTTCATTTTACATCAACATACTGTTGATAAGTTAAACACTGTGCACAATTATTAGGCAAGTGAGTATTTTGACCATATCATAATTTGTATGCATATTGTCTAACTCCAAGCTGTGTAAACTTGAATGCGTATTGGATTTAAGCATATCAGGTGATGTGTATTTGTGTAATGAGGGAGGGTGTGGCCTAAGTGTCACGATTTTAGTTGTGTCTGTCTTGTCATGGTTTTATTTTGCAATTCTATTCTCCCTGTGTCTCCCAACTCCTGCTCCCAGTGCTCCTGTTCCGCCAGTGGCTCCGCCGGCTACGAACTCTGTCCTGCCGGGTGTCCCGCCGACACCAGATCCTATTCCGCCGGTTGTCCAGTCGGCCACGAACCCGGCCCGTCCTTGTGCCCAGCTCCCTGACTATGCCTGCCGCGACCTTAGCCTTTGCCTCTGTCCGCCCGAGACTCCCTCCGTCAACTCTGCCTTGCCCCCGGGCCGTCCACCCGAGACCCCTTCCTGGTCCTCTGCCGTGCCTCCGGCTGTCAGCCCAAACCCGTCCTCCGGACCCCCTCCACCCACACCTTTTGGAAGTGCTGGACTTTGTTTAGAACGTCTTGAATCCGTCCCTTGAGGGGGGAGTTATGTCACGATTTTAGTTTTGTCTGTCTTCTCATGATTTTATGTTGAAATTCTGTTCTCCCTTTGTCTTGTCTTCCTTCCTGTGTTTTCCCTCCTGTGTCTGATTGTCTGATTGTGTTCACCTGTGCTCCATGTCGGTTCATTGTCTTTCCTTTCACGTCACGCTCCATGTTTGTCCCTGAAGTTTTTGGTCCTTACTTGTGCTCCCCTGATTTGGTAATGTTAAGTTTGTTCCTTGTTTTCTTTTGTCATCGGCTTTTGTGAAATAAAGCTCGCTTTTTGTTACCCATTAAAACCCGCTTCTCCCTTTTTTAAACTGTATTTGGGTCCTACCTTTTCCTAAATCCTGACACTAAGGAGATCAACACCCTATATCAAGGTGTGCAGAATTATTAGGAAGGTTCTTTCCCTCAGGCAAAATGGGCCAAGAGATTTAACTGACTTTTGAAAAGTCAAACATTTTAAAAGTCTTTCAGAGGGATGAAGCACTTTTTAAATTGCTAAGATATTTAGGCGTGATTACAGAACCATCACACGTTTAGTTGCAAATAGTCAACAGGGTGGCAAGAAACATATTGAGAAAAAAGATGCAAATAAACTGCCAAAGATTTAAGAAGAATCAAACGTGAAGCTACCAGGAAGCCATTGTCCTCCAGTGCTGTCATATTCCAGAACTGTGACCTACCTGGAGGCCCAGAAGTCTCAGGAGTTCAGAGACATGGCCACGTTGAGGGAGGCTAAAACCACCACTGAACAAGACACATGAGGTAAAACGTCAAGACTGGGTCAATAAATATCTGAAGACAGATTTTTCAACGGTTTTATGGACTGATGAGATGAGGGTGACTCTCGACGGACCAGATGGATGGGCCGTGGCTGGATCAGTACCGGGCCCAGAGCTCCACTTCCACTCAGACGCCAGCAAGGTGGAGGTGGGGTTCTGGTATGGGCTGGTATTATTAAAGAGGAGCTAGTTACTTGTTGGGGTTGCAATGCATCGCATGCATCAAAGTACTCCTCCGCTCATCGTTATAATAACTTAATACACCTGTATTTAAGCAGGTTGGGGGATTCAAATCAAATGGAAACCACAAAACATATAAGATTAACAACAGATATACGTGTCCATATACAGTCACTCTGTAGCTCAGTTGTGCATCATGTTATGCAATGAGTAAAAGTCAGGTCAGTGAGGAGAAACAGCTGAATTACT
The DNA here is from genome assembly GCA_902827135.1 of Harpagifer antarcticus. Taxonomy (NCBI): domain Eukaryota; kingdom Metazoa; phylum Chordata; class Actinopteri; order Perciformes; family Harpagiferidae; genus Harpagifer; species Harpagifer antarcticus. The sequence goes on along the minus strand of CADEHL010000172.1, from coordinate 2,350,480 downwards.
GGGACAGCAGTTGTCCCCATGTGTCCGGTGATGATGAATAAAAAAACAATTAAATGTGTTGTCAGCGTCCTGCACACATATATTTCACAGCCTGTTATCAGAAAACAGAAATCCTCAATTTGTCCCACAGTTGAGGCATCAAAACACACACACACACGCACACACACACACACGCACACACACACACACACACACACACACACACACACACACACACACACACACACACACACACACACACACACACACACACACACACACACACACACACACTGGATCTGTTGACGATCAACCACAGCCTCCCAGACTCTGTTCAGAGAGGAGTTTCCTTCACTGTAAATCTCCAGTGTATAATAATAATAATTATGCACCTTCATTTGGGTGTTGATCTCCTCAGGCCACACCCTCCCTCATTACACAAATACACATCACCTGATATGATTAGCTCCAATACGCATTCATGTTTATACAGATTGAATGCATTGCTTTGGTGACAATCAAAGTTGTACAGTCAGAAGTAGAGGAGCAGCAGCCAATAATGACAGTGATGCTGCACACAGCAGACTGAATATATTATTACAGGATGTATTGTGTGGAGGACCGTGGTGCTTTCTTTATATCGGGTTAGCGAGGCTAACTGTGGAGGGATGGAGCCTCGCAGACTCACAGCTGCTGCACCAGTCCTTACGCGCAACGCATCATTGGCTGAGAAACCATGCGTGTCACAGAGACGAGGAACGAACCAGTAAACAGCTCTGAACGAACCAGTAAACTACTTTCCCTGGCTCCAGTGTCTGCTGCAGTTCATAGTGAGTGAACTCTCCCAACAGAGGACCGACTGTCTGCTCTCTCTCCCCGGACTAGAGCTGCTGAAACATGAACCAGAGCGCCGGAGCCGCGCAGCACAGCCGCCGCTACTCCAGCGATGACAAGGTAGGAAGACTGCTGTGTTCTGATGCTGTCCTCTGATACTGTCTCACTACCACCTCGTAGCACAAGCTGCACGAGGAGCTGTTTGTATGACTTTCAGAAGTCTCGTGCATTTGACACACAATTCTTGAGTTGTTGAGAGCCATTCTGAAAAGTTGCGAGGAGCAAAACTAAACCGCGTGGAGGGAGTTTTGAGTCGTTGCAATGATAATAACACTGTGTGTGTGTGTGTGTGTGTGTGTGTGTGAACATTTGATCTGTGGTTGTGTTCCTTTAGTTACTTAGGTAACTTCTGTGAATCCAATGTGAAAGCCACTGCTTGCCTTCACTTGAAATTGTGTATCCAGTTTTAGAGAATGGGCGAAAAGTAATATCCAACAACATTAAATATATATCTTTAAGTGAAATGTTAACAACTAATGTTGCAAAATACTTTATCAGGCTCCAACAACAAAACTAAAAGTATAGGTGCGTTCAGGGAATGTGTCATTCCTATTAGTTTACTCACCTGACCAGTTACTACATTACTGGATGAGGGAAATATACAGTTATTTAGTATTTATGAAAAAGCAACTTTGGCCTGGGTGGGGACTTCAGGGAAACTTCAGAGGTATGCAGTTGTTTACGTCCGTCATCAGTCTCAGTTGTGTCAGTGTGAGATCAGATGAGACAATGAGATCATGTATAAGAACATTCATCCCAGTAGGGACGTTTTTGGGAGCAAAAACATGGGCATACAGAGACAGTGTAGTGAAAGATATGACTGAATACTCTCTATACTCTGGAAAATGACTTTAACACAAGGCTTCAGCAAACACAACATGTAACCCTTATTTGAAAGATGTGAAGAAGACCTCTAGTTTGAATTCATTTTTGGTTGTTGTTTTGATACACAGGAAGCTAAGCAAATGTTTCTCACAGTTGTTTTTTTTACCATCTCCAATAATAATTTCAACTGTCCCAAAACTAAATGTTTTATTTTAATGTTATTATTTTACTTTCTTGTTGTAAACAGGTCATTTTCCCTCGCTGACATGTTTGTTATATTACCTGTTTCTCTCCAAACTACAACTTTACAAAACTACATTTGAATACCTGCAGAACGATATAGTGGAAATAGCTTCCGTCGATACTTTCAACACATGGTGGTTTGTCAGTAGATCTATGCAGTAGCGTCACAGCCATTATATGAGGGTGGGACAAGTCCCCCCCACTTTTTAAAATGATTAGTTTAGATCCCCCCACTTTTACCATGTGGAAAGTCCGTGAATCGGTCTCTCCACTCGCCGCACTTTGTAGAGCGCTGTGTCAGTGCTTCACTATCAAATCCATTCCACTTGCTTATTGAGAGAATGCTCAAATCAATGAAACTCTGTACCATGTTTTCACTGCTACTTTGTACCAAGGCAGATTCTCCTATAGCGCGCGCGCATGTTCAAGGAGTGTTGTCATAGTTGGACAGCTCCGATCTGTTGTATGAAGCGTAGTGGAGGTAAGGCACACACACCAAGTGTTCAGGACATTGTTCATACAGCGAAAATCAAAGCTGACGATCTCTTGGTTTGATATGTTTTCTCACCCAGACAACATGGACATAAGAAAAAAAAATGTAACAAGAGGAAAGTAAGTGTTCAGCTGGTAGCAGTTAATCAGTTAACAGTGATGGCGGCGGCAGAAGCGTCTCACTTCTGGAGAGGAGTTTCGTCTTTATGTCATGATAGAGAGATACAAATTTCAATTTCATTTCAAACCTTTATTTAGACAGATAGGTCCCTTGAGATCATGATCTCTTTTACAAGGGAGACCTGCATCAATTTAGTTCCACATGAAACATAAAAACAAAGAATAGAGGACACTACTGAATAGTTTAGATGAGAAAAGGCATCGCAATGCCAGGTTACTACTATTTATCATGTAAACAGGGAACATGAATAACCCGATCTCTCTGTGCTCATGTAAACACCATGATGTCCATGTAGAGACGCAGTCAGTGCGTTTTACTGGAGCCTCAATTCGATAAGAGATTATCTTCTGAGTTCTTTAACTTCGGTACTCTCTCTCAAAATGGTAATGTGCATTATGTTTTAATTATACTTCTTATCATTCAGAAGCTTTTTGTGTGTGTTTATGTTTTACTGAGTGCTTATAGGCCATTTCCATCCCAGTATTCAGTTAACTGTTTATTTTCTGTGCACATTACATAGACTAGCTAATATTCTACCTACTGCTTGGGACTTTGAATCTTCAAAATGTCCAATGTCTCAGACTGGGACTTACTTTAGAGTCTTGTTATGATTCAATGTGAAAGAGTATACTGCTCAATAAATAATGATCACTTCACCACCTCTCTTGACATCTAGGTGCTTGAGAGTGAGTCAGAACACAGGGACAGTGGAGAGAGGTCCATTGCTATGGCGAGTGATGAAAGGGAAATGACAGTTTAGAGTACATTGTGATGTGGACTCTCATCCCAGAATTTTAAGGAAATCAGTGGGGATATTGAACAGGAAACATTTCAGTCAAGGGGCATCATGTGACCAATATAGACAGAAGAGCAACATTTATTTCAACATTTAAGTCAATGATACCATTCCTCGGTGAACTGAACATCTGTATGGAGTCAGATCAGTCTCAATATTAATAAATGCTCACAGAAGGATTCACAAATGTATTTTGTGATTTATATATAAATGACTCTCCACAACAATATCTCTCAATGCACTCACACATATTTATTGTTGTATATAAATGTACAAAAAATGGGCATTTAAACTGCTTTTTATTCATTCAAAGACGGCTCTGAATTAATAATCAAATATGTTTCCTTTCTTTACTACTGGATGAAATTACAAAATGTACACATCATTTTCCTCATGCTAGTAGTAGCCACATAAATGTATCAAACCACCTAAAATGCACCAGAATACAGGAAATCTATTATTTTTTTTGTGGTGGGGGACCCCCACACCCCCCGTTAAAAATGTCCCCCCCACATTCAGGATGCTTCCTACGCCCATGGATCTATGTCATCAGCCCCTCTACATGTTCTAAATATGATGGTGATACATCTAATCATGCTAACACGTCTCTGGTGATGTGTTGGACTGACGGACTAATGAACCAATGGACTAACAAACTGACAGTGCTATTTATAGAGCCGCACTAATAGTGTGAAATGAGGAACACAAATGAATTCCAATCACCTTGGCTATATGCTACATACTGTGTCTTATTACATGCAGCATTAAAGCAGCTGCAGAACATTAGGACAATTGTTACATTGCCCCTGGGCATTTGAGAGAGAAATTAATGTACATGCTCTGCTGGGGGCGATCCAGTTGTTCCTCTCCCTGCCTCCTCCAGTTAATCCATTACTGCGAGAACTACTGCCATCTGTGGGAAGCAGTGTTTTTGTTTCAGAAGTAGCATGCAAGTCGCATTGTCATGAAAAGAGGATATTGTAAATAAAACATATCATTTGACTTTCTGAAAAATCCTGCAGAAAAACAGGCAGGAACATGGACGACGATCTGACAACAAATTAAACAAATGGACAGGAAGTAAAACCAAACAAGACACAAAGTGAAAATACAGATCAGAATAAAAAAAGAACAATTAATACAAAAACTCAGTTCATGACACGAAACGATCAGCATCTTGGCTGCGACACAGACAAAGAAACCTGTTCATTTTATGGTGAGAGCCAATGAACATCCATCCTCTCCAGTGCACCCTTTGCGTTAGCTTATCGATAGTTGTTAGCTCACAAACTTAACTGTTGTATCAAATTAAAGTGTTTTTTCTTCAAAAAGGTGTTGTGCTTATCAAACAGCTGCAGGTACATTATGACCTCATTGGGGCAAACATGACATTAACATTTAGTTTATAATATAAACGTTGTTTTCTAGTAGACAGTGTTGGGCCAACAGAAATGAAAAAATGTGGCACATTTTAAATCAAAGTTTCTTAACCTGTTAAGCCCCATTTCCCCCACGGGCGGGGGAAAAGTCGCAACATCTGCAAGTAACAGCGTCTGAGGGCTTCTTAAAGGAGACATGTCATGGTCATTTCCACTGATCATAATTCCATTGTTGAGGTCTACTAGAATAGATTTATATTGTGCTATTTTCGAAACTCACATTGGTTTCTCATACAGAATCTCTGTAAACTACGTGTATTCACTGAATTTCACTCTCTGCCTTTAACGGCTCGTTGTAGCTCCAATAGCTCCAGCCCCCCCCCCCTCCCTGTGAGCACAGTGTGCTCTGATTGGTTGGGACGTTGTGAATCGCGCTGAGCTCCGCGGAGGTGTGGTTTCCTTGTTTACCAATACACATCGAAACACAGCCAAACTCATCCTGAGCACACACAAAGTCACAGCCGAAGTAAAAACAATAAGTGTGGCTTGCTATTGAGTAAGAAAAAGGTTGATAAACACTGTGAGAATGGGTCTGCAGAGAGAATGGGTCTGCAGAGAGAATGGGTCTGCAGAGAGAATGGGTCTGCAGAGAGAATTTTGCCGCGATCCCAACTGTCTGTTATCAGCCTGCAGCCAGGGAGGAGAAATTACCGTGTGTGTGTGTGTGTGTGTGTGTGTGTGTGTGTGTGTGTGTGTGTGTGTGTGTGTGTGTGTGTGTGTGTGTGTGTGTGTGTGTGTGTGTGTGTGTGTGTGTGTGTGTGTGTGTGTGTGTGTGTGTGTGTGTGTGTGTGTGTGTGTGTGTGTGTGGTGTGTGTGTGTGTGTGTGTGTGTGTGTGTGTGTGTGTGTGTGTGTGTGTGTGTGTGTGTGTGTGTGTGTGTGTGTGTGTGTGTGTGTGTGTGTGTGTGTGTGTGTGTGTGTGTGTGTGTGTGTGTGTGTGTGTGTGTGTGCGTGCGTGCGTGCGTGTGGAAGTCAATGGTCAATGGGGGCTTAACGTAACGGCTCTACAGACGTAACGGCTCCACGGATTGGTCCATTTCGTTCCGGGTACGGGTTGACATCATGCCGCACCCGGAAGAATCAAATGGACAATGATGTATCTTCAACGAGGCGTTTTGGGGAGGTATTTTCTGTGTTAGAGTTGTACTCACTACAGGGTGTACTTTGAGGGTTTTGACTCTGCACACCGTTTACATGCACACAAACCTTCATAACACACAAGGGGACGGATAATAACTAGAAAAGCATGACATGGGACCTTTAACACATAAAAACCTATTAATGTTAACTTAACTTAACGGGAAGAAACTTGGCTATCAGACAATATTAACAATTTTTAGCAAAGTGAAATATAAGGGTAATAACAAAGGCTCTGAATTAGCCCTGAGGGAAAAAATGCTAACACACTTAGCACAGAACTCACGTTAAAATACCCTTATTACTTATTGTATCTGCACAAACAAGATATCGATTAGCAAACTGAGATTCCACAGATTCTACAGGTATTAGTATCATTACTGACCGATCCGAACTCGAGACATGAGAAGCTAACACAGACATCACACCACGTAGCTTTACGCCAACACTGCAATATGTCTTACCTTTGTTGTTTACCTCTTTCTGTCTTCAATGGCATTAAAACGATAAAAACGCTGCTGAAGGTTAATCCAATGAGTCTGTGTCCCTTTGAAATGATTTCTGATAATCCATCAGCAATAAACCTAGTTTTCAAATTTCAGAGCGTAAAATAGGTTTCGCTTTGGGCAAACTGCGTGCGCAGAGCTCTCACTTCTCAATGGTAACGTGTGTGTGTGTATGTGGAAATTCCCCTTCGATTCTATTGGCTCTAACGGTTCAAAAGAGATGTCAATCATCAAAATCGACCAATGGGTTCCAGAGAAACGACAAATACACCCATTTCCACCCAAATGACCCCAGAGGTGTTGCTAAACCTCTCTAAAAAGGTAAAATTTCACTTGTTTTGTATCAATCTTGATACAGGGTACTTATTATATGTTATAGTTTGGATTCCTAAAGCTTTTAGTCTACTATCCCATCATTCAAGGGTGGTTTTCACTATAAATAATGGTTTATTTTTGGACGGACACAATAACTTACATTTATTTACTATGTTCAATCTGAATTTACTTTCAAATAATAAAAAAAAATATTGATTCTGAATGTTCTACATCCAACTCACAGGTTTATCATTACTTTGAGAAAAAAGATTATTACCCTTTTAGAAGGGAAGTTATGGTCATTTGTTCTGGGAATGTCATTTTTGAGCCTGAGACCTGAAAAATAGGCTTGTGGCCTAACAGGTTAAATCTCATCTTTTCATTTACTGAGTTTGACACACTAACAAGTATAACATAGGGCCGTATAGAGGCGGTCGTCTGACCAGCAGTTTTGAGTGTGGGTTAAAAAAAGTCGTGAACCGTGAAGTTAGCATAGACTCGTTTGACCATTTAAGACAGACCCACCTAAACCCTTACCATGGGTACCATTAAATCAGCAGCTTCAGGAGCAGCAGATTCTGGGCTTTGCCTGTGCTCTGGTTCGAGGAACAGCAGACAAACGGGTACTGTGAGCATCTCAAAGTAGGTGTTTGTTACAGAAAGCATGTCAAAACAGGGACAAGGCACAACCCTTATATGACAGAGGACATATTCTGGATTCAAAAGATCCATCTCATGTTTGTGATACAATTTTATAAAGTAAAATCCAACAAACTTACTTACTTGGAATGACAAATCAATACAGGGTAAAAATGACTTCCGGCACCTCATTGTGTGTAATTTAAGGGAAAGCCCACCGGGACATAAAGCCCCCCTAGGGACAGAGCGGGACCCCCAGGGAACTCCCACTGCAGGACAGATGGACCCATGGGGCGGCTCGCCTCCGTCTCTGCAGAGCGTGTAGCGGAATGTTACTGAACTAAAAATATTCTCTAAAACCAACATATGGACACACATCTCTGACCGGAGCACGCAGACTCTCAATCAGCTGAGGACGCCTGCAGCTTTATTAATGTGGCTTCACCAGCAACACCAGAGAAACGTCTAACAAGCAGGAACCATGGAGAGATTCTGGAAACACATTCTGAAGAATTTAAGACATAGACACAACTATACAGCTATTACAAACGCCAAATATCCTTATGTTGCCATGTTAGCAAAGCGCTACCTGGCTGTATCTGCTACCTCTGTCCCTAGCGAGAGGCTTTTCTCCACAGCAGGAGACATTGTTAGTGCCAGCAGATCTGCCCTTTCGGCAAGCAATGTGGACAAGTTAATTTTTCTTTAAAAAAACATGAAAATACAATGACAAGCAAGTCCTAATGTCAAACTGGCTGCTTAGGTACTAGTACAGTACAGTTCATATACAGATTATTTCAGTTCATCGAAATGCTGCACCTTAATGTTTATTTTATTATATTTTGTATTTATTTGAGTGAATATTCACAGTTTAATAATAATTAAAAACCCAAAACTAATAGCTTATGTTTTGTGAGTACTAGTACAGTAAAGCTCAAATAAAGATTATTTCAGTTCATCGAAATGCTGCATCTTAATGTTTATTTTATTATATTTTGCATTTATTTGAGTGAATACATTATTCACAGTTTAATAATAATAATAATAATAATAAAAAAAAAAAAATCTATATATATTTTATGTTTTGTGATAATTTTTTATGCTGTACCGATAACATACCGAACCGAACCGTGACCTAAAAACCGAGGTACGTACCGGACCGAAATGTTTGTGAACCGTTACACCCCTAGAATATAACCATCAGCTGCATTATAAGAATTTGAGGATGGATTAAAAGTGTTTCTCTGCTGAACCTTGAGACAACAGAAGACTATTGTTTCACACCTGCTTTATAGTGTTTGACAATTAGCAGTGTTTCTTCATGTTTAATATATGTATGGTTCGAGACAGATGTCGGAACAGCAGGATGTGAATAGCTATTGAAAGACTGCAGAGATGTGTTTTTACGGACGGCAGGATAAATCCAGCTGTCAGTATTTTTGTACGAGTTGGCCGTCCTCCACATGATGAACTCATGAGAAAACTTCCTTGAAATTGGATCAACTCTTACTTAACCACTGCCAGCTGTGTGATTGGATTGTTGTATATAAGCTTCTTATATTTCATGGAGGAATTGTAAGTGAAAAACAAACAAGTAAGATAGGGTAAGAATGCAGTTTTGTCTTCAGAAGAATCTGAACACAGCTACTAACATATCCATGATTGTTTCCTTTGATGTCAAATGCCTAATACATTATGTTTTCTACATTTTTCAATCTGATCTGAACTTTTGAGTAGAGTGGCAATGAAAATTATAGCAGGGTTCATTTAATTAATTCAGTTGTTTTGGTGTCAGTTCCCTATGGAAGAGGTGTGCTGGGTGAAACAGCTGGAGAGTAGTCTGGATCTGAAAGGAGATGATTGTGATCGTAGTTTCCCGCCAGGCCTCCCGGCTGGGCTCTGCGGCGTGTGGAGTGAAAGAGAAGACAGGTGGAAGGCAGAATGCTGATGGATTGCGTCATTGTCTGGGGTGGGGGGGCAGGTGTGAACTGTTTTCTTCATTGTGAGCTGATAACATGTACTGCAGATGATCTCCATATGCTTTCTGAGCTGGAGTACACTGTCAGACATTGTATCAGGGCTGTTTGAGGGGGGTTGGGCAAAAATATCTAAATTAGAAATATTAAAGTTCGGATTTTTAAGGTTACCATCCTGGTTAATTTGACAACACTGGTCTCAACTGTAGGTTATACATTACATAATCCTCATGTATTTACATTACATTTTACTTGTTGGACGCTTTTATCCAAAGCGACTTAAAACTGTGGGCAATCCCCACAGGCGCAACAATGTATGTACAACATCATGTTGTATTATATTCTAGTCTATTGTATTGTGGAGTATTTAAATGATTCAGTATTTTTGAAATGTCTTTTCTACTGAATATGGAAATATTTGCTGTTAATTTTAATTAACCCTAACTACTGAATCCTGAACAAAACATATTTTCTTTACAATTAAACTGCTGACCCAACAAAAAGTTTGGACTTGGTAAAGCAACCAGACCTTGCTTTATGAAATCAATTTCCAATAGGAGACACAGTTATTGTATGGCACAGCTGATCGTACTGTATTTCCTGACTAAAATGTCAGTTTGACCATATTTTGCTTGTTGGATTTGAATATAATGAAGTATTACAGGCTTTTCCCAAAGCCTGTATCCTAACTGTATAGAGACTTCTACATTCACACACACTTCATGTGTCAAAGGTGGCGACTGCCAATAATGATTAACCCGAGCGTCTCTACCTCCGCTGTCAGTGTAAATGTGTTCAGTTCCACTCAGCTCCAAGTAATGATGCTGTGGGAGTGTAAAGCAATCAGTCAGACTCCAGATTTGTCAATAAATCCATATCTTATATTTGCATTGGTTTCCATTAGTCTGTAGGATCATTTTAATTTCTCACGACTTGACTGGTTCTTCTCACAGGTGATTTAATTAAATAATTTAAAAACATGAAGCCCCCAATCTTCCATATCCATCAATATTTTCCTCCTGCTCTTTTAAAGCAGTCAATTGAGCACTTTGCAGTTTCCCCCTCTGGAAATCCTGTGAGCCAAACTCATCAACCAGGCGAGTATTCAACAAGGGGCAGCCCCTCCTCCTGTCAATCAAAGCTGTGCTCTTCATACAGCAGAGGCTCAGTTTGGGAAGATGCTCTGATGAATGGAGATGCAGAGATTATGTTGAAATGGAATGGAAACAGTTTCTATTCTAGGAGAGGTGAACATTTGAGCAGTCTAAGCCAACCTTCATACATAAGAATTAAGTAACGCAGATATCGTTATGATGAAATAATGCGTTCATGTGGTAGGAGCTTATGGGCATATATTAATACTATATACAGTATAAGCTTTATCTATAAAGCACATTTCATACACCAGGTGCAGCTCAAAGTGCTTTGACAAATTGGCACATAAAACAGAACGGAACAAGAACATTCCCCTCACATCAGATGGTAAGAGCTTTTTGGAAACATGCAGCCTAAAAGCACAAGTTTGATAATCAAATAAAAAAATACAATAAATTAAATAATGATTCCCTCTCAGAAAAATTAAGGAAGACGGACAAAATGAATAAATATAATATGAAACCTATACAAAAAAAAAATATATATATATATACTGTATACATAATAAAATTAAAATAATTATAATAAAAACTTAATTATAACAGTTTTAATAAAGATTAAAGATTAAAATACCAATTTAAAAGGTAATGTCGGTTATAAAACTGTTAAATAAATAGCTAACACTTTGTTGGCAACATTAGGAGCTCTATGGATACATCTCATGTACACCCAGATGAAACAGAACTGGAAGCAGATTTATTTTTCTTTATGGATATTTTACAAATTACTTCCCTTTCAAACTGTATTCTTATTTATTAATAACAACTTTTTTTACTGTCATATATTATTTTATACCTACCTACTTTACTTTATTCTCTTATAACTATAATGATACTATAATATATAATATATATAACTATAATGATCATATAAAGATGTGCCTTTACCTCACTGGTTGTAGAAAAAGCGTCTTATATTCGTTAGCATAGCTAGCTAACCAGATGCTAATAACGACAAAGTTATTGACTGTATGATCAGTATGACAGATGAACAGATCGCCACTGGGCTTTCAACTAAAGACCCAGCCACGCAAAAACTGCGGCATGTTTACGGCTCCTTATGGGTACTGCAATTTTTGGCCGGAGCAAAGTTCTGGTGCTCTCCGTCAGAACTGCACCCCTGTCAGACAAGACATATACCACGTGATGACACGTTAGTCTCGTGTTGTGTTCAAGGACCCTGACCTTGGCCAGGAAAAACAGTCACTCGCTTGTTTAATTTTTTTGTGGTCTAGATTTCTTTAATTTTTTTCTTTTTTGCGTGTTTAGAAATTACCTCGAGGGCCGTACCAAATGGTCTCGGGGGCCGGAGGTTCCCCACCCCTGGTATAAATGGACGTAGGGTCCGTGACGTCACCCTTAGGATTCTGCAGTGTTGCCGAGAAGCCCTTAGTAGGCGGAGTCGGCCACTAACGGCTTGACAGTGACGTCAGAGTTCAACTCCCACCTGCTCCAAATAAGGGCAAAGAGGCGGAGCCGAGGCGGGACCTGCTGCCACCGAGCTGGAAGTTCCAGAGCTAGCTGAAGCTACCAAGCTAAGCTAACATGCTCCCCATCTGCACACTGCCGTCGCATTTTACGTTTCTAAGGTAAGCGGACATGAAACTACTCAGCAAAACTATAAATAATAATCTAAGTTATTGAGTCTTTAGCATAATACTTCAGAATCTTAAAATCCCTTAACGTTTGTATCCAATTGTGCTAAATTCAACCCTGGAATCAAGCAAATATTAATATGTTTGCATGACATTAGTTATTTATATTTTGATATCACTTAATTATACGTTTAATAAATGTAAGTCAAGCTAAGGTACATGTGATGGTAGCTAGTTAGTGCTCTTACCTGTGAGGCCTCCTCCAAACAGCATAATAACCAGACTTTATCATTACAACTAAGTGCCAGTTCTAGATCCTTGACTTTAGACAAACAATTCAAAAGACAAAATGTATTTAAAGAGCAATCTGTATTTGAATGTGCCTCTTAACCTGATATTAGTTATACAGTAATAGTATTGACAATCTAAAAAAACTGAGCAACTCAACAGTCAACTTTATATTTCTTTTTGTCCAAAGCATTTATTATTTTCATTTTCCCCCTCTCATATTCAGTGTGGACGGATTGAGACAGCGTGGTGTCCAGAGAGCTGCAGAGACTTCAGGGAGAAACCTCCGTGTGATGGACGTCCTGTCTGTTGGTTTGGAGAGGACTGAGGGTCTTTCCTCAGCGAGGAGGACCAGGCCTGATGGAGGAGCCAATGCTGGGCAAAGCTGATATCAACTGTACAGGCCTAGTCTGTCACTTTGTTTGACTAAATGTGTTCACTTATACATTTAATAGGTTTACACCTTCTGTCCATATGTGCTTTTTATTTAAAACATTTGATTAACTTTTGGTTCACATTTCAATAAATTGTATTTGTATTTGCACTCCTTTTGTCCATTATTCTTACTGAAAATGTTAGATTACACATTCACATCTGACTGAAGATTGGCCCCATTTATTTGTGACATTGCAAACTCTGCGGTACAAGGCACAGGTGATGTGAAGCTCATAAAGTGAGGCACATTAAAATAATCAGCTGATGGAGTGGAGATGTGGAAATAGGTGCATTCGATCAGCTGACTGTGTTTTCACAATAAAAGTAGTTTCTTAGTGAATGTCCTGTACTGGTCTTAAAATCTCATAGCATCAGCTTTTAATGTTCCTCTTGGATGTTCTTCTTGACCCTCAGAGAAGGAGAACATGCCGTGTCTTTCAGGCATGTCCTTTCCTAACAAAAATGACAGGAAACATAAAACATATTATTGCAGAACAAGTGTGTTATTTATGAAAGCAGTGTGTTTGTGTTTTTAGGGGCTGTAGATATAATTATTTTGTAATTGTTAAGTATTTTCTTTATTTCAACAGAGCTACAAAGACAAATGAATAGTATGAAGTTCATCAACATTGAAATATATTTTATTATCAAAATAATATTGAACTGTTATCAAAACGTAGTGCAACTGTAGAAGCTTGCTCTGTTGTCTCACTGAAAGAATAACTTTTACCACGTTTTTTACAGACAATATTGAGAGATAAATAGTAGCAGTTCTCACTATGTGTTAAATATCTTTGCCTTCAATATATTAAATTAGAACGCTGACAAAATCATATTGCTTGTTAACATCTAAATGTAACTTTTTGCATGAAAATAACCCTCAACTTAACTGATGTGTAGGTGATCTAGTATTTAGTATTGTTTAATGGAATGTATATCAGTGCATTAAAGTCAATACTTCATTTATTTAAACCAATATCTTTCTTGATTCTTTGTACAGTATGAAAAAAAGAGTCTCTATACCTGTGCTGAAGTTCACTGCTGTGAGGAGTCCAGTTCTGTCTCTCACTCTCTCAGGGATGCAAACTTGTCACCTTTCGGCGAAATTCGCCATTTTGAATCCAAAATAGGTTGTTTGTGTGATTCATGTAGATCTGCAATACAAATATTTTTGGGGTATGGGGGGGGGGGGGGGTCTGGGACCCGGAGTAATCTGCGGCCACGAGCTGTTATGTGCCATCATGACACGCATGGTGTTCTTTTTTTTATATATTATAATGAAGCGCGAGCTGTGTGCTCGAGTCTTCCTGCCTGTCGGCTCTGCTCATGGATGTATAATAAGGCTCTGCTGCTCCGCGAAGATGGTCTAGCTTCAGCAGCTACATTACCTACGGGTGCGTTCGTTAATATTAACTGTGCGGTCCGGAGTCACTGTGGCACAGACTGGACCATTGGTGAACAGCTGTTTTTTCATAGGTTATGAACGGAGGTGGTATAAGTATAGATATTGTACTTGAGTAAAAGTAGAAGCACTCAGATCTTGTACTAGAGTAAAAGTAGAAGTACTCAGATCTTGTACTTGAGTAAAAGTAGAAGTACCAGAGTGTAGGAATACTATGTTACAGTAAAAGTACTGCATTCAAAATGTTAAGTAAAAGTATAAAAGTATTCTCATCAAAATATAGTGAAAGTAGCGACAGTAAAAGTAGTCATTGTGCAGATTGGTCCATTTCAGAATAATATATATGATATGTTTTATAATGATTGATCATGAAAGTGTTCTCAAAGCTGGTAAAGGTGCAGCTAGTTTGAATGACTTTGTAGACTGCAGGGTAGCTTGTGGATTTACTCCAGGTGGAACTAAAGTCTGATTTAACACTTGATTAGATTTCACATCATTCATCCAGATCTGTAAAGTAACTAAAGGTATTAAATAAATGTAGTGGAGTAGAAGTACACCATGTACCTCTGAACTGTAGTGGAGTAGAAGAACAAAGTAGCAAAACATTTAAATACTTAAATAAAGTACAAGTATCTCAAAATTGTACCCAAGTATTAGTACATGTTGAGTTTATGAACTCGTTACTTAACACCAGTGGCTATAAAGATAGAAAGACTAAGCCTTGCACAGAGGCATGAAAATACATTTTCAAAATGCTCAACAGTGCTGCCAAAATTATAAACTGACTGCTACACAATTAAAATAAATGCTTTTATATATTTCTATTAGATGTGACTCTTTGGCGTTTCTGTTATTATTAACACTAATGCTTTAGTTGTTCTGACTGCTAAAATCATCTGTTATTCCTCATTTTAAAGCCGATATTCCGTGGGGTCGGGGAGCTTGGATCCTTGTCACCTTTTTCATACCTGATGAGTTTGCATCCCTGCTCTCTGGTCCAGCCTGTCTGCATCACCTGGACACCTTAAACAAACAGATATATATGTAAAGTACCATGTGTACAAACAATATAACTTATTATCTTCTGTTGAACATGTTGGATTGTGTATTGTCCGAGTCAGGGTCCTTTTTATTTTACTGTAACTTTGGAAGTTGTATTACCAATGCTTACTGTTTATTTGATACCCATTTGGTAATGCAATTAATAAAAACAACAAGGTTTGGGTTTCGACATTAGCTTGTCTACATACTTGAGCATAGCCAATTTAAATTAACCTTAGTGATGCATACAGTTCCTACCTACATAATAACATATCTCTCTAAGTTACAAGGATGACCTTATTCTATCAACCTCAAACAGAAGCAGTTTGTTCTACAGTATTATCTCACTTAACACTTGTCTATTTCGTTTTAACCTTTATATATACAGTCTATGATTTTAACTTGGAGGCTAAGATTAGCATCGTTAGCACCGATGTAGCTACCACTCGCTTACACGCTAACCCAAGCCTTAACATTCATTACGTAGCTGATTCAAATTATTAACACATAAATAAGTACTCGATTTTCACTTACCGCAAAACTGCATGCATGCACCGTCTGTTTTAACCGCAGAGCGAGTCACAATAGTCCGATATATATAAGCATGAAGAACAAACAGCCACGGCCGGCTTCAAGTTGTGTTCCCTGGATGAACTGAGCAGGCAGAGTCCCTGTAGCTTCACGGAGCAGCTAGCAGAGAGACAAGAAGCTAACAGCAGCAGTCACTTGACAGAGCCGTCACCCAATGTGACCACGCCCTAATGTATGCAAACACTTTAAGACCTAATATAAATAAAAGGGTTGTGTTAGAAAACAATTCACTCAGATCCAGATTAACATTTACTGCAGCCAGGGGTAGAAACATGTTTTTTTCTGCTGTAAAGTTGGGCATTTTAACATGGGGGTCTATGGAAATTGCTCCTTTCAGCAGTCATCGCCTATCGGCCAATATATGAACTGCGGTGTGTGGCACTTCCGTATTGGCGTCCCGGCTCTTCCCCAGAGTTTGCCGCTTAGTTGACATCAACCTGGTCTCACCAGAATGCGTGACTCTACCACGACTCCTTAACACCGCAGTGAGTGGTACAATTATGTATCATGATGTATGATTCTGCATCGATGCAGTGACAGAACATAATCGTGAGTTTGGTTTCATATCAGCTTAGTGAGAGTCTTACTGCATTCTGCTGTCATCTTTTGTCGCGCTAGTTTCTCTCCTCTCCTCTGATCTCTGTTTTCACCAAGGGCGGAGCTTTACACACAGAGGCGGCATTCAAACGATCTGCAGTCCACTAACTTGTTGCTCTCACTACCAATAACGGCTGCTCTGTTATGCCAAATTCACATCAGGCGGCAGCGAAGTGCAGATCCCACAATGATGACATTTCTCTGAGGCGTGTTCATGTGTTTCAGACGAGAAGACATTCTTTGTAACATATGTCAACATGTCAAGACTCTGTTTACTGATTGGCTGCGGGTACTCTCTAGCTGCACTTCGCCACTAAAAGTTTAAATATCCCCAACTTTTTGTTTGGCTGCACTTCCCCGCAGAATCAAACGTCCAATGTGTGCTCATAGACATCGCATTGTAGAATAACTATGAGTAAGGGAAGGTCCGTAGCCGCTAGGCAGTGTAAATGCCATCGGCTTTGTGCTGCATTCACATGATGTTGGAATAATCTCAACAATTATCTCCCGGCCCATTCGCCCCCCCAACGCCGTCAACCTAGGGAAACACTGAGCTTCTTTGTGAAAACCTTATTTGTGTAGATTGCAGCACACTTGAAATACACTGCAGAATTATTTAAGTTTTGTTTTTATTAAGTTTATGTGAGGTGGCTCAAACATATACTGGTATTGAAAAGAAGCTTTTATATTAAAGTCTGTACAGTCATATCTTTGAAAGCACTTTCTAAATAAAAAAGGGAGTTCAGAATTATCTGACTGCTTGTATTAATTGATACAAAAATGTGGTATGTGCAGTAATATAGAAAATTGAGGATGCAATACATTGAGATGCATTGAGGATCGTTGTGAATTTGAATCGTTGACAGGTGAATCGTATTCAAATCGGATCGTGAGGCCAGTGAAGATTCACACCTCTAGTAAGCATGTGGTGTGTCTCTATTTTAGTTCATTCAACCTACACCCCAACCACTCCGGCACGATGAAGAGTACATTGGTGATAAGAGTGATGATGATTGGTCAATGGAATCGTGTGCACTCTGCCCCAAACCCAGTATAAAGCACTAAGCTCACAATAATAACCTAAATACCTAATACCTAAATACATATATACCTCGCTCTCCTTTTCCTTTTGACCTCTTCGCCTTTTTGTTTTCCTTCTTCCTTTTTTTGCTTCTCTTCTTGCCGTTCTTCTTCTGCTTCTTTTTCTTCTTTCTCTCATCTGAAGAGTCAGAGGAAGAGCTTGAGCTGAAGTCAGAGCTTGAGTCAGTGCTGGAGTCCAACCTCATGGCCTGCGGCTCCTCATCTCCAGTGGCCATTACCTCCAAGTTCCCATCTGTTGATGAATGATAAATGACAAACAGAAATACACTTTAAGTTTAGTCCCCTCAAAGGACTTGCCTAAAGCCCAGAGGAGTCTGCTTTTATCACAATATGCAACATTACAGAATTGTATTGGTGTGACTGAGCTTGAGCAACTGATAACGTAAGGTGGTTTGAGGTTGTACATGAAGTGCATACCAGAGGTGGGACCAAGTCATTGTTTTGCAAGTCCGAGTCAAGTCTCAAGTCTTTGCGCTCAAGTCTGAGTCAAGTCTCAAGTCAAGATGGGCAAGTTCAAGTCAAGTCCAAGTCCTAAACGTGTTTTTTTCTAATTTAAGAGGGATCAGTAAGGGAAGGCTACCGTGACGGTTTGATTCAGAAGGAGTTTAATGTATAAGATCCCTGAGGTTGAGGTGACCAGAATGTTTATTTCCACTGTGTACAACATGTTATAAGGGACCCACAATCTATCTTTATGATAATGTGCAGCGAGGCGGTCTCTATGGGGAAAGGAACACCTACATCTAGGTCCCTCTGCAGGTGGTACTTTAACTATTTTTTGATGCTAATACTTTTCTACTTTCACTTGTAACGTTTTGAATGCAGGACTTTTTATTGTAACCGAGTATTCCTACACTCAGGTACTTTTACTCAACTACAAGATCTGAACTTCTCCCACCTCTGGCAATAAATCCTGAGTGGTTACCAAAAAAACCTTTTTCTGACGTGCTTGCATTTAAATCCGGCTCCCCGTCGCTCTGTGTAGCTGGCCTGTACCACTACACCTGCTGTCTTTGGAGCGTCTGCCCCCCACCCTTCTTTCACATAATGGTATGATCCTAGTGTGTCCTCGCATATGATTGGCCGCATGGTGGCCCAGCTAAATAAAGTTTTGACACAAAGATGCATTGCATCTAAAAACAGAGCGTACAATGAGAGCACATGATACACTTTAAATGTTTCGTTTACAATACTATTACTATATATGAAAGCAAAAATAAAACACTTTCATTTTGTAATGGTTGTTTAATTGAAAACACATAATTCAACACATTTTCATAAAAACACATTATCAATCAATCAATCAATCAATCAATGTTTATTTATATAGCCCAATATCACAAATGTTACATTTGTCTCAGTGGACTTCACAGTTTGTACAAAATATCAGTATGACAATACGACACCCTCTGTCCTTAGACCCTCTGTCCTTAGACCCTCTGTCCTTAGACCCTCACAAGGAAAAACTTCCGAAGAAAACCCACAGTTTGAAGGGAAAAATGGGAGAAACCTCAGGGAGAGCAACAGAGGAGGGATCCCTCTCCCAGGACGGACAGACGTGCAATAGATGCCATGTGTAAATTGAAAAGATAATACATTTGCAACATAGGTAGTCCAAATGTTTGGAAATGCATGTGTGTATAATAAGAAGATGAATCCACGAGGATATCCATCCAGGATCTATGATCCAGGACCACATCCACGACTCAAGATCCAGGACACAGGACCGCAGGATCATCCATGACTCTGGATCCCAGCGTATATAGACACCAAAAAGAAAGAAATTTGGGGAAGCTGGGTTAATCGGAACATGAGAGTACACAGGTATAGATACTGAAAAGAAAAGTGAGATAGCAATATTGATTCAGATGCAAGTAATAAGGACTGCTTTCTAAAAAAAAGACAGTGTTACATAAGGAAGTTGGCACTCGACACCATCTCGACGACCAAAAGATTTGAAATCCAACGACGAACAGAATTCCCCTGCACAGTCGACCAACCAGGCAGTAGAAGCGCTTGGTGAATATCATTTATTCACATGTCAACTCTGCCAACACTCAACCCCTGGTCCCGGGAGGTGTTTATATCTAAATCAAGCGTATCTCATAAGTTCTCCAGCCAATTAAATGAAAGTCCGCCATTTTTCCATTTTTGGGATGTCTTGGTACATAAATTGACCAACAGTTAATACTAGCTTGGTCCGCCGGATGGCTATATGGCTTCACTGGAGAGAAAACCTTTGAGAATGGTTTTTGTTAAAGAAACCAAAATATTTTTTTTAAATTAATAAAATGGTTGCAAACGATTGGCTTCAAACGCAAATTTAAATGCAAAAACTGCCGCCACAAAATGAAGATTGGTCTGTCCAAGGTGGCGGTACATTGGCGGTACATTGTTTTCTTGGCACATGTTATTTTGGAACAAACCTACAATAAATATGCATAATATAGCACAAATGTCAAGGCCCTTTTCAATTAACTTCAAGTGCTGTAATACCAAATATTACCATGTGGGGATTGTGTATGGACAAAAATGAAGATATCAAGTGTGAGGAGGTCTCTAGAATGTAGCCTACATGTTTGTTCTCTCTCCCTCAGCTACCCATGGAGGCAAGATACAATTTAGACAAGTAGCCAGCTAGCTAATGTTACAACATATTTATTTCAGTGTATAGTATAGAGTGGCGAAGTCACGCCCATCTACCTCCGGTCCATGGGACCTTATTTCGGAAAAATTATGTATTAAAGTCAATGAAGAGAGAAAGCTTATCTTTCAATTCCGTTTCAATTGTGCCATGAATTACACATATGATGTTTGTCAATTTAAAAAAATAATAATTTCCATGTCAAAAAAGTCACAGTTTGTCGTAAAACTGTTGAAATATAAGATTATGAAAAATACGCAACTAGAAAGACTACAAATCCCAGAGTCGCGTAAATGATGTCACAATTGTTTTCCTCCACCAAATAAGAGATAGCTAAGATAAGATAACTTTAACAAGATGCCTGTGTGCTTAGTACCAGGTTGTTATCATACCAGCAATGGGTCTTGCTCGTTCTTTCGCTTCCCGTCTGATGAAAGGACCAGGAGTGGCTGGATCAAGTTAGCTACCTAGCTAGTAGCAAGCACGTTAGTTAGCATTACAGCCTTAGCCTTGTCATTTTTATTAGCCTTAATATGAAGTAACATTAAGTAACCCAAAATGTTAAACAGTAAGAGTAGTAGTCATATTTCGTGAACCCTTTGAAGAGTACTGTCACACCGGTGTGATCATTCTTTAATACACAATTTAAGCCCGGGGGAGAAATGCTAACGCTACATTAGCATCTGCGATCTTTTCTACTTCACGCTATCTGCACAAATGGTTGACATTAAACATTAAAAAGATCAGGCAGTTCAGAGAGAATCAAAGGAAGGCAGGCAGCTTTGCATGACATTCTTCTGGACGTGTTGATATTGAGGGTAATTATCTTTTAAATTGACAAACATCATGTGTAATTCGTGGCACTATTCAAACGGGATCGAAAGATAATCTTTCTCTCTCCATTGACTTCAATACATAATTTTTCTGAAATAAGGTCCCATGGAGCTCCCCCGGAAGGGGAGGGACTTCGCCACTCTATAGATAATGACACTGACATGAACTAGGCTTACTTGCATAAACAGCATGGTTTTTACATAAGCTGCTGTTATTTGAATGAATTATATATCTAACTTAGTGTGTGTATGTGTGCGTAACACACACATAGAACATGTTCAGTTTATAATACAATTTGATGTCCTGCAATTTCCAGGGAATGCCGACGTAAAATATGTGGACGTTTGAGGAGAAGTGTTAGGACAAAGTCACTTTTCTCACACTGCAGTTTATTCACATGGATGAAGTACATCCATAGGTAAGCAATGCAAAGGTATTATCTTATTACAGTATTTGATAGATTAAAGTATATGTAGAGTGCATTTGAGTATATGGAGTACATGTGCACTACAGCACATGCTGTTATCATAATTTATGGTGGCATGGATTTATGGTGAATCTGAAAGAATATTGCCAAAGCATATCCTTGTTAGGATTTTGTTTTAAACAGGACCCAGGCGCAGACAATGACTTAAGATGTTTAAAGGATTTATTGTTCGGAGACTCAGGCAGGTTTGGAGACTATGGAGGTCCGGAGTGGAAGGACTGAGAACAAGGCAGGCAGGTATGGTGAAGGGTAGTGGTGGCAGTTTGACACTGAAGCTTCGAACGGAGCTTCAACCCTGGACTTCCTATTCCATAGAAGCAGTGATTCGAAGCTTGCTTCAAATCACGTGAGATATGACATCAGAAGCAGCAACTGCTTCAAATCACGTGACATGTGACGTCCGAACCAGCAACAGCTTCATTTCCTGAATGAAACACTTGACTGGTTCGCGGTCCATTCACGCGATTCAATGCACTGCCTCGTTTCGATTCTGACAGGTGACAGGTTGAAACAGTTTCGAATTTGAGCGCTTCAACACTTTATAACCGCTATAAACAATGCGCAATGTGTGGGTTGTTTGTGTTGTTGTTGTTGGTATTGCAGTTGAATTGTATCATTATAGAGCAAGCTAGGAAGAAAGATAGGTCGTTCTGGCTCGGGAAAAACTTTGAAATGTGGAGAAGCTGTGAACAAAAAGACAATGAGTAATATAAAAACACTTCAATGGTCTAAGGAATAGATAGCCCAGTGGATCGAGCCGGCGGGCCGAATGCGGCGTCTCCTCCGCGCAGCTGGTTCAAAGCCCGGTATGGATGAACTTTTAATCATTGCTGTTCAACTTTAATGACTGATAAAAGGCTCTCTCCTCCCAAAAAAATGTCCAGCACTCTCTAGTCGCTTCTCAATAACCCAATAATCAATCTTTAATTGCAAATAGAACATGATATTCGGTCTTAGTGTGTGTGTCCATCGAATATTTTTCAAGGCAAAGATACGTTAAACACACCGCAGCCTTGCACTTCGCCAGGAGAGGTCGCTGTAACTGAAGCTTCGAGAAATGAACCTATTTCCGACACAATTGTCCAAGTGGTTCGATGCTTCATTCAAAGCTTCATTTTGCCATCACCAGTGAAGGGAGAAGCAGGCAGGTTGGCTGGAAGCTCTGGTGGTCGATGGCTGAGGGATCGCACTGGAAGCACAAGGAGAAACTAGTTACATAAAGTACAGGAAAACACTCAGACAAGATCACTGAACTGAACTGAGCAGCCAGGAGGATGCAATACCACTGGTGTAGAAAACAATCTGGCAGTGAGTTGCTGGGAGAATGGAGTATATATGCTGTGTCATGATTGGATTGATGAGGGACAGCTGAGTCGGTCGGCCAGGTGAGTGCAATCAGGCTGCTGCCTGCAAGGGAAACCACACACACACACACACACACACACACACACACACACACACACACACACACACACACACACACACACACACACACACACACACACACACACACACACACACACACACACACACACACACACACACACACACACACACACACACACACACACACACACACACACACACACACACACACACACACACACACACACACACACACACACACACACACACACACACACACACACACACACACAGTTTGGGCCGTGACAATCCTGTAATATAACCTGCCTTGATTGGCCAGATATGTTACAGTTACAAAAAAACTCTCTGACGTGACTTTTGGCTCTTGCTAATTTCTGCTTGTTGAACCAGTTGACTACATTTTGTTTTTCTGCTCTTAGGTATTATTTTTTTCTGCTTTCAAGCATTAGCATTTCTTATAAATCATAAGTTTGGGCTTCTGACAGAAGAGTATGGTGGTGATTCTATCTATACAACCAGATGTGACACTGTGTTGCAAAGAGCATCAGTTTTAGTCAGCCCTGTACAGGATGGTTGATTGACAGGATGGCTTGTTATTGAAACTAAAAAACGAATGGCCCAAATACAATATACTCTGTATAAATGATGCTTCGTGACTTATAGCTTGATCAAAGAAATGTTTTCTTCTTTTGGAAATGCACTGTCCTTATTTAATTATTTGTGTTAATCCTTGATAGATTTGCACAGGGTTTGCATCTACGGCAAGTTGACATGCTTCAAGGTGGCTTTGCAAAGAGCTCAGCAACACTTTCCATGATGTCAAATAAAGTCAGAAGAATCAGTATAAAAAGCCTGGGAAAGCACCAAAAGAAAAAGAAGCAGAACGTTGGTGGAGTTAATGTCCTTGTTCACATTGATGAGAGCAAGTTCTGCCACAAACGCAAGGTAATTTAATCTAAATGTGCAATACACTTGACTAAATGTGTTACATTTTCTATGACCTGAAAGAGCTTACATCATTATGTGAATCATATAATTTAGGATAGATATAGAGAGTATCTATATCTATGACTGGGAGAGTCATAGATAGGATATACAAAAAAATTGCAGAAATGAATATCACTCTCCCCAAAGCTGTCAATCAGTTAATACAAAAACTGTTTTATTATGATGTCATCATGCCACTGTAATTTTACAATGGTGATCCACCCTCCCCATTCCCCTGCCAAGGATGTCCTATTTATAATCTACAGGAAATTAAGAAGCCAAACTTCACTACAATGTGAAAGCATAGGGAAAACACAAAACTGCTCTGAGAACCGTTTCTGGATGTTAAATAAAACCAGCATTCGGTGAAAATTGTGCCTTCCTATCACCAAGCATCCTCTCCAATAATAGTGTCAAAGTGAATGCATTATGCTTCTGTATGTATCTTATATATTAGTAAAATAAAACAGGAACAGGTGTTCCTAACTCAAACATTACATACAGTGGGGAAAAAAGTATTTAGTCAGCCACCAATTGTGCAAGTTCTCCCACTTAAAAAGATGAGAGGCCTGTAATTTTCATCCTAGTTATACTTCAACTATGAGAGACAGAATGAGGAAAAAAAAAAATCACATCATCACATCATCATTGTCATGCTGAAAGACCCAGCCACGTTTCATCTTCAATGCCCTTGCTGTTGGAAGGAGGTTGTCACTCAAAATGTCACGATACATGGCCCCATTCATTCTTTCCTTTACACGGATCAGTCGTCCTGGTCCCTTTGCAGAAAAACAGCCCCAAAGCATGATGTTTCCACCCCCATGTTTCACAGTAGGTATGGTGTTCTTTGGATGCAACTCAGCATTCTTTCTCCTCCAAACACGTCTAGTTGAGATTTTACCAAAAAGTTCTATTTTGGTTTCATCTGACCATATGACATTCTCCCAATCCTCTTCTGGATCATCTAAATGCTCTCTAGCAAACTTCAGACGGGCCTGGACATGTACTGGCTTAAGCAGGGGGACACGTCTGGCACTGCAGGATTTGAGTCCCTGGCGGCGTAGTGTGTTACTGATGGTAGCCTTTGTTACTTTGGTCCCAGCTCTCTGCAGGTCATTGACTAGGTCCCCCCGTGTGGTTCTGGGATTTTTGCTCACCGTTCTTGTGATCATTTTGACCCCACGGCGTGAGATCTTGCGTGGAGCCCCAGATCGAGGGAGATTATCAGTGGTCTTGTATGTCTTCCATTTTCTAATAATTGCTCCCACAGTTGATTTCTTCACACCAAGCTGCTTACCTATTGCAGATGCAGTCTTCCCAGCCTGGTGCAGGTCTACAATTTAGTTTCAGGTGTCCTTTGACAGCTCTTTGGTCTTGGCCATAGTGGAGTTTGGAGTGTGACTGTTTGAGGTTGTGGACAGGTGTCTTTTATACTGATAACGAGTTAAAACAGGTGCCATTAATACAGTTAACGAGTGGAGGACAGAGGAGGCTCTTAAAGAAGAAGTTACAGGTCTGTGAGAGCCAGAAATCTTGTTTGTTTGTAGGTGACCAAATACTTATTTTACAGAGGAATTTACCAATTAATTCATTACAAATGTGATTTCCTGAATATATATATATATATATATATATATATATATATATATATCTATACATTGTTTTTTAGGAAATTCTTACATCTTATACCTTGAAAGGTTGACCTTGGCCTAAGGGTAGATCAATAATTAAATATTCTTCTGTTGGTCAAGTTTCGTTGTTTATTTTATTTATAATTATTAAACTGTACAAATCTGCAGTGCAGTGATTTATTTTGCCTGGTATTGACTACCAGCTGGTAGATAATGTGTTTCAAACTTTCGACCATTTCAGAACTGTTCAGTGCTTTTACTATATTTGTAGTATATATTCTTAAAATAAAAGAGCTTTCTTTCTCTGATATGCTGCCTATAGTGTTTGTTTTACTGTGCTTTATAGCCTGGTATTGACTTCAGTTATCCAGTGTTCGTGATCAGTTGTGCAAAACATTTTGCTTTATTCCCATGTCTGTTGCATATAATTAGTGGATGAATGTATGTGTTCTGTTGATAGGTTATACTTTATACTGTTCTCAACAGTTTTTCACTTGAATTAGATAGTCCTAACACATGCCTACAAACGCTTAGTGGAGAATGCCTACTCTAGATTAGTTGACAATCAACAGATAGTCAACTAAACTCTAAAGTTGCTTATCTGTTGATCATCAACTAATGCTTAATGTAATCTTTAGTTGACATCTTGACTCTCAACAGATTATCAACAGATCGTCGACACGACCCTGTTGACTTTTCACTGACAGATTGATTTTGAGTAGTTGATTGTCAATTTTGAAGAGGCTGATACAATCTACAGATAGTAAGGTTGAATATCGATTAATAACCTATATTAACCTGTTGCAAAAAACATGTTACTTGTCTGTTTGAACGGTGCTGTTGAAACTGATACATGTCAACTGATGCACTGTTGACATGCTACTGAATGTCAACTGCTGACTTATAGTGTCAACAGATGGACTATCAAAATAAAGTGTTACCAATAAATAATACAAGTAACAACCTATGAAATAAATAAAACAATATACAAATAAATGAATAATAAAAACTACAAGACAATTTTAAAGGAGGGTGCTGCTAATAAAAAGCAAATATTTAAAAGATGTGTCTTCATCTGTCTGTTGGCCTCGCTGATATTTCTGATATTCAGACTTCACTGTTATAAAATAAATATCTAATTGTTGGGAAAATACTGAATGTACTCTTCTAATATCAGAGTAGCACATGATAACAAAGGCCCTACGTAGCTGTGTACGTAACAGGATGTATGATTACCTAGAAGAGCATCAGGACACACTGTTTTAGGAATATGATAGCTAAGTGACAACGATTAACATGATGATTCAGCCTCTATGGAGATAGACATATGACTGTCATGTTTATTGCTTATGCAGGCCTTAGCTAATCTGAACTAAAACATTGAATACTGCTTTGAACCGGTATTCTGCATCTTGTGACTGAATAACACCCTCTTATATTTAAGCATGTCAAGGACACTATTCAAGGTACTATGTGTCCCATGCAGCCCTGTGTGTGATGGCTACTTCCATTCTTACAAGGAAAATAAATACATGTATCCTGATATTGAAGATCAAGCCGGTGACGAGTGATATTTTCTAACACCAATCACAAACTGGAGATTCTCTTTCTGACTTGGAGTGTCTGTATGAAGGTAGATATGGTGCAAAATGCGAGAGCGTGTAAAACCTGATGTGAGCACTTGCAGAAAAGAAATCTGAGATTGTGTGCATACATTTACAATTGTATAAAATATCCACGTAACTGTGAACCAAACTT
Source organism: Harpagifer antarcticus (assembly GCA_902827135.1). Classification (NCBI taxonomy): domain Eukaryota; kingdom Metazoa; phylum Chordata; class Actinopteri; order Perciformes; family Harpagiferidae; genus Harpagifer; species Harpagifer antarcticus. The sequence goes on along the minus strand of CADEHL010000172.1, from coordinate 2,323,129 downwards.
ACACTTGTATAAAATATCCACGTAACTGTGAACCAAACTTACACTTGTATAAAATATCCACGTAACTGTGAACCAAACTTACACTTGTATAAAATATCCACGTATCTGTGAACCACATTTGAAGTCACAGAAGAAAAAAAAAAAAGTTGATGTTCGCTTGCAGATAAATATATATTTTTAAAATATATTTTCCATTACAACTGCAACTTGGTTATTACAACCTCTCAAATCAGTCATTACAACTTGACGAATCTGCTCTGTGGCAGTATACATCGACGAATCTGCGGCCGTGACTTTTGCTACACTTCTTGCGATGAATGTGTCGCTAAATTAATTTTCACCTGTAGATGTGGGGGAGGCAGGGGGGTTGGAGCGAAGGGGCGGAGCTATCAGAACGACGAGGCGCAAGCTTGGGTCAGTCACACACAAGTGACCCCCTTTCACACCAACGCAGCTCCCGTTCTAACTCCGTGCTTCCTTCACAACAACAACAATGGGGGACTGCGTCGGGTCGATGATCGTGATCTTTTAATCATACGAAGCCAGATTAAATTAAATAACTACTTCTCCAACCTAGTACTTTTCTCCAGAGTGCCGTGGTTCATTGTTTATTAATGTGTTACAGCGGCATTTACCGACCGCTGCAGTGCTGCTGGTCCACTGGAGTTTATTCTCCCGTTAGCTCACAGAATGAATTGACGCCGTTTGGCATCACAACGCTGTTATGAAAGTTTCTCTGGTATAAAATGGGTGATGTTAGCATAGCAACCGAAGCTAAACTGACTCTATTGACTACGCTTCTTGTAGCTTGTTGCTATAACTTGTGGCATAAGCCGTTTTCTACAGGCACATTTTACCGGTGTATTTTTCATTATGATTCTACTTGTGATAGTCGGACATGACAACCTGTGCAGCCCATGTATTGATTCCATCCGATAGCTGCTATAAAACAAAACGTCTGCCTGCTCTCCACAATGATCAATAACAGCGAACAGATGGTCAAATAAACAGAATCACACCAAGCCTGGTTAGTGTTGCCTGACTTTATAAAGTGTGTTTTTTTTACAAGTGTGTGGTTGCGTTCTAGTCACTTTGCTCAGCACTACTGCTTGTTTCAACTTTTATTTGCCGTACTCTCCATAAACTGTTAGTTCAGGTTAATCTCGCATCCCCCGACGTAAGCGTGACATATGCGGTTCTTGCCTAGACCGACACTTTTTGCGAGCTTGGTAAGAACCGGTTTTCGGGGAAAAGAGCCGTCTCCGCTGCAACCTGAACCGGAAAAAACGGTGCTTATCAGGCACAAGCTCCGAACCGGCCCTGGAACCGCGTTGGTGTGAAAGGGGCAACATGCAGGGCCACGCAGTCATCCGGTTCGACCTGACATGGCTGTGTTACTGACCCGAGCTTGCGCCTCCTCGTTCTGATAGCTCCGCCCCTTCGCTCCAACCCCAATCCAACCAATATTTTTTCTACAAGCTACACATCATTTGGTTCACAGTTACGTGGATATGTTATACAAGTGTAAATGTATGCACACAAGCTCAGATTCTTTTTCTACAAGTGCTCACATCAGGTGTTACACGCTCTCACCTTTTGCACCATATCTACCTTCATAGTCTGCTCCTCCGGTGGCACATCCACTGATGTAGAACGTTTTTAAATGTGACTGAACCCGGCCCTCAGGCCTGCTGCAGGTGAGAGAGGATGCTAAAATGTGCTGAACCGACACTGATGATGAACCCTTTCATGTCAGTCTGGATGGAGGGCAGGCCGTGAAATTCATGGAATGCAGGGAGGAAATAAGCCTCTGGTCCTATTGGATTGAAGTGGAATTATTTGACCTTTCAGTGTTCCCTATAGCAGCTCAGAATATATGGTTTAAATTATAGTTGCACCTTTTTCGTCAGCAGCAGAACGCCCTATGCAAAAATATTTGCTGCGTCAGACTAGTTGTGTGATGTGGACAATATGTCCCTCCAGTACAGTATATGGTTTGTCTACACATTGAGGAAAGATTGCAAGTTGGTGACGAAGGCAGAACATTAATAATTCAGACTAGAATTCAGTTTGAAGGTCATCATGTTTTTTATGAACATTTTCCCAGTGATGTTTAGTTTGGGAATGTTGCATATACAAATGATACACACATTCTTTATTGTAAAACTTTTCTTTTTTGTAAAAACGTTTGGTAACACTTTGTATTCAGGTACACAAATTAACCATCAACTAGTTGTTAATTAACATGCATATTAGCAGTATATTGGCTCTTTAGTAGTCATTATAAAACACTTATTAATGCCTTATTCTACATTACCATATTCTACAAGTAATAAGACATTAGTTGAGAGTTTTTCCTCAATGGAAAGCATGTGGCGCAGTGGATAGAGCCTTGGTGTTGGGATCAGGGGAGCACAGGTTCAAACCCCTCTGCAGTCAGCATGTCGTTGTGTCCCTGAGACTCTTCACCCCAAAGTGCTCCTGTGGGGATTGCCCACAGTATTGAGTATGTAAGTTGCTTTGGATAAAAGCGTCTAACAAGTGACGTGTAATGTAATTAGTGCTTATTTATTGCAAGTAAGGAAGTTGTTATACATGAGTTTTGGTCTTAAAATGCGCTGCTCAATATGGGCCTAATAAGGCAGTAGTACCACAATAATAGTAATTCTCCGATAATAACACGTAACAAATATGATCTATTCTTATGTAACAAGACATGGAACTTTAAGTGTTAATTGTGTCTAAATAACTTAAAATTAGGAATTTATATCGAAGAACATGTTCCCTATTTTAAAGTGAACTCTTGTTCATAACCAATAAGCTAGTAGTTTGACTCTAATTGACCTGAACAGGTTCCCTATTCTAAAGGTGCCTCCTCTTCACACTTATACATTATAGCACACAACTACTGAAATCAACCTCAACAGTACATGAACAAAGTAGGCACACGTTGAACTATCTGTTTTATTAATGAACCACTATAGAGAGGTTCAGACGCATACCAAAACATGTCAAGTTTCTCCAAGGCTGAGAACACATATGCAGCCTGTACTTTTTTAATAAAAACTGATTTTAACAGTTTATGTATTTGTGATCATACTGTGTAACCTACTTGTATGTACTTACACACTATTGTACTGTTCTCTCTATGTGTTGTACTGTCTCAGTGTGAACATAGATTAAACAGCCAGCCACACTCTTTTCAGAGCCAGGGAATGAGCAGCCATGCTCCTTTATTGACTTATTTGCAGTCCACTGACATTCAAACGGAGTGAAACTATAACAAAATAAGTTACAAGGCACTTAATGATCTCATACATGCAAGTGTAACATACACAGATTAACACATAGGGCCGCTAAGTGTAAACAAGGTAAATATAGCTAATGCTAGCTGTGCAATAAGCAGGTATACAGGCTAGTATGGCTAACGCTAGCATGTATGCTAACGCTACCGTGTATGCTAATGCTAGCGCAAATGCTAATGCCAATGCTAGCGCGAATGCTAACGCATTTTCTCATTGTGTTTAAACATCTCCACATGTCATCACGTCATGTATTGTTACTATTACTAGTAACAATACATGTTTCTAGTTCTTACAGTGTAAGTGTAATGCTCACACTTTCTGACGGACTTGACCCTTTTACCAGGGTTGCCAACTCTCACGCATCTGGCGTGTGACACACGCTTTCACTCTCAATCTCACGCTCTCACGCTGCCCAAACTATTCTCACGCCAAAAACAAGAATACCGAAGACTAGAAACGGGTTTGAAAACTTTTGTCACGTAGTGATCGTCTTCTCAATAGAACATCTTTGATAATGTCTTCTGGCCAATCAGAATCAAGATAACGGCGTGGTGTTGTTGCAGGAAGTCCCGACGGAGAATACTTTTGCTGTAGTACAGCTCTATACATCGATACAACATTACGTGTTGATAGAAATCAACACGTAATGAAATAAGACCCCACGGTTTGATGATAGGTGTGTGGGCTGTCTTTCATTTTGATACACAGAACAATGGGGGCTATCCACCCTTATCCACAAAGTAAAGTAATTCACACAGCCTCTTCCCTCTTCTCTCTGTGAGGAGCAGCAGGTTTAGCTTTCAGAACAAAGTAACACAAAACTAAAATGGCATTCATTTTTTTTTAAATGTGTAGTTTATTTATTTTTCTTCTCAAGAGAGTACCAGAATGTGTGCAGGGGTTGGGTTTTCAGCAGGTCAACTCTTTCGCCTGTGGGGAAGTTGCAGGATTGGCTCCAGGTCGCCCTTTTTATTTACTACAAGACAAAAGTGCCTTTTTTATTTCATACAGTTCAATCTGGATTGAGACAGAGAAATAATCTAAACCTCACGTTTCACTGTCAAGGGGAGCGTGTCTGTAATTACATTGCAAATACTGACTTGAGCCCCACCGCTGTATGGGTTAGCCCTACCAGAGATTACACAATAAAAATACTCTAGAGCCGATAAATCAATTAATTGCTGATCGCGACAGGCACACAATAAAACAGTGGAAACAAAGATGTGTTTGACTTTCATTAGTGAATGAAACTTTGTGTCCTTTATAGTCTGTGTCCAATATTGTGTATTTGTATATATATCCTATATATATATGCTAAGGTCCCGCTACTGACACGATAGCAGTCATTTCGTGCGCATATGTGTAATTAAGTCCATGATATCAACATCTCACTCCAGCCAGGAACCCGAAGTTGGCAACCCTGCTTTTACTCTTCAGGTTGCATAGGGAAAATTAGTAGCAGTCTACTCATGGATGTCTATTGCCATGCAATAGCTTGGTTTCACTTAACGTCACACCGCTGCATTCCTTTGGCACGAAATTCCATTGGAGGTCAGGAAGTAATTTTCTACAGAGGATCTAGCTGCTGTTACCATTGTGAAAATGCCGGTGTGTTTACGGTTTACGGTTGTTCCAATCGATCCGGCCGAGAGAAAAACAAGAGGTTTTACCGAGTGCCGAAGGTTGTCGTCCATAAAGCTGAGCAATTTAACAAGCTAACCGAAGAACGGCTTTCAAACCTACATCTGCGGTCGGGAGGAGCAGAGTCGTCTAATGCACGTGTCTGCAGCGACCACTTCATCAGAGGTATTAGCTAACTTGGTTTTTGTGGCTTTGTTTATGTATTATTGGGTTGTGGTTAAATGCTTATTTACTTAGTAATACTGATCATGTTTAAGTTACCTGTAGTCTAATATGGACTTTGTTGGGACTTTTTAGGGTGCCCTAGCGCTTTGGGTGACGTTGAGTCGGTAGACTGGGCTACCACACAACAAGTAAGCCCAGATCAGAGGCATCTCTTCGACAGAGCAGAGGATGGAGCTCAAAGAAGACCAACAAAGACAATCAGAATGTGCAGAGGCTTTGTTGGATCTCCTGCAGACAACCGAGAGCCCAGAACCGATGCAGCCCCCGTCTGACAGCCCACAACCAGAGGACACCAGTGGGATATTAAATGACCAACAAGGTAAATTAACCACCAGCATTATTATTAAATATTACAAATGTGAATGCAAACTTTGAATTAGGTTTAGGTTTAGAAAATAGAGTACTAACTTGAGAATCTGCAATAATTGGAACAGAGAACTTGCATGTCTGTAAAAAGGTTGTCAAAAAGATAACTTCACAACAATTCACATTCATATTTGACTATTTTAAATAACTAAGTATGCTTGCTACTGCTATATTGTATGCAGATGCAGAATGCCAGACTGATTTAACGATGGAGGACATCGAGAGGATGGAGGATGTTCTGAGACAGAACACAACAGAGCTGGGAGATCTTCGGACAAAGGCACTGGACACAAAGTTCAACCAGGAGTCCTTTGAGAACAACGAAGAGAAGTCAAAGTTTTACACCGGGCTCCCCAACTTCTTAGTTTTACTTCAGGTTTTTCAACTGTGCGAGCCCTACATCACCTGTGGCCCTATGTCTGTGCTTTGAACAGTTCATTTTAGTTTTGCTGAGGCTGAGACTAAATCTCCCTCTGAAAGATTTGGCTTTCAGGTTCAACATCTCTCTCTCCACTGCTTCTAGAATTTGGCATAAGTTAATTGACATACTTCATGAGAGTACAGAATTTATAATTGAGTGGCCAGAGCGACATGTACTTCAAGCTACAATGCCAATGGGATTCAGACAGGCATTTGGATGTAGAGTTTCTGTGATTGTTGACTGTTTTGAAGTTTTTATTGAGAGGCCCTCTAATTTACTAGCTAGAGCACAAACATGGTCCAACTACAAGCATCACCATACTGTTACATTTCTGATTGGTGTTGCTCCCCAAGGCTATGTCACTTACATATCTTGTGCCTGGGGAGGAAGAGTTAGTGATAAACAGATCACAATACAGAGTGGGCTCCTAAAACACCTGTTACCTGGAGATATTGTCCTAGCAGACCGTGGGTTCGATATTGGCGATAGTGTGGGATTTTACTGTGCTTCACTATAGATGCCTGCATTCACCAGGGGGAAAAGTCAGCTGTCAGCATACGAGGTGGAAGAGACAAGAAAAATAGCTAATGTGCGTATTCATGTCGAAAGAGTCATAGGATTAGTCAGAAGAAAATATCAGATTCTGCAAAGCAGGGCTGTGCCCATAGAGCACATGCTAACAAAACCAGGTGAGGCACTAGCATTAATTGACAAGATTGGGGTTATTTGCTGTGCCTTGTCTAATCTGTCAGTGTCTGTCGTCCCATTGGAGTAAAGTCAGGGAGCTGTAGTCTTGTAAATAAGAAACCATGTATTATTCAGTATCATTTAATCTTTTCAGTAAACATATTTTTGTGTTCAAACATCTTGTGTTCAAGTCTTTTCAGTAAACATCTTTTTGTGTGTTGTAAATCAACCATGTCTCCTAAAAATTACGTTCCCACAGAACTAAACTGCATTCTCAATTACGTTTAGCTAGAAACGTATTTTCTCCCACTTTACGTTCGTTATGAACGTATCTCAAATACGTTTATTTTCTACATATCTTCTAGAAACATATTTTCCCCCACGTTACGTTTCTTATGAACGTATCTTAAATACGTTTATTTCTACATATCTTTGCCATTTATTGTCTTGCTTATAATAATGATAATAGTCATTTATAAATATCATTTTGGAGCACACATTTGAAATCAGTAGGCGAGGCTGTAATTTCGTCAGCTGTTACTCTCATGAGCGAGGCAGAAAATAATAGTTTTATCATGCCAAAAAGCTGCTGTGTCGTTTATTGCACCTCAAACATTAAAACAAATCCAGAGTTACGTGTTTCTGTACTTCCTCTAAGAAGAAAGGACAGTAACAGAAGATCTCTGGGACGCCAGATGTGGTGTTGTTAATGCGATATGATATCCGAAAAACATTTCAGTTTAGGATGGCCGAAGACACTACACTACCCATAATCCCCAGCTATCGTTTGGGACTACAGTCCCGTTGACAAACCCGGTGATTAATCTTCAAGCTTTGGGATTGGATGTTGGAGTGGCAGTGCGCCAAGGTTACGAGCGTCAAGCTCTTTGAAATGGAACGAAACCACGGCTGACTATTCAAAACTGGACTCGAACGCCCCCCAGAACTACACATGCTGGCTATTGGGTTCTCTATGGCAAGTCTCTACTGGGAATTGTAGTTTTAAAAGACGTTTTCATTTTTCCCAAAATTAGAAGTTGACAGTATTAAACTGTGTACAGCCCTGGAGGTTTAGGCGACAGGAAACAAATTGGTGTGTACACATTTAAAACATGTAATTACTAAATGGGTGAAAATCGCTTGTATCCATAATGGGCAGCATTAATATATACCCACATGACAGCTCATTGTTACTTTGTAATTCTACTCCACTACAATTCAGAGGTTAACCTGGTATTTTTACTCCACTACATTTATTTGAGTTACTTCTGATTAATGATGTGAAATATAAACAACCCTTAAATCATACTTTAGTTACACCTGAGTAAAATGCAGGGAAGGTGATTGTCAAGTGCCAACAATCAGGAGAGATATTTGATAGTTGGTGCTTGAGAAGACTAAACATTTATCTGCAGATCCTTATAAAGTATATTCATTACTCGTTATTCTCTCCTAATAGTTAATTAAAAACTGTATATAATGGCTATTTTGCACATCCCTTTCAAGATTTCAAGATTTTCTAAGGTTTATTGACATATCATATACACAACTATGGTGTAGTTATGCAATGAATGAAAAACTTCGGTCACAGGTTCCTCAACAGTGCATTACAAGACATCTATCAATATGTGTGTGTACCTCCACCATTAAACTGTCAAATTCTGCAAATTTCTTATTCTATCTACATACATAAGAGTATTCATATGTATAATATCAGTTAAAATAAGTGCTTCAACATAGTTAACATTGCAGGAAAGAAATATATTAGACGTTAAGTACTTTGCCAGGCTTAATATTTATCTGTAGATAGATACCCCAAGCTTTTTTCTTATTTGAAAGAAGACCTTAACCTAAAGTATTATTTAATGTTTAAATAGAGGTTATTTAGTTTGTCTGTTTTGCACATCCTCATATTAATATCTTTGTACATCCTGCACTAAACTGTTTTATTGTAGAGATCACTTACAGTATCTTCTTGATTTTTTTATATTCTATATTTATATCATTGACCTTCTACCTTCCCCCTATGAAAGTATGTACTCTTAATATTTTGTTCATCAAATAACATTATTCAACAAAAATAATTCAATAACGTGCTTTAACCACTAGGCGGTGCACACAAGGTACACACAGCATACTAATAATAACTTTGTATTATTAGTGTAGGACACTTATGTATGTATAACATCTGAAGATGTGTAGTTTTATTCATGTTTTTAAATAATTTTACAGGATATTGCTATACTGTTTCTCATGTTTTACTTAATAAAACACATTAATACATGAATATACATTAATATCTGATTTGTAAAACATCACAGACAGAAAGGCATACCCGTCATTTAATGGTCAGCTATTGAAATTGTGATTCCATAGATGTGTCTCCAATCACCCAAAACCCCTGACTATTCTCTCAACACAGTATTTACATTCTTATATTCAAAGAAAATCAGTAATATCTTTAAAAACTTCAAGTCCTTTTCTATCAGCTGTGCACCGTTATGGTGTAAATATAACCTATCTACCAATTGGATCAAATATAAAAGTCAGCCGAATTACTATTGATACTGCAAAGAGACGTATTGTGTAAAAATAAATGCAAGATGTTGTTTAATTGTTGATATATTTATGATCCACGTCACATATTCAGTTTTGGCGGCAGTTCTCCTGTTTGTCTAGAAGTCTTCTCATCAGGGCTCTATAAATAATGAACTACGGCAGATGTGTTTTTGTAAAATGTAAAAATCGCATTAACATCATATCCCAACATGCATTGCAGCTAAAACATCCAATCAACGAGCTTCAAACTGAGGATCTTGGCTAATCTGTTCAGTGGGTTTGTGTGTATCCTCAAAATGTCCCTTATAGACCTACGTCTGTTCCGGTGACTTTATTTATGGCTAAAAAGCATGCTAAAAAGCCCAATATTATAGAATTAAACGAATAAATAAAAGCAAGGATAATTGTGTGTTATTGTTGAGTAAATAACAGTGTGTTATTTAGAAATGAATAACAAATTAGAAGGAAAAAAAAGATTTTCAAGTATTACAGATTTCAGTATTTTGAGGCTCTAAGCCCCATTTATTTTTCTCACAGACGGGAAAAAAGGTCCGACAGTATACGATTTAAAATAAAAACAAATAAATAAAAAGATAAAACACTGGCATGTAATTTACGTTAGAATATATAGAATGGTTTTGAATAATAGATGAGTAAAATCTACATCACTTTACAGCCCCGTCCACTTTTGGGGAAACCAACGCTGTCATTTGAACCGTGATCAAGCCTGAAGCCACAGAGATCTTCTGTTACTGTCCTTTCTTCTTAGAGGAAGTACAGAAACATGTAACTCTGGATTTGTTTTAATGTTTGAGGTGCAATAAACGACACAGCAGCTTTTTGGCATGATAAAACTATTATTTTCTGCCTCGCTCATGAGAGTAACAGCTGGCAAAATTACAGCCTCGCCTACTGATTTCAAATGTGTGCTCTAAAATGATATTTATAAATGACTATTATCATTATTATAAGCAAGACAATAAATGGCAAAGATATGTAGAAAATAAACGTATTTAAGATACGTGCATAAGAAACGTAACGTGGGAGAAAATATGTTTCTAGAAGATATGTAGAAAATAAACGTATTTAAGATACGTTCATAACGAACGTAACGTGGGAGAAAATACGTTTCTAGCTAAACGTATTTGAGAATGCAGTTTAGTTCTGTGGGAACATAATTTTTAGGAGACAGGGTTGTGTAAATTGTGTAGCCCTACTGTTGCAGAAGGAGGGGGTTTTTTAGAACCCACCTTGTCTCTGTGTGTCTTTTGGCGAAAGGAGCAGAATCATAACAACGAGGGAAATCATAAAAACACACCAAGATGCCAGGTTAAACAATAATCTGTTTTAATTAAACAAGGTAATAATAGAATGCAATACAATATATTTAAAGGAAGTACTTCCTGCTCTTGTTCTCGTGCCGTTGAGATCCTTCGGTCGTTTACAGCCAGAGAAGAGAGATCGAACTTAATGAAACACTAACTTATATAGTCCAGAACAAGAGAAGAGGGGTGACTTGAATTTTCCTTCACCCCAGGTCATCCCATTGGGAGATTTAAAACAAGATATCTTCCCTTAGCAAATCAGCTCGTGCCAGCAGAGGTGATAAATTTGTTTCTGAGCTGACAATAAAACCTCTGGTGTCCGTTATCTCATCCTTCCTGCACAGGCTTTCTTCCCCCACCTTTCTACACATTCCAGAGGCTTTTTAATTATGTTTAACTTCTACCCTCTTTGCTTATTCAAAGATAATCTTTACATTTCTCCTATTTCCAGCTTTTGTTTACACACTGCTATTACTAATACAAAGTAATTAAACACACATATATAAAGTAATTAAACACACATATACCATTCAAGATAAGTAGACTTCTCTGCCACATGACATTCTGGAGATCTTAAGCAGAAGAACTCTCATTCCCCCACCCAGTGCCATAAAACCTGTTATTCGGCAACATTCCTGAAGAAACACTCAGTGGGTAATGTTTTCACTCCAAACAGACCTCACAAATAGCCAAAAAAAACCTTTTGATTATGTGTAAAGTGGAAGAAAAAGACTATTGCGCTACGCTACTTTTAACACAAAAAGGAACTTTGTTTGAATATATATAAAAAACCTCTCTATATTTGAGAGGAAAAATGTACTTTGTTCCTTCAACTATGAACACACAGGGATGTATACAACCACACATATATTAGTGATAACTTGATGTAACACACCTCTTATATGTGTGACATAAAAATGAATATACCACGATACACTGTATTAAACATTCTAAATCCCACACTACTCAATATACAACTTTCATCTACATTCAGGCTTAATTCATTCAACAATATTCTAGAGATGACAATTGGTCTGGTGACGCTCCCATGTATGGCCATTGAGGGTTGCAACTGAAACTGAAAAATGGAACAGCAGACAGGGAGAGGAAGCTTTTAGTCACCTGATAGTTATGCACTATCATGTTCTTGTGGAAAAAAATGAGCACACCAACTCTTTATCACTTTTACCTTTCCCCTTGTAAGTTGCTGTCCCAACACTTCAGGGAGAACACAACTCTGGGAATGATGTTGTCCCACAGGTCCACATCACGCACAATTCTCTCTACAAAGAGGTAATTTTTAGTCCAGACAACAAAGTCGCAGTAGTCAACGTCAACGACATGGAGCGGAGCCTGTACTTGATGGTAGTAGGCATGTCTCCTGTCCAGCTTCACAGTGTCCCCATCGTTGACGAGACAGAAGCCCTGTTCTCCAGCACACAGGCGAAGATTGGCCTCCTCTTGTTTGCTGTATGGGCACTAAAGGTTCAATGAAAAGAAAAGTAATATATTGTACTGTAAATAAGTGTCTGCAGCTCAAAATGTATTGGGAGAGGATCCCCAGACTCAGGATCACGTCACAATCCTATACTTACCCGCTTTACTGGAGCACAATACTGAACAAATAACTTACCTTTATCTCACAGATACCAGTTCCATGGCAGGTGCACGTGACACATCCGTCTGGCGACGCTCCCATGAATGGCCATTGAGGGTTCAGCCAAAGCCCGCTGTCTTTACAGCTGAAACCCTGGTGGTGCAGACTTTGTACTCCTTCATACTGCTTTCGGGCAGTTGCCTCGTATTTGCATCCATACCTGTAATGTATACAACAAGGAACAGAAATAGAACATTGTACATTATAAAACGGACAAGTCAAATCAAGCAATCTGATTTGATCAAGGACTTTGATGGCTGTGCAAGACTAGTCTGTAGAACCTGCTTCAGTCTTGAGGCTGTGATCCTTCCTGCTCTTTGGCTAAACCATATTGGTGATAAGCTCTGGTTTCTGGTCTCCTCCTCTACTGCCTGGACCTGTGGCTGTGTCAGCTCTTCCTGTCTGAAGTCCTGGCATGCATTCTGCAACTATGTTGGGGATAGCTGTAGCATCTCTGGTGTCCTATACTGAGGTAGTGGTTTAGGTAGCTTGCTCACAGATTTAGGGACAAATTCTTTGTAATATAGTTCCTAGCACTTCTTGGGGAATTTCTGCTCAAAGTCTTGAAAAACTGCATATACCTCTCTGATCCTCGCTCCAATTTTGAACCCTGGACTGTGGGACGCTGAAATGTGTGCTTCTCACCTGTCCTTCCAGCAATGGCATCATCCAGTTTTTCCTTTTTGGATTTTACGGATGAAAAGTCTATCAACGCAACTGGAGCAGCAGGAATCTGCACATGTGAGAGACAGACCAACATGTATGTGAACATACATGTAGGTGCAGTGTAACAATGAGACAGGCAAGGACGGCATGAACAGCTGACTGACCACTGGGGTCTGAATACCTTTTTGACATGTGATGGCATTAGCCACTTGCACTTCTCAGTGGTGCAGGATGCAGTCTCTCTCATCTTCCCACCTGCTTCGATTGCAAACAGAACTGCTCCAACATATGAGCAGGATTCTGACAAACTGTATAGACAGCAGTGGCGAGCCGTGACTTTTATACCTAGACCCTCTGACCCCCACCTCTTCCCTCGAGTTATTACGTCACAGCGTATACTTCAGCGGATTATCAAAACAACGGCCCGGGGTGCAAAACGCATCAATGAAAGCCACCCTCTACCACACAAAACAACACCTGTAAATAACCCTATTTGTGTTTGTTACTTTCGTTGCAGTTGTAATTTGGCATGCTTTTATTTTGAAGGCGAGTTAACGCTATTGACAGGAAGTTGTTGTTGTTACGTTTCACAGCGGGCGGAACTTGTCATAAAGTCCGCGATAATAACACCCACCCATTTAGAGGGAAGATACGATTGGTCAATTGTACTGTCATTTGACATTACTCTCTCGTTCAGTTACTATAGCTGGGCCCTCTGTGAATTCATAGCTGGACCGTCTGGACGTCCAACAGCTCCTCTCTAGAGACGAGACGAGCTTCTTTCATGTAACCCTTCACATTCCAACAGAAACTGAATAGGCAGATTCGAAGGATTTTTTTCTTTGGAAATGTTATTTTAAATACAATGAAATCAAATTATTTTGATAAAACTAATGAAAAATATAACTAAAAAAATATATTAAAAAAATAATATATTTTTTTAATGTTTTTAAATATTATTTTGTAGAATATCTTAGGCCCTCACAGAGGACCTAGAGGGCCCTGATGGCTCACCACTGATAGACAGGGACATACTAGAATAACTAGATTGATCGTAAAAGCTAGTAATGGTATAACATGAATATTATAGCAGGCATTATTTTGTCTGAGCTGCAGAAGTGTTGTGTCAAATATGCTTTGGGTTGGGATATTTATTGTATGACTTACCCAGCCATACAGTTACAGTGTGCTATAACAACCTCTCCATCTTCTTTAGCTACAATCCACATTTTTAATGGTGTTTCTCCAGACCTCTGGGAATGGTTGACCTACAAAATTGAAGCTCCAGTTAACAACTTGCTAGTTAGTAACATACATTTAACAACATCAAGCCATAGCTAGCTAGTCTAGTTCTGTTACGTCCCCAGCTCGTTTCGGGGTAAAAGGGAAGCAACACATAACCAGATGGTCTTGGTAAAGAGGTTGTTTTTTAATATTAACCTCAACATAGAGTGACATAAACAACGTGCAGGCTGTTCAAAGGCTCTGAGCTGTCTATACACAACAGTACACAAAAACGAAGGCCACAGAATATCACAGTCACGAATCAGGACACTTAAAGCAGAACTGGTGAGACGTTTCGCACAAGTACAACGCCGTCACCAAAACACAATATATCCTAAGCTAAACACATACACTCACATCAATATCCTAAGTACACACACACCATAAGCACCCGAGTTAACCTCTGTTAACAATATTGTAAGGAAACATATCATCATAAGCACCCGAGTTAACCTCTGTTAACAATATCATAAGGACACACACATAAGCACCAATAACACACATTCTGAGGTATAGCTTAAGTAGCGTCATCAAGAGGCGTCGGGACCTCTTCCGATGGTAGGACCTATGGTAGGAACGAAACAACGTCGCCGACGCGGTAACCATAGTACCTGTCATCATAACACACATACACATATATATATATATATACACACACAGACCAGTTAATGCTGAAGGCAAGGCGACAGCCGTAACACTGCCTTACATGAGTCCATGTAGCTAAAGTTAGCTAGCTAGATGTCTCCTAATAATGCTACTTAGAGGTAAGAAGGTATAGGTAGTTAACACTCACCCGGGCAAAAACAAGGCGACATTTGTTTAATGCCTCTTTGGTGCCGAGGTCATTCACCCATCCACACACGAAGTAGTTGAAAGCTTCCAGGCTTTTATACGCTTTCATTTGGCTAGCCGTGTAGTAGGAGGTATGAAGGACGAGGTAGCTGGTGATATCCATCGCCTCGACAGCGGGCAAATCTGATAAATCACGAGAAAAGTCGCTCTTTTTCAGCTGATACGGATCGTATCTGATGTGTGCTGTGATTTTTTCACGATATCTGCGGCGTGCAGATTCATTTAATTGTTTGACATAGTCGGTGTCCTCCATGATTCCTGCGTTGATGAATGATTGCGTTTTCACTTCCTGACCTCCACTTGAATTTCCCGCGTCGTAGAAGTCACGTGACTGAAACCAAGCTATTCAGTTCACTTTCTCCTACTTCCTGTATCCGGTTTCCTGTCTAACCTTCAGTACACATTTTACAAAAATATAAATGTGCAAATATGAAACATAGGCTACAGGTCAATATCACCTTGCTATTGGTAGCTGAACTGTCAATAGGCCTACCCCAAAACATATTCTTAGATATAAATACCTATGAATGCTCCTTAGGGACCTGAGAAACATGATGCACAGTGAGCCCCATACAGGGCTGGAGGGTGGGTTACATATTGTAACCCTAGTTGTGGGGGAAAACGTCTGTGTAGCAATGCAGGAGGAGTCACCGACTCAGGAAGGAGACACGAGGAGAGCAGGAGCTTTGATGTCAAACACTGAGGGTTTACAGATGTAGCGCTTCATTTCAGACGCCTACCCGTGCGGGTCCGTGATCGGCACGGGGTGGGCCCCTGCTGAAAAGGAAAACCCCCCGCAGGACGTGAAATGCCCCCTTGATAAATACCTTTAATTATAATGAAACCAGCTGCAATGGATCATGGATCCACCAGGGGGAGCCGTGATTAAAAAGCTGCCACACTGGAACTCATGTGAAATAAACAGCTGATCTACAGGTCTCTGATATAGCGGATATTTGTAAAGATCCATATGTCACGGATAGGATCATATTCCGTGCTAAATAAGAGACATGTAATCATTTACTAAACATCACCATGTTTTTATTTAACAAAATAATGTTTAATTCACGTTGGCGTAAGTACAAAACCATCGCTATGTTTTTAGATCAGGAAATTCAGCCCGGCTCAAACAAACGATTTTCAATCATCATCCTCACGATCATTAATGTATCATATCGCGAGTTGAAATTAATGCACTAAATGTAATCCACGTGAGTTTACAACAACAAAAATAATCGCTTTGTTTTTATATCACATCCGACCGGAGGAAAATGAAACACGGCTCTCACTACCGATCATCCTAATCCCACGGGCAAACAATAATATGTACAGTGTTAATAGTTTACTGTATTATTAGTGTCTAACATTACTGGGGATTTCGGAATGGTACTGGATTTTGATTTATTGTATCGGCTTCATATCACAATATATTCCCGAAGTCTGAAATGCAAAAATGTCTCACATTAGGGCAATTCACCCTACATGTAATCATTCAAACAAAATCATATTTCGTTTCTTTTTAAAGAAATAAATGTGGTTTAATCCACATAATTTACTGTGTTAATTGTTTACTGTAGTATTGTGCACATTACTTTTCGCTGCTTGTTGCACCCGTGGTTAGAAGCTAAACTGCATTTCGTTGTCTCAGTACCTGCAATATGTGCAATAACAATAAAGTTGAATCTAATCTTGAGCAGGAACAAATGTATTTAGGCTTCTTAGTACATATCTGACATTAACGATTAAACACATTTGTGCATTCTTTAAACCGAGTCAAGCCGACTCCGGAGGTGGCAGCACATTAAAGTGTGCACCTGATTGTTTAACTTGAAGGTGCCGGATGACATTTAATCATTCAAACAAAATCATATTTCGTTTATTTTAAAATAAATGTGGTTTAATCCACATAATTTACTGTGTTAATTGTTTACTGTAGTATTGTTTAACTTGAAGGTGCCTGATGTGAACATTTCCAGAAGAACTATAGCTTGAATGGCCTTTGTATACAGTAGGCCTACAGTATAGCCCAACCATTTACACCTTCCTTTTTTCCCCGTCCAAAGTTTGAATTGGATAAAGGTAATGGTTATCGATGGTGCTTTTATAGCCTATTGTATAATAACTGTGTGATTTATATTGCTTTTCAAATGCATATGGCCACCCATTTACACTGTTCTTCCCGTCAAGAATATGAATAGAACTTAGTTAGATCACTTTACATTTCTGCAAATACATTTTTAATCACACACGTCTCCCCACGTCTCCCCGTCCCGAAAATAATAAATAAAATAAAAAGAGGAAACCATTTTCAAGTTCAGTTTTCACTGTTTTATTTAAAATAACTGCCATAACAGACACCATACTGTAGGCCTATCTGCTGCGGAAACCAGGACGAGCTATTTCGGGATCTGTTTTTCGGGGGCTCCTCAGTCTCTCATTTACCCGGCTCCTGATCGTATGCCACTGGTCAATGTTCAGATTTGGGAACCAATTGGAAACATAGGACTCAATCTTTTTCAACCTCTTGACGGAAAAAAAGGAAGGTGTAAATGGTTGAATGATGAATAAACAGTTAGGAGGGGTACAGTATGAATACACTAGATATACACAGCAGCCCAGCCTGTGAGCAGTATGAACACCAATGAGCGCTCAGCTCGAGATACCAGCGAGTCGAGAGAGAGAGAATGATATCTGCATTTTCTCTTTTGGTTTGATTAGGACACATCCTGGGGATTGTGTTTACTAACATTGACCAGACCGTTCACCAGCCCCCACCCCCCATGTTGCCTATGCTGTCCTGTGTTGCGAACTCTTTGTTTAAAACGAATTGGCCATCGGAATGTGTGGAGGAATTCTCCCAAGGGTCACATTCCACAGCTCTCCCCCCCCCCACTCCTGTGATCTCCCAACCCCCAGTCTGTAGGTTTGTGTTGTCACTCACACATTCATGCATTTTAATATGTTGTGCATATTTCTATGCCGTAATTCATACTGGTCCTCTCACACACATACATTCTCCTTACAGTATACATACATAGGCTATATGAGTCCGTGTATCTACGGACCATTTGTTTTTCTTTATTAAAAAAGTAAACGGAAAAGCGTCTGAGAGGCGTTCTTGCCCTTTTGCTTTTTACCTTACTAAATGGTCTATTGGTCAGTGGAGCGAGGGGGAGGCCCGCGAAACTCGCGGAAGTGATTTCAAAACAAAAAGCACTCGTTTGCTTGGAACAAAGAAAACGGCCAAGACACACATTGAGTCCAGAAAATGAATGTTATTAAGGGCTGTAAATATAATAAGCCTGTGTCTAAAATTGACAACAGGCTTATTATATTTACAGCCCTTAAGATACACTTTTGTGTTTAACAGCTGACCACTACCATTAGATCAGTGGTTCTCAACTGGTGGGTCGCGACCCAAAAGTGGGTCGCGGACCCGTTTCGAGTGGGTCGCCGATGTGTGAGTGAAGAAAAAAAAATTGGGAGAAAAAAAAAATTGGAATTTCTTTTTTCGGGAAAAAGTCAAACTTTTATTTTGAAGGCCCGATTTTCTAACGCTGTCACATAGTGATCATCTTCTCAATAAAATATCTTTGCTGATGTTTTTTCGAGTCTTCTGGCCAATCAGAATCAAGATTGTTGCCGGAAGTCCCCACGGAGAATAACTTTGTGGTAGAACTCTTCTTTATACATCCATGGTTACAACTTCAGATATAAATGAACACATAATGAAATATGACCAACGGTCTGATGACTGACAGGTCACAGAACAATGGGAGCTATCTACCCTTACCCACAATTTAAAGTAAGTCACACAGACTATCTCCTCTTTACTCTTCTCGCAGCAAGATGTCAGAACAAAGTGAAAAACAAACAATGGCATAAAATAATATTAATATGTCGGGTAGTAATAGATTTATTTATTTTCTTCTCAGTGTACCAGAATGCATAGTTTATGTTAGTATTTCTAAAAATCTCCTGGGGGAGAATCCCCCCAGACCCCCCTGCTGGAGTTGGGTTTTCAGCATGCGTGCCTTTTTATATAGTTCAGCTTTGATTCCATCATGTCATTAAACCTTTTTAAAAGCATACTTTAGTTCTGTGAAGGGATATAAGGGATATATGCACTGCACTTCACTTTTATTAATATTGTATGCTGAAAAGCGTATATATTACAGCACGATTTTTTGTTGAATAGATTTGAGTGCTTCAAAATGTTGGGTCGCGATGTATTGACCAAGTGGGTCCTGAGGCCTGACCAGTTGAGAACCACTGCATTAGATGGACCTTTATTAATCCCCGTGGGGAAATTCAGCAGTAGGAAGCAGCAACAGGGTAAGCGTGAAAAAAAACAGGACAGTAAAGATTCACACAGGTCAAAATAGAGGCAAGATCAAAAATAGGATCAATAATAAAGCAAAATGGTAATGACAACAATAACCAAAGACTATGGAATGGGGGATAAGAGGAAAATAAGAGTAAGATAACTGAGAGCATACATACACATTTGGTCATTCGAGCTATGAGGTACTAAAAGTTAAAGTGACAAGTGAAAAGTAGGATGGATCTGTACATATGACATATATATATATATATATATATATATATATATATATATATATATATATATATATATATATATATATATATATCTAAATATTTATCTACTAATAATAATAATAATATAGTATAACTTATTACTGTGGGTTGCGCAGACAGTATTTATTTTGTTTACATTATTGCATTATTGCCCCCTTGATGGCTACGGGCACAAAGGACTGTCCGAGGCGCTTGGTGCGCTGTTTTGGAGCGATGAGTCTGTGGCTGAATGTACTCCTCATCTTCACTAGCTCTGCATGGAGTGGGTGGGAGGGGTTCTCCAGGATGCTGTCGAGCTTCTTCCTCGTCCTCCCCTCCACCACCTCCTCCAGATTGTTCAGTTTTACTCCGACTACAGAGCTAGCCTTCCTTACAAGCTTGTTCAGCCTGACAGTGTCCCTAGCGTGTGTGTTTCCACCACCGCACGCCACGGCAAAGAAGAGCACACTGGCCACCACAGACTGATAGAACGTCTGCAGCAGCCTCGTGCACACGTTGAATGACCTTTATTGCATGACATACTTTGTTTTAGTAGATTTCGCATGAGAGCAAAATGTATAAATATGAGCATTAAAATATATGAATATGAGAACAAAATGCATGAATGTGTGAGTGACAATATATGAATGTGTGCATTGAAATATGATAATATGAGAGCAAAATGTATGAATGTGTGAGTGTAAATATATACGTGTGTGAGAGTGAAAATGTATGTATGTAAAAGGAGAATATATGTGTGTAGGAGTGAAAATGTATATATGTAAAAGGAGAATATATGTGTGTAAGAGTGAAAATATGCTGCATTTTGAATGTCCGATAGTCCACCATTTCCACCGGAAATATCAAACATTTAATAAAAGTGAAAAACAATGAACAAGACTTAACGTATTAATAATAATTAATTCTATTTATTCCGTTTGGATGTAGGATTTTTGACTTTGTTTAGAGCAGTGATCTTCTCTGCAGCAGAGAGCTAAGCGCTGTCAGACCGGACCTAATCCTGAAAAGTATTATCATCTGAAATTAATCATTATGTTATTAATATTAAATACATATAAGTATTGTTAAAACTTGTATTTAGAAATACTCTGTCGTAATTATTGATGCATAAATGTGTTCATCCATTCAATGTGGCATCTGCTATAATGGGGTTAATGTATGATATTACTTAATAATACAATACATTAGAATATATGATATGATAATTATATTTAAGTTTTATTCATTTCTCATCTTATTTTTGATTTTATTAATCTGTGCTATCCTGTTTTTCACTCTCACTACTGTGTAAAAACACCCCAACAATATTACAAAAAATATACTGCATAAAGCAAACTATATACTTTATTTGATCCAAAACTGATGTTTTTTCATTATAGTAGCCTGTGAAAACCATAACAAATAAGTGATTAAATGCTACAGTATTCAGCAAACACAACTGCAGAGCTGCAAACATTGCAAACAGACTAAGTTCTACAACACCCAGTTGTCTTTGTGTATTTGTGAATGAAGTGCCATCTCATGGTTAAATCCTGTAATTGAACAAATGGAGAACTTTGGCAACGCCCTCTAGCAATCTGGCAACACCCCCAGCCACTGGGATCCGCTGGGTTTTTGACTGGGACACACCCATGTGAGTCCTATCTGGAGTGCTACATCTGTATTTCAGAGCTTCGGCCGGAGGATTCACAAAACAAGTCCAAGAGCCAGAGGTTCTGACTTCACGGTAGAGTTGCCACGTCAATTCTGAAGAACTCTACCCCAGACCCATGTATTTAGCTAGTTCAGAGAGAATAATCAACATTGTGCATAACAAGATAGAATGATAACACCTCTATCAGCTGACGCCAACAGGCAGGAACAGGGAGACAAAACACTGAGAGCACAGCAGCCAAGGTTTGGTGCGGGTGATGAGTTCTGTATGATTTGAAGTTTATTGATGAGTTTGTTGGGAATGCCTGAGAGGATGGCATTACAGTAGTCAATACAGGATGTGACGATTGCGTGAACCAGGACTTCAGTGTTTGATTGAGACAGCAATGGGAAGAGTCTGGATATGTTGCGTATGTGGAAGAAAGCAGTCCAGGCGGTGTTATTTGTGTGAGGTGCAAATGAGAGGGAGCTGTCCAGGATGACACCAAGGTTCTTAACTTGGCTGGAGAAGGGAACGGATAAACTATCAATGATGAGGCAGGGAGGGTGGAGCTTTGGAGTGGGTTGATTTGCTGCCTTTGAGTTTCAGCAAGTTGCTGCTCATCCAGCTCCTGGGGTCCTGGTGGCAGGTGGTGAGAGAGGTGGGGGGAGGGCAGTGTTGAGTTTGGTGTATATGTAGACCTGTGTATCATCGGCCTAACAATAGAAGTGGACATTATGATGACGGAGGATAGTGCCAAGGGGGAGGTAAATGATGAGCAGGAGTGGACCCAGTTCTGACCCCTAAGGGACACCTCGTGAGACATTGTTTTCTGTCTATAAGGTAGGATGAAAACCATGAAAGTGCAATACCAGTGATCCCAATGTCAGCCAGGCATTTGATGAGTAGTGGATGGGAGATGGTGTCAACGGCAGCTGTGAGGTCGAGGAAGGTGAGAATGGTGAGCAGTCCAGAGTCTGCTGCACGGAGGAGGTGTTTGGTGATTTTTTTCCCAGGGCTGTTTCGGTGCTGTATTTTTGCCGGAAACCAGATTGGAAGGGTTCATGAAGGTTGTTTGTGTCGAGGTGTGACTGAAGTTGGGCAGCAACCACTCTTTCAAGTGTTTTTGAGATGACGGAGAGCTTGGAGATGGGCCAGTAGTTGTTCAGCTCACCTTGATCAGCACCAGGTTTTTTAAGGGTTGGTGTGACTGCGGCAGTCTTGAGGTTTGGCGTTACAGTTACAGTTGTGAGGGAAGAGTTATTTATTCTTGTGATCAGTGGGTAGGTAGAGGGCAGACAGGCTTTAACGAGTGCAGTGCAAGAGGGGGGGGCACTAATTATTGATTTGCATGTCTTTTTGCAACACGTTGGTTAAGATGCAAACCACGGAGACTCCCAATATTGTTAATTGATGAACTTACTATCCATGATAAAATGATATTGATTAGAGGCAAACCCAAAAGCAGATGTTAAGTGCAAACATGCAGAGGTTAAGTCTTACGAAGCATAGGTGCTTTTCTGCACATTTCAATGTGCACAGCCTACATTTAGCTATGTAGAGATTTGACCATACTCAATAGTATATTGGTAGCTTCTGTTCCTTAACACTGCTGTCTCCTCCTTGTATGTTTCATGTAAAACTAAACAGAGCAAATATGCTCTCGCCTTGAGCGTGTTTCAAAAATGGCTTTGTTCTTATTTAATCATACATTTATTTAGATTTGCCGTTTTCATTTCCAAGCAATCACTTTTTAATCATTTATATTTTGATTTGTTGGAAATGAGGGCAATCTCAAGGGCCTCACTTCAAACCTCAGAATATGATTAGCTCCTTTCTTCTTTTTTGATTGCAGGGCCTTCCATTTCTGGTAAATGCTCTGTCCTTTTTCGCTTTAATTTGCAGGACCAGCAACCTTTTCTTTAAATTCTGTATACAGTAGCAAGAATAATTTGTTCCTAGCAAATTAAAACCCTTACATTTGTAGAAGTAAAATGGATGAATTCTCTTTTTTTTCTTATTTATGAAGAAGTAATTAACCCTTAACCACTTCCCTTTGCCAACCGAGAGAAGCTGCGGCTAATGAATGCGTTTTCCAGTGGTGGTGCATTGTGCGAACAAACAACATCCTTGAGAGCCATCTGCCACAACTGGGTCACACCAAACCCAAAACAAGTAAATTATTTGTCGCTTTTAAATTAAGATTCAAAATGCAATTATGATTAAAAACTAAAACTTTGAAAGGGTCAAGTCTTTATGCAAGTGACCTCAATACGACAAACATTTGCATATCTAAAGAGACTCTGTATAATTCCTCTCAAAGCTCATGTGAGTGGGACTAACCCTTAATGAGATACATGCCGGCTGTGTGCCAACACAGTATTACAAACAGATAATATAGTGTACACTGAAAGGCTTTTATTTGTAAAGTTGAAAGGTTGTGGGGAATGCTAAGGGTGAATTTGATTTAGAGTTTTATCTTCTTTGTTTTTTCACAAGCATTCCATGAATAGTTACTATTTTTGAGCTTTCCCAGCTTTAGGACAAAGATCAGTTTTATTTCAAAGCAAAAAAAAGTAGCTTTTAAAGAGTGAAGGGTGGTTAGAAGGGAAGAGGGTAGAGAAACATTAAAAGGAAACTTTTTCAAAAACAGAACAAAGCTGTGTCTGCAAGCCGTACATTTAGAGAGTTAGTCTGTGGGGGGGGGGGGGGGGGTGTTGGGGGGAGGTTCGGCACAGAGAGGATTTCTCCCAGGGATGGGATGAGATTCTGCATAACCTAGCTTTAAAGGCATATGTCTCAATCCTAATGTAAAGGCGCTTCCCTAGCTCTGAACGGACTAACTGTATTAGAAGTGTACCGTACTATACTGCCAGAGACATCACTTGTTAGTGCGTGTGAATCTGGGTCAGGGGAAGTGGTGACAGCGGCAATATGATATGTTGGCATAAGGACTCTGTTAGGAGCTGACATACGCGCCTTACACCACCATTAAAACTTCATCAAGGAAACACATACAGATCATTAAATTTTAAAATGTTTCTATTTCTGTAAGGACTCTTCTGGAAGGTGACATCATATGTCCCATTAGCTTGCAGAGCAACTTGAACTGGAGCCTCCTACCTAACCAAGACCCTCACATTCCCCCCTGTGTCCCAGCTGCAGCACCGCCCCCTCCCCAAATAGAGACATGCAGAACATCTAGCAATACATATTGATCTCATGTTCAGGTTCATATTTAAATGTAGTGTCTCTACTATGACATGTAGTCAAATATGTTGTGTTAATGTTATGAAATGTTTCCTCATAAATGATGCGGTAAGCAGGAGGACAGAATTACGTCTCAACTGACGCCGTTTTGCATTTCTATAGGTTGTAGATATGAGCATGGTTTTATATACTATCATGTTTAATCGCTTGATAAGTCGCTCGTAAAACACAGGAGGTATGGAAACTAAGAACACCATATGTGGTCAATTGTACAGCTAATATAACACAACACATTAGTTGTATTTCCTTTAACTGGTGGATTATGGATATATAGTTGCTGAACGAAAGCTGGAACAGAAACCATCAAATACAAACAAATAATTCAGATCCAGTCGTCATGACTCCACTCCGGAGGGATTCCCCGATCATTTCTTACAGTTTCTCATCAAGGGGGGGGGTCTCCTGTCCCCAGTACAAACACACTGCCTGAGCTATGTGTATTTATTTTGTCATGAACCTTTTTCGGACCACTTATTTATTTATGTTGGTGACGATCCGACCTCCATGCTGCTACTCTGGTTCAAACTGCATCCACCAAACAATATGATTTATCTCCACCTCCCCAAAATAACCAAACTCTGACACGGTGTGAGACGTCTTTTTTAGCTGTTCTTTTGTCATTTCCTGCGATCTTCTTCATGAAGTCAGTCAGAATGAATGAATGAATGGGTTTTTCTTTGACTATTTATAGGCAAATATGGGCGTTACGTGAAGCCCGCAAAAGCTGCACCGCATTTCGAGTCGATTGTGATTTATAAAGGGAAACCGGCGTAGGAAGTGCCGTACGCACTTTCCTCGCCGGTACGCAATGTTTGATGAATCGGAAAATGTCCGTACCTATTTTTTTTATTTCTACTACGTAAGCAACTTTCCCACGTGAATCCTACGCACGGCATTATAAATGAGGCCCCAGAGCTCAGAATAACTTGATTGATTTGTGTTGACCCAGGTGGAACCAAACTATAAAGCCACCTATCCGTAACTAAAAAGGAAAAGCAAAAATGGTAACACTCACTCAGGATAGAGGGTGTCGTTTTTCTCATACTGATATTCTGAACAATCTGTGCTGTTGTATTTGCTGTAAAGTGTCTCTACTTTAGGCTATTTTTATTATATGTACAGCACTTTGGCTCCACCAAAAATCGTTTATAAATGTGCTATATAAATAAAACTTGATTTGATTTGTTGTGTTGAGAAAATTCAGGAGAATATTTGCTATTGTTCCAATGATAATAAAGAAACATTTGCATAAAGCATATTTGTCCACTCATATGTTGATAAGAGTATTACAAACTGGAAAATATTCCTCAAAGGTACATTTACAACAGATACAAAATGTGCGATTAATTTGCGATTAATCGCGATTAACTATGGACATCATGCAATTAATCGCGATTAAATATTTTAATCGACTGACAGCCCTAATAAAAACACATAATGTTAACTAACTAACTAACTAAGCATTCAGAAATGTCCTGCTGCAACCGAGATGTCTGCACCTCCACCAAAACCTCTTGCTTGAACACATGCATTGCTCTGAGATGACATGTTTATTCCACACTCGTAATCACAGCAAGCATGGTAACGTGACTCTCGCCGGCTCATGCCCCCCTCTTCTGCAGGGGGGCGTGGTCAGCTGCTGCTCAGAATTTTCAAAGACAGGCTTGGAATAGAGCGAAAATGAGCGAAACGAGGCATGGCTAAAAAATGATCTGTTTGGTATTTTGAAAAATAAAATGTATAAATATACCTTATATAGGTATGGTCATATACTATATCATTTAAATATAGCATGATAGGTCTCCTTTAAGTATTATATATTTGACTTTCAATGAATTATAAGTGTTTTATAATGCCTCATGGATTCTCTTGATTAGTTATTATGAGGTTGACTAATAGGCTTAAACATTATGATACATCTACTCACTTATACGCAGCTCAAAAACCAAAGTAAGAACTTGCAGGACCATGCAGCTTGTTTGTATGTGTTAAGCGAAGTATGTTGTAATGCTTCTCATTTATTTCATGCATCTTAATGTAATTTTGTTGGCGGTTGGGGGAGTGTAATGCATTTATTTAAAATATTTATGCAGCAGAATATCTGCTTGGTATGTATGAAAATGCATAGCACGAGTATTATAATTTCAGTTCTACTTTAAGAGGTTTTGACTTTTAATATGTTTGTATTGTTAGAAATAAGACGTTCTCTTTTTTTAGGGGGGTTATTGCAATTTAATTGGTGTATTGTGCTTCACAGAGGCCTCAGAGCTCTGTCTGCACATTATTCTGTTACACTGCCTTTTCAGCTGGCTGAGCACTATCTTGCTGCAACAAACCAGCAGAGACACAGATATTTGTGCATAATGCACATAAACCCACATCCGTCAAATCAATTTTTCGATACCTGTCAATTATGATTACACATAATAATATACGGCTGCTTTGTTGCATTTCCAGTTATTCAGAAAATAAGTGATTTGAATAACTCAGCCATTGGAACGGAGGAGTCTCCTCACCACTTAATAGCAATTGTCAGCCAATGAAAGGTTTTCCAGAACGCGGCTGTTGTGTTGAGCCGAAGGGAAACAACTGTGGATGGCTTCCATGGCAACTCGGAAATGGGAGGGGCTGTTGGAGCAGATGCCTGTGAAATGTGCTAAAGAAACAAACAAGCATGAAAACATGTGAAAAGGAAAAAAAGCGAAGTCTTCTCTTCGTCGTGTCATATTTATAAGGGCTCAGAACAGTCTCATAATACACACATGCACACAGAAGGATTCACACTTGTACTTCATGATCCGCAAAAGGATTCACTTGTGTTTTTCAATGCACACACAAATGTGTTCCGTTTCATATACTTGTAAATAAAATCCAAATACAGAAAAAAGTTTTACATATGTATTTTTGATCCTTACATATTTGTTTCCGTTTAAATCCCCTGAACCTGCAAACACAAACCGCTTCCTGTGCACGGATCGCTGTGCATTCGTGTGTGGGTTTTTTGAGACTCCCCTGACGGTCAGCCGATTCGTACTTGTAATTTCTCTCATCTATAGCCAATCAGATGTCTCCTCCAGTCTAAGCCAATCACATGAGCGCGCCCCCACGAGGGTAGGATTTCTTGAGAGCTGCGTGTCTCCGTCAGACTCAGCAGCTGATCTGATCTCTCTCGCGTCCGGTTATACTTCACTCGCATTTATGTCCATATCGATCAGATCCAGCTCTCCTGATCGGCCTTTATAGAGAGCATCAAACTATTAAGAGTGAATATCGGCCGATAATGACCGGCGGGGCCCCCCCCAACCCGATTTTAAGTATATCCATGCCAATCTGAGTTCTTCCATGCACATGTTGTTCACCTTCAAATATTCACTGTCCTTTGTTGTGACTAAGTGCTGCACCTTGGCTTTCCTTATCTTCCTAACACACAGACACACCCTCTTTAAAACAATATTGATTACGTTAAGCCTCCGTTAGCGTTTCTGCACATCATACCACCCCTCCATTTACTATCTACAATTTTGTCCTTCAATGCACCTCCATTTAGACTCCCCTAATCCGTGCAGCTTCTCTGTATCTATATCTGATTACACTTGGTTTTACAGGCTTGCTGAGCACGCCCGGTGTCACAGTGAAACTCCCACATATTTTGCATGTTATCTTCTGCTGCCACTGGATGTCCTGCAGAGTGTGATGGTGGAGGTCATCCAGCCTGTTATTGAAAGAAAAGATCCGAGGTGCAGGTGGAGAAAGGGCTGGAGCAGCAGCAGCTGTTAGTGCTTCAGTGCCGCCTCATTATGCTAATCCTGCAAAGAGCCTCCATAGGATGCAGACATGCATGAGCTTCAATTGGCTTTGAAGAACAGAACATGCTTAAGGAAAAATCCACAAGGGGCTGTGTTTTACTT
The DNA here is from genome assembly GCA_902827135.1 of Harpagifer antarcticus. Lineage (NCBI taxonomy): Eukaryota > Metazoa > Chordata > Actinopteri > Perciformes > Harpagiferidae > Harpagifer > Harpagifer antarcticus. Next base: position 2,294,731 of record CADEHL010000172.1, on the reverse strand, counting down.
TCTGTGTAAATGTGTGTGTGCAAGCCTCTGTTCCACCATCTCTCTCTCTCTCTCTCTCTCTCTCTCTCTCTCTCTCTCTCTCTCTCTCTCTCTCTCTCTCTCTCTCTCTCTCTCTCTCTCTCTCTCTCTCTCTCTCTCTCTCTCTCTCTCTCTCTCTCTCTCTCTCTGACCAGATGGATGGATGGATGATGGATGGATGGATGGTTGGTTGGATGAACGGATGGATGGTTGGGTGGATGGATGGTTGGTTGGATGAACAGATGGATGGTTGGTTGGATGAACTGATGGATGGATGGATGGATGGGTGGAAGAACAGATGAATGGATGGATGGATGGATTGATGGATGGTTGGGTGGAAGAACAGATGAATGGATGGATGGATTGATGGCTGGATGGTTGAAGGGTTGTATGGTTTAATGAGTATGGAGGTGGATGGTTGGACAGATAGATGGAATTGGACTGAGAAGAAGGGATGGACAGGTGTACAAAGGACAGGTCTAGCTATATAAAAGCTATATAAAAAACTTAGCAGTAGTTATGCTTTAGGAATATTAGAGTTAGTTAAAATATTTGAGTCATATTTTTGATCATTTGGTGATCATGTGTTTCATTCATGCTGAACAATCAGCTGATTGGTATTGAGCACTGATTGGTATTATGGAGGTATTAGGCTACACAAAACTATGTTCGCTTCTCAAATTGTTTGAGAGCTCAATCAAAGAACGTAGGCTTTTAACAAAAAAATAGCTTTATATCCATTCTCTGAAATGTTATATCATAAACTTATAACACCTCAATTGACAGTATTCAAAGTATATGCCTTTCTCGTGTCCCGTTACTTGACGCTACGCCTTTCACATTGTATAAGAAGATTACAGAATCTCCATCATTGAAATCCCTTTTGAGAGGAGCAGATATTCTAAATTGAGTTCATCCTCCCATCACTAAAGAGAACATACTGTATGTCATCAAATGCTGAATAAAAAACTTGCTAACATTCAGCCAAGCCCTGCAGCAGCCACAGGAAAAATGACTCTTTCAGAACTGGTGTTTACGAAGCCAAGAAGTCAGCCGAGGACGAAGGTCCCTCAACAAAACGAGAATTTTGACACGGATCGCTTTTTCCTTTTTCTAACAATGACCGGAACTTTTACCAAGTGTGATGTCAAAGTTAGCGTAACCCTAATGCAGAAGTCATTTTGACCAGGTGGTATAAGATCAGGGTTTGTATATTAATATTTGAAACCGTAGCATCATTCTTGATTTTTAGAAATCAGCCTGTCCTCGGTACACCTGTAAAAAACACTTTTGTATGTCTAAAGTTGTTTTCTTTATTTCAAAATTATTTACACAATCAGTTAAAATCACCTTGCCTACTTATGGCTTGAAGCAAGAAGAAGGAAACAGATGTCCTTAGCTGTCTGTTTGTTTTTCATCCAACCAATACAGCTTCCATGAGTCATAAACACAGGTGCGCTATCAAAACGATGATTTATTTTTTTATATTTCTTATAGTCCCTGGGAGCCTCTGAGAAGCAGGAGAAACTTCACACTCATCTCCACATTAGTATGCTTCCTGCTGAACGGACCCCTGAGGCAGGATTTAAAGCAGTTTGCTTCCCTTTGGCAATTAGCTGACTTTCACAAAACTCCTTCACAAAACTACGCATTTTCCCTAATGCGTCTACAGTACATTATTTGAGATACTAAAGTTTGAGACATCCAGTATAAATATTGTGCATGTGATGGTGGGAACTTCCATAAAGGTTATTACCCATCCCCTTGTGTGTTATGAAGGTTTTTCTGCATGTAAATGTTCTGCAGAGTCACAAACCCTCAAAGTACACCCTGTAGCGAGTAAAACTCTAACACAGAGAAGACCTGTCTATGCTGCCCCAGAACGCCGCATTGGAGATTTCTCATGTTCCATTGTTTACTTCTTGGGTAAAGTGATGTATTTCGGGTATAGTCATAACGTAACGGCTCCGCAGATTGGTCCAAATCAAATGGACCAATCCGCGGAGCTGTTACGTTACGTCCGCGGAGCTGTTACGTTTGGACCAATCCGCAGACTTCCTCACACACACACTCGGCGGGACGTTGCGAGGCTCGCAGCTGCGAGGAGCGGGACACTGTGAGCTGGCTCACTGGTGTGGGGTCGGCGAGACAGTGAGACACCGCGGAACTCAGCCTGAGCACACACACAAACTCCCAGCCAGGCTGCGGGTGTGTGTGTGTCTCGCTGTGTTTCTCAATCGCGAGTACACAATATTTCAAGTATACTACGTCATCGAGTGGCGCCGAAGGACTGTTTAAATCCATGTTAAATCAAGCCCCCAGGAAGTGCGCTGGACTCAGATGAAAATATTCGTGCTGGCCAAACGGCGGTACTACACTTCCGTTTGGTTGCCAGGCCCGGAAACACTTTTTCCCATTGACTTACATGGGGAAAGAGTGGTCTGTAGATCGTTGGATACTTTTTTTTAAACTAAATAAACTACCCAGTATGAACACTTGTATAGCCCTTATTAAAAACATTCGTTCCTCAAGTTGTAAAAATGTGCTAATAACGTTATTCTGAGAGTTATTTCCCTCTGCGCCGCCCGGCACGTTCATGTTACGTGTCCCGACCAATCAGAGCACACTGTGCTCACAGGAAGGGTGGGGGCTGGAGCTATTGGAGCTACAACGAGCCGTTAAAGGCAGAGAGTGAAATTCAGTGAATACAATACACGTAGTTTACAGAGATGCTGTTTGAGAAACCAATGTGAGTTGCGTTTATCTTTACCCATGGATGCACAATAAGAACGGACCCATATCGTCTTACTGCCATCCCACGGAGCTGTAATAATGGATATATTGCACATGTTTGCTATAATTCATTATCATACTACATGGGCTGTATGATTAAATCTTGTACCGTAAATGTTGTATTAAATAAAGTTAATATTACTTATTATTATAAGTATATATATATATATATATATATATATATACACAGTGCAATCATTCTTTCATGCTAAATGAAGCTCTGTTGCTTGGATATCACTAGATCCTGTTACAGCGTAATAATGCGGTGCTGTTACGTGTACGCAAATTGACGTGCTTGATGTGAACGAGCATTTTGGTTAAAGTTGCGCATGCGCTATGAGCGCACATACGGGTACTTCTCAGGCATGCCGGTAATCTCTGACGTTTCACTCTCTCAAAAGTTGGGCCATTTTATCATCATGCGCCAATGAGCAACTCTCATAGGAATGAATGAGGCCCCGCCTCCCACGCTGTATCCAGTTCTTATTATACATCCATGTGTTAAATGCTCAGCATTCTGCGCCACTCGATGACGTAGTATACTTGAAATAGTTGCTCTGCAGCAGTTTTACTCGCGATTGAGAAACGACCAGAGAGTGAATACACATAGGGGAGGGTGGGGTAAGTTGAGCCATTTTTTAGTTATGCTGTCCTCTAAGGAAGGAGAAATTACACATAGTAAAATGAAAGCACACACCTATAATTCAGAATGTCTCCTATGTCCTATCAATGGCAATGCTAGGAATTATTATTTGATCAAAGGCAGTGAAAATATGACTTCTTAAAAAGAAGTGGTCTTGTGGCTCAACTTGCCCCGGGTTAGGGGTAAGTAGATCCAGGTCAGGGGGTAAATTGAACCACTGTTCAAACCTGGGCATACCTGTTCAAACCTGGGCATACCTACAACAAATCTTAAAGGTAACTATAAACAATAAATAACAAACCAAATACAAGTTTAGTTTTTCAAATATTTTTTATATACATTTCGAATTGAATTGATTGATTTTTTTTTAACATGTTAAAAGGAAAAGTAATCATACAAATGGTGATACAATTTCATACATCTTACCAATCAAACACAGGGTAAATTCAACCTTAAATGTAGCCTACAGTGAGCTCTTATTATCAACTTGGCCTACTTTCATTCATTTCTCCATTGAAAAACTGGCTCAACTTACCCCAAGGCCCATGGTTCACTTTACCCTATAGAGAGGCGAAGTCCCTCCCCTTCCGGTGGGACTCATGGGACCTTATTTCGGAAAAAGTTTGTATTGAAGTCAATGGAGAGAGAAAGATTATCTTTCGATCCCGTTTGAATTGTGCCACGAATTACACATATGATGTAGGTCAATCTTAAATAATAATTTCCATGTCAAAAAAGTCACAGTTTGTCGTAAAACTGTTGAAATATAAGACTATGAAAAATACGCAACTAGAAAGACTACAAATCCCAGAGTCGCGTAAGTGATGTCATAACTGTTTTCCTCCACTAAGAGATAGCTAAGATCAGTGCCATATAGATAGAATCTATCTATATGGCGTGGGCAAAGATAAGATAACTTTAACAAGATGCCTGTGTGCTTAGTACCAGGTTGTTATCATACCAGCAATGGGTCTTGCTCATTATTTCACTTCCCGTCTGATGAAAGGACCAGGAGTGGCTGGATCAAGTTAGCTACCTAGCTAGTAGCTAGCACGTTAGTTAGCATTACAGCCTTGTCATTTTTATTAGCCTTAACATGAAGTAACATTAAGTAATTCAACATGTTAAACAGTAAGAGTAGTAGTCATATTTTGTGAACCCTTTGAAGAGTACTGTCACACCGGTATGATCATTCTATAATACACAATTTAAGCCCGGGGGAATAATGCTAACGCTACATTAGCATCGGCGATCTTTTCTACTTCACGCTATCTGCACAAATGGTTGACATTCAACATTAAAAATACCAGGCAGTTCAGAGAGAATCAAAGGAAGGCAGGCAGCTTTGCATGACATTCTTCTGGACGTGTTTCATTGTGGTGATAGTGAGGGTAGTCAATCCTTTTGTTGACAAGACAGTAGTGACGGCCATCTTGGTGATGTGTGTTGTTCTGCTAGACCAGAGATGTAGTTCATTCAGCGTTTCACACAAACAAATGTGTTACTTCACAATTTTTACTTGCAAAATTATCTTTTAAATTGACAAACATATGTGTAATTCGTAGCACAATTCAAACTGGATCGAAAGATAATCTTTCTCTCTCCATTGACTTCAATGCATAACTTTTCAGAAATAAGGTCCCATGGAGCTCAACCGGAAGGGGAGGGACTTCGCCTCTCTATAGCCACCATATTAGAAAAAATAGCCCAGCATTACAATTCAGAGTCATCTTTAGCTTAATGAATCACATGGTTTAATACGCTGCCAACACATCAACATATACAATATATGTGTTTAAACCTGGATACATTTTCTTTGACATGACAGCCGATATAGCTGACATCTAGAAAATGTACTTTGACAAGCAAAACACGTTTTTTTTGAAAAATGTTTACTTACCAGACCACAATGAGCATCTCTTTCACAGGCAATGAGAAATGGGAGGAGCTTGCATAATTTCTGGTCACGTGATTACAACTATAAGACGTTGCCTTGTTACAGGGGGTGGTTCAACTTACCCCCTTCTCCCCTACTATACAGTGATGCTGTATGAGAAACCAATGTGAGTTTGGAAGATTGCATAATATACATTTATTTTAGTATACCTCAACAATGGAATTATGATCAGTAGAAATAGTCATGACATGGGACCTTTAATACATCTGATAGAGGAGTGTACAATCGCGTTAAACAAGTGCACAGTGGTATTTAAGTACAATTTTGAAATAGTTGTACTTTACTTGAGTATTTCAAATGTCATTTTACCTAACTATTCAGAAGTAAAAAGTGTACTTTTACTCCACTACATTTATTTAGTACCTTTAGTTACTTTACAGATGTGGATGAATGATGTGAAATCTAATCAAGTGTTAAATCAGACTTTAGTTCCACCTGGAGTAAATTCACAAGCTACCCTGCAGTATACAAAGTTATTCAAACTAGCTGCACCTTTACCAGCTTTGAGAACACTTTAATGATCAATCATTATAAAACATATCATATATATTATTCTGAAATAACCAATCTGCACAATGAGCACTTTTACTGTCGCTACTTTAGCTATATTTTGATGATAATACTTTTGTACTTTTACTTGAGTGACATTTTGAATGCAGGACTTTTACTACACTCTGGTACTTCTGCTTTTACTTAGGTACAAGATCTGAGTACTTCTCCCTCTGCGAGTGCACTAAGAGAAGGCCATTAGACTAGCATTGTCTTGGACATTTATAAATCCCACATGGCTTAATGATGGAGGGGCCATTTTATATCTGAAGGATCTATGATGTCATTTGTGGGCTGTCACATAAAAGCTGTGCCTCGGGGCGTACACACTCAAGGCTGCCTAATTGATCCAGACCTGGTGTGAGGGGAGGTCTGCTGCAGGACAGGTGGATTTAGCACATGGTTATGTCTGGATTGCACTCAATGTGTTAGCATGCTCTAAATCATTAACAGTGACAAGGGAAGCCAGCCTCACTGCAATCCAATATTTTCACAGAGGCTGCAAAGTGATTTGTAGGTTCAATCAAAAACTCATACATACATATTAAATGCACGGGCATGTTTTTATTAACACAGAAAGAAATATTGTCTCTATGTGAGTTGTCAAATTCACTTAAATTAATTGGTTAACACAGCCAATATCAAGCCGGTTAAAGTAGGTTATGCATTTTATTTATATAAGGCTCACGCGTATCGATTTTGGACATGCTCTTATACACTGTGTGTTATGGGGGTATGGTTATTTCTTGGAAACAAATTTTAGTTTTCATTCCTGTTGCAGTGTTGCTTTTCCAATATGTTTGTTTGTACCCACCAATCTTAACGATCTCGATTATATTTAATTATATGTTAGGTAGGAATAATTCGTTATCAGAACACCTGACTGTTGACACTCATATAACATTACACTGGCACTTTTGATGCAAGACTGCAAAAACATTAGCATTTTTACACAAAATATCATAACATTGAAATTAGTTGAATTAATTGTTTTGCTTGTCTTTGAATTTAATTTCCTTAAAGCTCCCAGATCATAAGCACATGTCATATTTATATGATGATATGAGACTGTGTTCAACTCTACAATGCATAGTGATATATGATGCATTTACACACTCCCTGCTAATACATGCAGCTGTCTTACTCTTAGACCTGCCATGTGAATCACACTGTCTCCCTGCAGCTCAGGTTGTTCACTGTGATGTAACTCTGCTCAGGAGACGGGTGTAACGTGTAGTTGCAGCCAGCGGAGGGGGGTGTCACACTGAGCAAACGCTGCTCACCCCAACAAGAGCTTACCAGAAAAAATAAACTGAGGCCCAATTCCAAACAGCCCCCAACACCCTACACACTTCTACTCCGTTTGCGCGTTCGCGTGGGGGGTCCGTCACATTTAGGGAGGGAGGGTGGGTTATCAAGCCTTCCAACAACAAGTCTGCATCGGGCCTGACTGCTCTACCTGACCAACCCAACGCTGTGTGTGTCCCTCATCAAAATGCTGTGTACAAACGGTTCCGGCAAACATTTACTGATAAACTTCACAACAAGAAACATTTAATATTGACATACAACTTGATGTTACCTCAGATTTTCTTTACTAAGATCATATACCGTACCTGTGTCTAGTGTAGAAACGGAAAACGTGTGCATTTGATTATAACATGTTGTATTTTTTTTGGACTGTTGCTAAAACCAAGCAGCTTATAAACATCAGATTTTAAAACCAAAACAGGTTTACACAAGATTGAAGAAAGAAAGAAGAGTTTTATTTTAGTTATCATTTATTATTTTTGTCCGAGAGATGTTGATTTGAAGCCATTGTTACCTATAGTTAAGGCAGTTCCTGTTTCTGCTGGAGAGGGGAGTTCTTCTCAAAGCTGGCCGCTGTATGTACACCCCCCACCTGAAAGGAGGGAGCCTCATTCAGCTGTGAGTGAGACTACAGAGGGAGTGGGAGTGGGGAGGGGGCTGTTTGGAATTGGGCCTGTGTGTACCTGTGTGTATGTGGGATTTGTTCCAGGAGTGTATATGAAAGATCTGCAGAATAGGCACACATCATGATAAAGTGTAGGTAGTGAAAACATAATCACATAGCCTCTCTGTATGACCTCTAGTCTGTGTCCTTGGGTTCATGGACGATCAATTAATCAATGTGTATTAGGGCTGCACGATATATCGTGTCGTGACGATATTCGCGATATGCGCATGCCCGATATTCACATCACAGGACGTGCAATGAAATAAAAAAGTGTTCCAATTATTTTGCTGCTTGTGTGTGTGTGTGTGTGTGTGTGTGTGTGTGTGTGTGTGGTGTGTGTGTGTGTGTGTGTGTGTGTGTGTGTGTGTGTGTGTGTGTGTGTGTGTGTGTGTGTGTGTGTGTGTGTTGGAGGGGAAACATATTTAATCAGGCTGTTTCAGAGGATGGTCACATCCAATGGATTTCCTCCTAATAATAAAAACATCTGTTATGATGTCTTTGTTCTTCAAAAGATAACACCTTGTAAAGCGAGGAGGATGTGGACTCTTTAACAGTACACAGTGAGGCATCAGCTGACACATGAGGCATGCCGTGCTTAGTGAAGATATCAGCGGCGTGTTGGGGGGGGGGGGGGGGGGCCGGAGGAGTCAATGCACTCGGCTCAGATGCCCCTCACTCTCTCTGCTCGTGCATATCTTTCTGGAGAGCTTAAATTAATTGGTAGGGATATCAAAGTCTGCATTCAGGAGATAGCCTATCTGTATATTCATCCAACCCCCCCTCCACCGAGGAAGTGTGAGCTCCGGCTTGGTCCTATTGGCTTGGTGCATATCAATATTGCTGGAGAATCTGATAGGACTACAAAGGGAGGACAGCATAAATCCTCTTCATGGTTGCTTTGCAGTGTTAAATAACAAAAGACACATGTCCATCAGTGCCGTTCACAAGCCATCCAGGGATTCTCAGGTCACCCCCCTATTATTCTCTCCCTCCCCTGTTATGTTAAGTCAAATCGTTAATGTGCAGAACAGGATGAGGACCATTGGGTATACTGCTTATTCATTTATGTTCATTGTTGGATCCTTAACAATTATGAAATCCTGATTAATAGTAGTGATGGGAAATTATAATAATAATAATAATTCATTTCTTTTATATAGGCACCTTTCAAGGCTCTCAAGGTCATCTTACAAACACATAAAAAACAAGATACACAATACATAACACCAGCATAAGAGACATAAACAAGACAATGCAGTTTATAAATCAATCAAATAACCAAATAAATAAAAACAGAGGATGTGTGATGGATAATGATCAGGGTGGATATGCGAGTGTGAAGAGATATGTTTTGAGGCGTGATTTGAAAATGGGGAGAGAGTCAGTGTTGCGGATGTCAGGTGGGAGGGAGTTCCAGAGGCGGGGTGCAGAGCGACTGAAGACATTAGACCCCATGGTGGTTAAAAGGAAGGGGGGTGCAGTGAGGCTGAGGGAAGCAGAAGATCTGAGTGTGCGGATGGGTGTGTTGATGTGCAGGAGGTCGGAGAGGTACAGAGGAGTGAGGTTATGGATGGCCTTAAAGGCGAGGAGCAGAATCTTAAAAACGATACGGGATCTGACGGGGAGCCAGTGAAGCTGCTGAAGAACAGGAGTGATGTGGTTAATGGAGGGGGTTCTGGTGATGATGCGGGCGGCAGAGTTCTGGACCAGTTGAAGTCTGTGGATGGATTTGAGAGGGAGACCAAAGAGAAGGGAGTTGCAGTAATCGATGCGGGAAGTGACCAGGGTGTGAACAAGAATGGCGGTGGTCTTAGGGTTAAGGGACGGGCGGAGGGGGTTGATGTTGCGTAGATGGAAATAGGCAGACCGAGTGAGATTTGAATGAAAGTGTGCCGTCGAGGATGACACCCAGACTCTTAACCTGAGGGGAGGGGGAGACTGAAGAGTTCTCTATAGTAATGGAGAAACTTTGAGGTTTGGTTAGGGTGGATTTTGTGCCAATGAGGAGAACCTCGGTTTTACTGTCGTTAAGTTTGAGAAAGTTAGAGGAGAACCAGGATTTGATGTCCTGTAAGCAGTCAGACAGGGAGGATGGAGGGAAGATGGCGGTTGGTTTGGAGGACAAGTAGAGCTGGGTGTCATCCGCGTAGCAATGAAAGTGGATGTTGTGTTTACGGAAGATATTGCCAAGAGGAAGTAAATAGATAATAAAAAGAAGAGGCCCCAGGACAGAGCCCTGGGGAACACCGGTCGTGACTGGAAGTGGCTGTGATTTGAAGGTTTTGAGTTGGATGAACTGAATGCGGCCAGAGAGATATGATTTATTATATCTCTCTATATTTATTTTATGAAATTATAGATCTGCCATAAGCATACCATAATAATCATTAGAAAGTAGGTTGTTAATCTTTAATGAAAAATAAATATGGTCTACATAGACTGTATAGAAGAGCTGCACTGAAAAAACTGAAACGTTGAACATATGTTTCTATTTAAACTAAATATAAGTGCTTTCAACTAATGTAATACAAATATGTGAAATGTGTTGAAATAATACATTTAATGACGGTCGACTTTTCAGGTTTTCCAGTGCACCTTTTTTAAACATGTGCCATATTTATTTTCATTAAAGATTAACCACCTATTGTCACAGTGACATGACACATTTATAATAACCAACACTTATGCAGTTCCAAGCTGTGTCTGCAGCTATCCTGTTTATTGTCAAAACAGCTATTTACAAACCAAATCCATGTAAATGCTTTTTAATGTAAATGTAAATGCAGTTCGGTTTTTCGTTACTGGAACTACATTTTATTTACATTTTAAACATAGATTATGGCTTAGAACATGTATTTCTGTCTCCATCATCCTCCTGATGAACTCATGAGACACACAGACATGCAGAGAGATATTTATGTTTCATTAGCTGCCACATCCGTGCACTAACCCAGACATCGCCCTTCTTTAAGGGTCTATCCTGAAGGAGAAATATTGATGTATTAGACCTCCTGAGATTTTTTTACGGAGTACCCTGGGATGTCTTGCAGCTTTGCATCTGTATAGCCTTTCACGGACTGCTGTGTTTCTGAGCACATCTCTGACACTTGGAGGCCTGTCTTGCTCCATTTATTTATCTATTTACTGTACTCCTCAGACATGTTCGGCCATCCGTATCTACTGCGGGGGCTGTGACCAAGCTAGGCTGATGAATGGTATTTCAAAAGAGAGAAATACTTAAGGGCTTTATTCTGTTTTTCTAAGAACATTTACTTTAGCTAAGTGTCAATTGAGTTGCAATATTTAAAGATGGCTGAACAGGGTTGCAAACACATCTCCCTGTGGAACAGAGATATTAAGAAATTGATGAAAACTGTTTTGAACCCTTCTAAAACCTAATAAAAACAAAACAAAACACAAGCATGTATGGAACGGATTAAGCAGGCTGTTCCACAAAAATGTCACTGCATGAGTTAGCTATGTCTTTTATAAACCCAGCAGTGAGTGTGCTGGTCGGGCTAATCAGGCTAATGTCTGCTATCAGACACAAATAAGCTGGGTTCAGCCATGCCCCAAAGATTAGTTCCTATCCTTGAAGCAAATGTTACACAGTCACACAACTGTGGAATTCAAACTTGTATGTCTGTGATGTTTCCCCCTAGACTTACATAGACATCTGTGAATCAATAGATCATTGTAGAAAATATTGTTTATTTTCCTTGATGGTCTGAATAAGTCACCAAATGTGTCGCTAGTTATGTTTTAAAAAGAATGTGGCTAATAGGGTCTGGAAGGCTGCTAAATCAAATTTGCCGTGTTGGCAGTGGCGGCTCCAGAGCATTTTTGTTGGGTAATCTATGGTAGGGCTAACCCATACAGTGGTGGGGCTCAAGTCAGTATTTGCAATGTAATTACATACACGCTCCCCTTGACAGTGAAACGCCACGCGTGAGGTTTAGATTATTTCCCTGTCTCAATCCAAATTGAACTGTATGAAATAAAACGGCACATTTGTCTTGTAGTAAATAAAAAGGGATCACTGTGAACGTGACGTATGATAGTACACGTTGAAGATCCAATGGCGATACTGAATGCCGGTTCCGATTGATCTCAATCAGTAAGGCATGACGCAGACCCAACGTTTCGTTGCTCTGATTGGCTGTAGGTCTATTCAGATTGCATTCGGAGGCATTTTGATTTGACTGCGGTCGCGCTGATACTATAACGCCAGAGAATTTTCACACCTTTAGTGTATAAAACTCCCCCACTACTTGGACTCTTCCTTGCACCCCTCTTCTAGCATAAACCCGAATGGTCTCAACCATATTGCATCAGTAACGTGCACTTGTTGTTACAGCAGGATCAGTTTGTGTGTTGTGGACACGACCCATATATTTTCGCAATCCGTGTTCTCAACATTTTATAGAAATTTATTGATTGGGATAAACCCCTTGAGATGCACCATCTCGTTTTCGAGGGGGTCCCGACAATAGCAACAACTTACAGACATACATAAACAAAAAGACAAAATGCAAAACATGACACACAAGACAAACCACATACAGTCTGTTCAGTGAAATTCAAGCAATGCATAAAATCATTATAATTTGAGACAGTCAAACAAATCAGTTTCATCAATATCAGTTATAACAAGTACAGACCAGTTGAAAGTGAGATGATAATGCATGTTTAAACATACCCAATGATGACAGAGATCTAATAGCAGCAGGTAAAGTATTCCAGTCATTTGGGGCTTTGAACTTGAACGCTCTTCTGCCAATCAATTTTTTTGCAGAGGGGACAGAGAAATAAATCTGAACAGAATGTCTAACTTGATGATATGACGAGTAGGGTACAAAATACTGCTTTAAATAAGGGGGATAGTTAAGATAAATGGATTTAAATATCAGCTGGAGCCAATGCATGTGTCTTCTTACATTTAAAGAAGGCCATTTAAGTTGGTTATACATTGTGCAGTGATGTGTACGAAAAGGACAACCAAGAACAAATCTGCATAGTCTATTGTAGGCTATGTTGAGTGGAGCAAGATCTGATTTATGTGCATTTTGGTAGACAACATCACAATAGTCCATAATCGGAAGAATAAGTTGAGAAGCAATTCTCTTTCGGACACTGAGCGTAAAACAATTGCGAGAGCGGTGTAAAACACCGATTCCGTAATTGACTTTTTGTATTACATGCTTTATATGTAATTTAAATGAAAGTTCCGAGTCTAGCCATACACCAAGATATTTAAAGCTATCAACTTTATGCAGAGAAGTGCCATCCTTACATGTTATTACTACATTAGGTTTGGATCTGAGCTTCTGCCTGGTACCAAAGACCATGGTATAAGATTTTGTTCTGTTAAGCAGTAGTTTATTATGTGATAGCCAATCCTGTAAGATATTAAAATCCAATTGTAGAGAGATCTGAATTTGTGAAAAATCTGATTTGGATGTATATATGACAGTGTCATCAGCATAAAGGTGAGTACAACAATTAATGAGACAAGAAGATAAATCATTTATGTAAATAGAGAACAGAAGTGGGCCCAGAGTTGATCCTTGGGGTACACCCTTTTGTTGGATCAACAGGTCAGACTGTTTTCCATTAACAACCACACATTGCTTTCTACTGTGAAGGTACGAGTTAAACCATAACACTGTATTATTAGAAAGGCCAATGCCGTGAAGTTTATCCAAGAGCAGATATCGATCAACGAAATCAAAGGCTTTTGTCAAGTCAATAAAAATGGCACCTGTGAGTTCACCATCATCTGCAGCAGAGTACAAGTCATTCGTAAATTTAAGTAGGGCAGTTGTTGTGGAGTGATTAGGCCTGAAACCAGATTGAACCGGAGATAAAATATTAAAAGTATTGAGATAATGTGACAGTTGATTATAAATTATTTTCTCAAAAACTTTGGAAATAGAACAGATTATAGAGATTGGTCTATAATTATTTGTATCAAGTAAATCACCACCTTTATGCAGTGGAATGATGCGTGCACATTTCCAAATAGTCGGCAACTCACAGGTGGACAAAGACAGGTTGAACAAATCAGCAAGTGGGTACATGAGAATATGGGACGCCAGTTTTATGAACCTGTTTTCTATACCATCGAGTCCTGCACTGCCATCCACTTTTAATTCAGTGATAGCATTATGAACGTCGTGTGGTAGAATCTTCTTAAAAGAAAAAGAACTGTTGCAATATGAGTTACTATTAGAAATACCAGTCGTCAAATAGGAGTCAGATAGTAGTGTGGAACATACATTAGCGAAATGCTGATTAAATATTTGGGCAATGGATAATGGGTCATGAATTATTGCATCAGCAGTTCTTATTTTATTAATAGAATGTTTACCTGATTTATTTAAAATAGATTTAATTTTAGTCCAAAATTGCTTAGGATTCTTAAAGTCCGATGTGAGAGATTCTTTATAGTAGTTGGATTTAGCATTTCGGGTTTTGGTTTTACTCAGATTTCGGAGATGCCTGTATACTTCCCAATCGGCTGTAGTTCTTGAATGACGATATATCGACCATGCTTTATCCCTTTCCCTAAAGAGACTGATGAGTTCAGAATTGATCCAAGGGAGATGATGACCTTTGACCTTAACCGTTCTCACAGGTGCATGTTTGTTCATGACATCAGTGAACTCTTTATGCAGAAAATCCCAAGCATCTTGTACAAAAGGTATTAGTTGAAATCTGTCCCAATTAAGGGCAACAACATCATTAATAAATAAATCAACATTCAATTTTTTATATTGTCTGATTTTGACTAGTTTTGGAGGTAGTTTAATTAATTTGATTTTCCATACACAATAAACAATTGAATGATCGCTGAAGCAATCCGACATGACACCAGCTTTTAAGATTCTGTCAGGGTGTGACACCAGTATCCAGTCAAGCAGAGATTGGGTTCTAAGAGTGATACGAGTTGGCTCATTAATTAGTTGTTTAACATTTAGACTACTGAAAAGTTTTTTCTCTCTATCAGATGATTTATCCAACCAATTTTTGTTGAAATCACCAAGCAAGATTATTTCATTTCCGCAGGAAATGGAGTTGATAGTGTCAATTATCTGGTTAAAAGACTCTGCAGGTGAAGAAGGTGGCCTATAAATGCTACCAATAGTTAAGCATTTATTTTCATGAAAAATAATTTTAAGAAAAATGCATTCAAAATGTAGAGGCTCTATAGAAGTAGCAATTAGCTCAGTCACAAGGTCAGAGGAGACATAAATAGCCACACCTCCACCCCTGCTGCATCTATCGGATCTGTAAAGCAAATAATTTGTGATTTGTAGTTCACTATCGGAAATGTTACTATTAAGCCAAGTTTCAGAGAGTGTGATGATTTTAGGTTTATGTAGAACAACCCATATCCGAAGTAAATCAATTTTGGGCAATAGGCTCCTGATATTCAAATGAATGATTGTTATACCCTTTAATTCATCCAGTCTGGAAATAATAGCAAATAATGTTCCTGTCACTTGTTACGCATACATGCGATTCATGATTGTAAAGATTGCTAGATTCAACCATTAATGTAAAACAGACATTCAAACACAAAAAGAAAAATACAGAAAAACACAAAACAACCTTTAAGAAGGCCCAGCAGCCCTGGACACCAAATCCCAGAGCATTACCATGAATAAACTTAAACATAATAAATAATTACACAGAGCTCAGTCTGCATTACGAAGAGGTTAAAGAAGTCATAGCTCAAAGAAATTCATCCGAACGAACACAAACATTATTTAACAATAACAGCCACTCGGGGCAGTATTGCAATAGTAGTGGGCTCTAACGTGCCAAAGAAGAAGTAGTGACGTCAACGTCACTGTAAAATGTAAACAAACCACACAACTGAAAGAGCCAGGCGGGTGACCACCTGTTATATTAAGTTATAATTAACACAAAAGAGAGTGTCAACAACATCTCAGCAGTCATGACACATCACGTAAACAGGTCTCTGTTTTTAGAGAAGATGAGAAAAATAAAAAGCAAGAGAAGAGAAGAGAGGAAACCGAGGAGAAAGTCACTTAGCTGCACCATCGAAGTGGATCAACATGCTACCATTAGCAGCAGCCTCATCTCTGGGGATGTTCGTCACCCAGGAGAGTTTGAGGTAGACATGAAGACTGCCTCAGCGTCTTTGTGGGTAGAGAAGCGTTGTTGTGTGCCATCAACAACAACGCAGAGGGTGCACGGGTAGAGGAGAAAGTACTTCATGTTGAGTTCACGGAGCTTGCGTTTGACTGGATCGAAGCTCCGGCGTCTTCTGGTAAGCTCGGGACTGAAATCGGGATATATGCTGATGTGTTTCCCGTTGTAGTCCAGAGACCTTTTCTCCCTGGCAAGACGAAGGATTTTCACTTTGTCCTGGAAGTTCAGCAGCTCGATCATAATGGCCCGCGGGCTGGCACGGGAGTTTTGCCTGGCAGTCGGTGAACGGTGTGCCCTCTCAATGATCGGCAGGGTAGGGAAGGCATCTGGCCCCAGGAGCTGCGGGATGAGCCGAGACATGAAGCCGATAATGTCACTGCCTTCAGCGGACTCCTGGATTCCTACGAAGCGAAGGTTAGAACGTCGGCTCCGGTTCTCCAAGTCATCAACTTTAGACATTAGGAAGGAGTTGTCTTTCTCAAGCTGCTTGACTCGAGCGACACACTCGTGTACATTGTCCTCATTAGCCCCGACACGCTGTTCTAACAAGTTGACCTGGTCTCCCAGACTAGACAGGGAATTGTGTATCCTGCTCAAGCAACACTCAATGGTATCCATTTTTGAGTCAATGTGAGTCACCATGTCTGTCTTGATTTGCTGAATCGCGTCCCACAAAGTTTGCAGAGACATGTTTCCCTCCATAGTTGCAAATGCAAAACATACAATAATCCAGAGACCGTAGTGAGCCACTTAGCTACGTTATTCAAATGATCATGGGTTCAGATCATGTGGATAAATGGTATGAGCTTTAAAGAGCTAATTTAACAGCAACAAACAGACGAGCTTGAGATGCGCAAGCTTACTCACGCTGTGGCCATCTTGAGTCGTGGCTGTGACTCAAGATCCTTCTACATTATTTATGTTTAGCATTTTGTTTATTATTTAATTTAATTTGCTTACTTTAACATCACTTTTCATGATGGGGCTAAGGCGGGGCTAAGACATTTATTGGTATGGCTGTAGCCTACCCCAGCCATACCCTGGCGCCGCCACTGCATGTTGACAATACTGCTTTTAGCATGCAATGATGTAATGTATTGTAGCCATTAAGTGCATAACATCTTTTTAAGGTTTTCTCATTTTAAACTCAGCAATGTGCTTTTATTGGGTCAAGAGCAGTACACCTGCCAAGACATCCACTGTGATCGAGAGTACACGTAATAAGGGTGCAAGAATGCATCATAATGCTCACCTGTAGGGATATGTTTGAGACTGTGATGCCTAAGTTTCATTAAAGTTAAATAAAGGCATTGTTGATCTTGGTTAAAAACTCACAAGACTGACATCCAGGCTCAATAGAACCCAGGTGCAATGCATTGTGGGGCAGAGAAATTGCTAGAAGGTCATGCTGCATATAGTCAAACATAGAGCATGCATCCAGGCATTTATCGGGATTACAAAATAAAAATGCTATGTGGTGTAAAAGCACTAATACTAAATTGTACTTGGCCTTAGTATTGTAGCTGGGAGAGCAAGCTGTACCCAGCATGCCACTGTCGGTAAACAGTAACTGGAGGTCCCCTCTCCACACACCACAATGTGTTGAAGAAACAACATATCTGAATAATAATGATAATAATAACTTGAATTTATATAGCGCCTTTCATAACCTCAAGGTCGCTTTTTTTCTGAAGAGCTCCCTGCCTCCTCAACGGTACACCTGACAACTGAAGTCGATCAGTTAAAGGGTCATCAAGAAAACTAAGTGAGAAGTTATTTAGCTTTAGCTTCAGCTGATCAAATAATTCATAGTTGTTGTTTAGTTTTGAAAAGAGAAGCCTCTCTCTGACTGAATCAGGTACCAATTATTTCAAATGTTATGTATTGAGTTGTACATCTGTCACTGCAAACTACAACAAGGGAACGCTTGATCTGTGGAGGAGGATGGGGCGGTTGGTTGGTAAAATCACATTCACAGTATGTGTTGCACAGTCTCTCCCAAAGAAAGCAACATACCTGGGCCTCACCCTGCTTTAGTGGGACACATTTAATGTCAGGTGGAAAATACAATAACCTACTTTCATTATGTTGAGTCCATCAGATATATTATATATGCAATATTTGTAGTTTTATTAAGGCTATATTTAAAAGAAGGTGGATATGTTTATGACACAATCTCCCATCAGCATCTTCACATGTTCACCACTGAGGAGAGATATATGTTGTTGTGGATTCTGAACATAATCTCAGTAGAGCAAGGTTAAGTGATTCATAACCACCCACTATATGGTCTTAATAAAAAGCCCCAAGGTTTTCCCTCTAATCCTGTCGATGACATTATGCTATCTAGATCTCAGCACAGCCTCATTATATCACACATCTCCTCCTACTTAAACCTAGAGCAAAGGACTCTACCTAACAAAGTGTAATAAAAAGCTCCTCCAGCTGGACCACAATCTCTGATCCTCATGATTGACAGGAAAACAGCAGATCACAGCAGCAGCCAGTGGTTTCCATCAGCAGTCTATTATTCACACCCCTCCGATGATCTCCAACATATTTATTCTCAGGCTGCATATGAGGTCAGTCATCTGCTGCCCATAATTGTTTCCCTGGCTGGAAAAGGCATATTTACTGGGGCTGCTGCTCCATCTGCTTCACTGTCTCTAACCTTATCAAAATCAAACGAGCAGAGAAATAGTCCATACATATCAAAGGCAACAGCAGGGCTTTGTCTCATATCTATGGAAATGTATGTGTTCTGCAGTCAAGGCTACAGCTCTGCAGCCAATCCCTGCTCTGTCTCATCCACCTGATCTCAGTCACACACACACACCTTTGTGTTCATAACAAACTACATCTGACAAACAATTTTGCTTCCTAAGGAAGTTAAGGAAACAGCATTGGAACAAAATCAAACATTGTTATTTTTCTCGAAGTCTGAAACCGTGGCAGTGGACATACTGTATATTTATATAGCTGCCTCTGTCTCCTGCCTGTTTACTATGCCTACAGCAGGGGTCCTGCTGCAAAATGCTGAGTGTCTGATTTTAAATTCATATACCAGCAATTGTATTTTACTGCTGTGTAGTTGCTCAGAATAACAATTTTTATTTTCGAAAAATACAGCAGACACAGAGCAGGTGTCCTTCAGCATGTCATCTAATGTCAGTCTGCCGAGAGAAAATGAGCAGCTGAATCTCAATAAAAGTGATCCAAAATAGACTGGGAAGATATGTCTAAAAAAACTGGCAATTTTGCCTTGTAATGAAGCCACTAACAGAAGCAGTTTATGATGAGAACTTAAAGAACAGCAACAACCATCCATCCAGTAGGTCCCTCTTTTGTTATTTGTATGTGCACCAGGACATGTGTGTTGATAATACACAGTTCTGGTGACGCCTTCACACTGATTTATAATTGCAATTTACCAAGAGATGTAGAAGGCAAACATGAATTTAAACAACTATAGGTTCCAAAATGGTCAGAAACATATTATGTTATGCAGGTGGAAATGTGTTCAACATGCTCATTAGGACACACACACTGTGTTTTGATGAGTTACACTGAAGGTGAAAATAACCAGAAAAATAAATAACTCCACGGGGTTCCTCAGACTCGCTGTAGGCTAGCGGCAGACTGTGGAAACTGGTATGCATGTAGTACATTAATAATGCAAGAAGAAAACAGAACAAAGTCGAACAAAAACACAGCTCATTGAAACACAGACACTGTAAAGGTTTCACAGCTCTGTGCCAACGAGCTGTTCCTGCTTTCCTTGGTGCTTATTATAGATGTATCCGAACTCGGAGAGCAATGGCTACTCCTGTAAAAATGAAAGTAGAGCTTACTATGTACAGAATAATGGTTGCAACTGCTGCAGACATCAGCCTTTTTGTATATGGATTCTACTGCAGTCTACCCCGGGAAAGCAGATCATTCAGTGCCTGGTCTCACCAATGAGACGTTTTAAAAAACAAACAGTGAATTCAATATTTAACACGGTTTTTATATTGGCTAGCACTCCAACACATTATATGTGAGAGGCTAAGGGGCGGGACATCTCTATGCGGTTGACCAATTACAACAGAGCTGGCCAGCTAACCAATCAGAGCAGACTGGGCTCTGGTTTTAGACAGAGGGTGAAAATAGGTGCAGCAGCAGTATGAGAAAAATAAAGAGCCTTTTGAACATTAAAGCATGGAGACATGTAGAGACACTACATACTGATATACACCTGAACATCAACAGGAGAGGACTCTTTAAAGTAGAGACACTACATACTGATATACACCTGAACATCAGCAGGAGAGGACTCTTTAAAGTAGAGACACTACATACTGATATACACCTGAACATCAGCAGGAGAGGACTCTTTAAAGTAGAGACACTACATACTGATATACACCTGAACATCAACAGGAGAGGACTCTTTAAAGTAGAGACACTACATACTGATATACACCTGAACATCAACAGGAGAGGACTCTTTAAAGTAGAGACACTACATACTGATATACACCTGAACATCAACAGGAGAGGACTCTTTAAAGTAGAGACACTACATACTGATATGCACCTGAACATCAGCAGGAGAGGACTCTTTAAAGTAGATACACTACATACTGATATACACCTGAACATCAGCAGGAGAGGACTCTTTAAAGTAGAGACACTACATACTGATATACACCTGAACATCAGCAGGAGAGGACTCTTTAAAGTAGAGACACTACATACTGATATACACCTGAACATCAGCAGGAGATGACTCTTTAAAGCAGAGACACTACATACTGATATACACCTGAACATCAGCAGGAGAGGACTCTTTAAAGTAGAGACACTACATACTGATATACACCTGAACATCAGCAGGAGAGGACTCTTTAAAGTAGAGACACTACATACTGATATACACCTGCACATCAGCAGGAGAGGACTCTTTAAGTGTCTTGTATCTTTATCATATAGACTACAGGGGGCGAGATCGAACGGCTGGTCCTGATGGGCCTTATAGGTAGAATTTCCCACCCCCCCTGCGCCACAGTCGCTGAATACTCTTGCATTATCAATGGCTATAGCATTGCAGTGGAAGTGAAGCCTGTCTGAAATACTCTCTGGGTTGTAACAACATGTTTTTGTGAAACATAATGCGCAGCAAAAAATGAAAAATCGGTGATGAGTTCTATCATCACAATACTGACTACACAACCAACAGACATTGGGATGACTTTTTCCTCTCTTGGTTCTTTCTTCCTTCTTGCCGATCTTAAATCATTTTCACTTTCTCCCATGAATCTATGAACCGTTTGAGTGGTGGTAAGTGGACAATATAGCAAATTAGCTCCCTGTGGGTTTACTACCTCATGACACCTTAGCAGTTACTGTTCAATCCCCATTAAGCAATATGACATTATTGAATGAAATAACTTCCAGTAAAGTGAAGCGCTGCTGTCCCTCTGGCAGTCAGCTCTGCCTCTGCTATGCTCTGCAGCTGTCTCCAGCTTTAAGCAGCTCTCAGCTCATTGTTTTGCTTTGCTGCTCTCTATGATTAAGTCCCAGAGGCTCTCACTGACTCCGTTGGCCCACTTACACACTCCTCTTAAACTGTGGACAGCAGCACACAAGCTCACATAAGCCAATTGTTCTGTTTTCTACTTTGCCCAGTATGAAATAGCACAGGGCCAAAGTAAACATGTGAGTGCCAAAAGCGTCCAACATGTATGCAGCCAATGAAAACTCCAATACTTATTATTCCAGGAGTTTGTGGACTAACCAGGCCTGAAGATACAAATTGCAATTGACGTTTCCATCCATTCCATTAGATAACTGAAATGCTATATGAGAACTTGATACATCAACACATTGTAATCTTAGATTAGATGGACCTTTATTAATCCCCGTGGGGAAATTCAGCAGTAGGAAGCAGCAACAGGGTAAGCGTGAAAAAAAAAACAGGACAGTAAAGATTCACACAGGTCAAAAATAGAGGCAAGATCAAAAATAGGATCAATAATAAAGCAAAATGGTAATGACAACAATAACCAAAGACTATGGAACAGGGGATAAGAGAAATAAGAGTAAAATAACTGAGAGCATATATACACATTTGGTCATCCGAGCTATGAGGTACTAAAAGTTAAAGTGACAAGTGAAAAGTAGGATGGATCTGTACATATGACATATATATATATATATATAAAAATATATATATATATATATATATATATATATATATATATACATATCTAAATATTTATCTACTAATAATAATAATATAATATAATTTATTACTGTGGGTTGTGCAGACAGTATTTATTTTGTTTACATTATTGCCCCCTTGTTGTGCAGCCTGATGGCTACGGGCACAAAGGACTGTCCGAGGCGCTTGGTGCGCTGTTTTGGAGCGATGAGTCTGTGGCTGAATGTACTCCTCATCTTCACTCAACTGATACACTTTAATCATATACTGTAGCATTACAACACAGCTGAGCCAAAGAGCCTGGCAGCAAACAAAGAAACTAAAGAAAAGGGCATCCACAGTAAATATACAGTTATTTGTTCTTGTGAATTGGTCTGCTTTCTATCTAGCGCAACTCTGAGTTTCATTTTAAAATACTGTAGCAACCAAATGAATGAAAGATCAACAACCACACCACAATGATGTGGTTGTGCAATTGAGTCCCCTTAGAGCTAGACAAAAGAGTAATACATTTTTACTGAAAGACAACTTTAAACACATAACTGAAAATCAAAGTGTGTAGTTTAAAAGACTAATATGTCTTACTTTGTTCTTTGAATACATTTTTCAAAGCTAAAAATATCGAGAGCACATTAAACATGCTGTACAATACTGCTCTATACACCCTTCTTTAATGAACCTGCCTCTCCTTATGGTGTAATAATCAAAGTGTTAGCTCTGTTGAACAAATTGCTTGTTAATTTTTAAAAGATAGATATGGATATTTAAATAAAAACCGTATTTAGTCTCTGATGGATGCTACCATTCAAACGCTTTTATTTACTTATAATGAAATATACATTTAAGCCTGACATTCAGAGCAGTTAACAGTTGTCAGAGATTTGCACTGGAAATGAAGTGACTAAGAGAGGTAGGAGTGAATCAGAAACTTAGTAGTAGCAGGCAGCAAAACTAAATCCATTTTCTCAAAGACACTTGAACATAAAGCTCAGGAGATAATTATCTGCGGTCCCTTTTCACATTAAACATGGTAATTTCTTTAAATATCAAGAGAAGTTGTTGTGTTCTATCAATGTGGAAAATAAATGCATCACTGACTCTGACTTTTCTCGTTCTTAACATAAACTATATATTTAAGGTTCTTAACAATTCAGTGGTCGATGTGTGTTGACTTCATTTTTGAATTGCTGATCTCTGCGACCGGCTGTAGGTTTTCGGCTTAGTGAACGTGTCTCTACTCCGATCATGAGCTGTACACTGCAGCCCCCCCGCCTGGACCCCGCTGCGGCCTCCTCCCTGCTCCACCCGACATGTCAGCCCGTAACAGAAGCCCGTTTCTTAAACCATGCTATATGTATGTGTGTGCATAAAGCTGAGTTAAAAATGTATATAACATAATTATGTAACACTGAAATATTTCTCAAATGAAGATGTCAGGTTTCGGGGAAAATTTGAGTGCTTTCAACATTCAGAATAAGCCTTTCGGAGCTGCTTACATTTGAATACAATGAGAAAACAACACCAATGGCTTCAACATGCTGCTACACACAGCACTTATAGTTTGAAATTCATGCATTAGACAACATGAATTTACAAGGCATTTGCAGATAAGCCACCAGCTAGCGATCGCTAATCTAACTTGCTTGCTGCCAACTATCTGCAAAAGCCATTGGCTTATATTTAGAGATCCAGAGAAAGAATTACTTTGGATCCAGATAATATCTGTTTTATTTGGTCTTCTGGATGGCGTTGTATCCCTTTGGAGCGTAAGCATTGTGACTGTCTGAAAGCTACATTTTTGGTGTTTACCTCTATATTGCCTACCAGATGAAGGCCTTCAGCCATTGGTTGTCAGGATCTTAAATGATGAGAGACATCAGCATTAAGAAACACTGATTTAAGGTAAAATTGATAATTCTCAGTGTTTTGTACTATTTGAATCCATGGCTATGTAACTGGTGGCAAGGGGGAGACCTCTGCTTCCTCTACAAACCTCTTGAACAAAAAACAATGAAGGATTCTAACCTGGTGAAAACAACTGCATGTTGGCAAAGATTGCCAGAAAATCTCATCTTATTTATTGTTTTGATTGAGAGAGCCCTTGAAGCTGAGGGTGTGTGTGTGTGTGTCTACAGAAGGTCCAGTTGTGATCAGGCTTGTATTTTCGTCATTTTAGGGGCAAGGCCATTTGGCCTTTGGTGTCACGCATTTTTTCAGGGCGCAAAGGCCACATACCAGGGCACAAAGGCCATTGAAGGAAACATTTGAATTTGGAGCTTACAAATAAATAACTTCACTTTCTTAAGAAAAACACACAAATGACATGGAAAACAAATCACTTTTTTTTTTGTAATTTAGCTTCCCTGGCCCCACCATGGGGTGGAAGACTAAATTCCCCCAACTGAATAATCCTCAACCTGAACGCACTCCTTAGGTTCTTGTGCACAAAGGAGGGGTTCGGTCTGAGTGTCGCGCCGCTCCGGTCACCCCGAATCAGTAAACAGCTCGGGTGCACCGACAGAGCGGTTAACTCGGACACTCTCTTGGCTGACGTTAAGGCAAGTAGCAATGCTGTCTTCCACGACAGTGCTTTCAGGGAGGAGAGCTCCAGAGGCTCAAATGGTTCTGTGACCAAAGCCTCGAGCACCAGCGGCAGGTCCCACTGTGGGGTGGAGGCGCACACTACTGGGAGCAGCCTCCTGACCCCCTGTAAAAACCGCAACATCAGTGGATGAGAAAAGGCGTCCACACCCAAAGGCGGGTCGTCGCTAAGGGCCATGGAGAACCACAGGGCACAGTGGCCGTTGCGCCGGCTGGCGAACAGGTCCACTTCCGCTCTCCCGAACTGGGCCCACATCTGCTTCACCACCTCTGGGTGAAGCACCCATTCGCCTGGCAGGGGGCCGCCCCTCGACATGAGGTCGGCTCCCCTGTCCTCCAGTCCCGGGATATGGAGGGCTCTCAGAGATAACACCACCTCTGATGCCCACAACCACAGCCTCTCCGCTGTGGCCAACAAGGCGGCGGAGCGGACTCCGCCCTGCCTGTTGATATAAGCCACTGTGGTGCTGTTGTCGCTCCTGACCAATACATGTCTCCCTTGAATTAGGGGCATGAAATCCTGGAGGACTAACACTACCGCCCGTAGCTCTAGGAGGTTGCTGTGTCGTGTTTCCGTTAGAGACCAGCGCCCACCTATAGCCCTCTTCAGGCAGGTCCTTCCCCATCCTGTTCCCGTGAACACTGTGATGTAGGAGGTTACCCGTCCCAGTGGAGACCCCCTCCGGAGGCGCCCGGGAGACCCCCAGAACCGGAGGTTGCCCTCCACTGAGAGGGGGATGGTCACCAGCCGCTGTTTGTGCCTCTTAGGATCCAAACGCAGGCTGGAGAACCACCTCTGCAGGCGGCGCATATGCAGTAACCCCTGCGGGACCACAATGTGAGCAGCCGTCATGAAACTCAAAGTCTGCATGACAGTTAAAGCTGTCACTGTCGCCCCCTGTCGCAGCCTGTGAAACGCCTGGAGAAGGGACGCACTTCTGCTCCCTGACAGGGTGGCGCGTAGCGCGCCTGCATCGAACACCACTCCCAACTACAACGCCTGTTGGTGAGGTATGGGGGTGCTCTTTTTTCAATTGGTCGCAAAGCCTAATTTGGTTAGGTGTGTGATCAATTGTGCTGTGCAAAGCATTGCCTGTTCCCTGGACCCGGCCATGACTATGAGGTCGTCTGGGTAAAAGAAAAACTCTCATGCCGTGAGCGCGCAGCGGTTGAAGCGCAGTGGCCACACATTCACTGAACGTGTGGAGGATAGGGAGTAGCCGAACGGTAATCTGTTGTACTCGTAGGCTATCCCCTGGAAGGCAAAACGCAGACACTTTCTGTGCTCCGTAGCAATTTCCACATGAAAGTATGCGTCTTTCAGGTCGAAGACCAATTGCCCGGTTTGCACTAGCCCCATTAACTGTTTTTATAGTTAACATGCATAATTTTCTGCAGGCAATGTAGCGATTCGGGCTGTTGAGATCTAGAATAGATCTGAATTCCCCTGTCTTCCTGAGAACCAGGAAGTACATGGAATAAAGACAATTTTCTCTGTGCTGAGGGTGCACAACAGACACAGCCTGTTTCTGCACCAGAGCCTGAATCTCTGCTGAGAGGAAAACCAATCTCCTCCTGGGAAGACAGATTTCCTCTCGCATGCCCATAAAAGGAGGTGGGACGTTGCAAAACTGGAGTGAATAGCCCCGTTTCGGCGTCCTGTCCATCCACTTTGTTAGTACACAGCTGAGTTTCAATTCCCCATAACATTGTGTTAATGGATAGCCCTCCGCTGTGGGGCCGCAGCTACTGTGGTGCTCTCTGGTGACCCGTTCCGCCGCAAAACTCCCTGTGAAGGGAAGATTTGCCCATGGAGGGTCGACACAGAAAGGGCCGATTATTTACGGAGGTCCACCATAATGCTGTTTTTACCACTACGGTAAACAGCATTTAATCGGAGTCTTTATAGGCGTAGTGTGTTCTACTGAGGTCCCTGAACGCACCGTTACGCGCTCTTGTGTGAGTGCGGGCTCCGCCATAATGCAGCCTTTACCACTATGGACAACTGCATTAATTGGAGTCTTCGCTCTAGGCGTAGTGTCTTCTCTGACAGCAATACGCCGGCCATAATGTCCCTGCACCCGCATTGCGCTCTCCTTTAGATAGCACTCCCTGCGGTTCATCCCTCTCATCTGCGCATGCCCACTAGCCACCTACTTTGCAGGAGCTACAGCTGGGGCAGCGAATGGGGAATTTGTACGGTTAACATTGTGTGTAAGTGTAGCATTTATGGAAACAAAAGACACTCAGATTTGGATACAGATCAACCTCATTCTTGTTAGAAAACGTAGTGATCTGTGCATTATACAGGGAGGAGGCGAGATTCGCCCTCTCGTCCCGGGCGGAGAGATTTTCTCACCCCCGGCAGGCCAGTCAGATCCGTGAAGACGGGCAGCCCGTCCCCGTGAGTGCCGGCACGCCGGTTCCACGGGGTGGGCTGAAGAGGTGGAGGGCGCCGCGGGCACGAGATCTCCGTGCCGGCACGGCACGGAGATCCGTGACTCCGTGACTCCGTGACTCTTCTCTCTACTGAGGTCTTTGAACGCACCGCGGCCAGCCCTTAGTGGAGGGGGGCCGCGCGCGCCGTCACAATACCGTCTCTTCGAAACGGACATTATGGGAAAAAGTGGAATTGTGGAGAGAGATTACTCTTACTCTGGGATAAATGCACTCGTTCTCACTGAATGCATTTTTCCCACACACACACATCACTCTAGAACAGCACATGGCATTTTACGGCCCGCGGGCCACATCCGGCCCGTTGGCCTTCTTTTTTTGCCGTTTGCGGACATTTCAAGGACTAGCCGGCCAGCATCACTCGTAGCTGTTCACCGTACATGCGTTTACGTAAATAAAAAATAAAAACAGCAGCACTCTTTTCAAAATAAAAGCAACAGTGTTTGTTGGACTCTGCCGCACTAATATGCCCGGAGAAAAAGGAGGCATTTGAGAAAGTGCCTCTCTCCCGACGCACCGTTACGAGGAGGATTGAGGACATCGCGGGAAATCTGGAGCTTCAGCTGCAGAACCGGGCGGTCAACTTTGACTTTTTTTCCTTGGTTTTGGATGAGATCTACGATGTACGTGACACGGCCCAGCTACTCATATTCCTACGTGGGATAACTCCGGACTTCAAAATCACGGAGGAGCTGGCAGCCATGCAGTCAATGAAAGGGACAACAACAGGGAGTCATTTGTTCACGGAGGTAAATGTGTGTGTAGGAGCCATTTCCTTAGATTATAGTATTTGATCTTTTTAGAGTATAACCTGAGACAAGCTGGCAGGCGTGACAACGTATGGTTGTCCAAATCTGCCTGGGAAAAATGTTGGACTATTCAAGAGAATGCAGGATAAAGTGACAGAAATTAACCCTGAGCAGAAATTGGCATTTTTGCATTGTATTATACATCAGGAAGTGTTGTGTAAGTCAGTGTTAAAAATTAACCATGTTGTAACTAAAATAGTTAACTTCATCAGGGCAAGAGCATTGAATCACAGACAGTTTGTTGCACTTTTGGAGGAAAGTGAGACTGAACATCGTGACAGACCCTACCATGCAGCTGTCAGGTGGCTCAGCCTCGGCAAAGTGCTGAAAAGAGTATGGGACCTGAGAGAAGAGATTCAAGACTTCTGTGTGAAGAAAGGGAAGGACATCCCACAGCTTTCAGATGCAGCCTGGATGGCAGACCTTGGTTTTGCTGTAGATGTGACTAATGAGTGAACTAAATGTCAAACTACAAGGCAAGGGCCTTTTTGTGCATGACATGTGCAGTGAAGGCTTTCATGAGAAAGCTGCAGCTTCTCTCAAGCCAAATGGAGGACAACATTCTCATGCACTTGCCAACACTGAAGGAAACCACACCATCAGTTGATCACCTCCAGAGATACTCATCCATGTTAGAAGCACTGCATGGTGAGTTTTCAAGGCGATTTAAAGACTTCAAAACAGTTGAGAATGAAATTAACAAGATATTTTCCCCATTTACATGCCATGTGGATGAAGCACCCAGTGATGTTCAGCTTGAACTCATTGACCTGCAGTCTGACACGCTTCTGTCAGAGCACTTTAGGTCAGTCTCACTGCCTGAGTTTGACTCTTCCCTGAAAGAGGAGAACTTTCCACACATGAGGAGTCGTGCTCAGAAGATGATGGTCCTCTTTGGATCTAGCTACATATGTGAACAGACATTCTCAGTGATGAAGTTCAACAAATACAAATACAGATCCTCTATCACTGATGATCACCTCTGAGCTGTCCTTCGCATATCCACCTCAGACATTGAACCAGATTTCCGTAATTTCTTATCTTTAACATACTGTAAAACGCCTTTTCAGTATTGGTTTGTGAAGATTAACGTGTAAAAAATGTAATTAAATACTGATTCAATTATTGTTTTTACTGTTTATTACCTCTATAGGAGTATTTTCCTATTTGGCCCACTCCACAATTTCATATATTTATTGTAAGGGAACATTCTTATTCTTTTCATTATCAGTATTAGCGCTGTATTTCCCATTCAACGGTGAAATGCATTAATCGGAGCTATTATACCAGGCAAGGTGTATTTTCTGACAACAGCACGCCGGCAATAGCGTCTCTTGAACCCGCACAGTGCTTTGACAGCACACGGTTTATTCCACTCACGTGCACACGCCCACCTGCTGGCTCCCTATACTGGGGTTTACAGCGGGGGCGGAGAGTGTTTCTTCCGCTGGGGATGGGCAAGAATCAGCCACGCTGCGATTATTCCTTATCCCGTGAGCAAGGAGATCGATCCATAGAGCCCTTCAGTAAACACGGGGGCTCCCAGGAGATCAACACAGTCCTCTTTGGAAAAATGCCATGCGACGTGATATCCCAGGGACATCACAAGGCAGGCAGCGGCGGCGGCCTGTGATGAAGTAGGGTCGACCCTATATCATGTGAAGCCACCGAGCACCGGTCCCCGGGGGAACCGGGCCTGGGGCAAGGCTCGTGGACCAAGCTACTTATTCGGCCTTGCGGCCCAATAATCGCTCTGACCTGGTGAGGCTGGGGCATCTCTAGCAATGAGCAAGTAGCCCGCACACCCGCCGCCATGATCATCATCCAGGGATAGTACAGCCCTGGGCGGTGGACTTCCATGGAATGGCAAACGTGAAATGGCACCGCCACGGCCATATCCTGGTCCCCCAAACAATCGAAGCAGAGGTGGTGGGGGTC
Organism: Harpagifer antarcticus; assembly: GCA_902827135.1. Lineage (NCBI taxonomy): Eukaryota > Metazoa > Chordata > Actinopteri > Perciformes > Harpagiferidae > Harpagifer > Harpagifer antarcticus. The sequence goes on along the minus strand of CADEHL010000172.1, from coordinate 2,264,602 downwards.
GGCGCCCGCTATCTTTCTTTCTCTTTCTTCCTTTCTCTCAAAAAATACGTCTCGGACTCAGTGCTAGGCTATCACCACCGCTCGCTGAAGAGTAAAGGATGGTGGTCAGGAGGCGAGGCCTCCTTTTATACGGAAGTGAGATGCGCACGCATTCAGGTAGGCCCGCCCCGGGGCCGGCTATGTCTATAGAAATCTCAGTAGGTGAATGCTTGCATGATAAGGTAGTACCCATAGAGTCCAGTAGAGGGCGGAGCCTGTGAAAGATATAACACAAACAACAAACATTTAACATAACAGCACAATCAGTGAGAGAAAACATGCTCAAAGAGCCTTTAGCGTGCATTTGATCTGGGATTTAGCTCTGTGTTTACTGTGAGGATTGACTGATGCACAAAGGAGTGCTTCAGTCTGACTTTATTGAATCGTGGGACCTTGTATCTCCGATTAGATGGTAGCAGTTCATACTCTCTGTTCAGAACATGGTTTGGGTCAGAGATGATGTGGTTGGACAGCCTCACTAGGTTGTTATGATAGGCTGAGTCATAGAGTCTCTGACAGGGTTGACCAACAATCTTTGAGCAGATTTTTAACAGGTGGAGCAGTTTTGATTTTAAAGCTGCTGACAAACATTTGTACCAGGTAGTAAAGGGGGACATGATCAAATAACGTTAACTAAAAGAAACAATCTATTTGGCACAGCTGAAGCTCTGGTCTTCCTTAAAAACTAACTAATTGAAATATACAAATTATTATGAATACAAATAAAATAAAAGAAGCCTCCCGTGAGTTACTACAAGCTATAAAGTAGATTTTAAAAACGTTTTATAGAATAAAAGCTCACTGCTGGACGTTGTAGAAATGCGTGTGTGCACCACGACAAAGCAGCCTCATTCACTTTACATTGACGTTGTTTGCGTGGTGCAGACACGTAAATGTAGCAGAGTTCGTGACTCCACCACGCAATGCGGTTTTAAGGAGTCGTGGTGAAGTCAAGCATTCTGGTGAGATCAGGTTGGTTAGTGAGGGTACCGGGGTTTGTGGTCATTCAGGCTAGCATGACATGCAGTAGCAGTAAGTGTGCTCACCTTGTCTTGATCAATGTATAATAAAGTGTGGATTTCCATACTGAACACACCGCCTCCGACTCCCATTCATCGGCTCTACACTGGTGACCCTGACGTTTTCGTGAAAGTTTCCGAAGACTCATTGAACATGGCTGATCGCGATGTTTTTGTATAGCTGCCGGAGTTTTGGGAGCATGCCACTGCGGCGTGGTTCGCACACGTGGAGGCACACTTTGCCTGCCGACAAGTCCGTGACGGGGATTTGAAATATTTCCACGTGGTAGCAGTGATGGGAAGCTCCACGTCATCCAGGTTGGTGGGATTTATCACAGACCCCCCGCACCATGGCAAATATGAGGCGATTAATGCCCTTCTCCTTAAGACATTTAGCTTATCTGCTAAGGAGAGGGCCCGCCAGATACTTGACATTCAAGGCCTAGGACAGCAAGCCATCTCAGCTAATGGAGAAAATGCTAAATCTGCTAGGGGGGGGAGATCCCCGGATGACGCCGTTTGGACTTTTCGAGTTCCTGCGGATGCCTTTTGGGCTCAAGAAAGCCGCTCAAACGTTCCAGCGCCTAATGGATTCGCGGGACCTGCGTTCGTCTACCTGGACAACATACTCGTCGCCAGCGCTTCGGTGGAAGAGCACTTGTCACAGCTACGAGCCCTTTTTCACGAGGCTCAGCCAAAACGGGTTGATAATCAATCCTGCAAAGTGCCAGTTCGGGGTGTTTGATATTGACTTCCTCGGACACCGCGTCACCAAAGGCGGGCAGCACCCCTGCCGGCGAAGGTGGAGGCTGTTGCGGCGGTTCCTCACCTGCTCACAACCCGGTCGCTCCGTGAGTTTCTGGGGATGGTGTCTTTCTACCACCGTTTCATCACCCGGGCCGCTCACATTATGCGGCCGCTGTATGAGGCTTTGAAGGGTACGACGCCCGTCCAGGTGATCGACTGGACGGCGGAAGCTGAGTCTGCTTTTACGGAGGTCAAGACCGCTTTGGCCCAGGCAGCCCTGTTGGTGCACCGATCATCCACAGCTCCCATCTCCATTACCACAGACGCATCGGACTACGCCGTTGGTGCAGTGCACGAGCAGTGGGTGGAGGGCGCTTGGCAGCCACTCGCCTTTTTCAGCCGCCAGCTGACGCCCAGAGAACGCAGGTACAGTGCCTTTGACCGAGAGCCCCTTGGACTTTGGTTGGCCGTGCGGCACTTCCGTTTTTTGCTGGAAGGCCGGGAATTTACGGCATTTGTCGACCACAAGCCGCTCACGTTCGCCATGTCTAAAGTGGCGGAGCCTTGGTCGGCACGTCAGCAGCGGCAGCTTTCCTACATCTCGGAGTTCACCACAGACATTAAGCACGTGGCTGGCAAGTCAAACCTGGTTGCAGATTGCCTCTCCAGAGTCGTCATCAGAGCCGTCCAGTTGAGCCTGGACTATACTCGCATGGCGGCGGACCAGGTCACAGACCCCGGCGTCCAGGCTCTAAAGGTGGAGGGCGCGGGGCTGCGCTTGGAGGACGTGGTGTTCGGTGACGCGGGCGTTACTCTCCTGTGTGACGTCTCCACGGGCCTGTCGCGGCCAGTCGTTCCCGCCAGCTGGAGGCGCTCTGTGTTTGAAGCGGTGCACGGCCTGTCTCACCCCGGCGGTAAGCCTTCGGTGCGCTTGGTGGCCGCGAAGTTCGTCTGGCAGGGGCTGAAAAAGGACGTAAGGACTTGGGCTGGTGAGTGCGTGGCTTGTCAGCGCACTAAAGTGCACCGCCACACGAAGGCGCACCGCCACACGAAGGCGCACCGCCACACGAAGGCCCCTTAAGAACGTTTCCTGGTGCCTGAGAGGAGGTTTGACCACGTCAACATCGACCTGGTTGGTCCATTGCCCTCCTCTCAGGGCTTTTCCTACCTCCTCACCATGGTGGACAGGACGACCCGTTGGCCGGAGGAGGTTCCTCTCGTGTCAACATCAGCCGCTGACATAGCCCGGGCTTTCATTGCGACGTGGGTGTGTCGTTTTACAAAAGTTAAACATGAACAAAGCACAGACTGTCTGTGTCATGGTGAATACAGTCGCTGCTTTAATTCTGTCTTCAGGACATTGTTGTGAGTTTGGATGGAGCAGATACAGGTTAGTTTCTGATCTGATCGAATGGAGATCGCTCCATTCAGAGAACACGCATTTTAAAAGTTTTTCGCCTGCCGTCTTGTCTGCACACTTGTCAAAGCATGGTTTTTACTAACCGTTATCAGTATTTAGTTACTTCGGCATCATTTTGAAACGCGTATTACAATTAAATCACGGTAAAATAGGTTAATTTTGTCGTAGTTGGTTTCCACCACAGTATTTATATGGATATAAGCCCCGCCCCCTCTCCAGCGTGTCCTTTTTGAATATTTTTTTGAATAATTTTTGTGATAGACACGGTTCGCCACTGATATAAACCTAATTATGGTTCTTTGAACTTGTAGATGCTATTTGCTAAATAGACCTATGTCCCCATAGACAGGCTGCTAAATATACAGTAATACATAGAGGGGGATATTGCAGCCAGAAGTCAGATCATCATTTGCATACTTCTTATGTCTGCGCCTTATGAAACATTCATACAGACACACGTGCACGCACGCTGTCTCCAGGGATGGACAGTGCTGAGAACACACACACCAGAAGGGGCTGAGAGGGAGGATGGTCTCCTGGAGCCCTGGGCATCGACACTGCAGAGAGACCCCGCTTTGATGTGGGGATCCATTAGTCCACCCATGGAAGTCTGATGTGTGCTTCTGCTGTAGAAGGGAGAGCGACGCTGCGAGTGTATTGTTTTACCTCATCCTTCATTCTTTCTAATGAGCAGGAGTAGCAAGGCCTGCGACTCACGTACAGCTCCTCAAGGTCTCTACCTGCTCCCCCCGCCTCGCATGTACACAGCTGGGATACTGATTTTAAAAAGGCTTGAGGCTACACTGAGAAAACTGAAACATTGACTTTAATTAAATGTATTATGTCAACATATTTCACATAACTGTATTGGGTTTGTTGAAAGTAATAATATTAAGTAAAAATAAGAAATATCAGGTTCAACTTAATATTATTGCTTTCAACTGACCTAATACAATTATGGGAAATCTGTTGACATAATACATTTAATTAAAGTCAATGTTTCAGTTTTTTCAGTGTCTATAGCTTAACACAGAAAACACATCAACACAAGCACACCACATTTAAGGATATAGGTAAACCCAGCATCAATGAAATTTAGAGAAAGAGAAATATTGAAAAAGAAAAGAAAATAAGAGAAATAATTATAAATCATTCATTTAAAAGGTGTTAAATAAATACTGTATATACTTGGCTTATTCAAATGCAAATTGCTTATTGGATTATTCGGCAAAACAAATATGAGTTGGCTTGAGCTTCAAAACTGTCAGCATGTTACTGCACTTTTAGTTTAAGCTCTGCTACAGGAAGGAGATTAAAACACAATTAGGAAGTTTGAGGGAATAATATGGATCTGTGCAGGCCATGAAATTGTGAGGCTACATCAAAGCCAGTGGGTCAGTACAGGAGCAGAATTCCAATACGGCTGAACCTCAGCCCAAATCACTTTCAAGTAAAATTCGAATAAATGATGATGGGAGGCAGCGCTGTGGGCCATTGGCATCCATTTTTAGAGTTTGGAGGAAATAGTTTGTTTCGGTCTAACCTCCCTTGACCTATGATCATGAAACACTTCAGAAAACAATAAGATAAGATAAGATAAAGCTTTATTGTCTCCCTTAGGAGAAATTTGTCTTGGGCATCGAGATAATACACATAAAACATTCAGGTCAGTCAGTCATAGATACAGAACAGAGATCACATATCACATGGCAAAGAAAGAAACAAGAAACATACAGGTACAGAACTTTCCCTATTGCACATACATAATCAAATTGCACTTTCAGAAGAGTTGCCCAATAAAGTGGCATCAGTTTATCAGCTGACAGCACCATCAGCAGGATGACATCCAGCCTGTCCTCCTCAAAAAAACGACCAAATAGGTCGATTGTTCAGCAGCTTATTACGACCTATAGTCACGTTTTAGAGTTTAGCACCTCTAGTGGTCGTGTTAGAAACAACAATTTGCGGCATATGGGGTGATGCTCCCGTTGATTGCAAACGCTCCGGAGGGTCGTATATTCATAAATAACCGTCTCTGGAAAATCCTAAATTGTAGGATAGTTTGGCCATTAAAATGCTTTTTGATTAGATTTCTAGCGGGAAGTGTATATTGTACGTTTAGAATCTACGTCCAGTGGATGTGTAGGATCTATAGTTTGATAGATATTTACGAAGATTATTTGAGGTCTCGCCAGGAGAACGTGTATATACCTATTCATTTCTATTGACGGGAGCTTCCATGTAAAGTTGTGAAAAAGGGTGAAAACAGTATTTCCGGTCTCTACGTTTTCATAATGAAACCGGAAGTATTCCCCTCACTGTCAAATGATTTCACAGTGATATCTGCAGTGCTCATCAACAAAAAAACATCAGTTTATCCTTGTTAATTATACAACATTGATTGGTTTAAATGGTGTAAAATGCTTTTGTGTGACCCCGTGAGGGTTGACGCTAACTTTACATGGCCGTCAATAGAAATGAATAGGGGGAAATACGTAGTATACATGTTCTCCTGGCGAGACCTCAAATAATCTTCATAATATCTATCAAACTATAGATCCTACACATCCACTGGACGTGGATTCTAAAAGTACAATATACACTTCTCGCTAGAAATCTAATCAAAAAGCATTTTAATGGCTAAACTAAACGATTTTCCAGAGGGTTATTTGTGAATATACGACCCACCGGAGCGTTTGCAGTCAACGGGAGAACTAGAGGTTTAACACTTTAAAACGTGATCATAGGTCGTAATAAGCGCTTGAACAATCAACCTATTTGGTCGTATGAGTTGGAGGACTTGTTGATGACATCACATGTTAATATTTTACAATCATCAAATGTTGAAGTATCTTATTAGAAGAGCTGTTTCCTTTGCCTTAGACGTAAATATGAGTGGATACGCTAAATGGTATTTGTAAATGTATATGAACATTTCCCTAAATTGTAGCTGACATGGAAGAACAACACACTTTCCCATTAGAGTCAAATTCCTGAGGAATTTTCTTAATTCTTCCCTTGTACGGCTTGTTCTGTTTTACATTACATTACATTACATTGCATTTAGCTGACGCTTTTGTCCAAAGCGACTTACAATAAGTACATACGACCAGGAAGACACAGCCCAGAAGAAAACAGAATCATATAAGTACATCAGGTATCATAGAGCCAAACATTTCAAGTGCTACTCAGCTGGCTATAGATAAGCCAGTCCTATATTAGTATATAAGTGCTTTGTTAGTAATTCTATCGCTCGAAGTGGAGTCGAAAGAGATGAGTTTTCAGTCTGCGCCGGAAGATGTGCAGGCTTTCTGCAGTCCTGATGTCAATGGGGAGCTCATTCCACATCTACTTCTTCCACTCTATTGAAGAAGAGCTATGAGTAAAGTACATCCTGTCCCACCGACTCTTTTTTTTTTCCAAATATTTGTATTCACATGAAAAAAAAACAGTGCATTACAGCAATTAAGGCATTTTCATTTTTCCCCCCAAAATAACCCTTACTCACTTTCCCTTAACCCCGCCCCATCCCAACCACCCTCTCCCGGAGCACTGAGGCAACAGTACATCAATACAATACAAAATGATAGATACAATAATATACATGCACATACCTGCATACTGTACATACATACATGTACACATACTAACACATATTCAGGGATGTCACACGGGCTGCATGTGTGGCGGACAGGGGAGTAATCATATTCGGAATTATAGACAGATGAAGGGAGAATCCCTATAGCGACACCATATCAGGGGGAAGACGGTCTACATAGCTGATCAGTGGCCTCCAATGAGCGTAAAACTTATATGAGGAACCCCGGAGAGTAAACTTAATTTTTTCCAACTTTAGAAGAGACATAGTATCACTCACACATTTTAAAAAGGGAGGTAAAGGACATTTCCACAAAAGAAGGATTTTCCTACGAGCAATCAAGGAGGCAGTGACATTGGTTTGAGTGTTTGTAATGTTGATTTCATCTGGGGGCCTACCGAAAATAGCTACATGAGGGGATGGAGAGATTGTTAGACCTTCAATTTCAGAAATACATTCGAAGAAAGATTGCCAGAAGCTAGATAATTTAGGGCATGACCAGAACATGTGAGTCAGGTCGCAGGGGGCATCAATCACACCTGTCATCTAATCTATCTGGATAAATCCTGGAGAGCTTAGCCTTGCTATAATGTAGTCTATGGAGAACTTTAAACTGTATTAGGCTGAGTCTAGCGCAACTAGAGGATGAGTTAACGGCTCTCAGGGCCTCCTTCCATCAGAGAAGGTGAACTGTAGTTCCTTTTCCCAATTAGTTCTAATCTTGTTAATGGCAGATTCATCAAGATCATAAAAAAGATCATAAAAATAAGAGACATGGCGCCTAGACAAAGTTCTTGCTCTAAGTACAAGATCCACTCCACTGGGAGGCAGGGATTGGGGGAATTGTGGAGAGTGGGTCTTAACAAAATCCCTTAGTTGAAAGTATCTAAAGAAATCAGATCCTCTTAGATTAAAGGCAACCCGTAGTTGGTCAAAGCTGGCAAACAGGCTATCAATGTATAGCTCCCCTATGCAGCGGAGGCCTTCCCTCTCCAAGTGAGAAAATCTGGGGTCAATTGTGGCTGGTAAAAATAGATGGTTGTTACAGACAGGAGTCGCTTGAGGAAGAGTAAGCCAACCGACGTCTAACTTGTGCCCAGATCCTTAAAGTGCCAATTACAACGGGGTTAGATGTGAATTGTGAGGGGGAAAGTGCTACATACGAGGGCTTGAAGTGACGTGGATCGACATGAGTTGGCCTCCACAAGACACCAGTCACTCTGGGGTGAAGTGAACCAGAGCATGATCTTGTGTGTGTTTGTGGCCCAGTAGTAATCCATACGGTTAGGTAAACCAAGCCCACCCAGGAACCTGTCCCTATGCAGTAATGGTCTACTAGCTCTTGCATGTTTACCAGCCCAAATAAATGAGGGAATAATATTATCAATAGCAGTGAAAAAAGAATTAGGCAAAAAAATAGGTAGGCATAGGAAGATGTATAGATATCTGGGCAGTATTTATTTTTATTGTCTGAACTCTTCCTGCTAAAGAGAGTGCCAGATGGCCCCACCTCTGCAGGTCAGATTTGACTGTTACCATCAGGACAGTACGATTTTGACTGCGTCATTGCAATGCCCAGATATTTAAACCCTGAGTTGGATATTCTAAAAGGCAACGACAACAGAGGTAATTCTGTAGCCAATTGGTTGATTCACTCTTTTGGATGTTTAATTTGTATCCTGAAAATGAACCAAAAGTGGTCAAAAGTGAGAGTATGTGTGGATTACTAGCTGTAGGATCGCGCACATACAGAAGAAGGTCGTCAGCATATAACGAGACCCTGTGTTCGATATCTCCTTAATTCCTCACTCTGCTTTTAGAGCAATCGACAATGGCTCGATAGCAATGGCAAATAGTAGTGGGGAAAGCGGACACCCCTGACGCATCCCGCGGAAAAGAGGGAAGAATTTGGAGCGCTGGGTGTTCGTACATACAGAGGAGTGAGGAGAAGAGTACAGAAGTCTAACCCAGGAGATGAGGCCTGGACCAAAGCCCAGCTGTTGAAGGACAGAAAACAGATAGGCCCACTTAACCCTGTCGAAGGCCTTCTCAGCATCAAGAGATATGACAACCTCCGGTTCAGCAGGAGAAGGCGGGCTGTGGATGACGCTGAGAAGTCTTCGGACATTTGTGAAGGAGTGCCTCCCTCTTATGAATCCCGTCTGATCTTCCGAAATGATGGAGGGTATAATAGATTCCAACCAGCGAGAAAAAATCTTCGCAAGTATTTTCACATCTACAGACAGGAGCGAGATTGGGCGATATGATGCACAGCTCAACAGGTCCTTGCCCTTCTTAAAGATCAGAGTGATAGAGGCTTGCATAAGGCTGGGCGGCAGAGAGCCTTGGTCGTACGATGAATTAAACATTTCTAATAATAATAATAATAATTTTTTTGTAGAATTCTACCGGATATCCGTCAGGTCCCGGTGATTTGCCAATATTCATGGACTGTATTGCCTCTTTAATCTCAGCGAGCTGCAGGTTGGCATCTAGTGTCTGTTGGTCGTTAGTCGAAATCTTGGGCATATCTAATTTATCCAAAAATGTATGTCGCTGATCTTCGTTATCAGGGGATTCAGACGTGTAGAGACGAGAGTAGTAGGTTTTAAAGATGTTATTCATCTCTCCCAGGTCAGAAGTGAGAGAGCCCAACCCGTCCCGTATCTGGGTGATTTGGTTCGAGGCCACCCTAGCCTTTAGTTGGTGGGCCAGGAGACGGCCAGCTTTATCACCATGTTCATATATAGACCCTCGTGAATGTAGAAAGAGTCATTCAGCCTCTCTTGTTAGGAGAAGGTCAAGTTCTGTTTGGAGCCCCATCCGTTCTTTAAATAGATTAGGTGATTGAGTGGAGAAGAGTTGGTTGTCTAGATTAATGATAGATTCTTCCAGTTCTCTGTGGCGTGCTCTACGAAGTTTATTAACATGAGACGTATGTGAGATGATCTTACCCCTAAGAAAAGCTTTAAGGGTTTCCCAGAGTAGGGACGCAGAGGTCTCTTCATTTTGGATGGTCTCACAGAAGAATGCAATTGATTCCGAAATACACTCACAAAAGGCTGCATCAGAAAGTAAAAGAGGGTCAAGACGCCAGAATCTAAATTCCTTAGGCTTATGATCAAAGTGAAGGTCCAGGATCACAGTTGAATGATCTGATACAGTTATCGGTGAGTACTGAACGGAGACAATCGACGAAATAAATGTTTTTTCAACAATAAAATAATCTATGCGAGAGTATGAACGATGTGCATGGGAAAAGAAAGAGTATTGCCTAGCCGAGGGGTGTAAAAATCTCCACGGGTCGACGTAGCCATAGTGGTCCATAAAGCAGAGAGAGTCTGTGCCGTTTTAGAGGGCGCCACAGTTCTGGAACTAGATCTGTCTAGTGTTGGGTCTATAACACAATTCATATCTCCTCCCAGTATCAATAGATGGGAATTCAAATCGGTGATGGTGGAGTATAGCGATTTCACAAAATTATGATCATCCCAATTGGGAGCATACACAGAAACTAAGATGACCGGCTTCTGACAGAAAGTACCAGAAATGATGACATAACGTCCAATTGGATCTAAAATTGTATTAGTAGGGGTGAAATGTACTTTTTTCCGAATTAAAATGGCTGTGCCCCTTGTCTTTAGGTTAAATTGTGAATGAAACATTTGTCCAATCCACGGCCTATTCAGCTTTCGCTGATCAGAGTTACAGAGATGTGTCTCTTGTATAAACATTATATCCGCATTCAGGTTTTTAAGATGTGTCATAATCTTTGTGCATTTCCCCGAAGCATTCAACCCACCAGTGTTCAAAGAGAGTATCCTGACCGCCTGTCCACCACCAGTTACATTAGCCATGACACCGCGTACAGCATCGAAAGTGTCAGATCAGCCCTAGAACATCCATAACTAAAAATGGGGAGAACAGTGTACATAAAGATGACAAAACAGAATGTAAATGAAATAGCTGCTTCAAACAAATGGAAACTTATAGCCCCATCAAGATAAATGCCCCGCCCTCTCCCTCCCTTAGCTCCATCTGCCAATGAAATTGGCAATAACTTCCCTACCTGAATCATCTCTCCTTCTTCAAGGTGTCTTAGTACCCACATTATGCAGATACAACCTCCTTAATAAGTGTAAAAATTGTGAACAGCAAATGTTAACAAGAACATTGCAAAAGTGCAAGAACATCCCGGGTATAGAATGTAAATACAAAAAATTGAAAACAATTAAATAAAATAAAAATAGATGTAAACATGTCACATTGTGTACTGTCTTGGCCGAGTAACTTTAGTTATAAAATAAATTACGTCCCAACAGAACGACGGCTGTAAAGTGCCCAGAAACAATTGTGAAAAGCATGAGTTAACAAGGACATTCGAAAAAGTGCAAAAGACAAAAAACACCCCGGGTATATAGTGTAAATATAAAAATGGAATCATACAAAAAATAAATGTAAACAACATGTCGCATTGTGCTGTCATGGCTAGGTAACGTTAGATTATACAATCAATTGTGTCCCAACATAACGGTTGTAACGTACCCAGTCCACCATCAATGAAGAAGATTGAAGATTCAACTTATTGTCATTACGTAGTACAGGTACTATGTGACGAAACAGTTTCTCTGCATTTGACCCATCCTAGTGTTAGGAGCAGTGGGCTGCCATTATGTACGGCGCCCGCGGAGCAGTGTAGGGAACGGTGCCTTGCTCAGGGACACCTCGGTAGCACATGGTCTTTCCGGGACTTGAACTGGTGACCTTCCAGTTGCCAATCCAAGTCCCTGTGGACTTCGCCACCACCGCCCAATGCAGCGCTAGCGTGATTTAGCCTAGCCTAGCCCAGCTACCACTAGTCTAGCACAACATCAGTGGTTAGTTAGCCGGCTCACGTTCATAGCCAGCTGCAAAGGCTACAGCCTCCAAAGGCGAGGGGAACATTTTCTTAGCCCCGCTTCCAAGTGTGATCTGCAGGTGAGCAGGGAACAGAAGAGCCGATCTGAGGCCTAGGTTGTACAGCTTTGACATGATGTCCCGGTATTTCGCCCGCTGTTCGAGGACCTCCTGTGTGAAGTCTTCGTAGATCTGCACTGGTGTCCCAAGGTAGCGGAGATCCCCTCGTCTCTTGCGGGCTTCCCGGACAATCAGGTCCTTGACTTGCAGCCGACAATGCAGCCCTCACATGTTCGCCCAACCAGAAGTCCCACCGACTCTTAGCAAAGCTACAGTCTGCATAGCAGAGTTATTCACTCCAGACCAGGTAACGTTTCTAAATTCATTACAATTTAGAAATGTTAACCATCTTTCCCATGACTGACATGCATGCACACACCCACTTACACACTTTTCTGTCTCCTTTTTATTCTTACAGTGTTAGTGGCCTCTAGGGGCAGGCACATGTGTTTTCCCAGTTAAAAAGGTTGTGTTCAGTTTCCGTTCTACCATTTTGTATGTGAGCCACATGGAGAGTATATGTGTATGTGTTTTCACCCTTGAGACTTTTTGAGTTCATTTGAATTGAGAGATCCATTTTGCATAATCTTCCACCTTTATTTGAGAAAATATTTGATGTATATTTACGTTATGTTGTCAATATATATGTAGGATTATTACAGATGTACTCATTATTATTGTACTTATTGTACTTATTACTTGCTGCCGCAAGAGAAAAACATTGTCTGACGCGCAAGAAAACAGTCTTTCCACTGGTATGCGTTTGACCTTTTATTTGCAAACGAAACAAGCAAACATACAATTGTTTCTAGTCCATATCGAGTATGAGATTACGTATGCATATATTTTGTTGTCTTTACCACCTTTACAGTTTCACACCGCTCCTATAAAAAATACATCCGGTATGTCAGCTCCTGTCTTGGTCGCTTTTTGGTTGTGTTTAGCTCTCTACTTGGTGAGGGCAGAAGAATGATAGTCAAACACAACGAATAACATAAATCAATTTACACTTGCATTTAAAACTTGTAAACTAAACCTGCAAAACAAACAAAATAAAAATTGAACTAAATCACCCACACTGTACAAATCCCCGGTGATGCTAGTGACTGGGACAGTGGCCTATCAGAGGCTGACACTGCTCCCCAGCATTACCATAATCTGTCCCGCTGATTGTTTGGGCAGCAGTGACATAAAATGCTGGCCCTGTGATGAGGCTCTGTTGGGCTGTCAGCCAAAGCAGGAGAAAAGCAATCAGCGGAACAGATTAAAATGTGCGACAGCAAACCAAATAAGGAAGGTGCAGACTATCAAAGCACCTGGTTCCCCTCTGTTTGGGAGGACGGGTCGGGAGAGGATGAATGACAAGTTAATAAAGGAGTACATCACCTTTTGCCCTGTTCTCCTGCCTGATGAGTTCAGTGTTAGCTGAATCCCACCAGCTGAGATGAGGGACATCTGATAATGAAATATTGTGTGGATAAAAGTCTAATTACCCAAAACATTTAGATCTGCATCATATTTTCACTTGGGATGGTGGTCTTTGAATAGAAATCCGTCACACCCAAATCCTCGTTGTCAAGTGCACAAATATCAGGAGATAAATTAGGGTGAGGGTTATAATTTGATCCATATCCAGTCCACATATGCTCAATGGAACTTTGGCCTCGGCTTTCATCACATTGTCTGGGAGAAAAGACGAGCTGTGAATATTCATGAGCTGAATCAGAAACTGATGATGCCACCGACGCCCCTGTGGATTGTGGTTACTAACGATGCAGTAGAGCCCATCTGTTCCTGCAGGTCTGTGATAGATCAGCCTGATACCACAGGTGCTCCTCTGACAGCCATTCAAACCCTTGAGGTCATTTGGTATATAGACAGTGTGCACTTGTATTGGAAAACAACTGTTGAGCCAAAGTGTTCCGCGGTGTATAGACAGCAACTGGTTGAAAAGAGCATGTGTGATAAAAACAGATTCAACACATGCCCTCTGCTCACCGTCAAACTGAATCTAAGTGTAGAAAGGGAAGGGGGTAGATAGTGAGCCTGGCTTTGATACTTTTTCCTGAACGGTGATCTATGAATGTTGACGGTCTTATTATACATCCATTGGTTGGTTTTGTGGCACATTTGTAACGCTGTGCCAACTTGGGCAAGCATGCAGGCAAACTTGAACGCACACAGGGTGGAGAGGTGGAGTGAGGTTGAGCCATGGAGAGAAAGGGAGAGAGAGAGAGATTGAGCGAGGCAGAGAGAGTGTGCAGTGGTCTGCTTGGGCACAGAGCCGGAGTTTGTGAGAGAGCCAGCTTGAGAGTCAATTTATCTTCAAAATATAATTGATTACCAGCCTCTCTTGTCCCTGGCTGGCTTGCTAGCTCGTTGGTAACGTAACTGATGTCTTCTAATGTGCCTGCATCTGGCGCTGAGTTTGCCATATTCCTTTCATGAACCACTTCCTGATATCCATTGTTGCAGATAAATATAAATTATAATAGCCAAACTAACCGAACAAGAGTAAACTGACAGGCTGCTGTGCCGCATCTCACTCAAAAACCCACACGATACAACCCAGCGAGAAACCAGTCTCGCGCGCAGCCTTTCATTCAGAATTACCTAGCAAAATAAAAAAATGATATTAAACTAATCTTTCAACATAGTTTAATACAAAAGTAAATATTAGGACAAAGCCCTACAAATAACAACAATAAACATAATAAAACTCGTGTGCACGAGATACTAACCTGTTATCCCGATTTGCTTTTTTTTTCTCTCTTTTTTTTTCATTTCCCTTTTGATTGATTGATTGAAAAGTTTATTAACAGCTTGTATATTGGGTACAGTACAGTACAGCTCAAAACATACAATTGTTAAGGGGATGCAGACCAGAGAAAGACTTTCGTCTTGTTTACATCAGGGTCCCCCATTTCCAATTCATCATATCATTTAAGACATGTAAGACATATTTGACAAACAGATGGGTTATTTACAATTTACATACAGGTGGTTTTTTTACATACAGATTTCTTATTTACAATTTTCATTTTAGATTTCGTTCTAATACATCCTAACCGGACATTTAAGACCAACCAAGTCTACAGATATACAGTTAGTAACAGAGTCTAAAATGTGAGTATATACATAGATGGGGGGGGGGAAGCTGTCCATTGTACGACAGGTTTAGATTTGAACCATTACCGGGGCCAGTTTTGCAATGCTCTCCCCCGAAGGTGCTCTTTAAGAGAGGTTTTGAAGGTAAGTATAGTTTTACTTTCCTTTACAGTTGTGGGAAGAGCGTTCCACCTTGATGTGGCATAATTACGAAACGTGTATTCCCCCTTTTTTGTACCAAATCTGGGTTTCACATGATTTGTGGAGCTCCCTCTGGTGTTATGATCATGGTATTCCTTGACCTTTGGGAAGAATGTTGACATGTACATGGGTACCATAGAGGTGTAGTGGATCTTGTAGACCAGGCCCATTGCAAGTAGATGTACTCTGTCGTCTACTCTAAGCCATCCTAGGTTGTCAAAGTGGGCAGAGGTGAGGTGGGTTCTAGATGAAAGGTCAAGCAGTAGTCTGACCAGTTTGATGTTTGAAGTTTTATTTTTAGCGCCTTGGAGGTGCTATGGTACCATGACGTGCAAGCATTTAGGGCAGGGAGGGGAACCTCCGGCCTCCGGGCCGTAAACAGCCCTCGAGGTAATTTATAAACACACGCAAAAAAAAGAATTCAAGAAATCTGTACCGCAAAATAATTAAAAAAGCGAGTGCCTGTTTTTCCTGGCGAAGGACAGGTTCCTTGAACACAACACGAGCCTAACGTGTCGTCACGTGGTATATGTCTCGTCTGACAGGGGTGTAGGCGTAGCGCTGACGGAGAGCACCGGAACGCCACTCCAGCACAAAAATTGCAGTACCCATAAGGAGCCGTACACATGCCGCAGTTTTTGTGTGGCTGTGTCTTTAGTTGAAAGCCCAGTGGCGATCTATTCATCTGTCATACTGTTTAAAAGGGGAGTGATTTGTAAAATATCCATACTGTTTACAGTTCTGTTTCATATTTCATGTTTTGTTAAGCAGTAGTTTTGTCACAAACGAGCTGAGGACCAAAATGCAGAACACGGGAAACCAGAGATAGTCGGTAACCAGCTTTATTAGAGTCAATAGGCTGGTAGGAGACAACACGGCAGATAGTAGGCAAAGGGCTGGTCGGGGACAGGCGAGGTTTCCGGGAGAAGGCAGGACGGGAGTCGTAGGCACAGAACGGGTCAGGGAGCAGGCGAGGCAGGCTGGTCAGGGACAGGCAGGGTCGAAACCGGGAGAGCAATCTGAGGAGTAGTGCGGGAAAGACAAGCATGCTGCGAAGTACGATCTGGCACTGAGGTGAAGGTGAAGTGGGCCTAAATACTAATGGAGCTGATGGGTGTAACAGAGTGAGAGAGAGAGAGACAGGGTGTGACTACCAGGTGACTAATGAATGATAATGCAGAAAATAGGTGAGTGAGAAAGCAGACTGTGACAGAACCCCCCCCCTTAATGGACGGCTCCAGACGTCTAAACAATACTAAAAAAAACAAACAAAAGAGACCCAAGAAAAAAAAAACCCCTACAGACACCGGGTGGAAGGTGGAGGTATGGGAAAGGTTAGTACTCGTCTGAGACTGCTCTCTCGGCCTCTCCCTCCTGGAAATCCTCGTCCTCCTCGCCCGATGACGACTCCCCCTCCTCCTCGACGAAGCCTCTGGTCCGTAGCGGACGAGTACTCCCTGGCTTAACGCCTGGTCGAGCGTGGGTCCTAGACGGCTGCTCCGGGTAACGCAGGTGGAAGTCTCGGATGAGCTGAGGGTTGAGGATATGACGAGCCGGAACCCACTGCCTCTCCTCAGGACCATAGCCCTCCCAGTCCACCAAATATTGAACCCCTCTTCCTCTGAGACGGGAACGGAGTAAACGACGAAGGGTGTAGGTAGGGCCCCCATCGATCATCCTAGGGGGTGGTGGTGGAGGGGCGGCGGAAACCATAGGGCTCTCCCGGACAGGTTTAATCCTAGAGACGTGGAAGGTGGGATGGATTTTCATGTTCCGGGGCAAACTCAGTCGAACTGCTGCAGGATTAATGACCTTGACAATCTCGAAGGGTCCAATAAACCTGGGCGCTAACTTTTTAGACTCCATCCGAAGGGGAATGTTCTGGGTGGAAAGCCACACCCTCTGGCCTACCTGGTACACAGGTGCCTTGGTTCGTCGGCGGGTTCGCTGATGTGGCGTACCGGTTAGCAGACTGAAGCAGAGTTGTACGAGCCTGCCTCCAAGTCCTCCGACAACGTCGGATGAAAGCCTGGACAGACGGACAGGTAACCTCCTTCTCCAATGCAGAGAACAATGGGGGTTGAAAACCGTATGCCACACTGAAAAGGGGAAAGACCAGTAGCGGAACTGATGAGGGTGTTGTGGGCATACTCCACCCACAGGAGTTGTTTTGACCAGGTCGTGGGATGATCGGAAGCCATGCAGCGGAGAGTGGTCTCCATCTCCTGATTCTTCCGTTCGGTCTGGCCATTGGCCTGTGGGTGGAAACCGGAGGTGAGACTAACCGTCGCCCCGATGAGCTCACAAAACTCCCTCCAAAACACAGAGGTGAATTGGGGCCCCCGGTCGGAAACCACATCAGTCGCCAGTCCGTGAATGCGAAACACGTGGAGCAGAATCAGTTCTGCCGTCTCCTTAGCTGACGGGATCTTAGGCAGGGGTATGAAATGAGCCATCTTACTAAACCGATCTACCACCGTCAAGATGGCAGTATGTCCGTGGGACGGTGGTAGACCAGTCACAAAGTCCAATGAAATATGCGACCAAGGGCGACGTGGGACCGGTAATGGATGAAGGAGGCCAGCTGGCGCTTGGTGAGATGGTTTGTGCCGATTGCACACAGGACAGGCGTTCACAAACTCCCGGGTGTCAGCCTCCAGCGTGGCCCACCAGAACCATTGTAGGACCATCCCCTTGGTACGTTGAATTCCAGGGTGGCAGGAAAGTCTGGAGCTATGAGCCCACTGAAGCACCTCAGCCCTCAAAACCTGAGGCACAAACAAGCGGTTAAGAGGACAAGAACTAGGACCGGGTTGGTCCACCAAAGCGGTCTTAACCCTCTCCTCAATCTCCCAAGCGAGGACGCCGATCACTCGAGGAGCAGGAAGAATAGTGTCCGGAATACCCGGGTGTCTCCCTCCCTCCCGAACTGCCGGGACAAAGCGTCGGCCTTCACTTTGCGGGAGCCCGGGCGGTAGGAGAGAAAAAAATTAAACCGGGTGAAAAATAACGACCACCTGGCTTGCCGAGAATGCAGTCTCTGTGCCGACCTGATGTATTCCAGGTTCTTATGGTCGGTCCATACCTGAAATGGTTGTTCTGTCCCCTCAAGCCAGTGTCGCCACTCCTCCAACGCCAACTTGACTGCTAGAAGCTCTCGATTCCCCACGTCATAGTTTCTCTCCGCCGGACTCAATCTCCTCGAAAAGAAAGCACAGGGGTGGAGCTTCTGGTTCTCACCAGAACGTTGCGACAGGATGGCCCCCACCCCTACGTCAGAAGCATCCACCTCCACCACCAACTGACCAGCGGTGTCTGGTACTTGAAGGATAGGAGCTGACGTAAACCGGCCCTTGAGGTCCTGAAAAGCCTCCTCGGCTGCAGGGGACCATCGGAACGTCACCTTGGATGAGGTCAGGGCGGTGAGCGGGGCGGCCACGGTGCTGTAGCCACGGATGAACCGTCTGTAAAAGTTGGCGAAACCCAGGAAACGCTGCAGCTCCTTCCGGGAATCAGGGACCCGCCACGAGGTAACTGCTGAGACCTTAGAAGGATCCATTTCCACACTTCCTTGACCCACGATGTAGCCAAGAAAGGCGACCGAAGAAGTGTGAAACTCGCACTTCTCCGTCTTGACGAACAGTGAGTTCTCCAGAAGTCTCTGGAGGACTGTCTGGACATGATGGACGTGCTCCTTGAGGTTCTTAGAAAAAATCAAGATGTCGTCCAGATAGACAAAAACATAACGATCCAACATGTCTCGGAGTACGTCGTTCACCAACGCCTGGAAAACTGCAGGGGCGTTGGTAAGTCCAAATGGCATCACCAGGTACTCGTAATGTCCCGAAGAGGTGTTGAAGGCGGTCTTCCATTCGTCCCCCTCCCGGATTCGTACCAGGTGATAAGCGTTTCGTAGATCCAGCTTAGTGAAGATTGTAGCCCCCTGTAGTAACTCAAATGCTGACGAGATGAGTGGCAAGGGATAACGATTCTTCACCGTGACGTCGTTCAGACCCCGATAGTCAATGCAGGGTCTCAGGGTCTTGTCCTTCTTCGCCACAAAAAAAACCCCTGCTCCTGCGGGTGATGTGGAAGGACGAATAATTCCCGCAGCCAGAGAGTCATTGACGTAGGTCTCCATGGCCTTCCTCTCCGGTGCCAAAAGCGAGTACAACCGGGCCTTGGGTGGGACTGCGCCTGGATGTAGCTCAATGGCGCAGTCATAGGGCCGATGAGGTGGGAGAGATGTCGCCTTAGCCTTGCTAAACACCTCCTTAAAGTCCAAATACTCCGCCGGAACCCCTGTGACATCCGGAACCAGGTTCATATCCACAGATAGTTGAGGTGCGGCGGCCTGCTTGAGACAAACCTGATGACAGGAAGAACTCCAACCTAGGATGGACCCAGTTGCCCAGTCAATGTTCGGGTTGTGGCGGCGGAGCCACGGATAACCCAAAATCAGAGGGATTTGGGGGGGACCGTAGCACATGAAACCGGATTGTCTCATGGTGGTTCCCCGACATGAGCATACGGACCGGTGTCGTCTGGTGTGTCATTGTTCACAGCAGGTGACCATCCAAAGCATTAGCCGGTACCGGCTGGAGCAGCCGAACCTGTTGGATGCCCAGCTGTCGTGCGAGCTCCTCGTCAATGATGCTAACATCTGATCCGGAGTCGATAAAAACAGCCAGAGCCTGAGATTTGCCTGTCAGGAGGAGTCGAGCATGGCACAAGGGTCTTAGATTGGGGATCAGCTCAGAGGTTTGGCCCACCAGTATACTCCCCATTACTGATGAGCTCTGTCTTTTACCTCTTCGACGTACCTCCCTCTCCTCAGAGGTAAGACTGGTACGACCCACTTGCATGGGCTCGACCTCGTACCGTGAGTCAGAGTAGGAGTGGGAACTCTCCGCCGAACCCGGAAGTCGAAATCTCCCGGAAACCGGAAGTTGTTGTCTGTTGCTCTCCTCTCCGAGTCTGGATTCGTCCGTCAATCCGAGAGGTGAGCTCTATCAACCCATCCAAGGAAGCAGGGAGATCATAGGAAACCAGCTCATCTCTCATATAATCCGCTAATCCTCTCAGATATGCGTCACACTGCGCCGGCTCATTCCAGCTGCTGCGACGGCTACTGGTGCGGAAGTCAATAGCGTAATCCACCACCGTGCCGGAACCCTGGCACAAACTCAGCAGGCCTCCAGCA
Source organism: Harpagifer antarcticus (assembly GCA_902827135.1). Classification (NCBI taxonomy): domain Eukaryota; kingdom Metazoa; phylum Chordata; class Actinopteri; order Perciformes; family Harpagiferidae; genus Harpagifer; species Harpagifer antarcticus. Next base: position 2,244,311 of record CADEHL010000172.1, on the reverse strand, counting down.
GCGTCGGGACCCAGACGAACGGGACCGAACACCTTCCGCATCTCCGTGGAAAAGGCAGCAAACGAGGCGCAGGCTGGTGTCTGCTGCTCCCACTCAGCAGTTCCCCATAAACGTGCTCTCCCCGTCAGATGATTAACGGTGAAAGCTACCCGAGCCGCCGAGGAGGCGAAGGTGTGTGGCTGCAGTGAAAACAATATGGAACAGTTTGTGAGAAAAGGCCTGCATCCCTCCGGCTCACCAGCGTAGCGTTCCGGCGTTCCCACACGAGGCTCCGGAGCGTATCCCGTCGACCCAGGGGCTGGAGCGAGCATCGGAGCTGCGGGCGGAGGGACGGTAGCAGCCATGGTAGCGGCTAGCTGTTGTACGGTGGCGGCCATCTGTTGCATCTGGGAGGTAAGGTGAGCCAGCGTTTGTCCCTGGGTTGAGGTTGCCTGGTGGGTCCCGATAGCTAAGGTAGCTATTGTGACCTCCTGTCTTTGGATGGCATCCTCAACCCTCTCAAAGCGGTCTCTAGGAGATCCGGTGTTTGCTTGGTCCATTTCTGGCCAGATCGTTCTGTCACAAACGAGCTGAGGACCAAAATGCAGAACACGGGAAACCAGAGATAGTCGGTAACCAGCTTTATTAGAGTCAATAGGCTGGTAGGAGACAACACGGCAGATAGTAGGCAAAGGGCTGGTCGGGGGACAGGCGAGGTTTCCGGGAGAAGGCAGGACGGGAGTCGTAGGCACAGAACGGGTCAGGGAGCAGGCGAGGCAGGCTGGTCAGGGACAGGCAGGGTCGAAACCGGGAGAGCAATCTGAGGAGTAGTGCGGGAAAGACAAGCATGCTGCGAAGTACGATCTGGCACTGAGGTGAAGGTGAAGTGGGCCTAAATACTAATGGAGCTGATGGGTGTAACAGAGTGAGAGAGAGAGAGACAGGGTGTGACTACCAGGTGACTAAGGAATGATAATGCAGAAAATAGGTGAGTGAGAAAGCAGACTGTGACAAGTTTATTGGCTATCACACAATAAACTACTGCTTAACAAAACAAAATCTTATACCATGGTCTTTGGTACCAGACAGAAGCTCAAATCCAAACCTAATGTAGTAATAACATAAGGATGGCACATCTCTGCATAAAGTTGATAGCTTTAAATATCTTGGTGTATGGCTAGACTCTGAACTTTCATTTAAACTACATAAAGCATGTAATACAAAAAGTCAATTACGGAATCAGTGTTTTACACCGCTCTCGCAATTGTTTTACGCTCAGTGTCCGAAAGAGAATTGCTTTTCAACGTATTCTTCCGATTGTGGACTATTGTGATGTTGTCTACCAAAATCCACATAAATCAGATCTTGCTCCACTCAACATAGCCTACAACAGACTATGCAAATTTGTTCACATCACTGCACAATGTATAACCAACTTAAATGGCCTTCTTTAAATGTAAGAAGACACATGCATTGGCTCCAGCTGATATTTAAATGCATTTATCTTAACTATCCCCCTTATTTAAAGCAGTATTTCGTACCCTACTCACCAATTCATCAAGTTAGACATTCTGTTCAGATTTATTTCTCTGTCCCCTCTGCAAAAAATGGATTGGCAGAAGAGCGTTCATGTTCAAAGCCCCAACTGACTGGAATACTTTACCTGCTGCTATTAGATCTCTTGCATCATTGGGTATATTTAAACATGCATTGTTATCTCACTTTCAACTGGTCAGTACTTGTTATTAACTGATATTGATGAAACTGATTTGCTCGACTGTCTCAAATTGTAATGATTGTGTGCATTGCTTGAATTTTACTTAACAGACTGTATGTGGTTTGTCTTGTGTGTCATGTTTTGCATTTTGTCTTTTTGTCTATGTATGTCTGTAAGTTGTTGCTATTGTCGGGACCCCCTTGAAAACGAGATGGTGCATCTCAAGGGGTTTATCCCAACCAATACAAATTTCTATATATATGGGTGTTGAGAGATGTATCCATAGATCTCTTAATTTTGCTCTCAAAGTGCACCAGATTGATGCCGGGCTTTTGACTTCAACATTTAAAAAAAGGTCTTCCCGGGGGAGCATGCCCCCGGACCCCCCAAGAGGAGGTTAGGTCTATCCCCCACTTAAATCATGATCACATGGATAGAATCAGGGGCAGACTGGGACTACAAATCAGCCCGGGACACTCGACTGGCCCACTTCGGTACCGCCGGCCCACCGCGGTTCTAGTGACTTACCGCAGAGGTAGACATTAAGGGTGAAATGCTACTGGCATTATATTATCACTGGCCCCACCATTGTAACCACTGGCCCGGAGCATTCGTCCAAAAAAAAAATTAACATATTTGTTGCAATAGTAATGTATGCACTAACTACATTACTACTTCCTCATGTTCCTCAATTGTTCATATTTGGTTTATTAGTATAATGATATTGTGGTCATTGTTAAAAAATGTCTGCTATTATTATGAGTATTATTATGAGTATTATTATTTGTATAATGCGCTTTCTGCCTTCCTGTCATTAGGAGTTAGAAATGTAATGGCTATGTAATTGATTTGATTAGAACCTTCATTATCCTAAACTGCTGGGACATTTCCCTATAGCCAATACCTTTACATTGTCTACTCTTCACTTACTTGTCAGCATAGGTCGGCATTGATGTATATAGCCGACAGAAGACCTTGTTTATATTGGCATCATATTGAGAGGTGCAGCCAGTGACGCGTCCTAAAACCAGGAAGTAAGCTGCTGGTTCCCTCGACAGAAAGCAATGGGATTTCTCCACAGGGTTTTGGAAAATAGCTGGAAATAAGGTCTGTGGAAAACGAACCTGTTTGATAAATGCACGTTTTGTTCAGCCGGATAATCTCCACATGTCTACCCTACTTTTATAATTTTCGAATTATAAATGTAATCGATAAAGGGTTTAGGACGCGTCACTGCACCACTCGAAGCCAACTCCATTGATCAAGCTGAAACTTTCTCTCCCTCTTCTTCTCATGCTCCCTGTCACTCTCCATTAACTCCTCCGGTGACTTTCTTTTATTTGAAGATTGTTTTTTACCCGGCGCTTGGCCGGTTACCGCTGGTATTAAAAACATTTTGGCGAATGGTTAGGTGGCGCGATAGTCTGTAGTGAAGGAGCCTGCTCGCGCTTTGCTCTGCAGCAAACAGCTGTTTGCTTTTCACCCAACAACAACAACCGACTCACAGAACGCTATGTTGTAGCGTTGATAAACGAAACAATTTAACAACATTGCTAGTCAAAATACCAATACGACAGGACAATTATTTTAAAGCAATATTTTTAGTGGCCCGAGCGGGCAAGTGGAAAGTACGTTATGCTGGCCCGGGGTGTCTAAATAGTGGTTCCGGGCCAGCGGGCCATTTATAATGTCGAGCCCTGCCGATTATCGGCCGGCCCACATCGTCCGACCGGCCCACTTCAGTACCGGCCCATTGGGATTCGTCCCGAACGTCCCGATGGCCAGTCCGCCCCTGGATAGAATACTAAATACATTTGCACACATCTTGTGTCCATATCTTTCTGTTTTGGTGGTTATATTTCACACAGGCTCCGCCCTCTACTGGACTCTATGGGTACTACTCTCTATCATGCTGTGCGTGCTTTCACCTACTGAATTTACGTAAACGTAGCCGGCCAATCGGGTCGAGCCTACCTGAATGCGCGCGCAGGCCCAGAGTATATAAAGGCGGCTACCCCCGCCGCCCACTATCCTTTTTCTCTTCAGACGAGCTGACAACCGAAGAGTTAAACGAACGAAGATTAGAAGGAAAAATTGACTCACCATTACTGGAAGCTCAGCCATGCACCTGCCCTGGTTTGATCGCGGGCGCCGGTCTCCACCACCTCTGCTTAGAGTGTTTGGGGGACCAGGATATGGCCGAGGCGGTGCCATTCACGTCGCCATTCTAGCGAGCGGGGCGGATGGCTCCGTATGCCGTTGTCGGGCACTTCCGGGTCCGGTCCATGGAGGTCCACCGCCCTAGGTGATGTCTATGGCGGCAGAGCGCAGCTGCTCCCAGCGGGCAGCAGGCTGGGCAGGGAGCTGAAAACAGCTCTGCCACGCTACCGTGTGACAAGGCGACTGCAAACAAACACGGGTGTGTTGGGCATCTCGCTCATTGCTGGAGAGTAAGAGTCATCTCTCTCCACATTTCCACTTTTCACCATAATGTCCGTTTCAAAGAGACGGCATTAGGACAGAGCCGCGGCCCCACGGGAGCCTCAGTAGAAAATTGGCTCTTTTCTGTGTCAGCCCCCATGACAAAACCCCCTTCTTATGGAAAGGTTTGGCAGCGGAGTAGGCCACCAGAGAATACTACAGCTTCTTAGCTTTGGCTCCACAGCTGCTGGCATGTCCCCTGAACACAGTTTTGTGGGGACTGGAAGCCCTACAAAAGCTGTGTACTGACAGAGTAGAGGGGCAGGACACTGAGACTAGGTTATCATTATGACGACCCCCCCCCCCTCTCCCGAGAGCGGGCCGCGGGGCGTTCATAGACAGAAGAAGCTCAGATGAATGCCTCTTTCTCTCTGAGAGAAAACAGCATTATGGTGGAGCGCCCGCTCTCACAGTGCGTGCCGTGGTGTGTTCAGGGACCTCAGTGAAAAATCGCCCGTTTTGTTCTCTGAGTGCAAACTTCCTTTTATGGAGGGTTTGACGGCGGAGTGGGCCACCAGAGAGTACCACAGCCTCATAGCTGCGGCTCCGCAGCTGATTGCACATCCCCTAACACAATGTTATGGGGAATGGAAAATCAGTGGTGTATTAACAGGGCGGACGGACAGGACACTGAGACTGGGTTATTCACTCCTGTTTTGCAGCATGCCTCCTCCGTTCAGAGGCATGAGAGAGGCAAATCTGTCATCCCAGGAGGAGATAGGTTTCCTCTCGGCATGTGCACTCTCATGTCAGAGAGAAGGGGCACTATTCCCTGTACTTCCTGGTACCCAAGATGACAAGAGAATTCAGGCCCATTCTGGATCTTCAAATGCCTGCACCAGCACATTGCATGCAATAAGTTCCATATGTTAACTATGAAACAGTTACTGGGACTGGTGAAGCCAGGCGATTGGTTCACAACCATCGACCTGAAGAACGCTTACTTTCATGGCGAAATTGCTCCGAAACACAGAAAGTATTTGCGTTTTACCTTCCAGGGGGTAGGAGTGCCACACGAGTACAACAGACTGACGTTCGGCTACTCCCTATCCCCACACACGCTATGGCGCTGCAACCGCTGCGGGACCATGACATGAGGGTGTTCTTTTATCTGGGCGACCTCATAGTCATGGCAAGGTCCAAGGAATGGGCAATGTTTCACACAGCCCAATTGATCCTACACCTAACCAAGTTGGGTTGAAAAAGAGTTGCGGTCAATTCTCTGTTCTATTCTTACCTACTTACAGATACTGGTGGACAGGGGGCAGGCCGTAGCGGGGGGACACTCAGACCGAACCCCTCCTTTACTCCTAAGAGCCTAAGGAGTTCGTTCAGGTCAAGGGCTATTCAGTTTGGTGGCTTTAATCTTCCACCCCATATTGAGGCCAGGGAGGCTAAATTGCACCTCCTCTGCCCAGTGCGTGCGCTAGCATGTTATGTAGAGCGCACGGCTACCATTAGACGCACTGAACAGCTGTTTGTGTGCTTTGGGGATGGTGTGGCTAGAAAAGCTCTCCAAGAAGCGCCTAACAGGATGGCTATGCGGTTGCATTACACATGCCTATGGACGGGCGGGGAGAGCCCTCCCCACTGGGGTCCGTGCGCATTCTACACGGGCTGTGGCTGTGTCAAACAGCCTTATTCAGCAGCGTGAGTGTAGAAGATATATGCATGTCGGCGTCTTGGTCTACGCCAGGCTCCTTCATAAAATGTTATCTCCTGGACATGTCTGGCTCCTTCTCGTCGTCTGTGCTTGCCGAGGCAACGCATGACTGGTGAGAGGGGGGGTGGCTGTGGGTCAGCAGGTGTCTGACCCTCCCCCCCCGGACATAAAGCACTTGTGTTTTCCCATGCTCCCGAGGGACTCGGGAGACATGGTGCGCAATCAGCCCCATACAGGGCTGGAGGCAGGCTGGGAGAGCCTTCCTCACTATAGTCCATGCCCACTTGCTACACGGAGCGTGTGTGAGTGTGGGGGACGTGGTGCACTTACCACGTCCTGCTCCTGAGGGACCTGGGAAATATGGTGCGCGGTAGGCTCCAGACGGAGTCTCCGCACAGATCTTTTCCATGCACACTCTACACGAGGTAAGCGTGTGTGAGTGTGCCTTATCCAAATTGCGGCCCCAACTTCTCTACGGTTACAACCGGATGGGAGGAAGTGGGGATGCAATGGATGTTAGCCAAACGCCGGTCAGGGACGGTGTGGTGGGTCGATGTTGTTGGATGACAGGGCGTGTATACATCGGGGCTCCACCCACTGTACCCATAGAGTTCAGTAGAGGGCGGAGCCTGTGTGAAATATAACGGGGGGTTACGTATTGTAACCCTAGTTATATAAGCACAGGCGGAGCCCTCTACCTGGGGGCCCTGTCTTTCCTAGTCCGCTCGCTGAAGAGTGTATAGGATAGCGGGCGGCGGGTGTAGCCGCCTTTATATACTGTGGGCCTGCGCACGCATTCAGGTAGGCTCGACCCGATTGGCCGGCTACGTTTACGTAAACTCAGTAGGTGAAAGCACGCACAGCATGATAGAGAGTAGTACCCATAGAGTCCAGTAGAGGGCTCCACCTGTGCTTATATAACTAGGGTTACAATACGTAACCCCCTGTTATGCCACAAGGTGCACCTTAGTGTTAATTTCGTTGACTAAAACTATGACGAAATATGTTCGTAAACGACCTTTTTTTCCATGACGAAAACGAGACGATGACGAGACGGCACCGACGGCAGTAAACAATAACTGTAACGAAATCATCATGCAATATCGTTGACGAAAAGTGACGAGACGAAAATGTAGTTTACTAAATAAAAACGATGCCAAAATCTCTCTTTACTTTCGTTGACGAAAAATGAGGAGACGAAATATTATCAAAGATAACGTTACATCTCTGATAGTCAGTTTTTCTCCCAGCAGTTCCACTTCCAGTGCTGCGGCTGGGCAGCAGCTGTGTGTCTGTGCTGCGCGCGGCGGTAGATTTGAATTACACCGGGCAGCGGCACACTGTGAACTGTCAGGAAGACTCGGGTCTAACTCATGGTCTAACTAACCTTATTTAACAGAAAATAAAATGGCAACAACAGGGCTTGGGAGCAGTGGTCGCACTCGCGTTAACCGAATACCCCCCGTCAGCGCGAGTGATTGATAAATTGTGCACTCTACGGATAATAATGGATTATGACGGAAATGTTACGATCCTGTCCGTCAAAATGACTGACAACGAAAAAGTCTAAAGCCACCACTGCTTGGGAGAAAGAAACAATGTGATATTTGGGCCCATTTTCGCTACAATGAGGCGGAGAAAAAAAGCGAAGGCATTGTTTCATCAGAAGGGAAGCAATGTGGCCCTAACACAGCTGGTACAAACACCACAAACCTGACCAGATGCTCTCTGCAAAGCTGCATTCCTAATCGTTCAACCTGTGTTTTTCATCAAATAAGGACAAGATATAATCTTATTTATTTATATATACTAAAATGACAAAGTATTGGTTTTGGCTACACCAGTTTGACTGAAATGTTCTATATAATCTGATGACTAAAAAAGACTCAACAGTTTTCTTTGACTAAAATATGACTAAAATGCTCAGACTTTTAGTCGACTAAATCTTGACTAAAATGTTTACTGTTTTAGTCGACTAAAATAAGACTAAAATGCTCAGACTTTTAGTCGACTAAAACTTGACTAAATAAAAACAGGATGAAGGTGACTAAATATGACTAAAACTAAAAAGAAAATTTAACACAGGACTAAGACTAAAACTAAATTAAAAAAATAGCTGACGAAATTAATACTAGTGCACGTGCATACATGCGCGAGTCATGGTAAAATATCTGGATTAAGAGGTTGCTTTTTCTTAGCACAGCATGAAAGAAAGGCGAAATGAATGGGCTGTGTTTTTAGTTTTTTAAGCAGAGGTTGAGTTCAATCATTTGTACGGCCCTTTGAGGATGTTGTAAAAATGTAAATCCTGCTGTGTGCTGGGAACACCAAGGACAGCCAAGGGTGTAGTGTTGAGGAAAAGACATACAACCAGCCATGGCAAATGCAACGCATAAAGCAGTTTCTTTAGTAATACATTTGAGCATAAATCTAAGTATTTGACAACACCATTTGGAACTTATTGCTGCGTTTAGTCTTCAAAGACAGTAGGAGTCATCCACCTTGAAGATCTGAAACAGGCATGTTTTCACCGTGTATAGAGGGAAGTCAGAAACACAGGTAGCAAATCTATATCCAAATCCCCAGTTCAGTACGGACTGTTTCATCTAACTGTACCAAAAGTCCGTACTGAACTGGAAAAGAGGGCGTTTAGTTACTCTGCTCCTGTGGCTTGGAACCAGCTGCAAATTGAGCTGAAACTCAGAGAGCTGGTTTCTCTAAACAAACTCAAAGCGACTCTAAATGACCTTGAAGCGGGCCGTGGCTGTGGCTGTGAATGCTTTGGCTAACTGTTGTATGACTGTGTTGTGATTGTGTGTTTTAAAATTGTCTGTAACTGGGCTGCTGTTAACATTCTTGGGCCAGGACTCTCTTGAAAAATATATATTTAATCTCAATGAGACCTATCTTGGTTAAATAAAGGTAACATTTAATTCAAATTAAATAAGGGAACATGAGGGATAATCTGGAAACAGGGAAATGGAACATGGAAACAATCACGTAGAAAAAAAAATGTAAACAATGATGACATACTGACCAAGGGAAAGACAAGCATATGTTCAGACAGTACTAATGGCGCTGACAAGACATAGCTGGAGGGGGCAGTTAAAGAAACAGGGGCAGCAGGTGTTTGGAAACTTTTGGAAAGAGTCAGAGCGGGGCAAACACGCACAACAAGTGGGAAACACAAAGACAGGACAGAGTGAAGTAAAATAATCTACAGCCTTATCCTATAGGTATACCGCTCACAACCTCAACAGTAAGCTTCTAAGTAAGGGATAGTGTGCAGCGAGGCGGTCGTTATAGGGGAAAAAAACACCCGACAGGCAGATCAGGGAGCCCGACGTGAATTATCCCGCTTATTACACGGTCAGATACTAAACAAACTAACAACTCGACTCCCAATATGAATTGAAATGATTTTATTGACTTAAAAATTATCTTATTTCAGCTCCGTTTCCTTTTCTGCTCCCGCTCTGTTCACACCGCCCAGAGCTGCCGCTGCTGCGTCATGACGTCACCGTTTATGTGCCTGCTTCATAAACTCCAAACCGCGCGGAAATCCCTCGCATCGACAACAACAACAATGGCCGATTGTATTGAAGCGCTGTTCGCTTTGGTTATCCTCTTACGAAATGAAATGGAAGGCATCGGACGACATTACAAGGGACGACTTTACTTGGAACTTTACAAACATCACATGCGAAATGCAAGACTTCTTTGTGGTCTTCAGCATCTACTTCAACCCGCCTCGACGTAAGAGAGACGTAAGCGACGCTGCATCTTAGCTCCGAAGCTCTTGCCTCTAGACGCTCTAGACCGACAATTTTTTGGAGCTGCAAGTGAATCGGATTCCGGAGCTAAGAGGCGGCGCCTCCGCGGTGTGAAAACACGGTACTTTTCAGGCTCCAGCTCCGAGCCAGAGCTGAAAACGCGTTGGTGTGAAAGGGGCATTAGTGTTTTTTCATTTCAAACCTTTATTTATGCAGGTGAATCCCATTGAGATCATTGATCTCTTTTTCAAGGGTGACCTGCTGCAAGTGGGTTCCACATGAATGCATATAAACATAACAGAAAAACAAAAAGGACATCATACAGCATATTTAAAGCGACTACAGTTTACATAGCTAGTAACATTTACAGATTCCAACAGTTTCCAATTGGATAGCATCTATCCTTGCTTTAAAAACATTTAGTGGAACCAAATTGCTTCCATTCCTTTTGCAGACTGTTCCAAGACAGAGGAGCTGCACATCTAAAAGCTATCTTCCCTAAGTTTACTTCCTGTCTGTCTTCTTCTGATCATTTATCTGACAATCGGCCATTGCTCCATCTTTTAACCTCTTTTCCTTTCTCTCCCTTGATCCTCCATCAGCAACCGTCATTATAGTCCTTGACAGCGGTCTGTACTACTGTATTAACAATGTGTCACATGTTCTGAATTGACCAATCAGAATTGAGGATACAACTAAGCCTTTATATCATTCCAATTCTTAATCAACATTTGAATGCTGCGCTGTTCTTCTGACTGTCTATTTGTCTTATGTATTCATGTGTATTTGTGCAAAGTTGCAGATAAAGATTAGCCTTCACTTATAATTAGGATTATACTGTTAGTACATTTAGATCTGGAAGCGGCCATACCATTGTTTCAAACTCATCGGATCCAAACAGTTCCAGGAACTTCAGAGCCCAATAAATTCCAAAAGCCAAACATTTATTTAAAAGATATGTGAAATCATATAAAAAACAATAATTTCACAATGGTCAAAACATTTTGCGTTTGGTCATGCCACACACAAAGGTAGACACCGACTTATATTCATGAAAGAACACTGTTTTTGAAATGAGACCAACATATTACACCCTCCTGTCGTGTTCGGGTCCAATCTGATCAAATCACTACTTTCATCATGATAAATATTGTGTTTTCAAGGCCTTATGACATCATCTATAGTAGGCATTTGAACATATCAAATTGCTGATCACTTTCATTATGTTTTGAGTGGGTTAGTCAACTTCGTAACACCTATGATGTTTCCAGTCAACAATGGCCGCCATAGGAAATGAATGGGTAACCCTAGATTATGTTCATCCCACCAAACCAACAACCGTGTTTATTTTGGAATACATTTTCAGTGTATATGCTTTGTTTATTCACTGAAGTTATTCATATACACCAGTAGTGTGTCATGGCCTGGCTCTTGGCCATAACAAAATGCATGGGAAGGACGAGAACATATATGAAAAATATATTTATTAACAGAAGCTTAACGTAAACCAAAAAAACTAACACAAAGGAAAAACAAAAGACGAAGCGACGTAGCTGCTCCGTGGTCAGGTCCTCTGCGGCAGAGAGATTGCGGGTCTCACTCAGGCTCTTTAACCCTCTGGTACCGGCCGCCAGGTGTCCTCAATCCCAGCTGATAGACCAAATGGACCTTAAAGATAACAAGGCAGGGGTCGTCACACCCACCCCCTTAAAGTCGGTGTCCCCAGGACCACCGGCACACCAACCCTTACAAAACAAAAAAACACCAGTAATGAACAACACAAATACAAGACATAAGGCGCTCCATCCCAAATGAACCAACATCAACCGCCTTTCTACTTCCCTCAAAAACAGCCAGGGCCCCAGAGCGCCCTCCGAACCTGCTCTTATGAAGCAACACAAACTCATCAGCTGCCACAGCAGCTTCAGCCACAGAAGTGACCCTGTGTTCTGTTATGTAAGTAGCAATCTTGTCTGGAAGAATATTTTTGAACTGTTCCAAAGTCATGAGCTCACACAAATCGTCAAAAGTAGTGACGTCAAGAGCAGTTAACCAACGCTTAAAATGAACAGACAAATCCCTCGCCATCTCCAGCCATTTGATCTTGATTTTGCTCAAAGGACCTAAAACGCTGTCGACAGGCCTCTGGCGCCAGTTCATATGCTCTAAGCACCGTCGATTTTATTTTACTAGAGCTATCCTCAAGACATAAGGAGGAATATGCTGACTGCGCTCTTCCTGTGAGAACACACTGAAGCATCAGAGCGCAGTCCGCATCAGGCCAATCTCTAGCCCTAGCTACACGTTCAAATAATTAAAAAAACGTGTCGGGATCACTTTCATTAAAGTGAGGCAGCAAGCGCAGGTTATTAACATCACCTGTTCACCCTGCCCCTCACCGAACAACGCGGCAAGAACAGACAGACGATGTCACTCCAACTCTAACTTGGCTTTCTCAGTTTCTTGTCGTATACGCTCCACTGTGATTTCCTTTTCAATTTCCAACGCATACTTTACTCGGTCATGTTCCAGCTGCAACAACAACATTTCCTTCTGCTGCTCAAAAGAAAGTGCACTATCCTGAAAAAGAGGTTTTAACAAAACCCCCCTCTTCCTTTGCAGCAAACACTCCTGTCTCACTTAATGTGGACACTATAGAGTCTTTTATGTTGTCTTTCACCCTTCTATCACCGACAATAGACAGAGAAATGCTCAGCAATTAAGAGCAGCTGCTCTCTTGAGAAAATGGCAAGAGACTCCTGAGACGGAGCTTCAATAAATGCCTCTACGTCAGCCATCTTAATTTACACCGACCCCTCACCGGAACACAACACCGGACCTTTAAACCGAAAGAAGAGAACAAAAACAAAAACACAAAAACAAACCGGACAGATACCACCACGTTTATTATGCGTCCAAAGTGGAACACACATTTTTTGATTGGCGTTTCCCCACTAACTCACCATCCCACTGACTAATCTCCTCCCTAGTCTTCATGCAGTTACTTGTGGTGGGTCCATGCACTGGAGACCGCTAATCCAGCAAAGCGACTAGCAAGCTAGCAACACTACTGAGACCACGGCCATGCTCCCAAGCCAAAGCTTCAACCACTTTCTCCGCAACACTACACACCCCGCTCAACGATCCCAAGGGAACCGCCGCTTAAAACCCTTTCATGCATGAATTATGAAAGCCTCAGTCAGGATTTTTTTACCAAGTGTTATTATTGCTCTTGGTGCATGAAAAACAAGATTTGAACTTTTTTTTTTTAATCTAGTTTTTCAAAGAGATTTTTATATGCCCACTCAGGTGGACAGTATGCGTTCAGGGTTTGAACTGAAGAGATGTACATTTTGAAAAAATGATAAATAAAGATGTGCAAACTTAAAATTACATTATAATAACATAAGTATGTTGATTTACGGCCCAAAAAGATATTGCAGATGAAGTATTTTCAAGAATAACCAGGGCCAGGGGCCAATTTGAGGCCCCACGCACAGTTATTTGAGTGCTAATGGAGCCTCACAGCGGCGAAACCGTGCCACCCTAATTGCACCACATAAGCGCATAGGTGCGCCTCAGATGAGGCCCCCCTCCGCAAGGTGTGGGCCCCCTCCTCAAGGTGAGGCCCCACACAGTCTGCATGATCTGCCTGTAGGGAGGGACGGCCCTGGGAACAACAACAGCAGCAGTACCAGTATGAATTGTAGTTGAAATATAGCCAGTGATGCATGACGTCCACTGTAGTGGACAGGTGGTTAATCATGATTTCCTGCAAACATAACATCAATACTTTGATCATTTATGAATTATATGATTCCTTAGTTGTTACTTGATGTCACCACCTTTGTTATACCTGCAGGGGACACTTTCCATAAAAGGATTGGCAGGATATAGATGGGTGACTTGGTCCATGTGGCTTTCTGTCGTACATCTTGGTTTAGAGACATGTATCATGCACTTACACTGACTTGGCGCTTAGTGGCAGGGTATGGGATGATGCAATAGGGTCCTATGTAGTGGCTGATGGTGCAACTATGCAAAATAACAAACAATGCATATACAAGAAAACACCTTTTGAATAGCTGTCCACTGTAGTGACCTCTATGCATGAAAGGGTTAACCTGCCAGGGAAAACTCTGCACCGTTCCGCACTGCTCCACATGCAACGCACCAACAAACCCACACAAGAGAGAAAGGAAAAAAACAAAACAAACAGCTGACCACGGCTAAGAACAACAAGAAGCAACCACTCCCGAAATATAATACCAAACAAATCAAAGCCTCACAAAGTAATCAAATCAGTCCCCAAACAACAATCTGAAATCTAATGTCCTTCCCACAAGGAGCCGAAACAAAGAAACCGGCCGCACTGCAAACGCGCTCCCAACATCACAGATAAAAAGAAGTGGACGAGCCCCCATCTGTCATGGCCTGGCTCTTGGCCATAACAAAAAACGTGGGAAGGACGAGAACATATATGAAAAATATATGTATTAACAGAAGCTTAACGTAAACCAAAAAAAACTAACACAAAGGAAAAACAAAAGACGAAGCGACGTAGCTGCTCCGAGGTCAGGTCCTCTGCGGGAGAGAGATTGCGGGTCTCACTCAGGCTCTTTAACCCTCTGGTACCGGCCGCCAGGTGTCCTCAATCCCAGCTGATAGACCAAAGGGAAAACCTTAAAGGAACATACACACACCAGAGATAACAAGGCAGGGGTCGTCACAAGTGTGAGACTCATACTAAGTATGAGATTGTTTACAGCTTAAAAATGTTGTTAAAAAACATTTGGAGATGATGAATGATGTGTGTGTAATGTAAGAGCAGCTAAAACAGACAAATCAAATGTGTGATAGCCAGGAATCGTCATAGCTCAAGATACATTCAAATCGCAAAATGCAGAAATGTAATCGTAAACTGAAGGGATTTGTAATGCACTGGTTTCACTAAAGGATAGACAATATTTACAATATGTCTTCTCATAAATATCCAAACGTGTCACAGGATAGTGGATTTTTGCTTGTTAGGTCAACCTCTTCAGTATTTTGAAATACAGTCACTGGGATGAGCTGCATGTATAAAATGTCTCTCAGATTGAAAGCTGTTCTCCAAAATCACTTAAAGCACATTTGATTGCATTATGTCACAAAAAGCAACCCAGAGAGAAAGTTGTCCTTACATCTGCCACTTTGAGGATTCACTTCTTTGAAATTTACAGAATATTGAATTGCAGACCTGTTTCATTCAGCTCCAAACTTTAAACAGCTGGCACACATTCTGTAGCCATTAGTTTTGAATTAGCTGCTCTTGACTGACTTTAACTTTTAACCTGAAAACCAAGAGTTACAAGTTTAACACACAGTATGTGAGGATGATCGTACTCAATCATCTACCCGCTAATTAAAACAGCCCAAAGTAATATAAGTTTTCCCATTTGCCCCTGATTGCTGGCTGTTTTATACCGCTCTTAAGTCCCATTTGGTCGAGATTTATTTCTCTCTGGGAGTTCAAACTAATTCAATATAACATGGTCAGTGATTTTACTCTTCCCTCTAATTCTACATCTTCTCTATGAGTCCAGAGAGCTTTGATTGTAATTTACATTTTTAATTCACATTTTAATTGTATAATGTGATTTTGCATATATAAATATAAATATACAAATATTCAGGGTTTCACACAGCTTTGGTTATTTGAGAAAGTAGAGAAAGATTATGCTAGCCTGAAGGATGAGCTTATTGAAACCAACATTTGAAAAACAAGACATCCGGAGCTACCCAAACGGTCTGTTGTACTGTCATGTAATGTCATAAATAATTTGGCTTGTTGGTGAAAAAGGTCACAATATTGTTTTGAATATGTAGATACTTTGTACTTTGAAGACTTAACTAGTACTGAATGAAGAACATGCTACAGAATGCACCTATGCATAATTGCATTAGAAACATTTGGAAATGGTGAATAAGAAATAGCACTAATCCTGTAGCCAACTGCCAAAAAATGATTTGCAGCCCAATTCATGAAAAGGGTTGATATAATATATGAAAATTGCCTTGGAAGGAATGGAGCTGATCCCAGTGGCTTTAGGAGCAAATGTGCTAATCAAGGTTCTTGGAGTCATATTTTGGGGAATATATGGTGCTGGCAGTGCTGTAATGAACAGACTGACTGACCAACAGTAGAGGTAACTGCTCTGATACGAAAGGGAAACTATGAGTGGCACTCAGTGTCCCCCATATCAGAGTCGATGAGGTTAAAGACTGTCCTGAACAAAAAACCACACCACTGGTTCTTTAAGTTCTGAAAACCAATGTTTGAGTGCATGAGCAATCATGCATAGAGAAGATGTAGAATTAGAGGGAAGAGTAAAATCACTGACCATGTAATATTGAATTAGTTTGAACTCCCAGAGAGAAATAAATCTCGACCAAATGGGACTTAAGAGCGGTATAAAACAGCCAGCAATCAGGGGCAAATGGGAAAACTTATATGACTTTGGGCTGTTTTAATTAGCTGGCAGTGTGCAACTCGATTTTGACAGGATAACAACTGGTGACTTCTAGAATTGTGTGAGTAACATTCTGTTTTTAGACTTCTCTGTTTCAGTGTGTGTCCTCTGTATAAATGTGAAATTGTGATTTTAAATCTCAAAACCGCTACAGTATCTGTCAGGCAGAAACTTGGGACAACTCATTTGACAGAAACCTTAAAACTGAACTAACTGACTGCTAGGGTTAACTTTGATTTAAACATTTGTAGAATACTAAGAGCTTTATTGAGTAGGTGTAACTGTATTAAGGGTTAAACTCATAACTTTATAACTTAGGGTTTAATGTAATTGTAAAACCATTGGGCCACTGAAAAGATACAATAACAACTCAGGAGGGAGCCAGTCCAGATTTTCTTTTGAGGGCCACCAGCTGCAGATAGTTAACTAATTAAAGGGGCGTGGCCCCACAGCTGTGAGATTTCAGCAATCAGGTGTCCATTTTAGGTAGCACTTTCCTGGAGCGTCAGACAGACGAAGACTGACAAAGACAATAGAGTCCTGCTGGAGTCACGAGGGTGGCAAAGAAGAGGCAAATCCTACTTTGATTGAGCTAAGTATCGCTGGTGTTTTATTTTATTTGGTTGTTTAGCCCCTCATGCTATAATCATGTGTATTTTCTCCATTCCTGTTTATGTGTCCTCTCGCAATTATCACTGGCCCCGTGTATCTCGTAATCGCTATAACCGGCCTGCTCTCGTCTATCCCACATGCTCCACTGACATCCAACATCTAGTTTCAGGCGGCCTGTGGAACTGCCAGTCAGCTGTTCCTAAGGCTGACTTCATCTCTGGCTACGCTTCCCTGCACCCAGACCCACTGGCAGAGGAGGTGGCACTGGTCTCCTGCTCTCGCCCAAATGGAGCTTTCCCCTCTTCAAGCTACCTAACTTCACTCCTTCCACCTTTGAATTCCATGCCGTCACAGTAACCCATCCTATACAATTAACCATTGTTGTTCTCTACCGTCCACCAGGCGCCTTGGGGGACTTCTTGGAGGAATTAGATAATCTCCTCTCACACATCCCTGAAACTGGCCCTCCCGCTATACTTCTCGGAGACTTCAACCTCCAGACAGGGAAGAAAGACGAACTAACATCTCTGTTAACCGCCTTTGCTTTCTCACTGTCTCCATCTCCATCAACTCATAAAGCTGGCAATGTCCTTGATCTCATATTCTCAAGGAACTGCACTCCTTCTAACCTCTCTGTAAACCCACTGCACACATCCGATCACTTCTTCATTTCATTCTCTCTACGCCTTTCCAAACATAACAAACTCATCTCTTCTCATCCTGCACCTGTCCACCGTAACCTTCGTTCCCTCTCTCCCTCTACCTTTGCCTCATCGGTGCTCTCAGCCCTCCCTTCCTCTGACTCGTTCCAACTCCTGCCTCCAAACTCTGCTGCAGAAACTCTCCTCTCTACTCTCTCATCCTCTCTGGACTCTCTCTGTCCTCTCACATCTCGGCAGGCTCGTCAGTCCCCTCCTGCTCCCTGGCTAAATGACGCACTGCATGCTAATATAACCGTCCTTCGGGCAGCAGAGCGGAAACGGTGGAAATCCAAACACCATGACGACCTCCTAACCTATCAGGCTCTCCTCTCCACTTTCTCTGCCTCGATCTCTCAGGCAAAAAGCACTTTCTTTCAAGATAAGATCCAATCTTCCTATTCCAATCCCAAAAAACTATTTTCCATCTTCTCCTCCCTCCTGGACCCCCCCAAAGCCCCTTCCCCCTCCTCCCTTCTGTCAAGCGACTTTGTTAACCACTTTGAAAAAAAGGTTGATGATATTCGCTCTTCTTTTTCTGACCTTTACTCACCGATGGGTCACCAGACCCTCCTTTCACCCACATACTGACCTCCTTTTCCCCTCACTCTCCAAGTGAGGTTCTTACCCTCATTACCTCTGCCCGCCCTACCACCTGTCCTCTGGACCCTATCCCTTCAAACCTCCTTCAGACTATCGCTCCTGATATTCTACCGTTTCTCACCCATTTCATCAACACTTCTCTAACTTCTGGTGACTTTCCAAACAGTCTTAAGGAGGCAAGAGTAAACCCTCTCCTAAAGAAACCCACTCTCAACCCGTCTGATGTTATAAACTACAGGCCTGTCTCTCTCCTCCCGTTCCTGTCTAAAACATTTGAACGTGCCGTCTTTAAACAACTCTCCTGTTATCACCATCAGAACAACCTTCTGGATCCGCACCAGTCTGGTTTCAAGGCAGGTCACTCCACAGAAACTGCCCTCCTTGCTGTCACTGAGGAACTGCACACTGCTAAAGCAGCCTCCCTCTCCTCTGTCATCATCCTTCTGGACCTGTCTGCTGCATTCGACACTGTGAATAATCAGATCCTCCTTCGCACTCTCCAAGAACTTGGAGTTTCAGGCTCTGCACTTTCCCTCATCACCTCATATCTCAAAGACTGCACCTACAGGGTTACTTGGAGAGGGTCGGAGTCCGACCCTTGTCAATTAACTACAGGGGTCCCTCAGGGCTCTGTTCTTGGTCCCCTCCTCTTCTCCTTGTACACAAACTTGCTCGGAGCAGTCATTAGCCCGCATGGTTTTTCATACCACTGCTACGCTGACGACACCCAATTCATTCTGTCCTTTCCCCGCTCAGAGACCCAGGTCGTCGCACGCATCTCTGCTTGTCTAGCTGACATCTCTCAGTGGATGTCTGCTCATCACCTCAAGCTCAACCTTGAGCTGCTTTTCCTTCCGGCAAAATATTGTCCCACTCTTGACCTAACAATCAACATCGGCACCTCTGTTGTTTCTCCGACTCAGACTGCAAGGAATCTGAGTGTGATCCTAGATAACAACCTGTCCTTCACTGCAAACATAGCTGCTACAACCCGCTGCTGCAGATACACGCTTTACAACATCAGGAGGATACGTCCCCAGCTGACCCAGAAAGAGACGCAGGTTCTGGTCCAGGCTCTTGTCATCTCACGCCTAGACTACTGCAACTCCCTCCTGGCTGGTCTACCTGCATGTGCCATCCGACCTTTGAAGCTCATCCAGAATGCAGCGGCTCGTCTGGTCTTCAACCTTCCTAAATTCTCCCACACCACGCCGCTCCGCCGCTCCCTTCACTGGCTCTCGGTAACTGCTAAAATCCACTTCAAGACAATGGTACTTGCGTACCATGCTGTGAATGGATCTGGCCCTTCCTACATCCAGGACATGGTTAAACCGTACACCCCAGCATGTGCACTCCGCTCTGCATCAACCAAACGGCTCGCTGCTCCCTTGCTGCGAAGGGGACCCAAGTTCCCATCAGCAAAAACACGTGGGTTTGCTATCCTGGCTCCAAAATGGTGGAATGAGCTCCCCATTGACATCAGGACAGCAGATAGTTTACACACCTTCCGGCGCAGACTGAAAACTCATCTCTTTCGACTACACTTCGAGCAATAGAACTATTAACAAAGCACTTGTATACTAATAAAGGACTGGCTTACCTAAAGCCAGTTGAGTAGCACTTGAAATGTTTTTGATCTATGAAACCTGATGTACTTATATCTTGTACTCAAGTTTGTATTTTGTTGGTCGAACGCACTTATTGTAAGTCGCTTTGGATAAAAGCGTCAGCTAAATGAAAGCGTCAGCTCCCGGTAACTGCTAGAATCCACTTCAAGACACTAGTACTTGCATACCATGCTGCGAATGGATCTGGCCCTTCCTACATCCAGGACATGGTTAAACTGTACACCCCAGCGCGTGCACTCCGCTCGGCATCAGCCAAACGACTCGCTGCACCCTCGCTGCGAGGGGGACCCAAGTTCCCATCAGCAAAAACACGTGGGTTTGCTATCCTGGCTCCAAGATGGTGGAATGAGCTCCCCATTGACATCAGGACGGCAGAAAGCCTGCACGTCTTCCGGCGCAGACTGAAAACTCATCTCTTTCGACTCCACTTCGAGCGATAGAATTACTAACAAAGCACTTATATACTAACATAGGACTGGCTTATCTATAGCCAGCTGACAAAGCACTTATATACTAACATAGGACTGGCCTATCTATAGCCAGCTGAGTAGCACTTGAAATGTGTGGCTCTATGATACCTGCTGTACTTATATGATTCTGTTTTTCTTCTGGGCTGTGTCTTCCTGGTCGTATGTACTTATTGTAAGTCGCTTTGGACAAAAGCGTCTGCTAAATGCAATGTAATGTAATGTAATGTAAATGCAATGTAATGCAAGATTCACTGTCCTGTCTAAGAAACATTGTCGGTGAGGTACAGCTGGGGGAAAAAACCACCTGAGAAGCTGTTACTGGAAACTGTTTGGATATTGTAGACACACCCAAGAAGAATAGAATATAATTCCTTTATTATCCCCATGCAGCTAGGCATTCAAAACAGTGTTACGTAGTTTATAACTAAACTGCCACAAAAGTTTGGAAGTTGCAAACACAACCTGATTGCTTTCTGTTTTCAGAGCTAACACCACTTAATTCCAAACCGAGGCGCCATGAATATTGTTGACATATTCTCTGCTCCGTAGATGTTTATATGAACAGGCAGATGGATTTACTCGTACAGTATGTCGTTCATTTCTGGCTAAAAACTCTTGGTTTTGGCTACTGCTATGTTTTAGTTTTTTAAATCAAGATGTATTGACCCTTCACCAATGGGCGTCTTTTAAATGATGAACTTTTCAAAGGTGACATTACTCTGGTTGTTCCAGTTCTTTAATATAGCAACGGTTAGCTTTTTTGTTGAGGAGCCTCTTAGCGTATTGCTCTCTGATAAGCAGTGATGCATTGTTTATTTATAGGGATTTTATTTTGTAGATCACAGCATGGTAGCCTTTCAAATTGCATGGTGAAATCAAAGGCTCATGGGAACAAATCTAAATGCAGATGGTGTCATTAATCTACATTTATTTTGTTGTGCAATCAACACTAACTGAATAAGGATGCATTAAAGCCAGCATTTAATCTATAGCCCTTTTCAGTTAATAATTATTAAATGATTTACTTAGTCTATCATTTTAATATCAAACTTCAACACAGTGTCTAAAGATTGTCCTTGAAAGACATGTGATGATATATAACTGGTGCCATTAAGTTCTCACAATAACATCAGTATATCGTGGCTGTATTGTTGTTTGAGCCGCCTGAGCAACTTCTGATTAAAATGTAAAAATCAGCAGCAGAGGATCATTTGTCAGCAGCTGACAGATAATAAGAGTTGCAGCTAATTTATGCAGTTGAGTCTCGGAGAGGCAGAGAGGCAGAAATACTTTGTTAGAGTGATGTATTAATAGGTTGAGTCATTTATGGAGAATAATGTTTGTGTTTGAGCTGGATGATGTCTGACTGCATTACAGATCCACAGAGACATTACTTGCATTCATTGGATGAATTAACGAGGGCATTGTGCTTTATTTGACTTGAATATGCAGCTCACACTGTGAAACTGATTGGAAATATGCAGGTGCTCACAGTATGAAAACAAAGCTTTTTTAAATGACAGAAGATAATCCCTGAAGTCTCTCTAAAGATCTGTATTTATACACCACAGGATGTTGGTCGATGTTGGTCGCGTTACGGCCGTGTTACGGCTGCGCCGCGGCGTCCGCAAGGATCGCGGACACTCTAGTCAATGGGTGCTATTCCACCAGACGCGCCGCGTTACGGCTCAGAAGCGGCTCAGAAGCGTCCCAGAAGCGTCTCGCCGCTGGGCTCCGCTCGAAATAGGATTGAAGTCTATTTTTCGACGCGAGGCGTTGCAGAGGCGGCGGGCAGGCAGTGGACGGGTCAGAGCATCCGGCCCATCCCCCAAATAAACTAATTTGCAGACCCTATCCCTCCGTAGTCTGAAATGCCAGCGTTCTCCTCCGGTTTACAGGCACTGTGTAAATTATATATATATAGAATAATTATGATGATGAATGCATTTTTTTTACCACTAAAATACAGCAACACATCTTTGATTAATGTCGTTTATAACTGGGATATTACAATTATTATTAACTTTGTCTGTACGAAGTAGCCTGTCCAGGAAATATGCCCAAATCAACAAAAACGGCGAGCCGGCAGGAAAGACGCTCCGCTTCTGAAATGCTTCTGAAACGCCAGACCGAAACCGCGGCGCAGCCGTAACACGACGCAGACGGACCCGGTGGAATCTATGCGTAACACAAAGCTGTGGATAGAGCCAGTAAACAGTTTTGAATGCAGTATGTTCTTATTCTTAGATGAATATTGTAACCCTTTTAAGGTTTCTCATCATACACACAGATAGATGCATGACTCAGTGACCCACAGAAACCTAAATGTATTCATTCAATAACTGATGCTTAAAAGACAAGTCTGTTTTTATTTTCAATAACAAACATAAACATGCATGTAGTACACAACACAGTGCTGCACCAGCCTTTCACTCTGTAAAGACAATAATTCTTCAGAACTGGAGAATCTGTTCGGCTTTACACATCTGGCTGAATGCCCTCCTGGACCTGTTATCAATGGAGAGTGCAGCTCCTTCACTTAAAGACGGATGATCTCCCACTTAAGAATACATGAGTAACAGAATCATAACCTGAGTCTGAAGTTTGTATCCATGGGTTTGCCTGTGCCCCATGACTGAGCTGATGAACTGGAACTGACCATGGCAGGTTAATGGTTTCTCAGCTGCATTGGGATCATCATTGATAAAGACAAACCGATCCACCCTCTTTCCATGGCCGATGACTTTAACCCAGGGGTCTCCAAACTTTTTTCACAGAGGGCCACATACAGAAAAATATACGAAGGGCTGGGTTCAGTTATAAGTTAGCAAAATCAATCAAAAATGATGCTTGTGAGTGTTGGCAGCTCATCCCTGAAAACAGGAGCCTCAGATTGATTATAATAAGGAGAAATAGGAAGGCGGTATTTCAAGCTTGTTATGTAAATAAGTCATTGGGCTTTTTTCTTATCAACTAAGATATGTTAGAAAATGTTTCCAACTTTAATTGACTGAATTTATTTGAAAAGTGGTCTTAACACATGAATACTACTGAGTAATATATTTTTACATTCAAGAAGTACAATATAAGACGAGCACAAGTTTCATTTGTGGGCCGTATTACATTATACTTTTTTAATTTGCTGAGGGCCGATTCAAAATGATCCACGGGCCGCATTTGGCCCCGGGGCCGTAGTTTGGACACTCCTGCTTTAACCCCTTCTGAGTCACTTTAGACAGCTGAAGTTCATTTCATATCCTGTGCAGGGTCATGTGGTTTGCCATAGTTGTTGCATCTGATGTCATACGGCATACCAGCAAACATCTTGAGGTGTAAAATGGTTTGTAGTAGGTCAAGTTTTCCCTAGAGGCTTCTCAATACTCAAATTTCCCCTCCTCGACTCCTCGGTCCTCCGGTAGTGACCCGGAAATGAATTTCAGCGCGCCATGTTGAAGGACATCTCATTTCTCTAAATGCACACCGAGGATCGAGCGTCGAGGAGGCTCTCTGGAGGAGCTAACCGAGGATACACTGATGGGTCCTCCACGGCTCCTCCGCGGATGCATTTCCGGGAACGGTGGAGGCGTGACGCACGGCCGGACTTATCTCAGCCAATGACAGCTCTGCATGCATCCTCTGGATATTATTTTAGAAACTGCTTTCATTGCGTCGCGATGTTTACAGTGAGAACAGCTGTGAGGTCCATGCAGAAAGCAGAGCAGTGTATAATATATATCACTCAGTATAACAGGCCTACTCTCTCTCTTTGCTGTAGTTTAGTAGATATCTACAAACAAAGAGTCAATATTTTTCTAAGACCATTTAGTGCTTCACATAATAAAATACACAACGGCTGTAGCCTGATTATGCTTTAGGAGCTGTAAGTGTGTGGTAGTGTGTGTGTGTGGTACAGTATGGTGTGTGTTGTACAGTGCGTAGATGCGGCGGACAGACGGGTCTCAGTTGGTTTGGTGTCCTCTGCTTACTTTTAATACTTGTAAATACAACTTTTGGCCCGTAATTTCAATTCCCCATGTCAGCGACCAGAGAGAGGGGGGGATATATCCAGTCTCTGATTGTGTTACGTTATTATGAGAGTGCTCTCATACTTTAAATTGTATATATTTATATAAATATATTTGTGTGTGTCCGCATCTGTAGCCTGTTATTGTCTCATTATACCGCACTCTCAATGAATTCAAAGTAAATATGTGGGGGAACAATGTTCAGCTGATGTAACAGAGATTATAAAATACAGCTATGACAAAACACTCGACAGCTGATGCAGCTGTTGCCACGTAATAATGAACGGACGTCGCTTTAATATGACCGCTCAGAGGAGAGGAGTTCTCATTTCTTTAAACGTCTGCTGCTTCCCCTCCTCTCTCCTCGGTTCCCCTCCTCGGTCCTCCGCTCACATCTCTTGTGGGCGGGACTAAGTCTCGAGGAGGGGAGTCGAGGAGGGGAAATTTAAGAATTGAGAAGCCTCTCCTGTGACTTTCAACATTAAAGTCCCACCTGGGTCGGCCATGTCTGTCCTGGTCCTGAGTCACTGCATTGGAGGAGGGTTTTCAACTCGCACCCTCATGCTGTAAAGGTCCAGTGAGAAGAATGAAGGGGCCTTACCAGAGCCAGTATGAGGTTTGTCCGTTGTGGGACATGGAAGTGCAACAAAGCAAATTCCTCCCTCTATGTAGAAGTGTTAAATCAAAGCTAATACAAAAACAATAGTCATTCATTTCATGGGGTTAAAAACAAATGAAGAGTAAAATGTGCAAACGCTGTCCAGACTACATGTAGGATCAAATCTGTTAAGGTTTGCAAATAATTTAAGTTATAGATGCCAAACATTCGGAATCTCTGAGCGCATGACAATTACATGGAAACACGAGATGAAGAGAGAATATTACTTTGTTGCTTTCTCACATTTTGAGTCTAGACTTACATCGAGACGGCCCTCTAAAGGAGATTGTAGTTCAAACATTTCATTCAACAGCTCTTTTTGAACATCAGTCAAAGGGTCTGAAAGCATCAGTTGATATGAATTGTGCAGAACTCACATTATACGCATGCATGCCATTACTGGAGGAATACATTGTTTTTCTCCCGGCTGTTTTGCAATGCAATAAACGTATGAGCTCAAAGGGAGTTACAATCGATTTGGTGAATGGATCAGCCTCTGGCTACTGCCAGGCTGGAGATAAATCCCTGAATCTTTTAGTCTGTGGAGGCTGAGGCTGCTATTATTTGATATTTAAATCAAATGAGTGGGTTGCCATGCCTGCACTTTCTTTTTAGATTGAAAAGTTTATGGTTTCATACACATGTAATGCCCTCAGGACTCAAAGCACTGAGCCCCATGTGATCACTCTGCTCTTTACCTCCTTTAAGAGTCAACTGTGTTTTTCCAACCTGCTATTAAACCCCATGGAATCCCACTTTAATGCCAAGTTGGAGGACATTGTTATCCACCCTCTCTACCGCCCAATCATTTAGCCTGTCAGCCAGGCAGCCCGGCGGCTCAATGAAGATTAATTATGATCCTGTTGTCATCGGGGTGGCCGCAGTAATGAGATGTGCTGCATGGGGGGGCGGTGCATCGTTTTCCTCCCTGTCAGATACTGTATCCCTTCTTATCTCTGTGTCACTCTGCAAAGGTCTGCCCTCTCATAATGCCTCTCATCACAACAGATGGTGCAGAGTGACAGGAGGCCAGCAAACACAGCATCACACAACACGGTTACAACCTCATTATGAGGTTATTAAAGCTGCAGGAAGAAGGGCCTTTGAGAGGAGATGAACATGTTATGATGTTACTTTATTGTCAGTTAAAGTCACAACATGTTGTTGCATCACAGCAGTTCGATGTGACCCAGGCTTAGGCTTTTTGGGATGACACCAAAAGTAAAACAAAATAATCACAATGCTCAGATAAGATGTATGACTTAAGTCTGACTTGAATCTCAGAATCAAGATTTTTTTTATGAGAAGTCGGACTTTAAAGAATTATAACTTTGAAGTCGGACTTCAGATTTTTTTTTTCCGAATTCTGTGATGAATAGCAGAACTCCCTCCTTTTCCAATTTTTTTTTCTTATATGGCCCTAATCTTCCTCCGTACAATTTGTAACAACAAGGACACATAATAAGACAAGAAACAAGAGAACAGACAATTTCAATTATATCACGATCAATTAAAGGTCTCCTATAATACTATTTTTAGGCATATATTATAGGTGTCAGATATATATAAATATATAAAGAACGTGTCTATGAATTGTTTTGCTCAAAACCAAACGGATCACCCATTCTAGCCTCATACCCCTCTATTTCAGCCCTAAAGTGCTGATTCTGGGTCCATAGCTTAAAAAGAAAAGAAAAGGAGAGCTCATGCAGGAGAATTCTACCTGCAGAAACTCAGCTAAACGCTGACGTGATTAACCCTCCTGTTATCCTCAGATTTACTTTACACCCTTTATCCTCTGGGGTCAATTTGACCCCAGTAGTTTAAAACTCAAGAAAATGATCATATTCCAAATGTTAACCAAAATGTATGTCTCTGGTGCTTTAGGTGTCTTAGTTGACTACCTAAATAACCATTTAAATAAAACATTACCCCAACCTTCCCCCCCACAGACCCCTTTATATGTCCAGAATTCCTATTATGTGACTATCAAAAATATATAAATAAAATAAAAAATGTTAAAGTAAGATCTTTTTGATGTTGTTAAAGGACCAATAACTAAAGCAGAGGTTTTTTTTTTTTTTACAATGATACATTTGCATGTAATAGTCAATATCCTCCTACACAATCAACACAAATATGTGTAAAATGTTGACATTTTTACATGTTGTATACTAGTAAAACAGCCTGGGGTCAAATTGACCCCAAGGAACACCAATGCATACAAAGTGCGTGCAGGACATTTAAAATGTTCATTTTATGTTTACCCATTAGTCCTCACTAAAATAGGAAAAGTCATGAAATACTAAGCAAAACAAATAATGTGAACCATCTTTTTAGATACGTTAAATATTGAATGGTGTCAAATTGACCCCATTGATAACAGGAGGGTTAAACACCATATCATGTTCTAAACCACATCAAGGATTATTTCTGAAACAGTATGGAGCTCAACCGCTTTCTTTCTCGTGGGTTTACCACAAGGTGAGTTCCTTTTATTTCCTGCTTCTTTACACACACTCTCTCCAGTACAGGTTAGCTCTGAGTGTTAGCGATGCTTGCTAATGTAAACACAGACCATATTACGTCCAAAAACACTTCGGCATTGTTTACTGATAGCAACGTTTCTGATAGTGCCGTGTGTGTAAAGCCAGCCCACATTTCAGATATTACGTCATATCGGCAGCAAATCTGGATCAGCTCCGTTATACCCCCGTTTTTAGAGATGTGGGTGCAGAGGAAAAAAGAGAGGGTTTTATTTTCTGACACTTTGTGAGTTCCCTGACACACCGGGGACACATATTCATGGATAAAAGACATCAAAAAGTGCATTTTGCATGATAGGGGACCTTTGAGACAATATGGTGCACCTAACAGTCTAGCTTTATCGTAGGACCTGTATGTTCGTTTTGATGGTAATAACTTATATTGGCTGTATGGGACATGGTTGAGGTCAGAGACAATATTAATATGTTGTTATGGTTGGCTCTCATATGGTTCACAAACAATCTTTGAGCAGATGTTCATTTAGTAAAGCAGTTTTGACTTTAAAGCGGAGGACAAACAGTTCCTCCATGTAGAATTGCAATAATGTAGAACACTCATATGAAGAACAACAACGTGTCTACTGAATCTGAAATACCTAAGGCAAAATAGAATATAGATTCTTTGTTTTGTCCTTTTACAGATATACCAGCCTGCCCTCCTACAAAAAACAACCATATAGGCCGATTGTTCATGCCCTTATTACGACCCAGAGACACGTTTCAAAGTGTATGTTGTTTCTTTCACGACCACTAGAGGTGCTCTAGTGGTCGTGTAAGAAACAACAGTTTCCGAAGACACTACGCTACCCAGAATCCCCAGCTATCATTTGGGACTACAACATCCGCCTTGCTTTACAAACCCTGTGATTAGTCATCAAGCCCTGTGATTGGATGTTGGAGTGGCAGTGCGAGAAGGTTACGTTGAGCGTCAAACAGCTCTTTGAAATGGAATGGAACAACGGCAGATGTTCTATGGCACGTCTCTTTATAAGACTTCTTCGTATTTCCCACAATTAGAAGTTGCCAGTATTAAACTGTGTACACCCTGGAGGTTTAGGGGATACGAAACACAGTGGTGTTATCAAATTTAAAACATATAATTAATAAATGGGTGAATTAATATACCCACATGACACCGAAGGTCAGAAGAACTTTATTCAACAGCTGGTCTTATGTCTGTGACCCCTCCTGTTGTTCATTGATAAGCCTGAAACATGCACTTGTCAAGGTTCAGAGACAAATTTTGCAAATATGGCAGTAGCCATCGATCATCTTAAGATAAGGTAAGATATACTTTATTGATCCCAAGTTGGGAAATGTTTTTGTTACAGCAGCATGTACTACTTTGTTCTACTCCACTACAATTCAGAGATGGAGGTTAAAAGGAGAGGCTCAGTTGGACTTCGTTGCAACAGAAGAACAGTTCAAAAAATAAAAAAAATAAAAGATTCAGAGGTTAACCTGGTATTTTTACTCCACTACATGTATTTTAGTTACTTTTCAGATTCTGATTAATGATGTGAAATATAAATAACCCTTAAATCAGACTTTAGTTACACCTGAGTCAAATTCAGGGAAGGTGATTGTCAAGTGCCAACATGAACTATGCAATATATTGGACGTTAAGTACTTTGTCAGACTTCATATTTATCTGTGGATAACCCCAATGTTTTTTTCTTATTCAAAAGAAGACCTTAACTTAAAGTATTCTTCAATGTTTAAATAAAGCCTTATTAGTTTGTCTGTTTTGCACATCCTCCTGTTAATATCTTTGGACGTCCTGCACTAGCTGTTATATTGTAGAGATCACTTCAGTATCTTCTTGATATTTTATATTCTATATTTCTATCATGCCTTCTACTTTCCCCCAATTTTGTATCTAGGCTACTCTTAATATTTAAATGTTTTCATCGAATAAAACGTATTCAACAACAAAATGCAATAACGTGCTTTAACCACTAGGCGGTGCGGGTTAAAAAACCAGTGGTGTAGTTAATAAAACATAATAATATCAAACATAATATGACTATTAACTTTATTGTGAAATTAAAACAGAACGGTAAAGGAAAATACAGTTTCAGTCTCTCGATTTGAAGCTTATGCATTGTACCATGAACCTGTATAGACCTGTAACAGTCAACTGCATGAGGAGTTGGAAAGGTAGTAAATAATATCTTTAAAAACTACAAAAAAATCCCTTTCTATCAGCTGTGCACCTTTATGGTGTAAATACAACCTATCTACCAATTGGATCAAATATAAAAGTCAGCTGAATTAGTGTTGATACCGCAAGGAGACGTATTGTGTGAAAAGAAATGGAAGTGTTGTTTAATTGCTAATATATTTATGATCCACGTCACGTATTCAGTTTTGGCGGCATTTCTTACAGTTTGTCAAAAGGTCTTCTGATCAGGGCTCTAATATCTACGGCAGATATGTAATATTGAATGCAGCCGAACCGTGTATTACAATGCCGTCATGTGATGACTTCCAAAAAGAAAAGCAAGAACACTCGGAATAAAGTATTATTTTATTTTAAAAAAATGATTTTCCGATTTCATATCGCATAAACACCATCTCCCAACATGCATTGCGGCTAAAACAATCAATGTTTTAGCCTATCAAAACCTCTGAAAAAAGAAAGGTGTCTCTCAGAATCGAAAGAGAAAAACCTATGGTCAGTCCAGCTGGTGCTCCCGTGGCACCGACCCGTCTAGATCTGCACCCTGCCGCCTCTGCAACTTCTACGCCGGCAGCCGACAGCATTTGTGCTGCTTCCCAGGCCACTGTGAAGTCAACTCGGCGTCCCTCATCCCGTCCGGCGACCACCTCTTCACGTCGTAGACTCCTCAAAGAGGCCGTGCCGAGACACTCTGGAAGTTTTTCGGGCCCTGAGCCGGCAAGAAAATCCTCTCCGAGCCCAGCTGTTTGTGCTCGGTCACCACATCCTCAATCACCGGCACCCCCTCGTCCCCTGTTCGCCCCAACCACATTAATAATCGGGATTCCATAATCAGAAACATCCGATTTTTCAACGCGGCCACACGCTGCCTTCCTGGAGCCACCGTCCCGGTTATCCTGGAGAAACTCCCGGGGCTGCGGCACTCACTCCCGTCCTCTGTCAATCGTCTAATCGTCCATGTGGGGTCTAACGCTACAGCCCGCCAGCAGTCGGAGCTGACAAAAAAGGATTTTAAGAAACTTTTTATTCTTTTACGGAGCTGTGAAAAGTCTGTTTTTATCTCAGGTCCGATCCCAACGGTAGGCCGTGGAGCAGGGTGTTTCACTAGGATCCTCAGCCTCCACACCTGGCTCCAATCCGCCTGCAGAGCTGCCAATTTTGGTTTTATTGACAATTTCAATCTATTTTGGGACCGACCCGCCCTCTTCGGCACTGATGGAATCCACCCGAGCAGGCTTGGTAGCCGCATGCTAGCGGCTAACATGCATCACGCTGTTCAGACCTCTCCCTGACTTTTCCAGCGCCACGTTGACACACCCCACTCTCGGGCGGTGTCATCCAAGGCCACTGTTTCCACGCCTGCCGTCTCGCTCTCTGGTGCCACCCAACGACCATAGGCTTCTATGCCAGTGCAGCGTCCCATTTGTGTTGTGGCCTGCTTACACAGGCTGGCGACTCGGACTGAGAACAGAGGATCCAAGGGCATCCGTCTGAATGTATTTAATATAAGACATATTGTAGTGATTCCTCGTGCTCCACGGTCTGTCGTTAACAGTCAGAGTGGTGGTATGTCAAACACACTCAAACTGGCCTTATTAAATGTCAGGTCTGTAGCAGGTAAATCATTTTGAATCAATGATTTTATCACCAAACACAACCTGGATTTTATGTTTTTAACTGAAACTTGGTTAGACCAAAACAACAGCACAGCTGTTCTTATAGAATCACCTCCTCCCTACTTTAATTCTATGAGTCAGGCAAGACTACATAAGAAAGGGGGGTGGAGTAGCTATTTTGTTTAATGATTTATTTCAATGCAAGCAGACTATGTATGGAAACTTTGCTTCTTTTGAATATGTGGCCCTTCAGCTGAAATGCTCCTTTCGAGCTCTTTTCCTAAACATCTACAAACCACCCAAATACTGTGCAAGCTTTTTTGATGATTTTACTGAACTGCTGTCTATAGTGTGTATTGACTTTGACCGTTTAATCATTGTTGGCGATTTTAATATCCATCTTGACAACCCTGAGGACAGAGGGGCTAAATAACTGTTTTGTGTTATCGACAATTTTGGACTGACTCAGCATGTCAACGGTCCGACGCACAATAAGGGGCACACCCTGGACTTAATTGTATCAAAGGGTCTGAACATCTCTAAGCTTGTGGTGACTGATGTTGCGCTCTCCGACCATTCCTGTGTTTTCTTTGAGAGCTCTGTCACCGTCCATACAACTGTTAAGAAAGAGGTAACCACTAGACGTCACTTAACTGAAAATGCAGAGGAAATGTTTCCCCAGATTTTTACTCCCTCAATTGCCCATGCTAACTTCTCAGTAAATGAGCTAGTTGATCATTTTAATTCTAAAATAACAAATGTCATGGATACCATCGCTCCCATTAAAATAAAGGAAGTATCTGGCAAGAAAATATCTCCATGGAGAAAAGCCATGACTGTGAGTACAGAAAAGCTGAACGCAGGTGGAGAAAAACAAATCTCCAGGTTCACTTGGAAATATATAAAGAGAAACTTTCTATAATCAGGAAATAAAAAAGGCACGACAGTCTTTCTTTTCTGACATCATTACCAAAAATAAAAACAACTCGCATGCCTTGTTTGCTACCGTCAACAGACTAACAAACCCCCCAGTGTCGATAGCCTCAGAATTTCTATCCACCAGGGCCTGCAATGACTTTGCCTCCTTCTTCACTGACAAAATCATGCAAATTAGACAGGCAGTCAGTGCCTCTGCTTAAGGTACAGCAAATGTGTTGTCCCTGTGTCCACCTAAAGCCATTTCAGACACCATGACACAATTCCGTCTGATAAATGCTAAAGACCTGGAAGACAATATTCAACATCTGAAATCCTCCTCCTGTAGCCTCGACATCATCCCGACAGGATTTTTCAAAACTGTTTTTTAATTGCTTGGCCTCAGATATACTTCACATAGTAAACAAGTCTCTTCAATGAAGTGTATTTCCACAGGCCCTGAAAACTGCAATAATTAAACCGCTCCTAACAAAGCATAACCTAGACGCACCCATAATGAATAACTACAGGCCAATATCAAACTTTCCCTTTTTAAGCAAATTGATTGAAAAAGCAGTTTTTCAACAGTTGAGTAATTTCATGTTTTTAACTGACGGTTTTGATGTGTTTCAGTCAGGCTTTAGACCTAACCACAGCACTGAGACTTCACTTGTTAAGGTCTTAAATGACATCCATTTGAACACAGACAGTGCCAGAATATCAGTGTTAGTATTATTAGATTCCAGCGCTGCCTTTGACACTGTTGACCACAACATATTGCTAGACCGTCTTGAAAACTGGGTGGGAGATTCAGCAACTGCTCTAAACTGGTTTAGCTCCTACTTAAAGGACAGAACAAACGTTGTCTCAATAGGCAATTACAAATCAACCCTGACAAATATGTCATGCGGGGTTCCTCAAGGCTCCATCTTAGGACCTTTGCTTTTTAATATTTATATGCTACCTCTGGCTGAAATGATTAAAAACAGCGATCTAAGCTATCACATCTATGCAGACGACACCCAGATTTATTTAAAAATTACACTGGGAGACCACTCTCCGATTAGAACACTGAGCAAGTGCATTGAGCACATCACTGACTGGATGACTCAGAACTTTCTCCAATTGAACAAACAAAAAACTGAGATCATTGTTTTTGGAACAAAGAAGGACCGATTAAACAGAGCTTCAGTCGGCAGACTACAAAGTAACTCACAAAGTAAGAAATCTGGGTGTAGTGATGGACTCAGACCTGAATTTTAACAGTCACATTACAACAGTTATTAGGTCTGCATACTACCACCTGAAGAATATATCAAGGATTAAGGATTAATGTCGCAACAGGATTTAGAAAAACTTGTCCATGCTTTTATTTTCAGTAGACTTGACTACTGCAATAGTGTATTCACAGGTCTCTCTAAAAAATTGATCAGAAAGCTGCAGCTTATTCAGAACGCTGCTGCTCGAGTACTCACTGACACTAGAAAAGTGGATCACATCACTCCGGTTCTGAGATCATTACACTGGCTTCCAGTCTGCCAAAGAATTGATTCTAAAATACTACTGCTAGTATAGATGACCTACTCCATCACTATGAAGCATCCAGGAGTCTCAGGTCTTCTGGGTCGGGTCTGCTCTCTGTTTCGAGAATAACCACTAAACATGGAAAAGCAGCTTTTAGTTATTATGCCCCAACAATTTGGAACAATCTGCCCAAATCGTGCACGTCCGCCAAAACACTTCCTATTTTTAAATCCAGACTAAAAACACACCTATTTGCCGCTGCTTTTAATTGAGCTGCCCATACTCACACTACAGTATGCCTTTTTAGTAATGTATTCTGTACCTGCTGTGTTTATTTATTTATTTAATTTAATTATTTTTGCTTTTTATGCCTGTTTTTAAATGCCTTTTTAATAATGTATTTGTGCTGTATTTGTTCTTAAATATCTTTTGCTTTTCATCTGTAAAGCACTTTGAATCACCACGTGCTGAAAAGTGCTATATAAATTGCTTTATTGGAAAAACACAAAAGCATTGTACACAATTGAAACCAATAAATGTCGTATAATTAACAAGGATAAACTGATGTTTTTTAGTTGATGAGTACTGCAGATATCACTGTTAAATCATTTGATCATTGGTTTTATTATGAAAACGTCGAGACCGGAAATACTGTTTTCAACCCGTAACTTTACATGGAAGTTTGCCGCATACCTCAAATCATCTTCGTAATATCTATCAAACTATAGATCCTACATATCGACTGGACGTGGATTCTAAAAGTACAATCTACTTCTCGCAAGAAATCTAATCAAAAAGCGTTTTAATTTAGGATTTTACAGAGAGGGTTATTTGTGAATAAACGACCATCTGTAACGTTAGCATTCAAGGGAAGCACTAGAAATTTAAAACGTAATTATAGGACGTATTAAGCGCTTGAACAAACGACATATTTGGTCGTATTAAGGGCCTGAACAATCGGCCCATTTGGTCGTATGAGTTGGAGGACTTGTTGAGATATACTCAATGTGTTTCCAAGCAGCTGGTCTATCATTACACTCAAGTATTTATATTAAAGTACCTGATTGATTTTTTAAATTATGAATAACCATAAGGACTTGATGAAAGTCACATGGAGAGGCAAATACCCTTTCCTCTGTTCTCTTTGTCTCAAGAGCATTAGTAATTACCTCAAAACACTTTGTTGCCATGTGGGCAGGTCTAAGTTGTGCAAGTTACTTAACAGATATTAAGGTTGTATCATCAGAATACTTCTATGTAATGTAAAGTATTGATCTGGTGTGTTGGTATGACGATAGTCAGTATATACATTGAAAAGCATAGATGAACTCACATTGGGGGCCCTCATTGGTTATGAAGCACAGGTGAAAGGGTCCACCTTCGCAAGCTGTTGGAAAGAAACAGGCATACCAATAAATCAAGTGTGGATTCAGATCCTTTGGGAGCTGTATTGTTTCTCCAGGAAAAGTTATTTCTAGACATTACTTTTCAAACGTTATAAAGCTTATTCCAAATAGTCAGTGTTCTCACTGAACCAACAATTTGACAATTTATTAAGTGTCCAGTTACATTTAAAAGCAAAAAGTCCAAAAAGCAGGTAAACTGAAATCAATCCTCAGCTACTGCTACAATTCATGTATTTCACTTATTGTGGATATCTACTAAATAATTGGTTTACTCCAAATGCTCATGCTGCAGCTTGGTTTTGAGGAGTTATACATTTTTATTTATTTATTCATCTCCCTTTAAATTACTTTCTGGGAAAACCCTTCCTATTTCCTATACAAAGTCTAAGACCCCGGAGTAAAGTCCAATCAAAACAACCGTTGTTTTGATGTGTCCCTCGACTGTGGCTGCGAGGGAGTGTGGTCGTCTTTCAACCAGGAGGTTGTGGGTTCGATCCCAGCCCATGCAGTCAACATGTCTATGTATCCTTGGGCAAGATACTTAACCCTGAGTTGCTCCAGATGGCATGGCCAACGGTGTGTGAATGTTAAGTCCTAGAGTAAGGTACACTGCTCTGTGTGAATGACATTACATTACATTGCATTTAGCTGACGCTTTTATCCAAAGCGACTTACAATAAGTGTGTTCGACCAACAAAATACAAAATTGAAGAAAACAGAGTCATATAAGTACATCAGGTTTCATAGAGCAAAAACATTTCAAGTGCTACTCAACTGGCTTTAGGTAAGCCAGTCCTTTGTTAGTATATAAATGCTTTGTTAATAGTTCTATTGCTCGAAGTGGAGTCGAATGAGATGAGTTTTCAGTCTGCGCCGGAAGGTGTGTAAGCTATCTGCTGTCCTGATGTCAATGGGGAGCTCATTCCACCATTTTGGAGCCAGGATAGCAAACCCACGTGTTTTTGCTGATGGGAACTTGGGTCCCCTTGGCAGCGAGGGTGCAGCGAGCCGTTTGGTTGATGCAGAGTGGAGTGCACGTGCTGGGATGTACGGTTTAACCATGTCCTGGATGTAGGAAGGGCCAGATCCATTCGCAGCATGGTACGCAAGTACCATTGTCTTGAAGTGGATTCTAGCAGTTACCGGAAGCCAGTGGAGGGAGTGGAGGGAGCGGAGGAGCGGCGTGGTGTGGGAGAATTTAGGAAGGTTGAAGACCAGACGAGCCGCTGCATTCTGGATGAGCTGCAGAGGTCGGATGGCACATGCAGGTAGACCAGCCAGGAGGGAGTTGCAGTAGTCTAGGCGTGAGATGACGAGAGCCTGGACCAGAACCTGCGTAGCTTTCTGGGTCAGCTGGGGACGAATCTTCCTGATGTTGTAAAGCCTGTATCTGCAGCAGCGGGTTGTAGCAGCTACGTTTGCAGTGAAGGACAGGTTGTTTTCTAGGATCACACCCAGATTCCTTGCAGTCTGAGTCGGGGAAACAACAGAGGGGCCGATGTTGATTGTTAGACATGTAGTATGTAAAGCGCTTTGAGGGGTCTTAAAGACTGGATAAAGCGCTATATAAGTACAGTCCATTTACCATGTATTACTATTAATTTGTTATACTTTTCTTGCTTTGTTTAATACATGGACACAATCACCACCAAAGTAGGAGGGTCCAACCTCCTTGCTGTACTGTATGAAAGGGGAGAAACAAAAGTTGAGAAAATATGGTTTCCATTGGAGTCGTTGGCCTATGTGACATTGACAGTCTATTACTCTATTATATTAAAGGAAAGGTTTTGGACTTGACCATATTATTTACCCATTTGTCCAGGTCGGGTTCGACTCTTTCTGTTTTAATGTTCGTAATGGGTTGTCTGAAATGAGTTATTGTTCTGTTATTGAGAGAGAAGATGTTAGTTTAAGGGCAGCAGTATTTGATCACCTCATCATGAATCGTCACTGCCCATACGCTTTTATCTGATTGGAGACAACCTCTCCCAAAATAAGTCCATATGAATATGTTAACATCAAGGACTAAACTGCAGCTAGTTCATCTGGATGTTGCCCAAGGTTAATATGACACTAGTGTTGTTGTCGGTGAGCTTGATAAATTGTGTGTCTGCCCCAGGTGACATTTTCAAAGTCAAGACCTGAATGTGTCTGAGGTAATAATGACGCTCTCCAACGACTGCAGCAAGGACATTAACCTGGCACATTATTCCGAAGAGCATGTTCTCATATTAAACAAGCACCGCAGAGAGGGGGTCGGAACTGTTGGGGTTCATGAGTGTAGCTGAATTCAAAATATCCTACAATCCCCTGTGATCAATCCCCTTTACAGCTTGTCACAGTTTAGTACTGGCATGATTCCGCTTTGTTTGTAATTAACTAACCATATTACTCTGTTCGCCAGCTCATAAAGTCCTATTGTGAACCCGGAAATGTTGAGTACCCCAAAGTTTTATGTTAGAAATGTATAGTACGGTCCCAGCACATAGAAACTGCAGGATGCTAACTTAAATATGTTGGGCAATTTGCACAATTAGCATACGCTTATCAGCATTATAGTTTCATTGACAATAGTTACAAAAATGCTTTTTCAGATTTTGATTGTTTTGGAGTTCTTTCAGGGAAAAACAATGGCAGTTTGTCATATTTTTGCTCACGGTGGGCAGATTTTGATATATTTTAGGTCGATTTTGAAGTTTATGGGGACACATTGCTTATTTATCTGAGAACATTTTTACCACAGTAGAGAACATATGTTTCTTGTACTCTCTATATAAAATAGTTGCATTACCACTCATGGTAGTCAAAATCAGCCAAACGAGAGTACAAATATGGCCACTTTCTGGATACAACATCCAATTTAGGATCCTGAAAATGCATTGAACATAATCAATAACCTCTAAAACCACTCCAAAATTATCCAAATCAGCCAATCCATGTTTTAACTATCGTCCACATAGGCTATAATGCTAGTTAATTAGCGCAACCTAATTGCAAATTGCCCAACATATGCAACTTAGCATTCAGCAGTTTCTGTGCTGGGGACCCGTACTATACCTTTGTCTCATAAAACTCTGGGGTACTCATCATTTCCAGGTTCACTATGCTGGTGACTAAACTATCTACCCTTGTGTTTGTTATTAATCTAACGGCC
Organism: Harpagifer antarcticus; assembly: GCA_902827135.1. Taxonomy (NCBI): domain Eukaryota; kingdom Metazoa; phylum Chordata; class Actinopteri; order Perciformes; family Harpagiferidae; genus Harpagifer; species Harpagifer antarcticus. Next base: position 2,206,149 of record CADEHL010000172.1, on the reverse strand, counting down.
TGTCAAAATCCTCCTAACTGATTAAATGTCGGGGTGACCTTATTTTACAAGGCAAAGTGGACTAATTGTAAAAAACAGATAAATCAATTGATTGCTTTTCTCTGAAATGACAGTGCTTTCCTGTGTGAGCGGGTGTGCAGGATGGGAGCACTATCTTTAACTGGCTGCTCTTTCTTTTAATTAAAAAAGCTCATTGAAAGGAGATGGATTGGCTGATGGCATCTCTACCTTTTCTTTGACCTCAATTTGGCTCTGCTCACCTCTGCAAATGAGTCTGGAGGACCTGTCTGTGCATGAAAACTCACTTTGTTATAACCCGTCAGATTAATTCATTAAATCTGCCTGAGAGTTTTCATTCCTTAATGTTCATGGATTGTTCACGGTCAGGAGGGGGGGGGGGGCTGACAGTGGTCAGCGTGGACTATCGGACACGGCCATGACAGCTCCAATTAGTCTGAGCAGATTACAGCACGGCAAAGGTGGAACAACATCCCTGTTTGGAAAGTCACTATCAGTGGTAGAGGAAGTATTCAAGTTTACTCAGGTAGTAGAAACAACTCACTCAGAAAAACTCGATTACAGGTCATGTTCAATGAAAATAATTTAAAGTGCACCTATCATGCTATTTTTAGGCAATAGCATAGGTCTCTACGGAGCCCCCCTGGTGACATTGGTGAGAAAAATATTAATACGTGGCCACGTATTAATAATGCGTGGGCACGAGTTAATAATGTGTGGCCACAAATTAGTTATTATGTTCCCACGCATTAGTAATTTGTGGGAACACAATAATTATTACGCAATAACTAAATCCAGATAGTCACGGATCCATAATTCATGAACAAAACGTTATTCAGACACAAATTACGTCTCCTATGTACCGTGGTAAGGTTGACAACAAACTACAATCACATGTCAGGGGTAGACATTAAGGGTAAAAAGCCCCTGGCCCCCCTGGCCGGTGGAATTGTATTGTCACTGGCCCCACCATTGTAACCACTGGCCCGGAGCATTCGACTAATAATGAAGAAAATTAAGACATTTGTTGCAATAGTAATTTATGCACTAACTACATTACTACTTGTACTACAACATTTGAACAATCAGTTATTCCTAATGTTCCTCAATTGTTCACATTTGGTTTATTAAAATAATGATATTGTGGTCATTGTTAAAAAAAGTCTGCTATTATTATGAGTATTATTATATGTATAATGCAAAAAAGAGAATATAATAATAAACATGAGACTATTGATGTGTGTAATGAGTTTGGTAGTAATATACTGTATAATAGTGAAGTTATTGAATATTATTGTATTCTCTTTTTTGGGAGTTGCACTTTGCAGACGGTCCCTGAGCACTCGTTTCTTCTCCGGCTGCAGATAGAGACCAATGTAATGTCTCCAGTTTGGAGGACAGCACGTATTGGCTATTTTTGATCAAAATGTGATTGTAGTTCGTTGTCAACCTTACCACGGTACTTAGGAGACGTCATTTGTGTCTAAACAACGTTTTGTTCATGAGTTATTGATCCGTGAAATCTGAATCTGCCAATATCGTTCCAACTTTACTCGACTTGTTGTCACTCAGTCATCAGTTTCTATAGACCAGTGGTTCTCAACTGGTCAGGCCTCGGGACCCACTTTTTACTTGGTCAATACATCGCGACCCACCATTTTGAAGCACTGAAATCTATTCAACAAAAAATCGTGCTGTAAGATATACACTTTTCAGCCTACACTATTAACTAAAGTGAAGTACAGTGCATATATCGCTTATATCCCTTCACAGAACTAAAGTATGCTTTTAAAAAAGGTTTAATGATATGATGGAATCAAAGCTGAACTATATAAAAAGGCACACATGCTGAAAACCCAATCCCAGCAGGGGGGTCTGGGGGGATTCTCCCCCAGGAGATTTTTAGAAATACTAACATAAACTATGCATTCTGGTACAGTCTGAGAAGTAAATAAATACATCTATTACTACCCGACATATTAATAATATTTTATGCCATTGTTTGTTTTTTACTTTGTTCTGACATCTTGCTGCGAGAAGAGTAAAGAGGAGATAGTCTGTGTGGCTCCCATTGTTCTGTGACCTGTCAATCATCAAACCGGGGGATATTTCATTATGTGTTCATTTCTATCTGAAGTTGTACCCATGGATGTATAAAGAATAGTTCTACTGCAAAGTTATTCTCCGTGGGGACTTCCGGCAACAATCTTGATTCTGATTAGCCACAAGACTCGAAAAAACATCAGCAAAGATATTTTATTGAGAAGATGATCACTATGTGACAGAAGTTTTCAAAACCGTTTATGGTCCCCGGTACTTACAGTCCAACGCCTACTGCATGCACAGCGTTAGAAAATTGGGCCTTCAAAATAAAAGTTTGACTTTTTCCCCAAAAAAAAAAAGATTCCAATTTTTTTTTTTTTCTTCACTCACACATCCGCGACCCACTCGAAACGGGTCCACGACCCACTTTTGGGTCGCGACCCACCAGTTGAGAACCACTGCTATAGACTATCTGGATTTAGTTATTGCGTCATAATGATTGTGTTCCCACAAAGTACTAATGCGTGGGAACATAATAACTAGTTCGTGGCCACACATTATTAATTTGTGGCCACGCGTTATTAATTCGTGGCCACGCATTATTAACTCGTGGCCACGCATTAGTAATACGTGGCCACGTATTAATATTTTTCTCACCAATGTCACCAGGGGGGCTCCGTAGGTCTCAGATATATAAAAAAATGTTGTCCTCGGCCGCCCCGTAGTTTCAGAGCGCAGTTTAAAATACCGCCTACAAGCTGATGCTGACAGCCCCGCTCCTGCTGCCCGCTTGCGGCAGACCACACTTCCACGGACCGGGAGGGTGTGTGTATGTGTGGCACGAGCGAGCGAGAGAGACCTTACGTGTATTGTTGTTGTTAGCATCTGGTGCTAGCTAGCAGCGCTAACGGATATAAGGAGCTGTTTCAATGAAAACAGAGGAGCGACATTTCGCCAACAACTGCGCCGAGCACTTGACTTTATGCAGGAAGCCAGTATTGTATGAGAGGTTCCAGGTTGAATTGAGGCGAATATTTGTAATGTTCAGAGGTTGTTGTGTTTAATATTCATGAGAATATTTGTCATCGTTCAAATGATAATAAACATTTGCATAAAGCATATTTGTCCACTCATATGTTGATAAGAGTATTCAAAACATGAAAAATATTCCTCTAAGGTACATTTAGAACAGATAAAAAATGTGTGATTAATTTGCGATTAACTATGGACAATCATGCGATTAATCGCGATTAAATATTGTAATCGACTGACAGCCCTAATAAAAATATAAAAAACATGCCTATGAAGTGTTTTGCTCCAAATACCAAACAGATCACCCATTCTAGCCATGCCTCATACCCCTCTATTTCACGTCCTGCTTCAAAAGTGCTGATTTGGGTTATAAAGCTTTAAAAAAAAAAAAAAAGTGATACAAAAAAGGAGGGGGCTGAGCTCATGCCGGCAAATACTGCGGACGTCATAAATGTGCGTCTGCTGCTGTGGGGAAACTATGGAAACTACAGTTTTCTGTACAGCGGACTACATGATGTAGAATAAGAACGGTGGACTACTGTAAACACATCTAGATACTTTGCATCATGCTCTGATGCTGTTATTTTATGTTTTATGAATGTGGACAACAGAGAAACATATTCTTCATGACCGAGGTTGGAATTGAAATAAAAAAATGAAGTGAAACTTTAGCTTGTCACCCTAGCCCTCCGGTCCACACGTATTAATCCACATGATCCCAATAGGATTGTATGAAAAGATCATAAAATAAATACAAATGTATTTATTATAAACATGTTTTAACAGTGTTTAAACACTGTGAGACTTTATTTGATAATTTCAGTAAAAAAGTAACGTTCATATTTCTCCTTTTGATTATTATAGTGTTGAACGTTTAAAACAAAGCACTTTGGCAAGTTACCACATAAGTTGTAAAATGCTTAATAATGACAGTAACTTTCATGATACTAATTTATCGGTCACCATCGGTTGTTTCCGTGAACGGCTGAATGTTGTGTCACGGTAAATGTTGCAGCCGCAAGGTATTGTGGGGCAGCATTTTCTCCTTTCCTTTCGTAAAGGAAGGTCCAGTGCTTCCTAAGCTAAAGGAGGTTATAAAGGAAGTTTGAAACCTCCTTTCCATCATCTAGAGAATTCGAACAGGGTACTTCCGGATCATTTCACTCCGTTAGGAAGGTTCCTAAGCTAAACTGACAATTTGACCGCAGCCCGAGTCTGCAGCTCTGTTTTTCTAGTACAACACACACAGTATATCATTGTGAAAGTCTTTTCACACAAACCACAATAGCTCCTTTCTAACATGAAAAAAAAATGTCTTCCATCAGATGTGGATGTTTTGAGTTACTCAAAACTTTGTCCATAAGACTTAAAGTAAAAAAACGTAAAATACTTTTGTCTTATTCAGCTCTTGGTTTTACAGTGCATCGTTGAGACTGAAATACCCTGTATCTGTCCAAGATGAATAATTTGTAGCTAAAACAGAAGCTTTATTTATTTTTGGTGAGGAAGGGAAAAATACTTTATTAATCTCACTTAGGGAAATTCAGTTTGTTTCAATCTGCTTCACGAGCTATAGGGTGCAGGAATAAGTCCTAAAACCAGGAAATGAGTTAGCATTTAAGCATTTATGGTTCCCACATCTAATTTAAGAGATTTTGTTTTTAAAAGGTTACTAAATGAGACTACTACATGTCATTGTCAGGGTTGGGGAAAAATAGGACCCAAATGCAGTAAAAGGACTAAAAGGTCAGGTAACAGAAGGCAAGCTTTATTAAAAAAAGCCGATGACTGAAAAAACAAGAATCAACTAAACACTAACAAACTGGGGAGCACGAGAAACAGGACAAACTTACAGACGGGAGCGGGCAGGTAACATGGTAAGGAAAGACGGGCAGGTAATATGGACTTGTGAAAAGACGAACGGGTAACGTGGACTAGAAAAACGGGCAGGTATCATGGACAAGTAGAGACGACGATCAGAGCTGGAGCACAGGGGAAGACCAGACTAAATACACAGCTGGGCAGGGGAGGCAGAAAAACAAGGGCAACAGGTGATCACAATGGGACAATCACACAGGAGGGAAACTAAAGACAGGAAGGCAAACACAGGAAGTAGGATCAGACAAGACACAAGGGCGGACGGCCCAGGGGCAAGGCATAGTTCAAGTAGGGGGTCTCAGGCGGACGGCCCGGGGGCAAGGCAGAGTTCAAGTAGGGGGTCTCGGGCGGACGGCCCGGGGGCACGGCAGAGTTCGAGGAGGGGGCGAAGGCAGTGGCGGGCGAACTCAGGGGGCCGGGCACAAGGACGGGCAGGGTTCGTGGCCGGCTTGACCACCGGCAGAATAGGATCTGGAGTCGGCGGGACCTAAAATGGACCAGGACATGGAGTTGGCGGGACCCCCGGCGGAACAGGTGTCGGTGGATCCCCCAACGGAACAGGACACATTTTGCGCAGGAAACCCGACAGAACAGGTGTCAGCGGTTCCCTCAACGACACAGGACAAGGAATTGTCAGGTCCCCCAGCAGAACAGGTGTCGGCAGGACCCCCAACAGGACAGGACGCGGTGTCGGCAGGACCCCCGTCGGAACAGGTGTCGGCGGGATCCCCAACGGAAAAGGACATGGAGTTGGCAGGAACCCCGGCGGAGCAGGTGTCGGCGGGACCCCCAACAGGACAGGACATGGTGTTGGCAGGAACCCCGGCGGATTAGGTTTTGACGGGACCCCCAACAGGACAGGTGTCTGTGGAACCCCCAATGGCACAGGACCTGGAGTTGGCAGGACCCCCGGCGGAACAGGTGTCAGTGGAACCCCCAACAGGACAGGACACAGTGTTGGCAGGACCCCCAGCAGAACCCCCAACGAAACAGGACATAGTGTGGTTTTGTGCAGCTTTTTACTTCTTGCATTCACGCTTCAAGTGGTTTTAATATGTGGAGATTAGTATTACTGAAGGTAACGTGTAAATACCCTAAACGTGCTACAGAGATTATTTTCTGCAAAATTCAACAAATCCCATTTCTTTGTATTTGATGGAGGACTTCCAGGCCTGCCTGCCCCAGTCTGCAGTATTGTTTGTGGAGAGATATGGCAGTGATGTTGCTGCCACAATCAGGCTCCACCTCTGATCAGAGGCCCTCAGCAGGGCCCAGGAGGTGAAGTGGCCCCTCTCCAGCTACCAGTCCACAGTCCATTCATTTAAGCAGCCACCCTTTGGTCCCCAGGTCCCCACTGAATGAGCAACTGCAGCAAACAAAGGCTTGTTTGGAAAGATTACAGAAAAACCTCGCCAGCCTTTATATGCAACAAAGGACATCTCCCACTCATGCTTTCTCTTAATATTCCGTGTCCTGAATAACCGCTGAAGCACAGCATTTCTCCCTGCTTTTATACAACATGAATGTCAAGTGGTCCCAGCTCCACACTCAAAGCAAGGTGATGTATTATCTCTCAGATTCAGCCTTTGGGATACTTATTAGAATATTTCCCTCTGCCAATTTATCATGTACATGTTGTCCCCGTCTGCCAAAGTGCTCGGTAAAATATTAAATTGAGGAAAAGCATACAGTCCATTTCTTTAGCTTGTCAACCCGTCCTTGTGCATGCAGAAGTCACTCTGGTTAAATTGATCTAATACACATGGAGCCAAAAACCAATGAAAAAGAGCATTTAAGACCACTGAGGACTGGGAATGAAATGAGTTGGCCGGTCTGGTTTTGGCAGGATTTATGAAGGACATCTTAATTTACAACATTATTGAATGAGTAGTACAAGAGGAAATACATTGGATTGTATTCCCCTCACATAATATACTTGCTATTTAACAGGCAGTATAACACTTGTTAGTGATTTATCTTTTCTGTATTAACTACTCTTATAACATTTGGACACATGACGTCTGCAAATGTAACGCACCGTCTACTGTTATAACCGATTTGCTTTCTCCAAAACATGTTGCCAAAACTGTGAAGTCCTTGCATTTCCTGAGGCCAAGTTGAAGGACCACATACTAAGAGATTATCACATGACTTGAAGTCATATCTGATTTCAGATGAGGGAAGTTACTGAGTACACTTATTCAAGTACTGTACTTAAGTACACTTTTGAGATGTTTGTACTTTACTTGACTTTGATGCTACTTAGTACTTCTACTCCACAGTCTACTGACAGTTTGATCAACCAATCAGATATTGATTTGTAGATAATGGGCGTATTCTTTCAGAGTTCCCCTCGGTTCCAGGGTACTCTAGAAGGCCCGCTAGTTCACTGGCTCGAAACAGAGGATCTAGATCAGGGATGGGCAAATGGCGGATTAATTTATAAACAACGTAATTCATTTTTTTTTTAAAAATGTTTTACTAGTAGTACTGATACCGTCCACTAGACTCCTAGTTACATCACGAGCTGCAAACGTGATTTCATTCGGCAGCCAAATACTGCGAAATAATCTGTGACGCGTTTGTGTGTATTGTGTTTGTTTCCTGGGGAAACCCTCACAAGAAACACCGGCTGTTGTTATGCCTACTGTGACGTTAAGTTACCGCTTGTAATTATGCCTTTAAAAGCTTAAAAGTTTTATTTATCATCTGAATTTGGCGAAACAAGTTTAATATTCTAAAAACCAAGACTTTGTTTATTTGTAATCAGATGAAAACAAACTGTCACGGACCCTGCCGTGTTATCTATGATTACTATACGATTTTCATTCATAATGTCAGCGGGAGGGAGGGGGAGCGGCGCTGAGGAACAGCAGAGTGCGGGCTGACAGGTGTCTGTGTTGACATTCCCCTTATTGTGCGTCAGCAGAGACAGGCTACAAGTGTCTTAGGTTCAAGTTAGACAGCTAATGTCTGGGTTAGTGTTCATGACTTCATGTTTATGGCATCTTAACGGTTAATCTTAATGCACACACATTTTCCACGCTTTCCAATAGTTTAAAATAGTTTTTTCCCACTGTTTAATAACCTGTTCTATACAAACATGCCACTTGTAAAAATTCAATAACATTTCTGTGAACTGATATTTGTTTAGTGAGCTTATTAGGGGATGTTCCCTGAAAGATTGTAAAATGTCAATGAAGATGTCAGACATACAATACATGGAATGTGTGTGTGCGTGTGTGTGTTCCAAGTGAATCTGTGGCCCCCTGGTGGCCAGTACATACAATATGTGGCCCCCACCACCATCCAAGTTGCCCATCCCTGATCTAGATGAATGCGACGAAGCAATTCATGCCGTTTTATTGTTTTTAACGTTGCAATAGCAAATGCAACAGGTGAAGATGAAGTTGTTGCGGAATTGTTGTGAGTACCCTTTTCAAGACGACAATTCAGTGAAAAGACGGACATTATAATGCCGGGGGGTGTCTACAGAAGGTCCAGTTGTGATAGACACGGTTCGCCACTGGGAAGACATATTGTTGGATTCAGCGTGACTCATACTTTCTGTACATACATGGGTACATAACAAACAGCAGCTGCTAATATCTACACTGAACAAAAATATAAATGCAACACTTTTGTTTTTGCTCCCATTTTTCATGAGATGAACTCAAAGATCTAAAACATGTTCTATAAACACAAAATAACCATTTATCTCAAATATTGTTCACAAATCTGAAAAAATCTGTGATAGTGAGCTCTTCTCCTTTGCCGAGATAATCCATCCCACCTCACAGGTGTGGCATATCAAGATGCTGATTAGACAGCATGATTATTGCACAGGTGTGCCTTAGGCTGGCCACAATAAAAGGCTTCTGCAGTGAGGTTCATGGCTGGTGAGGCACTGGCACTGACTCTTCAGGTTTACAAATATTATATTTTGACCTAAATCAAAATATAATATTATTTTCAAAAGCTTTTTTTGTGTGATGCTTCAATTCATTTTAAACAGACAGTTCAACAAAAGGATACCCAAAAAATTTAATTTTATCATTTAAATATTGAATTGTTCTCTCTTAGTAAGATCCCATTTTCAATAAAATTGCAGTCTTACCTTGACTTGAAGATTAAGTCCATTTGCCTATCCCTCTGGACAAAAATCTCTATTACTTTTTTGTAAAAGTCCTCCTTATGTTCTTGTAGTTTCATAAGTCTATCATAAATCTAATCTAATCAATAGATTTATGATTCGAAAATTATAAAAGTAGGGTAGACATGTGGATATTATCTGGCTGAACAAAACGGTAACCGGTTTGTTTCCCACAGATCTTATTTGGAGCTATTTTCTAAAATCCTATGGAGAAATATCATTGCTTTTTTGTCGAGGGAATCCATGGGAAGCCATGCGCAGTTTACTTCCGGGTTTTAGGACGCGTTACTGCAGCTCTCTCGTCTCCTCTTCACACACCACACTTTTCGCGGCACACGTACTTACAGCCAATCAGCTCTGAATGATGTGTGATGACGTATGGTGGGGATGGCAGCACTATGCCCCTATGGTCATTATTTTTTTGCCACACACATTAAATAGGAAAATATTCTGAGCATGGCAGTGTAGGTTTTACAGTCACCGTTCACTTAAACAGGGAGAGGGAGGGGCAGGATCGGGTTTTGTCCCACATGGATTAGAAGAACACAGAAGAACAAATAAGCAATGTACAGACGAATCAGATGATTAAACATGATCTTAAAATATATTTTATATATTTTTTAATTTATTTTTTGCATTTTTTGGTAATCATTATTTTTAATACTTTCTGCTGACACTAGGTGGGGCTGTGCCACCTGCCCCTAATGACCAGTCGCTACTGTACAGCTACCAATCACAGCTGTGGAGAGATTGGTATTAGTTGTCTCTTTGTAGGAACTGATTTATATTATTCTTAAACTATGAATTCTTTTTATGCTGTGTATGTAATTTATTATATGTAATGCCTTGTCTTTTATCTATGTAATGTCTTGTCTTTTATCTGGGCCCTGAGTCTGTAATAAAGTTTTCATTCATTCATTCATTAATCTCTACTGCTATAGTAACGTGGTCAGTCACCAGCGGGTAGGTGACGCTTTTGCTCCTCTCCTGAGAACCGTAGATATAAAAGGAACATTCGGCGACACCATCCCCCAGTATTTTAGTCCTGCGTATTACTTGCCGGTAACATAAATGCATATCGAGAATATACAGATAGAGATAAAAAACGATCAGAACGAACCAATAAAGTTTACCTACGGCAGGGGTCGGCAACCCCTGGCACACGTGCCAGCATTGGCACGCGGCATCGTAACAAGTGGCACACTAGGAATAAGTGTGCAACATATTTAAATTGTATTTTCGGATCCCGAACGAGACCGCCGCCAGAGCGCGTCTCCCCGTTATCTGCTCTCTTTATCTCCAGGCAGGCCCGGTTCTACGGGGGTGCATAAGGGTGCATTGCACCCTCAGTTGAGTCATTATGCACACTCATTTGAAAAATGAAAAGTGAAAAAAAAATATTAAAAGTGAAAAATATTACATATATAATAACAGTAATAATAATAAGAAGAATATAGTTGAAATAAGGTAAATTGTAATAGTGGTTAAATAACATTGTCTGCTGCATTTATTTTGTCAATTTAAACGGTAGCCTAAGTAACGTTATTATGTCAGGTGCGCGTGACCTGTGCCGCTGCGCGTTCGTCATCTGCAAGGTGCTTACACAGCAGTCAATGATGGAACTCAGAAAATGGTTAAAACAACCAGCCCTTATCGCCAGCAGTAACACTGCATCTACTCCAGTTCAGATCATGGGGACATTACATTATCTGCTGCCACTGTCGTGGACACTAACGTCCTCCCGCTCGACTTGCCGGCTTTGCCCGCCTCGCCCACGGAGGCGGAGCAGCCGCAGCCGTCTTCGTTGCCCCAAACACCGCCATCCCTCGGCGGCCCGCAAGTGCCAGAGGACCTCAGCTAAACAGAACCTGCCCAGGTATATTTAAAAAAGTACCCAACTCGCCTGTACAGTGGGGTAAGGCGCTCATTTTGCAGCTCATGGTTTCAAAACAGAGATTGGCGGGAATATTCCTGTAAAAAAGATGCCATCTTCTGCTATGCATGTAGACATTTCGGTCTTAAAGGAGAGTGATTTGTAAAATATCCATAAAGAAAAAGTAAATCTGTTGACTTTACAGCTCTGTTTCATATGGATGTTGAGAGATGTATCCATAGATCTCTTCATTTTGCTCTCAAAGTGCACCAGATTGATGTTTTTAACTTCAATATTTAAAAAAAAATCTTCCCGGACCCCCCTAGAGAAGGTGAGGACCCCCCTTAGAGGGTGTTAGCTCCAATCCCCCACTTTAATACTTTACCACTGCACCCTCTCTAATCTCAGATGCACTCAGAGTCATTTTGTTCTGGAACCGGGCCTGTCTCCAGGTGACTGTCGTCTCCCAGGGCAGAAGCAACACGCTTCAGGTTCAATGACCCACTTTAGCTTAAATGGCTGGAGAGAGGCGAGCTCTTCTTGGGAGGCCGTTGCATTTATTTAGCTGTTCTTCTGTTTCACAAAATACATCACAGACCTCTGTTTTTCTGCTTCCTCGTTTCACTTCCAGAAACATACATACACACGTTCCCTCACTGTCGCTCTACCATCCACAAACACGTATGCACAAGCCACACCCCTCTCTCTCTCTCTCTTAAAGGGACAGCGATCTCATCTCACTCTGCATGACCCTAATATCATAACGTGTGTTCTGGAGAATCACAGAACAGACGATCGTCCTTATTATTATGCCGTTTAAACCAATTATTTAAATGTGTTTGTTAAATTTGGCATCATGTAAATTGCGCTGACAGGTCCCCGCAGCGAGGCTCCCCCGACCTCCTGCTGATAGTTGACGAGCGTCAAGCCCCTCAACCCCCCCCCCCCCCCTTGATAATTCTCGATCGTTGGCACGCTGATAACAATTTTTTTTTTAAATGGCACTTCATATCAAAAAGGTTGCCGACCCCTGACCTACGGTAAGAGTGTAGTGAAACTTCATTTCCGACCTTCAAAAGCCGGGCAATCTTTTGCAAAACGATGATTCATCACGATCCACAACGTTTTGTGAGTTACTATGAGAATCAAGCTGGGGGGTCATTGCCTGGTTTTTATGGAACACCGGTTATGTACGGCAGAGGTATTGGTTCTATATTCTCAAGATTATTTCGTTTTGTACCACCTCTGGTGAGAAAGGGGTTCGCCATAGCTAAACCTCATCTGAAATCAGCGGTCAAAAATATTGCATCAGATGTTATCAGTAAGGCGGTCCATAAATTTGGCCGCCAATCAGATCATGGGTCTCAAGAAGGAGCAGGAGGTCTGATGGTTTTAGCAAGAAGGGCCAGGAAGAGACCTCCAGGAAAACGGGTTCCGACAGGCGTTAAAAAGGGGAAGCACTCAGCCAAGAGAAAATAATTAGGGAAAAAACACCCTAGAAGAAGGAACGTATTGGGGAGAGATATATTTTAGAGTGTTAAATATGGCTCTTTTACATCACAAATCTGCTGAATGCAGCATGGTAGCTGGATTTATTTTTCGGCTCCCATGACGCAGCTTTCTATCGATGAAAAACACTACACAGAGGTCCTTCCGTTGTCTGCCATTACAGAGGACGGACCCATTACATTTTTCATTCCCGGGGACGGGATAAATACCTTGATATGAATGACACCTTGATGCATCTCAGGATCAAAATAACCAACGCCGATGGGACGAATCTGGCAGCTGACGCCTCTGTGGCCCTCGTTAATTATCCTCTGAATACAATTGTTAGTCAATGCGACGTTATTCTCAGTCCAGCTCGACTCATCCTTAGAGAGCGATGATTGAAATGCTATTGAATTACTCTGATTCTACTTTAAAAACTTATTTTATGAAGACACCGCGGGAGCTATGGACTCTGTAGTGATCGCCAATGGGCCAAACAAGGGTCTAGTAAAGAGAGCTGTATTCACCGCTGAATCTCGAGAGCTTCATCTGATGGGGGCCTTACACACCGATATATTTTTCAGCGAGAGGCTTCTCCTGAACTCTGTAGATTTGAGAATCAAGCTCACCAGATCTAACGATGCCTGTGTGCAAATGACTCTACATACCGTCTAAAAATACTGGGGGCTTCACTTTTTATCAAGAAAGCCACCATTTCCCCTGCAGTGCGTTTAGGTCATGCTGCGGCTCTGATGAGAGGTAACGCCCTCTACCCTTTATCTCGCGTGAATATCAAAACATACAGCATCCCGGTGAATTCCAGAATATGCAACCAAGAAAATCTCTTTCTGGGTAATATGCCTAAATACATAGTATTGGGTATGGTAAATCACGAAGCCTTCACCGGAAGGAGAACGCTTTCACCTTTTAATTTCCTTCATAATGATATGGAATATCTGGCTTTGTGTCAGGACGGCAGACAAGTACCGGCCAAAGCATTCCAACCTCAATTTAACCGGGGGTCTTCAGTCAGAGAGTTTTACAACATGTTCACTGCTACAGGGAGACACATGAAAGAGTTACCTCTGAGTATTGTCAGACAGGATTTCGAACAAGGATATTCATTATTCGTATTTAATCTCACTGCAGCGGAAGATGCTGACGCACTGTCCCCCATTACAAGCGGTAGTTTAAGACTGGAAATGAGATTCAGAGTACCGCTACCACAGACTACAACTTTAATCGTATATTCTTGTTTTGATTCGATTCTGGAGATTAATTCAAAACGTCAAGTGTTGGTAGATTACTAAAAAGATTACAACATGAATAATCATCAATTGGACAGTCTCCTGCGTCATATGGTAGGGGACTCTTTTGGTGGCGTCAGATCAGCTACCCCGAGTAAAACAATTATTTAGATACCCTGTATACATGATTGTAAACACCCACCCCTCCCACATGCCCGGAGAACACTGGCTAGCAGTGACTTTAGAGCAGGGGTCGGCAACAGGCGGACCACGGTCCGGATCCGGACCCAGACGCCGACCTATACGGACCGGAGCTATAATCAATACATTAATAGGGGATTTTTCGGCGCCTCCCGCTTTTTTAACGCTGATTTGGGTGACTTGTGTAATTCGTGGAGAACCGAAGAGTTTTCGTTTTGGGGGTGGGGAGTCCGTCGGTCAGTCCGACTGACGGACAACTTCTCACTTCAAAAAAGAAGAAGAAATCTAGACCGCAAAAATAATTAAACAAGCGAGTACCTGTTTTTCCTGGCCAAGGACAGGTTCCTTGAACACAACACGAGCGTAACGTGTCTTCACGTGGTATGTCTCGTCTGAAAGGAGTGCTGACAGAGAGCACCGGAACACCGCTCCAGCCCTTCAAATATTGCAGTACCCATAAGGAGCCGTACACATGCCGCAGTGTTTGCGTGGCTGTGTCTTTAGTTGTAAGCACAGTGGCGATCTGTTGTTATTAGCATCTGGTTAGCTAGCTATGCTAACGAATTTAAAGAGCTTTTCTACAACCAGCTGGAAGAGAGCTCTCTCCTGAGAGGCTCAAATAACCTCAGCTCAGTGAGGTTAAGGCACACCTTGATATGATCATTATAGGTATTAATGAGACTAAATGAAAAACAGGTATAAAATACTATATGACAGTAACAAAAAAGTTGTTAAAAATAACAAGAACAGAGTTTAAAAGGGGAGTGATTTGTAAAATATCCAAAAAGAAAAATATGCTTACAGTTACAGAGGTTAGGTCCCCTAGAGGTTGAGTTCAATAATTTGTACGACCCTCGGAGGATGTTATAAAAATGTTAAGGATAAAAGGTCCCCACCCCTGCTGTAAATAATAATAAAAACCCTTGATTTTTAACTTAACATCTCTGTCTCCTATTGATCTGAGTATATTATAAAGAATAGCAGTTAATTGAAGCATTATAGCACAGGCCTTTGTCAGATGGTATATTACGCTATATATAAACGCTTTGAATAGTTCTCTCTTTTTTCACCATACCTGTGTTTGCATCACTGTAACCAATGAGCACCTGCATGTGTATGTGAATGGCCCTGACTCCATGTCAGCCCAGATTTACAAACTCCTGGCAGGACAAGCTCCAGCTCAATTCTCGCACTGAATTTAAAAAAAGTGAGTGAGGGACCACAATATAAGAGGGAAAGAAAGAGAAACTTTAAAACTGTTCAATTGTTATGATGTGTAAAGACTGATATTGTTCTATAATCGTCTGAAACTGTTAAGTCATGATGTCAAACGGTTAACAAAGAAAAAGGGAAACTCAAGGTGCTGCTACACTTTATTTTATTTATCTAAAACTAAGCACTTTTAAGATGCACATATTTTCAAAAATGTATGTTCTCTATTTTATTTGTAAATGCAGCCCGAGAGGAACATTACACATATCCACAGTATTTAAGTAATGTTAATTGACAATAAATATTGTTGTTTTTTAATTGTACTTTCTTTATTTGATTGGCAGTCAGTTGTTGATTACATGCAGACGTTGATAAATCTACAGGTCACTTCAATATCAAGCGGCAAAAGAGCCGGGACGCCAATATGGAAGTGCCACACACTGCAGTTCATCTAGTGGCCAGTAGGAGCAGGCTGCAGAAGGGAGCAATTTCCATAGACCCCCATGTTAAAATGCCCAACTTTACAGCAGAAATAAACATGTTTACATCGTGGTTCAAAAAACCATATTCTCTGTATAGTTAGATTCCCCCTTCATGACTACTGTGTGGGGGGTGAATTTTTTCTCAACTCATCTGTTTAATTAATATTAAGTGACAGCTCTGTCAAGTGACTGCTGCTGCTAGCTTCTTGTCTCTCTGCTACCTGCTCCGTGAAGCTAGCTACAGGGACTCTGCCTGCTCAGTTCATCCAGGAAACACAACCTGAAGCCGGCCGTGGTTGTTTGTTCTTCATCTTATATATCGGACTATTGTGACTCGCTCTGCGGTAAGTGAAATTCGAGTACTTATTGATGTGTTTATGATTTGAATCAGCTACGTAATGAATGTTAAGGCTTGGGTTAGCGTGTAAGTGAGTGGTAGCTACATCGGTGCTAACGATGCTAATCGTAGTCTCCAAGTTAAAACCATAGACTGTATATATAAAGGTTAAAACAAAATAGACAAGTGTTAAGCGTTAAGTGGGATAATACTGTTGAACAAACGGCTTCTGTTTGAGGTTATAAAATAAGGTCATCCTTGTAACTTAGAGAGATATTTTATTATACGTAGGAACTGTATGCATCGCTAAGGTTAATTTAAATTGGCTATGCTCAAGTATGTAGACAAGCTCATGTCGAAGTAGTGTATGTGAAATCAACCTCACAATAAGATGTGTGTATATTACAAATAATAATGTCATATTTCAAGATGATTACTTAGATATTACAATATGGTTGATCTGGAGTTCATTATTGAGCTTACACGTTAACGTCACAGTCATATCGTTAGCCTAATAGCATAATTGCCTAAGTCATTTTTTGGCCAAATTGTGATATCTGCCTAACTTTACTCTCCTACCACTGCTGCATCACCCTGCCTTATTGCCTATGTCCACAGCCTATCAGAATGCATTTTAGAGTCCAAAATCACTATCTGCCTAAGTCATCGCTTTGACTTAGGCATTTTTGCAGGGCACTTTTCCTTGTTTTCCAAAAACATTCAAATATGACTTGGGCAATTATGCTATTAGGCTAACGATATGAAGAACGAACCCAAACCTTGTTGTTTTTATTAATTGCATTACCAAATGGGTATCAAATAAACAGTAAGCATTGGTAACACAACTTCCAAAGTTACAGTAAAATAAAAAGGACCCTGACTCGGCCAATACACAATCCAACATGTTCAACAGAAGAGAATCAGTTATATTGTTTGTACACATGGTACTTTACATATATATATATATCTGTTTGTTTAAGGTGTCCAGGTGATGCAGACAGGCTGGACCAGAGAGTGAGAGACAGAACTGGACTCCTTACAGCAGTGAACTTCAGCACAGGTACAAAGACTCTATTTTTCATACTGTACAAAGAATCAAGAAAGATATTTGTTTAAATAAATGAAGTATTGACTTGAATATACTGATATACATTCCATTAAACAATACTAAATACTAGATCTCCTACACATCAGTTAAGTTGAGGGGTTTTTCCATGTAAACGGTTACATTTAGATGTTAACAAGCAATATGATTGTGTGAAAATGAGACCTTGTGTCTCAATGAGATCTACACCTGTATACATAAAGGCTAAAGAGATATGGTTTTGTCAGCTTTCTAATTTAATGTATTGAAGGCAAAGATATTTAACACGTAGTGAGAACTGCTACTATTTATCTCTCAATATTGTCTGAAAAAAACGTGGTAAAAGTGATTCTTTCAGTGAGACAACAGAGCAAGCTTCTACAGTTGCACTACGTTTTGTAACAGTTACATATTATTTTGATAATAACATATATTTCAATGTTGATGAACTTCATACGGTTCATTCATAATCTGATCGTCTTTGTAGCTCACTGTTGAAATTTTAAAAAAACATTACAATTACAAAATAATTATATCTACAGCCCCTAAACACACAAACACACCGCTTTCATAAATAACACACTTGTTCTGCAATAATATGTTTTATGTTTCCTGTCATTTTTGTTAGGAAAGGACATGCCTGAAAGACACGGCACTTTCTCCTTCTCTGAGGGTCAAGAAGAACATCCAAGAGGAACATTAAAAGCTGATGCTATGAGATTTTAAGACCAGTACAGGACATTCACTAAGAAACTACTTTTATTGTGAAAACACAGTCAGCTGATCGAATGCAGCTATTTCCACATCTAAACTCCATCAGCTGATTATTTCTATTTGCCTCACTTTATGAGCTTCACATCACTTGTGCCTTGTACCGCAGAGTTTGCAACGTCACAAATAAATGGGGCCAATCTTCAGTCAGATGTGAATGTGTAATCTAACATTTTCAGTAAGAATAATGGAAGAAAGGAGTGCAAATACAAATACAATTTATTGAAATGTGAACCAAAACTTAATCAAACATGTTTTAAATAAAAAGCACATATGGACATATATTTATTTTATCAATGGACATGCCATCCTTTTCTTCTTTTTTTACCAACCCCGTGTCTTCAGGTAGAGTTAAAGTAATATGTCGTTCCTCCTTCCCGTCTTGTTTGAGTAAGGTGAGATATCTCTGTAGCAAGGTGTTGTATTTTCTTATTTTTTCATAAGGGGGTAATCCTGTTTCGTTTAGCACTGCTCTCATTTTTTCATCCAGAACATCTTCGGCAGTGCGTCTCATTGTTTCCTTACTATGGGGGTTAGTTACACCCGTCTGATTGAGCTGATTAAACTGGTGAGGTGACAACAAAAACATCTTTTGACTCATGATCGAGTGAGCCCTCCTAAAAGTTGTCCTAAAATGGGGATCACCGCGCCAAGCAGCGGCAAAAGAAAACCTTCAGATTGTTTTCTTAAGGCGGTGAATTTAGTTTTTAAGTTGGTCTTTTTATTGGCCAAGAGTTTGAACATTTTCTTTTGTTTCTTGAGTTTCTTATACTGAGCGCCTGATAGTGGAATGTTACCCTTTAGAAGATTTAAAGACAGCTCACAGAGTGATTGAAGAAAATCCGTGGAGCAGAATATGAGAATATCCTTACGCTTCGAGGGCTTGGCGTTACACAAGGCCTTCAGCAGAGGCATGTTTCTTTTTAAACGGGCCGACATACTGTTTTCAAGTTTTCGGTTTTGGTACATAAACTACTAACCACTGATTAGGTAGTGCTCCCGATCTAAGTCTGTAGATGTCTGGACAGCTGGGGGTCATGTCTACGATTAAATAACCGTGAGGTTCCTTGGTGGCGTCTTCAAAACTTTGTAGGAAAAATGATTTATTACCCGGGTGTATTTGTTGAGCAAGTATGTTCATTTGTAATCTGTCTCTGGGGTTTTTAAACAAGACCATGTAATTAGTATTCAAACTAATGGTACGACTGTTTTTCCCCTGATGAAAAACATTTTGTGTTAACATCATAACACTCATATTTCTATGATGACGGTATTGGGTGAAAAGTCTGACTACTTCCGGATGCTCAGAGACTTTGATCAGGAGGAAATAGAGAATCGTCTTCAAATGATTCAGGCAGACCTTTGATGAATTTCATATTGTTATTCTTTTCCTGCAGTTCGGCATACATTGGCTGGAAAGAAGTATAAATCCACACAATATTTTGAGGTTGTACATCCATTACATGAATACAATTTTGCAATACATTCTTGACAAAAAAAGTTTTTCCACACCCACTAGGGCCAACTACTAAACAAGAAAAAGGAACACGTAGTCGGGGCTCAAAATCAATTTGGCTGGGTGAAAGCATTTTGTCTCTTCTTATTATTTCTCAATACCCAAAAGGCAAAGTATTTCCTCCGTCAAGCAGACGTCTCTTATCAAACACAACTCGGAACTTTTTGGTGAATGACACATTTTTCAAAACGAAACCCTCTTTATTCCGTACAATATTGTGTTGCGGGGCCTGAAGACACCTCCCCCTCTCAGAGTTTTGAACGTAGCCTTCCACCAGATCTGCCAGACTGTCAAAGTTCACTCGTTCACAACATTCGTGCGTTTGTGTAATTCCCTTCACACGCATCACAACCTTTTTTTGATTTTTGGTTTGGTAAGCATAACTTTTAGGGCCTGCTGAAACAAACTCTTCAATCTTGTCGCCCCCCAGTTAATCTGTTAGATCCCCCAGATAAACCCCCATGGGCAGTGGAGTCTCCCCCTGTCTCGTCACATAGATGATACTATCTGTGTCGTAGTAGAAAACTCTGTGCTGTAATTTCTCCAATTCACTGTACAGTTTCAGCCTGGCATACGCAGTGGTAAATGCTGCAATGAATATGTTATCTACCTTGTTGGGAGGAGAATAACAATGTTCACCGTAACACCACTGTACAAGAGCCGTCCTATCGTGGAGGAATGAGAAATACTTAACCTTATGTTTAGCGGAAAACAAGAGGTGAAGAAATTATTCTGTTTTGGTCACAATCTTAGTCTGAGTCAGATTGCTTCTCTGGGCAAATTTACCCCAGAAACTGTTGAGACATAGTTTTGACACTTGTCTTTTGGCAGGATTTGATTTGATTTGATCTGCATCCAGCAAGATCCCCTGATTAGCATGGTAGTCTGCCACATATTTTTGTCTGCTCTCATCATCTGTGGCCTCTGAAGGGTAACCTGATGCTTCTTGTTTGCCCTTCAAAAATGTGTGTATATAGTCTACACAAATGCTGTCACTTTTCTTCTCAAAATGCCACACCTCTGTGATCTGAGTCATCTTGTACCCCATATCCAGGGCTTTGGTGAATTCTGTGGTCACCCATACTCCTGTTAATGCTCTTTCCTCCTTGCAGTGCATGCAGGGCCCCTGTTGGTTGTTAAGCTCAGCGCATGTACGGCAGAGGGTGAACACTAGCTTACCTGCTGCAGTTCGGTAGGGCAGGACTGGAAAGTAAAGACCCCTAGGAGGGTCTACTATGGCTCTGATTAACCCAAAATAACTCTGAGGATTTTTGAAATCTCGGAATATGATCTGGGGGTGTCTAAGTGGATATAGGCCTGTACAGTTTACAAAAGGGTAGAGTGAGGTGAAATCACAATAATGAACCAATTCATCTGCAGCTGCCGTGTGCCTCAACTTCACTGCACATGTCCTACCCCCGTACAAAGCATCCCGGGGGGTCAGCGGCTCTGGAGCTTTGTATTCCCTGAGGAAAGCCTGCAAATCTTGATTGGATTTTTTCATCTCACCCCATATGCTCACGCATAACGATCACTATGGCCCTGTGAACAGACTGTAGCTCATGCAGCTTTTCCCCACTAGCAGCAGCTGCTCAAATGTGCAGCAGCTGCTCAAATGTGCCACCTGTCAAGGGGTTTTTCTCATGACCCTTATAGCAAGATGGGCACCCGTGATAGAAGCAACCAAGAAATTCCCAAGCAATCTTTGCCCCCGCAACTTCAGCAAAACCATCCACGACAAAACGTCCCACTCGTTTTTCTCGCCTTCATTCAACGCATGTTGAATAAATACACCTTCAGTTTGTGCTACCCACTCCAGCCACTGAATACCTGCGTCTGAGTACGTCTTGTTTTCACGGCGGTAGTCGTCGGCTGGGGGAATTGCTAGGGTTTTGGGCGGTAGAAAGTTTGTGGTAAAAACTTTCATACACGCAGAAGCGATGGTCGCACGACTAAAAGGATCAACTCCTGTCTCTCCGAGAAACCCTTGTCGAAATAAAGTGGCCCCCTGGGCAAGAATGTCCACATCGTTTTTACAGTAAAGCAATGCCTGCTCTCGAAAATCAAAAGTACCCGTGCGTACCGTCTCATACCATGTTAAAAAGTCACTCTTTTCATCAGTTGTCATGCGTTCAATCCCATAACAGTGTGCTGGAGGGTAAGGTCGGATGTAACTCAGATTGGCCTTAGAGCTGAAACTGTGAGGGAAGTACCCCTTGATTTTATCTTCAAACCCCAAAGCTTTTGGCATTGCTGCTAATCGCATAGAGAGATAAGACAGTGAGTCTATGTACTTTTGTCCGAAATCCTTGTCAGTAAAAGAGACCACTTTACTTCCTTGCATTATCAAAGAGGGTTTTAGCCCTTGCTCAATCATTGCATTGATAATGAGATAGCTGTCAAAACCCTTAGCATTGTGAGCGATGAAGGTTGCATTTTTGAACTTGGGGGCCCTAAAGTGTGCCAGAAACTGCAGTGCATAGTCGGTACCCTCAGCGACCCAAATTTCACCCGCAAGGGTTTTTGCGCACACCAGGAAGGGAACATGTACACCGTCTGCCCCCGCCATTGTTTCAAAATCATAAAACACAATGTTGTCATTGTGTTCTGTCTCTTTGGGCAACACTCCGATGTAACACAGATGTTTTTCACACTCGCTTGTAGAAGCAGAGGGTAATTTTTCCTTGCATGTCTGACATTTTTTCACTGCACACTTGTGTGTTTTATCTGCACTACTCTTGGGGATATAGTAAGAAAGTCGGCAATCTACACACTTTTTGTGTAAATCGCAGTTACTGGCAATGTCTGATGATCTCGTCTGTTCTTTATGTCGAGAGTGACAGCCGACTGTACGGCACGTTTTGTTACAGTCTTTACAAAAGATGGGTTTAAACTCTTCTAGAGTACATGAGGGGTCAAGGCAGACAAAACAATGACCAGTACAGGTGTGTGTCCACTGCGAGCTGTAGCCTGTGTAACAATGTTCGCAGACATATGAAGACCCTAAAAGCCCCTTCAAGTTTTTAATCCCATAGTAATGGTTCTGGAAGAGAAACAAAAACACAGTTTTGTCTCGTTTGGGGCCGTCTGTCTGGAATTTACAGTGAGCACGATCTTCATCGCCTCTGTAAAACACCACAATCTTGCATTTTAAACTCTCTTCGAATTTATCAATGTCGTTGAATGTCACAGCTGTCTGATCCGTCAAACCCACCCTCCTCTGAATCTGTATACCTCGTTCAAAACCTTCGCTATCCGTGAGGTTGTTATGCAACAACAGTGCTAAATTAATAGCAAAACACAGCTGGTTGGAGGGGTTATGAACAACGTAAAGAAAACGCTTCTTCTTTTTAACAATCTCATTGTCCAACATTTTAATAGCCAATCGTTTCGCTCCACCCCCTCCACGGGGAGAATGAACAATTTGCACCACTAACTCAAGGTTGCTGTCTGCCATTACCTCCAGATTTGACTGCACAGCATTGAACATGGCATCCTCAAAATCATTCAGATTATTATCAAATTGGGCATTTAAAATGGCTGACACGTTAGCCTGTAGCTGCTCACCCTGTAGCTGCTCACCCTGTAGCTCAATCTGTACAAGATCTTTCCTCTCTGCCCGTGAAAAAGCCTTATTTAGCATATCATGTACATTGTTCATAAGAACCCCATAATAGGCTGTGAAGTCTGCTTCATCGTTAGGAGGAGTTAGGACTAGAGACTGATGCATTTCTGTGTTATTGAATACAGGTCGAGACAAAACACGTGGTGAGGCATTTCGGTTAGCGCCCCCTCCATATTGTAACGAGGGGCCTGGTGATCCTGAGTCACTCAGGATGTCACTAACATATCCACCATTTTGCCCTGTGGAAACGGGTGATTCTGAAGCATTCGGGGTGTCATTCTGATCAACATGTCCACCACTTTGCATGGCGGAAACTGGTGATTCTGAGTCACTCGGAGTGTCACTAACATATCCACCATTCTGGACGGTGGAGACTGGTGATTCTGAGTCACTCGGAGTGTCACTAACATATCCACCATCTTGCACTGTGGAAACTGGTAATTCGGCATTGGCTGAAGCTTTGCTATTTTGTCCATTCAGATGGAGTACGTCGCCTGGGTTCTGGTAACAGTCTAGCACCCATTCCAATGCGCCATCTAATGTTGTTGGATAGCTTGAGTTTGTTGCAGAGGAGGTGGAATGTTCGTTTCAACTGAGCCCTCGTCATTTAACTCACTGTTATTGCCTGAACACTGAGGAAATGACATGTCTCCATACGTGAATTCCTCATCACTGCGTAGCTCATTTATATCATGTATACCCTGAAGAAAAGACATTTCTCTATCTGTGTCGGGGTTTGTTTCTGAAAGGGTAGGAGGTTCGTTTACACCTGATGCTGCGTCATTTAACTCACGGACATTGTCCGAACACTGAGGAAATGGCATGTCTCCATACACAAATTCCTCATCACTGCATAGCTCATTTATATCATGTATACCATGAAAAAAATACATTTCTATATCTGTTAAATCATCCATGTTTGACCGTTTATGAAATCACCCCCCGCAAAAAACAAAACAAAATCAAAAATAGTTGTGCACCACTGAAGAAACATTTCACACTGCTTCTACATTTATGGACATAAAGCCAACATACCATTCGGATACATCAGTAGCAGTTTACATGAGACCCGTCCAGCTTATTCAGGTGGTGTGACCAAAAAGTTGACTGTAACAACAGCGGGGGTCCTCTTGATAATAGAGGGTAGCTCTATAGAGAAAAAGACAGAGAAATAAAAAAAGAGGGATAAGTATTTTTTGAAAACACAGGATTATACTTTTAACAAAAACAAATCATTTAGCGATCATCTTGTAAAATAACCATAAAAGGCATTTACCGGTATGATAATTCATCAGGAGTGTGTCTGGGGTGAGTTCAATATCGACCTGATTCTCAAGCATAGTCTGTGTTGAGGGGTCGACCCAGACCTGATGAAGAGGGGCTGAATCTGTCCGACTCGTTAGGGAAGTGTATGAACCAGCCACTGGTGACCACATTGAGACCAGACAAGAGGCAGGATGTGTGTAAACTCCAGAAAGGGGAGGTTATCACGCTGTATCTGTCCTCTTGAGGGTTTGCTGATGGCTGATTTAAAAAAATAAGCTAAATACACATATAGTTTTTTAAATACACATATAGTTGTTTAAATATACTCACTTTCCACAGGGATTGAATCATCTGGGGGTCCACCAAACAATAGGTAATTCTCTTTAATATTCCAATTTGGTTCGGAGTTCCCTGAACTGAGACACACACAAAATATTTGGTTAGAACACACTCACTATTTAATACTTTCCCCAAAGCTTCTAAACCAAGCAACATTAAATAATTACATGCTATTATAAAATAAAATAAGTACTTACCAGAGTTTTTCAAGATCAGATCCAGGTCAGGAAAAGCGCAGAGAGGATTTGATGCTGTCACTCAATACCTGGCCTCTCTATGATGAATCTGTAACCCCTTATAAACCCTAGCAGCACCAGGTCAATGACTCTAAAAAACAACCAATTGGATTATTCCTGATTGTTTAACAAATTAGCATTACATTGTATTGTTTTTTTATGGCAGAGAAAATACTTTTTAGGCTTATGCTATTCTCCTATATATATATATATATATATATATATATATATATATATATATATTATATACACATTACAAATATATACATACACATTACAAACATGTAGATAGTAGATAAATACTAGAAAAAATAATTTTACAGCCTTTCTTTGTTCTGATCAGCTCTACTGAATCCACATACTTTGTCTGCATGCATTGACAGCCCAGTCACCTCTCTGTAATTTTACAGCCTCAGGCTGTCTGCAGGACCATGGGCGCTTAAGAGACAGGAACCTGCAGCTCCATGTGAAAGACCGTAGTGAAGGTCCCCACGCACACACACACCCCCCACACACACACCCACACATTTGAATACTTTATTTGGTTCCACAAATTATATTACATAAGACAGGGAATCAAATATATCGGGGCTAAGCAGCACAGAACACTTAGGGGAACACATAGCATCTCCCTCTCCACACGGCTAAGCTGCAGCTTTAAGGGAACACATAGCATCTCCTTCTCCACACAGCTAAGCTGCCAATAATAGCTGAAACAGAGCAATATTTGGCAATTTGTTTGGCTTTTCTCTTTGACATTCCAGCAATTCTCAGACCAATCATGGTGCATTTATATACATGGCCAAGACTTCCGATTATAAGTATGCTATATCTACACTTGTACCCAAAGCTGGTTATCACATCGAGCAGTGGTTGGTATTTGATATACTTGTCCTGGAAAGCCTGGTCCATGTACAGGTCAAAGGCACAGCCTACTTCTAATATTAGCACCTCCCTGTGGTTGGTGTCAACAAAAACAACATCAGGTGTATTTGGGATGTTAGCAAATACATCATTGGTAAAACCAAACCATTCTGGTAACACTCTAGCGTGCTTGTACATTGCTGCGCTAGATGTTACGATGTTTTGTACCGCATCAGACACAATGTCCACAATACGGTCATGACGGGCTATGTACAGGCGTTTGTATGCATTACATCAATTTGTTATGTGTGCAATGGATTCTAGGTGTTGTTGTGAATCCTGATGGTTTAAACAGAATGGAGTGTGAATGTGAGGGTACCAGGTGGACAGATTGTACTTACTGGGTAATACCTGCAGTCTTGCTTTGATGGTAAATGTCAGAACATCCTCACCAACAGCAGTGTTCTTAAACACTGAGTGTGAGACTGAGTGGTCAGCAAACCCCAAACAGGCTAGCTTTCCCTGTAGTCTGAGTCCACACCAGTGCTGCCTGATCTCAGACTGCTTCATGCTGAGCAGAACCCTCCTTGCAGAGTCTCTGTGCAGTTCCATAGTCTCTTCCTGAGGTGTTCAAATCAAATCAAATCAAGCTTTATTTATATAGCACATTTAAAAGCGATTTTTGGTCGAGCCAAAGTGCTGTACATGCAATAAAAAACACTTATAATCACAATAAAAGACAACAATTTACAACAGATATAGAGCAAACACAGGGAATAGTCAATAGTGTTGTGATGGTGGCCTTCACAACCACACTGGGGTCAGTGATCAGTTCATCAGAGACGGGGACTTCAGTCTGTGTGTTGAGTCTTGTCCATTTCAGCTGGACTCCAGTCCGGTGGCAGAGGTCATTGAGATCTGGCCAGTCAGACCAGACCCCGAAGCCCTTGGCCTGAGAGTCCAGTTTCCCAGAGTCTTTCCTCCTGAAGCCAAGGAAGTTGTTCTGGTCTGCGCTGGCCAGGGGGATCTTCCTTCTTTGTAGATCCAGCAGGAGAGAGGCCCTCGCCATTTCTCTTACGGTGACATCATCATTGTTAAGCATGTGGATCAGGTGGGCTAGCCTGGTGGCTATGTAGGTCCACTCGACATTGGGGACTCCCAGCCCCCCCTCTCCACATGGGAGAAAGATGATGCCCCGTGTGGAGTGTGTGTTGAGGCCCACCCACTTTCTGACCAGCTGGACAGTTTTGTTTGTCATTTTTCTCAGTGCCTTGAGAGGGATGTGTACATTGGCAAAGAGATGTTGAATTTGAGCCAAAGCCACCTCTCTCACAGCCTGGAACTTCATGAGGACGGGGAGGGGGGACAAGTCAATCAGGTGGAGACGATACAGAAACTCTGTAGTGAGCTCCTCGACCTGCTCCCCCCACTCGCCAGCGATGTTAAACCTGTGGCCAAGGTATGGGTAGGTGTATTACGGGAATACACCTTAATGGGTTGGCCCATTACAAGAAAGGAGGGGGGCTTGTCGTTCTTGGCCTTATACCAGCGGTTGCCTCCACTGCGGCGCTCATGGAGTACGGCACACTTAGCTTGCTTCACCTCCAGCCCTGACCATTGGAGGAACTCATCAGTGCGTGCCAGCATGTTAATGATGACATCCTCTTGTCGTGATGACACCTGCACGTCGTCAGCGTATCCCTGAACAGGATTTGGGGATTTGACATGCAAAGGAGCGTACTGGTAAATCCACTTCATCCATTGGTTGAGTGCTAGGATGAAGTTCACGGCACTCCAGGGACAGCCAGTTTTTATTCCCACCTTCAGTGCAATCGGCTCTGTGAGCTGCTGCCCACAGATAACCTGGAGAAATGAACCTTGGTACACACTGGATACAATATTCACAAAAGGCTGAGGCAGGTGTATTTCCTCTAATGCTTGTAGCATCACCTCATGGGAGAGTGTACCAAACGCGTCTCTAAAGTCCAAAAACACTGTGTAGAATTTAGATGATCCATGTTTGAAATCATCTATTCCGGTTTTGAAGCAAAACACATGTTCGTTCATTCCCTGTCTGTTGATATATGCTTTCTGATGGGGGGAGAGAATCCCTGTGTCCACCAGCCAGGGTAAGATGCGGGTGAGTAGGCACTTCATAAAGACTTTGTATACAGTGGGCAATAGTGAAATGTCACGCCAAGTAGAAGGATCATCTGGGACATTTTCCTTTTTTGGTATCCTGTGAATGAGGGCCCCTTTCCATGAAGCAGGCACCTTCTCATTGATCAGGCAGGCATTGAAGATGTGTGTGAGTGTCTGTGTTGACGTGGGCCTGGTAGCTCTCAGCGTCTCATAGATGACCCCATCAGATCCACTAGCCTTGTTATTAGGAAGAGAAGCCAGAACTGCATCCACCTCCTCTGTTGTAAAATCCTGGGTATCTGGGAAATAGCCTGGCTCTATTCTGTCAATGAAATTGTACCAAGGGGGCGTGGCCAGGGGAGTAGCCCTCGGCACAGTTTGACATTTGGCTTTATAGTAGGTATACACATTGGCTGTATCACTAACAGTGGGCGGGGTTTCCGGAAAACAGCTGTTATTTAAAATGATATCAATTGCCTTTGATTTGCGGTGTTGCCAGAGATATGCCAGCTTGTTCCTGGAAACTTTCCTTTGCTGCCGTTGTGTCTCTGTCCCGGCGGCCCGCAGCGCTGGTTGTATTCTCTCACGGATGAAGCGAAGCTGCATTTCTATCCAAGGAGTCAGCGAGTCCGCTGTAAGGTCCACCGGGAAGTTGGCAGAAAGAGGGAATTTCTTCAGGATTCTGGCGACATATTTCAGAAGCTGGAATCCGTAGGGACGCGAGTTTCGTTGCGTCGCGGAGAATATTCCATTAATGAAAAAAGCGCTGATCAGGATTGTCACCAGTCTGCCCCACTTCTCTGCGCCTCCGAGAGTAACAGCAAAGTTAGATCTTACCTGGAGCAGTTTCGTGTCCAGTGTCCTCCTGTACGCTCTTTCATCTCTCTGGAAAGTAGTCCACTCACAATCTGACAATAATCGCACATATTGCTCGAAGTCTACACGAACATCTCCGGCCGGTGTTGGGCTTGGGTCGCAGACGTTCAGGCGTTGTTTGTAGACCCGCCCGCTGTTCAGGGCTTGTTTAAAGGCCAATCTCAGCGTGGTAACGAGACACATTGTGTACCAAAAGCGTCCAGTGCATCTTATATCCCCACTGCAATAACGATGGCAGTTACAACGGGTGTATGTGAGCTTAGATGTTAAAAAAGATGAGCGAGTTCCTCTCACCACTCATGCGTGGCCGCCATGACAACACACACACACACACACACACACACACACACACACACACACACACACACACACACACACACACACACACACACACACACACACACACACACACACACACACACACACACACACACACACACACACACACACACACAAAAGGCCTGACAGCCGTAGGAAGAGGTAAGTGGGACAGGAAGGGAGAGTATGCAATCAACTTAATCAACACTTTTGGCTAGCACGGCAAAAGGTGCTTTCTTTGAATCTGAATCCGCATACTTTCGTCTGAATACATTGAGAGTTACTTTTGAATCTAGCTGTGTTCCATTGGGGGGTCAGAGCTTTCTGAACTTATTTCTTAGCAGCACTGGGCATTTTTGTGTTGTATTGTGTACAGTTGAAAGTGCACAGATAAACAGTCAGGCATGGGCAGTACAATGTATCTCCTCTGGCTCTCTACTACAGAGTCACATCTCAACCCCTCTGTCTGCTTTTCTGTACTTTTACAGCATCAGGCCGACTTGCATGACAATGGGCGCTTGCAAGCCTGATAGGGACCTCTAGATCCATGTGAGGACAATAGTGAAGGTCCCCACACACACACACACACACACACACACACACACACACACACACACACACACACACACACACACACACACACACACACACACACTTGGGGGCGGGCCCACCTGTCACTTTCTATGCATACTAATGTGATAGAAGCAGCATTTTATTGTATTTTTTTATTTCTATTTTTTTATTAGGCACCAGAAGGCTCAACAGTGGGGGCATTTCACACCTGTGAATACACATCCTCCCCTCCTATCGACGGATCTCACACCTACTTGGGATATCACACCTACTTGGGATATCACACCTCGACCAAATGGGAGGCGGAACTTAGCTCATTTGCATAAGTAGTAGAGGTGCGACCTGTCACTTTTGTATGCATACTAATGAGATTGATGCGGCATGAATATAACTACTGCCCCGCCTTACATTTTCCGCCACAGATTTGGGGAAATTGGTCCATGCGCAAAGCATTGTGGGGATTTTAAGACTGCAGAGTCTACACATGTGCAGCCTCGAAATTTCTCCAAACGATGTACGCCGGGCTCGGTAGAATTCCAAGTATGCTGGACATTGGAACAGTACTTCGGCGGCACTCGATGACGTAGTATGCTTGAAATAGTGGCTCTGGAGCAGCTTTACTCGAGATTGAGAAACACCCTGGTACTGGCCTACAGTGCTGTAAATGAATCAGGCCCTGCCTACATCCAGGACATGGTTTAACCATACGCGCCAGCATGAACACTTCCCTCTTCATTAGCCAATCAGCTAGCTTTTTCCTCACTGTGGGACCCAGGTTCCAATACAAACTATTTTCCCAGATGGATAAGCATATCCCAACCAAGTCCACTGCCACACCACACAACCTTCCCTGGCTCACTCACTGCATGAAATGTCAAATAAAAAAGGAAAATACAGCACTAGACCATTCCGGAAGTATGTCAAAGAGTGTGGAGCGGACAACAATCTCCCCTATTCGAGAGGGTGAAGACCTCTATAGTAGCAGCAAAGACAAGGCAGAACTAATCAACAAACTATTGAAATCTGTATTCACCAAGAATGATGGTAGCCAACCCTCCACATCGGGAGATCCAGCCCCGCACACAGAAGAAGTGATCATCATCACCAATGAAGGAGTGACCCCAAGGCTAGCGGCCCAGACGGTCTACCCAATCGTCTACTCAAAATGCCGGGCCCCCAACTAGGCCCACTGCTTCAGTGCATTTTCACCCAGTCACTGCTAACAGGAAATCTACCCGATGACTGGCTCCAGGAAAACTTTAAGCCTGTTTTCAAGAAAGGGGACAGGCACACAGCCGCAAACTACAGACCAGTTTCCCTGTTGTAAACTCCTGGAACACATCTGTAATCACCTTCTGAATCACCTGGAGGAGCATAGTATCCTCACCGCGTTCCAGCATGGATTTCCACAAACCATTCAAGTGAAACTCAACTCTTGGTCACAATGCATGACTAGTCAAAATAACATGAGCAGAAAATACAAGTCGATGTGGCCATCCTTGATTTCACGGTCCCACATAAGCGCCTGTTACAGAAACTGGCCCACATGGGTATATCCGACAGAATATTTACCTGGACCACCACTTTTCTTATGCAAAGTAGCCAACAAGTGGTTGTAGAAGGGTTGAAATCAAGTACCATTCACGTTGACCCCCACAAGGCACTGTGCTGGGCCCATTGCTCTTCATATGCTATATCAATAACCTGCCGTCACATGTGGCATCAACAGTGCAGTTATCCCCGGATAACAGCTTGCTCTAACGGCCTATTGATAATGGAGTTGACCAAGAAGACCTACAGGGTGACCTGACCGGGCTCCAGGAATGGGCTAACACTAAAGGGATGTGCTTCAATGCTAGTAAATGCTACATACTATGCACTAGCAGATAAACAAACCCACACGTAAAGAATCTACATTCTATGTGGACAGATGTTAAAAGAGGTGACCCTGCACCCTTGTATGCTCTAAACTAGAGTACGACAACTCCATCTGGGACCCTTACACAGATAAAGACAAGGATGTTCTGGAAACAGTTCAACAAAGAGGTGCAGGATTCCCCTTTGGAGATTATAAGTGGGAGAGCAGTGTCACAGAAATGTTAAATTAGTTGGAATTGAGTGGCCTTGTTAGTCCTCTTCTTCAAGATTGTCCATAACATCTCAGCCCTTGATGCATCAATATAACTAGAGCCTGTTAAAAGTATGACCTGCAAAGCTTACTCCTTGAACTTTCAGTGGATATCCGCTTTTAGTGACACCCTGAAATACTCATTATTTCCCAGAACAATCAGAGTGGAACATGCTACCAGCAGAAGCTGTCATCGCTGTGTCCGTGGTGAGAGGACTGAATGCTGTGATTGTGGGCTTGCCATAGGCATGAAGTGTGCAGTGGAGAGCGACTGTATGGACCATAGAGAGCACCTCAGGCTGAATTACAGACACAAATACAACTCATTTTGAAGCTCACAAATAGAGCTGAGAATGGATTTATTTAAAGTTCTGGATGTTCTCCATCAATGTGCTTTCTAGCTTTTATAATTTAGTGGTGTCAATTCAAACTGATTTAATTAAGTTAAACACAATAATTGTCTGTGTCGCCACAACTTGGCACCTTTTTAATACATTTATTTTATGTGATACAACATACACTTCAAAGGCAGTAGCAAACTGGTTTGAAGTGATTATTATTAATTATATTATTCAAATTCTGCAGGAATCTCACTCCAACACACAGTGACAACAGGAGAAAGAAAATGATAAGGCTATACAAAATTGTGTTGAAAGTTAACTGCAAAAATCCAACTACACAGCATGATGTATTGGTATGCTTAATGTTTGCCTGCTTCTACCAAAAGAACCACTGTTCAAGACATATACGTGAAAGTGGATGCAGTCTCAGCGATGCAGTGTAAAACCAAGAGCTGAATAAGACAAATACACGTTTTTTTACTGTAAATGTTACATCTGATGGAAGACGTTTTTTTGTTTACATGCTAGAAAGGAGCTATTGTGGCTTGTGTGAAAAGACTTCCACGATTATATACTGTGTGTGTGATGTACTGAAACACCAGAGTACAGTGAACACAATGTGTTGAGGAAGAGAGAAAGTGAGCTGTACTGTATGCATGAAACCCAGGCAGTGATTTAAGAGATTACCTAATAACCTCAACCAAATGTGCATCATAATTTAACACACATTACTAACGTATTTATTTTAGCTGTACCGCAGCAGTTTCAAAATACAATTTTGTTAGATTGAATACTGTATGTCAGCTTTGTAAACACACTTGTTCCACTATACCGAGTGGTTATAAATAAAGTAATTTGGTTTTAAAATACTTCTTCTCTAGTATCACCTTCTCAGCTTAATAACATGGGTGGGCTGGTTAAACATTCACTGCCGATGGGTAAAGGTCTAAAGGAATGAATGTCATAACACTTTTTTAGTAAAAATGATGCGCTTTTTTAAGTGTTAAGTGTTAGTAAGTTATCCTCAGATGAATTGTACAGACTCAACCTATAATTTGACCTGAGGTGGTTTGGTTCATACCTGTTTAGGAAGTGGATGCTGGCTCCTCTATATTTATATTATTAGATTTATTTAGCGGCAATCTCTTTAAAATGAATACATGGCATTGTTTGAACAACCCATCATGGGACATTTTCACAGCAGGGGCTGAGGAGATTCACTGATTCCTGCATATCAAAATGAACACATCCTCACAGCCTGGAGGTCTAGAATAATGATCTGATGGAGAAATCACAACGGGAAATAATGTTGCTCTGCTTAATGAAGCTGAACGAAGGCAACACAAACAGAACAATGTTGAATCTGAACTGAAGGAAACGTCTTCTGTTTTGAAAGTGACATCGATAATTCAAATGAAAAGCTGCAGGGACGAGGTGTGAGGCTATAGAGCTGCAGCAAAGTAACTGGGGTGGGGGGGGGGGGTGGTGTATAGTTGGCAAGGCTCCAGGATATTGATATTTGAATCCTCTTCCCAATGAAAAGACTTGGGAAGCAAATAGACCCCTAAATACGCAGACGGGTTGTAAGCAGCTCGAGGCTCTGTAAACCAGATAGATTTGTTCATAACGCTGCTCTGTCACTGCAAATGAAATTAGGCTGCACAATAGATGTCAGGAAGATAAAGAGCTTGATGTACGTCCAGGAATGTGCTTCGTCTTCAGAGAATTGTTCTGGCCCGTTTACACCGGAGGTTTTAACAGTAAGAAG
Organism: Harpagifer antarcticus; assembly: GCA_902827135.1. Lineage (NCBI taxonomy): Eukaryota > Metazoa > Chordata > Actinopteri > Perciformes > Harpagiferidae > Harpagifer > Harpagifer antarcticus. The sequence goes on along the minus strand of CADEHL010000172.1, from coordinate 2,172,335 downwards.
AGCGACGACTCCTCCAGCCTCTGGGTTCAGTTTACAGGAACACAGAGAGAACACAGAGAGAACACAGAGAACACAGATAACACAGAGAGAATACATAGAGAACACAGAGAGAACACAGAGAGAACACAGATAACATAGAGAGAACACAGAGAACACAGAGAGAACACAGAGAGAACACAGAGAGAACACAGAAAACACGGAGAACACAGAAAACACAGAGAGAACACAGAGAGAACAAAGAGAACACAGAGAACACAGAGAGAACACAGAGAGAACACAGAAAACAAAGAGAGAACAGAGAGAACACAGAGAACACGGAGAGAACACAGAGAACGCAGAGAACACATAGAGAACACGGAGAGAACACAGAGAGAACACAGAGAACACAAAGAGAACACAGAGAGAACACACAGAGAACACAGAGAACACAGAGAGAAAACAGAGAACACAGAGAACACAGAGAGAACACAGAGAGAACACAGAAAACACGGAGAACACAGAAAACACAGAGAGAACACAGAGAGAACAAAGAGAACACAGAGAACACAGAGAGAACACAGAAAACAAAGAGAGAACAGAGAGAACACAGAGAACACGGAGAGAACACAGAGAACGCAGAGAACACATAGAGAACACGGAGAGAACACAGAGAGAACACAGAGAACACAAAGAGAACACAGAGAGAACACACAGAGAACACAGAGAACACAGAGAGAAAACAGAGAACACAGAGAGAACACAGAGAACACAGGGAACACGGAGAGAACACAGAGAGAACAAAGAGAACACAGAGAACACAGAGAGAAAACAGAGAGAACACAGAGAACACAGAGAACACGGAGAGGACACAGAGAACACAGAGAATACAAAGAGAACACAGAGAGAACACACAGAGAACACAGAGAACACAGAGAGAAAACAGAGAACACAGAGAACGGAGAGAACACAGAGAGAACAAAGAGAACACAGAGAACACAGAGAGAAAACAGAGAGAACACAGAGAGAACACAGAGAACACGGAGAGAACACAGAGAACACAGAGAATATAGAGAACACTGAGAGAACACAGATAATACAGAGAACACAGAGAACATGGAGAGAACACAGAGAACACAGAGAACAAGGAGAGAACACAGAGAACACAGAGAGAACATAGAGAACACAGATAGAACACAGAGAGAACACAGAGAACACAAAGAGAACACAGAGAACACAGAGAGAACACAGAGAACACAGAGAGAACACAGAGAGAACACAGAGAACACAACACAGAGAATACAGAGAGAAAACAGAGAGAACGCAGAGAGAACATAGAGAACACAGAGAGAACACAGAGAACACAGAGAGAACACAGAGAACAAGATGTGTTTCATGGGTCTGATTTGTGTTGGTTCCAGGTATTACCTTTCAGGGTCAATACCACTTTATAAGGTACATTCTTGGTCTTTTAATAACTTTTTGGAACAACAGAAAGTGTTCATGAAAAGCCATGTTACATTTTAAAAGGACCATTATTTACACATTTAGGGTGTAACCAAACCCTATTGGAGTTGTGTGTTGTATAACCTTCATCAACATCAGACATCCTGTAATCATAAGGTTTTACAACAACAGATAAAGGGCAAATGTAAAATGAGGAGGCAGCATTATAAAATGTCAGAAATATTTCTCATGAATTCTCCAGAGATAATGCGTGTGTTGCACCTACAATGATGATACAGTCTGAAGTGAAGTAACAGTCAGTACAAATACTATAGTAAAATAGATTTGTGAGACATTTTGTAAACACATGTCTTTATAATTGACGATTAACATTGGGATTTATGGCGCGTTTCCACTGCAGGCCTCACTCGGCCTCGCTCGGTTTGGTTAGGCCTTATTAGGCCTGGCTCCCTTTTTGCTGCGCTTCCATTACAGTTTAGGAACTGGGGTAGTTACTATAGTAACGCAGTGAAGGCAGAGCCGTGACGTCATCTTCAATGAGCGCCCCAAAAAACAACACAGCCGTTAGCTCTTAGCACTCAGAGCTCACAGCTCTTCATATCTGTTCAGAAACTAGACAAAAGTTAAACAAGTACAAACCACAGACTGCCTGTGTCATGGCAAATACAGTCACTGCTTTATTTATGTCTGTATAGGCCGTTGTTGTGAGTGTGGACGGTCGGAGCATATATAACGTTAGCTTAGCCAAGCTCCTTTAGAAAGCACGCATTTTAAAAGGTTTTTCGCCTGCCGTCTGTCTGCAGACTTGTCAAAGCATTAATTCATGGTTGTTACTAACCGGTATCAGTATGTTGTTACTTCGGCATCATTTAGAAACGTGTATTACAATTAAATCACGGTCAAATATGTTCATCTTGTTGTAGTTGTAGCCCCCTTGCCAGCGATTCTCTCTCTAGTTTAGCATACTCAGCCCGACTCAGCCTGGTTGTTCTTGGCCCTAGAACCACGATTTAGTCGGGCCAGAAAAAAGGTAAAAAAGTAGCTCCGGGCCAAAACTAGGCCAAGTGGAAACGCAACCAAAAACGGGCCCCGCACGGCTCGGCACGCTTAAAGCGAGCTACCCGCTGCAGTGGAAACGCGCCATTAGAGTCTTAACGAAAATCTGCATTCAAATGTTCCTTTTTTCCAATACAAATACAGTGTTGAGGTCTGTGGGCTACAAATGATGAGGAAGTATATAAGGCAGAAGTGTCTGATGTCAGCCTGCATCGGGGCTTTAGGAGTCTCTATAGATACTGAATAGGAGTTGCATGTATTTTGACTGATACCACTGTACGCTTCACAATCATTATCTCATTCACAGAAACAGTGACTGCAACCATCACCATCACTCTGCTCTGTTGGCTGGATTTCCTGAAACATTAAGCTTGTATGTCCAGGCCTGTTTTCATCTTTCTGTCCCAGATGTACCATTTTTATTGAAGGCCAATGCTCAGTAAATTAGAGTATTGATCCCTCAGACTGACCTCAAGCTGCTTCCACATGCGCCTCAGCTCACTGGGTGATGAACCTTGAAGAAACTGAAGGACCAATCATTCACAAACACATCTGCAGCACTTTGTTAACTTCCTGTTTGTGTTCAATACAACCACACTGAATACTTTGATAGAAGAAGTAGAAAAAGAAACATGACTTTCAAACCCGGGCAGTGAGTCGCTTCAATCTGAAAGAGGTTGAATAAAATAAAAGATGAAAAAAAGAAGCTTTTTATGAGAAATCAAGACGGAAATTAATCTTACTTTCTTCAGTTGTTGCAGTCTTAACCCAATCAAACATCAGCTCTCCCATTAACTTAAGTATTAAATGTTGTTTGAATGTATTTATAGCAATGGGTAAGCCCCAATATTATGATGGTTTATACATTTAAATATGTGTATTGAAATGAAAAAAAATGAACTATTATTTATAGGGGTGTAACGGTTCACAGAAGTCACGGTTCGGTTCGTACCTCGGTTTGGGCGTCACGGTTCGGTACGGTTCGGTACAACAAGAAAAAGAAAAAAAAAGTCCCAAATGCATAATTCCAGGTTTGTTGTTATTTATTTTGAACAGTAGTGCAAGTTTCAGTTTAAAAATAAGGAACTCTAACATTTTGAATAATTAACTGTATTACACAGATAAAAACAAACCACAAACAGTACCACACACACACTCAGATGGCCAGATTATCTATAATGGCTGATGTCAAACAAAAATGTTTCATCAAGCTGTACAACTAAAAAGAATGTCTTGAAAATATTACAAAAATAAATAATAAGAAATTGTTTCAAGAGCGCAAAGTCATTGAAAAACATATGCCAAAAGCTTCTGTTATTTATTTTGGTCTCTCGGCTTTCATGTCTATTGGCTTCTTGAAAACAGCGGGGATCAGCTGTTGTACTGCTGTTGTCTTTTGCCGGGCTCCGGTGATTGGCAAATCTAGGTGATGCCTTCTGATATGATTTAGCATGTTTGGCGTGTGTTTCTATTAGCATACCGCACCGCTGTCTAACAATGCCGACACACCGTCCTCGTCCGATCCACCAGTCGCGCACTTCATCGTTATTGTAGTCCACAGGGAACCCGAAATTTTCCCACACAGCTGATTTAAAAGAAGCAGGTGGGTTCTAGCTCCCGTGTGTTATCTGAACTCGCAAAACTAAATGTTCTTCTTCTGGTATTTTGTTCGTTTTGTTGTTGTTTCTTTTTGTTCTTCATTTGTTGTTAAAGGGCGGCTGGCAAACAGCTTTTAGGCGCAATACCGCCCCCTGGAGTGTAAATAGTGTAGTGGATACTGCCCTGAATAACAGACTTTTTTCCCACTCGTAAAAAAGGCGTATTCGCCGTGTGACTGCATGCACCGAACCGTGACGTCTGAACCGTGACGGTACGGGACGAATACGGATACCGTTACACCCCTAATTATTTATGTTCTGTTTATTAGATTAAGCCCATTGTGTTGGTCTATAATTGTGACTTAGATCAATATCAGATCACATTAAAAGACCAATTCATGTATAAAACCAGGAAACTCCAAAGCATTCACACCCTTACCCCATGGCCCGCCCGCGGGGGCAAAACACAACAATATTCACGAAACTGTGTCTCAGGGCATCCTAACATTTAACAACCTATTAATGTGTTATACCCACTTAACGGGAAGAAACTCAGCTAACTGACGATATGAACAATTGTTACCGAAACAAAACACAACTTTAACGCCGAGCGTCTGAATTAGCACTAAGCGAAAGAGTGCTAACACACTTAGCACATAACTCACGGTAGCAATCGTTTATACTTCATGCAATCTGCACAAACTGGATATCATATGAAAGCTGAGATTCCACAGATTCCAATGGTATAAGTATCATCACTGTGCGACCAGAACTCACTGCAGCGAAAGCCAGCAAAGACGTCTTACCTTTGCTGTTTTCTGATCAAAAGTTGTGTTCAATGGCATTAAAACGCATATATAAACGCAGCTAATTAATCCAATGTCTCTGTGTCACTTTGAAATGATTACTGATAATCCATCATAACATGTCAATAAACGTACTTTTCATATCGGAGTGTAAGAGAGCTTCCGGTTTGGGCATGCTGGCTGCGCATCACTCTCATTCACCAATGGTAATGTTTAGATGGATTTAGGAACCCCCCCCCCCCCCCTCTTTTTTTGATTATATTGGCTCTAACGGTTCAAAATATATGTCAATCACCAAAATTGACCAATGGGGGCCAGAGATATGGCAAATCCACCCAAATGACCCCAGGTTTTTTCTTTTTCTAAACCTCTCTAAAAAGGTCAAATTTCACTTGTTTTGCATCAATCTTGATACAGGGTACTTATTATATGTTGTAGTTTGGATTCCTAAAGTTTTTAGTCTACTATCCCATCATTCAAGGGTGGTTTTCACTAAGTAATGTTTTTTTTTTGGACGGAAACAATACTTTTTTTTTTTTACTATGTTCAATCGGAATTCACTTTAAAATAAAAACATCTATATTGATTCTGACTCTTCTGCATCCAACTCACAGGTTTATTATTACTTTGAGAAAAAATATTATTAATTTAACCCTTTTAGAAGTGAAGATATAGTCATTTGTTCTGGGAATGTCATTTTCGAGCCTGAGACCTGAAAAACAGGCTTGGGGCTTAACAGGTTAAAACCCTCCAAATGCATTATTTTATATTCTTCTTTCAGCATTATTAATATATGATTCAACAGCATTGACATGCTTTGTTCCCCTTGCTGTGTAGGACACAGGGCCGATCGGGTCAGATAAGAACTGGAAGGGCATCGGGATCTCTCTGCTGGTCATCGCGGGGGTGCTCTCTCTCATCGGGCTCTCCATCGTTCTGCTGTCTAATGGTGAGGCTCCCTGCACACCCATCACTCACAGTGCAGAGCAAAACGCTTTTTATTCCAGTCAAAATTAAGCTTTGACCATTTGCAGTAGAGCTACTTACAGTGGAGGAAATAAGTATTTGATCCCCTGCAGATTTTGTAAGTTTGCCCACTTACAAATAAATGAACAGTCTATAATTGTAATGGTAGGTTTATATAAACAGTGAAAGTAAGATTATCAAAAAGAAAATCCAGAAATGTACATTATATAAAAGATAAACATTTATTTGCATTTAAATGAGGGAAATAAGAATGTGATCCCCTTGCAACCAACAAGGATTCTGGCTCCCACAGACCGGTTACATAAGTCCTATTCCTTTAAAAAAGTACTCCTAATATCAACTTGTTACCTGTATAAAAAACACCTGTCCAAAGAATCAATCAATCAGATGTCAACCTCTCCACCATGGGCAAGACTAAAGAGCTGTCTAAAGACCTCAGGGACCAGATTGTTGACCTGCACAAGGCTGGGATCGGCTACAAGACCATCAGAAAGCAGCTTGGTGAGAAGCAACCCAGTCTCATGGCATTTCGTGTTATAGTCACGACATTTAATCTATTGATTCGTGTTCACCAACACGATTTTCCCCTTTTTTTCGTGTCACACAGAACGATTTTAAAAGCAATGTATTTCTATTGGTAGTGTGTTTCGTGCCTGCAACACGTCTTTTTGTCCGGTCGGGTCTTGGGAGACCGGAAGCTGTGGGGTTCATAAAAACATGTTCTTACTCAATATCAAGCCACGATTATTGTTTTTATTTTAAATCGTATAATGTCGGACTTTTTGTTGTCGTCTGTGAGGAAAAGAAATGGGGCTCAGAATACTGAAATCTGTATTTTTTTAAATCTTTTTTTCCTTCTAAATTGTTATTCTTTTCTAAATAACACACTGTTATTTACTCACCAATAACATACAATTATCCTTGCTTTTATTTATTTGTTTAATTCCATAATCTCTGGCTTTTTTGGCGTCCGTCAGGAACTGAATTTCAAAATAACCGGAAACAGACGTAGGGACATTTCGAGCATCATTGCGATACACAGCCACTGAACTGATTACCCAAGATCCTCAGCTATGGTTTAAGCTCGCTGATTGGATGTTTTAGCCGCAATGCACGTTGGTGTGTTAATGCCATATCAAATCCGAAAAACATTTCGGAGTTTAGGATGGCCGAAGACACTACACCAGAGTAGGATTTTCACGCTAAGCCCCGAAAATAATTGTATGTCCTACGGCCACCATAGCCTTTGTGCTCCTCACACTGTTAAAATCTCGAAGTTGCTTTAAAAGCGTCAGAGCAGTGGTCTGGTCTCTGAACTGCATTACGCTGCGTTCACACCGGACGCTCTAATCGCTCTAGTCCAGCGGTTCTAAAACTTTTTGTTTATGCGGACCACTATTTATTATCAAGGATTTTCACAGACCACCTCATATGCAAACCGTAAAAATAAGTACATATATAAACGCAGTGTTAAAATGCCGATATTTTTTTATAGTTAATTATAGACAATCAAAGTAAATTTAAGCCTATCTGATACTTTTGTCGCACGTGTGTATGTTTCTCAATTTCTTTCTTTCTTTTGGTCCTTGACCATATGTAATCAAATCTGTAGCATACAATCATAGAACACAACAGCTGCATCAGCGAACATGAACTGCAGCTCCAGCTCTTTCAACATCCGATATCGCAGGAAAGAGACGCATAACACAACGTTTACAATATCAAAGGAACCTAATACAATGACAGCCTACCTGTTGCATACAATCAGCGAACACTGAATATAAAATACCTTCTGATATGCTCCCGATTTCTGAAGTCTCAAGGTTGGCAAGTATGCTCATGGACCACACCCACCTTTTCTTTTGAAAAACTGGGTGACGTACTGTCGCCCTTTAGTCCCTCTCTCTTGTCTTTCTCTCCTGTTTTTCTTTCTGGAAAGCCTGACTTTGTTAGTCGTTGAGACATGGTTCACACGTAAGTACTAGCGTCCCTGCTCACATGCTCTCACTCTCTGCTGCTAGACAGTGCCAGTGGCGTGCAGAACCGCGGTTGGAGGCAGGACCAAACCATTACATGTAAATAGAAGGGGGTGTACAGAGGCTTTGGATAATTCACTTTTGGAAGAAAATAAGTGAAATGAATCGTAAGTTTAGTGAGTACATTACCAATATAACGTTATTTTAATGTTAATTATTGATGAATGATGAAAGGTTACTTAAAACATTTTTTCTTAATGTTCTAAAATAGTTTTGGCCCCTGTCAGTCACGGGTCCTTCCTTATATATATATACAACTCAAAATGTGTCTTCGGGTCAATGCGACTGATTTCGATAGAGCAAGTCACATATGAGGTGGTCCCCGAAAATCCTTGATAATAAAAAGTGGATTTATTTCGATTTTGGATTTTTCCACGGACCACCTGCAGTAGGCTACCACACCTGTCAGCTGTCTTTACTCCTGTCATTCAAAAGGACGCGCTGGAGAGGGGGTGGGGCTTATCTCCATGTAAATGCTGTGGTAAAAACCAACTACAACAAAATGAACATATTTGATTGTGATTTAATTGTAAAACACGGTTAAAAATGATGCCGAAGTAAACAACATACTGATAACGTTTAGTAATCCATGAATTAATGCTTTGACAAGTCTGCAGACAGACGGCAGGCGAAACACCTTTCAAAATGCGTGTTTTCTGAATGGATCGATCAGGCTAAACTAACGTTGTAGCTGCTTTGTCCAAACTCACAACAACATGATACAGACACAGATACAACAGCGACTGTATTCGCCATGACACAGACAGTCTGCGTTTTGTTCATGTTTAACTTTTGTCCAGTTTCTGAATAGATATGAGGAGCTGTGAGCTCCTCTGAGTGCTAAAAGCTGATGTTTTCTGATTCAACGACAGTGACAGCAGGCTGAGATCCTCACGCTGATTGGCTACCACGAGAACGCGTCACGCAAATTTGATTTGACCCTCGAGTTGAACATTTTTTACACACACACACACACGTTGCATTTCAAAGTATTGCTTGTTCGTACAGTTGAATGTTTGAGCTTCACTGTGCACTGCTGAATGATATATGTGCAGAGTTTGATCCTTGAAGGCTGTTTCTTCTGCTCTGAAATTGAATATATTTGTTACGTATTAATTGATTTTTAGATTTTATAATTTGATTTTGGATTTTACCAAACATACCAAACACTAATTATTAGGGGTGTAACGGTATCCGTATTTGTTCCGTACCGTCACTGTTCGGACGTCACGGTTCGGCACACGCAGTCTTTCGGCGAATACGCCTTTTTTTACGAGTGTGAAAAAAGTCTGTCACTCAGGGCAGTATTACACTATTTATAATCCAGGGGGCGGTTATTGCGCCTAAAAGCCAGCCGCCCGGTAAATAACAAATGAAGAACAAGAACAAAAACAACAAAACAAACACAATACATGAAGAAGAAAAGTTAGTAGCCTAGCTATGGCGAGTTCACACAACACACAGGAGCTAGAACCCACCTGCATCTTTTAAATCAGGTGTGTGTGGGAACATTTCGGGTTCCCTGTGGACTACAGCAATGATTGGGTGCGAGTTGTGGATCGGACGAGGACGGTGTGTCGGCGTTGTTCGACAGCGGTGCGGTATGCTGGTGGTAAACCGTCAAACATGCTCAATCACATCCGAGTCAGTCTCAGTCCCAGCGAGAGGGTTTTCTCGACAGCAGGTGACATAGTTACCGCCAACAGATCTGCCCTCACTACTGACAACGTAGACAAACTCATCTTTTTGAGGACAAACGTTGAAATAGAGTAAAGCTTGAGTACCTTTATTTAGGCATAATGGCCTCACACACTCACAAGTTAATTACACATGTTAGACATTGCTCCTAAAGGTACAGATTTTATTTTGTTTTATATTTATCATTGTATTTATTTTATATTTTGACATCAGGAGATGTTATACAGTTCTGTATAGCCTTTTATTGATTGTGATTGAAACACTTCAAAACATTATTTTTAGTTGTACAGCTTATTTTAACCTTTTTGTTTGACATCAGCCATTATAAATAATATGGCCATCTGAGTGTGTGTGTTACTGTTGTGGTTTGTTTTAACTGTGTAATACAGTTAATGATTCCAAATGTTAGAGTTCCTTATTTTCATACCAAAACTTGCACTACTGTTAAAAATAAATAAAAAATTATGCATTTGGGACTTTTTTTGCTTTCCTTGTTGTACCGATCCCGTACCGAACCCGTGACCCCCAAACCGAGGTATGAACCGAACCGTGACTTCTGTGAACCGTTACACCCCTACTAATTATTAAAAGTATTTCATTTTATATACTGCAATACTAAGGAGGCATAGGCCTCTATGATGATATAATGTTTGACATTATTCATATAAAAAAAGTGATTTGTTTTCCATGTCATTTGTGACACCAAAGGCCAAATGGCCTTGCCCCCTAAAATTATGAAATTCCAAGCCTACACTACACTATCCATAATCCCCAGCTATCGTTTAGGACTACTGTCCCCGTGATTAATCTTCAAGCTCTGGGATTGGATGTTGGAGTGGCAGTGCGGCAAGGTTACGCGAGCGTCTCAAACAGCTGTTTGAAATGGAACGAAAACCACGTCAGACTTTCTAAAACTGGAATCGAACACCCCCCCCAGAACTACACACTGCTGGCTATTTTGTTTCGCAAAATGTTCTATGGGACGTCTCTACTGAACGTTTTCGTTTTTCCCACAATAGAAGTTGCCAGTATTAAACACATTTGGTGTTATCAATGTAAAACATATAATTAATAAATGGGTGAAAATCGCTTGTATCATATGGGCAGCATTAATATATACCCCACATGACAGCTCATTGTTACTTGTAATTATACTCCACTTTCAAGTCAGAGGTTAACCTGGTATTTTTACTCCACTACATTTATTTTAGTTACCTTGCAGATTCTGATTAATGATGTGAAATTATAAACAACCCTTAAATCAGGACTTTAGTTACACCTGAGTACAATTCAGGGAAGGTGATTTCAAGTGCCAACAATCAGGAGAGATATTTTGATAGTTGGTGCTTGAGAAGACTAAACATTTATCTGCAGATCTCTATAAAGTATATTAATTACTCGTTATTCTCTACTAATACTTAATTAAAAACTGTATAATGGCTATGTTGCCACATCCCTTTCAAGATTTCAAGATTTTTCAAAGGTTTATTGACATATCATATACACAAACTAACTGTAGTTATGCCAATGATGAAAAACGTGGGTCACAGGTTCCTCAACAGCGCATTACAAGACATCTATCAATATGTGTGTATACCACCATTAAACTGTCAAATTCTGCACATTTCATATATACTATCTACATACATAAGAGTATAATTCATATGTATATATCAGTTAAAATAAGTGCTTCAACCTAGTTAACATTGCAGGAAATCAATATATTAGACGTTAAGTACTTTGTCGGGCTTAATATTTATCTGTAGATCAAATCAGGTTTTATTTATAAAGCACATTTAAAAGCGATTTTTGGTCGAGCCAAAGTGCTGTACATGCATTAAAAACACTTATAATCACAATAAAAGACAATCATTTACAGATATATAAAACAAACACAGGGAATAGTCAGGAGTCGTGCTCCGCTCTGACTAGAAGGCCTGAGAGAAGAAGTGCGTTTTGAGAAAGGATTAAAAACCCCTAGGGTCTGGGCCGACCTGACGTGGAGGGGCAGAGTGTTCCAGAGCCTGGGGCCAGCTGCTGCGAAGGCTCGGTGCCCTCGGGTTTTGAAGCCTGGTCTTGGGCACTACCAGCAGCAGATGGTCAGCAGATAGATACCCCCAAAGCTTTTTCTTATTTAAAAGAAGACCTTAATCTAAAGTATTATTTAATGTTTAAATAAAGGTTAATTCGTTTTTTCTGTTTTGCACCTCATCTATTAATATCTTTGTACATCCAGCACTAAACTGTTTTATTGTAGAGATCACTTATAGTATCTTTCTTAATTTTTTTATATTCTATATGTCTTCTACTTTCCCCCTATGAAAGTATGTACTCCTAATATTTCTTTAATCAAATATAAACACATAAAAAACAATAATTCAATAACGTGGCTTTAACCACAAGGCGCTGCACACAAGGTACATACAGCCATAATAACTTTGTATTATTAGTGTAGGACACTTATGTATGTACAACTACTGAAGATGTGTAGTTTTATTCATGCTTTCACATTATTTACAGCATATTGCTATATAGTTAATTAAAGACTCAGTCTTTACATTCTTATATTCAAAGAAAATCAGTAATATCTTTAAAAACTACAAGTCCTTTTATATCAGCTGTGCACTGTTATGGTGTAAATATAACCTATCTATGAATTAGATCAAATGTAAAAGTCAGCCGAATTAGTGTTGATACTGCAAGGAGACGTATTGTGTGAAGAGAAATTGAAGATGTTGTTTAATTGCTGATATATTTATGATCCACGTCAAGTATTCAGTTTCGGCGGCATTTCTTCCAGTTTTTCCAAAGGTCTTCTCATCAGGGCTCTATAAATAAAGAACTACGGCAGATCTGTAATATTTAATGCAGCCGAACCGTGTATTACAATGCCGTTATGTGATGACTTTCAAAGAGAAAAGCAAGAACACTCTGAATTAAGTATTATTTTTTCTTTTTAAATGTTTTTCGGATTTCATATGCATTAACACCATATCCCTACATGCATTGCGGCTAAAACATCCAAACAGCGAGCTTAAACCATAGCTGAGGATCTTGGGTTAATCAGTTCAGTGGCTGTGTATCGCAATGATGCTCGAAATGTCCCTTACAGGCCTGCATCTGTTCTGGTTATTTTTTATTTTGAAATTCAGTTCCTGACGGACGCCAAAAAAGCCCGGCGAGATTATGGAATTAAACAAATAAATAAAAACAAGGATAATTGTGTGTTATTGGTGAGTAAATAACAGTGTGTTATTTAGAAAAGAATAACAAATTAGAAGGAAAAAAAGATTTAAAAAAATACAGATTTCAGTATTCTGAGGCTCTGAGCCCCATTTCTTTTCCTCACAGACGACAAAAAAAGTCCGACATTATACGATTTAAAATAAAAACAATAATCGTGGCTTGATATTGAGTAAGAACATGTTTTTATGAACCACACAGCTTCTGGTCTTCTCCGACCCGACCGGACAAAAAGACGTGCTGCAGGCACGAAACATACTACCAATAGAAATACATTGCTTTTAAAATCGTTCTGTGTGACACGAAAAAAAAGGGGGAAATCGTGTTGGTGAACACGAATCAATAGATTAAATGTCGAGACTATACACAAAATGCCACGAGACTGGGTTGTGAGAAGGAGACAACTGTTGGTGCCAGATGAAAAAATAAAATGACCATCAGTCGCCCCTTGATCTGGGGCTCCACACAAGTTCTCGCCCCGGGGGGTATTGATGATCATGAGAAAGGTGAGGATCCGCCAATAACTGCCGACTATAACCCCAGAACACCATCCGTCAGGCATGGAGGTGGAAACGTTATGCTTTGGGGTGTTTCTTCTGCTGACAGGAGGGGGACAGGACCACTTCCCTGCATCGAGGAGGAGGGATGGATGGGGCCATGTATCGTAACATCTTGGCCGATAGCCTCCTTCCCTCAGCCAGGACACTGAAGATGGGTCATGGAAGGGTCTTCCAGCAGGAAAATGACCTTGAACATATGGCCAAGGCAACACAGGAGTGGCTAAAGAAGAAGAACATTTAGGTGATGGAGGGGCCTAGCCAGTCACCGGACCTTAATCCCATAGAACATCTGTGGAGGGAGCTGAAGCTTCCAGATGCCAAGCATCAGCCTCAACACCTGAATGATTTGGAGAGGATCTTCAGAGAGGAGTGGACCAACATCCTTCCTGAGATGTGCACAGACCTGGAGACCAGCTACAAGAAGTGTCTGACCTCTGTGCTGTCCAACAAGGGTTTCTCCACCACCAGTACAAATGTCTAGACACATTGTGGTGTCTAGACATTTGTGTCGGAAGAGCTTCATAGTGGACCAGAACCTGATAAAGGATTTTTACAAGAGCCATCCTGAACTCTCTGGGCCGTCCGTAAAGAAGGGGGTACTGTGGTGTCTAGACATTTGTGTTAAGTTAATTTATTTTATTTATTTATGATATAGCTTGGGATTTTGTAGAACGTTTTGTAGCTGCATTTTAAGCGTCAATATAAAACTTAAAGGTCCCATGTCATGGCCATTTCTACTGATCATAATTCCATTGTTGAGGTCTACTAGAATAGATTTATATTGTGCAATTTTCCAAAATCACATTGGTTTCTCATACAGCATCTCTGTATAGTATGGTATTCACTCTCTGTCCTACACGGCTTGTTGGAGCTCCTACCCCCCCCTCCCTACAGTATGAGCCCACTGTGCTCTGATTGGTCAGCTCGCCCACTCTGTTCTGATGAGTCTACCACCGTTACAGCTGAACATCAGTGTTTGTTTTAAATGGCATTTGTTAGCAACCAGAAAATGACACCAGTAATGACAAACAGATGAGAATGCTGCGTGGGGTCTGGGTTGCCGTGTCTGGCGGGGACATTGCGGGGCACGCTGGTCGCCCTGTAGGGCTCGAGGAGCAGACAGTGTGAGGAGGATTACTGGTGTCGTTTCCTGGTTGCTGCGTGGGGTCTGCGAGCCATGTTAGCGGGACATTGCGAAGCTCAGCCTGAGCTCCGCGGTGTCCCGCTGGTATGGCATTTGGTCTATATCAAACCATCCAGGGAAAACACAGCCGGAAATCCACCTCACACTGTCCGCTCCGGGGGCCTTGTGAGCTCCGCCTTTTTTTATTTTTTAGGGATAATTCATTGTTTATACTATTTTTTCTTTCTCCTGTAGATGATGCTGGTAAACCTTTCGGTTCAGAGCTGACACTGGATGACCTGTTTCAAAGAGACTTCCAGTTACATGATCCTGATGCCAAGTGGATCAGTGGTAAGTTGTAAAAACAGCTTGCTGCCACTGCAAATAACTGTAGGAAGTTATAGCATGTGGTTGGTTCTGCTATTGCACACATTTTCTCAATATTTTGTTCCTGCAATATCTGCAACCTCTAAACTACGGAGCCCCCTAGACGTCATGGAGAAGAACAAAACATATGTTTTGCAAACTTTTCATTTAGCTCAATGTACTTCCGGGTCAGTTCGGCAACACAGAAACCACAACAATGGAGCGGTTCATCGATTTTACTTTGAGCTTGCCCTTAAATATAAAGATATAACATCAGTGCTTTGCAAAAGGCACAGGTTTCACATAAGTGAAGACACCTCAAGAGAACACTCAGAGCGAGGGGACATGCACGTCAATAACTCATGAACATAATGTTGTAAAAATACAGACGACATGATTTTACAATCATAGCAAGGTAGAGAAAACGAGCTACAGAGTCGTTTTTATCAGAACAGTTCGATATGCGCCGTCATCCGAGCTAAACATCAAGAATTGGTCACAATCTGCAGCTGGAGGAGGGAGGAGTGCTACAAACTGCAACGCCGAAAAGATATACTTATAGAAAAATGCATGAATGAATACAGGAATTTTCCTTAAAGATTTGACAGGAAAACACTAATGTTACAGATGTTTCCTCTCTTTTCAAAATCCATTGTCTTAAAATGTTACATTCAAATACCTTAAAGTTCTGATGAGAAACTGTTTTTCACAATTTTTTCACACTAAAATAAATACAGAACCTAAAGTTCTACAGGGAGATTACTGTTATTTTGCAGCTTTTTTTCTAACATTTCCAATCAAACACGTTCAATAAAATGACAGCACAAAATGTTCTGAAGGGAACAATTACTTCTGTTAGATATCATACTGAATACATATTTACTGTGAATGTGTGCAACAATGTATGGCATATAGCTGTCTAACAGAAGCTAAATCCATTCCTCACTTATTCTGACAATGTACTGAACCCCAAATAAAAGAACCCAATAAAAAGAGTTGTTAAATAATAGTGAAGTTGCAATAACAATAACTCATCTCTCTCTCTCGAGTTCAGATTAATATTGTCGGGTTTTTGAGTGTTCTTTTTCTGCTTTGCCAAATGCCACTGTGTCAAGTGTCCTATTAGAGTTGCCGTACGGAGTTGTCCAATATGGCGGACCATCTCGCACATGCGCACTGCAGATAGGGCAGGGCGGGCAGATCGGGTAGTGACAGCCATCATGCAACGCACTGCAAGACGGCGGTCGCAATTGCGCAGGTTTGCGTCGGTCTCGCTCATCTCAATCGAGCCTATTATATTTGTTGTCTAAGTAAGTCTATCAGTATGAGTGGAGGTTTTATTTTCTCCTTTATTAATATTCACAAAGCATTCATCCATCTTAGAGGTAGACTTGTAGTAACTTAGTTGTTGGACAGGTGTGTCAAGCAAGCCTTCATTTTGTATCTGAGTATTAAAGAATGAAATATAAATAATCCATACCTTCAGAGTCCTGCAGTCTGTCTGTTATTGAAGTTGTGCTGTTTCTAATGTGTTTGTCAGTTTATGTAGTCAAATGTGAAACTGCAAATGGCTTGTCCACTGAAGCACAGGTTGTTTCCATACATAAAGGAACATGTACCTGCGTACGTACTGTATGCCTTGTCAGACATAAACAGACATAAAGGTACCAGGAAGCTGCTTTATAGCCACATCCGTCTGTAGCTTCTGAAATCGAAACACACATTTATTCAGCTCGATGCTTTCAATGATACACTCTATAGCAGGGTCAGAAGAAGAAAACACTCATACCTGTCATTCCAGAGTAGCGTGCTTGAAAGAGTGCTCACATTAAATAATTGCTTGGTTTCTCGAGTCAAACGAACAGAAAGAGAAGATGTTCCACATGTTCAGCACTAATGCAAAACACAGCTCATAAAGGTGTAGGAGTGTGTGTCAGGATTATATATGTGAAGTCTCACATCTTTACAAAGACTCTGAATGGTAAATGGACTGTATTCATGTAGCACTTTATCCCGTCTTTAGAAATCCTCAAAGCGCTCTACATACTTCAGGTCATCATTCAACCAGAGCAATGTGCAGCTTTTTGCATAAGGAATCACATTTTCACCCACCGTTGGCAATGCCCTCAGGAGTGAATAGGAGTCATCTTGTCCATTAAGGATACCTCAACATATCGACTGCAGGGGGGTGGGATCGAACTCACAACCTTCTGATTGTTAAATGATCCATACATTTACTGTCCTGCAGTCTGTCGCTATGACAATGCTGTGGTTAATACAGGTTTTTTTATCATTATCTTGTGATCAGTTTCTGTTGGCACACGTCATATTAGAAATTGCTTCATAAAAATCAACTCCCCCATGGCTTTTGTCCCAAATATAGAAACACAATCCTACTGCTGCATGCCCAGTAAAAGATATTAGAATGTACCCACTGCTGACCGCTCAACTATCAAACCATGATCAACCCTAAAGCACACCCAATCAGATGTTTTGAGTTGAAACATCAGCGGTGAGTTAAAACACATCATTATTGAGTCTAACTTCTAACATGTGGTCCAGTTTCTAGCAATGGTCGGGTGCTTTTCAATTATATGCAAATTATATCAAGTGGCCACGTAAATAATTCAAACTTTGAGCACCACATGACAGCAAATCCATTTGGCTGTGGTCTGCCACGGCAACAAGTGTACTATTGTGAATAGGTGAATGCATTCACGTCTGCTATCATGTAGAGACAGCCTTACTGTGACCTCTATTGTCAACAAATGTCGTTTTTTAGCAAACTGAATAATATTAAGGGTAGTAGGGTTAGAGAATGCGTAGAGGATCAAAGACAAATAAACTCCACCATGCTCTCACATGTGAAAAAAACATGAACATGTACTCTGGGATCTGAAAAAAGGTCTCTTTCACATTTGTCAGTGTTTTCTAAGAAGAATACTAACAACATAATGATGAAATCTCACATGAAATACGGTCAACCTTCATTGTTTCTTTGTCAGGGACTGACTCTCAAAGTCTGAGCTGAATACTTTTCTCAAACTCATAGAATCAAAAAATCAAAAAAGTGTTTGCAGTTCTCTGAGCATGCCTGTGTCCTCTCTTAGATGAGGAAATCATCTTCCGGAGCTGGGATGGAGACATCATGAAAGCCGACACACAGAGCAACGAGACCCAGCTGCTGCTGAAGAACACAACGTTTGTTAAGTGCTGGCCCTGTGTCTCCACTCATTAAGGATAGTACACATGTCCACTCAGGAACGTTGACAGCTATAAACAAAAAGTAAAAAATATTGAAAGATATTTATTAAGTTTTAGATGTCTGCTTTTCTAGCATCACGTGTCATTGTTACCATGGCAATGTGTTAGCCGTTCAGCAGGTGTTCCGACCCGGCTGAGTTGAGCTTTTTACACAGATCTCGTTCGTGAGAATGTGTTAAGATTTGTTTTTAGATAATGATTGTTTTGGCATTTTGTATCTCTAAAGTAGTTTCAGAAAGTAAAAAAAAACTGGATTGCTGAAAACTAAAAACATGTATTTACTTTCCCTTCCCATAGGCAACTTTTAAGGCCTCAACGTTTGCAGTTTCTCCAGATCTAAACTTTGTTCTTTGGGATATGATGTCAAGCAAGGTGAGCACCTCTCAATCGGCTTTCATATCTGACACTGGTGTTTGGCTCGGGGCTGTTAATACTGGGGGTTTTACAGTCCCTGAACCAACATGGGAGATGTGGACCCACATGCAGATCTCCTATCACTCAGTGAGTTTGAGCCAACACTGATCCAGCACGAGGGCACCAGCTTCAGAGCTGTGAGAAAAGACATCGGCTGTGTTCTAAATACCAACCTACATTCTATTAATTCTAATACTGACTAAGAGTGGGTGTAATTAAAGTTTGTTCCTAATTCAAAGTATGGGGATTTCGTGTATGCCATAAATGCCCGGATGTATAAATAGGAAGGAATTTGCAAGGATGAGAGGGGAGCTAATCCTGAACTGCCCCAAAACGCATTGCAGCCCCTCATACTGCCAGGCAGATGATTTAATAAATTAACCGGTTAAATAATGAAAAAGAGGAGGAAACTGCTGTCAGCTCAGGAGGACGGTTGCCCTATTTTGCAATTACATTTTCTATAATAATGGGGTTTTGTATAAATGTTGATTTGATATATGAGCCTGCATCCATTCCTAAAATAATTCATGAGGGGATGGCAAGTTGTAGCTCAGAGATAACAAACACAAGATCTCACATTAAATAATGTAGGCATACTGGTAGACAAAGATGTAACACTCAATATTGATGTTAGATCGCTAAATACTTTATTGATCCCAATTTGGGAGGTGTTTGCGTTGCAGCAGCCAAAAACACAGGCACTGTCAGGAGAAATAAGACACTAGAATATTTCTGAAATAACATAGCATTTTAACGTCAAACAACACTGGTTAACACTTTATATTAAGGTACACAAATTAACCATCAACTAGTTGTTAATTAACATACATATTAGCAGTATATTGGCTCTTTTATTAGTCATTATAAACACTTATTAATGCCTT
Organism: Harpagifer antarcticus; assembly: GCA_902827135.1. Classification (NCBI taxonomy): domain Eukaryota; kingdom Metazoa; phylum Chordata; class Actinopteri; order Perciformes; family Harpagiferidae; genus Harpagifer; species Harpagifer antarcticus. The sequence goes on along the minus strand of CADEHL010000172.1, from coordinate 2,152,857 downwards.
ATTTCTACATGACCATATTCTACAAGTAATAGCCATTAGTTGGAGGTTTTCCTCAATAACCCTCTAATTAGTCCTTATTTGTTGCAAGTAAGGAAGTGTTGTACATGAGTTTTGGTCTCAATATGCTCTGCTCAATATGGGCCTATAAGGCAGTAGTAGTACCACAAGAATAGTAATTCTCCCATATAACACTTAACACATATGATCTATTCTTATGTAACAAAACATGAATAAATAAAATACCTAATTTTGAAGTTATTTTAGACAGAATTAACACTTATAATTGAATGTATTGTTACAAAGTGTTATTATTAAAAGAAAAATCAGAATTCTGACTTTAATCACAGAATTCTGGCTTTTTTTTTTTCACATCCCCAACATTTTTTTCATTTTGCCCTAATCCTCTTTCCGTAGAAGAAATATACATGTGGAAATACACATTTCCAGCAACAAATATGATGCAGGATATTATTGTGCAAGAAATGGATTATTCAATATTAAATGGAATATTAAAATGCCTAATAGAGGCAATGCTGATTGTGAGCGATGCGGTCATGTGGTTTATTACGGTTATATGATGGATGTGTAGATATGTGGACAGTTCTTCTGAGTTTACTAAGAGTATGCAGTCATGATGGTAATGACATCCCTTAATTGTTAGTTAGTAGGTATACATGCAATAAACACTGATCTGTTTGTGATATGATGTCTGGTGGTAATCGATTTCCCAACAAAGTCAGTGAGATGTTTTTTAGAATTAAACAGGAGCAGGGTATGCATTTACATTACATTTTTACATTACATTGCATTTAGCTGAACGCTTTATCCAAAGCGACTTACAATAAGTGCATACGACCAGGAAGACACAACCCTGAAGAAAAACAGAATCATAAAGTCACATCAGGTTTCATAGAGCCAGACATTTCAAGTGCTACTCACTGGCTTTAGATAAGCCAGTCCTTTATAGTATTAAGTGCCTTGTTATTAATTCTATCGCTCGAAGTGGAGTCGAAAGAGATGAGTTTTCAGTCTGCGCCGGAAGATGTGCAGGCTTTCTGGCTGTCCTGATGTCAATGGGGAGCTCATTCACCATCTTGGAGCCAGGATAGCAAACCACGTGTTTTTTGGCTGATGGGAAATCTTGGTCCCCCTCGCAGCGAGGTGGTGCCGCGAGTTGTTTTGGGCTGATGCAGAGCGGAGTGCACGCGCTGGGGTTGTACAGTTTAACATGTCCTGGATGTAGGAAGGGCCAGATCCATTCGAAGCATGGTATGCAAGTACTAGTGTCTTGAAGTGGATTCTAGCAGTTACCGGGAGCCAGTGGAGGGAGCGGAGGAGCGGAGTGGTGTGGGAACATTTTGGAAGGTTGAAGACCAGACGAGCCGCTGCATTCTGGATGAGCTGCAGAGGTCGGATGGCACATGCAGGTATCAAACAGACCTGTCCAACAGAACAGTATGTTCCATTTGTTTACATGTAACAAATATGAAGCAATCCCTAGTCACTATCCTGCTATGACACAATGCACTTTGTTTCCAGTTGTTTATGTTTCACTTGGAATTAAGAATATATCCACGGACTGCTATACTTGATGAAAAGAAAATGAAACGGGGAATCATAACATTAAAAAGGATGCAGTACTTTACCTGTAACTTTTTTACTTTTTTTTTTACAATTGCTCAGTCTGGTGAAGACAGTAAGCCTGGCCCCTTTAAACCCCTCTGTAAACCTAACCTAGCTGACAGGACGAATGGTTAATGTTGAGCCATGCTTATGTTTTGTATGGATCTAATACCTGGTTAGATGTACTGTATAGAGTTTTAATATTAAAGAACCCTTGAATATTTACATACTAATATTGAAAAATGGTGGTTTCTTGTTTTCATTTGTATAAATTAATTTTGGTCTGATTAAAGGTGAAGTCATCAAATCTGCGTAAAGTTTGTTAATATTCAAACTTAACAACCCCCCCTAGATTTCCCCCCCCCTAGCTCCCAATGCCTTTCTATCCAAAAAGAAAAGATGTATTGGAGTCAAATTGCAGACCCAACCTTATAATGTCTGATCCCATCACACACACTGACATTATAGATCATATTATGCCTTATCATGAGAGCAGCATTACTTGTCACAGCAGATTAGCACAGCTAGGCTAACACCACATTGACTCTGGTGAACATTGTGCTAATGAATTAGCAATTAAACTCAACAGCATTAAATGCTTTACACACAGGGATACAACTGATGACTCATTTGACACAAAAGGCAAATCAGTTAAGTAATGGACTGTAGTATACATTGACATTTTGCTTGTCGATTCCTAAGGAAATGCATCTCGTCGCTTTCTGTACTGTTAGAAGGGGGCGGGGCGGGACGAAGTGTAGCACATGGCAGGTTTGGGAAGCAAAACTCGGTTCAGAGTAAGAACAAAACAATTGTCCGGTACCGGGATTAGCGAGCCTACAGATTGGTGCGCTGGCATGGTGGTGGACGCCTAAAAGGACAGGGGCTGTTCGCATAGTGTGGATCTAACTAAACTAAACGAGTCTGTCGAGAAAAGTACATTCTACCTTCAGTGGAAGAAACATGGGAAAGCTGGCTGGAGCCAAAATATTCAGCAAGTTGGATGCAAACATGGGGTTTTGGCAAATACCTTAACAAAAGGCTCAGCCAAGTACACAACGTTCATCACACCCTTTGGCCGATACCACTTCAATCGGCTACCTTTCGGCATAGCCTCAGCCCCTGAGCATTTCCAAAACAGGATGACAACTGAGGTAACTGAGGGACTAGAGGGGGTCGTCTGTCACATGGACGATGTACTGGTGTGGGGCCAAACACAGGAGGAGCACGACGCTCGTCTGTATGCTGTGCTGGAGAAGATCCAAAAGGCAGGAATCACCTTGAATGTGGAAAAGTGCGACATATCCAAACAGGAGGTGACATACCTGGGCCATGTGATCACTGCTAGCGGCATTAGACCAGACCCGAGCAAGACAGAGGCGGTAAGGAAAATGGAAGAGCCGAAAAATGTGAGCGAGCTGAGGAGCTTTCTAGGCATGGTCAACCAGCTGGGGAAGTTCATACCGCAGCTAGCAGAGCGAGACAAGCCACTTCGAGACCTGCTCTCCAAAGAACTGCTGGCTGTGGGGCATCGATCAGGCCAGAGCCTTCCAAGATCTGAAAGACTCTCTGATATCTCCACCAGTGCTAGCCATGTATGACACAAACAGAGAAACCAAGGTCTCAGCAGATGCATCATCATACGGCTTGGGGAGTGTGCTTCTGCAGAAATGGGAAGAGGATTGGAGGCCTAGCCTATATGTCAGTTCTCTCACACAGACGGAGCAGAGATACGCACAGGTAGAAAAGGAAGCTTTAGGCTTAACCTGGGCTTGTGAAAGGTTTCGCAACTTTCTCATCGGTAGACACTTTGAGCTGGAAACGGATCATAAACCTCTACTGAGTCTCCTGGGGTCTCAGGCATTGGATGCGCTTCCCCCACGGATTCAACGTTTCCGGATGCGCCTGATGCGTTATTCCTACTCAATCACACATGTGCCAGGGAAAAGCCTGTGGACGGCTGATACACTGTCACGTGCACCTGTGAAAAGAGACTCCACACCAGATGAAAAAGAGTTCCTCGAGAGCACGAATATCTATGTGGACATGATTATCGATGGTTTGCCAGCAAGCACGGCTTACCTGGAAGAGCTAAAAGAGCAGTTGGCAAAGGACAGTGTGTGCGGAAGAGTGATGCAGCTGTGTGAAGAGAAATGGCCAGCACACAGCAACAGCGAACCAGCCATAAAGTTATACTGGGCGGAACAAGCGTTCATAACTGTAAAGGACGGACTACTGTTAAAGGGGGACAGACTCGTCATCCCCGCAACAATGAGAAATGATGTGCTCGCCAGACTACATGAAGGTCACCAAGGAGTGGTGAAGTGTAGGGAGCGTGCCCGACAGTCTGTATGGTGGCCAGGCGGACATGCAGCAAGAGAGACAGAACCCCAAAGAGCCGCTGATGCCAACACAATACCAGGCCGACCATGGCAGAAACTGGGTGCCGACTTGTTTATGCTGGGAAGCAAGTCATATCTGCTGGTAGTGGATTATGCATCAAGGTATGTGGAAATGGCTTTGCTGACACCCACACAATCAACAGATGTAATCCACCATCTCAAATCCATCTTTGCGCGACATGGTATCCCTGAGACGCTGGTCACAGACAACGGGCCGCAGTTCTCGGGAAGGGCATTTGAAGAGTTTGCAGAGTCGTATGGATTTAAACACATCACCAGCAGCCCGAAATATCCACAGAGCAACGGTGAGGCAGAACGGGCTGTAAGACTGTGAAGAGTCTCCTTAAGAAAGCAGCAGACCCATATCTGGCTCTGCTAGCTTACAGAGCCACCCCACTACAGAACGGGTATAGCCCTGCGCAACTTCTCATGGGGAGGAGGCTTCGCACAACGGTGCCAACATTACAAGCTGCTGGATCCTGCTCTTCCTGACAGCGAGGCTGTAGTTCTGCGAGAAAGAGAGAGGAGAATAAAGGATGCACAGCGTACAAGTTGCGTCATCGAGTGAGAAGTCTTGAGAGGCTTGCACCGGGAAAAGAGGTTTGGGTCACGGATCAGAAGGTGAGTGGGAACGGTTATTGGCAGTCACAACACGCCGCGCTCCTACATTCTTGAGGGACCTCATGGGACAGTCCGGCGTAATCACCATCATCTATTAAAGCCTGTGACAGCATCCCAACAACTGTTGTGCAATGAAATATTGGGCTACTAGTAATCTCGAACCGTCAGTTTAACAAAGAAGATGCGATACCGTTCCGATAAATATCAATAATTTCGACCATCGCGGAAATTCCTTCGACTCATTTTGAAGTTTTGAGGGAAGCCGGAAGTGACGTTAATGCGGGAACGCTTCACTGTGCAGCGAGAGAGCCAAACACGGACAAAGTGTGTTATGCGTAGAAATGGTGAATTACTGAGTTTGGCACGTTAATAATGTTTTAATGAAGTTGACTACAGTATATTCATATTTGTCAGTGCTTTCATGTCAATTCGGCGAAAATAAACATAAATATCGTGGTGAAGATGATGATTAAATTAGGATTACAAATCGGTAGTGAGAGCTGCTGAATTTCCTCCCGTAGGATGTGATATAAAAACAAATCGATTATTTTTGTAGTTGTAAACTCAAGTGGATGAAACTAAATGTATTGGTGCTTTCATGTCAATTCAGCGAACATATGATATATTAAATGATCGTGAGGATGATGATTAAAAATCGTTTGTTTGAGCCGGTCTGCATTTCCTGATGAGAAAACAAACCGATGCTTTTTGTAGTTGTAGTACACCAACATGGATTAAAGTGTTTTTTTACCACAAGGTTGGGAAATTAATGGATAAAATGCACAGATTATTATTATTATTCCCACTCCGATCGGGACTCTCGGTCCACCGTTTCCCCGCAGCGAGGCTCCCCCCGTTGACAGTGTACGTCGGCTGGGTGCAGTGGCGGACTGGCCATCGGGACGAATCCCGATTGGCCGGTACCGAAGTGGGCCGGCGGATAAGTCACTAGCACATCCCCCATAGCGGCGCGTGAGGCTCAGGTTTGGGAAGGCTAAATAACTTTTTTTTACCTGACGCTGCCCGCCTCCGGCGTCTATAGAAAAGAGATCAACTCAGTGTGCAGAGTTTACATCTCTCAAGTCATATTACAGGATAAAGGAAATACAGTTTAAACTGCCGTATGCAGAGAAGACGCCGATGTGTCGCACTTATCATCAATCAGATCATCGATCATATAATCATAATATATCATATATTTCCTTATCTGAGTCAGCTTCTCCAGCCGTATCTGGCCGTGCAACACTTACAGTGTCACATACTGTATGCAGAAGTATTATTTTAAGCAACACATTATGTTGACGAAACACTCGAGTCAAATGTAATTAAGTCAGATCCACTCGTGTCTTAGACGGGGCAGTGATATCATAAAACTATAGGCTTTCAAACACTCGGTAGGCCTAGTTATTTTTTACCAGTTGTTCTGTATTCTCCTTGCAGGAGAACTGTGGCTTGTATCCTGGATTATATGTTTAAGTCATGGATGTTTAAAGCTCAATTTGTCTAATATTAGTTTAATTTCCATTAATGAAGTATGACGCTGCACTGTCAGTACACTTTCCCTGTTTGTGATTGGTCAAATGTAGCTAACCCCGCCCTTTCACGTGAATGCGCTCTCAGCTGGTGAGAGAAACCCTGGCTTGATTTACCGAGTTTGATAACCAGCGTCGTAAGACCGCTTAGCGAGATCTCGTTTGTTGTTAGTTTGTTTGTTACTCAAACATATCCAAGGTATGTTGAACTGGCTTCGTAGTACAGGGCACAGGTGGCTAGCAGCGCTAATGTCAAAGACACAGACATTATACATTATATTTGTATTTTACCAGGATGCAGTGACACAAATATTTGGGAAGGCTTAGCCTATAGCCTAGAGCACCCGCCGCCCCTGACATCCCCCACTCCCCCCGTTGACAATTTACTAGCGGTACCGAAGTGGGCCGGTCGAGAGTCCCGGGATGATTTTTAGTCCCATTCCACCACTGGCTATGACCGCATGATCGCCCATATTGACGCACCTAATTCCTAAACTTCTAACAGATACAACATAAACCGATCCTTCAGCCTCATATGAGCTCTCAGACATGTTCAAAATTAAACTGTCATCGCTGTCTGAGCTTGCTGCTGTGTGCGCCATCGTGTTTACATGCAGATGCTGGGATCCTGAACGGTGCAGCTGAGCGCTGTGCCCGCATTGACGTCACACGTTTTGGCGGGACTTGAAGAATCCCCAAGATCCAGAAAATGGTCAACATTGAAGGGCAGATAATGGTTATCAAAGTACAAATATCCAAAATCAGTTCAGTAACGGTTTTCAAGGGGACAATATTTACTCAAATTGATGGGTTTGGATGATGGGGGAAACTCGTGTCACAGGCTCTTTAAGGGCCCTTATTTACACCTGAAGGGAGCACTCTGATTCGAGGGAGATGCTACAAGTGCACCTCCAGACATCAGTCATTAGTAGCAGGCGTCCACGGTGGTTGTGCAATGACCCTCCCTGCCAGAGGGAGGAGACACTTCTATACGGCAGGTTTACCAGAATAAGTAGAATATAAACCTACCTCAAGGATGTCTGTGTTACAGCGGAAAAAGCGTATTGAACATTAATAAAGATCCATCTTATCTTATCTTGCAACTGTATTTGCCCCTGATATGTAGTAGAGTAGACATTTGAAGTGGCATGCAACAGAAACACTTTAATTTAAGAAAAGTACTTGGGTGCTTTCACACCGGAATACTTTTCCCAATAACTAGGCCGATGGTTCTTGGGATTTTGCTTTAACAACAAAAAGATCTGGAACTAGAACCTACAGATGTAGCACTCCAGATAGGACTCACATGGGTGTGTCCCAACCAAAAACCCAGCGGATCCCAGTGGCTGGGGGTGTTGCCAAATTTCTAGAGGGCGTTGCCCAATTTCCTCATTTTTTCAATTACAGGATTTAACCATGAGATGGCACAAAGACAACTGGTGTTGTAGAACTTAGTCTGTTTGCAATGTTTGCAGCTCTGCAGTTAAGCAATCATACACGAGAGGCCGTTCTTGAACGTCATTATTGGTACGACAGTACTGCGGCAGGACCGAGTCGCTTGCGCCGAGGTCCGTACGCCTGTACTGGAGTATACTCCAGTACGCCTGTACTGGAGTAGTATTGTTTAACTTGAATGCCTGATGTGAACAATTCCAGAAGAACGTCTATTAAATGGCCTTTGTATGTATACAGTACAGTCTAGCCCAACCATTTAAACCTTCCTTTTTTCCCATCAAGAGTTTGAATTGGAGAAAGGTAATGGTTATCGATGGTGCTTTTAAAGCCTATTACAATAATAATAATCAAGGAAGCTGCAGGTCCCTACATCAGGGAACATTTTGGGTCGGATCACCGCTTCTTCCAGGACAATGACCCGAAGCACAGCGCGGCTGCAGCTGGAATTGCTGCGTAGGGAATCACCTGGGTTAAGACTCCACCAGAATCTCCGGATTTGAATCCCATCGAGCTGGTCTGGCACTTGATGAAAGACTACATTTGGAAGGAGGCTAAACCAGGCTCAAAGCAGGAGCTAATGCAAGCGATAGAGGATTTTGGAAGACTGACCCAAGACACATGTCGTCGACTGATTACAGGCCTCAATAAAGTCCTACCATTGATTGTGCAAAATAAAGGTGGACATAGTGTAAAATAAAATGTACCTTGTCATCAGTTCTATAAAGTACTTCAATACAAATACAAAATAATGTATGTGTTTTAGCCCCAGAAAAACCGATCCCGAAATAGCTCGTCCTGGTTTCCTCCGCAACAGATAGGACTATATAGTATGGTGTCTGTTATGTCAGTTATTTTTTAAATAACGGTGAAAACTGAACTTGAAAATGGTTCTCTTTTTATTTTCTTTATTATTTTCGGGACGGGGAGACGTGGGAGACGTGTGTGATTAAAAATGTATTCGCAGAAATGTAAAGTGATCTAACTAAGTTCTATTCATATTCTTGATGGGAAGAGCAGTGTAAATGGGTGGCCATATGCATTTGAAAAGCAATATAAATCACAGTTATTATGCAATAGGCTTTAAAAGCACCATCGATAACCATTACCTTTCTCCAATTCAAACTCTTGACGGGAAAAAAGGAAGGTGTAAATGGTTGGGCTAGACTGTGCTGTATACATACAAAGCCATTTAATAGACGTTCTTCTGGAAATGTTCACAACAGGCACCTTCAAGTTCAACAATACTACAGTAATAATTAACACAGTAAATTACAGGTACTGAGACAACGAAATGCAGTTTAGCTTCTAACCAGGAGTGCAACAAGCAGTGAAAAGTAATGTACACAATCTACAGAATAAAATATAGAATGAATTGAATGATGAATAAACAGTGAGGAGGGTACAGTATGAATACACTAGATATACACAGCAGTCCAGCCTGTGAGCAGTGTTAACAGTGTGTATGGTATTCTAAGATATATAAAGTATGAAAACGGTAAGCAGTGCAAGTAGTATAACATATATAGATATTAATTTCATGATGATAAACCTTGTGGAACAATTATGAAAAATGTGAACGGAAGTGGCGAGGTAAAACTGACACAACAACAACAACAACTTTTGCCGAGCCAATGGAGTGTTTCATCAGCAGCACGGTGTACAAACCACCAATGAGGCTCAGCTCGAGATACCAGCAAGTCGAGAGAGAATGATATCTCCATTTTCTCTTTTGGTTTGATTAGGACACATCCTTGGGACCATACCGTTCACCAGCCCCCAACCCCCATGTTGCCTATGCTGTTGGGAACACTTTGTTTAAAACTAATTGGCCATCGGAACTGTGGAGGAAGTCTCCCAAAGGGGATGGTCACATTCCACAGCTCTCTCCCCCCCCCCCCCCCCCCCCCTCCTGTGATCCCCCGCACACAGAGAGACATAGTGTGCATTACGCTGCGTTCACACCGGACGCTCTAATCGCTCTAGTCCGCGGTTCTAAAAAACTTTTTGTTTATGCGGACCACTATTTATTATCAAGGATTTTCACAGACCACCTCATATGCAAACCGTAAAAATAAGTACATATATAAACGCAGTGTTAAAATGCCGATATTTTTTTATAGTTAATTATAGACAATCAAAAGTAAATTTAAGCCTATCTGATACTTTTGTCGCACGTGTGTATGTTTCTCAATTTCTTTCTTTCTTTTGGTCCTTGACCATATGTAATCAAATCTGTAGCATACAATCATAGAACACAACAGCTGCTCATCGAACATGAACTGCAGCTCCAGCTCTTTCAACATCCGATATCGCAGGAAAGAGACGCATAACACAACGTTTACAATATCAAAGGAACCTAATACAATGACAGCCTACCTGTTGCATACAATCAGCGAACACTGAATATAAAATACCTTCTGATATGCTCCCGATTTCTGAAGTCTCAAGGTTGGCAAGTATGCTCATGGACCACACCCACCTTTTCTTTTGAAAAACTGGGTGACGTACTGTCGCCCTTTAGTCCCTCTCTCTTGTCTTTCTCTCCTGTTTTTCTTTCTGGAAAGCCTGACTTTGTTAGTCGTTGAGACATGGTTCACACGTAAGTACTAGCGTCCCTGCTCACATGCTCTCACTCTCTGCTGCTAGACAGTGCCAGTGGCGTGCAGAACCGCGGTTGGAGGCAGGACCAAACCATTACATGTAAATAGAAGGGGGTGTACAGAGGCTTTGGATAATTCACTTTTGGAAGAAAATAAGTGAAATGAATCGTAAGTTTAGTGAGTACATTACCAATATAACGTTATTTTAATGTTAATTATTGATGAATGATGAAAGGTTACTTAAAACATTTTTTCTTAATGTTCTAAAATAGTTTTGGCCCCTGTCAGTCACGGGTCCTTCCTTATATATATATACAACTCAAAATGTGTCTTCGGGTCAATGCGACTGATTTCGATAGAGCAAGTCACATATGAGGTGGTCCCCGAAAATCCTTGATAATAAAAAGTGGATTTTATTTCGATTTTGGATTTTTCCACGGACCACCTGCAGTAGGCTACCACACCTGTCAGCTGTCTTTACTCCTGTCATTCAAACAGGACGCGCTGGAGAGGGGGTGGGGCTTATCTCCATGTAAATGCTGTGGTAAAAACCAACTACAACAAAATGAACATATTTGATTGTGATTTAATTGTAAAACACGGTTAAAAAATGATGCCGAAGTAACAACATACTGATAACGTTTAGTAATCCATGAATTAATGCTTTGACAAGTCTGCAGACAGACGGCAGGCGAAACACCTTTCAAAATGCGTGTTTTCTGAATGGATCGATCAGGCTAAACTAACGTTGTAGCTGCTTTGTCCAAACTCACAACAACATGATACAGACACAGATACAACAGCGACTGTATTCGCCATGACACAGACAGTCTGCGTTTTGTTCATGTTTAACTTTTGTCCAGTTTCTGAATAGATATGAGGAGCTGTGAGCTCCTCTGAGTGCTAAAAGCTGATGTTTTCTGATTCAACGACAGTGACAGCAGGCTGAGATCCTCACGCTGATTGGCTACCACGAGAACGCGTCACGCAAATTTGATTTGACCCTCGAGTTGAACATTTTTTACACACACACACACACGTTTGCATTTCAAAGTATTGCTTGTTCGTACAGTTGAATGTTTGAGCTTCACTGTGCACTGCTGAATGATATATGTGCAGAGTTTGATCCTTGAAGGCTGTTTCTTCTGCTCTGAAATTGAATATATTTGTTACGTATTAATTGATTTTTAGATTTTATAATTTGATTTTGGATTTTACCAAACATACCAAACACTAATTATTAGGGGTGTAACGGTATCCGTATTTGTTCCGTACCGTCACTGTTCGGACGTCACGGTTCGGCACACGCAGTCTTTCGGCGAATACGCCTTTTTTTACGAGTGTGAAAAAAGTCTGTCACTCAGGGCAGTATTACACTATTTATAATCCAGGGGGCGGTATTGCGCCTAAAAGCCAGCCGCCCGTAAATAACAAATGAAGAACAAGAACAAAACACAACAAAACAAACACAATACATGAAGAAGAAAAGTTAGTAGCCTAGCTATGGCGAGTTCACACAACACACAGGAGCTAGAACCCACCTGCATCTTTTAAATCAGGTGTGTGGGAACATTTCGGGTTCCCTGTGGACTACAGCAATGATGGGGTGCGAGTTGTGGATCGGACGAGGACGGTGTGTCGGCGTTGTTCGACAGCGGTGCGGTATGCTGGTGGTAACACGTCAAACATGCTCAATCACATCCGAGTCAGTCTCAGTCCCCAGCGAGAGGGTTTTCTCGACAGCAGGTGACATAGTTACCGCCAACAGATCTGCCCTCACTACTGACAACGTAGACAAACTCATCTTTTTGAGGACAAACGTGAAAATAGAGTAAAGCTTGAGTACCTTTATTTAGGCATAATGGCCTCACACACTCACAAGTTAATTACACATGTTAGACATTGCTCCTAAAGGTACAGATTTTATTTTGTTTTATATTTATCATTGTATTTATTTTATATTTTGACATCAGGAGATGTTATACAGTTCTGTATAGCCTTTTATTGATTGTGATTGAAACACTTCAAAACATTATTTTTAGTTGTACAGCTTATTTAACCTTTTTGTTTGACATCAGCCATTATAAATAATATGGCCATCTGAGTGTGTGTGTTACTGTTTGTGGTTTGTTTTTAACTGTGTAATACAGTTAATGATTCCAAATGTTAGAGTTCCTTATTTTCATACCAAAACTTGCACTACTGTTAAAAATAAATAAAAAATTATGCATTTGGGACTTTTTTTGCTTTTCCTTGTTGTACCGATCCCGTACCGAACCGTGACCCCCAAACCGAGGTATGAACCGAACCGTGACTTCTGTGAACCGTTACACCCCTACTAATTATTAAAAGTATTTCATTTTATATACTGCAATACTAAGGAGGCATAGGCCTCTATGATGATATAATGTTTGACATTATTCATATAAAAAAAGTGATTTGTTTTCCATGTCATTTGTGACACCAAAGGCCAAATGGCCTTGCCCCTAAAATTATGAAATTCCAAGCCTACACTACACTATCCATAATCCCCAGCTATCGTTTAGGACTACTGTCCCCGTGATTAATCTTCAAGCTCTGGGATTGGATGTTGGAGTGGCAGTGCGGCAAGGTTACGCCGAGCGTCAAACAGCTGTTTGAAATGGAACGAAACCACGTCAGACTTTCTAAAACTGGAATCGAACACCCCCCCAGAACTACACATGCTGGCTATTTGTTTCGCAAAATGTTCTATGGGACGTCTCTACTGAACGTTTTCGTTTTTCCCACAATTAGAAGTTGCCAGTATTAAACACATTGGTGTTATCAAATGTAAAACATATAATTAATAAATGGGTGAAAATCGCTTGTATCCATAATGGGCAGCATTAATATATACCCACATGACAGCTCATTGTTACTTTGTAATTATACTCCACTTCAAGTCAGAGGTTAACCTGGTATTTTTACTCCACTACATTTATTTTAGTTACCTTGCAGATTCTGATTAATGATGTGAAATATAAACAACCCTTAAATCAGACTTTAGTTACACCTGAGTACAATTCAGGGAAGGTGATTTCAAGTGCCAACAATCAGGAGAGATATTTGATAGTTGGTGCTTGAGAAGACTAAACATTTATCTGCAGATCTCTATAAAGTATATTAATTACTCGTTATTCTCTACTAATACTTAATTAAAAACTGTATAATGGCTATGTTGCACATCCCTTTCAAGATTTCAAGATTTTCAAAGGTTTATTGACATATCATATACACAACTAACTGTAGTTATGCAATGATGAAAAACGTGGGTCACAGGTTCCTCAACAGCGCATTACAAGACATCTATCAATATGTGTGTATACCACCATTAAACTGTCAAATTCTGCACATTTCATATACTATCTACATACATAAGAGTATAATTCATATGTATATATCAGTTAAAATAAGTGCTTCAACCTAGTTAACATTGCAGGAAATCAATATATTAGACGTTAAGTACTTTGTCGGGCTTAATATTTATCTGTAGATCAAATCAGGTTTTATTTATAAAGCACATTTAAAAGCGATTTTTGGTCGAGCCAAAGTGCTGTACATGCATTAAAAACACTTATAATCACAATAAAAGACAATCATTTACAGATATATAAAACAAACACAGGGAATAGTCAGGAGTCGTGCTCCGCTCTGACTAGAAGGCCTGAGAGAAGAAGTGCGTTTTGAGAAAGGATTTAAAAACCCCTAGGGTCTGGGCCGACCTGACGTGGAGGGGCAGAGTGTTCCAGAGCCTGGGGCCAGCTGCTGCGAAGGCTCGGTGCCCTCGGGTTTTGAGCCTGGTCTTGGGCACTACCAGCAGCAGATGGTCAGCAGATAGATACCCCCAAAGCTTTTTTCTTATTTAAAAGAAGACCTTAATCTAAAGTATTATTTAATGTTTAAATAAAGGTTAATTCGTTTTTCTGTTTTGCACCTCGTCCTATTAATATCTTTGTACATCCAGCACTAAACTGTTTTATTGTAGAGATCACTTATAGTATCTTCTTAATTTTTTTATATTCTATATGTCTTCTACTTTCCCCCTATGAAAGTATGTACTCCTAATATTTCTTTAATCAAATATAACACATAAAAACAATAATTCAATAACGTGCTTTAACCACAAGGCGCTGCACACAAGGTACATACAGCCATAATAACTTTGTATTATTAGTGTAGGACACTTATGTATGTACAACTACTGAAGATGTGTAGTTTTATTCATGCTTTCACATTATTTTACAGCATATTGCTATATAGTTAATTAAAGACTCAGTCTTTACATTCTTATATTCAAAGAAAATCAGTAATATCTTTAAAAACTACAAGTCCTTTTATATCAGCTGTGCACTGTTATGGTGTAAATATAACCTATCTATGAATTAGATCAAATGTAAAAGTCAGCCGAATTAGTGTTGATACTGCAAGGAGACGTATTGTGTGAAGAGAAATTGAAGATGTTGTTTAATTGCTGATATATTTATGATCCACGTCAAGTATTCAGTTTCGGCGGCATTTCTTCCAGTTTTTCCAAAGGTCTTCTCATCAGGGCTCTATAAATAAAGAACTACGGCAGATCTGTAATATTTAATGCAGCCGAACCGTGTATTACAATGCCGTTATGTGATGACTTTCAAAGAGAAAAGCAAGAACACTCTGAATTAAGTATTATTTTTTTCTTTTTAAATGTTTTTCGGATTTCATATGCATTAACACCATATCCCTACATGCATTGCGGCTAAAACATCCAAACAGCGAGCTTAAACCATAGCTGAGGATCTTGGGTAATCAGTTCAGTGGCTGTGTATCGCAATGATGCTCGAAATGTCCCTTACAGGCCTGCATCTGTTTCTGGTTATTTTTATTTTGAAATTCAGTTCCTGACGGACGCCAAAAAAGCCCGAGATTATGGAATTAAACAAATAAATAAAAACAAGGATAATTGTGTGTTATTGGTGAGTAAATAACAGTGTGTTATTTAGAAAAGAATAACAAATTAGAAGGAAAAAAAGATTTAAAAAAATACAGATTTCAGTATTCTGAGGCTCTGAGCCCCATTTCTTTTCCTCACAGACGACAAAAAAAGTCCGACATTATACGATTTAAAATAAAAACAATAATCGTGGCTTGATATTGAGTAAGAACATGTTTTTATGAACCACACAGCTTCTGTCTTCTCCGACCCGACCGGACAAAAAGACGTGCTGCAGGCACGAAACATACTACCAATAGAAATACATTGCTTTTAAAATCGTTCTGTGTGACACGAAAAAAAGGGGGAAATCGTGTTGGTGAACACGAATCAATAGATTAAATGTCGAGACTATAACACAAAATGCCACGAGACTGGGTTGTGAGAAGGAGACAACTGTTGGTGCCAGATGAAAAATAAAATGACCATCAGTCGCCCTTGATCTGGGGCTCCACACAAGTTCTCGCCCCGGGGGGTATTGATGATCATGAGAAAGGTGAGGGATCCGCCAATAACTGCCGACTATAACCCCAGAACACCATCCGTCAGGCATGGAGGTGGAAACGTTATGCTTTGGGGTGTTTCTCTGCTGACAGGAGGGGGACAGGACCACTTCCCTGCATCGAGGAGAGGATGGATGGGGCCATGTATCGTAACATCTTGGCCGATAGCCTCCTTCCCTCAGCCAGGACACTGAAGATGGGTCATGGAAGGGTCTTCCAGCAGGAAAATGACCTTGAACATATGGCCAAGGCAACACAGGAGTGGCTAAAGAAGAAGAACATTTAGGTGATGGAGGGGCCTAGCCAGTCACCGGACCTTAATCCCATAGAACATCTGTGGAGGGAGCTGAAGCTTCCAGATGCCAAGCATCAGCCTCAACACCTGAATGATTTGGAGAGGATCTTCAGAGAGGAGTGGACCAACATCCTTCCTGAGATGTGCACAGACCTGGAGACCAGCTACAAGAAGTGTCTGACCTCTGTGCTGTCCAACAAGGGTTTCTCCACCACCAGTACAAATGTCTAGACACATTGTGGTGTCTAGACATTTGTGTCGGAAGAGCTTCATAGTGGACCAGAACCTGATAAAGGATTTTTACAAGAGCCATCCTGAACTCTCTGGGCCGTCCGTAAAGAAGGGGGTACTGTGGTGTCTAGACATTTGTGTTAAGTTAATTTATTTTATTTATTTATGATATAGCTTGGGATTTTGTAGAACGTTTGTAGCTGCATTTTAAGCGTCAATATAAAACTTAAAGGTCCCATGTCATGGCCATTTCTACTGATCATAATTCCATTGTTGAGGTCTACTAGAATAGATTTATATTGTGCAATTTTCCAAAATCACATTGGTTTCTCATACAGCATCTCTGTATAGTATGTGTATTCACTCTCTGTCCTACACGGCTTGTTGGAGCTCCTACCCCCCCTCCCTACAGTATGAGCCCACTGTGCTCTGATTGGTCAGCTCGCCCACTCTGTTCTGATGAGTCTACCACCGTTACAGCTGAACATCAGTGTTTGTTTTAAATGGCATTTGTTAGCAACCAGAAAATGACACCAGTAATGACAAACAGATGAGAATGCTGCGTGGGGTCTGGGTGCCGTGTTGGCGGGACATTGCGGGGCACGCTGGTCGCCCTGTAGGGCTCGAGGAGCAGACAGTGTGAGGAGGATTACTGGTGTCGTTTCCTGGTTGCTGCGTGGGGTCTGCGAGCCATGTTAGCGGGACATTGCGAAGCTCAGCCTGAGCTCCGCGGTGTCCCGCTGGTATGGCATTTGGTCTATATCAAACATCCAGGGAAACACAGCCGGAAATCCACCTCACACTGTCCGCTCCGGGGGCCTTGTGAGCTCCGCCTTTTTTTATTTTTAGGGATAATTCATTGTTTATACTATTTTTCTTTCTCCTGTAGATGATGCTGGTAAACCTTTCGGTTCAGAGCTGACACTGGATGACCTGTTTCAAAGAGACTTCCAGTTACATGATCCTGATGCCAAGTGGATCAGTGGTAAGTTGTAAAAACAGCTGCTGCCACTGCAAATAACTGTAGGAAGTTATAGCATGTGGTTGGTTCTGCTATTGCACACATTTTCTCAATATTTTGTTCCTGCAATATCTGCAACCTCTAAACTACGGAGCCCCCTAGACGTCATGGAGAAGAACAAAACATATGTTTTGCAAAACTTTTCATTTAGCTCAATGTACTTCCGGGTCAGTTCGGCAACACAGAAACCACAACAATGGAGCGGTTCATCGATTTTACTTTGAGCTTGCCCTTAAATATAAAGATATAACATCAGTGCTTTGCAAAAGGCACAGGTTTCACATAAGTGAAGACACCTCAAGAGAACACTCAGAGCGAGGGGACATGCACGTCAATAACTCATGAACATAATGTTGTAAAAATACAGACGACATGATTTTACAATCATAGCAAGGTAGAAAACGAGCTACAGAGTCGTTTTTATCAGAACAGTTCGATATGCGCCGTCATCCGAGCTAAACATCAAGAATTGGTCACAATCTGCAGCTGGAGGAGGGAGGAGTGCTACAAACTGCAACGCCGAAAAGATATACTTATAGAAAAATGCATGAATGAATACAGGAATTTTCCTTAAAGATTTGACAGGAAAACACTAATGTTACAGATGTTTCCTCTCTTTTCAAAATCCATTGTCTTAAAATGTTACATTCAAATACCTTAAAGTTCTGATGAGAAACTGTTTTTCACAATTTTTTCACACTAAAATAAATACAGAACCTAAAGTTCTACAGGGAGATTACTGTTATTTTGCAGCTTTTTTTCTAACATTTTCCAATCAAACACGTTCAATAAAATGACAGCACAAAATGTTCTGAAGGGAACAATTACTTCTGTTAGATATCATACTGAATACATATTTACTGTGAATGTGTGCAACAATGTATGGCATATAGCTGTCTAACAGAAGCTAAATCCATTCCTCACTTATTCTGACAATGTACTGAACCCCAAATAAAAGAACCCAATAAAAAGAGTTGTTAAATAATAGTGAAGTTGCAATAACAATAACTCATCTCTCTCTCTCGAGTTCAGATTAATATTGTCGGGTTTTTGAGTGTTCTTTTTCTGCTTTGCCAAATGCCACTGTGTCAAGTGTCCTATTAGAGTTGCCGTACGGAGTTGTCCAATATGGCGGACCATCTCGCACATGCGCACTGCAGATAGGGCAGGGCGGCAGATCGGGTAGTGACAGCCATCATGCAACGCACTAGCAAGACGGCGGTCGCAATTGCGCAGGTTTGCGTCGGTCTCGCTCATCTCAATCGAGCCTATTATATTTGTTGTCTAAGTAAGTCTATCAGTATGAGTGGAGGTTTTATTTTCTCCTTTATTAATATTCACAAAGCATTCATCCATCTTAGAGGTAGACTTTGTAGTAACTTAGTTGTTGGACAGGTGTGTCAAGCAAAGCCTTCATTTTGTATCTGAGTATTAAAGAATGAAATATAAATAATCCATACCTTCAGAGTCCTGCAGTCTGTCTGTTATTGAAGTTGTGCTGTTCTAATGTGTTTGTCAGTTTATGTAGTCAAATGTGAAACTGCAAATGGCTTGTCCACTGAAGCACAGGTTGTTTCCATACATAAAGGAACATGTACTGCGTTACGTACTGTATGCCTTGTCAGACATAAACAGACATAAAGGTACCAGGAAGCTGCTTTATAGCCACATCCGTCTGTAGCTTCTGAAATCGAAACACACATTTATTCAGCTCGATGCTTTCAATGATACACTCTATAGCAGGGTCAGAAGAAAACACTCATACCTGTCATTCCAGAGTAGCGTGCTTGAAAAGAGTGCTCACATTAAATAATTGCTTGGTTTCTCGAGTCAAACGAACAGAAAGAGAAGATGTTCCACATGTTTCAGCACTAATGCAAAACACAGCTCATAAAGGTGTAGGAGTGTGTGTCAGGATTATATATGTGAAGTCTCACATCTTTACAAAGACTCTGAATGGTAAATGGACTGTATTCATGTAGCACTTTATCCCGTCTTTAGAAATCCTCAAAGCGCTCTACATACTTCAGGTCATCATTCAACCAGAGCAATGTGCAGCTTTTTGCATAAGGAATCACATTTTCACCCACCGTTGGCAATGCCCTCAGGAGTGAATAGGAGTCATCTTGTCCATTAAGGATACCTCAACATATCGACTGCAGGGGGTGGGATCGAACTCACAACCTTCTGATTGTTAAATGATCCATACATTTACTGTCCTGCAGTCTGTCGCTATGACAATGCTGTGGTAATACAGGTTTTTTATCATTATCTTGTGATCAGTTTCTGTTGGCACACGTCATATTAGAAATTGCTTCATAAAAATCAACTCCCCCATGGCTTTTGTCCAAATATAGAAACACAATCCTACTGCTGCATGCCCAGTAAAAGATATTAGAATGTACCACTGCTGACCGCTCAACTATCAAACCATGATCAACCTAAAGCACACCCAATCAGATGTTTTGAGTTGAAACATCAGCGGTGAGTTAAAACACATCATTATTGAGTCTAACTTCTAACATGTGGTCCAGTTTCTAGCAATGGTCGGTGCTTTTCAATTATATGCAAATTATATCAAGTGGCCACGTAAATAATTCAAACTTTGAGCACCACATGACAGCAAATCCATTTGGCTGTGGTTGCCACGGCAACAAGTGTACTATTGTGAATAGGTGAATGCATTCACGTCTGCTTATCATGTAGAGACAGCCTTACTGTGACCTCTATTGTCAACAAATGTCGTTTTTTAGCAAACTGAATAATATTAAGGGTAGTAGGGTTAGAGAATGCGTAGAGGATCAAAGACAAATAAACTCCACCATGCTCTCACATGTGAAAAAAACATGAACATGTACTCTGGGATCTGAAAAAAGGTCTCTTTCACATTTGTCAGTGTTTTCTAAGAAGAATACTAACAACATAATGATGAAATCTCACATGAAATACGGTCAACCTTCATTGTTTCTTTGTTCAGGGACTGACTCTCAAAGTCTGAGCTGAATACTTTTCTCAAACTCATAGAATCAAAAAATCAAAAAAGTGTTTGCAGTTCTCTGAGCATGCCTGTGTCTCTCTTAGATGAGGAAATCATCTTCCGGAGCTGGGATGGAGACATCATGAAAGCCGACACACAGAGCAACGAGACCCAGCTGCTGCTGAAGAACACAACGTTTGTAAGTGCTGGCCCTGTGTCTCCACTCATTAAGGATAGTACACATGTCCACTCAGGAACGTTGACAGCTATAAACAAAAAGT
Source organism: Harpagifer antarcticus (assembly GCA_902827135.1). Classification (NCBI taxonomy): domain Eukaryota; kingdom Metazoa; phylum Chordata; class Actinopteri; order Perciformes; family Harpagiferidae; genus Harpagifer; species Harpagifer antarcticus. The sequence continues at coordinate 2,132,323 of CADEHL010000172.1, read as the reverse complement.
AAAAAATATTGAAAGATATTTTATTAAGTTTTTAGATGTCTGCTTTTCTAGCATCACGTGTCATTGTTACCATGGCAATGTGTTAGCCGTCAGCAGGTGTTCCGACCCGGCTGAGGTTGAGCTTTTTACACAGATCTCGTTTCGTGAGAATGTGTTAAGATTTGTTTTTAGATAATGATTGTTTGGCATTTGTATCTCTAAAGTAGTTTCAGAAAGTAAAAAAAAACTGGATTGCTGAAAACTAAAAGAATGTATTTACTTTCCTTCCCATAGGCAACTTTTAAGGCCTCAACGTTTGCAGTTTCTCCAGATCTAAACTTTGTTCTTCTGGGATATGATGTCAAGCAGGTGAGCACCTCTCAATCGGCTTTCATATTCTGACACTGGTGTTTGGCTCGGGGCTGTTAATACTGGGGGTTTACAGTCCCTGAACCAACATGGAGATGTGACCCACATGCAGATCTCCTATCACTCAGTGAGTTTGAGCCAACACTGATCCAGCACGAGGGCACCAGCTTCAGAGCTGTGAGAAAAGACATCGGCTGTGTTCTAAATACCAAACCTACATTCTATTAATTCTAATACTGACTAAGAGTTGAGTGTAAAGTTTGTTCCTAATTCAAAGTATGGGGATTCGTGTATGCCATAAATGCCCGGATGTATAAATAGGAAGGAATTTGCAAGGATGAGAGGGGAGCTTAATCCTGAACTGCCCCAAAACGCATTGCAGCCCCTCATACTGCCAGGCAGATGATTTAATAATTAACCGTTAAATAATGAAAAAGAGGAAACTGCTGTCAGCTCAGGAGGACGGTTGCCCTATTTTGCAATTACATTTTCTATAAAATGGGTTTTGTATAAATGTTGATTTGATATATGCAGTGCATACATTCCTAAAATAATTATGAGGGATGGCAAGTTGTAGCTCAGAGATAAAAAACACAAGATCTCACATTAATAATGTAGGCATACTGTAGACAAAGATGTAACACTCAAATATTGATGTTAGATAGATAAATACTTTATTGATCCCAATTTGGGAGGTGTTTGCGTTGCAGCAGCATAAAAAACAAGGCAATGTAAGAGAAATAAAGACACTAGAAATATTTCTGAAATAAAATAGCATTTTAAAAGTAAAACAAAATGGTAACACTTTATATTAAGGTACACAAATTAACCATCAACTAGTTGTTAATTAACATACATATAGCAGTATATTGGCTCTTTATTAGTCATTATAAAACACTTATTAATGCCTTATTCTACATGACCATATTCTACAAGTAATAAGCCATTAGTTGAGAGTTTTTCCTCAATAACCCTCTAATTAGTCCTTATTTGTTGCAAGTAAGGAAGTTGTTGTACATGAGTTTTGGTCTCAATATGCTCTGCTCAATATGGGCCTATAAGGCAGTAGTACCACAAGAATAGTAATTCTCCCATAATAACACTTAACAAATATGATCTATTCTTATGTAACAAAACATGAATAAATAAATACCTAATTTTGAGTTATTTAGACAGAATTAACACTTATAATTGAATGTATTGTTACAAAGTGTTATTATTAAAAGAAAAATCAGAATTCTGACTTTAATCACAGAATTCTGGCTTTTTTTTTTCACATCCCCAACATTTTTTTTCATTTTGCCCTAATCCTCTTCCGTAGAAAATATACATGTGGAAATACACATTTCCAGCAACAAATATGATGCAGGATATTATTGTGCAAGAAATGGATTATTCAATATTAAATGGAATATTAAAATGCCTAATAGAGGCAATGCTGATTGTGAGCGATGCGGTCATGTGGTTTATACGGTTATATGATGGATGTGTAGATATGTGACAGTTCTTCTGAGTTTACTAAGAGTATGCAGTCATGATGGTAATGACATCCTTAATTGTTAGTTTAGTAGGTATACATGCAATAAACACTGATCTGTTTGTGATATGATGTATGGTGGTAATCGATTTCCAACAAAGTCATTGAGATGTTTTTTTAGAATTAAACAGGAGCAGGGTATGCATTACATTACATTTTTTACATTACATTGCATTTAGCTGACGCTTTTATCCAAAGCGACTTACAATAAGTGCATACGACCAGGAAGACACAACCCTGAAGAAAACAGAATCATAAAGTACATCAGGTTTCATAGAGCCAGACATTTCAAGTGCTACTCAACTGGCTTTAGATAAGCCAGTCCTTTATTAGTATATAAGTGCCTTTTATAATTCTATCGCTCGAAGTGGAGTCGAAAGAGATGAGTTTTCAGTCTGCGCCGAGATGTGCAGGCTTTCTGCTGTCCTGATGTCAATGGGAGCTCATTCCACCATCTTGAGCCAGGATAGCAAACCCACGTGTTTTTGCTGATGGGAACTTGGGTCCCCCCTCGCAGCGAGGGTGCAGCGAGTTGTTTGGCTGATGCAGAGCGGAGTGCACGCGCTGGGGTGTACAGTTTAACCATGTCCTGGATGTAGGAAGGGCCAGATCCATTCGAAGCATGGTATGCAAGTACTAGTGTCTTGAAGTGGATTCTAGCAGTTACCGGGAGCCAGTGGAGGGAGCGGAGGAGCGGAGTGGTGTGGGAACATTTTGGAAGGTTGAAGACCAGACGAGCCGCTGCATTCTGGATGAGCTGCAGAGGTCGGATGGCACATGCAGGTATCAAACAGACCTGTCCAACAGAACAGTATGTTCCATTTGTTTACATGTAACAAATATGAAGCAATCCCTAGTCACTATCCCTGCTATGACACAATGCACTTTGTTTCCAGTTGTTTATGTTTCACTTGGAATTAAGAATATATCCACGGACTGCTATACTTGATGAAAAGAAAATGAAACGGGGAATCATAACATTAAAAAGGATGCAGTACTTTACCTGTAACTTTTTTACTTTTTTTTTTACAATTGCTCAGTCTGGTGAAGACAGTAAGCCTGGCCCCTTTAAACCCCTCTGTAAACCTAACCTAGCTGACAGGACGAATGGTTAATGTTGAGCCATGCTTATGTTTTGTATGGATCTAATACCTGGTTAGATGTACTGTATAGAGTTTTAATATTAAAGAACCCTTGAATATTTACATACTAATATTGAAAAATGTGGTTCTTGTTTTCATTTGTATAAATTAATTTTGGTCTGATTAAAGGTGAAGTCATCAAATCTGCGTAAAGTTTGTTAATATTCAAACTTAACAACCCCCCCTAGATTTCCCCCCCCCTAGCTCCCAATGCCTTTCTATCCAAAAAGAAAAGATGTATTGGAGTCAAATTGCAGACCCAACCTTATAATGTCTGATCCCATCACACACACTGACATTATAGATCATATTATGCCTTATCATGAGAGCAGCATTACTTGTCACAGCAGATTAGCACAGCTAGGCTAACACCACATTGACTCTGGTGAACATTGTGCTAATGAATTAGCAATTAAACTCAACAGCATTAAATGCTTTACACACAGGGATACAACTGATGACTCATTTGACACAAAAGGCAAATCAGTTAAGTAATGGACTGTAGTATACATTGACATTTTGCTTGTCGATTCCTAAGGAAATGCATCTCGTCGCTTTCTGTACTGTTAGAAGGGGGCGGGGCGGGACGGGAAGTGTAGCACAGTGGCAGGTTTGGGAAGCAAAACTCGGTTCAGAGTAAGAACAAATAACAATTGTCCGGTACCGGGATTAGCGAGCCTACAGATTGGTGCGCTGGCATGGTGGTGACGCCTAAAAGGACAGGGGCTGTTCGCATATGTGTGGATCTAACTAAACTAAACGAGTCTATGTCGAGAAAAGTACATTTGACCTTCAGTGGAAGAAACATTGGGAAAGCTGGCTGGAGCCAAAATATTCAGCAAGTTGGATGCAAACATGGGGTTTTGGCAAATACCTTTAACAAAAGGCTCAGCCAAGTACACAACGTTCATCACACCCTTTGGCCGATACCACTTCAATCGGCTACTTTTCGGCATAGCCTCAGCCCCTGAGCATTTCCAAAACAGGATGACAACTGAGGTAACTGAGGGACTAGAGGGGGTCGTCTGGCACATGGACGATGTACTGGTGTGGGGCCAAACACAGGAGGAGCACGACGCTCGTCTGTATGCTGTGCTGGAGAAGATCCAAAAGGCAGGAATCACCTTGAATTTGGAAAAGTGCGACATATCCAAACAGGAGGTGACATACCTGGGCCATGTAATCACTGCTAGTGGCATTAGACCAGATCCGAGCAAGACAGAGGCGGTAAGGAAAATGGAAGAGCCGAAAAATGTGAGTGAGTGGAGGAGCTTTCGAGGCATGGTCAACCAGCTGGGGAAGTTCATACCGCAGCTAACAGAGCGAGACAAGCCACTTCGAGACCGGCTCTCCAAAGAGAACTGCTGGCTGTGGGGCATCGATCAGGCCAGAGCCTTCCAAGATCTGAAAGACTCTCTGATATCTCCACCAGTGCTAGCCATGTATGACACAAACAGAGAAACCAAGGTCTCAGCAGATGCATCATCATACGGCTTGGGGAGTGTGCTTCTGCAGAAATGGGAAGAGGATTGGAGACCAGTAGCCTATATGTCACGTTCTCTCACACAGACGGAGCAGAGATACGCACAGGTAGAAAAGGAAGCTTTAGGCTTAACCTGGGCTTGTGAAAGTTATCGCAACTTTCTCATCGGCAGACACTTTGAGCTGGAAACAGATCATAAACCTCTACTGAGTCTCCTGGGGTCTCAGGCATTGGATGCGCTTGCCCCACGGATTCAACGTTTCCGGATGCGCCTGATGCGTTATTCCTACTCAATCACACATGTGCCAGGGAAAAGCCTGTGGATGGCCAATACACTGTCACGTGCAGCTGTGAAAAGAGACTCCACACCAGATGAAAAAGAGTTCTTCAAGAGCACGAATATCTATGTGGACATGATTAGCGATAGTTTGCCAGCTAGCACGGCTTACCTGGAAGAGCTAAAAGAGCAGTTGGCAAAGGACAGTGTGTGCGGAAGAGTGATGCAGCTGTGTGAAGAGAAATGGCCAGCATACAGCAACAGCGAACCAGCCATAAAGCTATACGGGGTGGAACAAGCGTTCATAACTGTAATGGACGGACTACTGTTAAAGGGGGACAGACTCGTCATCCCCGCAACAATGAGAAATGATGTGCTCGCCAGACTACATGAAGGTCACCAAGGAGTGGTGAAGTGTAGGGAGCGTGCCCGACAGTCTGTATGGTGGCCAGGGCCGGACATGCAGCAAGGAGAGACAGAACCCCAAAGAGCCGCTGATGCCAACACAATACTCAGGCCGACCATGGCAGAAACTGGGTGCCGACTTGTTTATGCTGGGAAGCAAGTCATATCTGCTGGTAGTGGATTATGCATCAAGGTATGTGGAAATGGCTTTGCTGACACCCACACAATCAACAGATGTAATCCACCATCTCAAATCCATCTTTGCGCGACATGGTATCCCTGAGACGCTGGTCACAGACAACGGGCCGCAGTTCTCGGGAAGGGCATTTGAAGAGTTTGCAGAGTCGTATGGATTTAAACACATCACCAGCAGCCCGAAATATCCACAGAGCAACGGTGAGGCAGAACGGGCTGTAAAGACTGTGAAGAGTCTCCTTAAGAAAGCAGCAGACCCATATCTGGCTCTGCTAGCTTACAGAGCCACCCCACTACAGAACGGGTATAGCCCTGCGCAACTTCTCATGGGGAGGAGGCTTCGCACAACGGTGCCAACATTACAAGCGCTGCTGGATCCTGCTCTTCCTGACAGCGAGGCTGTAGTTCTGCGAGAAAGAGAGAGGAGAATAAAGGATGCACAGCGGTACAAGTTGCGTCATCGAGTGAGAAGTCTTGAGAGGCTTGCACCGGGAAAAGAGGTTTGGGTCACGGATCAGAAGGTGAGTGGAACGGTTATTGGCAGTCACAACACGCCGCGCTCCTACATTCTTGAGGGACCTCATGGGACAGTCCGGCGTAATCACCATCATCTATTAAAGAGCCTGTGACAGCATCCCAACAACTGTTGTGCAATGAAATATTGGGCTACTAGTAATCTCGAACCGTCAGTTTAACAAAGAAGATGCGATACCGTTCCGATAAATATCAATAATTTCGACCATCGCGGGGAAATTCCTTCGACTCATTTTGAAGTTTTGAGGGAAGCCGGAAGTGACGTTAATGCGGGAACGCTTCACTGTGCAGCGAGAGAGCCAAACACGGACAAAGTGTGTTATGCGTAGAAATGGTGAATTACTGAGTTTAGGCACGTTAATAATGTTTTAATGAAGTTGACTACAGTATATTCATATTTGTCAGTGCTTTCATGTCAATTCGGCGAAAATAAACATAAATGATCGTGGTGAAGATGATGATTAAATTAGGATTACAAATCGGTAGTGAGAGCTGCTGAATTTCCTCCCGTAGGATGTGATATAAAAACAAATCGATTATTTTTGTAGTTGTAAACTCAAGTGGATGAAACTAAATGTATTGGTGCTTTCATGTCAATTCAGCGAACATATGATATATTAAATGATCGTGAGGATGATGATTAAAAATCGTTTGTTTGAGCCGGTCTGCATTTCCTGATGAGAAAACAAACCGATGCTTTTTGTAGTTGTAGTACACCAACATGGATTAAAGTGTGGTTTTTTACCACAAGGTTGGGGAAATTAATGGATAAAATGCACAGATTATTATTATTATTCCCACTCCGATCGGGACTCTCGGTCCACCGTTTCCCCGCAGCGAGGCTCCCCCCGTTGACAGTGTACGTCGGCTGGGTGCAGTGGCGGACTGGCCATCGGGACGAATCCCGATTGGCCGGTACCGAAGTGGGCCGGTCGGATAAGTCACTAGCACATCCCCCATAGGCGGCGCGTGAGGCTCAGGTTTGGGAAGGCTAAATAACTTTTTTTTACCTGACGCTGCCCGCCTCCGGCGTCTATAGAAAAGAGATCAACTCAGTGTGCAGAGTTTACATCTCTCAAGTCATATTACAGGATAAAGGAAATACAGTTTAAACTGCCGTATGCAGAGAAGACGCCGATGTGTCGCACTTATCATCAATCAGATCATCGATCATATAATATCATAATATATCATATATTTCCTTATCTGAGTCAGCTTCTCCAGCCGTATCTGGCCGTGCAACACTTACAGTGTCACATACTGTATGCAGAAGTATTATTTTAAGCAACACATTATGTTGACGAAACACTCGAGTCAAATGTAATTAAAGTCAGATCCACTCGTGTCTTAGACGGGGCAGTGATATCATAAAACTATAGGCTTTCAAACACTCGGTAGGCCTAGTTATTTTTTAACCAGTTGTTCTGTATTCTCCTTGCAGGAGAACTGTGGCTTGTATCCTGGATTATATGTTTAAGTCATGGATGTTTAAAGCTCATATTTGTCTAATATTAGTTTAATTTCCATTAATGAAGTATGACGCTGCACTGTCAGTACACTTGTCCCTGTTTGTGATTGGTCAAATGTAGCTAACCCCGCCCCTTTCACGTGAATGCGCTCTCAGCTGGTGAGAGAAACCCTGGCTTGATTTACCGAGTTGATAACCAGCGTCGTAAGACCGCTTAGCGAGATCTCGTTTGTTGTTAGTTTGTTTGTTACTCAAACATATCCAAGGTATGTTGAACTGGCTTCGTAGTACAGGGCACAGGTGGCTAGCAGCGCTAATGTCAAAGACACAGACATTATACATTATATTTGTATTTTACCAGGATGCAGTGACACAAATATTTGGGAAGGCTTAGCCTATAGCCTAGAGCACCCGCCGCCCCTGACATCCCCCACTCCCCCCCGTTGACAATTTACTAGCGGTACCGAAGTGGGCCGGTCGAGAGTCCCGGGATGATTTTTAGTCCCATTCCACCACTGGCTATGACCGCATGATCGCCCATATTGACGCACCTAATTCCTAAACTTCTAACAGATACAACATAAACCGATCCTTCAGCCTCATATGAGCTCTCAGACATGTTCAAAATTAAACTGTCATCGCTGTCTGAGCTTGCTGCTGTGTGCGCCATCGTGTTTACATGCAGATGCTGGGATCCTGAACGGTGCAGCTGGAGCGCTGTGCCCGCATTGACGTCACACGTAATTTGGCGGGACTTGAAGAATCCCCAAGAAGATCCAGAAAATGGTCAACATTGAAGGGCAGATTAATGGTTATCAAAGTACAAATATCCAAAATCAGTTCAGTAACGGTTTTCAAGGGGACAATATTTACTCAAATTGATGGGTTTGGATGATGGGGGAAACTCGTGTCACAGGCTCTTTAAGGGCCCTTATTTACACCTGAAGGGAGCACTCCTGATTCGAGGGAGATGCTACAAGTGCACCTCCAGACATCAGTCATTAGTAGCAGGCGTCCACGGTGGTTGTGCAATGACCCTCCCTGCCAGAGGGAGGAGACACTTCTATACGGCAGGTTTACCAGAATAAGTAGAATATAAACCTACCTCAAGGATGTCTGTGTTACAGCGGAAAAAGCGTATTGAACATTAATAAAGATCCATCTTATCTTATCTTGCAACTGTATTTGCCCCTGATATGTAGTAGAGTAGACATTTGAAGTGGCATGCAACAGAAACACTTTAATTTAAGAAAAGTACTTGGGTGCTTTCACACCGGAATACTTTTCCCAATAACTAGGCCGATGGTTCTTGGGATTTTGCTTTAACAACAAAAAGATCTGGAACTAGAACCTACAGATGTAGCACTCCAGATAGGACTCACATGGGTGTGTCCCAACCAAAAACCCAGCGGATCCCAGTGGCTGGGGGTGTTGCCAAATTTCTAGAGGGCGTTGCCCAATTTCCTCATTTTTTCAATTACAGGATTTAACCATGAGATGGCACAAAGACAACTGGTGTTGTAGAACTTAGTCTGTTTGCAATGTTTGCAGCTCTGCAGTTAAGCAATCATACACGAGAGGCCGTTCTTGAACGTCATTATTGGTACGACAGTACTGCGGCAGGACCGAGTCGCTTGCGCCGAGGTCCGTACGCCTGTACTGGAGTACTACTCCAGTACGCCTGTACTGGAGTAGTATTGTTTAACTTGAAGGTGCCTGATGTGAACAATTCCAGAAGAACGTCTATTAAATGGCCTTTGTATGTATACAGTACAGTCTAGCCCAACCATTTAAACCTTCCTTTTTTCCCATCAAGAGTTTGAATTGGAGAAAGGTAATGGTTATCGATGGTGCTTTTAAAGCCTATTACAATAATAATAATCAAGGAAGCTGCAGGTCCCTACATCAGGGAACATTTTGGGTCGGATCACCGCTTCTTCCAGGACAATGACCCGAAGCACAGCGCGGCTGCAGCTGGAATTGCTGCGTAGGGAATCACCTGGGTTAAGACTCCACCAGAATCTCCGGATTTGAATCCCATCGAGCTGGTCTGGCACTTGATGAAAGACTACATTTGGAAGGAGGCTAAACCAGGCTCAAAGCAGGAGCTAATGCAAGCGATAGAGGATTTTTGGAAGACTGACCCAAGACACATGTCGTCGACTGATTACAGGCCTCAATAAAGTCCTACCATTGATTGTGCAAAATAAAGGTGGACATAGTGTAAAATAAAATGTACCTTGTCATCAGGTTCTATAAAGTACTTCAATACAAATACAAAATAATGTATGTGTTTTAGCCCCAGAAAAACCGATCCCGAAATAGCTCGTCCTGGTTTCCGCAACAGATAGGACTATATAGTATGGTGTCTGTTATGTCAGTTATTTTTTAAATAAAACGGTGAAAACTGAACTTGAAAATGGTTCTCTTTTTATTTTCTTTATTATTTTCGGGACGGGGAGACGTGGGGAGACGTGTGTGATTAAAAATGTATTCGCAGAAATGTAAAGTGATCTAACTAAGTTCTATTCATATTCTTGATGGGAAGAGCAGTGTAAATGGGTGGCCATATGCATTTGAAAAGCAATATAAATCACAGTTATTATGCAATAGGCTTTAAAAGCACCATCGATAACCATTACCTTTCTCCAATTCAAACTCTTGACGGGAAAAAAGGAAGGTGTAAATGGTTGGGCTAGACTGTGCTGTATACATACAAAGGCCATTTAATAGACGTTCTTCTGGAAATGTTCACAACAGGCACCTTCAAGTTCAACAATACTACAGTAAATAATTAACACAGTAAATTACAGGTACTGAGACAACGAAATGCAGTTTAGCTTCTAACCAGGAGTGCAACAAGCAGTGAAAAGTAATGTACACAATCTACAGAATAAAATATAGAATGAATTGAATGATGAATAAACAGTGAGGAGGGGTACAGTATGAATACACTAGATATACACAGCAGTCCAGCCTGTGAGCAGTGTTAACAGTGTGTATGAATATGCTAAGATATATAAAGTATGAAAACGGTAAGCAGTGCAAGTATAGTATAACATATATAGATATTAATTTCATGATGATAAACCTTGTGGAACAATTATGAAAAATGTGAACGGAAGTGGCGAGGTAAAACTGACACAACAACAACAACAAACTTTTGCCGAGCCAATGGAGTGTTTCATCAGCAGCACGGTGTACAAACCACCAATGAGGGCTCAGCTCGAGATACCAGCAAGTCGAGAGAGAGAATGATATCTCCATTTTCTCTTTTGGTTTGATTAGGACACATCCTTGGGACCATACCGTTCACCAGCCCCCAACCCCCATGTTGCCTATGCTGTATGTTGGGAACACTTTGTTTAAAACTAATTGGCCATCGGAACGTGTGGAGGAAGTCTCCCAAAGGGGATGGTCACATTCCACAGCTCTCTCCCCCCCCCCCCCCCCCCCCCCCCCCTCCTGTGATCCCCCGCACACAGAGAGACATAGGGAGATCGCTGAGCAGAAATAATGATATTGCAAGTTAGAAACGTAAGATGCATTTTGACAGACAAGATGGACACTTGGGGGAAAATATGCTGCATTTTGAATGTCCGATAGTCCACCATTAACACCTTAGTCCCATCTCGTCTCATCAACGAAAACTAAATATTACATTTAGTCATAGTTTTCGTTATCAATAATCTATTTTTAGCTCGTCATCGTCTCTTCTTAGTCATGTAAAAAAGGTCGTTGACGAACATTTTTCGTCATAGTTTTCGTTGACTAAATTAACACTGGCATATTTAAACTGTCGCACTTCCTGTTTTTTCTATCGCGCATTGCCGGGTCTGTGCCGGAAATATCAAACATTTAATGAAAGTGAAAAACAATGAACAAGACAACGTATTAATAATAATTAATTATATTTATTCCGTTTGGATGTACGATTGTTGACTTTGTTTAGAGCAGCAAATATGATTTTGTTTGAATAATTAAATGTAGGGTGAATTGCCCTAATGTGGGACATTTTTGCATTTCAGACTTCGGGAATATATTGCGATATGAAGCCGATACAATAAATCAAAATCCAGTACCATTCTGAAATCCCCAGGATGTGTCCTAATCAAACCAAAAGAGAAAATGCAGATATTACACTCATAAAAGAAATGGTAGATATATTAGTACTCTTAGTGCCAAGTTGTCTCAGACAATCTGCTTTTCCTAATGTGGGACAGTTCTGTGCAAAATGTGGGACACTGAAAGTCTATGTTAAAAAGCCTCAGTCCCCTTAATTCATGTAATAAAAAAATCTCAGACCAGTAACACTCGAAGCTAAATGTGCCATGCTATGTTACTATTTATAATGTTATTGTTGTTACAAATTGAAATTAAATTAAATTAAAATTATTTAAATTGAAGTTAAATGCATCAATCTGGTGCACTTTGAGGGCAAAATTAAGAGATTTGTGGATACAGCTCTCAACACTCATATGAGACAGAACTGTTCTTACAATGTGTGTTGGAAGGATTTATTAAATGACTATGCTTATTTTATTGTGTAAACACACAGCTGATCACATGAGAGCTGCCGTTTCATTAAGACTGTTTAAAAAAAAACAACGGTCTAACTCAATGTGTGATTGTTATAGCAGTAATATTAGACACTAATAATACAGTAAACTATTAACACTGTACATATTATTGTTTGCCCGTGGGTTTAGGATTATCGGTAGTGAGAGCGCTGCATTTTCCTCCGGTCAGATGTGATATAAAAACAAAGCGATTTTTTGTTGTTGTTGTAAACTCACGTGGATTAAACTACATATTAGTGCATTCATTTCAATTCGCGAACATATGATACATTAAATGATCTTGAGGATGATGATTGAAAATCGTTTGTTTGAGCCGGGCTGCATTTCCTGATGAAAAAACATCGCAATGGTTTTGTACTTACGCCAACGTGAATTAAACAACATTATTTTGTTTTGTAAATGATTACATGTCTCTTATTTAGCACAGAATATGATCCTATCCGTGACATATGGATCTTAACAAATATCCGCTATATCAGATACCTGTAGATCTATCAGCTGTTTATTTCACATGAGTTCCAGTGTGGCAGCTTTTTAATCACGGCTCCCCCTGGTGGATCCATGATCCATTGCAGCTGGTTTCATTATAATTACATTTATTTATCAAGGGGGCGTATCAAGTCCTGCGGGGGGTTTTCCTTTTCAGCAGGGGCCCACCCTGTGCAGATCACGGACCCGCACGGGTAGGCGTCTGAAATGAAGCGCTACATCTGTAGTTCGCGCGAACCTTTCCACCCCCAGATAGTCCCTGCTAGAGAGTAGGTACTTTCCTGGGTAGGAAATTGTTTGTGCGTGTGTCGGCCACACTAACAATTTCTGATTGGCTGGGCGAATTGCAAACCACGCCCCGTAAAACTCTGAAAAGTTTTGTGAAGCCGCCATTTTATTTGCTCGCATTAGCATTATTAGCATTAGCCCAACGCACCGACGGAGAGAGACTAACTTATGGCAACACAAAATAAAACATGGGAGCGGTGGAGTGATGAGGAGGTGTTGGCGCTTCTGGCAATTTACTCGCCAGTCCCCAACTTCGGGTGGCAGTATACGCCGTGAAGTTGTTTGCGGCCTGCCAGTAAACCCAAAGGCTCCCTCAGGGACTTATTCCAGTGTGAACACAATCTACTAGGACAGTTCCAGGGACTTAAGAGTTCGGGGGGACTAAGTACTGGGAACTAAGTACCGCGAAGTTCTTCGTGTATAAAATAGTTCTGAGGGTGATTACTGATGTCTGATAGTTATTTAAATCCATTCATCTTTTCAGACTGCTTCTCCATGATGTCCTGATGCAAAGACAGATAAAGCCAGAAAACAATGCAATACAATCAATCCAGCTGTGTGTCCTGTGACTTCCTGGGTTTATGGCTACAAAAATACATACGGGATCATTTGCTTTCAACTGTTTTATTTCCTCTGACATTCTGATTGCTTTCCACAGTGCTGCAGCTGTTTTCCAACATATAACACCAAATAATCACCGCTCTCAAATCCTCCTTCAAGCCTATCACTGACTCTTTGTGTTAATCTCAGCTCAGTTCAGATGTGCGATCCAGCCGTGCAGTAGAGATAACGGACTGCGGCCTCTAAGGTGTGGATCTAAAGATAGAAATAGGCTGTGCACACACTCCGGGAAAACTCATTAACATTGCAGCATAGAGAGGGCACCATGTTACAGACGAGAGGCTCTTCTGAGGGCACAGTGAGGGGGACTACAGAGGAACAGCTGAGAGACCTAGTTCTGTTCTTCTCACATTTTAAACATTCTAAAATGGACCCTAAAGCGAGAATGGATACATTCTTGTCAATTTGATTTTTCTGGGACATGACTCTGTAATAATCAGTTGCTGGACCTTCATAGTGCAGGAGAGTGTTGCCTCAGCTTGTGTTTCAGTGTGAACAATAGGATGGAGCTCAGTTAGTTGTTTCTAATCGTATGACGTTCAGAATGTTCATTATTTCTAACTCTTGCCTCTGACTGGCTTCTTCTCCATAGACACAGTGGTCATTAGTCATAAGTAAGTAGTATTTTAAATAGATTTATAAACTGACCTGAGGAAGCATTTGGGAATAAAATAATTCAAAATCAGGGCCATAACCTGTATGCATGAACCTATAGCCTTTGAAAAAAAGAAATGTAGAGTTCCAAAAAAGTAATTATAGAAGTAGTTTTTCAACGGGCTGTCAGCGTTAACGCATTACAACATGCAATTATTCTGGAAACCCTAATGCGTAACATAAATAAATAACGCAAATTAATCACAGTTTCAAATTTGACCCAAAAGTCTTCCCGTTATTCCAGCGCAGATGTTTCCATGAATTGCATGTCACTGAAAAGGCAAAGAGAGTGGAGGAATGTACCAAAGCTGTGTGTATCTCACTGACTGGAGCTCAGAACCAGCGCTGCCTCAGTGTGGGGGGGGGGGGGGGCACACCTGATCCATGACACATGTTCTGTTCTGTAGTGAGGTGGGGACGCTGCAGAGCTCAGTGTTGGAGCTAGAGGCCCATAGTGTTATCCTGCTGGCAAAACACAGGTTCAACTCCCGAGCCCAAGGATGTGTCCTGCAATCTCCTCCCCTGTCTGCCCCTTTCAGAAAAACGGCAGAGAGACATCTGGCTGAAGCATGCAGCAGTTCCTTTACGTTGCACAGTGGGGGGAGATTGTCACCACTGAATATATAATCGATTTCATGCCAATAATTCTGAAATGACACAATAAAGTAAAAAGCACTCCCCGAAATACAAGTAAATATCAATATTTGAAACGTTTGATTAATCCTGGTTAATCAAAGAATATTAGTGTGATTATCTAAATAGTTATTTTAATTTATTGACAGCACAAATATATTCTCTATGTATACATAGATTATCCATACTTTACACGCTGCAGATTTCCTTCATCCTCATTGATCCTACACAAATATTTCATGACAGTCATTTTTTAGTACCCTCACAAAGTCTATTAGTTTGATTTATTTCTAAAGTTCATTCTTTATTCTCAACATTTCAACTTTATTTCCCACATATAGGATTTATTTTCAAATTGGTATTTCAACTTTATTGTTGATATAATTACCTTCTTATCAAATTTAAAACTATTATACTATACAATTATAATGTGTTGTCATTATACCTGGCACCTTTACTGTAGGTCGGACGTTCTTCTTGACGTTGGGACTTTTGGGACAACACTCAGAAGTCAGAGAGACCATGACCTTTTTGTTTTGCTCATTTTAATAAAGAGAGTGACTGTGTCTGTTTCTAAATAATGCTACAATAATAATTTGGTTAACAGCAAACTCAGTCAGCGGCACCTTTATAATGTAGATACTCTTTGCATCAGTGGAGTTGGAAACAGCTTCCTGATATGTATTGTGCACAGTCCATGTGTGAGGACATACACCATAGCCCTCATTAATAATCACTTTATGTCAATGTAATCACAGCTCTCTAACTACTGACTGCACTTCTGTCTGCAGGGAAACATTAGTTCCCATTCTGTACAAATCCTACACACACATGACAGCAGTACAGTGAGGAAAAAGCAGTAATGTATGCTAATAATAATGAGATTACAAAACACAAGTACATTCTGTGCTAATCCTCTTTATTAATCACTATAATTATGATGTACCAACATATTCATGTGCTTACATAGGGGAGTATCAGTCTTAATCATTCTTAGGTTTAAAAATCAATGCTATAATGGAGAATATCTAATTAATGGTTAATTCCGACAATTATTTGATTCCTTCTTTTATTTAGATAAAACTCATTCCATCAATCCATCAGTTCCCCTCCCTTCTTTATGACTACAATTCCATGCTGACTGCACACTGGTACAAACAAGTGTATAATCCAATTGATGACAGTAAAAATAACATTTTGTGATGAAGATAGCTCCGTGATGGTCGCAGGTTTAACTGCAGCTCACAAGCCTTGGTTCCTGTTAGAGACTGGCAGCTGCTGCTTTTCATTCCGAAGACACTGCATGAGAGTTTGATGTTTCAGGCAAGTATTTTTAACAGGAAATGTAACACATTTCATTTATCGCCCAAGAAACACATTGCTCTTCCTGTGTCCAATACCGGTGAAATTACTTGTTGCAAATCGCACTACGTGTCGTCCCCGTTGTTACATTCTCTGATTCGATGGCCCGCGGTGACATCTCTGTGTCGCTGAACTAAGCAGGATGATAATGAGCTCTCTGTGGCTGGATGAGAATGAGACAGCAGAGTTTTAGAGGTGCTATCTCCTCCTGAGATGGAGCGGCCAATGTGTTCATCAGAGTGACAGCCTGACTCTATGGAGAGTAATGGCCTGCTGCTGCACCAACGTCTTAAGTTGTCTTCTGAATTCATCATAATCATGTCGCTGCCGCTCTACTGCTGCGTCAAAGCTTCCTCAGAACTTATTCAGCTTTCTGTGCAGATTGTATAGAGTATCAGAGTATCTAATATACATTCATTAGGAAAAGCATGTTAAAGAAGTTAGTGAGAGGAGTTAATGAGGAGTATAGACTGAGAATTAGTACATGGAAGACAGGAAGCTGGGGGGCGGGGTCTACAGAGGCAAACTGTTCTGACTCTGGCCTTGTCATATATTGAGGTTCTGAGAGCTACTTTTGAAGTTTAGTTTTAACACCCTGCTAAACCCCTGAAGTAATTATTCAACTTGTATTGGAAGTCAGATAGAGTTTAACACGTCATATATGCGTAACTTCAGTATGTTATCTTACCACTGGGCTTGGTTTAGGAAACATACTTGGTTAGGTTGAGAAAAGGCTAGTCAGCTAGAATTGTGTAGGCTAAGTTAGGTGTGTTATACATTTAACCTACGTGACACGAGCTTAGTGCATTAAATCTAGGATGCGTAATATATTTCAGAAACATTTCCTTTACATTTTTCTTAAAATGTTCTCTCCAGTATGCCAGTGTTTTCTGTCCGTTTATCATGGATGTTTCCTGTTGTGTTCAGCCGTGGGTGTTTCCTATCGTTTTATCCCTGGATTATTCCCTGTTTTCTCTCTGGATCTTCTGCCTTTTTCTCATGCTATCCTGGTTTGCTCCCTGTTTTACGTTTGCTGCCTTTGTTCCTTGTTATTACCTTTGCCTGCTCCCCGGTTTCATTTCACCATTATTGGACCAGTTTCACTTTATAGCTTGCCTTTCGTTATTTACCTGCCTCGCTTTTAGTTCTGCTTTTGGTCCAACTGCCTTCCATATCCTTGACAGTGCAACAGGGACAGTGGCCTCTGTTGTGAAAGTTGTATTTGTTCAACTCATCCATCCTCCCACAACTCCTCCATATGCAAACTATCTCACTACTATCACTACTCAAACTGAGTTACTCCTTTGCTCCCGTCATAATAATAATAATAATTCATTTATTTTATATAGGCGCCTTTCAAGGCTCTCAAGGTCGCCGTACAAACACATAAAAAACAAGATACACAATACATAACACCAGCATAAGTGTCATAAACAAGACAATGCAGTAAATAAATCAAGCAAATAAGCAAATAAATAAAACAGAGGATGTGTGATGGATAATGATCAGGGTGGATATGCGTATCATAGTTACAACTGCCACTACAGGGACTACTTTGACGCCCGGGATCAAAGACCAACCTGACCATAGAGAACTGGTACTAAATCAGCACTGGTCCCAGATTGATCAGAACCAAAATATCAACTATCTGCTGGACAATCAACGCTGATTGCAGTATTGTTAGCAGTAGTGTTGCGTTACGGTATATTTGGCAGTGTGATAAAGGCGTTTGAGCCTCACCTCACAATGCTTTGATTCATTATTTGATCACCCAGTCAGAGCTGACAGGCCACATTTTGTTTAAAGGAGGTAACACCAGTGTGACGCAGTGGGTTAATGCGCTGATCTTCGAATCAGAGGATAGCAAGTTCGAGTCCCACTGCAGTCAGCGTGTCGTTGTGTCCCTGAGACACTTCACCCCAAAATTGCTCCTGTGGGGATTGCCCACAGTATTGAGTATACAAGTCGCTTTTGAAAAAATATAGGATATTTAAGTAAGCTTTCTTAACGCTAATGTTATATTAGTCAGATTGCTCTGCAGATGGGATGTGATATTCTATTAATTTTCACGTTCACAAGTTAGGTGTTCAGCATAAGTTACCATGGAGATACCCCGTTAAGAAGTGAACCAGCGTTGTAGGACCGGAAACTCAGAGTTAACCCTGAAGTTACCTCGCTAACCGAAAATCATGCTTCGTAGTACAGGGCACAGTTCATTTGCTCAGTAGCCAAAAGCTAGCACAGCATACTTGATAACTATCGCTAGTTAAGCCAGCCTAACTTTGAACTTCCAAATGAGTACTTGAGCACTGCTATGTAAGTACAATTAATCACCAAAATATGTCAACCCGGAGAGCGGTTTGTACATAAATGTAATTTGTTTGGTCTAGTTTGCTCTTGGATACAGTTGTTGTGGTGTGTTTCGCTGCAGAAGCATACACTGCTGTCCTGTAAGAGGTAACCACAGCCAGTGAGAAACACCACCCTCTGGTGTAGTAAGAAGGACACTGCTGTCCTCTCAGCGCTCCACCACCTCCGTTTTCCACAGCTGGGGACACCATCAGTAAGGAGACATCTTGGTTCCCAGAGAAAGTCAACATGTTCGTTTGACCAAAACTGTTGAATATTTATGGCGGTGGGCTATCCCAAATCTTTGTAATTATGTTTTAATCCACAGGGGTCCCTCAGGGCTCTGTTCTTGGTCCCCTCCTCTTCTCCCTGTACACAAACTCGCTCGGATCAGTCATTAGGCCGCATAGTTTTTCATACCACTGCTACGCTGACGACACCCAATTAATTCTCTCCTTTCCCCGCTCAGAGACCCAGGTTTTCGCACGCATCACTGCTTGTCTAGCTGACATCTTTCAGTGGATGTCTGCTCATCACCTCAAGCTCAACCTTGACAAGACTGAACTGCTTTTCCTTCCGGGAAAAGATTGTCCCACTCTTGACCTAACAATCAACATCGGCACCTCTGTTGTTTCCCCGACTCAGACTGCAAGGAATCTGGGAGTAATCCTAGATAACAACCTGTCCTTCACTGCAAACATCGCTGCTACAACCCGTTGCTACAGATATACGCTGTACAACATCAGGAAGATTCGTCCCCAGCTGACCCAGAAAGCCACGCAGGTTCTGGTCCAGGCTCTCGTCACCTCACGCCTAGACTACTGCAACTCCCTCCTGGCTGGTCTAGCTGCATGTGCCATCCGACCTCTGCAGCTCATCCAGAATGCAGCGGCTCGTCTGGTCTTCAACCTTCCAACATTTTCCCACACCACTCCGCTCCTCCGCTCCCTTCACTGGCTTCCGGTAACTGCTAGAATCCACTTCAAGACACTGGTACTTGCATACCATGCTGCGAATGGATCTGGCCCTTCCTACATCCAGGACATGGTTAAACTGTACACCCAAGCGTGCACTACGCTCTGCATCAGCCAAACGACTCGCTGCACCCTCGCTGCGAGGGGGACCCAAGTTCTCATCATGTGGGTTTGCTATCCTGGCTCCAAAATGATGGAATGAGCTCCCCATTGACATCAGGACAGCAGAAAGCCTGCACATCTTCCGGCGCAGACTGAAAACTCATCTCTTTCGACTCCACTTCGAGCGATAGAATTACTAACAAGGCAAGGCAAGGCAAGTTTATTTATATAGCACTTTTCAACACAAGGCAATTCAAAGTGCTTTACAAAAAATGAAAGACATTAAGAAAATGGCATTTAAAATCAGTCATTAAAAAGAAAAGCTAATAAAATAAACATTAAAAGAAGAAATACATGGATACACATTAAAAGAAAAAAATACATGGATAAAAGTTACAGTGCAGTCTAAGATATGAATAGTTCAATTAAAAGCAGCGACAAAAAGAAAAGTATTCAGCCTGGATTTAAAAGTAGTCAGAGTTGCAGCGGACCTGCAGGTTTCTGGGAGTTTGTTCCAGATATTTGGAGCATATTAACTGAACGCTGCTTTACCATGTTTAGTTCTGACTCTGGGGACAGAAAGCTGACCAGTCCCTGAAGACCTGAGAGATCTGGATGGTTCATAATTTAGCAGTAGATCAGAAATGTATTTTGGGCCTAAACCATTCAAAGCTTTATAAACCAGCAGCAGTATTTTGAAATCTATTCTTTGACACACAGGAAGCCAGTGTAAAGACTTCAGAACAGGAGTGATGTGATCCATTTTCTTAGTGTTAGTGAGGACTCGAGCAGCAGCGTTCTGAATCAGCTGCAGCTTTCTAATAGATTTTTTAGTGAGACCTGTGAAGACACCTTGTCCATGCTTTTATCTTCAGTAGTCGAGTCTACTGAAGATAAAAGCATGGACAAGTTTTTCCATATCCTGCTGTGACATTAGTCTTTTAATCCTAGATATATTCTTTAGGTGATAGTAGGCTGATTTAGTAACTGTTTTAATGTGACTGTTGAAACTCAGGTCAGAGTCCATGACTACACCTAGATTTCTGGCTTTATCTGTTGTTTTGAACATTGCAGACTGAAGCTCAGCGCTAACTTTTATACGTTCTGCCTTGGCTCCAAAAACCATTACCTCAGTTTTATCTTTGTTTAATTGGAGAAAGTTCTGACACATCCAGTCATTGATTTGTTCAATGCACTTACTCAGTGTTTGAATTGGAGCATAGTCTCCTGGTGAAACTGTTACGTAAATGTGTGTGTCATCTGCATAGCTATGGTAACTTATTTTGTTGTTTTTCATTATCTGAGCCAGTGGTAGCATGTAGATGTTAAAGAGAAGAGGCCCCAAGATGGAGCCTTGAGGAACCCCACATGTCATATTTGTCAACTCAGATGTGTATTTACCTATAGAAACAAAGTTGTTTATGTCCTTTAAGTAGGATTCAAACCAATTTAGGACTGTTTCCGAAAGTCCCACCCAGTTTTCCAGTCGGTCTAGTAATATGCTGTGGTCAACAGTGTCAAACGCAGCACTGAGATCTAATAATACTAACACTGAAGTTCTGCCACTGTCTGTGTTTAAGTGGATGTCATTAAAGACCTTTACAAGAGCAGTCTCAGTGCTGTGGTTTGGACGAAAGCCTGACTGGAACACATCTAAACAGTTATTTAAATGCAAAAAATTACTCAACTGTTGAAAAACAACTTTTTCAATGATTTTACCTAGAAATGGGAGGTTTGATATGGGCCTATACTTGTTCATTACTGAAGCATCTAGATTATTCTTTTTTAAGAGCGGTTTAATGACTGCAGTTTTCAGGGCCTGTGGAAAAATACCTGAGTGAAGAGATTTGTTTACTATATGAAGTAGATCTGAGGCCATGCAAGGCAAAACATCTTTGAAAAATCCCGTTGGAATAATATCAAGGCAGCAGGAGGAGGATTTCAGAAGTTGTATAATGTCCTCTAGGTTTTTATCATTAATCTGATGGAATTGTGTCATGGTGTTTGAATTGATGTTAAGTGGACACAGAGACAACACATATGCTGTTCCTGATGCAGAGGCACTGACTGCTTGTCTGATTTTCTGAATTTTGTCAGTGAAAAAGGAGGCAAAATCATTGCACACCCTGGTGGATAGAAATGCAGAGGCTACTGACACTGGGGGGTTAGTTAGTCTATCGACGGTAGGCCAAGTCTCTCTTTATAGATTTCAAAGTGAACCTGGAGATTTGTTTTTCGCCACCTACGTTCAGCTTTTCGACACTCTCTTTTTTCTGTTTTCACGGTCATGGCCTTTCTCCATGGAGATATTTTCTTGCCAGACACTTCCTTTACCTTTAGTTGGAGCAATGGCATCTATAATATTTTGAATTTTTGAATTAAAATGATCTACTAGCTCATTTACTGAGATGTTAGCAGGGGCAAGTGTGGAAGAAAAATTCTGAGTAAACATTTCCCTAGTATTTTCAGTTAAATATCGCTTTGTGGTTACCTCTTTTTGAACATTTTTGTGAACAGAAATAGAGCTCTCAAAGAAAACACAGGAATGATCAGAGAGCGCAACATCAGTCACCACAACCTCAGAGATATTCAGACCCTTTGAGATAATTAAGTCCAGAGTGTGCCCCTTATTGTGCGTGGGCTCCGTCACATGCTGAGTCAGTCCATAGCTATCAAGAACACAAAACAGTTCTTTTGCCCCTCTGTCCTGAGGGTTGTCAACATGGATGTTAAAATCACCAACAATGACTAAACGGTCAAAGTCAATACACACTATAGACAGCAGTTCAGTAAAGTCATCATAAAAGCTTGCACAGTATTTGGGTGGTCTATAGATATTTAGGAACAGAGCTCGAGAGGAGCATTTCAGCTGAAGGGCCACATATTCAAAAGAAGCAAAGTTCCCATAAGATGTCTTCCTGCATTGAAGAGAATCATTGAACAGAATAGCAACTCCACCCCCTTTCTTATGCATTCTTTCCTGACTCATAAAACTAAAGTTGGGAGGGGTTGATTCGATAAGAACAGCTGCACTGTTATTTTGTTCAATCCAAGTTTCTGTTAAAAACATAAAATCGAGATTGTGCTCAGTGATAAAATCATTGATTAAAAATGTTTTTCCTGCCAAAGACCTGACATTTAATAAAGCTAGTTTAAGTTTGTTAAACACACTATCAGTCATGTTTTTTGTAACAAGCTGTGGCTGACATGGAATCACTGCTAAATTAGATAAACTCACACAAACGTTTGAGCGCTTCCTGTATCTAAGATGATTCACCACTCTTAATCTATTACCTATCAACACAGATATCGTCAAAGCTATAGGCAGGCAGGGCCCCAGCATGTCCTGGAAAGAGTTGAGAGTGCCATACGCCCTTGAGCCTGGACCCAGCACATATCAGTAAGAGTTTGTTGCATTTTGTACACACACATCCTTATCAGGCTTCGGAGACTGCAGATGCTTTCTTGAAGGGAAGGGCGGTGGTTGACGTAGGCACGGTTATGGAGACGGGGGAGATGGTGCGGGGGTAGAAGACATGCTGCCAGGGGGGGGAGGTGGTTGACGTAGGCATGGTGATGAAGACGGGGGAGATGGTGCGCGTCTCCGCAGTGATTTTGGTGGGCGTCGTTGAGGAGAGGGGGTAAAGAACATGCTGCCAACCCTGCATATCGCCTTAGTTTGGTCTTTGGACTCCAGGAAGGAATCGGTGCCAACCCTCTGTATCGCATTCATGTGTTCAGGGGGGGGTGACGGGCAGTGGAGACTCCTCCATGTGTCTCCCATAATCAGAACATTCCTCAGGCGGGTGCAGTGATAATTCTTCAGGGTTTTCTGCGCGATGTGTTGTGTCTTTCTCCTGTTTTGATTCCTCTTGCCGCTTGTCCTTGGCAGAGGGAACAGATTGATGACGCAGGCAGTTGAAAATGTTAGAGATAAACAATTTCAATCCTGACTTGTTCAGGCAAACTCCATTTGCCTTGAAAAGATGTCTGCGATCCCAGAAAAAGTTAAAATTGTCAATAAAATGGACAGAATGGTCAGTACAGACATTGGAAAGCCAGGTGTTCAGTGCAAACAATCTGCTGAATCTCTCCACTCCTCTTCTGACTGGCGGTGGAGGGCCACTGATGAACACCTCCGCATTTAGAGAGCTGACAGTTTCCAACAAACATTTAAAGTCTTCTTTCAGCACTTCTGACTCTTGTTTCACAACATCATTTGTTCCAATGTGTAGTACCACATTCTTCACAGTTGATCTTCTCAGCCAAGTCAGAGACCACATCCTTGGGAAAACAGAGTACTTTGGTGTTGTTCTTATTACACAGACCTTTTACATCTCTTACAGCAGAGTCACCCACAATCAGAGTTTCAGGCCCAGTCGTTAGCTTTCCCTCTAGCCTTTTACTTTTGGAATAGCTATTGGTCCTTACCCTGCTGTGTGAAGAGGACAGGTTATCCAGGTCATCAGAAAGAGATCTCCAGTTCTCGGTCAGCGGAGCGTATCTGTTCTGGATTGGCACACTTGGTGGTTTAGGAGGATTGTTTGTAATTCTCCCTTTAGCAGCTGTCCACTGCTGTTTCCTAGGAACAGGGGTTGAAGAGGCGCTCTTCCTGGGTGATAACAATGCAGGCCAGCCGGTCGCATCACAGATTTCAGAGCGCTGGGCTCTGCCTGTTATCCGTCCTCCCAAATCCCATGGAAATGATTTACTCTTCGGCTTTGCACCCAGAGAGTTCCAGGGAGGACTACCACTTGTAGATTTATTACCCAGTACACAGCCCTCCTGTTCCTTGGAATCCTTGTAGCTGCTAACTAGCTGTGAGTTAGCATACCCTTCTCCATTATTTTGCAACACTGGTAAAGTGATGTCATTCCCACGACATAGTCCATTCACTTCCACGTTAACTTCCAACCGTTGCATTTTTATTTCCAACACATCGATCTTCTGTATAAGTTTGTGGAAGTCATCTGTAGAGAACGGAGGCATTTTGCTACCAACTAGCATGCAGTAGCCTACCAGGCTTTAGCTGTTGCTAGGCCACGCTACTGTAAGACTGAGGTCGTCATAAACATGTTGAAATATGGCTGAAACCCTCCGTCTACGTTTACGAAGATGAACTGTCCCAGTGATAAGTTAATGTCCAGGAGCCGCTGCTCGAAGTTTTCAGAGAATAAGAATAGGAAAATCAGCATAAAAAGTAAGCAGAGGCAGGAGCAAGCAGAAAAGCGTCTGCACTATAAGAAATATAAGATAAGTACAACAAGGCACTTATATACTAATAAAGGACTGGCTTATCTATAGCCAGTTGAGTAGCACTTGAAATGTTTGGCTCTATGATACCTGATGTACTTATATGATTCTGTTTTCTTCAAGGTTGTGTCTTCCTGGTCGAATGTACTTATTGTAAGTCACTTTGGATAAAAGCGTCAGCTAAATGCAATGTAATGTAATCACAAAAATTTCCCGAATTGAGATAAATAAAGTTCTATCTTATCTTATCTTAAAAGTAAATGTTGTCTTTTAAAAGGGAAATTGAGACAAACATGGCAGGATATTATTTTGTCGTGTGGTGGTTAAGGCAAGGCCTTCCGGAGGACTTACCTCTAACACTACAACATATTTCGGCAAGGTGTTGAGAAGTTGTGCTTTTATTCTTTTATTCTCCCTGATATCACAGTAGAATGATGCTGTGTGTTTTGTCTTTGCAAAAAGGGCTGTTTTTTTAAAAGAGGAAACACTGCTCCGGGCTGTGTTTGTTTTTCTTCTAAATGTCACTGCACCCTTTACATTCACTACAAAATGCCATTTAGAACATGTGTTCAAGCAACTTATTTTTTTCTCGTCTCTATTACACATTCTCAGTATTTGTTTTTAAAGGTCCAGAGCGGAGCTGTCAACAGCAGAAGGACACCTCAAATGTGTGAAAAGCACCATAAAATGTCAGGTTGTGGAATTTAAATGTAAATGAGGCACTCGGCACATATACCAAGCTGTACTAAACTAACATCAGGAAATATTTACATGTCCTGCTTAACACTGTACATTTAACATCACACTGTAAATGTATATGCTCTTCCTCGCAGACTTACTGTACTGGTAATACATATCCTACTTAATTTGGCCCCTTGATTCTGTGTATTTGTCAGATCTACAGATGTTTTTTCTTTCACGGTCATCTTGTGTATATTTTACTTTTTAGTACTGTATTATTCTCTATAGGTACTGAGATGTTTATATATATAAATATGTTTATTTCCAACCTTTTCTT
This sequence comes from Harpagifer antarcticus, assembly GCA_902827135.1. Lineage (NCBI taxonomy): Eukaryota > Metazoa > Chordata > Actinopteri > Perciformes > Harpagiferidae > Harpagifer > Harpagifer antarcticus. The sequence continues at coordinate 2,106,611 of CADEHL010000172.1, read as the reverse complement.
TTTTCAAATTATGGGCAATGCCTTTGATGTAACATGCTGCTGAAACGAAACATTTCCCAACTGAGGATCAATAAAGTACATCTTATCTTGTCTAAACCCGGCACACAGCAGCACTGCTGTCTGTTACTCTCCACATCTCAAACACCCCCCCCCCCCATGTGTCACCCACCGCTGACAGCCTTATCAGAGAGCCATCTCCGCGCTGTCACTAAAGAGGGGCATCTGCTGAGTGATGTTGACGTCTTTTTGAAGGAACACAAGAAGAGCAGTCAAGTAACAATACCATTTCGTCTTTCCTTCTGGGAGGAGGCTCTTCCTCTGTAATGAAGAGGGGAGTCAGAATCAGCAGTGAAGGCTGCCTCCACTCTGCACTATTGATCTCCTGATGATGGCTTTGGAGAGCCACTACGGTACTTATCATCTCGCTGTGGGGTTATTGTAATATTGTTAATCTAACGCTGCAGCTGATTAGCATGCAGACACACTCAGGTTATTGGAGCATTATCTCAGTGAATCCTAAAACAAAAGCTCTGAGTGGATATCCCCCAGTCATTTCATCACGCAAGGGGACATTAGAGGAAGATCTGAAATGGTTGAATTCAATGCATTTATTAAAGCGCTTTACAGATACACATTACACACATATAAGACAAGTAACGGTCATGTACTGTGGACAATACCCACAGGTGCAAATTCAGGTGAAGTGTCTTGCCCAAGGACACAACGGCCTGACACAGTGGCGGCGGGTTTCGAATTGGTGTTCCCCAACGCCCCCTTGATCTGATGATCAATGCACAGCCCACTGCACACTCTGTCCAGGTTGAGTTAATAATTGGCAGTGCAGAAAACAATTTGAAGTCATACTTGAATGCAGTTATTTACAGGTAATTAAGGGATTGTGTGAAGTGATACACTTTAAAAGCTATCTAGTTATTTCCACCTCTCTTAATTTCTGCAAGGTTTAAGTAATAGTATTGGCAAAGCAACTACATAGTGGTAAATTATCAATTTACATTTTTAGTTTTAGGGTTTAATTTAATCAAGTGCCCAACCAAGTAAAAATGCACGCAAGTCAATACAGCTCCATAACAAGTAAAACAAAACAAAAGATTACCTTTATCTACTCATAGATGTCCAAAACACCTAGCACCCAGTTCCTTCATTTTGAAAAAAACTAAAAAAGTGTATTCACTCAAAAGTGAATGGGAAATAGAAAGTTATCAGGTTTGATAACATCCACAAAAATGTTTTTTGTTCCTTTTTGGCATCATATTTTTGAACCAAAAACCAAAAAAAAGGTTCTATCATGGTTCTTATATCTCTGGAACACTGACATTCTCCTCTCCATATATATGGATATGTGTGTTGACCTTTGGACACAGGCTGACAGGCAAAATGCCAAGCAATTTCATGTTTAGTTATTTTCATAAAAAGGAAATAGCTTTATAGTACCACTCTATATATGCCAAATGATGTCACCATTCTGTAGCTTTATTTTCCTGCATTAAACCATAGAGGAATACCCACCGCTGATACCCACCTTGCCATACTGATGGCATGGTCACATGCCACCAGTGTGCCTGTAATTAAGGTAGTACAAACTGAACACAAATGTAAGATCATCTTTTTCTTTTGTAAAGGTGATACATCATGGTCCTGTATTAGTTTTTATTTAACAGAATATCTTTCTGATCTCTTCAGAGAGATGTCATATGAAGACTTAGTTTCTGCATGTTATGGCATATGTAAGGTTTTAAGGCCACATTCAAGGAGCAAGAATGAAACATAGAGCAACTGAGTGAAATTCAGCACTCACTTTAGCTTAGATGTCATTTGAACAACTGAGCACCGTAAGCATTGTGCCCACATCTTCTAAAGACGTCAAGCTGTGTTAAACACAGCATAAAGCACTCTGAGTGAGGAGAGGAAACTGGAGAAAGCAGGAACCAACTGAATTAGAAACTGGTTAAGAAAATATAGTGCACAAAAACATCAGAACACTTTCTCTCAAATCATTTAGCATTTTGTGTCTTTGAATTATTATGAGAACACACTGCCGAATAAAACAATCTGATGGCCAAAACTTCATTAGTCATGATTAAATATTCAATTTTTCTAAGCGTTTTAGTTCATTTTTAATGGTAAAAGGATCCATTTATGTTCTTGATAACTGTACTGTTCTCACTAGATGTTCCTGGAATATAGCTATTCAGTCAGCATAAACATGAACTTCAAATAATTCCAGGAGAACGGGATTCTGAATTGGAGATTACTGAATATTCTTATATTCTTTATTGTAAAACTGTAACACACAAGAAAAATACATTGTTTTACAGTTGCAATGAGATATGTATACAGAAACACGACATAAATGACCATGCTATGGTAATGCTAGGCTAGTTAGACAGCTTAGAAGGCTAACAAACTAATCTATTTTATAAGTGAAGAGAAAACAAGAGTTTAGCAAAATGCTAACAGTGCTAAGCTAACGACGAGCTAGTATGCTACAGAGGCTAAGCTAACGGATTACATTGTCATTGCCATGAGGCGTTAGCTTAGGCCTAGTGGTGCAGATGCAGTTTAACGTCACATAATAAAGTTATGAAATACAATCAAATGATCAAATAAACACTGTTCTACATTAATATAGTTTCAACTAACATATTTACTTACAGACAATGCGCTTAACAAGTCTCCAGAAGATGCATGCAGCCCGATTGTGGAGCTAACAAAACGAGACTGCCACATGTAATTTCCCAACTGACTGACGCAACTTCCTGTATGACTATTTCCTGTGATAGATAAAGTTGCGCTATTATCACTCGCCACTAGGGGCTCCCACAAACACACAGCTCTATACACAGAACACGACAATAACACTTAATTGTTTTTCTCCTGATTGAACTAAGGTCTACCAGCACTCTTTTTCTGCATCGTACCTGATCTACAACCTGTACACAAGGTGAGCAAAGCAAAAATTAAACATACCTATAAGTTGCATAATGAGATGACTTTCTCTTAATGATATTACGGTGGCCAACAGGTGCTAACGCACAACGGCCAAAAAAACCTCCATCAGGAGAAACGCACTGCAGCTTCAGAGACGATCTACCAAAACGCAATCAAATATAGAAACATCGTCACCAACTTGAAAAAACATGCGCATCATTTATAAAAAGCGGTGCATACACAAATGCCAGGGGACACTACAAATATGCATGCTTCTTCATTTCGCACATTAGTGTTTTTACATCTGCATATTCTTTTTAATTGCAGAGCGTTCCTCCTAATGGAAATGTATTGGGCTTTGCCACTGTAAGATATCGTAAAAGGTCTCAACTAGATCAGTGAGAATCTTAAAAACAAAAAAAGTATCTTCAATGTATTTAGTTTGAACGCAAATTGAGGAGAAAAGGTTAAAAACATTCTTACAAAATCAATAACTGATTACATTTTGTAAAATGTAATTCAAGTTTCAACAGGAATGGCATATTTATGCAATAAATATAATTTGGATGAATAACATTGTACAGCACTTTATTAAATATTTAAAAAAACATTATTTAATAGTTCAAAATCTACATTTGCAGTGATTATATTTGTGTGATTTAGAAACAGATTTGAAGCATGTTGGTCTGCTGGTCAAATCCTTAGTGTGTCTTTATGTCCCCTGCACAGGGAGGTGCGGGAGCTGAATCCCCCGGAGGTGTCGGACTCCGTCCTGCAGTTCGCCTCGTGGGGCGTTCAGGGTCAGCAGCTGGTGAGTAGCTTACAGCCAAATCAGGATTTATTTGCTGAATGATGCAAATATGACGTAAGTTGGTAGGCAGACCCGGAGGCAAGTTTATGATTCTTACACAACTTCTTCACCAAGATAATCTACACAATTATCCCCACTTTAAAAATAGGCAATGCTTAAATGCAATTGCCAGCAGTAAATAACTACAAAATGCTATAAATAAACTACATAACGTTGCATGACTTCACGTCACGACCGCTAAGCTAAAGGCTAATGCTAGACATGACAAGTGTTTTCTCATTTAGTCACTTGTAAGACACATACAAGCCTTGGAAATTCACCAGTAGGGTATTGACTGATGTATTTTATGTCGTAGAACAAAACGTGAAAACCCTTGCTGCATTCAGAAGAGTGATGATTGATTATAATGTCTTTCTAATAAAGTGTGAGTTCATGGCATTCATAAGATCCTCTGCTCTGAGGTGAAGGCTCATCAAATACTGTTTCTGACTGGAGAGAAACATAAACCCTTTAAACTGAACCATTATTCAGAAGCAGCACTTATCATGCTGCTGCTGGAGACATCTTATGGGGGGGCTGCAGCTCTCTGTTTGAGTAATGCCTCCACCATGCAGAGTATTACGGACCGAATAATCAGTCCATTATTTTCTCCAGCGCAGCCTAGGAGAGTAATCAACCATTTGGTAGCACATTTATCTCGTTTCCTCAGTATTTGTGCCCGTCCTCTGAAAGCTGCTCTTAAGGAAGCCCTGAAGCGGCGTGTCACATCTTGAATGACTAAATATCTTCCATTTCTCACAGGCTCTCCCTGCGTTAAGAGGAGACGCTCAGTGAATGTGATTTTATCATTTAGCATGTTCTCTTGTGTGTGAACGGCTCACCAGGTTCAGTCTTTGTAACTTCAACAATGTTGCAAAAAAGCTGGAAAAAATGCTAATATTGGTTAGTTCTGTTTAACATTTCTGTATGGGTTCTGGACTAAAGGTGTCAAACCTATTTGAAATACAAATAATGCTAATGCAGAGATGGCAAATGTACACATATATTTCGCAGATACTCGTATTTAAAAATACTCTGTGTTAGAGACTATTTTAATCCTGTCTGTTCCCATGTATCGAATTGGGAACTTATCTGCAAACTTCTGTTTCTAATTAAAGTGTTGTTCCCTCAATCTGTGAAATACGATCGTGCCATCCTCAGGGTCAGGTCAGAGGTCAGATGCCTTGCTCTGTGGAGAAAGGGGGGCATCCTGTCCTGGCTAAGTCTTTGTCCAGTTTGTGGCATCTGTTAATAATTAGCAGAGAAAGGGCGCGTAAGTTTGGGATCCGCCCTTGGTCAATATATTGTGTGATTATTCTATGTATCCTTCAGAGTGCCACTCGGTGGAGGACTGTTCATGTGTGAAACTGAGTGTGCCATCTCCGGCCGATACTTCAATAAATCTCTGTGTTTGATGAAAGTTCTCCGTCTCCATTATTCAACATTGGCTCTGCATTGAATCCCAGAAAATTATTCTTCACACTCTGCTGAAAGTTGAAGTACTGACTGAACCTTTTGAATCAAGTTAAAGTATAGAAGTATGGGCATTTTAAATATACTTAAGTAAAATTTAGCCATAACTACCAGCTGTTTTCTAGAACATCTCCCTCATATATGGCCATGGGTGATTAGAAATGTCTCTGTTCTCAGTCCCTGTAAAATGTATGGAGTAAAAGTAAAAAGTCGTCAGAAAAATTAATTATGGAGTAAAGTACTGATGCCAGAAAAATATACTTAAGTGCAGTAACAAAGTATTTGTACTTCACTACTTCCCATCCCTTTGCTAATGTACGTTTTGCACATGCTGTGTGTACATTGATGAGTTGCATATACTGTAGTGAAATGGAGATGGAGGATTCAAATCATTTCCTCTTCAAGCGTCAGACACAGCTTCTTGCACACAGTGAGAAGAATCATTGGGCAGCTTTTATACACCACACACTGGGGGGTGTATATAATAGTGTAGAGTAGGGGACTGGCTCAAGGGCACCTTGGCAGAAGGCAAACTAGCACCTCTCAAAGCACCAGTCCACTGGTGACCCTCCTGAATCCTCACTCAGGACCACCAGGGACTTCACAATACTTACTCATACTAGTACTTCTCAATATTTCCCCTCTTCCCCACAGTTATACATATTTGAAAACAACATCTACTACCAGGCGGATGTTCAGAGCAGCTCATGGAGGCTCACGTCTTCAGGGCAGGAGGGGGTGATCTTCAACGGCATCACTGACTGGCTCTACGAAGGTGAGGGAGACCACAGTGGATCATGTTCAGACACGTGTAGAACATCAGGATTACTATTGCAGAAAAAAGCATTCCTTCTTTTGAAATGTCATGTGTATAAAGATTCATCTAGATTGTCTACTGTGGCACCGGAAAAGCTTCTATACCCTTTTATATGAGAAATGACAGACATCGAGGAGGAACTGGATTTATATTGACTTGACAGTGACTCTGCTGGCTGTATTTATTATGACTGTCATCTGTCAGGAGCAAAACACACGTAATATGTCATTATTGTTGTTGCTGTGAACCTCACAGGTGGGGGGGAGCGGAGGGATAGGTGTTCCTATTTCTATAACAGAACCTGAACATTATGATGGCAGTTCAAGTTTCCTGTTGGCAACTTGAGACCCAAGAATGGAGTTTGAGTTTAAAGCCGACCAACTGAAAATATTACATTACCTTAATTAATCCCAACTCTTTTTATTTAGCATTGAAAAGTATTCTATAGTATTATATAATGGTTAATATGTGTTAGTTGAAGTCTGTGTTATGTTACCAATTATTATTCTTTTGTATTATTATTGTTATTTTCTTATGAGCTAAGGTACATGTTGAGCATTACCTACGATTAAGTCAAGCGAGCAAGAATGACACACTAGTCAGTCAATTTGTTGATTATTTAACCAGCTGTTCATTTACATGTTGATAAATCACCACACGATCATAACAATAGGAACATGAACAGAATGGGAATTGTATTTTGCACTTGGTCAGCTGCCCCCCCTCTCGCTGCTCTGATGCTCTGGTGTGTGTTCTCCAGAGGAGGTGTTGCTCTCCCAGGCGGCCCACTGGTGGTCTCCAGACAGCTCCAGACTGGCCTACCTCACCATCAACGACTCCCTAGTTCCCAACATGCTGCTGCCCCGCTTCACAGGGTCGCTCTACCCCAGGGGGGCGGAGTACCCTTACCCAAAGGTAAAACTGAAGAGTATTTAAAGGGGTTTTCAGACCAAACATTAGTCGCTGTCATGTCTGGGTTCCAACCAGGCAGACGCATATTGGTGAATGATCTGCCTTCTACTGAACCAACAATGCTCCACCCTGACACGCCGTCGCTTCTGGAGGTTTGTTCATCCTGCAAATTATTAATGAAGAAGCAACACTTTTTACTATCAGATATTACATTACATTACATGCTACTTATTAGACGCTTTTATCCAAAGCGACTTACATACTCAATACTGTGGGCAATCCCCACAGGAGCAATTTGGGGTGAAGTGTCTTGCCCAGGGACACAACGACATGCTGACTGCAGTGGGGTTTGAACCTGTGACCCTGTGATCCCAACACCAAGGTTCTATCCACTGCACCACACGCCTCCCTATAGATTTGGAATTATATCATACGGGAAATAATAGGATGTTAATAATGTATGCTGTTCAAGAAGTAGATTTCTGGGTATAACACTATAAACATTTCAACTTGCAAACACTCCTGTGGCCTGGCACACATTCACCATTAAACACTCTGTGTTGATTTGAACACCATAAACTATAATGTATTTCCAGAATGGAAGTGATCTCATAAGTAAAGCCAGCTAAAACCTTTACATTGATGATTTGGGGTATTGACTTGTTTGCAGGACAAGGAGTATTTCAGCTGACTGTTCACTGACTCACTAGAACATGCTTTATCTTACTTCATACTGTACAACAATCCTTACGACCTGAGTTTACTGTAACCAGCATCAAAGCAGCTCTCTGAGTATTACTGCAGGCTCTCTGCTGCAGGTTAGTGAATCCTTCTCCTGTGTCATTTGTGTTACAGAGGCTTGGTTTCTTTGAAGAGGGTTGGCTGTAGGGATCTGTGGCACCGCGAGGGATGAGGATGTGATATGCTTTAGTGAGGCACGTTAACACACCTCCCATCCTTTGATGCAGGCGTTTAGCGTGTCAAATGCCTGTTAGACGGGAGATTGGTTGTGAAGAACCGGAGAATTAGGGTCACAAGGTGGAGGACCATGGGCGTAATTTCCACTTGGGACAGGGGGGACATGTCCCCCCCCACTTTTCAAAATCCCATTTGTGTCCCCCCCACTTTTTAAATGTGTTGCGCAAGCGGTCATCGTCACGGAGGAGCGTCTGTTTGTGTGTGTGGCACGAGCGCATCTTGTGAGAGAGAGAGAGAGAGAGAGAGAGAGAGAGAGAGAGAGAGAGAGAGAGAGAGAGAGAGAGAGAGAGAGAGAGAGAGAGAGAGAGAGAGAGAGAGAGAGAGAGCAGAGTAGGGCTAGAGAGAGAGAGAGAGAGGATAGAGAGAGAGAGAGAGAGAGAGAGAGAGAGAGAGAGAGAGAGAGAGATTTACGGGGGTTTGTTGTTAGCATTGGGTGCTAGCTCGGAGCTAACGGAGATTAGAAACTGTTTCAACAATAAGGAGTCCTCTCCTGTCGGACTGAGAGAGATAACGTCAGCTCAGGGAGGTAAAGGACTCTGAGTGATTAGGTTGTAAACTTTAGTCTAAGTTATCTCAGTGGGTCTCAAATGGTTTGGTCATCTATGTAAACAAATATTTCCATCTATGTAATAGTAGTTGTATATAAAATAAGTTAATAAATCCTTCCAATGTGTACTATATGTCAGTACAAAAATAAAAAACACAGTTTGAAAGGGGAGTGATTAGTCAAATATGCATAAATAAAATAAAAAAATGCAGATAGGTAAGATAAAGATAGGAGAGAGGACTTTATCAATGATTTGTTATTGGTTGTGAGCATATTCTAATGGTTTTTTGTTTATTTGTTTACGTATCAGAATCAATATAGATGTTTTATTATTTTAAAGAAAATTCAGATTGAACATGGTAAAAATCTGTAAATTATAGTGTCCGTCCAAAAAATATTTTGTACTTGTAGTGAAAACTAACCTTGGATGATGGGTTAGTAGACTAACAGCTTTAGGAATCCGAAGTACAACATATAATAAGTACCCTGTATCAAGATTGATGCAAAACAAGTGATATTTGACCTTTTAAGACAGAGTTAGCAAAAAAAACCTCTTCTGGGGCCATTTGGGTGGATTTTCCATATCTCTGGCCCCCCTTGTTCGATTTTGACATGTGACATCTCTTTCTGACCGTTAGAGCCAATAGAATCGAAGGGAAATCGTCCCCTCACACTCATTTTAATAACAAAAAGATGGCCTCTCTGCGCATCCTAGCTTGCAGGAGAGGGGAGAAATATCGCTGCTCTGATATCAAGCAACGGAAAAGCTGTTTTATTCCTTATGGATTAACAAAACATTTCAAAGGGGACGCAGTCACATTGGATTAACCTATGGATTAACTACACCATCGTTTTTTATCGTTGTAATGCCATTGAAGACCAGTTTAGAGTAGACCAGACAAAGACGAAGGTAAGCCATGTTAGCGTTGTGGGCTACCTAGCGCCACTTGTTTTGATGTACCTTTTTGTTGATAACATCACGAGTTTGTATATGTCAGTGTTGAGGTGGGCACCGTTAGATTCTGTGTCTCCTTGTGATCATAAACGATGTGTTGGATGTGCACCTAGGATAAGTAATAAGGGAGCTAGGAGTGATTATCGGTGCAGTAATAGGTTAGCATTTTTCGCTCAGGGGTCATTTCAACCCAGTCTCACGGCATTTCGTGTTCACCAACACGATTTTTAATCTATTGATTCGTGTTCACCAATACGATTTTCCCCTTTTTTTCGTGTTGCACAGCACGATTTTAAAAGCAATGTATTTCTACGGGTAATGTGTTTCGTGCCTGCAGCACGTCTTTTTCTCCGATCGGGTCGTGAAAGACTGGAAGCTGTGTGGTTCATAAAAACATGTTCTTACTCAATATCAAGCCACAACTACTGATTTTATTATAAATCGTATAATTTCGGACTTTTGTTGCCGTCTGTGAGGAAAATAAATGGGGCTCAGAGCCTCAGGATACTGAAATCTGGATTTTTTAAATCTTTTTTCCTTCTAATTTGTTATTCTTTTCAAAATAACACACTGTTATTTGCTCACCAATAACACACAATTATCCTTGCCTTTATTTATTGCTTTAATTTCATAATCTCGTGGTTTTTTGGCGTCCGTTAGGAACTGAATTTCAAAATAAAAATAACCGGAAACAGATGTAGGCATTTCGATCGATTGCCCAAGATCCTGAGTTATGGTTTAAGCTCGCTGATTGGATGTATTAGCCGCTATGCATGCTGGGATTTGGTGTTTTTATGATATGAAATCCGGAAAACATTTTAAAAGAATAAAATAATACTTAATTCCGAGTGTTCTTGCTTTTCTCTTTGAAAGTCATCACATAACGGCATTGTAATACACGGTTCGGCTGCATTAAATATTACAGATCTGCCGTAGTTCTTTATTTATAGAGCCCTGATCAGAAGACCTTTGGAAAAACTGGAAGAAATGCCGCCGAAACTGTATATGTGACGTGGATCATAAATATATCAACATTTAAACAACATCTTCAATTTCTCTTCACACAATACGTCTCCTTGCAGTATCAACACTAATTCGGCTGACTTTTACATTTGATCTAATTCGTAGATAGGTTATATTTACACCATAACGGTGCACAGCTGATATAAAAGGACTTGTAGTTTTTAAAGATATTACTGATTTTCTTTGAATGTAAGAATGTAAATACTGAGTCTGAAATAGCATAGCAATATGCTGTAAAATTATGTGAAAGCATGAATAAAACTACACATCTTCAGATGTTGTACATACATAAGTGTCCTACACTAATAATACAAAGTTATTATGGCTGTGTGTACCTTGTGTACACCGCCTAGTGGTTAAAGCACGTTATTGAATTATTGTTTTTATGTGTTATATTTGATTAAAAAAATATTAAGAGTACATACTTTCATAGGGGGAAAGTAGAATGTCAATGATAGAAATATAGAATATAAAAAATTATGAAGATACTATAAGTGTTCTCTACAATAAAACTGTTTAGTGCTGGATGTACTAATATTAATAGGAATAGGTGCAAAACAGAAAAACTAATTAACCTTTATTTAAACATTAAATAATACTTTAGATTAAGGTCTTCTTTTAAATAAGAAAAACACTTTGGGGGTATCTATCTACAGATAAATATTAAGCCTGACAAAGTACTTAACGTCTAATATATTGCTTTCCTGCAATGTTAACTATGTTGAAGCACTTATTTGTTTATTATTTGTTTATTATTAAACTGATATTATACATATGTATTATACTCTTATGTATGTAGATAGTTTAAGAAATGTGCAGAATATGACAGTTTAATGGTGGAGGTATACACACATATTGATAGATGTCTTGTAATGTGCTGTTGAGGAACCTGTGACCCAGGTTTTTCATTCATTGCATAACTACACCGTAGTTGTGTATATGATATGTCAATAAACCTTTGAAAATCTTGAAATCTTCAAAGGGATGTGCAAAACAGCCATTATATACAGTTTTTAATTAACTATTAGTAGGGAATAACGAGTAATGAATATATCTTATTACTCGTTTCCATTCATGTCAATTGCAGATAAATGTTTAGTCTTCTCAAGCACCAACTATCAAATATCTCTCCTGATTGTTGGTACTTGACAATCAGGAGAGATATTTGATAGATCTTTTTTCAAAGGTTGATTTTTATATTCTATATTTCTATCACAGACCTTCTACTTTCCCCCTATGAAAGTATGTACTCTTAAACAATTGTAATCAAATATAACACATAAAAACAATAATTCAATAACGTGCTTTAACCACTAGGCGGTGCACACAAGGTACACACAGCCATAATAACTTTGTATTATTAGTGTAGGACACTTGTGTATGTACAACATCTGAAGATGTGTAGTTTTATTCATGCTTTCACATCATTTTACAGCATATTGCTATACTATTTCAGACTCAGTATTTACATTCTTATATTCAAAGAAAATCAGTAATATCTTTAAAAACTACAAGTCCTTTTATATCAGCTGTGCACCGTTATGGGGTAAATATAACCTATCTACGAATTAGATCAAATGTAAAAGTCAACCGAATTAGTGTTGATACTGCAAGGAGACGTATTGTGTGAAGAGAAATTGAAGATGTTGTTTAATTGTTGATATATTTATGATCCACGTCAAGTATTCAGTTTCGGCGGCATTTCTTCCAGTTTTTCCAAAGGTCTTCTCATCAGGGCTCTATAAATAAAGAACTACGGCAGATCTGTAATATTTAATGCAGCCGAACCGTGTATTACAATGCCGTTATGTGATGACTTTCAAAGAGAAAAGCAAGAACACTCTGAATTAAGTATTATTTTATTCTTTTAAAATGTTTTACGGATTTCATATCATTAGAACACCAAATCCCAGCATGCATTGCGGCTAATACATCCAATCAGCGAGCTTAAACCATAGCTGAGAATCTTGGGTAATTGCTCGAAATGCCTACGTCTGTTTCCGGTTATTTTTATTTTGAAATTCAGTTCCTGACGGACGCCAAAAAAGCCCGAGATTATGGAATTAAACACATTTTTTAAAATAAAAGCGATAACTGTGGCTTGATATTGAGTAAGAACATGTTTTTATGAACCACACAGCTTCCGGTCTTCCACGACCCGACGGGAGAAAAAGACGTGCTGCAGGCATGAAACACATTACCAGTAAAAATACATTGCTTATAAAATCGTGCTGTGCAACACGAAAAAAAGGGGAAAATCGTGTTGGTGAACACGAATCAATAGATTAAAAATCGTGTTGGTGAACACTAAATGCCATGAGACTGGGTTGGTCATTTAGATGCTTCTTATGAGACTTGTGTTTTGTTTTGGTAAAAATGGTTTGTATCGTCAGTTAGCTGAGATTATTCCCGTTAATCTGGTATAACACATTAATAGGTTCTTAAATATTAAGATCCCCTGAGACCAGTGGTGTAGTCTACTTTTTTGTAGTGGGTATTGTTACAACCCGGCTCCTGGGCTGCAACAAAACAAACAGGGAGGAGAGACGAAGGGTAAGAAATTATCAATTATTTATTTTCTTATAAACACCACTACTGATAGAACCAGCCACAGGTCCCCGAGGCTGGCACGGCAAGAGTGCCCAGAGGAGTCAGGGCGACGTATCCGGCTTGCTCCTCCTATATCCTTTTCAGCGTGGCTCACCCGGCAGGTGCGCCTCATCAGACAGATTGCAGCTGGGACCTGCAATCACACACAAAACACACACACAACAAGACGGCACCCCACGTGGTGTGGAGGGGTCGTCACACTCCCCCCCATGAGAAAAGAGTTCCCCCAAGACACCGTTAATTAACCAAATGGCCAAGAGCTCTTCTCCGATATTCCGGCGCGGCCAGAAAACCACTCTGGCCAGTCCCTTGACCCAGCCCCTGGAGGAACCCGGAATGTCCCTCCAGAAACCGCAACCTAGCCCCCGGCAACAAACCCAAGACCTGACCCCCAGGTCGCTGCCGAAATGGCCCACCCGTCCGACACGCGTGACATGATCCAACATGCCGAGACACATCTCTCCTCAACACAGGCCAAAAGAAATACTGCAACAGGTAACCACATGTTTTACGGACACCCCGATGTCCCGACTGCCCATGCGCTTTTCTGAGGACCTCCTCACGAAACCTGACAGGAACCACGATCTGATACACTGGCCCCCCAATGAAGCCTTTCCCACGTGACCACCACTTTCTGACCAGCAATCCCCCTTGCAGCTGACAACCACTGCTGACACCAACTCCATCGTCGTTGGAGAGAACCACCTCAAAAAACGGACTTAGGGAGATATCCGCTTTCTGCTCTATCACCAACTCACTGCGGGATACCGATAACAACAAGTCATGAATACCCACAGAATCTATCTCACTGACCTCTTCACCCTGCTCAGATCCCTCCTGTGCACGGCTCACAGCCCGGGTCACAGAGCAAGCCACCAACACTGCAGGAGAGCACTTGGCATTCTCCTCTGCCTTAACGATCACAGTGGGTGAAGATGACTGCGTGGTAGCCAGTGGACCCTCAGCCCACACATGCCTGCCAGCCAGGCCGTTACCCAGGATAACATCCACACCACCAATCGGCATTACAGGACGGACCCCCATGGCGACCTCACCCTGCACCAGACCAGAGTTAAGCACAACAGAATGCAGAGGAACAGGCACAACATTCATTCCCATCCCTCACATCCGGACAAAATCCCCAGTTCCAGATTTGTCCGAAAACGGTAATACAGAGCTCAGAATGTATGAGTCATACAATGCAGTGTCTCTCAAAATCTTTACCGGCACGCTGATATCACTTCCCACCAATGACACGTAACCGGTTGACACAAATGCAGAAAACACTGGGTCCTTCCACCCGGATGGCTCATTAATCTGTTGACAGGGAGAGATGACAGGTAACGGCACCACAGACACAGCACAAGCAGCAGAGTTAAACTGGCCTACACAGTTCCCCCTGCTAGTCTTAGCTTTCGGACAGTCAGCCTTCCAGTGCCCTCTCTCCCTGCAGTAATGACAGATTTCTGAATCACCCTGTGGCTGACCTCGCACCTCACCCCAGTGCGGATTAGCTTTTTCTTCCCATCTACCTCCTGCACGATACATACCCCCTTCATCCTGGGTCCTGAAGTAGCGACCGCCTCTGTGCGTTAGCACATAGTCATCTGCCAGAGCAGCAGCCTCTGCAGCAGTTTTCACCTTCCGCTCGCTGATATAAACCGCAATGTGGCCGGGCACAGAATTTTTAAATTGCTCCAACACCATCAACTCACACAATGCGACATATGTATCCACTTTCAAGGAGTTACACCACCTACCGAAAAAAGTAACCAGATCCCTGGCAAACTCAACATGTGTCTGCCTGTCAGACATCTCCCAGGACCGAAACTTCTGTCGATAGGCCTCAGGGACCAACTCGTAAGCCTTCAACACCGCAGTTTTGACCATCAGATACACTTTACTATCCGCCACCGTTAAAGCTGAATAAGCTTCCTGGGCCCTACCGGTTAGCACACACTGCAGCAATAAGGTGCCATTAGCATCTGACCACTCTCTGCTCTCAGCCACACGCTCAAACAAGGAGAAAAATGTTTCCGGATCTCGTTCATTAAACTGAGGCACAACCCGCAGATTACCGGCAACGTCAAAACATCCTTGAAGTGCTACAAGACAAATTAGCTTCAAACAAGAAACAAATTAACAAATAAGCTTCACCTCAATAAATGAGGGTTGAAAAAGCACTCAACATGTCCATACCGGGTTCACTGTGTTAGTCCACAAGCCCTGCAGATGTAGCCTTGTCAATGAGAACAGACAACTTGCTTGAAGACGTCACAATACTGTGAACTATTTTTTTCTGCATCGCTTTTGCTATGTGTTCTACAATTTTTGTGGAACTGTACCTTGAGTGCAGACTAGTGCCCATGTTGGCACAATTTTTTTCCTGAAGCTCAATGAGACTATCATGGTCAGTAAAAGGTTGGTTCATCTTCGCAAGATAGTATGCTGTTCTGAATACAGAATCAGTCTCTGCAAACACAGTCTCTGACACAGCTCTCACCAAATGTCCTACTAAATCCTGTCCATGTCACGGTTGAGTGAAGGAAGCAGGACCCAAGCGCAGATAACTTTGATAAACCTTTATTTCAAGGCTAAAATGGAACGAATACAGACAAACACAGAACACTCACCGGTGAAGTCCGTCACCAACAAAAGAAGCACCGACACTGAACACAGCACGAGACAAGACTAAATACAGGGAGGGATAATTACAAGACACAGGTGAACACAATCGGCAAACGAGACACAGGTGAGGAGGGAGGAGAAAAACACAAGAGCCACAGGTGAACACAATTAGCTAACGAGACACAGGTGAGGAGGGAGGAGAACACACAGGGACACTAACGACAGGAGGAAAACATGACAGAGAACAGTGAAAACACCCAAACCTAGACAGAACTGTGACAGAACCCCCCCCCTCAAGGGACGGATTCCAGACGTCCCTAAACCCCAACACAAAAATCCAAAAAAAATCCAGCAGGGTGGGTGGAGGGGGTCCGGAGGAGGGACGTATCCCTAGGCCACCAGGGTGGGTGGAGGGGGTCCGGAGGACGGGACTAAGCTGACCGCCCAGGAGCCCAGTAGGGGACCAGGAAGGGATCTCGGGCGGACGGCCCGGGGGCACGGCAGAAGCCGAGAAGGGGGACTCGGGCGGACGGCCTGGGGGCAAGGCAGAGTCCATGGTGGGGGTCTCGGGCGGACGGCCCGGGGGCAAGGCAGAGTCCATGGTGGGGCGTAGGCCACAGCGGGCGAACTCAGGGGGCCGAGCATGAGGGCGAAGGCAGCGGCAGGAAGAGTCAGGGGGCCGGGCTCGAGGACGAGGGCAGCGGCAGGAAGAGTCAGGGGGCCGGGCTCGAGGACGAGGGCAGCGGCAGGAAGAGTCAGGGGGCCGGGCCCGCGGACGAAGACCACGGCTCACAGAGGGTCGGGATCGAGGGCGAAGACCACGGCAGGAAAAGTCAGGGGGCCGGGCCCGAGGACGAGGGCAGCGGCAGGAAGAGTCAGGAGGCCGGGCCCGCGGACGAAGACCGCGGCTCACAGAGGGTCGGGATCGAGGGCGAAGACCAGACAGCTCCGGAGGCCGGGCAGGACCCGGTGTCGGCCGGACAGGAACCGGAGCCGGCGGGACAGGCTTCGGCAGGATCCCCCACGGAAGAGGACCAGGAGTTGGCAGGACCCCCAGCAGGAGAGTAGACGGCGGGACCTCCAACGGCACAGGACACAGGGTTGGCAGTACCCCCGGCAGGTGAGTAGACGGCGGGACCTCCAACGGAACAGGACATAGGGTTGGCAGGACCCCCGGCAGGAGAGTAGTCGGCGGGGCCTCCAACGGGACAGGACATGGGGTTGGCAGGACCCCCGGCAGGAGAGTAGTCGGCGGGGCCTCCAACGGGACAGGACATAGGGTTGGCAGGACCCCCGGCAGGAGAGTAGTCGGCGGGGCCTCCAACGGGACAGGACACAGGGTTGGCAGGACCCCCGGCAGGAGAGTAGTCGGCGGGGCCTCCAACGGGACAGGACACAGGGTTGGCAGGACCCCCGGCAGGAGAGTAGTCGGCGGGGCCTCCAACGGAACAGGACATAGGGTTGGCAGGACCCCCGGCAGGAGAGTAGTCGGCGGGGCCTCCAACGGGACAGGACACAGGGTTGGCAGGACCCCCGGCAGGAGAGTAGTCGGCGGGGCCTCCAACGGAACAGGACATAGGGTTGGCAGGACCCCCGGCAGGAGAGTAGTCGGCGGGGCCTCCAACGGGACAGGACACAGGGTTGGCAGGACCCCCGGCAGGAGAGTAGTCGGCGGGGCCTCCAACGGGACAGGACACAGGGTTGGCAGGACCCCCGGCAGGAGAGTAGTCGGCGGGGCCTCCAACGGAACAGGACATAGGGTTGGCAGGACCCCCGGCAGGAGAGTAGTCGGCGGGGCCTCCAACGGGACAGGACACAGGGTTGGCAGGACCCCCGGCAGAGGGCTAGTCTGCGGGACCTCCAACTGGACGGGACATGGGGTTGGCAGGACCCCCGGCAGAAGACTAGTCTGCGGGACCTCCAACTGGACAGGACATGAGGTTGGCAGGACCCCCAGCGGAACCTCCAACGGTACAGGACATGGGGTTGGCAGGACCCCCGGCAGAAGACTAGTCTGCGGGACCTCCAACTGGACATGAGTAGGGGCTTGAGTGGGGACTCGAGAGAGGGCTTGAGAGGGAACTTGAGAGGAAACTGGAGAGTGGACTCGAGAAGGAACTCGAGAGGTAACTCGAGAGGGGACCTGAGAGGGGACTTGAGAGGGGACCTGAGAGGGGACTTGAGAGGGAACTCGAGAGGAGACCTGAGGGGAAACTTGAGAGGTGACTCGAGAGGGAACTCGAGAGGGGACTAGAGAGGGGACTTGAGAGGGAACTCGAGAGGAGACCTGAGGGGAAACTTGAGAGGTGACTCGAGAGGACACTGGAGAGTTGACTTGGGAGGTGACTCGAGAGGACACTGGGGAGTTGACTTGAGAGGGGACTCGAGAAAAGACTCGAGAGGGAACTCGAGAGGGGACCTGAGAGGGGACTTGAGAAAAGACTCGAGAGGGAACTTGAGATGGGATGAGGGAAGGGACTAGAGAAGTGACTCGAGGAGGGACTTGAGAAGTGACTAGAGGTGGGACTGGAGAAGGGACTAGAGAAGGGACTAGGACAGCTGGGGCCAGAGCTAAGGCTGGAACCATGGCTGCTGGGGCCAGAACTGGGGCTGGAACCATGGCTGCTGGGGCCTGTACTGGGGCCGGAACTATGGCTGTGTGGGCCGGTTCTGTAGCCGGAACCATGACTCTTGGGGCTCGGATTGCTAGCCTGGACTTGCGACTCCTTCTCCTAGAAGCCGCCTGAAGGCTCCGTGGACCTCCAAAAGCCAGCCGAGTTCCAGAAAACGCCTCTTGGACAGGAGCAGGAACTGGGGCGGAAGCACTGGTTGACTCCAGACGGAACACACCGAGACGTTTATAGTCCGCAGGCTGGAAATCACACGCCCAGATGAAGTTCAACATCCAGTCAGGTAAGAACACCAAGTCCGGTTTCTCCATAGCCAACCGGTGCGCCTCTACCAGAGCGGCCTCCTTCTGCCGAACACTGGACGCTCCCCTCCACCAATCATAGCAGCAAGCCAAAGCAAATGAAAAATGCTGTAATTCCACCTCAAATGGGTCATCTGCTGGGTCCATCTCTGGTCGGTGCTTTCTGTCACGGTTGAGTGAAGGAAGCAGGACCCAAGCGCAGATAACTTTGATAAACCTTTATTTCAAGGCTAAAATGGAACGAATACAGACAAACACAGAACACTCACCGGTGAAGTCCGTCACCAACAAAAGAAGCACCGACACTGAACACAGCACGAGACAAGACTAAATACAGGGAGGGATAATTACAAGACACAGGTGAACACAATCGGCAAACGAGACACAGGTGAGGAGGGAGGAGAAAAACACAAGAGCCACAGGTGAACACAATTAGCTAACGAGACACAGGTGAGGAGGGAGGAGAACACACAGGGACACTAACGACAGGAGGAAAACATGACAGAGAACAGTGAAAACACCCAAACCTAGACAGAACTGTGACAGTCCACCCTTCTCCGTGAGCTCCTGGGCTATTTTGTGTGCTCTGGACGTCTCATGTCGTCTAATCTTGTTTCTCAAAGAGGCCAGAGATGTTGATCTGCTTGAATCTGAGGACTGGATCTTAAAGTGCACCCACTCCTCAGACATAGACACTCGTTGTTCTGAAGGACACCGGTTGATTTTGTAGCGCTGCAAAGAGCACAACCTGGAAATAAACAAAACCATGACTAATTAGCATAATACACGTTTTTACCAATAACATCTGCAGAAAAGAGCCAAGATTTACTCAATAGTATTTAATAAACTGCTTACAATATTTACATCATGGCTAGCATGGAAATCAGATAAAATGAGAAAAATGTTCCACTTTTCAATAGCTAATTATTTGACAACTACTGATAACTAACATATAGTAATGTAATGGTGCAAATGTTTTAAATGCACTTTTAACATGACCATGAATTAACTCTCATTTGCATAGTCATTGACTTTATGAATTTCTGTTGTTCAGATCAGCTTTCCTTTGCATGTGTGCTGACATTTACCTAACTTTCTGTCCCTCCACTCTAACCAAGGATGCCTGTTCTTAAATTCCATAGCCTGACTTTCAGTCCACAAGGCTGGCCAGGAGCTCTCATCTGTGACCGAAACAAGGAGATAATATAAACATTGTGTTCTGTTTATGACTGCACACACACACACACACACACACACACACACACACACACACACACACACACACACACACACACACACACACACACACACACACACACACACAAGCTACACACACACACACACACACACACACACACACACACACACGCAGTATCTCGCTCCCTTTCTCTTCCATTGATCCACCACACTAACGTTGAACAAGTTAGCTAGCAAGTTAGCTACAGTACGTTAATGATAACCATGCTAATTTCACTTACCGGGTACATTTGCGGTAGCGCCGGGCTCGTTCTCTGTCACCTTTAGGACAGCCGCCTGACCTGGCTCTTCTTCTGTAGTGGTAATAGGGGAAAACTTCAAAAAACATTGAAATATTGTCGTCTGTTTTCGTTTCATGTTTGCTTCCTGTTTAGCGCTCCGGGAACTTGAATGGTGGACGGATCAAATTCTGATAATGTTAGAGAAACGTGGGGTTTGTCAGAGCCGAACAAAGTGTGTTGCTGTTGCTTAGCAACAGGCCACAGGCGACGGAAGCCCCAGATGTCCAAAAGTATTAACACAGAAGAGGCGAAAGCGTGAAAGCGCAGTCACAAAATGATGTTGTTACGTATCATCGCTCATTTTAAGAGGGTATACGGAAATCACTGGCATTTTCTAGGGGGTATACGGCGTATACCAGCGTATCACGTAGACTACACCACTGCCTGAGACACAGTGTCGTGAAAAAAAACCCGAAAGTATCCGCCGGCGGGGACCTTCGGGTTTAACAGGCTAAAGGAAATAAAACGAATGTGTTGTGTTATATTAGCTGTACAATTTACCACCAGGGTTAGGAGGGTTACTTTGTAAATGTAATCAGTTACTGATTACTGAATAAATGCCTCTGAAAGTAATCCGAATACAGTTACGTGTCTTAAAAAAGCGTAATCAGATTACTTTTAGATTACTTTTGGATTACTTGCTTTTTCCATCACAGATGGGTATGTTTTGGTGAACAGGAGACACAAAAAGCAAAAGGAAACTAAACGTGTTTTTACTGTTTTAATGGCTTATCAAGAACACAACTGAAACATCACATCTGAAACGATGTAACAACATAATACACTTTTTGGGGATGCAGCTTGGGATGTGAGGAGTGAGGGATACGGCTTAGAACGGGCGTGTCACCTTCTGTCCTGCCAGTGTTGGCAGGACATGAATTAAAATGTCGAACTCGGACTTCATTTTAAGGACATTTCGGCCAGGGGTGTAGAGCTATATTTGTTTAAGCACCGGATTGGCAAAACAGGAGACTCTGTGTCTGCCTTGTTCTATTAATTCATGTCCGTGACACTCACAGTATCTGCTGCCCACAGCTGTTTTATAGAAGGAAAACCTCCTTCACTTCATGAAATCTCTGCAGCACCAGGAGGCAGCCTCTGAGAAGACGAGCGCGCAGTACCTTTCACGCACCGCCTTCGCTGAGTTAACCTTCAGAATCATAAGGCTAAAGAGCGACCGTGGGCTGATGTGTTTTAACCACACACCTCTACACACACACGACTTAAACGCAGATTTTTGTTCCTCCATGTTTCGTTGTTATTGTTTCACTGAGTGGACCCGCCCCTTTATTTTCAAACGCACCCTTTTTTGGTCCATCTGCAGCGGTAATAGGTTTTGTGCGCTGTGATGAATCGGCTGTACCTTTAATAATGAATATTAAATGTTGTGAGGAAATCTTTCCACCAATAATTCCAATAAGTAATCCAAAATGTATTCACTTCAGGTTTACGAAAGTAACTGTAATCAGATTACTCGTTATTCAAATGTAACGCGAGCTGAATACAGTTACATGATTTTTGTATTCTGATTACGTAACGCCGTTACATGTATTCCGTTACAACCCAACCCTGTTTACCACATATGGTGTTCTTAGTTTCCATACCTCCTGTGTTTTACGTGCGACTTAACAATTATTGGCAACCTATAGAAAAGCAAAACAGCGTCAGTTTAAAGTAATTCTGTCCTTCTGCTTACTGCATCATTTATTAGAATACATTGAATAACAAGAGAACATAATCGAGGGGTGATCAATAACATTTCCGTATTTATTTATTTCTCCAAGTTATGTTTTTGTGTGCACTGAGGAGTCTCAAACATGTGTTTGTTTAATCATTTTAAGATTGGCTTTAATTCTTCATATATGATAAATGAGAGGTAACATTCTATTTATGGTATTATTTCCACATATTTCTCTCCATTCTTCCTTCTGCCAACGGTGTCGCAGTTTCTCGTCTCTCCCGTTGTTGTGCTTAGTGCGTAGCCTACGCATGCGTCAGAGTTTGCGTGGAGGATTGCACATTTTCCCGTCATGTTTATTTTTTATAAATCGCAAACATTACATAGAAACTGGCGTAAGCCATCTTCTGAGCGTACGCACCGTTTATAAATGAGGCCCCAGGTGCGACATAAAACTTCAAATTCAACCCAAAGTGCTGCGGAGGCTGAAGGAAATGACTTGGAACACTTCAAGTTAGTATTAAAGGCATAAAAAGACAGAAATGTATAATTCTTTCTTTAATAGAAATGTTTCTTCTGCCCGTAAAGTGTCCAAACCGGGCTTGTCTGGATAAGCGCATTTTTAAAACATAGTCATTGTCCATGCCGGTTTCAGTTGGGTTATTTATCACAGTTGCTCCAATCAGATCGGTCTCCTCCATTTTGTAGATTATTTACGACATTTGAATCCACATCAAAACATCAGCAAAATCTGGCTTACTTTGAGCATGTGTTTTAAACAGTTTAATGCCTTTGTGAATTGTTTCCACTTGCTCCGTCCTTTAATTTCTTCATACAGCGGGAATCCAAATGAATTAATCCTGAGTCCAACAACCATCAAAGTCACTCCAATAGTGCTCCTTAATTACGCTTTCTTCCTCCTTTAACAACATACTTCATTCATCCAGTTTGTGACAGTAGTTGTTGCATTTTTGAGACTTTTAAACTTTAATTACCGCTGTTGTGCGCCCCCACACACACACACACAAGGGGTGGGGGCGCATCTTCCAACAGGAGTCATTTGGGGGGGCTCTTGGGAAAAAAGGTTGGGAACCCCTGTTTTACAGCATCCATTACTGGAGGAAACAAGGATTTAAAGAAAATAAAAAACAATTATCCAAAGAATTCAAAAATGTAACTAAGATTACCCTGATTATATTGTATTGTTTATTTATACCTTAAACTGTACAGTTAAATAATATTAAGATTAAAAGTTGACATTTAACTCACATAATAGTTTACATTCTGTATAATGCAATGTTTTTAAATGAACTAATTCATTTTAATGACATTTTGCACCATTTATACTGCATTCTTCGATTTGTAACCTTGGTTACAACAAGAATATTTTAACAATAAACGTCCAACTTTTTAAGGATTTGTTTATTATCTCTGGGAGGTGGCTTTATGGTTGCAAAGTCGTTCTGTTAACTATGATTAGTAGAACAAAAATTAAACGTCACGAAATATTAAGTGCCAAAATGAGCATGTACTAAACATGTAATGCTGGAAAGGCTCATCCATACAGTGGGTGTTTCTCAATCTCGAGGATGCTGGCTTGGTAGTCGCGTACTTCCAAGTCACTTCCTTCAGAAACTAAGCAAGTATGCTTCCAAGCCACGGCTTCGGAAAACGAAAAAGAATGGAACAGGCTAACAAGTGTGCCACTCTCTCTAACGGTTTCAACATAAACTGTACCGAAAATAAATATCTCACGACGTCTATCTAATTATGAACTTGCTTTACTTTCACGGAACACATGTTTGGTGATAACAAATGTAACAAAGTAACATATTTACCAACACATGTTCTACGCCACTACATACTTACATTTAAATGTGTGCTGCGTCGGTTCAGCCATTCTCTGCAAGGGTTTTTGAAATTGGTCTGTGCGCAAAGCATTGTGGGGATTTTAAGGACGCAAAGTCTACCCATGTGCAGCCTCGAAATTTCCCCCAAACCAAGGATGCGGCCTCGGTGGAATTCCAAGTATGCTGGAGATTGGAACAGTACTTCGGTGGCACTCGATGACGTAGCATCCTTGAAATATTGGCTTGGAAGCCAGTATCCTCGAGATTGAGAAACGGCCAGTGTCTTTAATGGTTGCATGTATGCAGATGGTAGTGGCACTGTGTTAGAATGCAGGGGAAGGATAGCCATTCATCCTCTCATTTAACATCACTTTAAGCGGTTTTAGATGTGTTTACTTGTCAAAGAAAATGGGTGCAGCAGAACAAAATAGAACTATTCTAAAAAGTTATTATACCTCCAAAAGAACTGAAAGGATTGAAGAAGACACGAACAATAACCAATACAAATAAGCGAGTAGAGTTTGGAATAGATACTGTCATTGTGCTGTTTTTCTGAGATGTCCCCTGTCATGTAGAGTAATGAGCTCTATTTTTGAGGAGGGCTTAAGCGAAGGAAAACAACTGACTTGCCCCAGGGCTTGTGCACTAAACAACAGCTCAGTTTGTTCTCTCTTTCATATTCTCATTATATTCTCTGTTGAAGCCCATTCTGCCATTGTTCAGTTGCTGCATATAAAAATAGACAACAGCGTGTAGAATAGAGAAGTGTTGCTCAGTGCTTATTGTTATTGCTACAGTGGATGCAGTGCATCATGGGTATTGCATCCATTGTGATTAGGCCTTTGAATGTAATTGCACGTTTGTATTGTTCTCCCTGCAGATGGGACAAATCAACCCCACTGTCAGACTGTATGTGGTCACTCTAGACGGCAGCTCCCTGACTACAGAGCTGAGACCTCCTGACAGCTTTGAAAAGAGGTATGATTACACACACATTCAGAATCACCATCAGAATACATTTTTACAGCAAGTAAAGAGCCAAAGAAAGCTTGATATTAAATAAGAGGCTTGCATATAAATATTAAAGATACAAGTAGAAGTTACAACATTTACAAAATATACATCCAGTACCCGTAACAGTTGTGAGCTAGCAGCCAGGTGAGAGTATGTAAAGGTACATATTGCACAAATACATATTTATTGCAGAAGACGAATTGAATGATCTAACTAAGGGGTGCCATTAAATATATAATATTTATGAATACCATTTATATTGCAGATAAGAAGTATTTCGCAACAGGGGTGTTATAGTATTTGTTGTTATATGTGTGGGGCGTCTACCAGGGTGATTGTAAAGTCTGATGCTGCAGGAAGGACGGACCTTAGTAGTATTTTGTATTAGTTAGTGCTTGTGGTGGAAATTCCACACTTAATCACCTTCTGGTAAGAAAATAACAAATATACAAGCTTAAACCAAAGTGGTGTTATTAATTATAGAGTTATAGCATTTAACAGAATAAATCATATTTCCTGCTGGAAAGGACAGATAACCCTGCACCAATGTGTGCTGAACCCTTCTCTTGCGTTTCGGGTCAAAAGTGACCGAATGACTTTTATTTTAATCATAAATATTGTGTTTTTCATCCAATTGCCTCAGTACCTTATGTTATCCTCCACACTAGGCCTCTGAACATATACACTTTATGATCACCACTTGCATTGAATTTGGAGTGATTTATTCAACAGTGAAACACCCTTGACGTTTTCGGTCAGATTTGACCGCCATAGAAAATGAATGGGTTTGAGTGTATTATGTTCATCCTGCAGATGGAAAACATCTATACGAACACACACACACACACACACACACACACACACACACACACACACACACCACACACACACACACACACACACACACACACACACACACACACACACACACACACACACACACACACACACACACGTTACGGGAACCTCTTCCTTTCTCGCGCTGTATGATACAATGTATCATACCTTCTCACAGGTGCAGCACTGTGCCCCTCGAGAAACACAAACCTCTCACTTTCTCGCGCTAAATGCGCCTTCCTTACTGGCTCTCAAGCAGTTATATTTGTGCCTTGCTCACATTTGTCTCATTGACACAATGAGCATGCGACCGATTAGGCGATTTTCTGTACGAGGGGCTCTGGACACATTTTTTTAACCAGATGAAGAGGAGATTGAACCAGATGAAGAGGAGATAGAGGAAGATGTCTCAGAAATGGAAGACAACAGTGATCCAGACTATGAGCCTACAACAGACCAGGAAGAGGCACCTGAGGGAGAGGCCCCTGAGGGAGAGGAGGGAGAGGCCCCTGAAATAGAGGAGCCTGAGGTGACATTCCACAATTTTGCATTGCCAACTATGTGTGTGAACACACGTGAACACACAAACACACACACACACACACACACACACACACACACACACACACACACACATGTTCTGTTATGGTATATTTCTCTTTCAATAAATGTTCATTGAGGAAAATAGTATCAGTGTCTTATGTTAAATTCATCACAGTGAATGCTGAACTTGATGGGCCCACCGGTGGGTCCGGACCATGACATGAAACACTGGCTTACTTGTATCAAATCAATACATCCCATACATCATTGGAACGGGAAAAATCTCAGCTACAACACCAATTAAATCATTTCCATCTCCAGTAAACACAGCCTACATGGCAAGCATTTTTATAATATACAGTAATGTAAAATAAGCACTATCTTTGAACTTACTGCCAAAAATAATATGAAATTCACCCCTGGTGTCATTCTGTCTACCATCCCTTGACTCTACTTGCTTGGACTGTTCAAATGAACCATCAAAATTGGATAAGGGGTTCCAGAGATATCACTGTGCAAAACACACCGGTCAATTTTGACCGAAAATAGCATGGGAAGGGGGGTATGACCTAACGCAAGAGAAGGGTTAAGAAATCTGACCCTGTTACACATAAATGCAATGTTATTTATACAGAGAAGACAAAAGGGGGGGGGGGGGGGGGCAGCTAGGAATCCACCATCCAGTCCCAAGAAGGGTGTGGGGCAGACAGAAGGGGAAGCACAGCATGTTAATTACAACCCTAACATCCATATGATAATTGTCTGACAATGGTCAGGGTGACAACTTTCTGTCTGAGAACATTTCATAGCCAGGAAACCTTCATAGATATTGAATCACTGTAAATTCCCATTATAGTGCTCACTGATTAGTATAACTATGTGTTTTCCCAGTGAGTACTACGTCACCATGGTGAAGTGGGTGAGGCTGGACAGGCTGAGTGTGCGCTGGGTGAACCGGGCTCAGAACATGTCCATACTGTCCCTGTGTGATGTCACAACGGGGGACTGCACCAAGGTCAGGAGATTTGAATGTTGATAATTGTTTAATCACAATGAATGATAGAAGTTTTGCACTGACTTGATCTTCCCAACTCAGAAACACGTGATGACTTCAGAGAAGTGGCTCGATCGTCAGGTGAGTGTTCAGAGGGGCTCCATTATCTTTGATAACCCTTTTTATTAGTCTATGAATGAACTGTTTAAGGCAGGGGTTCCCAACCTGTATTGTGCCAAGGACCGGCAGATACATTAAAACAGAATCGCGGACCGGTTTTTAATTTGAATCTTTACTCACCAGCAGGTAGCAACAGAGACTAATTGTATGTGTCCTTTTTTGTTTTTCGGAAAAACAGAAAAACGGGAAACCAAAAAATAGCTCTACACCCCTGGCCGACATGTCCTTAAAATGAAGTCCGAGTTTGAAATATATCTCAAATAATGTCTGCACTGCCATTTCCCCACATAAACATAACAGTCTGCAATTAAACGGTTGTCTCCTGTGCGCTCCTCTTCCTACTTGGCGCACCAGTAACTTTCTCGTGCGAACGAGAGGCTGAGACCATGAGCCGCCGAATCCCTCGGAACATCATAAAAGCCATTTTCAATGGTTTTCTGGTGAAAGATTAACTAGGCTACTGGATGAAATAATATGACTGGTATAGGTGCAAAAAACACTTTTTGAAAAAAACATTATGATAAAATATTTTTATATATTTATAATTCTGCAAATATTACGATAAACTCACAGCTATTTTGCGGCCCAGAAGGGTTGGGCATCTATTCTCATAATGCACTGGGACCAAGGCCGGATTAGTACCTCCAGGGGCCCCTGGGCACTGAGCACTCATGGGCCCCCCCCCCCCAACCCACGTACCAACAAGTAACACCACGCCTACCAAATCCTACCAACATGACTAAGATTTAGAATTTTCAGTCAAAAGCAGGGACACAGCCACATAGTTCAACCAAAGTAGGTATAGCCTTTTGCCCTTTCAGTCAAAAATCACAAGACAAAGATACAATGGATAAGATCTCAAGACAGTGTATGGCTCAAGAAGGCCTAGGTAATATCAATCAAAACCTCAGAGCAGCACCCCACTTAATGCCAAAATATGACTGGCTGGCTGTACAAGAACACGAGGAGTTATATCAGTCACAAACATTGAGAGTTGCAAAAGTAAAATATGTAGTGAAATTGTGTGGTTGCTCAAGCGTGGGGCTGTGATTCGGCTATACACCACCGCCGTGTAATAATAAAGTTGAGCGCATACATAGTGAGACCTACAGTACAGAGACCTACAGTAATTTGACCCTATAGAAAAGCTCATTTCAAACAATGTACAATGAGTGAGGTTGCGCCCGCAAAAAAAAATTAAATATATACTTTTTATCTTGTCACTGAGGGCCCTCTTTGCTCAAGGGCCCCTGGGCACTTGCCCAGGTTGCCCATATGGTTAATCCGGCCGTGACTGGGACACACTGGTCGGACTGGTAGCACTAAATGTGTGTCTGCGCTAGCCTGCGCCGCTGAATTAGTTTGCATCAAAAAGTCAGTGGCAATCAAGTTCAAAGTTGAAATGATCTGATTGGGAGTGCTCTGCACCGCTGAGGGAGCGCGTCGGTGCAGTTGGGCCGTGGGACCTCTGCTGATGTGAATGCAACCTAACATGTTGCCACTGTTAGCTAGCTTACATTCCCTCGGATAATTTTGTCATGTAAGTTTTCTAATTAAGAGCGGAAAGTGAACTTATTTGAACAATTAGAACGACACCGCATTTTGGAAAAATTGAGAAACACTGGGTTAAGGACAATGTTAGTGTTCAAAGGGAAAGTTTTCTGAATCTAAAATAACAGCCAAGAGTAAAAAAAGAATTGCAGTAAAATAAATCCATCAAGAGCTACTTAAGAGTAGAGCAGATCAGAAAACAGGGAGGTGTTTTAATCAAACTATGATGTATTAAAGAGGCAGCACTTTATGGGTGTTCCCTTTCCTGTAGTGTGTTCTATATGTAACTGTGCATGTAAATGGTCTGCAAAGGCTAACATCCCTGTGTTCCCTCCAGAGGGAGGTTCACCAGAGGGTGAAAAGAGGTGCTGCAGCACAGGCAGTATGAGACAAATAAAGAGCTTTTTGAACATTAAAGCATGGAGACATGTCACAGGAGAGACACTACATACTGATATACACCTGAACATCAGCAGGAGAGGACTCTTTAAAGTAGAGACACTACATACTGATATACACCTGAACATCAGCAGGAGAGGACTCTTTAAAGTAGAGACACTACATACTGATATACACCTGAACATCAGCAGGAGAGGACTCTTTAAAGTAGAGACACTACATAATGATATACACCTGAACATCAGCAGGAGAGGACTCTTTAAAGTAGAGACACTACATAATGATATACACTTGAACATCAGCAGGAGAGGACTCTTTAAAGTAGAGACATACTGATATACACCTGGACATCAGCAGGAGAGGACTCTTTAAAGTAGAGACATACTGATATACACCTGGACATCAGCAGGAGAGGACTCTTTAAAGTAGAGACACCACATACTGATATACACCTGAACATCAGCAGGAGAGGACTCTTTAAAGTAGAGACACTACATAATGATATACACCTGAACATCAGCAGGAGAGGACTCTTTAAAGTAGAGACACTACATACTGATATACACCTGAACATCAGCAGGAGAGGACTCTTTAAAGTAGAGACACTACATACTGATATACACCTGAACATCAGCAGGAGAGGACTCTTTAAAGTAGAGACACTACATACTGATATACACCTGAACATCAACAGGAGAGGACTCTTTAAAGTAGAGACACTACATACTGATATACACCTGAACATCAGCAGGATATGTCTTCTCATGTCAAACTACAGAAGCTAGAAAGCAGCCTGTAGCTTTTTGAACTTATGACATGAAAATGTGTTTTACATTTTTATTTAACCCACTAATACAAGCATTTAACATGCAACTGTTTCTGGTTCCCTGTTCCAGGAGCTTGTTGTTCTACAAAGCAACAACTATTAATGGCAGTTTCTATCATTTTTTCCCAGAATGAAGAGCCAATATTTTCCAAGGATTGTACAACATTCTTCATCACTTTGCCATTAAAACAAGGTGGCCACGGGACATTCAACCACATCACCATGATCTCTAACCAAGTAAAACTACTACTAACTTTGAATGAAATGAATCCATTTATTGAGGTGCTTTAACTGTTAAATGAGTATTTCTTCTTTTAGTCCTCTTATCTTTCCCAAAGGCCTTTAAATTATTAATACTGTTCATATGATTCTATTTTCAATGATATTCTTACTACATTTACTGAAACACCAGTGGATTAGGTATAACTGAATGAGAGTTGTACATTAGATGAACCGGAGGCTCTGCAGACTCATTTCATCTCTCCAGAGATAATGAGTGGAACAAGAGTTTGAGAAAGTAAGAGCTGGGTGAAATTAAAGAAAACCTCAGCATGTAGGGCATGTGATGTTAACCTGCTGTGCTGCTCCTCAGTCTGAAGGTCAAGAGGTCAACCTGCACCACCTGACTTCAGGAAGCTGGGAGGTGTCTCACATTCTGGCCTATGATGAGAACACACACTCAGTGTAAGCAGCAGTTATTGACACCATACAACACAAAGTGGTATATTTATGGTATAATCCAATATAAACTTGGGAATAAAAGGTTCATTTGATGTTTTTCAGATACTTTCTGAGTTCAGAGGAAGGGTCAACCCAACAACAATTATACAGGTAATATATCCACATACATTAGATATGGAAAAAGTATTATGTAAATATGTTTTTATGTCTGTTTCACGTATACATTAAGGACCACAGACACAGGATGTCTCTCCTAGCTTCATGTATACTTAAATTCCATACATTAAAAACACATTTTAATTGGGTTTGTCTTATCCTGCCGGCTAGAAACACACTGATTGTGTGAGAAGATTTCAATCAGCTTCTCTCATCCTCACAGAGTCTCCACTGAGGACCCGTTTCATAAAGAGTGCCTCTCCTGCGCTCTCTTCAAATCAAAGTGCTCGTACTACGACGCCTCCATCAGCCCTCAGTATCAGAACGTCCTGCTGAACAGCAGAGGTACCACTGTGACCGGCTGTGACATCATCACTGTGTGACACCAACTCACAGCAGCTTCTACTTTGATTCACTTTTAACACACTCACATTGGTCATTTTGTCACAAAGGCAAGGCAAGCCACTTTTATATAGCAATTCAAAGTGCTTTACAAAAATGAAAGACATTAAGAGCATAAAACACATTATAAATATTAAAAAGCTAAGATAATAAAACATGAATAACACAGGTACATAAACAAAAGTTATAGTGCAGTGGAAGATGTGAATACACAAAGGTTAAATCATTAGTAAATACTCTTTGTACCTTTATTATGTTCTGTATGAGTGTTCTCCATTCATCATGTTTGCTAAGTTGATTCGATGTATCACATGTATTTATTCATGCAGGCTGAAATATTATTTTAGCTAAATATATCTTCTGTCTTTATCTCACATATAAGAGTTCTAACAGAAAATTATAATTACATACACATGTACAATCTGCAGCCTATTGCCTCGTCAATTTATGATATGTTCTTATTTTAAATGTCTTCAGGTTCACTGTCTCAGAAACACTTTACATCTTTGATAAAAATATGTGATACAGTTTCATTTTTTCCCTCCAGGTCCTGGAATACCCAGAACTACTTTTCACAGACTGAGTGATATGACCAGTAAGTACTCAGTACTAAGAACCTATTTACTGTTTAGTTATTTTACCAAATTGCATTAGGTATAGTTATGTATTATAGATGCAAATGTTTTGAGCATGAGTATGCCAAAAAAGAGAATTAATCAAATGTTGGGAAATTGAGCGACTAAAATCAGCTGAGAAAAAGCGCTAAGTCAACAGAAGATGTTTACAGAACCTATGACCCCAACCCTTCCCCCACTCACACAGGCTCACCATTGGAAGTTACTTTTTTATTCTCATCATATCACATCTTTAGTTTCTATGCTGATTTGTACTTTGACACTTGACATATACATGTTTTCATCATTTCTCAACAGCTTATAGGCTAGCAGGAAATGAAAAGAATAAGTGATTCAGAACTCTCCATTGTTAGTGTTGCAGCTTCCAGTTTTCTTCAAACTAAAGTAGTTCTAATTCTGGCCCTTTTGTTCACAGATTACAAGACTGTTGAGGCCAACACGGTACTAAGACTTGCTCTCAAAAACAGGAGAATGCCAAAGTGGGAAAGAAGAATTGTACAAATCAACAACTTTGGTATGACATTGCAATCATATTTAACAATGCACAAGACTTTAATATGTGTATTTTATTCTTTACCTTGCTCCATGTTATCATTATTACTACCACTATCACCATGTAACATCCAAATCGTTGTTATCTTTATTCTTTTCTACATTACAGAGTTATAAAACGGGCTTTGAAGAACCAACTTTATGTTCAAATTCAGTAGTGCAACCCATCATATAACGGCTAGATATACCATTACATACTCTAGGTCGTCCTCAGACGAGCCCTCCATCGTCGCTTCCAGTCATCCCGGTTCTCCATACATCTGGCCAGTTCATTGGTACTTTGTGCTCCTGCGTCGTGCTTGAGTACGTCCACGTATGTTTGTGCGGGACGTCCTCGTGACCGATGCCCGTGTGTTGGTTCCCACAGCACCAACTTGCCGGCTGGCAGCTCTTGATGCCTTTGGCAATGTCCTGCTAGTCTCATTCTCCTGGCTGCAATTTTCTCGCTCACCCTTGGTATTCCCTCGTACAGGATGTTGTTGGTTAAATGTACACTCTTGCTGATTAAATACTGCTCGCAACATTCTGGTGTAGCATCCGTCTAGAGACTTTTGCAGGGTTGGCTTCAGGGTCCAGCATTCACTGCCATAGAGGAGAACAGACTCTACCGTTGCATAGAAGAAGCTGAGTTTGATTTGACGGGGGAGGTTGGAGTTCCATACACTGGTCATGCCGTTCAGGGCCCTCCATGCAAGTGCCTTCCTCACCTTAAGATCTTGCTCGGTTGAGTTGACCCATGAGCCCAGGTACTTGAAGTCCTTGACTTCTTTAAGCACAGTGCCTTCTTTGTTGTCAGAGGTGGATGTTCCGGTAAGATGTTATAGGTAATAACCAGTTCTCGAGTTGAGGGGGGATGAGGGGGGAAGGCATCCCCCCTGAAATAAAAACGGTCAAAATCATCCCCCTTCTAAAAATGCCATTCCCCCTTTCCATCCCTTTCAACATTAATTTTGCGCATTTTGAGTAAAATACTGTGGGCGAGGGAGCACGCACACACGCAATGACATTTTTACCAAGTCACTGACGCTATACTATGCGAGTGCCCTAGAGGGCGCCAGAGCGCTGTGATGCACCTGTTTGATCGATGCCAGAAGCGCAGGTAACGGTCATCACAATGGCCAAGCGACCAGGAGGACAACGCGATCTGAGGGACTTCATATTTAAAAATCAAGAGTCAGTAATCTTAGTCATTACTCACTACTTTAGTCACCAAAGGTGGAATCTATGGACATAAGCAGCAATAACAACTTAGTTTGGAGTTATACGTTTTTCTCTCGTGTTAGCTGGTAAGACTCAAAACTGTTGATGAAATGATACCACCAGCACCAGAAGAGCTGAAACCCCTCCTTCAAGCAATGAACACTCTGGTCATCTCCACAGCTGAGTGTGAACGTGGGTTTAGTCTTAGTCAGATGAACATTTTAACCTCAACTCGAAGCTCCCTAGAGGTAAAAAGCATGTCAGCCTTGCTTTTCATCAAGTGTTGGCCCTCCACTGAACAACCAGAGGTATGTCAAGTCTTGTCTTCAAAGCCATTGCTTAGCTAACAATCTGAAATTAAGAGCCAGACAAATTGAGACCAAAAAGCATGATTATGAAAATCTTTGGAAACTTCTATGAGATGGGGGAGAGTGGAGTAGGCAGCCATTGACAACATTGGTCCTATTTTGTATTATCTGTATAATCTTTTAATATATTTTCATATTTTGTAAACAATTTCAATTTGCACTTAATGCCCTGTTAAAAAAAGTAACATTGGGAATGTTAACATAACATATTTGTATTTGAACTGCAATAAAATGATGACGGATACATTTTTTTCCTCACATTTTAATTTAATTAATTACGATACAAATGTAACCCTTTAGATACCAGTTTTGATCGTATACTAGTAACTGCATTTTTGAAAAAATACACTATAATTCAATATTCTAAAAACTATTTTGACTTTATTATTAGTATAATCAGCTGATCCATCTGAATAATAAATGAGGGACTGTTAACCTACAAGATGTGTACCATATACTTCCATTATAACCACATTTTTAAATTAAAGTGAAAAAAAGATTTTGCACTAATTGTCCTCTGCATTTGACCCTAAATGTTAGTGGTGCCATGACAGCCCGGGGACCGACTCTAATTCTGAGGTGCCTTGGTCGAGAGCAATGAAAGGAGTATCTGAACATCCATAACATGCATGTTGTTTTAGGAGTATAATAATTATCTTTATGCTGGTTGGTCTCCCACCCTCGGCGGGTTATCAGCACAAATTATGTCCCCATATGATAAAATCCACCATCCCCCCTGATTTTTTTTTACAACTTGAGTACTGGTAATAACCTCAGTTTTCTTGGCGTTTAGCCTCAGGCCAACCTTGGCACACTCTGACTCCACTCTGTTCAGGAGTTCCTGTGCTTGCTCCACGCTGTCGGAGAGCAGGCTGATGTCGTCCGCATAGTCCAGGTCTGTCAGGACTACTGTGGGGTGTCGTCTCGACCTCCTTGGTGTTAGAGTGAAGCCAAGATCCTGCTCTCGTCCACTGATGGCCTTCCTGAGCGCGTAATCCAGGACCATGATGAAGAGGAAGGGGGCCAGGGTGTCCCCTTGCATTACCCCAGCCAGGATGTCAAACTCCTCGCTGTTGCCGTCTGGGGTCACCACGCTGGCCATGGTTCCTGCGTACATGGTCTCTATTGCCCGGAGTAGATTGGGAGGGACACCGTAGGCCTCAAGGATCTTCACCATTGTGCTTCTGTGGATCGAGTCAAATGCCTTTTTGAATCGATAAAACACAGTACAGCAGTCAGGTTATCCTTTTTCTCCTCCTCGATCATTCTCCTTAGCGCCAAGATCTGGGCTGCGGTGGTTCTCCCCTCTCGAAAGCCATTCTGGTTCTCCCTCAGGTGAGGGTCGATGGCGTGCCACATCCTGTTCAGTATCATCCGGTTGTAAACCTTTGCGGTGATACATGTCAGGCTGATGCCTCGGTAGTTGTCTGGCTTTGAGAGGTCTCCAGCTTTAGGCACCGGGATGATGTTGGAGAGAGACCATATATCAGGCTGCATGTTGTGCAGTAGAGCGAGGTTGCAAAAGTCTAGGATGAGGTCATCGAGATCACAGTACTTTAGGACCTCCGGGGGTATGCCATCCGGCCCAGCACTTTTGCCCTCTTTCACTGTGGACATCGCCCTGGCAAGCTCACTGGCTGTGAAGGGACCATCGTCGATGGGCAGGTTCTGGAGGAAAGCTGGTATACTTTCCTCAGCTCCATCCGCTATTGTGCCCAGCAGGCTTTGGAAGTGGTTGAACCAGGTCGTCACCCTCTCCTCGGGGCTGTGTCCCTCAACCTGTCCCTCCTTAGTCCTCTTCCGCCCAGTCATCTCATTGATGACCCTCCAGGCCTCCCCATATTGCCTTTCACCTTGCACTGCCTGCACTCTTCGCACACTCTCCATCAGTTTCTCCCCTTTAATGGTGTCGTAGGCACTGAAGAGAAACTGTTTGGCTTCGTTCAGTACCCCACGTCTCTCCAAGGTTGGTTCACGCTCAAAGTTGAGGCGTGCTTCCTCCACCCTACCCCGTGCTGCTACGACCTCCGGATGTCTGGACCGTAGGGAGGTTCTGGCTCTGTCCAGCATGGGCACACATAGCCTGGTCGCCTCCTCGTTTGCAACAACAAATCTCCTGTATTCGCTGCTGGGCTCCACTCCCTTATCCAGCTGCCGAAAGCGCTTCCTAACCTCCTCCGTATACCTGGTTTGAAGGCCAGGGTCGGTTATGAATGCCTTCCAGTCATGCCGGATCTTGGGGCTTGGCTTGGGTACCCTGAGGCTCAGTCGCACCCTCATGGAGACCACACAGTGATCAGAGCCCACAGAGCTGAACGTGCTGTACGGTTCAGCATTCAGGATGGAGTTTCTCCACTTTTGCCTCACAAGTATGTAGTCCAACTGATGTAGCATACCTGTGGCTCGATCTTGGAAGGTCCATCTCTTGCCTGTTCTTTTCCGGAACATGGTGTTCACTGCCTGTAGCTCATGTTCCATGAGAAGGGCCATGAGGTATGTGCCATTGCAGTTGGTAGAGTCGTGGTATGGGTAGGGTGCGTCCTCTGGTCCAAGCCTTGCGTTGAAGTCACCCAGGATTGCCAGGAAGTTGTGCGCTGGGACATCTCGGAATGCTGTTGCAAGGTCCTCATAGAACTTCTCCACCTCCTCAGATGGTGCCACGTTGGTGGGTGAGTACACGACTATGACTGTTGTTACTGGGTTTTCTGAGAACTCTGCAATAAGGATCCTATCGGTATGATGATAAACCTGACGGAGAGCCTTAATGATAATGATAAACCTGAGGGCCCAGCATTAGCCCTACACCCCCTGTTGCAGCCTGGGCCTCGTTTCGCCACGCAGATGCAGTGTTGAACGTTACACTCTGCGATACACGATCCGGTCATCAGTGTGCACTCCTCTGTGTTCCTGGACTCCCAGGATCTCTACTCCCCGTTCCTCAGCACAGTGTGCTAGTTCTACCAATCTAGCTTCTTCTCTCACTGTACATGCATTGAAGGTTCCCATTACAAATGGTCTCCGACAACGCATTAGTGCATCAGACGGGGTGCTGTGATCGGACAGGACCCTCCCTTGCGGGTTTATTATCGTCATGTTGTCCTCCGGAAGAAGGACCAGCATCCATCCGCTGCGATGTTCCTACGGACTCCCGCCGCTGGAAGTATAGGATTTGGGATGACTTTGTTCTTCATGGTTGGCTTTACTATGCTGATTAAGGACTGGGGGGCGCAACTCCTCTCAGTCCTGGTTTTAGTTCAGAGTGTCCTTCTCCTAGATGGGTTGCCTTCCATGGCTATGGGCCCCATCTGCCCCTGCTATTTGCCCATAGCTGGGACAGTGGTTGGCAGGCGCCAGGGCATATCCACACACCGGTGGGCCTGCGCGCCTTGCCTCTGGGGCCCACTGTTTCTCCGAGATCCCCTACAGTTTAGCCTGGGACCTCACGGTACCAAGTTACCGTGTGTGGCCACGAGGAGGCACTGCTGGAGTCTTGGCGGTGGAGCGGCTTTGTACCAGCAGAAGGAGACTTACACACTCGGCTCCTCTCTTCACCCTCCGCAAGCAGAAGCATGCACTAACTACAAGCACTACTACCACAGATCTACTGCACTACGCATCACACAACCCTGCAT
Organism: Harpagifer antarcticus; assembly: GCA_902827135.1. NCBI lineage: Eukaryota > Metazoa > Chordata > Actinopteri > Perciformes > Harpagiferidae > Harpagifer > Harpagifer antarcticus. Next base: position 2,068,901 of record CADEHL010000172.1, on the reverse strand, counting down.
GCAAGCACACACACCTCGCAACATAATGATTACTCTTAATTTAGCAGGACCTCAAAATGTATCAAATGACAATTAATGACAACAGTGATAAACATCCATGTTGACTCGTGCATGTTAATGACAGGTGTCGTGTCGTGACAGTATTATGCACATCGCCTTCAGAAAAAAGAGTATTGGCACAAGTGACTTTATCTGTCAATGCAACTCAAGGCATTAAAACAGGTCAAGTAGATCACATTACTGTGATGAGCTATCGTTCTGAGCACAGTCAGGGCCGCCGCTTGCGGACAGGCAAGGCAGCCAACTGCTTGGGGCCCCGGACCAGAAGGGGGCCCCCAAAGAAGGTAGATTAAGAAGGTCCACAGCAACGACAACATGAAACACCCTTTAATTTACTGCAACATGTCGGGAAACCCCCTCAAGGCGGCCCCATGCATAGCTCACCGTAAAATGCTGCTTCTTATCTGAAGTTTCATTGCCTTGCTCCACGCACTGTGCGTGGTGATGAGATGCTGGTTCGAGGGGCCCCCAGTGAATGTTTGCCTCGGGCCCCCACAGACTCTAGAGTCGGCACTGTCACTATATTTTGGCTAAAATGGGAATGTACGCAGCAATCCCAAGCAAAGTGCTCCATCTAAAGTATTTGACATCTTCTATTATTTGTCAAGTTTCCAGTCCTTGGTCCTTTGTCCCCTGCAATACTGACTAGTCACAAGGTCAGCGGCAGCAAATAAAGACATAAATAGATACAATTAGTACATAACTAAGCAGCTTGAGACTTGTTGACTGTGTTGGTACTCAGTTAAAATTGAACTCCAATACAGCAAACATGTTTTAGAGAAATATAAAATGTAATCACCTAAATATATTTTTTGTATTTGCTATCCACGAGTGTACGTGTAAAAAAAAATGTTGGAACAAATATGTGGCCAAGATATCAGCCTTGCAGGAAATAATCTAACTTGGAAATCAGGTTTTTCCAGTCCTCCACCCATGAAACCTTAGTTTCTTTTTAACATGGTACTGAGCAAACTAGAACCCGTTGACTTGCTGGTGACAGTAATAGTTTGCAGGACAGTACCTGCCCATCATCGGGACAATCAGGATCAGTCACATCTATATGTCAGATATGCAGATCCGGATACACAGCACGGAGCTAACAGGTGCAGCTCTTTGAGATGATTATGAAAAAGACCTGGAATCAGAAAGGCAGCCATATATTGTTTCAATTAGAGGGGACAGTTTGCCATATGGCTTCCTTTCTCCAATCTGTGTTCACAATTAGAGGGGACAATGTAAAACAGATTAAAGGCCTTTTGAGTAGAAACACAGTCACCTGGGAGTCCTGTCATTAAAACTCAGACAGGCCTGTTTCCCATCAACAACCATGTTCTTTTCAGGAGTACTGTGGGGTTTCAATCCCAGCCCCAGGAAGTGAGTCAGGTGTTGAAGCAAATTTGGCCTATTGGCCAAACGGTGGTACAACACTTCTGTGTCAGTTTGTGACATCATTGGATACTTTTTTGTATGCTCCACTGAGCAACTTTGATATCAATGAACAAGGCCCTGCCTTTTCTCTGTACATCCATAGTCAGGGTTGGGTTGTAACCTGTGGCGGCTGGTGGAAAATACGAACATTATGTGTGTGTGTGGTGTGTGTGTGTGTGTGTGTGTGTGTGTGTGTGTGTGTGTGTGTGTGTGTGTGTGTGTGTGTGTGTGTGTGTGTGTGTGTGTGTGTGTGTGTGTGTGTGTGTGTGTGTGTGTGTGTGTGTGTGTGTGTGTGTGTGTGTGTGTGTGTGTGTGTGTGTCATACTTGCCAACCCTCCCGATTTTCGCGGGAGACTCCCGATTTCATTGCCCTCTCCCGGTTTCCTCCCGGGTCATATTTCTCCCGATTTCTGACAAAATCAGATTTACTCACGACTGTTTCCACTCGGACTTTAATACAGCGACACCATTGTTTGGTTTCCATGGTAGCGCGTCTCTTTAGCAGCGCGCGCAACTCAAAGTTTGAGAGGGTGAGGAAGATGAAAACTGAACAAGAATCGACAACTCCACCCTCTGCTCACTCCTTTCCTGTAAAATACAGGTCCAGCCCACACATACGCTCCACTAGCACCGGAGTCTCCACCTGCAGACGCAGCCATCCTCGACAACTACTGTAGCGTCACCTTGGATACGAGTCCAAACAACTCACAGACACACAGGCCAGGGCACTGACAGTGCGCCCTTTGAGCATCAGATCTGACGACGCTGATTGGCTGAAATTATGTTTCGGCGTTGGCTGCTGCTGCTCTGGCTGAGGGCTCCTTTCTACCGCCCGGACGAGAGAGGGTAATGATACACGCTGCGGCCAGGCAGGAAACATGTGACTTATCAGTAACTTTAGACATCGTAAAACCATTTTAAACGAGATTTTATTGTAGAATATACATTTTACTGATACCAACTATATATTTACCTTGTTCATTAAAAAAAAAAAATATATATAGATATTTTTATATATTTTTTAATTTATTTTTAATTTAATGACAATCAAACATATGGGAAGAGGGGGGGGCGGCGCCCCTAGCGCCCCTATGGGCCGGCCGCCACTGGTTGTATCGGAATGTAACAACGTTACATAATCAGAATACAAAAAACAAGTAACTGTATTGTATGGAAGCATGTTTGCTCCACAGGAAAAAAACAAAAACAAATCCAGTAATATATTGACTTACCATCTCAATATATTGACTTACCATCTCAATATATTGACTTACTATCTCAATATATTGACTTGTATTAGTTATATATAATTTGTATTGAAACAATTATGTCAAATACAGAATAAGGCACATAGACATCAATGTTCATCATATAAGTGGTACAACTTCATATTAAGGTACACAAATTCACCATCAACTGGTTGTTAATTAATGTGCATATTAGCAGTATATTGGCTATACTATAAAACACTTATTAATGCCTTATTCTACGTGACCATATTCTACAAGTAATCTGTGTATGTTACACTTCATTAAGTGCCTTGTAACTTCTTTTTGTATACTTTAACTCTGTTTGAATGTCAGTGGACTGCAAATAAGTCAATAAAGGAGCATGGCTGCTCATTTTCTGGCTCTCAAAAGAGTTTGGCTGTTTTTATTAAAAAGTACAGGCTGCATATCTGTTCTCAGCCTTGGAGAAACTTGACATGTTTTGGTATGCGTCTGAACCTCTCTATAGTGGTTCATTAATAAAACAGATAGTTCAACGTGTGCCTACTTTGTTCATGTACTGTTGAGGTTGATTTCAGTAGTTGTGTGCTATAATGTATTTACAAAGTGTGAAGAGGAGGCACCTTTAGAATAGGGAACCTGTTCAGGTCAATTAGAGTCAAACTACTAGCTTATTGGTTATGAACAAGAGTTCACTTTAAAATAGGGAACATGTTCATAGATAGAAAGTTATTGAGGAAAAACTCTCAACTAATGCCGTATTACTTGTAGAATATGGTCATGTACAATAAGGCATTAATAAGTGTTTTATAATAACTAATAAAGGGCCAATATACTGCTAATATGCATGTTAATTAACAACTAGTTGATGGTGAATTTGTGAGAGAGATCCCGCACACAGATGAGAGATCTCTTAGTTAGAAACGGAGATGGTTCGATAAGATGTTCAAGATAACGTTTATGTAGCATTTCTTTATTGTTGAAATTATGACATTTCATAACGGGATCAAATCAAAGTGAATGGCCTGCTGCTGCTGAATGCATGGGGCAAGTGACTGGAAAAGGTTTTAAAAGTTATTACATCGTTTCAGATAATAATAATAATAATAATTCATTATATTTAGAGGAGCCTTTCAAAGCATCCAAGGACACCTTACAATTCATAACATATTCTAAGGAAAGGTTTAAGTCAGTCCAAAATGACTATAACAGGGAACATGTTGGGAAACAGGAGACATAGCACTATAGGGAGTAGGCTGATCTGAACATGTGGGTTTTGAGGAGGGATGTGAATGTGGTGTGTCAGACTGTCGGATGTGAAGGGGGAGAGAGTTCCATGGGAGCAGCTAAAAGCCAGAGCCCCCATTGTGAATAGGCGGGGGGTCGGGACAGTTAGCAGGCCAGCAGAGGAGGAGCGGAGGGAGCGAGGGGGGGTAGGAGGTCAGCCAGATAGGTGGGGGCCAGGTTGTGGAGGGCTTTGAATGTGAGCAGGTATTTTACAGGTAGCCAATGCAGACGGATGAGGATAGGGGGGATGTGGTCAGAGGATGGGGGGGATGAGGTCAGAGGATGGGGGGGATGTGGTCAGAGGATGGATGTGATGAGGTCAGAGGATGGGGGGGATGTGGTCAGTGGACTTGGTGCGGGTGATGATCCGGGCAGCAGAGTTCTTAATGATTTGAAGTTTATTGAGGAGTGTGATGGGAAGACCTGAGAGCATGGTATTACAATAGTCAATACGGGATGTGACGAATGCATGAACCAGGACTTCAGTGCGGATTGAGACAGGGCGGAGTCTGGAGAAGAATGCAGTCCGGGTGATGTTTGTTATGTGGGGTGCAGATGAGAGGGAGCTGTCCAGAATGACACCAAGATGTTGTGTTTGAGTTGTGTTCTTGATAAGCCATTAAAACAGTAAAATAAGTGTCTCCTGTTTACCAAAACATACCCATCTGTTATGGAAAAAGAAAGTATTCCAAAAGTATTCTGTATCTGAATACGTTTTTAAGACACGTAACTGTATTCAGATTCGAATTACTTTCAGAGCCATGTATTCAGTATTCAGGAACTAATTACATTTACAAAGTAACCCTCCCAACCCTGTCCATAGTTACATCACCTGTATAATATTTCTCATTCAGGTCATGGTGCTCTTGCAGTAGTGTTGGCTTGAGGACAAAGCACTAATTGACTGGCTTCTTCACGCCTTCAGTCCTGGTGTGGAGGGCTCTGATATGTGACACGCTCACTTATCCTCAGCTGACGGTGCTGTACGGACCTCTCTGCTGCGCTGGTTCACACCAGTTAACACCGCACACACCCTGACTGCCTCTTTATTTCTCCGGCTCTCACATGCCTGAGTCAATAACCTGAAGTCCATATCAACATTCACATGTGACTCGTCTTCATTATAGAATATCTCTCTTAACTGAATGTTAAACTATGAGTTAAACATGTGTTATATGTTAAACAGTGGAAACACTGATCATGACTGTATGATCATTATAAATCGAGGATTATTGTAATCCATTTTTTTACCAAGGTTTATTTATCATAGCCATCCACTTGTATATTTATTACATAGTGATGAAATGAATTCGCTTTTTACAACATGTTTAACCAAATCATTCTCAAGTTACTACAGAAGTGAGATTACTGTAATATGTCTAATTCAAAAACACTAATACAACACAGTACTGTAAAATAAACAGTACAAGATTGAGTTAAAAAAAGAATTAAGCTACGGCCTAAACAAAATGTGTTTAGTGCAGTAATGTCAGTTTATTAAAATAAGCTCCTAAGTAGTTTCATTGCATTTTTATTTTATTTGACCAGTCCTGAATATACACTGAGATGTCTGTGACAAAATTCAACCAGAAACATTGAAATGACCCAATGACAAACGTCAAAAAGACAAATACAATAAGCAAAATATTCTATTCTCTTGTAGGATTTTGTCCACAGCATTTTGATAAATGTTTGCCGCTGATCTGTGGTTCACTTAAAGCAGTTTTAACGTCGACAGTGCTCATGACATGATATTAAAACCATGAAATTGTGTTTTGCAGCCCTTCGTCTGGAGTTAATTGTCCCAATAGCTTTGGATGAATCCTTGGAGCATCCGCTTCTGCTGATTGTGTATGTCATTATAAATTCATCGTTAAATAATGCAGATTAATGTGAATCATGTATTAAATTAAGATTGTTAGGAAGTCTTGGGGTAAAGAAAAACAGTATCCATGTCCTCCACAGTGACAGCGCCCCCGGTGGCCAGGCGGTGAGCGAGCGCTTCTCTCTGGGCTGGGACTCGGTGCTGGTCAGCTCAGACAGCGTCATCGTGGCCCGTCTGGACGGCCGGGGCAGCGGCTTCCAGGGTCAGAGGGTCCTGCACGAGGTCCACCAGAGGCTGGGGACTGTGGACGTCCAGGACCAGATCACAGCTCTGGAGTAAGCTGTGGCTGTGGTCACTTAAGCAGAAGTTGTACGTTCTGTAAACTCTGATATTTTTAGGAGATCATGCTTGATTTTGTTCCTGTCCACCATATTGTGGCATTTTGTGCCAACATAGCTCAGTTGGTTAGACTGAAGATCTAAAGGACCCTGGTTCACTCCTGGGTGTTGGCAGCCGGTCCTCTACTTTAGGGAACAAGTAGCTCAATCTTTATACTTGATAATAGGTTCAGAGTTGGTTGATCATTAGAACACATATCTAAAGGTCCCTGGTTGGCCTAGGGTTACCCTTGCAATTAACTAACTTCTGGGGACAAGTTGCTCAACTGTAAAACAGAATGACTTCTGGGTTGCATGTTGGTAGATCATTATACCAAACATCCAATGGTCCTTTGTTTAACTCAGGTTTCAGTATCAGGTATCTCAACAGTTACACTTGAGTCTCTAGGTTGGCTTGATTGTTAGATCTGCTCACACATAGCAGCCTGATTTGGGGCCTTTCAAAAATACTTATAGATTTCTCTCACACCTGCTCCTTAAACTGTGGATAAGGTTATAAGATGCTTAGTGAAGTCCAAACTGATACCTAGTATTTCATATATGATCAGCCCTTATTGAGTCCTGGAAGGACATTTTTGCCAAAGCACAAGGACTGAACAAAGATTAATAAAAATATAAATAAAAAGGAAAATGAAGAACATAATAATGGTAAAAATAACAAAATCAGAAGAAATAAACCAAACTCTTTCATGTTTTTACGTTGCTTGAAGGCCACCGTAGTTCTCAGACATAGCATTTTAGCCTGTTTCCATAGTAGTCCGGAGCCGTGGGGATGAACCTTTTTCATCTGATAACGTTTGTTTCTCTGCTGGTTCTTGTAGCTTGGGGGTACCTCTTCAAAATCCAAGAGGGTGCCCGGTGATATCCCTTGAGCATTTTCGGATATTAACCCCTTTATGCCCAAAATTCCCAAAAGTTGTCTTGTCATCCATTGAAAACAAGAAACAGCTCAACCTATTACTATTTAAGGAACTGACCGAACACAGGCTTTTCCATCTACGGGGCACAAACAAACACAAGTTGGTGGTGACAGGGGACAGGGGAGGACTCATGCCCCATCGAGATCAGGATGGAAGAAAGAAGGAGCCGATATGAGCTAGAAAATCAGCAGGAAGAAGCTGACACCATCATTGTCCAACAAGTCCTGGCGTGTGCTGGAGAAGCACATCAAATCTCTGTGGTTTCTGATGACACAGATGTGTGTGTGTGTGACACAGATGTGTGTGTCCTACTCCTTCACCATTATCAAGCAGGACTGGATGTACCACTCATCATGGAATCCCCCTGCAAGGAAAGAGCAATAGTGGACATCAAGGCGACACTGTCCAAGCATTCAGAAATTGTCGAGAACCTTTTACCAGCCCGTGCCATATCGGGATGTGACACTGTAGCGTCTTACTATGGGTTGGGAAAAGGCTCGGTCATCAACGTCCTGAAAGCTGGGTACCAACTATCAGCCATTGACAACATGGATGCACGTCCTCGACCCAGCCACTGCCTTAATCTCAGCCTGTTATGGCATAAAGGAGAGCACAGACATGTCACACACAAGGCTACTTGTCTGGGGGGGAAAGAAGGGAAAAGGACATGTCTGCTCCAAACCTTGCTGCTCTACCACCAACAAATGAAGCCTTCCTTGAGAATGTTAAGAGGGCCCACTTTCAGGCAATGTTGTGGTGAAATCTCAATGTAAACCTGCTGCCAGCAGGCCCAGCACTGAACCCAGAGGAATCTGGATGGAAAAAAGATACGTGGAACAGGTCACTGATCCCAACCCATCTACCAGAAGATGCCAAACGTGTCCCAGATTACATTTTAGAGATAATCAGGTGTGGCTGCAAGACCCTTGCAACTCCAATAATTGCAGTGGTAAAGTGCAATTATTGGAGTTGCAAGGGTGAAGATCCTAAGACTAGATGATCATCAGCAATATTTGTAATGTGTAATTTCTATATGCTAATGAGCAAAGTTTTACAACAACCTGCTTGCCTTTCCTTTTTGTTGTTGTTAATAAACGCCACGCATTGTCTTTGCAGAATTCACTGCACGACAAAAGTATGTTTTGCTGGGTCAGCTTGAAAGGGTTAATATTACATAATTTAGAATACAATGCACTGTATGAATGTAAACATTGGGGAAGGCAAATGTGATGCATTTGATTTGAATATATTTCAATATTATTGCATGAAATCTCATAAATCCTTATTTTTCTGGGATTTTGGCGCTTTGGCCATGAAGGGGTCAATATCCGAAAATGCTCAAGGGATACCACCGGGCGGGCACCCTCCTGTATTTTGAAGAGGTTCCTCCAAGCTACAAGAAACAGCAGAAAAAAAACTTTATCAGACGAACAAGGTTCATCCAAAAATCAGGCTTTGGCTCCCGGACTATAGAGCGTTCTGCACTATGTCAATCAAATTGTTAATAATATTAATATATATATATATATATATATATATATATATATATATATATATCTTCTTTAACTGACAAATGACTCACTTTCAGTTTTCATTATCTTTTAAGCTGGTAAATGCAAATTGTGCAAACAAATTTAAAAAAATAGAGGAATAGGTCCATTGATTGTAACAACATATATCGAGGTTGTTTGAACATCCAGGAAGGGCATCAGAATGATGGTCAGGCAAAGTTCCTGGACATCTACATAACTTTCATTTTGGAACTTCATTTGAGCTTTAACAGGACATGTTAATTAAAAGGTTAATGAACATCTCAATATTTAGAAGGAAGACACTTCTTTGGCATACTATGTACTATGATTCAGATGCATTTGTAAAGCCAAGGACAATCTTTTACTATGTGGTCTCATTAGGAATTGTTCTCTTTATCTTTGCTATGTAGTTAACCCTCTCAACATTTGTAGGCACTTGGTCAGACTTCCCTATATCGATCGCAACAGAGTTGGAGTCTATGGAAAGGTAACACTACCTTTCTATCTAATTGATAAATAACCACTTAAAATGTATGATGTTTCTTTGTTAAAGCAGCTGTCTTGTGTTTCTCCAGGCGTACGGAGGGTATCTGTCCTCCCTCCTGCTCCTCTCACACAGCTCCATGTTCCAGTGTGGCATCGCTGTGGCTCCCATCACCAACTGGAGACTCTACGGTATATCAGACCTCCTTACAGTTTAACAAAGATTACAACACGTTGCTAATCCAAACATGACAAGGCTGCCTGGGCTTGGAAAATGACGTTCCCCTACATCGAAACAGCAATTATGTTTCAAGGGAATACATATTTTCTCCCTGTTAATTTTTGTTTGAAATGTATCACAAATAAATGTATAATCAAAGTGAGAAGAAGTCTGCTTGGTAGAGACTGGGGTTGGTGGAAGGATAGATACCGCTTTTGTTGTCTTGTATGTCAACTTTTAATTTTTTCTCTTTACGTCTCTAAGCTAAACAATGTAAAACACACCTATTTAAGGCAACAATCTAACTAGAGCAGTTCAGTTTGTTTCTGTCCAATTCACAGCTTAAACAGCGTGTTTGAAAACAGCCAGTAAACACAATTACTCCGTATCTGGTCATCAATACTGATTTTTTTCAACAGACTTAAGCTATATGTTGAGTGTCCACTGTCAAGTGAATTTGATATTCAAAGACATGGAGTGAAGGTATAGTGAAGGAATTACAACAGCACTGCTCACAATGTGTCCGTTTTCTTTTCATAAAGGGTCGGCCCACACTGAGAAATACTTTGGCTTCCCAGCGAGAGACGATCACAAATACCAAGTAAGAACGTGCTACTATTTCCACAAAAGCATAAGTGCTTCATGTCGAGTAAACAGATAGAATGCATTCATTTATTCATTCTTCTCTCTGCTTCAATGAGACGTGTTCAGAACTCACACAATGTACTCCCAACATCTGAATGCAAACTAGACTGGTGTAAACACTTTATCATAGCATTCAACATGTAAATGAGACGCAGGAGATGATATAATGTGTGAGACCAGCACAAAGCAGGGGGTCTGGAGCGATTTCATGCACACCTGTTATTTTCATTCATATGAGGTATTGTGCAGAGAGGGGGAAGTGAACCTCGCAGAGTGGTGTTATTTCTCCTCTCAGACACTCACATTTCCTGTATCCTGCCTCTGGAAAGTTGACAAGTATTTTATTTGTACCTTTTTGGTTGGGGTCACAGCACAAAAAGGTGTGGTTCAGAGATGTCTGTCTGTGGTTGTTATGGTATGTTTCAAATGCATTGTCCACTGATAAATAATTCCCCTGCTTTGTCAGTTGATGTGCTCTACACAGTACTGGAACTGATCTTGTTAACATACTAGAATATTTGACCTGATACTCTTTGTTTACCCCCTTAATATAAGACCATCACTTGAGGTTTGCTGAGAGTAAATAAATGGGATGTTTTTGAGACAGTGTTTGGTCAGCGGAGGCTCACGGTCCTGTTCTCTGTCCCCACAGATCTCCAGTCTGCTCAGAAACAGCACAGCATCGAGCCCTCTGAACTTTCTGATCATCCACGGCACAGCAGATGGTGAGGTTCAATACAGCAGATAGGTGGATGTATATAACGTGTATTGGCAGGATAACTCCAGGAATGGACTTTTGTTTTGTGGCATTCAATGTGTGTCTAACAACATCTTAAGGGGTGCCTTAGGCTGGCCACAATAAAAGGCCACTCTGAAACGTGCAGTTTTGCTTTATTGGGGGGGTATGGGGGGGTCCGAAAACCAGTCAGTATCTGGTGTGATCACCATTTGCCTCACGCAGTGCAACACACTTCGCATAGAGTAGATCAGGTTGTTGATTGTGGCCTGTGGAATGTTGGTCCACTCCTCTTCAATGGCTGTGCCAAGTTGCTGGATATTGGCAGGAACTGGAACACGCTGTCGTATACGCCGATCCAGAGCATCCCAAACATGCTCAATGGGTGACATGTCTGGTGAGTATGCTGGCCATGCAAGAACTGGGATGTTTTCAGCCTCCAGGAATTGTTTACAGATCCTTGCAACATGGGGCCTGCATTATCATGCTGCAACATGAGGTGATGGTCGTGGATGAATGGCACAACAATGGGCCTCAGGATTTCGTCACGGTATCTCTGTGCATTCACAATGCCTTCAATAAAATGCACCTGTGTTCGTCGTCCATAACATACGCCTGCCCATACCATAACCCCACCACCACCATGGGCCACTCGATTCACAACATTGACATCAGAAAACCGCTCACCCACACGACGCCACACACGCTGTCTGCCATCTGCCCCTAACAGTGAAAACCGGGATTCATCCGTGAAGAGAACACCTCTCCAACGTGCCAGACGCCATCGAATGTGAGCATTTGCCCACTCAACTCGGTTACGACGACGAACCGGAGTCAGGTCGAGACCCCGATCAGGACGACGAGCATGCAGATGAGCTTCCCTGAGACGGTTTCTGACAGTTTGTGCAGAAATTCTTTGGTTATGCAAACCGATTGTTGCAGCAGCTGTCCGAGTGGCTGGTCTCAGACGATCTTGGAGGTGAACATGCTGGATGTGGAGGTCCTGGGCTGGTGTGGTTACACGTGGTCTGCGGTTGTGAGGCCGGTTGGATGTACTGCCAAATTCTCTGAAACGCCTTTGGAGACGGCTTATGGTAGAGAAATGAACATTCAATTCACGGGCAACAGCTCTGGTGGACATTCCTGCTGTCAGCATGCGAATTGCACGCTCCCTCAAAACTTGCGACATCTGTGGCATTGTGCTGTGTGATAAAACTGAACATTTCAGAGTGGCCTTTTATTGTGGCCAGCCTAAGGCACACCTGTGCAATAATCATGCTGTCTAAGCCACACCTGTGAGGTGGGATGGATTATCTCGGCAAAGGAGAAGTGCTCACTATCACAGATTTTTTCAGATTTGTGAACAATATTTGAGAGAAATGGTTATTTTGTGTATATAGAAAATGTTTTAGATCTTTGAGTTCATCTCATGAAAAATGGGAGCAAAAACAAAAGTGTTGCATTAATATTTTTGTTCAGTGTAAGAAAATATACCTAGTATGCTTTCTCTTACTATATGTATTTTAATCACTGTTAGGAATGTACATACAGAAACATGTTTCTGTACAATCAGGGTCTTTCTTTGCATTGGTTGGTGGAATGTGGAAAGCTAATGTAACATTACATTTGCTGGGCATGTTATGCCCAACAATGCATTATCATTTACCTCCAAACGTGGAAGTGTAATGGACTGAGAAGCTTTTGTGTCATGCTTGGTCACATTCTTATTTCAGTTTTCTGTCTTTTCCAGCCACCGTTCATTTCCAGCATTCTGCTGAGCTGGTCAAACTGCTGTCGGTGTTAAATGTGAACTACACTCTCCAGGTGACTGCTGCTTTCTTCTCTGAGGGACATCATGTTACGAACAAGAGACATGTTGTCAAATAACTGTTGTGTTATTGGTTTGAACATTTTATACTCATTTAGTTCTTGCACAGACAACACTTAACATGTTGAGAAATGTGTCACCTTAAACATCTGCAAAGAAAAACAAGAATAGAGATCTGAACATAAATTGGAGTGGAACTTAAAAAAATAGAAATGTCACAGACACTTCTCCCTGATACTGACCTTTTCACTCTGAGTTAGATGTAAAGATCGATAGCATTCCCATGCTTTTACAGGGAGTATATTTTTGGAGACTGCAGCCACTTCGCTAAACAAAGCAAACAAACTGGGGTCAGGAAATAATATATAGTCAGCCCGACTCTGTCCAAAGGTAACATACACCGCGACAGGCCACTTCCCGTAGTCTATGCTGGTAGCCAGGCAACTGTTTTTGGCCAAGAAACATTTTGATCTGTTTTTGTTAAGATTAAACAAACAAGACATAGACCTTATATATGTTATGTCAAGAACTTTAGATGTTATTCCCTTTGGACAAGAAGTGAACCTAGTCACCGTCACTTCCTCCATTGCTGTGTGTACTACCTTTTTAAAGCCCTAAATGTAGCTAAGTATTTGTTTTTCCGTCTCTAACCTGATTTATAAATACCAACACATTTTTACATTAAACATTCATGAAATGAAAACACATAATGAAAGGGTTAATGTTCCAAAACGAAAGCACGGATAACACCCAAACCGAACATCCTACGTTAGTATATCATAAGCCATTTCCTAAAACACATCCTTCTTTATCGTTCATTTTACTCTAAATGGGACCATATTACTAAATTAACATTGTGCTGAATTGAATCAATCAAGTAATAAGTAGTGGCATTGTCTTATAGACTTCTATATATTCTGAGGGTTTTATTTTTCCACTAGTAGATTACCCCCTGCTGGCCATCAGAGAAAATGCAGGTTAAATGCCTTTCATAGTTGCTTCCATGTTTTGACCTAGGGGTTGTGTCTTGCTTTGGACAGCTCAGCTAAGCTAATGAGATGGTTGACTAATTACAGATTTAGCATAGTGTCTTATTCTCAGAAACAAAGTGAATTTCCAAAATTAAGGATTCGTAAGCATTAAACTGCTGTCTGATGTCAAGAATAAAAACAATTGAATACATTGAAGAAGAACAATTGACAGTTATTTGTATTTCCTGCTACGTAGATTTTCCCAGATGAAGGCCACAGCATGGCCTCCAGCAGGAGCCAACACTACCTGCTGAACTCGGTGCTCACCTTCTTCAGGCGCTGCTTCAAGGAGAAGCAGGTCGTCGTCGTCTCGCAGACGTCCAAAGAGTATGACTAACATCCTGTGAAGAGACAGGTTTGTGAAGAACCAATGATTGTCATGAGCCAACAGAGAGAGGCTGTGATTTCCTGAAAGGCTGCTGTCTGTTAAAGCACTCCAGAAGCATTAGCATGTAGCATACTTAGCATTACGTTTGCTAAGACCTGTGTTAGGCTTCCAGTGAGGTCTTGTGAGATAGAAAATATGGATGTATTGTTACTGTAATTAGTACTTTAGATCAGTGGTTCTCAAACTTTTTTCAATAATGTACTACCTTTGAAACAAATATTCAGCCAAGTACCCCCTGATCAGCGCAAAAGCCTATATAAAGAGGCACAGTACAGCCTTGTATGGTACAAGGCTGTACTGTGCCTCTTTATATAGGCGTTTTTCCCATTTAAGTGTTTCTCAGTTACAAGGTTGTTGTTTTAATAAATCAGACACCGATGGTCAGTGTCTGATTTATTAAAACAACAACCTTGTAACTGAGAAACACTTAAATGCTACATTTCAAATGTTTACAATCCGTCACTAAATTCATGGCAAACCAATTTTAACATCATGCAATAACACTGAGACGACATTAGCTGCATTGAACTGATCTTTTTAATTAGTTGTACTTAATGTAGAGAAACATGGGCTCGTGCTTCACTGAGGATCTTTGTCATGCTGACAGGGAGGCTAACTGCAGTTATTACACTTTGTGTTTTTAAATATGTGTAACTCTGTTCATATAAAACCCACACTGCTCAAACTTCCTTACTTTTCCTAAAATTGGTATAGTTATTTATTTTGGGGCGTGGGGAATGAAGAGAAAACAATATATGAGCATTTTATGAGCATGGGATTTTGACCCCTCTTATAAACATATGCATAATGCTGCGCTATACTTTGCAGCCACAAGCCGTTGCCAAGCAACGCTTGTTGTTTAGGTCCTTTGATAAGCAGGCAGTCAAATAATTAACTAGAACTAGCGAGATCTGATAGATTTGGAAGTCTACCCAGACGCGAGAGAGAGATCAGATCAGCTGCTGCTGACGGAGAACACGCAGCTCTTCCGGATCACAGCTCCGCCGATGTGATCCGGACCGGTGAGTGGAGCAAAATTAAATACACTAAGAGTTAGACCTAACACACTTAGCTGATCTACTCTGGAACTAGCTAAACTAGTTATAAATATGTGTATTCTTTACTGTCGGGTCACTTATTACAGGTTCAGCGAGCTGCACGAGACTGACGGGCTGTCAGGAGAGGGAGAGGAAAAGAGAGCACCCCGTTTATTTATCCCATGTCATTATCCAGAGTTTCTGTAAACCTTTGAATAAAGTAGTTCATCTACTATTAGTAGTTTGTTTAAATGCATTACTTATGCACATTACTTACATTAACATAAAATAAATCTCACGTACCCCCTGCAGTACTCCAACGTACCCCTAGGGGTCTGCGTACCCCCATTTGAGAACCAATGCTTTAGATTGTACTTACTGTTTGTAATGTTTGAGCCATGTACTGAGTACAAATGTCAGGGAATCAAAGAAACGTGTATATTTCTATTTTAAAATATTATTTTAGCTGACTGCTGTAACCTACTGTGACTATTTGTTTTCACTGCAAACTGCAGACTTCCCTTGGGGGGCCATACCACAACAACATGTGCCGGTGCCTTTACATCTTTCCACCTTTCATGTATAATCAAATAATGAATGATGGATTACCAGAGCATCTGTTTCTTCAGTAACAGTTGAATGATTCCTTTTAAGACTAAAAAACAATTACCATATGGTGGTTTTCATCACTTTCAGGGAAACATTGTGAAACTTCTCTCCTTTGGGAATGAATTTTAATTTCTCTGAGGAAAGGTGGGGTGATTTAACAATAACTGCACTTTGAAGTGATTAAAAACCTGTCTGGATGCAGTCATATTAAAAGCCATATGACCCTGTTTCTCAACTCGCTGATTCTTCACTTTGTTCTGTGGTGTAAGCTGTGTGAACGTTATGCTCTTCAGGTGAGAGCAGTGTTGTGTGAAAATGAAGTTAAAATGTTTTTTGCTAATCTCATAAATGAAAGCATGCTAACGCTGACATTTACAGGAACCAATAAGATGACAGAAAAAACTAGAACCGGTTCATAGTATTTTCTGCTGGCAAAACTTCAAACAAACGAACAAACTAAAACATGACCTCCTTGTTCGAGGTTATAAAGTCAGTAAACCTTATCACACTGGCAGGTCCTGCGGTTTCAATAGTTGGAGCCCAAATGTTGTTTTTTAGACATTATTTGTTCATATTTGAGTATATCGGCACCATTAGAGGTATGGTGAAACAGCTTTTGGCTTTAGTTAGTTTTACAATGTAAGTATGTGGATTATTTTGAAAACTTCCTCTACACGTTCTGAAGCGCCTTTTTCCTTTAATTTCTATGAAGATTTTCTCAGCAAATTTTCAAAGAGCGTTGAGCTTTGTTACTCAGATTCATGCAGTATATTTGGTTCTCTTTCAACTGTTACGAGCTTCACTGTGGAGGCGTTTGTCTTTCTCTTTGTCCTGCTTTATGTCCATGTTTGCTACATATATGAAATACTATTAGCCTTTATGCATATCACACAGAATGTCTCATGGATAAGTCCACTCAATATGCACTATTCTTCCACAGTAACAGTTCTTTTGAGTGTAAATGAGCAACTGGATTCTTCACTGTTAAATATCCAACAATGTGAAAGTAAGAAGTAAGAAGAGATATAAAAGGTCACAAATGTGTTAATATTACCAATGTATTCTGTACAGAGTGCTTCACCAGACTTTTCTCAGCCCACACTGAGAAAACTGAAATGTCAACTTAAATGAAATGTATTATGCCAACAGATAACTGTATGCGGTTAGGTGAAAGCAATAATATGAAGTGGTTATACAACATTATTTAATTAAAGTCAACGTTTCAGTTTTTTCAGCGCAGATCATTTCCTGACCATGATCCTGTGCTGCTTACACCTCTGCACCTGCTTGATTCTGTCCTATATTCTGACATGTGTGTATTTGGGGAGCTTTATATGCTGAAATAAATTGTTAAACAAGACATGGTTGCATCTGTGTGTTGTTGTTTGCTGTTGTGCTTAGAAGACAAAGCAATACAAAAGGAATTTCATTTCCATCCATATCTGATATAACACGCCCAATCTTGATTTAAAAGGGCTGATGGTGCAGCAGCTCGTACAGCTTAGAGGAAGCAGCCGTGACATACATAATATCATATATATATGTATATGTATACAGTACTTTCAAGGTGAATCTGCTGCAGTGTTGGTCAAATGACTAAAAACATGGATCTCAAGAAGGCACAAAGCCACACATAGGCTGAGTCCGAGTGGTGAAAAGTAACTAAGTACATTAACTAAAGTAGTGCACTTAAGTACACATTTAGGGTAATTGTCCTTAACCCGAGTATTTTCCTTTTATACTACTTTATACTTCTACTTTACTACATTTTGCAAGCCAATTTCGTACATTCATTTTGATTTGATTTTTACAATGTGGTATTAGTACTTTTATCAAGTAAAGAATCTGAGTACTTTTCCACCACTGCTGAGTCCTAAACATATTTAAATAAAGAGAAACTTAACTGAAGGGATAACTAAAGGAGATAACAACAATATTTGCATAACAGGGAAGTAGAATCAAAATGTAGTCTTTAGCTATGACACCCCATCGTGACATCATGTCATATAGTCTCCTTTCAAACTGTCGTGTTGACTAAGACCAGCACATGTCCTCTCCAGCTGTGTGATCCACACACAGATATGAAATGGATGTGTATCCTTCCATTTGAGCAAGTGTCTCAGTCTTCATGTACAGAGTGGCTCTCTGATGGGAGTGCATTGCCCTATTCAATGTTCTCGCAGTGACTGTGAGTTTATTAGTTTAGCTGAAACAAAGTAAGATGAGCATTGGGTCACCGTTTTCAACAGTAGGCCAGGTTTGACTCAATAGGGAAAACATTCTGATTAAAAAGAACAAAAGCATATCTCATCAGTATCCATCAGTTAAATACCCCCACCCATAATATAAGGTAAAGTGTGTCTTATCTGTTTTAGTTCGCTCCACTTTATTTAGCTCAATTTGTTTTCTTGTATACAGAGTTGTTGTGTGTTACATGTATTTGCATAGTCAGAAGTGGAGTACACTACAGGTTGAACAGGACTGTATAAACGACGAATACACAGCCATCAAACCTAAAGGGATGGTTTGGAAGCTGTTGGTTTGAAAGAGCTCCTTCTCCAGGGATCAGCTACACATGTGTTGGAAACCTAAGTTTATCATTATCTTTCAAGGTGCACTTTCTTTACACTATTTACCTCACTTTACCCTTCCATGTTTCCAGCTGTCCTTTTCTATGCTCTTCCCAAAGCAAACTGAATCCCTTTACAAAACCAGTTATTTTGAAATAACTAAGGTCACACAATTGCCCAAACACAAACAAGTAGAAGGAGGACGGTAACATGTCAGTGTTTTACAGTGGAGACTAAGGACCTTGGATGTGGGAATGTAAAGCGTTTAGTTTCCCCCATGTAAAGTCTCACACCACAGTTAGGCGGTTCAAATGTTTTTCATTTCTTAGGTGCATAATAAAGGTTTTGCTGGTGCATCCGTCCAGAGCAGTGCATTACCTATCTTCTGTAGTTCTCCTGTCATCCACTGTAGGTACACCTCATATAATCCTACTTCAAACACTAAACTATTCCTTTTCATACAACACAATGTGTTTAAGTAAAGACAGCATGTCAGATGATTCCGATGCTGCAGAGGTAAGAGTGTCTCTCCCCAGCAGAGTGAACATCTGCTCACACATTCAGGACTGCAGGCACTGGTGATGCACTCTGACATTGTTCATGTTTCCTGTTAACTCTTTCATGAGGGTGTGCTGCGGCCATGACAGACGACCTGCACACTTTATCGTGAGTCCCAAGGTGAAGAAACAAATGAAACGTTACATTGAAATCTCAAACAATCAATACAAACACATGTGTCTGATTTGGTTCTCTGAGTGCTCTATTCATCAGCATGACTCGTTGTTTTTCAGTCTTTTTTTATTCATAATCATCACTCGAGGACAATCACAATAACCCCAAAAGCTCAACCCTGCCCTTTCCCTTTTAAAACAGCGAAAATAACAAGTACAAGCATTACAAAATCCATCCTAAGAAGAAAATCAGCTGAAAGGAAAACAGAAAGAAAGAGTACAAGACATCCAGGTCAAATCAATCCGTCCCAATAGACTAAACTATCTATGAGATGTGACATCTCAAAAATATATTTATGTACACACTCTGCTGTATTGTACTGTACAAAACACTTGACACCTTCCCTGTATACATGCAAACACCTTACTGACACTGTGAAACTGTCCGATCTGAGTCAGCACTATTATCCGCTGCAGGTAAGTATTCTTTTCTTAAATAAGAGAATTCCCAGAAATAAGGACATGTCTCCGGACTTCAGACAGCTGCTGAGTCAGGTGGAGCCACAGCCAAAACATCTCATACAAGATCCAAATAGATAGTTCTAGATTCTGTATGACGTCCTTATAAAGTCAAAACACAAGCTACAGGTGATGAAGGTCAACAAGCCAAAGGCTGACCCAGGATCAGCAGCACAACTTATTCTGGACACCTGAAGAAAGGCCCACCTAAAATGTTTTGAATACTTGTATCGCTTCACCGTTTGGCTCTTTGAAATCCAGTGGTGTAAAGTAACTAAGTGCTGTACTTAAGTGCAATTTTGAGATGCTTGTACTTTACTTGAGTATTCCAATTTGTTTTGCTTTTTTGTACTTGTACTTCACTACAATACAGAGGTAAAGAGAGTACTTTTACTCCACAACATTGATTTGATACCTTTAGTTACTTTACAGATGTGGAAGAATGATGTGAAATATAATCAAGTGTTAAATCAGACTTTAGTTCCACCTGGAGTAAATCCACTGACACAAATGAAATCTAGACTTTAATTAACTGTATGATGTCAACAAATGACACCTAAGTGTTTTTGGTTAGTTGAAACCAAAATAATACGTTTAAATAAAACATATTTTAACTTAATACTATTGCTTTCACTAAACGTATACACACACGTGATGTGTAAAGTGTTTACATAATACATTTAATTAAAGACAGCATTTGTTCAGTATCACAGTCTACCCTTCAGCAAACAAAGTCATTCAAACTAGCTCTGCTTTATCAACATTACTTTGAGTACTTATACTTACAAGTATGTTTTGATGCTAATACTTTTCTAATTTGAATAGAGTAACATTTTGAATGCAGGACTCTTACTTGTAACATAGTATTCTTACACATTGGTAGTTCTACTTGTACTAAAGTACCAGCTCTGAGTACTTTTCCCACCTCTGTTGAACGATCACCAGACTCCATTGTAAAGCAGTCATTACCCCTGCAGACCCTGGGGGCTGCTGGGGTGTCATTGGTCTGTTAGTTACTTTGGGTTTCTGTTTGATGGAGTCACCAAAGTTTCACAACATCAAAAATAAAGTAACCAATCCAAGCAGAGATTCAATAGCAGCTCCTGGAATACAATATATGTTCTGTCGCTCTGTGGAGGGTAGAGCTGGGGTCGGTGTTCTGGATGGGCCTTCTTTTAGGGGTCTTAAATGTGATTGGCTGTGTCCCTTGTCCAAAACAATACATTCCCCAGCTTCCTGCTAGTTATCCTGTGTGTTCCTGAACCTAGCACTCTGACTAAGAAAAGCAGTGCTGCAAGAAGTACTCACATCCTTTACTCAAGTAGAAGTACACATCATTGTTCTCAAAATACTCCACTACAAGTAAGAGTCCTGATTTTAAAACGATGTTTAAGTGAGTATCAACAGTAAAAGTATTTGTTGTGCAGAATGGATATTTGTTACAGTATTATATCATCATAGTTATTATTTTATCCTGTTTTTATACATGTGAGAGCATTTTTATATTTTAGTTGGTGTTGACCAAATTTAAATACTTTAAGTAGTACGGTACTGCATTATACAATCATTATATCATTACATATGTACAAAGTAACTGAGTGTTCAAATATATAGAGTGGATTAAAAGTACTCCATATGCCTATGAAATGTACAGAAGTAGAACTACACATTAGCATTACATGGAAAAACTCAAGTAATTGTAAATATGTCAAACAATTACATAAAAACAATACTAAATGTAATGTACTTAATATTCTCAGTTATTTTCCACCACTAAGAAACTCATAGAAGCCCACGTCAAAACATATAAGCTATCCCTTTAAGTGTAAAGCACATTTCAGTAATCTTCATACCGTGGTACGCATCACTTGTCCCTAAGCGGACAGCTGCTATCGTGTCGTAGCTGATGCTAAACTGATGATGGAGTCATGTCTCGAGGACCTGAGTTGACCAAGGTTAACATGACACTGCTAATGTATGACTACCACTGCCAGCAAGTAATATTACAGTATGTTGAACCTCATAAGGCATTGTACATGTCTACTCAAGACCCCTGTACAATAAAGTGTGACCTATAAAGACTTGTTTATATTAAGGGTGGGCGATGGGGGGGTTTTCAGCAGGAAGTAGCTCTTATTCGGGATGGGCTCTGTTGTGGTGAACTTGAGTGACTAAACATTTCATCTGGAGCGTTTATCTGTGCAACAATACATCAACCAAAGGAGAGGTGAGTTCAAAGTGTACAGCTGTGTTCTTCCTCTGCAAGTGTTCCCACATGGGGACATGTTGAGATGTGTGAGGGGGAAAGAACCATGCACTGTGTGTTGGAGAGATGAAGACCAAACATGGAGGATGTCTTCTGTGCGCTTTGCCAAGAAACGAAGCGTCCAAAAATGGAGATGACTGGAGGCCAGTTCCCGCCTCAACGCAAGTGTCACTCTTGTGTCCTTCAGTTATCTTTTCAACACATTTACACGTACACAGTCACACACCGGAGTGCTCACACACACAGCCGCACACACACTTTAGGAGCATTAGCAGCTCTAACCCAATGTCCATGTCTCGCTAAACACTTGGTCCAAAAAGATTTTGCAAAATCCTTCAAGCTCTGCCAAAGGTCCGACCCTCAAAGCCTCCCCCTACTCCTCCTCCTCCTCCTCCTCTTCGTCATCGGGCAGCGGTAGGAGCTCCTCCTTCAGACACTCCCTGTAGAAGCTGGTCAGCGTGGCGTATAGGTGCACGCGACTCTGCTGGGACAGGAAGTGGCCCTCATCTGGGTAGATCTGTGGGGAGGCGTTTTACATTTTCAAATGTTCAAAAGGCTTTATTATCATATGCACAGTAGCCAAGTGTAGACAAGGACACTCTTAAGTCCTAGGCCTCCAACAATGCAACATAAATATATAAGACATATAACAATAAAACTAACAACAAACAATACAAATAGAGCATGAAGAAACAGAGTAGTAAAACATTGTGCAGGATCAACGTGCTGATTCATTTAAAAAAAATGGTAAATGCAGGAGTATATATGTAAAGAAAATAGGATAACCATTAACAGACAGTAAAATGAGATAGTGTACAGTGAAATAAAGTACAGTGTGTTGTAAACAGATGGCTGCTTTAGGTTCTGAAGGCCCTTCCCAGAGCTCAGGCTCATGCCTTAACAGCAGTCTGATGGCCTGTGGGATTACACTTGATTAAAGTCGAGTAAATGAGTGCCCAGAGGTTTATCAACATACAGAGTCAACCCGGGGAATAATGGCAATGTGTAAGGGGTAGACAGATGTATCGAGAGAAGTGGAAGCAGTGCTGGAGGCAGCCCTCTTCATTCCTGTGAGAGCTGCTCAGCAAGCCAAAATGGCTCGAGTACAACAATACTATATTTTCTACGTTGAGCAACATAGAAAATGTGCATTTTGACCACCATTGTACTAAATACAGTGTTCAGAATGTGCCTGGTGATACACACCTGCATTGAGTAGTTTGCTCCAACTTTCACCAGGTTCTTGACGAGCTCAGCAGTATGCTGGAAGTGAATGTTTGCTGGGAATGAAAAAAAACGAAAGATGTCAGCAGGATTCAGTGTGAATACTAACTGAGAGAGAGAAGACACAATCAGATTGTTGCAGGATGGAAAGTCCTCAACAAATCCGACATGCATGATTCACCAGTGAGTGTGTGTCTCCGGAAATCGCAGCATCAATTTAGATAACCCACTTTCCCTTTTATCTTTTGATTAAAACACATTTGGCTAATTAGGTTCCATGATTGCATGCTTCTTTGTGCTCAGCAGTGATGCACCACAGATACAGTGTTTCCATTCAATCACAATTTATTTCCTCTCACCATCTGCTGTGCCGTGCACCAGCATCAGCGTCTGCTCTTTCAGCGCCTGGACACTTTGCAGCACGCTGGAAAACTGCGGATCAGAAAAAGTGGTGAGATAATAGATTGATAGATATGCTAACTGCCATTAAGGAAAGCAAAGAAAAGACAGGAGTAGGATCCGATGAAAGACATGCGGGACATTCCATTATACACTGATTACAGGCCCCTCACCCGAACCCCGTGTTTTAACCCAATTACAGACATTTTAGGGATTAACAATCTACCATTCAAACATTTAGTATTCTTCTTTGCATGTAATATTACGGTCTCAGGGATGGGAGGGTTACTTTAATAGTATTCTGTTACAATTACCTTTTACCAGTCAAAAATATAATCAGTAACATGATCGAATATCTCAAAAAAGCAATCCATCCTTATTACTTGTGAAAACAAGAGAAAATAAATGTTAAACTTATCCAACATAGAAAGTATTTTTGTTTAGCAAATCAGCAGTCGACCTACTGTATACATCAATTTAATAAAGAAGAAGAATGAAAGTAGCCTAAATGAAAACCAAAGAGTGAATTCAGGCAGTAGTGGATAACAATAGTGTGTACAAAGCAGTTGGGATATAAATGCTTATCAAATGAGATGTTGTCTCCTTAACCCTCCTATTGTCTTCGTTCCCCCCCCCTTGCTTTGGTGTTCTCGGTCAAATGTGACCGGTCCTGTTTTAACTGCTATTACATGAACACAAAAACCATTCATCATCACCACATTTCATTGAACACCCTTTCAAACTGTAAGTATTGTATCAGATACTGGTATACATGAAGAACTGCAGTCAATATACAAAGAACAGACACTGAACATGTATTGGTGTGCCAGGTGTGATCCATGTGGAGGGAGGGGCACATAAGAGCGGGACATGTGTCAAATTGTTCTGTGTGTGTGTGTGTGTGTGTGTGTGTGTGTGTGTGTGTGTGTGTGTGTGTGAGACAGAGAACACCATGGTGTTACAAAGTTGACTAAATCATCCACAATTCAATGAAAGTGTGATCCGAAGACAACAGGAGGGTTAAGATGCCAGTGTAATAACAGCTGGATGGTGTTAGAGAATATTTTAATCCTGTCTGTTCCCATGTATCGAATTGGGAATTTATCTGCAGAACTTCTGTTTCTAATTAAAGTGTTGTTCCCTCAATCTGTGAAATATGATCATGCCATCCTCAGGGTCAACTCAGAGGTCAGATGCCTCTCTGTGGAGAAAGGGGGAGCATCCTGTCCTGGCTAAGGTCTTTGTTCAGTTTGTTGCATCTGTTTATAATTAGCAGAGACAGGGCGCGTAAGATCCGCCTTTGTTTCTATATATTGTATGGATTATGCTGTGAACCTTTAGAGAGTCCGCTCGGTGGAAGACAGTTAACTGTATGAAACTGAGTGTATCCTCTCCGGCCGTTACTTCAATAAATCTCCGTGTTTGATGAAAGTGCTCCGTCTCCATTTCTTCAACATTGGCTCTGCATTGAATCCCAGAAGATTATTCTTCACAGATTGGCGTCACGACAGAATATCAAATATATCTTCAGAATACTGGTAAGTGTAATTTCAAATCTATTTGAATATTGCCTTACCAGGATCTGTGATTGACGATATCAAAATTACCTGTGAAGCTGAAAGGCTGCACATTTTTTTCTCGGTGTCTCTATTTAAATTTCGGAGAGACCTTAAAATAGAGAATCAGTAAAGTGGATTTCTGCAATAGAGCAATGTTATGGATTTGTATTGAAACAAATCGCCGAATTCTGGAGACTTCAGCGGTCAAAATAAAATAAAGCAGCTGTTTTAAAGACCCTGTGCTGCTGCAGAGAAGGAGAACGGGCCTGCATGTGTCCCTCCCCCCCCCTGCGGAGCGCAGTAGAGCAGAAAGAAATTCAGTTTAGTGGTATAATATTCTTTTCCTCGCACCATAGTCGTTTTTAGGAACTAAACTAAGATTGTCATATATGGGCGGAATGCGAGAATGTGTCATTAAACGATCATTTTTTTCATTGTTGTAAGAAAAGTATGGGTTGATAAATACGGAGGATAAACTGATGGTTTTATTCTCTGGACAGAGGGAATCCACCACTAAATTAGCATAGTGGTTGTTGATTTGAGGATAAATTCGTTATTGCTCTTCAACAGATCCAGTCTAAGCTAATATGAGTAAGAAGGCACTCATATTAATTATATTTCCCAACCCCCGCTGAAGTTCTCTTTATTCGGATTAAATTAAACTTTCTGTCACACGGAGGTTTGCTGTGGTTTTATGTTTGTTTGTCTAATCTGCAGTGTTTGTTGATTGTACTAACCGTTAAACATGGGTAATTCTCAGTCCACAAAGGAGTCAGTTGGTAAGAGGAAAACTAATGAACGCAATAAAACTTTTTCTAAAAATCCAGTTACAGAGACCCACTATCTTCACATGTTTTCACCCAATATGCCGTCTGGGATTATAGGAAGAAACTTGGATTGGTCTAAAGTTATGCCGTTTACTTCTTTACTTTGTGAGCACTCACAACAAAATAATCAGAAAGGAAAGATTCAATTTGACTGGCCGTTGACAGGGAGCTTTGACATGGCAGTTTTATGGCAAGCATTTCAAATTGTGAAAAATGATCCGAACCCTTCCTGGGATATAGGATACATGTCGGGTTGTCTCAAAGCTTGGATGTCTATTGCAGAGAAAAGAGGATATGATGAACGAAAGAATGAAAAATCAGTTGGTAAAGAAATAGCCTCCACAGAGCTCAAAGCTTTAATTGAAAGAATTTCCAAATGTGCGGCGACTTGTCATTTGCTCAGTCTAGAGGCTGCGTTCGATGTTAAATCAGAAAACATGTCAAGAATTAGGGAAAGACACGGAGAAGACGCAGGAGCAATAGCTAAATCTGTCATTTTTGATTGGCTGAAAAGACAAGGAAAGTCTCCCAGCCCAGATCAGCTCATTTGCATTTTAACAGACGCAGGACTGCTGGAAGAGCAGCAGGCTGTCTCTCTCTGTACACAACTGATTCCCGCAGCAGATCTCTCAAATACTGCTGCAAGAAACTCCGATGATGATCTGTTAATGTCAGCGGCAGCTATCATAAATAAAAATAGATTGAGATACCAGCCAGGACATTATAACGGACTAGATGTGACACAACAAGGAGAGAACAGTGCAGAGGAGACGGAGGGGGATTTTTCAGACAGCAGCCAGCCACGGAGCCCCCCTCCTTTCACTCCGCCGCTCCGTCTATACGACTATAAAGCCACGCCGTACGGCAGCAGTTTTCCGAGGGCTGTCCAGCGTAAAAGGATCATGCAAACGCAAACATCTCCAAATAATAATTCTGCCGACACTGTAACCGCCCCGAAAATTCTGATAGGAGAGGTTCCAGTTTATAAACCTTGGACACCCGCGGAGGTCATGGATGTCACTAATCACGCTCCAAATCCCACTAAAAGTCCAGATGAGTATCTGTCATGGTTGACTAATGTCTGCTCAGTTTATAACTGTTTGGTTCATGATGTGAAACAGCTGATAATCCTAACGTACAAGGCAGATTGGTCCACATGCAAAGACGAGTTTAAATTCCCTGCATGCACGCCTGCAGGCGATTGGCCTTTGACACAGACGCGCGACATGTGGATTCAGAACGTCGCTGCTTTGGCTGTTAGAGCATGCGCTAAAACTCACACAGATTTTTCCCAAGTGTTGGCTTGCGTACAGAACCCAACATAAACTGTCCCAGAATTTATCCAGCGTTTCATGACCGTATGGGATAATGAAATGTCATTGCACAGCTGCTTTTAACCCATCAGAGAATTATGCGCTATCAATAAGTGGTTTTTGCAACAGCTCAGATCAGTTGGAATGCGAGCAATTTCTGTTTTTGGGACCACAAGGATGTGTGTTGCCCCTTAAACTGACACCTGCACAGCAGGCCCTTCTAGATAAAAACACCATCCCTCATGTTATACTAGCTGTCACTCCAGGAAGTGATCCCAAGGAGGTGGGGGCAATGGCAGCCCACTGCTATGCTCAGTTGGAAGCAGCAATGATCTCTGACTCCCACACACACACACCTAATGTAAACAACTTTGGAGGAGACTTTTACATGCTGCGTCTCACTGAAGACATTTCCCTCCCCCAATGCCTGCGAGCAGTAGCCGCAGTTGCAATTGTTATTAAACAATCCTCTTCTATTGTACTGGCCAGTGACTGTGTAGTACATGTCCCACATGCAGTTTTGCATATTCTGAACACCTCTGCTACTCAGCATATGACAGCAGCTAGGCGATCTGGTTATGAAGCAGTAATTCTTTCAAGTCCACACATCACTCTTAAACGTTCCCCCCCCCCTAAACCCAGCTACACTGGTGCCAATTCCAGATTTTGAAATAACACATGACTGCGTCACAACGATTGACATGTCTTCTTCCCCCAGAGCTGATATGTTGCAAACTCCTATCCCTAATTCAGATATGATTCTCTACACAGACGGATCTGCGAGCAGGCCGTCTGACACAGTACATTTAGCAGGCTATGCTGTTGTGAACGACTGGGAGGTTTTGGAAAGCCAGGCCTTGCCAAATGGCACGTCGGCTCAGGCTGCAGAGTTGCATGCTCTGCTGAGGGCGTGTATTTTGGCTAAAGGAAAAGTTGCAACCATTTTCACAGACTCCAGGTATGCATTTGGTGTGTGCCATGATTTTGGTGTCTTGTGGAAGATGCGCGGTTTCTTAACATCGGCTGGTAAGCCTATTCAACATCATGCGTTGGTAGCTCAGTTGTTAGACGCTATCCTGCTCCCTGCACAGCTAGCAGTAGTGAAATGTGCTGCTCACACAAATTCTGATGACCCTATTTCGCGTGGAAATGCGTTAGCCGACACCGCGGCTAAACAAGCAGCAGTTTCATGTTCTTCTATGGTGCTCCAATGCCCCCTGACACAACCCACAGAACCGATTTCTTTGCCTTCCTTTAATGATGTCGCGGTAATGCAAGCCCGCGCTGATGTTAGGGAGAAAGATTTATGGCTAAGACGAGGTTGTACACTTGACGCTGAGTCCAGCTTGTGGCTCCACCCAGATGGCCGGATGGTCTGTCCCCGTTCCTTCCTCCATGTTCTGGCACATGTTGCACATGGCAAATCACATGTAGGAAAAGGAGGGATGAATGGGATTATAAAGTCACAATGGTTTGCCCCAGGCATCACACTAACCACACAGACCCTAGTAGATAGATGCATGATATGCCAGCAAACAAGAAGAAGAAGTGGTCTGGTTCAGCATGAACATCTACCGCCCCCTTCAGGGCCCTTTGTAAATATGCAAATTGACTTTTCGCATATGCCACCATGCCAAGGATTCAAATATCTTTTGGTAATAGTGTGCCAGTTCTCCAAATGGGTAGAGGCCTACCCTACCAGAAAAGAAGACGCTAGAACAGTTGTAAAGTGTCTTCTCAAAGATGTTATCCCTAGATTTGGTGTTCCAGCAGGGATTAACAGTGACAGAGGTCCAGCATTCATTTCTAAGATAACCCAGAGTCTAGCTACAGTGTTAGGGTTTAAATGGCAATTGCATGTTCCCTATCACCCGCAGAGCTCAGGCCAGGTTGAGAGAATGAACTTGACTATAAAAGAGAAACTCACTAAAACAATGTTGACCACAGGACTAAAATGGGTAGACGCGCTGCCGTTAGTTCTGTGCTCCATCAGAAGCGCACCAAATGCAACGACAGGGCTCAGCCCACACGAAGTATTGATGGGAAGAGTAATGTTCACAGGGTCTAGCCCCCCAGCATCACCCCACACACTCACCCTTCTGTGGACAGAGGATTACATGACTAACTATGTAAAATATCTAACTGACATGTTGAGAAAGTTTCACAGGCAGGTGGCTGATAGGCTCCCTCAGCCGGGGGAAGAGCCCACCCACCCTTTTAAGATTGGTGATAATGTACTAATCAAATCTCTTGAAAAAGATTCCCTGTCACACAGGTGGAAAGGTCCGTTCCAGGTGTTGATCGTGACCAGAACCGCCCTAAGAGTCCAAGGCAGAGCAGAGTGGATCCACGCTTCCAGATGTCGTCTCTCCCCTCTACCGGATGCTGGCGTATGAAGGCAGTCATCATCATCGTCATCCTGGGTTTGCTGTACCTGGCCAAGAACGCCCTACTAGATGAAGCTGTGGAAATCTCAACGACAGGTGGCGAGGGCTCTCGCGCCTCTGAGAGAGAAGATAAGGTGCTCTTATCCAAGAGCGCAGACGACTTGACTACTCAGGGTCCAGACCCTGAGGGCAAAACAACACCAACGGGCAAATCAGTGCCTAGCGACAAGGACAGGTTGTATCTAAACACCACACAGACATTCAGTATGGTGCGAGAGAGACAGAGAGAGAGAGAAGGAGGAAGAGTGAAGAGGATCGTCGACATCACTCATGAAATAGAGACTATTTCTTTTAACTGTTCAACTTCAATATGTAACCCATCTAACTGTATTATTGTGTTTGCTGTGTCTTCAATCAAGGGTGATGATTACTTGACATGGGGAATGTATCCGCAAAACCAGTACCAGTGGTTCGGGAGAACAAAGGAGGTGGTAAGAATAGCACTCAACACCATGCCCTTTAACATGCCCTCAGAATTATGGTGTACTACCATGGAACAATTAAGAAAACTGATAATGAATGAGGTACAATGCACATCGAGGAAACCAGATTATAAAGTCCCCAATTCACCTGTCACTAAATGCTAAATGTATCTAACACAGCGATGTTGGCTGAACACAAAGAATTGCAGGAAGTGAGGACAGTAGCACTACAGAATCGCATGGCGTTGGATCTCCTCCTCGCTGCTCAGGGAGGCACATGTAAGGTGATTGGGTCTGAGTGTTGTTCTTTCATCTCTGATGCTACACCTGAAGTTCTGGATATGGCACATGATACTGCTCGGGGAATAAAACAATTGCATGAAACACATGGGTTTACATTTGGAGATTTAAGTGGAACTATTGGATCCTGGGGAGCGGGGTTGGTTAAATTTGTTGTTACTGTTGCAGTGTTTATCTTGGGTGTGCTAATCCTAATTACCTGTTTGATAACTGTAGTTAAATTGGCCATACGCAGGTGCGCCAAAACTGCTCTCCAGGCCCCACAGAGGGTTGTGGGGTATTCAACTGCAGATGAAATAATATTGATGTACAACAAGGAATTGCGAGATCCATGGGTCTCCATCGCAGTTTCTGGCCCATGGGTACCGCCGTTTCAGTGATTAATAAATTGATTACAGTTGACTTTCAGAATAAAGAACAGATGTTTTGATTTTCCCTTTTCAGGTTGTTATACAATAAATATCTGATTCTTCCTTTTCAGATATTGAACAAATGTATTTGAATGAAATATATGTAACTACTAAAAGTGCCTTACTCTTGAATGAAGCGTAGTAAAGTAAACGTAAAATAATGTTAAGATTGAGGACATTGAACTTTACAGATTACAGATTCATCACTGAGAATTTTATCCTGGATCTCTCATGATTCAGTTTTTATACCTCATTTGGATTTCTTATAATCCTAAATTCTAATTGTGCTTAAGTAATTGCCTTGAAGTAAATCTTTGAGATGTAAGCTGACTTTGCATTTGTGTTTGAAGAATGAGATTAACTGAGTGTTAAATGATAAAAGATCTTATTTTTGAAACATATATTTTGCCATTATATTTTGTATTACATGTGTGTTTATTATTGTGCTTTTGACAAATGATATCAGACACGGAGGAGAGATGATTTTTATTATGATTGACTGCGTTCAATCAAGGTAATTGAAATGTTTCAATTCTGCTTACTTTATGATGTGATTAATGTGTGTGATCTCAGACTCTGAAGGCGTTTATTGATTTGAGTATTGACTGAAATATTCTTAGATTAGTGTTAATTGGTTATCAATTAATTGATAAAAGGAGGGGCTGTTAGAGAATATTTTAATCCTGTCTGTTCCCATGTATCGAATTGGGAATTTATCTGCAGAACTTCTGTTTCTAATTAAAGTGTTGTTCCCTCAATCTGTGAAATATGATCATGCCATCCTCAGGGTCAACTCAGAGGTCAGATGCCTCTCTGTGGAGAAAGGGGGAGCATCCTGTCCTGGCTAAGGTCTTTGTTCAGTTTGTTGCATCTGTTTATAATTAGCAGAGACAGGGCGCGTAAGATCCGCCTTTGTTTCTATATATTGTATGGATTATGCTGTGAACCTTTAGAGAGTCCGCTCGGTGGAAGACAGTTAACTGTATGAAACTGAGTGTATCCTCTCCGGCCGTTACTTCAATAAATCTCCGTGTTTGATGAAAGTGCTCCGTCTCCATTTCTTCAACATTGGCTCTGCATTGAATCCCAGAAGATTATTCTTCACAGATGGCACAACTCGCACTGAACCGTAATGCTGTTTCCCTTTTCTGCTTTTAATATAACATTTTTATAAGGAGTGCAAACATTTTCTGAACGATACAGAACTTATTCTGAACTGGAAGATTAGCTTCAGTTTCCCTTGAGAGCCATGCCGTGCTGTAATGTGAAAGCATGTTCAGGCTTGGGGAGTTACGGATGATATGTAACAGGATTACGTAATCAGGATACTAAAACATGGAGTCCCTTACAGTTACACAAAACATATGGAATTAGAATCAGGTTTATTCCCAGGTACGTTTACACAAGGAATTTGCTTTGGTGTCTGATGGTTGGAAGATTAACAATCTAAGAAAATAAATTGTAAGAGTAGGTACAAAAATATAAGCATGAGAAAAATAAAGTATTTTAAAGAAACTATTCAGCATTAAAGAAGAAGCACATTTAAATTTAAATACACAAAAGAACCTCAAAAACGAAAAGTCTTCATACAGACAATGAACGACTGTACTATGACAAACTATTATTATATTTTAAAGTTGAGGGATGTGTGAAATATATTCAGAGCTGAGCATGAACAGGGCAAATGATACATGTTGTAATCAGATTACTATTATGTTTCTAAAATTGGGGATTACTAGCAGGATTACAATGTTCCACACAAAGTAAAAAAGAGCATATTGTGTAACATGTGTCTGTTGTCTTACATAATACACTTCATTAAAAACACCTCTTATTGATTTTTATCTTTTATTCATTTGATATTAAGGTAATCCAAAAGTAACAGAAAGTAATCAGGTAACATTACTTTTAAATGTTGATACTCAGATTCGGTTACTGATTACATTTTTTAAAGGTAGCTATTGTAATCGAAAACAAATTGAAAGTAACCCTCCTATTATGTTGTTCTTTATTTTAAAGGATTTAGAGTTAACTCTTCTTCTGTTTCCTGATGATGTCATCCTGTCACATGATTCCATTACTCCCCTGTCCTGCACCGTCTATACAAGTTGAGAGATAACAGATATTATAGCAATAGTGCAGACATACTGTATACATGTTTGCTGACAGCAGTGAATTACAGATTTGTTGTCTGGTTGTTAACAATGTGCTCACTGTTCTCTATCGCCGTGGAAACCCCTCTGATAGCAGAACATCTTTCTGAAGGAGAGGTAGGCAACCCTTTTGCAGCAGCTTACAAAAGAGAAAACACCTCGGCCTGTGTTCTGACACACTGGTGCCGTTTCCAAAGAGAAAGGAGTGACAACAATCCTAACAGAGCGTGAATGAAACAGCTCTGATAGCAGCGTTCAGGATCAGATGAGCTGAAGGTGTGTCAGGGATGTTTCAGCAAGCCGCTTTCAAACAAGTGAGGGAGGAAGTGAACACGCACCTGATATCTGCTGTCATCCCGTAATGGCATGCCCAGGTATCGCTCAGAGAACGCTGATGCTGTGCAAATGAGAAGTGATATGTGTTAACAGAGGGGACACAGCTCCAGCTGAGTGACTACACAGAGGACTTCCTGTCAGCCTCAGCTCACAGGAAGCCTCCAGTGGAGAGGGAAAACATCTTGTGCAGAATAAAGGGTCCACTGTGGCATCGTGAGACTGTAAATACATGCTGCCATGTGTTGTGTTACTAACCAGAGATTCCCCTCACTGTGTAGAGGTAATCACAGAGTATCATACTTTCTTTATTTCTACTTGTAAGTTAAATGTTGTAGTTGCAGTAGACACCATGCATTAACAGTATAAAGGTTATTCAAGTTACCCAACACATCCAAAATAACAACATTTTTATACATTTCTGGAAACCTGTTATTTAAGATGTACTTAGTTCCATTGAATCACATTTGATCATGTTGTGGTGGTGTCCTCAGCAGTGGACAGACAATGAGTTATTCCTGAGATACCTGCTTCATCTCTCCACATGTTAACATGACAAATGAGTACAAAGACAATAATCAAATATAATTTGTGAACTGTTTTTGGATCGATCTGCCACCGAGGAGAGGGGACTGGGTACATGGTGTTATATTCTATCCAGTAATGGTTCCTCTGAGAGTACGCCATGTGTACAATGATTAGTTTCACTCTTCACAGTGATTGTATCTGTTAGAGCTGTTTATTGATTTAATAATGAACCATGTTTTTTTTTTTTTTATAGTTAACTTTTTATTATTTAGTGTAATTATTTTTAGTTAATTAAAGTAATTATTTGTGCTTTTATTGTGAAGGCAGTTTTGGGCACTGGGTAATGTAGACACCTGGCGATCATGTTTACATTGGAGACAGGTGGTCTCTACAGGGGAAACCATTGTTCTCCATAGTTCTAAGAGATAAAAGCACAAAGCAACGTTCTTGCCTTGATATGCACTATGTTCCTGAGTGAGATCTGCGTACGGGGGCCCGCGGGGGCAGACGTTTTATTTTGAGTTAAATGTAATGTTTTGTTTCTTATGGTTTAGCATCTACGGTATCAGTGTTTTGTAGCTGAATACTTGTTGGCCTGCCAGGTGTTAAATCCTCCATCCTGATGCAGCGGGTGGAGGTCTGTACTCACCGTAGAGTTTCCAGTCCGTCACCGGAGACATCGCACATGCACATTTGAAGAGGCTGTCCGTGGCCTTGAGCATCATTAATGTTATGTACGCTCCATAACCCTGAGCACACACACATAAACATTAATGTTACTTTGAGGGGAAATCATTCAAGCTGTAAAACAAACTCTATTTCCCTAAAAATTAAACAACAAAACATGTTAGCACGTTAAAGCAGGGCACTTATAATATAGTGGAATGTAAAACAAAACATTACACTTTTCCTGAACAACATTGATACACTGTGTATGGATTTTGCTCAGCAGCAGCACATCCTTTGCTGCTGGCAAAAATAAATACATGTAAAATGAGTTCAGAGCAGAACACGGCTCACCTTTCCAAACACTGCTATCCGTGTTCGATCAATATATGGAAATGTCATCATGAATCTGGAAGAAAAAGCCACATGC
Organism: Harpagifer antarcticus; assembly: GCA_902827135.1. NCBI lineage: Eukaryota > Metazoa > Chordata > Actinopteri > Perciformes > Harpagiferidae > Harpagifer > Harpagifer antarcticus. The sequence goes on along the minus strand of CADEHL010000172.1, from coordinate 2,034,208 downwards.
CATATACATTAGAACAGTGGTTCTCAACTGGTCAGGCCTCGGGACCCACTTTTTACTTGGTCAATACATCGCGACCCAACATTTTGAAGCACTCAAATCTATTCAACAAAAAATCGTGCTGTAATATATACGCTTTTCAGCATACAAATTAATAAAAGTGAAGTGCAGTGCATATATCCCTGATATCCCTTCACAGAACTAAAGTATGCTTTTAAAAAAGGTTTAATGAGATGATGGAATTAAAGCTGAACTATATAAAAAGGCACACATGCTGAAAACCCAACCCCAGCTGGGGGGTCTGGGAGGATTCTCCCCCAGGAGATTTTTAGAAATACTAACATAAACTATGCATTCTGGTACACTGAGAAGAAAATAAATAAATCTATTACTACCCGACATATTAATAATATTTTATGCCATTGTTTGTTTTTCACTTTGTTCTGACATCTTGCTGCGAGAAGAGTAAAGAGGAGATAGTCTGTGGGACTTACTTTAAATTGTGGGTAAGGGTAGATAGCTCCCATTGTTCTGTGACCTGTCAGTCATCAGACCGGGAGTCATATTTCATTATGTGTTCATTTTTATCTGAAGTTGTACCCATGGATGTATAAAGAAGAGTTCTACCGCAAAGTTATTCTCTGTGGAGACTTCCGGCAACAATCTTGATTCTGAAAACATCAGCAAAGATATTTTATTGAGAAGATGATCACTATGTGACAGAAGTTTTCAAAACCGTTTATGGTCTCCGTTACTTCCAGTCCAACGCTGACTGCATGCACAGCGTTAGAAAATCGGGCCTTCAAAATAAAAGTTTTACTTTTTCCCCAAAAAAAAAAAAAAACATTTCCAAAAAATTTTTTTTTTTCTTCACTCACACATCCGCGACCCACTTGAAACGGGTCTGCGACCCACTTTTGGGTCGCGACCCACCAGTTGAGAACCACTGCATTAGAACACATTAAGACCATATGAAACTCACTGCACATGGAAGAATTGGACATGATCAATCGTTACAACAGATTTATGGTTTACTTAGAATTGTATGTCATCATCTGCTGGAATCATGGAGACGGAGTGGCTTGTGTTCAAACAACCTGGTTGGAACATAATATTAGATTGATATGGTTGGGCTGTTACCTTTAGGCATAGCATTACGTTTAGCTAATTAATGCAAGGTAAGGAGTAAATGTATTTTGATAAGAGTGATTTGTTTTAAATTAAGTTTTCTTAATCTCTCTGGAGAGCTGTAGCTTGAGGTGAGAAACAGATGGTGGACTATAAAGAGACCATTTGTGAGTAAAAAGTATCTTTGCTGGAAGTGAAACATTCAAGACACCATTTCTGAAGTGACTCACTGTACTAGAGCACTTTTATTAACACCACAGGCTGGGTTTCACCTCACCTGCTCCATTGTTCACATCTCATACACACTATGAGGGACAGGCATGAGCCGAGAAACAGGCTCCTATTATGCACAATGTAGTCATATATTATGGGTACAAATGTGTACAAAATATTTCTATGATGTGTTTTGCTCAAAATACCAAACAGATCATGCATTTAGACATCCCTCATACCCCTCTATTTCAGCCCTGCAGGTTTGGGGTCCTTAGCTTGAAAACGAGGGGGAGGAGACTTTAATTCTACCGGAGATAAAGCTAAACACTGCCGTGAGGAAACGCCATATCATGTTCCAAACACATCAAGCATTATTTCTGAAACAGTATGGAGCTCAAATGCTTTTTTCGCGGGTTTACCAAAAGGTGAGTTTATTTCCTGCTTCTTTACACACATTCTCTCCAGTACAGGTTAGCTCTGAGTGTTAGCGATGCTTGCTAATGTAAACACAGACCATATTACGTCCAAAACACGGCATGCATTGTTTCTGATACAGCAACGTTTCTGATAGGGCCGTGGGCTTTTTGTTTTGATTTGGGTACGGAGGAAAAGAGAGAGGGTTTTATTTTTGACACTTGAGTCTCCTGACACACATATTTATGTATACAAGACATACAAAAGTGCATTTTGCATGATAGGTCCCCTTTAAAACAATACAGTTGAGCTGTGAAAAAATCTCATTTAATTTCAACTAAATTGTCAAAATGCAAAGTTAATTCTTCCTATTCTTTTAATATCTCTCTACAATACTACGTTCTATTGGTAAAAGTGAAATACCTTTATATATTTTGAATGAAATATATTAATATCTCGAGTGTGGCAATCAACACATGTATTTATAACCACATAGGTGTATGTGGGTATAAATACACCTACTGTGAAAGGCTAAAGTAAAGTCGCCTGTAGCACAGAGGACATGTCCTGCTGGCAGATGAGAGACATCAGAGAAATAGAAAAGGTTGTACTAAACCACATCAACAGGTGCGGACAGTTTGGATGCAAAAGAGTGATTGCACACAGCCAGCTGTGTTTCTCGTTCCACCTCTAAGGTCTAAATGACAGCTGTGTCCATTTCAATCACAAGTTTGTTTGTTGACAACAGAGGAGAGGAAGGCAGCAGCTGCAACAGGGAGGCCATGAAACCACCATGTTTTACTTGTTAAATATAGTTTCTGATTACATATTGTTCTTCCTAAAAGTTGTATGAACAACAATCAGGTGCAACGTGTTTTACTATTAAGAGATCATTGTAATATTGTTCCTGAGTGGATTTGCATGATGGAATATTTAAAGATGGTCCATCCTTTTAAAATAATTCTGAAATAACAATGATATGTGTCCAAAGTGAGAATTACATTTCAATAACAAAATAGTTTCATTTCAATGTTGCTTATAAGCACGCATATGTAGCCAAAGTCTTGATCATGGTGGGTGTGGATTCTTACATAACGTACAACTTTACCACAAAAAACACTTTTGATTGTGAAATGTGAACCGAAGGGTTCAACATGTGAACATGACACAGGGATTTATAGAAGAATGAAGTGAATTTGATAACGTACTCCACTGCAGCGATCTGGTCCTGGACGTCCACAGTCCCCAGCCTCTGGTGGACCTCGTGCAGGACCCTCTGTCCCTGGAAGCCGCTGCCCCGGCCGTCCAGACGGGCCACGATGACGTTGTCTGAGCTGACCAGCACCGAGTCCCAGCCCAGAGAGAAGCGCTCGCTCACCGCCTGGCCACCGGGGGCGCTGTCTCTGTGGAGGCACAGGATGAGAGGATGAAGAAGACTCATAGGATCGCATCCAACAGAATCAAACTGCTGGAGCTGAATGGAGCCATTGTGTGAGTAGAGGGGCGCGTTGTCTGGGAAATTACGCCAAGCGAGTGGTGTTACTGTTTCATGCTTCCATGCACCTGCTGCAAAAGGGTGTGAAGTGTGAGGGACAACTTTCATCGACCCAAAAACTCCATCAAAATGACTGAACCAAACAATAAAGTGAGAAGACTGAGGTTCAAGACAACGTCCGGAAGTGATCCTTCAGACAGTAGGCTACCCCGAACTGATAAGAGAAAATGCTTTAAATGATTCAGATTTTGAATAAGCCTTACACATGCAGTAAACGATAATGTTCCCTATTGATTTGTATACCAAGGAATGAATGTCAGAACTTCAAAAAATTCCTCAGTATGTGATTCTGACATCTTGTGCGTTGTGGCATTACAGATGATACTTACATAAGCAGCAGTAGGCCATAGTGACGGGACTCAGAGAAGTCTGGAGGATAGGAGATCTTTAAAGGTAAATCTGTAAAATAGAAAGAAAGTAAATTCTATCACAAATGCATCTTCAAATCACAGAAACGGAATATAAACCAATACATTTTCTCACCAAAATGTTCCATCTGCACGGTTCTGAAGTCGGTCATCTGGATCCTTTTGGACTGCAGGGCGGCCTTCAGCAGCAAGTTGTTCTCCAGGATGTAGTAATCTGTAAAGATGGGGGATGTGTTTAAAGGATGATGGAGTCCTAAAATGGCTGCCAATAATCAAAGCGCCGCTGCATACAAATGGCCCATAATAACAAGAGGTGTAATGAGATGAAATGGGAGGTGGAGGTACGACGGGTCGTTTCTGACGTCGCTTCATTTTGTGGTAAATGTAAATGTTTCGGGACGCTGAATACATTCCTGGATTTAATCTCTTGGGGGTCTAGCTGTTGTAAATAAAGGAGACAGTTTGAAATACTCAAATGTGATAAGAAAGAGGATGAAATATACAACCAAAGACAAATGTAAATCACCTTGTTCCTAACAAAGGTTGTATGTGTCTTTTGAATGAAAAAAGGAGGATTTGTGTAACATAGTAAAAAAAGCTGTGCTTCGTTTGTTGTTCAATCGTAATAATTATGGTCATGTGTTCTGTTGTTAAACTTGTATGAGCACATAACTATAGTCAAAAGGTTTATATTTCTAAAGGCATTTTACTCCCAGCAGCTTGCTCAATCTGGCCTCAAACACTAGAGCCCAAGTTTGTTCTCCACCTGTAATAAACAATGACTCCCCAGTTCGGCCAATTCTCCATTCAAACCATCTGAGAAGCAGCTACATGAAATGGAATTCATCCAGCACTTCTAATGGAAAACTCAAAATCAATAGGCGGCTCATTATGAAGCCGCCAGAGGCCTGGAGGTCCCAGCTGTGGATGGAGGGCCTATCCAAATATCCTCCGGCAAATTGCACAGCTGTTAACTTTCTCTTTTGGTAGGGGGGGGGCTATGGTTACAGGCATGGATAACATGAAGAACTGTGTGTGTGTGGCTGTGAGTAGAGTGGTGTGTCTGAATTCTAGGGAAGTAATCCAGGCTTGTTGGCCCTCTTGTTAGATGACGCTCATTCGGACCGTTTTAAACCAGGAGAAAGCTGTTTATACTCAAAACATTCAGAACATGCAACGTTTCAATTGCAGGGAAAAAGTGATCACTATATTTTCACAACCTTATTCAACAACCTGAGCACAGTCAACCTTACACAAAAAGATGTCTTTCTGCAGATTCTTTCTGTTTTTCGTTCAGCAAGACCTTAAGACATTTGAAAGATTTGTGTAAAATCATAAGTCCTCCTTTTCCCTAAAAATCGCCTAAAGCCACAACAGCAAACATGAATAGGCGAATGTAAGGCAAGGCAAGGCAAGTTTATTTATATAGCACTTTTCAACACAAGGCAATTCAAAGTGCTTTACAAAAAATGAAAGACATTAAGAAAATGGCATTTAAAATCAGTCATTAAAAAGAAAAGCTAATAAAATAAGCATTAAAAGAAGAAATACATGGATAAACATTAAAATAAAAAATACATACGATAAAAGTTACTCTGCAGTCTAAGATATGAATAGTTCAATTAAAAGCAGCGACAAAAAGAAAAGTCTTTAGTCTGGATTTAAAAGTAGTCAGAGTTGCAGCGGACCTGCAGGTTTCTGGGAGTTTGTTCCAGATATTTGGAGCATAATAACTGAACGCTGCTTTACCATGTTTAGTTCTGACTCTGGGGACAGAAAGTTGACCAGTCCCTGAAGACCTGAGAGATCTGGATGGTTCATAATTTAGCAGTAGATCAGAAATGTATTTTGGGCCTAAACCATTCAAAGCTTTATAAACCAGCAGCAGTATTTTGAAATCTATTCTTTGACACACAGGAAGCCAGTGTAAAGACTTCAGAACAGGAGTGATGTGATCCACTTTCTTAGAGTTAGGGAGGACTCGAGCAGCAGCGTTCTGAATCAGCTGCAGCTTTCTAATAGATTTTTTAGTGAGACCTGTGAAGACACCATTGCAGTAGTCGAGTCTACTGAAGATAAAAGCATGGACAAGTTTTTCCAAATCCTGCTGCGACATTAGTCTTTTAATCCTAGATATGTTCTTTAGGTGATAGTAGGCTGATTTAGTAACTGTTTTAATGTGGCTGTTGAAACTCAGGTCAGAGTCCATGACTACACCTAGATTTCTGGCTTTATCTGTTGTTTTGAACATTGCAGACTGAAGCTCAACGCTAACTTTTATACGTTCTGCCTTGGATCCAAAAACCATTACCTCAGTTTTATCTTTGTTTAATTGGAGAAAGTTCTGACACATCCAGTCATTGATTTGTTCAATGCAATTACTCAGTGTTTGAATTGGAGCATAGTCTTCTGGTGAAACTGTTACGTAAATGTGTGTGTCATCTGCATAGCTATGGTAACTTATTTTGTTGTTTTTCATTATCTGAGCCAGTGGTAGCATGTAGATGTTAAAGAGAAGAGGCCCCAAGATGGAGCCTTGAGGAACCCCACATGTCATATTTGTCAACTCAGATGTGTATTTACCTATAGAAACAAAGTTGTTTATGTCCTTTAAGTAGGATTCAAACCAATTTAGGACTGTTTCCGAAAGTCCCACCCAGTTTTCCAGTCGGTCTAGTAATATGCTGTGGTCAACAGTGTCAAACGCAGCACTGAGATCTAATAATACTAACACTGAAGTTCTGCCACTGTCTGTGTTTAAGTGGATGTCATTAAAGACCTTTACAAGAGCAGTCTCAGTGCTGTGGTTTGGACGAAAGCCTGACTGGAACACATCAAAACAGTTATTTAAATGCAAAAAATTACTCAACTGTTGAAAAACAACTTATTCAATGATTTTACCTAGAAATGGGAGGTTTGATATGGGCCTATAATTGTTCATTACTGAAGCATCTAGATTATTCTTTTTTAAGAGCGGTTTAATGACTGCAGTTTTCAGGGCCTGTGGAAAAATACCTGAGTGAAGAGATTTCTTTACTATATGAAGTAGATCTGAGGCCATGCAAGGCAAAACATGAAAAATCCCGTTGGAATAATATCAAGGCAGCAGGAGGAGGATTTCGGAAGTTGTATAATGTCTTCTAGGTTTTTATCATTAATCTGATGGAATTGTGTCATGGTGTTTGCATTGATGTTAAGTGGACACATAGACAACACATTTGCTGTTCCTGATGCAGAGGCACTGACTGCTTGTCTGATTTTCTGAATTTTGTCAGTGAAAAAGGAGGCAAAATCATTGCACGCCCTGGTGGATAGAAATTCAGAGGCTACTGACACTGGGGGGTTAGTTAGTCTGTCGACGGTAGCAAACAACACACGTGCGTTGTTTTTGTTTTTGGTAATGATGTCAGAGAAGAACGATTGTCGTGCGTTTTTCGATTCCAAATTATTAAGGCCAAGTCTCTCTTTATATATTTCAAAGTGAACCTGGAGATTTGTTTTTCGCCACCTACGTTCAGCTTTTCGACACTCTCTTTTTTCTGTTTTCACGGTCAAATATCGCTTTGTGGTTACCTCTTTTTGAACATTTTTGTGAACAGAAATAGAGCTCTCAAAGAAAACACAGGAATGATCAGAGAGCGCAACATCAGTCACCACAACCTTAGAGATATTCAGACCCTTTGAGATAATTAAGTCCAGAGTGTGCCCCTTATTGTGCGTGGGCTCCGTCACATGCTGAGTCAGTCCATAGCTATCAAGAACACAAAACAGTTCTTTTGCCCCTCTGTCCTGAGGCTTGTCAACATGGATGTTAAAATCACCAACAATGACTAAACGGTCAAAGTCAATACACACTATAGACAGCGGTTCAGTAAAGTCATCATAAAAGCTTGCACAGTATTTGGGTGGTCTATAGATATTTAGGAACAGAGCTCGAGAGGAGCATTTCAGCTGAAGGGCCACAAATTCAAAAGAAGCAAAGTTCCCATAAGATGTCTTCCTGCATTGAAGAGAATCATTGAACAGAATAGCAACTCCACCCCCTTTCTTATGCATTCTTTCCTGACTCATAAAACTAAAGTTGGGAGGGGTTGATTCGATAATAACAGCTGCACTGTTATTTTGTTCAATCCAAGTTTCTGTTAAAAACATAAAATCGAGATTGTGCTCAGTGATAAAATCATTGATTAAAAATGTTTTTCCTGCCAAAGACCTGACATTTAATAAAGCTGGTTTAAGTTTGTTAAACACACTATCAGTCATGTTTTTGTAACAAGCTGTGGCTGACATGGAAACACTGCTAAATTAGATAAACTCACACAAACGTTTGAGCGCTTCCTGTATCTAAGATGATTCACCGCTCTTAATCTATTACCTATTAACACAGATATCGGCAAAGCTATAGGCAGGCAGGGCCCTGGCATGTCCTTGGAAGAGTTGAGAGTGCCATACACCCTTGAGCCTGGACTCAGCACACATCAGTAAGAGTTTGTTGCATTTTGTACACACACATCCTTATCAGGCTTCGGAGACTGCAGATGCTTTCTTGAAGGGAGGGCAGATGGTTGACGTAGGCACGGTGATGGAGACGGGGGAGATGGTGCGGGGGTAGAAGACATGCTGCCAGGGGGGGAGGTGGTTGACCTAGGCTCGGTGATGAAGACGGGGGAGATGGTGCGCGTCTCCGCGGTGATTTTGGTGAGCGTCGTTGAGGAGCGGAGGTAAAGGACATGCTGCTAGCCCTGCGTATCGCCTTAGTTTGGTTATTGAACTCCAGGAAGGAATCGGTGCCAACCCTCTGTATCGCCTTCATGTTTTCAACGATCTCCAGGAGGGTGGGCGAGGGTGAAAGGGTGAACGGAGTATACTCAAAGGCGTTGTCAGGGGGGGGGGGGGGGTGACGGGCAGTGTAGACTCCTCCATGTGTCTCCCATAATCAGAACATTCCTCAGGCGGGTGCAGTGATAATTCTTCAGCGTTTTCTGCGCGATGTGTTGTGTCTTTCTCCTGCTTTGATTCCTCTTGCCGTTTGTCCTTGGCAGAGGGAACAGATTGATGACGCAGGCAGTTGAAAATGTTAGAGATAAACAATTTCACTCCTGACTTGTTCAGGCAAACTCCATTTGCCTTGAAAAGATGTCTGCGATCCCAGAAAAAGTTAAAATTGTCAATAAAATGGACAGAATGGTCAGTACAGGCATTGGAAAGCCAGGTGTTCAGTGCAAACAATCTGCTGAATCTCTCCACTCCTCTTCTGACTGGCGGTAGAGGGCCACTGATGAACACCTCCGCATTTAGAGAGCTGACAGTTTCCAACAAACATTTAAAGTCTTCTTTTAGCACTTCTGACTCTTGTTTCACAACATCATTTGTTCCAATGTGTAGTACCACATTCTTCACAGTTGGATGTTCAGCCCCAATATGCAGGATATTCTCAGCCAAGTCAGAGACCACATCCTTGGGAAAACAGAGTACTTTGGTGTTGTTCTTATTACACAGACCTTTTACATCTCTTACAGCAGAGTCACCCACAATCAGAGTTTCAGGCCCAGTCGTTAGCTTTCCCTCTAGCCTTTTACTTTTGGAGTAGCTATTGGTCCTTACCCTGCTGTGTGAAAAGGACAGGTTATCCAGGTCACCAGAAAGAGATCTCCGGTTCTCGGTCAGCGGAGCGTATCTGTTCTGGATTGGCACACTTGGTGGTTTAGGAGGATTGTTTGTAATGCTCCCTTTAGCAGCTCTCCACTGTGGTTTAGGGGTTGAAGAGGTGCTCTTCCTGGGTGATAACAATGCAGGCCAGCTGGTCGCATCACAGATTTCAGAGCGCTGGGCTCTGCCTGTTATCCGTCCTCCCAAATCCCATGGAAATGATTTACTCTTCGGCTTTGCACCCAGAGAGTTCCAGGGAGGATTACCACTTTTAGATTTATTACCCGGTACACAGCCCTCCTGTTCCTTGGAATCCTTGTAGCTGCTAACTAGCTGTGAGTTAGCATACCCTTCTCCATTATTTTGCAACACTGGTAAAGTGGTGTCATTCCCACGACATAGTCCATTCACTTCCACGTTAACTTCCAACCGTTGCATTTTCATTTCCAACACATCGATCTTCTGTATATGTTTGTGGAAGTCATCTGTAGAGAACGGAGGCATTTTGCTACCAACTAGCATGCAGTAGCCTACCAGGCTTTAGCTGTTGCTAGGCCACGCTACTGTAAGACTGAGGTCGTCGTAAAAATGTTGAAATTTGGCTGAAACCCTCCGTCTATTTACGAAGATGAACTGTCCCAGTGATAGGTTAATGTCCAGGAGCCGCTGCTCGAAGTTTTCAGAGAATAAGAATAGGAAAATCAGCATACAAAGTAAGCAGAGGCAGGAGCAAGCAGAAAAGCGTCTGCACTGTAAGAAAGATAAGATATAACCAGAAAGATAAGATATAACCATAAACATAACTTAAAGGACAGAGTAGGTCTAAACTTATATAGATGCAGGGGCGGATCTACGGGGGGTCAATGGGGGGCAGCTTCCCCCCCCCACTGTAGAGCCTTGTCCCCCCAGCTGCCCCCCTAACTTTTGTTTCCCTAAAACTGTACTAAAACAAACCTACACTATTTCCACAAGCTTCTCAAGCAACGAAACAAGCATTACATTAGTTAAAAGTGAATCATTTTAAATATCATTTTAGAAATGCAGCTACGGCCCTGCATTAAACTGCGGAGCGGCGTTCACACAGACCACGGCTCACAGAGCTGCAGAGAGGGAGCGAGCTGTCCCAGCGCCTATGGGTCAGCTTCCCCTGGAAGCATTTCCCCTTCCACTAGTTTTGTTTTTACTAAGGACGAGAGCTTGAAACTAAATATTAATAAAACGCTGCCGTTTGAATCGATAGCGTTTAACAGATGGGCGCTGTTTGGGGCGTTACGTTACAAAATACTACGCAGACAGCGTTAGCTGGGAGATCGATCACTTTGCTAAACTATGCGGTAGCCTACTATTAAATCCACATAAACTACACATCACAGCAATGAGGCCAGATCAATGAAACCAGGATACATCCTTTACCGTAAAAACTGGATCTAAACACAGCTGCCTGTGTGCGCTTGATAAATACTTTCTGATGATATGCTACTTATTAGCTAGGCTACATGGCCCTAACGTGTAAAGTTATACAAGCATTTGTACCAGTGCTTTTCACAAGTAGACTCTTGCAGGCCAGATTCAACAACAACAAAAAGACATATCTGAGAAGAGATCAGGGCGAACAGAAAGAAGAAAAGGAAAAGAGAGTTCACTGAAGAGACCAGGAGGGTCAGAGCAGGAGGAAGAGGAGGAGATGAAGACATTAGTGAAGAAGAAGAAATGTATTTGAGGAATAAAGATGAAGTATCAGAAAGAGGGACTGAGGCAGGGATCAGGAGGCAGATGAAACTCCAGCTGGACCACATGGTATGTTCTTATTCTCCTTACATATTCCATTACAGCAGCACAATCTAGCTGCTCTTAGTATTGACAATTATTGATTGAAATGTGTTGCTGCACAGCTCACCTTTAGCTCTCTGAAGAGATGGGTCATGTCATTTGTGTACTTAATTATAACTAAGTACTTACAGTATGCAGAATTAGAGTATTCTCTGAATCGGGTGCCTTTTGGGTCTTTATATCTTTGAAAAATTAAACCAAAATATTTGGTCATAACATCTGGTAGTGGACTACTTACATTTTCCCACCCCAGGCACAAAATATAAATAATTACTAGGAATTTCCTTGAAAAAATTTAACAGGGTTGAAGTTTTTCACAAAAAGTAGCCATGATACCTTGTTTAGCTAAGATATGGCACCACATGGAAATCAAGGACATTACAAAATTGTAATATTTTGCAAAACTATTGTTTATTTTGTAATAAACAATTATTTACTATTATTAATTCATATAACAGAGTTGAAATGTTGAGCTTGTCAATCTTAATCTGAAAATACAAAAACTGAAATATAGGTAAGAGAAGAAACTGACACTTTTGTGATGTAATTCCCTCAATGCAGATCACCCATGGACTGATCCATTGTTTTAATAGGAGGGTAAATGGTTTGGCGTGACGGGGTTGAGACAAACTGAGGGACGTGTGTCAATATTGCAATTTCATAGATAATTCAAGTATTTTTTCAGAATTTATTTTTGATCAGTTAAAGTTGACAAGCATATGATTATATTAGCAGCAACATTTTGGAATAATTGGCCATTTTGATTTGTTTAATATTAAATTAATATGTAATAATGCTTAGTGAGCACATGCAAATATGTCTGTCTAATACTAAGACAACACATTTTTTGTAATGCAAAACAACCTGTTCCATTAATGAATTGCTTTAAAATACATTTTGTAGTTTCCTTTCATTTAAAATTATTGAAGTAAGCTTGGGGGACTCAAAGGGCACCCGATTGTTTGTCTGAACACCTTGTTTCTGTTGTGCATTAAGAACACTTGTGTTAGGGCATGAATTAACAATACATAGCTTATATACAGTGTAAAATACCACGTACTGTCCGCCCTCCCATGCCACCCTGGCATGACCTCTTGCCCCCCCTTTGCCACCCCATGTAAAATGTTCTAGAACCGCCACTGTATAGATGTAACTAATTCATCCAAAATACCACACTGTATTTGGTGATTTCCAAACCTTCTTATGTTTACGCATAAACATACATAAACATTAGGTTAGTTAAAGATTCTGCTTGGAACTAGCTCACGTAGAAGGAGACATGGTTACGTATCAATGTAGGGACGTACATGCTAACATTGTGACATACTGTAGATATGTAACATCAAATATCTCAATATTACATCTTTGTTTTAAAATAATGATTGAAAGTCTTATGCTTGTCCAATCTGAACTTCTCCCTACGACCACTGTCTATACTACTACCGCCAATAGAGGTCTCTAACAACTGAAATATAGATCCTACGAGTGCTTACTTGAATGAATGAGGCTGTGTAAGATCACAGTAGGTGCTCCAGGACCTGAAAAGGAAAAACAACAAAATTGAAATCCGATTGAACATTGTGTGTGCTACTTTATATGCAGATGATGGAACATTTGACATCACCATTGGTTCTTCCAGCATTGTATTAGTCTGTGTGAAAGGGTTGCTCCTCTAAATCAGCCTCACAACAGTCAAACACAGGAAGTCCAGATCCCGACAGAACCTGTGTGATGTCAGGTCACTCACAGAGCCTCCCTGACAGCCTCGGACTGTCAAATCGACTCGCTTATTTTCAACATCCTTGTATGATACTTCGTCAGAGGTTAATAGGATGGCAGGTGTGTTGAATAGCTCCCTCAGCAGCCAAACACACACACACACACACACACATTCCTCCTGCACACACACTTTCTTTGTACTGAATCTATGAAAGTAGCTTTATTTCCTCTCTTGCACTTACTGTTGTTACTGCATTAGCCTCGACCTTTGCATTCCTCACTTCTCTCTTATGACACACAGATAAATGGTTTCATTATGTAGCTGCTATAGTAGCAAACCAATCAGAAACGTTTTACGAGTGGAAATACAGGCTAGTGTTACTCCTGATGAAACGGGAGTCAGGACAAAGATGTTCTGTGAACTCGGCCCTCGGAAACAACAAGCTTCCTCCATTATTTCTATAGCTTTTGAGAAAAGGGAACCGTTTTATTGTCTAATAAATCACTAAGCCAAACGCTTCTGAGCATGAAGCACTCATCTGCTCGAAATAAATTGAAACCACAAACAATATAAAGAGTTACCCTCTATTAAATAAGCTGCTTGCCGCACAATAACTCCACCGAAAAGTAATTATACACAATATAGGAGCTAATTGTTTAATTGAATGCCTCTCATTTGGAACTGATGAGAGATGAATTTAAAACAGAATAGTTGGAGGATGACAGATAATTACCACAGGCCAACCCTGACATCTGCCACATGATCTCAGGAAGAAAACAATGAGGAACATTAATCACAGAACCATCCATAATTTACAAGCTTTTTTGAATCTGTTGCCTGAAACCATTTGAATGTATGGCCTTCATTTTCCAGATATGTGAAAGCAGAGATTGTTCAAGTCTAGAACACTCCAGTGTTGAGATGATCTGTTTGATAGATAATGCAATGAGAGTGTAAACACTGGTAACACACACGGCCATTTCTATTCTTTATCTGCAGAAAGAACATGCCCTTTCTGGGAAGCAGTAATCGCCCCTACTGGTAGTCAGCTTCAATATAATACCTTGATTCCACAGTGATAGTGTTATGATCCCTAACAAGTTAGAAATGAGGATTACTCAAAATGCAAAACTTAAAAAAGTAGTTTTACTGGGGGATTTAAAAGATGGTGCATGATAATCATTTCAAATAGAGCCTCCAGAGATAGTCTCTTTCGTAAAAACTTAAGGATGACTCATCGTATTTATCAATGTGTAAAGCGTGATGTGGGGAGTCCTCTACAGTTAGATGGTATCCATCACGTTCCAGAACCAATATTAAATAATTCCCTCGATCATGACCGTTGCATTCCATTTTATTATGAAATATGACTCCAAGAGGAAGGTAAAGATGCTCTAACCTCAGCAGGGGTTTAAGAGCAGACACTGGAAGAGCCTTTAATCAAAAATGAATATGTGTTGGCCTACCTTTACAGCGGAGGATAATGTGCTGGTTGGTGGGGCTGATGTCAGAATCGAAGTACAGACAGTGAGCTTTGTTCAGCTCGCAGGTCAGACACCGGCGTGGGAACAGACCCACCGTCTTCACACTGAGGAGAGGAGGTCACATGAGGAAAGTACAACTGTTTGAGTCAAGTTTGAGGGTAATGTCAGCAGCACTTTATCTTCTTATAACTATCAAACAATCTCATAAAGAGTCCAACACCAGCAATACAACATATCCAGCTGAATGTATTACAACCTGCTGCAGGATAAAGCTCAGGGCAAAGACAGACTATTGAATGTAAAGAAAACTGTATGAGTAGAAACAATGAGGAGTGGTGTAAGTGATTAGTCAACTGAGAGTATATTATCCTAAACGCTTTTAGGTTCTAGCTTTTCCAATATGAGGATGAGGCTGCTGTTGTCACTGTTTCCAACATTTTTATAGACGAAACAATTTACAGATAATCTGGAAAATAATTGACTGTGGGCGCTGAGGCGCAGGAGATAAGATATATCAGGCGTTGGATACATACAGAGAATGATAATTAGCTAAGCTGATATATTCGTTATAGGAAATTAAAAGTTACAAATAATACCAGCATTATCCTTTAATGTGGGTATATTCACTATAAATAAAGTGTTTGTCATCAGAAAGAAACGCAGAGCAGACATGGAGTGAATACAGTGATTTTATTATCAGTTTGCTATGAGTCGTGCGGGAGTCTTGCAAAGATATGACAAATGTAAAATGTGAATATAAAGTACATCAGCTATAACTGCAAAACAAACCTGAAAAGCTGCCGTCGTCGTGGTGATCCCTCTGTGCTGATAAAATAACTGTTGAGAGGAAACAACAAGAGCAACAACTTCATATCTCTTTCTTTAAGCTGAATTCATACATCTACATTTCAAACCACATGTAGGATCTAAAGTTAAGATAAAATAATACGAGTATTCAAATGTGACAGTGGATAGACAACATGAAATATATTAAGAGGACATAGTTAATGGATTAGAGCACGCTTAAGACCTTCCTTTTTGATCAAGCTTATAGTTAGGGCTGATTAGATTCAGCCTCTAGTTTTGCTGATATAGGCTTAGTTTGTCGGGGGACATCTTACTTCTTCCTTCTCTCTGTCTATACCTGTGTACTCCCATGTTCCGATTAACCCAGCTTCCCCAAATTTCTTTCTTTTTGGTGTCTATATACGCCGGGATCCGGAATCATGGATGACCCTTAGTCCTGATCTGAGTCCTGGGGGGTATACTATAAATCTAGTTCAACCTATCCTGGATATGTTTTGAGTTATCCGGTTTACTTAATCCAACAAAGCCGCTAACGCTAAACTGTCCTACAACGCATTGCTATCAACTCGTTCGCTCAAGCCAGCTGTGTCTTATCTAGTTAGGTGCGCGTTCACATGAAAGGGGTGGTATCTAGAGCATTCGTTTAATCACAAACATGGAGAAGCGTACTGACAGCGCAGCATCATACTTTCTGAATGAAAAGTGAACTATAATATTAGTCAAATATGAAGACGTCAAACTTTAAACATCCATGACTTAAACCCTTTATCCAGGATCAAAGCCACAGAGCTGCACCTGCAAGGTGAATACAGCTGGTAACGGAACAAGTGTTTGAATGCGTACATTAACAGGTTTATGATATCACTGCCCCGTCCAAGTCACGAGTGGATCTGACTTTAATTACATTTGACTCGAGTGTTTCGTCAACTTAATGTGTTGCTTAAAATAATACTATTCATCTTCTTATTACAGACACATGCATTGCAAAACATTTGGACTACCTATGTTGTCAAATGTATTGTCTCTTCGATTTACACACGGCATCTATTGCACGTCTGTCCGTCCTGGGAGAGGGATCCCTCCTCTGTTGCTCTCCCTGAGGTTTCTCCCATGTTCCCCTTTAAACTGTGGGTTTTCTCCGGAAGTTTTTCCTTGTACGATGTGAGGGTCTAAGGCAGGGGTGCCCAACCAGTCAAACACACTCTCACTCCATAATCGTCCAGGAGCGACGTTTGGTCAGTGTCCGTGGCGTGCAGTTGTGACGCTCCTAGGCTCCTTCAGCTTCATAAAGGGACGCAAATAGCTTTCAACTGATTGCAATGTATTCCCATCTGCGGCGGGATTTGACGCTCATGGAAGCACAGCATTCGTTTGTGTCGGCTGCCCTTAAAGGCAATGTGAGCGTCCATTCTCATTGGATAACGGAGAATTGTACACCCGGAAGTAAGTATTCCCCTTACTGTCGATTGATTTTACAGTGATATCTGCACTACTCATCGACTAAAAAAACACCAGATTATCCTTGTTAATTACACAACATTGATTGGTTTAAATTGTGTGCAATGCTTTTGTATTTTTCTCCTTCGATTCGAAGAAACAAATATTTTTTCGGAGCAAAGGATAGCAGAAGACACTACACTACCCAGAATCCCCAGCTATCGTTTGGACTACACCATGTGCTCTGTTTGACAAACCCCGTGATAGTTCTCAAGCTCTGTGATTGGAGAGTCTGCTCCGAGGGTTAAGCTGAGCCTCGAACAGCACTTGAAATGGGATGGAACCACGGCAGACTGTCCAAATATGGCAGTAGCCATCGATCAGCTTAAGATAAGATATACTTTATTGATCCCAAGTTGGAACATTTGCGTTACATCAGCATGTGTAACAGTTGTACTGTAAATATGCAGTGGTGTTTATTTGTAAATCATTTAGTATAATCACACAAATTCTGTGTTTTATATTTAACAATTCTGTGTTCTTTATTTATTGATTGTTCAATACCTGACAAGGCCGGAGATGAAATATCTACATACATCTTATAAGAGTATAATACATTATGTATAATATCAGTTAAAATAAGTGCTTCAACATAGTTAACATTGCTGGAGGTATGCACAAATATTGATAGATGTCTTGTAATGCACTATTGAGGAACCTGCGACCCAAGTTTTTCATTCAATGCATAACTTCACCATAGTTGTGTAGGCCTATATGATATGTCAATAAACCTTAGAACATCTTGAAATCTTGAAAGGGATGTGCAAAATAGTCATTATATACAGTCTTTAATTAACTATTAGTAGATAATAACGAGTAATGAATATACTTTATAGGGATCCTATTAATATCTCATAATAAATATGATGAAATTCAATAACATGCTTTAACCACTAGGTGTCCCTTTATATCAGCTGTGCACCTTTATGGTGTAAATACAGCCTATCAGTATCTACCAATTGGATCAAATATAAAAGTCAGCCGAATTAGTGTTGATACTGCAAGGAGACGTATTGTGTGAAAAGAAATGTAAGATGTTGTTTAATGGCTGATATATTTATGATCCACGTCACGTTTTCAGTTCCTCATGTTTGTCTAGAAGTCTTCTCATCAGGGCTCTATAAATACAGAACTACGGCAGATATGTAATATTAAATGCAGCCGAACCGTGTCTTACAATGCCGTTATGTGATGACTTTCAAAGAGAAAAGCAAGCACACTCGGAATAAAGTATTACTTTATTTTTTTTAAATGTTTTCGGTCTGTTTCCGGTATTTGTTAATGACGATGACTGTGAGATGTGAGACTGGAATTGCACAGGGGAAAATAACGTATCTTTAGATGCGGATTTTGTTAAACTAATATGTTTGCGCTGTGGACCAACACTATACATTGACGGGGAAGGGGGTAGCAATAAAGATAACACCATTAAACAGTTACACAACATAACAGAAATAATATCGATAGCAGCGTCCCTAGCAACCACCTTGGTAACAATGAAAACGTTCTATGGACGCAATTTCCTGAAGTAATCTTCGTAATAACTAGCAAACTAAAGATCATGTACATCCACTGCGCACATAATCTAAAAAATATTTGTTTCTCCGAATCGAAGGGGAAAAATACAAAAGCATTGCACACAATTTAAACCAATCAATGTTGTGTAATTAACAAGGATAATCTGGTGTTTTTTAGTCGATGAGTAGTGCAGATATCACTGTAAAATCAATCCACAGTTTAGTTTAGTTTATTTATTTATAGTGTCGTGGACAGTCCCCATCGATGAACTGTCACAAAAACAGTAAATGGTGCAGCTTTAGCCGACATGGCTAATTTCCAGCTGTTGTCCCCGGCCAGATGGTAGGCTAATAGACACCCTTAAAATTACAATATATCAACAGCATTAGTTATAAGAAAATATATAAAATAAAATAAAAAGGAGGAAAGATAAGTAGATACCGGTGTGAGGATAAAAGAGAACAATAAACAACATACGTTACTATATACAGTACATGTCACATGTAGCACATCACAATCACATCACAGAAACGAGGGGCAACATCCATGATCACAACATGTAACACAACATGTAACACAACATGTAACACTCACGCCATACTCAACACAGACTAGTGTGTGCAGGTGTAGTTCTCAGTGAACCATGTTTTTAAGTGAGCTGTGAAGGTGGGATGTATGTCTTTGATTTGAGTGGGTAGAGAGTTCCAGTTTTGTATTGCTGTGACCGAGAATGATGACTGACCAAAAGTACTCTTCCTGAATGGGACTGATAGGTCGCCACGTGTGGAGCTTCTAGTGGTCAGTCTGGTGTTGTTACGTTGAGTAACCAATGAGCTAAGAGGTGGGGGGGCTGTATTGTGCAGGATTTTGTAAACCAGAACGATGTTCCTATACTTTATTAAATCTTCCTAACTCAGGATGTTATGCTTGTTGAGGATGGTACAGTGATGGGAGCGGTTAGCTTTCTGGTCCAGTACTTTGAGGGTTTGTTTGTACAGGGTTGCTAGTGGCTTCAGTGTGTGAGACAGTATGTAAGATGTGACATGATCATGGCATTCATGTATCATTTGTCAGAATTCAATGTCATTGTGTTTCTTATGTATTTAAAATTTGCTAGGCTAAACTTGACTCTTTGGGTCATTTTTTGACAATCATGATTCCAAGATACTTCACCTGAGGCACAATGTTAATATTTTCACCTGAGATGCTTATATTTGACACAATGTTGCATTTTCTTTTTGTGAAAAACATTCCAACTGTTTTGTTGTCATTAAGCTGAAGACAGGAGCGGTGTAGCCAGCTAGTGATCAGCACTAAAGCTGAGGTCAGTTTATCAGCAGCCTTTTGCTTTGTGTTGGCATGTACATATATCACAGTGTCAGGGGAATACTTACTTCCGGGTGTACAATTCTCCGTTATCCAATGAGAATGGACGCTCACATTGCCTTTAAGGGCAGCAGAGACAAACGAATGCCGTGCTTCCATGAGCGTCAAATCCCGCCGCAGATGGGAATACATTGCAATCAGTTGAAAGCTATTTGTATGGGCAAAGATATGTCTCATAATTATTTGTGTGAACATAAAAATAATTTGTGTGTAAATATGTGATTTGTAAATGTAAAACACCATCCACAATGCATTTAAAAGATTTGCAAACTCACAAATACATTTGCAAGTGTAAAACGGATCTGCTAAATATTTTCACAAATAAAAAAAAGATCTGTGAATATCTCTTTAACATTTACAACTTTCGGTCCGGCATTTGTGAATCCATTTTGTATTTGCCGACCAAAAATGCGCTTGCGGATTTCAAATCTCTGCTCGGGGATCATTTCTGCTTGTGGATCGTTTTTTTACACACACAGAATTTTGAGACATATTTTCCGCCGGTCTCGGCTAAAATCTACTACGGTTATTTTCGGAAACCACGTGATGGCCTGCTGATGACGACATTTCCGCATGATTTCAAAGTAAGAGCGTGATGGTTTGTTTAATGCTCTGTTTTTATATTATAATGAACAGCGGAACGTTAGATGCATTCTTTATCACCATCATCATCATCATCATCATCATCATGTTATAGTGATACAGTTAGTTTGTGTTAGTTTATTGGTTCAATATAGCATATATCGAGCACTTTCGTTGATGTTGAAGTACAGGCTATAGCCTACGCCACTTTTCGGGTCAGCAGCTGGCAGCGAAGCACAGGGCTGCCAACACTCACGCATTGAGCGTGAGAGTCACGCAATTAACCCATATCTCACGCACTCACGCCACACATGCCTTTTCTCACGCTAAGTTTTCGTCCAAAATAAATGTATATAAATATAAAAATAAAGTGAAGGAACAGCAAACCGAGCGGTCTACGAAATGAGACGGTCTTCTGGCTTAGTTCAGTAAAGTTGGAACGATATTGGGAGATTCGGATTTCACGGATCAATAACTCATGAACAAAACGTTATTCAGACACAAATGACGTCTCCTAAGTACCGTGGTAAGGTTGACAACGAACTACAATCACATTTTGATCAAAAAAAGCCAATACGCGCTGTCCTCCGAGCTGGACACATTACATTGGTCTCTATCCGCAGCCGGAGAAGAAACGAGTGCTCAGGGACCGTCTGCAAAGTGCAACTCCCAAAAAAGAGAATACAATAATATTCAATCGCTATTATACAGCCTATTACTACCGAACTCACCACACACATCAATAGTCTCCTGTGTGTCATACTACAGCAAGGAGTTTGGAAGAATATGCTTTTGAATAATTTTGGGGAATATTTATAATGTAAAATCTTCGATAAATATGGCATCATCTTCAATAACTTTACTATTATACAGTATATTTCCACCAAACTCACTATTTGCATTGTTGTTAGCATCTGGTTAGCTAGCTGCGCTAACGGATATTATAAGCTGTTTCTAAAACAAGGAAAGGGAGAGCTCTGTCCTGTCAGACTGAGAGATAACTACAGCTCAGTGATGTAAGGGACTCTGTTTAGATAGTTAACTTTAGTCTAGTTATCTCAGTGGGTCTCAAACGGTTTGGTCACCATTTATGAGAATAAATGAAAAACAGTTTTTAAACAAGAATACAGTTTAAAAGGGGAATGATTTGTAAAATATCCATAAAGAAAAAGTAAATCTGCTTACAGTTCTGTTTCATATGGGTGTTGAGAGATGTATCCATAGATCTCTTAATGTTGCTCTCAAAATGCACCAGATTGATGCTTTTAACTTCAATATTTAAAAAAATATATCTTCCCGGACCCTCCTAGAGGAGTTGAGGACCCTCCCCCCCCCTATAAAATAGCACTTTACCTCTGCTTACACCAAGGCCTACATGCCATTTGATATGGTGTGAGCTGATTATCGAGCCTTCATTGTAAGAGTCGCGGGAACACTGTGTCTCTGTGCGTATTCCACTGTAGCGCCCGGTACATTAATGGGAAACCCTAGTGTTCAATACATTTGTAACACTGTACACATGAACGTTTCTTTTTTCGGTTCACCAAAAAAAAAATCTCACTCCAAGCTGAACTCAAATGTTGGCAGCCCTGGAAGCAGCCCAGATAAAACTCTTTCTTCATTGTGTGTTGTGTATTCAGTCAAGCGGGTCGAAGTTTCAAAGCACTTCACATCTTATTAATCGGCCTAATTTTACTTTACCAGTGCAGTAATAAAGTAATCTGTAGAAAAGCACCGTATTTAGGTCAGCCTTCATAGTAAGGCTACATTAAATGTTATAATATTCATCGTGTCCTTTCTACTGTATATTCATATATTCCTGTCTATTGCTTTCATTTCTATTTAATGTTATTGTGTTTATACTTGTTTCCACACATTTCACAATTTGGGATGAATGAAGTATCTATATGATATCCATCTATCTGTCTGTCTGTCTGTCTGTCTGTCTGTCTGTCTGTCTGTCTGTCTGTCTGTCTGTCTGTCTGTCTGTCTGTCTGTGTCTGTCTACCAGTACCTACTAGTTGTTTTGTTTGGAAAGGTTTTGTCATTGTATTGCTCTTTACCGGCACCTGCAGAGTACAGGACTTTACATTGTACTTACAATTTTACATTGTAACTTGACTGAATACACAACAAACCATGAAGACATAGTTTTATCTGGGCTGCTTCGCTGCCAGCTGCTCCCCCCGGGATCCGAAAGTGCCGCATAGCCTGCACTTCAACATCAACGAAAGTGCTCGATATATGCTGTATTGAACCAAACTAACACAAACTAACTGAATCACTATATCATGATGATGATGATGATGATGATGATGATGGTGATAAAGAATGCATCTAACGTTCCGCTATTCATTATAATAAAAAAACAGAGCATTAAACAAACCATCACGCTCTTACTTTGAAATCATGCGGAAATGTCGTCATCAGCAGGCCATCACGTGGTTTCCGAAAATAACCGAGTGACACGAGTAGATTTTAGCCAAGACCGGCGGAAAATATGTCTCAAAATTCCGAGTGTATAAAAAGACGATCCACAAGCAGAAATGTGAGATCCACGAGCAGAGATTTGAGATCCGCAAGCGCACTTTTGGTTGACAAATACAAAATTGATTCACAAATGCCTGATTGAAAGTTGTAAATGTTAAAGAGATATTCACAGATCTTTTTTTATTTGTGAACATATTTAGCGTATTTGCAGATCCGTTTTACACTTGCAAATCTATTTGTCCATCCATCCATCCATCCATCTTCTTCCGCTTATCCGTGGTCGGGTCGCGGGGGTAGCAGTTCCAGCAGAGAGCCCCAAACTTCCTTTTCCCTGGCGACATCAACCAGCTCTGACTGGGGGATCCCAAGGCGCTCCCAGGCCAGCGAAGAGATATAATCCCTCCACCTGGTCCTAGGTCTACCCCTTGGTCTCTTCCCAGCTGGACGTGCCTGGAACACCTCCCTAGGGAGGCGCCCAGGTGTCATCCTAACTAGGTGCCCGAACCACCTCAACTGGCTCCTTTCGACGCGAAGGAGGAGCGGCTCAACTCCGAGTCCCTCCCGGATGCCCGAACTTCTCACCTTATCCCTGAGGGAGACACCAGCCACCCTGCGGAGAAAACCCATCTCGGCCGCTTGTATCCGCGATCTCGTTCTTTCGGTCATGACCCATCCTTCATGACCATAGGTGAGGGTAGGAACGAAAATGGCCCGGTAGACAGAGAGCTTTGCCTTCTGGCTCAGCTCCCTTTTCGTCACAACGGTGCGGTAAAGCGACTGCAGTACCGCTCCTGCTGCTCCGATTCTCCGGCCCATCTCACGCTCCATTGTTCCCTCACTCGAGAACAAGACTCCGAGATACTTGAACTCCTTCACTTGGGGTAAGGACTCATTCCCTCCTTGGAGTGGACAGTCCATCGGTTTCCTGCTGAGAACCATGGCCTCAGATTTGGAGGTGCTGATCCTCATCCCAGCCGCTTCACACTCGGTTGCGAACCGATCCAGTGAGTGCTGAAGGTCGCAGACCGATGAAGCCATCAGAACCACATCATCTGCAAAAAGCAGTGGTGCAATCCTTAGTCCACCGAACTGCAGACCCCCTCCCCCATGACTACGCCTCGAAATCCGATCCATGTATGCAAATGTATTTGTGAGTTTGCAAATCTTTTAAATGCATTTGTGAATGGTGTTTTACATTTACAAATCACATATTTTCACACAAATAATTATGAGACATATCTATGCCCATATATTTGCGTCCCTTTATGAAGCTGAAGGAGCCTAGGAGCGTCACAACTGCACGCCACGGACACTGACCAAACGTCGCTCCTGGACGATTATGGAGTGAGAGTGTGTTGACCAGTCGATCGCGATGGCTGGTGGGCAGTGGGCACTAGTTAGCTGACGTTGTCTGTGTCAACAGGAGTGACAGTCCGCACACACACAAGACCGCAATTATGGCAGAAGCAAAAAAGCCCAAAATATATAATTTTCACTCCGAGTGGGAGGATGATTATTTTTTTGTTTATTCCAATTCAAAGTCCATCTGTCTCATCTGCAATGCAAGCGTGGCTTTATCGAAGAAGGGTAATTTAGGAGCGGCATTTCAAAACAGTGCACAAACGCTACGAGACGTAATTCCCTCCTAATTCTGCCCTACGCTCTTCTGTTCGTTGCGTGCATATGTAACAGAGTTAAACATGTGAATACATAATTCTAAGTTTGTGAATGTTTAATTCATAATAAGTTGTGAATTTTAAGAGATGAGATTGTTTCATTTAATATTTTAAGTTGTGTTTCCCGCGGGAACACCGTCCCGTTGCACGTCTTTTTTTTACTTCCGGTAGGCCTATGTATTTTCCACCCTCCGCGGACTGGCCATCTGGAGAATCTGGAGAATGACAGAACAGCCGGTCGTCAAGGGCCAGCTCGATTCGCTGACGGCCGTCACTGCCCTTCATTTTTTATGTTTTTAAAAGGCATCATTGAAGTTGCACTCCGCCGTTTCCCCGCAGCGAGGCTCCCCCCAAGTTGACAGTTCGCTAGCACCCAGCCCCCCCCCCCCTCTCTATTTGGACAAATGTAACATTTGTGATATTGGGCTATATAAATAAACATTGATTGATTGATTACATTTGTATTTCTCTGATAAACAATTGTATACTCACAGGTTGTCAGTGTTCTCATCGTAGGCGATGATCCGGGTCACCTCCCAGTTCCCCGAGGTCAGATGGCGCACTTCATTCTGATCTGCTCTGAACTGAGAGAAACAAAAGAACACGAGTACAGGTCATTTGTTTGAATTCAATGACAAGACACGTCAGATTTCTCCTTTTTATGACACAATCTCAATACTTTTATTATAACCTTTTAGCTCAGTTTTACAGATGAAGATACTCTAAGAAATGACATCAACTATTGTACAATGTTTGAATAGATGGTTATTGGACTTGTATTGCAGTTGGAAACGGAGGATTTGAATTGAATCAACTTTTTTATCATAATAAATGTTCATAACACAAAGTGATAGACTCTGCATGTAACACATCCTGGTATTAGGAGCAGAGGGCATAGGGGTTCAGTCCATTTGACCCACATACATTTATACAATGATGGAGCGGCTGCCAAACAAGCCCTCAAATCTAATCTAATGGTCATCGTTTTTTGACAGATGGGTTGACCCTTTCCCAAGCAGACTGGAGGCCCTGGGGATCGGACTAGCAAACGTCTGTTGTGGACAACCAGCTGTCCCGTGCATACAATGAGTATTTCTTTGATATTGGATCCAGTTAACATAATTTCAAAGCTTGACCAGGATTTGACCCTTACATAAACCTTTAACCATGACCAAACACTAACCCCAATGAAGAAAGTTGAAGGTCATTACATACTTAATGTCACACTAGCTGTGAAAACCTGCCTTCATTATCCCCGTTCTTCTAACCTTTCTGAAGTACATGCACTTTGAGTTTTCCTTTGGACCCGGATGGACACATGTTAGTATCCGAGTTGGTGAGAACAGGCTCTCTATGATGGAGGCTGTGGAGGAGTCATTAAACACTTGTAAGAAGTTTCTTGATTATGGCAACACTTAAATTAACGTCTCAACAACAGCATGACCAATAAGTGCTGGTGGAAGTCATTTCCTAAATTTGAGAGTACGCACTAGGCAACACATTAAACAAAGTGTTATATACAGTGATGCAAACACACGTATGGTGAAAAAAGAGAGAATTATTTGAAGCAGAAAAAAAACTGCGTAATATATCATCTGATATAATAATAATAATAATAATATTGCTTCAATTAACTGGCTATTCTTTATAATATACTCAGATCAATAGGAGACAGAGATGTTAAGTTATAAATCAAGGGTTTTTATTATTATTTACAGCAGGGGTGGGGACCTTTTTCCTTTACATTTTTACAACATCCTCCGAGGGTCGTACAAATTATCGAACTCAACCTCTGCTTCAAAAAAACTAAAATCACAGCCCATTAATTTCGCCTTTCTTTCATGCTGTGCAAAGAAAAAGCAGCCTCTTAAGTTAAAAAGCATCAATCTGGTGCACTTAGAGATCAAAATGAAGAGATATGGGTACATCTTTCAACACCCATATGAAACAGAACTGTAAGCAGATTTTTCTTTTTGGATATTTTACAAATCACTCCCCTTTTAAACTCTATTCTTGTTATTTTTAACAACTTTTTTGTTACTGTCATATAGTATTTTATACCTGTGTTTCATTTTGTCTCTAATGTTTCATTAATAACTATAATGATCATATCAAGGTGTGCCTTAACCTCACTGAGCTGAGGTTATTTGAGCCTCTCAGGAGAGAGCTCTCTTCCAGCTGGTTGTAGAAAAGCTCTTTAAATTCGTTAGCATAGCTAGCTAACCAGATGCTAATAGCAACAGATCGCCACTGTGCTTACAACTAAAGACACAGCCACGCAAACACTGTGGCATGTGTACGGCTCCTTATGGGTACTGCAATATTTGAAGAACTGGAGCGGCGTTCCGGTGCTCTCCATCAGAACTCTAGTCCAGTGGCTCTAGTCAACCTGGGGGGCGCGCCCCCCTTGGGTGGGCGCCAAAGATCGCAGGGGGGGCGCCAGGCCTCATATTTAGACTTTTTTTTTTTTTTAACATTTAATTGTAAAGCAATACATGATTGTCACTAAAAGCCTTGTTTCTACATTACAATAAAACATACACAATAATTGATTGATTCATTTGAATACAAATTCAAGTTAGTAGCTAATAAAGGCATACAAAGACAGAAATGTATAATTCTTTCTTTAACCCTTTAACTGCCGGACCAAGAAAAAAGCCATGGAAAAATTTATTTTTGCCTTTTCTTATCAAATAAGCACAAACAATTATTTTTTTTACTGACCACACAGTTTTGTTTTTATGAGCCTCTACCAAATGGTCGAGCTGGCCTTCTATGGTAAAAGTACATTTTTAACAATCATCATATACAGTACAGTATTTGTATGCATCAAACTCAAATAAAACACAAATTCAATTACATTTGTTTCTTTTATGGAAAATGAGCAATATATACAACCAGATATATTCATAAAAGATAATAAATTATAATTGAAAAAAAGAAAAAATGGAGAAAAGTAATGTAAAGTGTTTTTCATGATAAAAAAAAGACTTGCTCATCTTACTGTATATGCTGAATTGGCCTAACAGGAAACCACTGGCCTAACAGCAAATATCTATATCCTGTGTTGGCCTAACTTGCTCATCTGTGTGCAACTTTGGGCTGAATGCCATGCATGAAAGGTGCTATATAAATGAGTATCACTCTATCACTCTGAGACTCATAAGGCAGTACTAGATTTAGTAATATTACCATGATTCTAGCTATTTATTTACCATATTTTATTGGAAAACATCTCTGAAACTCTGAAAAAGTCATAAAAGGCCAATTTGACCGATTGGTTGAGCATATTTTCAAAAAAATAATTACACCCTTGTTAAAACTTTTTTTGTGCATCAAGTTATCTAATTACGTTCAGTCAGTGCCCTGCCACTAAAATATGTCAAAAAGGATATGGTTGCCTTACAAAAGTTGACCAAAAAGAATGATTTCTTCAGCAGTGATTTTTAGCATTGCCAACTTTCTCAGTTGAAGCTAGCCGAAGGGCTTTCTGTTCGAACCACAGTGATATCTAGAGGTTGTTTTGTGCATAACATGTCAACTAAAGGGTAGAGCTGGCTGAATCAGATGGAGTTCAACTTTTTTTTTTTTTTTCAACAAGCGCATTTTTAAAACATAGTCATTGTCCATGCCGGTTTCAGTTGGATTATTTGTCACAGTTGCTCCGATCAGATCGGTCTCCTCCATTTTGTAGATTATTTACGACTTTTGAATCCACATAAACACATCGGCAAAATCCGGCTTACTTTGAGCATGTGTTTTAAACAGTTTAATGCCTTTGTGAATTGTTTCCACTTGCGCCGTCCTTTAATTTCTTCATACAGCGGGAATCCAAATAAATTAAACCTGAGTCCAATAACCATCAAAGTCACTCCAATAGTGCTCCTTAATTACGCTTTCATCCCCCTTTAACAACATACTTCATTCATCCAGTTTGTGACAGTAGTTGTTGCATTTTTGAGACTTTTAAACTTGAATTACCGCTGTTGCACCCCCCCTTGTGTGTGTGTGTGTGTGTGTGGGAGGGGGTGGGAGGGGGGGGCACAACCTCCAACCGGAGTCATTTGGGGGGGCTCTTGGGAAAAAAGGTTGGGAACCACTGCTCTAGTCTACACTCCATTCAGACGAGACATAACCACGTGAGACACGTTACGCTCGTGTTGTGTTCAAGGAACCTGTCCTTGGCCAGGAAAAACAGGCACTTAATTATTTTGCGGTCTAGATTTCTTCTTCTTTTTTTAAGTTGTCCGGCGCCGAAAAGCGATTAATTTGCATCACTGTATATAAGCTGTGAGAACACAACATCTATAGAGTTAGAATAAAGGATTGAGCGGTGTAATGTGGCTGTCCTGGGACTGACTACGACCTGGATCCTCACCTGTGTGGTGAACATGGCGATGTGATGGAACTCTCCACGGCCTCCCTGTTTCACCGGGACCGTCAGGAAGAACTGGCTGCCATCTTTGGAGAACACAGGTTCTTGGTTCTGCAGAGAGAAAAGATGTATGAACTCCACAGCATCTCATCACCAATCAACACATTCCTATTTTATTTAAGGCTGAGAAAGAACTGTGATTCCCCAACATGTCTGATTTCAATTTGTTGTTGTTGTAAATGTGTGAAGCATGATATAAGTATCCCATTTTCAGATGCTTGAAATGTGTTTACCCTTGACTTCAACAGCATGAACAAGTGGATTCAAACGATCATAACCATGAAAACACTTCTTGAGTCTGACAGTATTAAACTGAACCATTTTTATATGAATAAAGGTATTTTTTTGCTACTACCTAAAACTGCTGTGCCAGTGAGAGGGTGAATCTGTTTGACCAAGGAGGAAATGGGTAATTAGCACTATCAGCAAAGTTTAAAATGAACCATTAGCCACTTCCTGAAACGTACAAGACAAAGTGATGTAGTATATTTACGCAAGCGCTGTACAGCCTTCTAAAGTCATCTCATGATGTCATTTCATTTTATTTCATTTAATCGTTTATTTGAAAAGGGACAATGCATATTGATGAACACTTTAAACAAATAATGCTCCAAGATTAAATATGCCGGATTTTAGCTTTGAGCTAATTTCCATCCGTAGTCCCTGACATACAACATTTTAGAACATGACATTTATATACATTGCAAAAATAAATACATGATATGCAGAAAGAGCATGAGCAGCAAATACAAGTATTTATCACATGGCAGTACAATGTAGCAGCTACGACATATAAAGTGCAAGAGAAGATACTCCTGTGTTAAAGTGCAGTTAGCGGTGCCGGTGAGTGTACGTCTGTTTGTTTCTCAACCATTCTTTAAATTGACCTTTAAAGCTATTGAGAGTGGGACAATCCCGTGTCTCAGTTGGGAGGCTATTCCAGAATGAGCTGCCTTTAACGCAGAGGACATTTTGACAAAAAGTGGTCCGTCTGCAGTGGACTTCACAGTCTCCTCTGGTTTCTGACGTAGTGCAGCGTCCAGTGTGTTTCTGTGGATGAATTCCCCTAAGGGGGGGGCAGTCCATGTAAACATTTATAAAAAAAGCACATACTTTTAAAAGACTTAAAATGGTCAAAACGTTTTTCAAGGATGGCACAGTGGTGGTATGAATTTGGCTTTCTGTCAAACACCTTGATAGCTCTCTTGTACAGCTGTTCTATTGGTTTCAGGTTTGTGGCACAAGCAAACGACCAGTTTGTCAAACAGTATTCAATGTGGGATAGAATCATACAGTGGAGGTATGACTTTGCAGCATTGACAGTTAAGAAAGGTCTAATTTCTTTAACATTTTGCAAGTTGAATTTAATGGTATTGGATACTTTCTTAATATGTTTCTTAAAAGTCAAGTTCGAGTCCATTATGACTCAAAGATACTTGAAGTGGGAGACTAGTTCTATTTCTGCTCTGTTTAAAAACACATTGGATCCTTCGATTTTCACTGGTCATTTACTGAACAACATGCATACTGTTTTTTTTTACGTTTAACTGTTCAGCCAGTGTTGAACCTTGTCCAAAGCATTTGAGAGACAAGATGAGAACATTTCAGTGTTTTTCCAATGTACAAAGTTGACCGCATCATTGCCTACATTTGCACATTCAACTCAGGACATACATTAGACAAGTCATTAATAGTGAAAACAGTAATGGTCCAAGAATGGAACCTTGTGGAACCCCAACAGGGTTCACAAGGTAGGGGGATTTGGCACCGTTGACCAAAACACACTGTTTTCTGTTCGATAAGTAAGACTTAAACCAATGTATCGAAACTGCAGAGAAATTGAAATGAGTCAGCTTTGTAAGGAGCACTTGGTGGTGTCAATAGCCTTCCTGAGATCAAGGAAGACAGCACCTACATATGGGCTCGTGTCCAACATACATTTAACCTTTTCCACAAAGACACAGTTAGCTGTCTCAGTGGAGTGGTGAGCACGAAAACCAAACTGCATTGGGTGGAGTGGAGCGAAACCTTTATCTAAATGTTTGGTGATTAGTTTTGACACCCATTTCTCAGCTATCTTAGAGACACAGGGGAGGATGCTGATTGGTCTATAATTGGTAGGGATATAACGGTATCAAATATTCACGGTACGATAATATCGCGATAACAAGTCCACGGTACGATATTTATCGCGATATTGAAAACTAAAGGGAAAACATTTTTAATCTTTTTTTTTTTACTTGAAATTATTTTTTTAATTAAATAATAAACCTGATTTGTACAGCATTTTAGTATACATTTAACATGTCAAAAATAAAGTGACAGTAACAGACTGGAACAAGAACAAACCAGTGTTTTTTTACATACTAGTACTAACAAAGTAGGCATTTTCTTTGTGCAAATAAGGAAATTCAATAATCAGACCCTGCAATAAAATTAAAATACATTTCAAGTAACTCAACGCAAACACACTAACTCACTCCCACTCATCAGACAGGTTTTTTTTCAGGAAGATGAGCATGTCCACATTTCCAGGTAGAAGCTGGGTTCTTTGGGCGTTTACAATATCCCCTGCTGTGGAAACAACTCTCTCACTTGGTACTGATGTGGCTGAGACAGAGAGATATGCTTTGGCCATGGGTGACAGTAGTGGGTAAAGCGTTGCACTGTCTCTCCACCACTTGAGAGGACAGTCAGAGAGTAAGATAGAGGTCGCTTTGCGGTACAAGTCAATTTCAGCCTCGATACCAGCGTTGTGCTGTGCGCATGGCACTTCTTTACGAAAGACTCCCCAAGGAGATCTTCGAGTGCTGTCTTTTTGGAAGGAGGAGATTGTTCCTTATCAGCGTCATGTGCTGTGTGCGGCACAGCAGCTCTTTCCCCTTCTGTTTCACTATGGTTCTGTGCAAGCAAGCAGAGGTAGAAAAAAACTTCCTAAATGTCTTATCTTTCTTTTCACAAAAACAACAGATACACACAACTTATACTTTATCTGAACAAGTTACACAGACAGTACACAAAGAATATTTAAATATGTACCTGGTTCTGCATCTGTGTGACTTTCAACTTCAGCCTGTCGAAAACGTCCTCCCTTTGACTGTCATTTAGCTGCTGCAAGCTCCGGAACCGGGGGTCCAACACAGTGCTTTCTTGCAGAAACTTGTTTTTCTCCCCTTGGTATCTGTCTGTGAAGTCCTTCAGTATGGCTCTCTTCATTTGGGCGATGGTGGAGGAGTCCTCATCGCACTGTGCCATGCTTTGTTCTATCATGTGCTTGAGGGGCACAATGAGAGAGACTGTAGGTTGAGACTCATCGCACAGCACGGTGGTTGCTTTTTTCAGCGGTGAGAGAAGCCGAACCATGTCCTCGGCGTCCGTGATATCAGCTGGTTCCAGAGTGTCTATCTCGCGTGCGTTGCGCCTGACTTCAGCACTCAGTAGCGTTGCAGCGATTGCTTGTTGTTGCTCCAGGTAGCGCTCGAGCATGTCAAGCGAGCTGTTCCATCTTGTGACCACGTCCATGATCAGTTTATGCGCTGACAGGTTTAACATTCCCTGTTTGGTGGCCAGCACAGCTGTTGCAGTTGAACTGTGGTGAAAAAACGCAGCTACACGCCTCACTCTACCAAGCAGACGGCTTGCCCGGTTTACGTTCAAACCCGCTTTTGACGCGAGGTTTAAAGTGTGTGCAAAACACTTTATGTGTGGGGAACGTGCAGCCTCTCTCACCGCTACATCCATATTCCGTGCGTTGTCTGTTACGACAGCAATGACTTGATTGTTGTTGCTCGTCATGTTGAGCTCCCACTCCAAAACAGCAGATTTGAACACCTCAGCTATTCACACTGCGGTACTTTTCCCACAAAGGTTCATGCGAACTTAGTTCATGAGAACTCTTTTATCGCGTTCACACCAAAAAGAGCCGGTACTAAAATTAGTTCATGTGAACCTTTTTACCCCCTCGAAAGTCCCTGCTAGAGAGCAGGGACTTTCGAGCGGCTCTTTTGTGAGAAAAGAGCTATATTTCTGATAGGCTTCAGTAGAAGCTGCTGGGAGTCCCAGCAGCTTCTACTGAAGCCAGTCCCCAACTCCGGGGACTTCCGGCCGGGGATTGTGGGCGGCAGTATACGCCGTGAAGTTGTTTGTAGCCTGCCAGTAAACCCAAAGCAGAAGAAGAAGAAGTGACGTCAGCGGCTTCATTTGCCTAATCCACCCCCAGGGATTTATTCCGGTGTGAACGCGATCTGTACTTAGTTCATGCAAACTAAAGAGTTCGCATGAACTAAGTTCGCATGAACCTTTGTGGGAAAAGTACTGCGGTGTGAATGCGCCTATTGTTGAGTCCAGTGTGTGATGTGAAAAGAGGCCGCGTCTGTAAGACAAAACTTTTCATTTCCCATTCGCTGGTCATAACATGAGCTGTGACTGTAGGGCTGCCAACACTCACGCATTGAGCGTGAGAGTCACGCATTTAACCCATATCTCACACACTCACGCCACACTTGCTTTTCCTCACGCTAAGTTTTCGTCCAAAATAAATGTATATAAATATAAAAATAAAGTGAAGGAACAGCAAACCGAGCGGTCTACGAAATGAGACGGTCTTCTGGCTTAGTTCAGTAAAGTTGGAACGATATTGGGAGATTCGGATTTCACGGATCAATAACTCATGAACAAAACGTTATTCAGACACAAATGACGTCTCCTAAGTACCGTGGTCAGGTTGACAACGAACTACAGTCACATGTTGATAAAAAAAAGCCAATATGCGCCGTCCTCCGAGCTGGACACATTACATTGGTCTCTATCCGCAGCCGGAGAAGAAACAAGTGCTCAGGGACAGTCTGCAAAGTGCAACTCCGAAAAAAGAGAATACAATAATATTCAATCACTATTATACAGCTTATTTCTACCAAACTCACCACACACATCAATAGTCTCCTGTGTAGAAGAATATGCTTTTGAATAATTTTGGGGAATATTTATAATGTAAATCTTCAATAAATATGGCATCATCTTAAATAACTTTACTATTATACAGTATATTTCTACCAAACTCACTATTTGCATTGTTGTTGTTAGCATCTGGTTAGCTAGCTGCGCTAACGGATATTAGAAGCTGTTTCTAAAACAAGGAAAGGGAGAGCTCTGTCCTGTCAGACTGAGAGATATAACTACAGCTCAGTGATGTAAGGGACTCTGTTTAGATAGTTAACTTTAGTCTAGTTATCTCAGTGGGTCTCAAACGGTTTGGTCACCATTTATGAGAATAAATGAAAAACAGTTTTTAAACAAGAATACAGTTTAAAAGGGGAATGATTTGTAAAATATCCATAAAGAAAAAGAAAATCTGTTTACGGTTCTGTTTCATCTGGGTGTTGAGAGAGGTATCCATACATTCATTTTGCTCTCAAAGTGCACCAGGTTGATGCATTTAACTTCAATTTTTCAAAAAAAAAAAATCTTCCCGGGGGAGCATGCCCCCGGACCCCCCGGAGGTGAGGACCCCCCCCCAGACTTATAAAATAGCACTTCACCTCTGCTTACACCTATATGCCATCTTATATGCTGTGAGCTGATTATCGAGCCTTCATTGTAATAGTCGCGGGTACACTGTATGTGCGTAATCCACTGGAGCGCCCGGTACATTAATGGGAAACCCTTTGTACATGTTCAATACACATGAACGTTGCTTTTTTCGGTTCACCAAAAAAGAAATCTCACTCCAAGCTGAACTCAAATGTTGGCAGCCCTGCTGTAATATAGCTCTGCGTAGCTCGTGAAGTCCACCCATCTGTGGTTATTGAGATGCCCTCTGCTTCTTTGAGGCTCTGTGTCACTTTAGCTTGTGTCTCTTTGTACAGAGCTGGTAGCACTGTTCGACTAACGTAGGGCCGTGATGGAATGGCATACTTGGGCTCCAGCGTGTTAACTAACCTCCTAAATTCACCGTTGTCGACCACATAAAACGGCCTTAAGTCTTTGACCATGTACTCACCGATGCATCTTGTTATTTCCTCAGCTCTTGGACTTTTAGGGGGAAGTGGGGCTCCAAATACCTCTTTCAGTCAGTTGGACCGGCTTACGCTTTTTACTCACAGTAGGTTGTTGTGGTCTGAGCTTTCCTGGGTGGCGATTTGACAAATGACTTCTCATGTCCGATGTATTTCCCGAATTGTAGTTGACCGTTGCCCGGCAGGATTTGCAAATAGTTTTGCATTTGTCAGTTTGCTTTTCACCATTGTCATTTATTGAAACGGGAAAAACCGAAATGCTGCCACACCTCAGCTTTAAAACTCAATGGAGCATCCTCAATTTCACATTCTTTATTTAGTTGTTGGTCAACACATTCGTCTACAACTTCGTTCTCCATCTTCTCTTTGGGTCTGAGTGAGAGCACGCTTGCTTGCACGCAAAGGATGATGGGAGTCTGTCTTCTTGACTGGTATTATGTCGCCCTCCGCTGCCCTCCGCTGTACAGTTTTTTCCAATAAGGTGAGGAATGAACCATGTAATATCGCGGTATTTTGTCAGTCTCATGACGGTATTGAGCCGTTTGTTCACCGTATATCGTTACATCCCTAATAATTGGACATCATTGCCTTATCCCCAGATTTAAAGATCGGTGTCACCGTGGCCACCTTCCAGGATGATGGAACTCCCCTCGTGCTGATAGATTGATTCACTAGCATAGTAATTGGTTTTATTAGACCATAGATATGTGTTTATATAAAGTAGGTGTCGAAATCATCTGCATCCCTAGCCTTAGAACCTCTTAACCCTGAATGTCATGATGTCATCAGGGTTATCTGGGATTGAGTTTGAGGAATTAAAATGTATAGATGATAGTATGTGTTACAAAATGAAGACACAACGTTGACCGTCTATTACTGGGAATGAATATTAGTTGCATTATGGGAAATGTAGGATTCAGTGTTTTGGGAGTTTGACATTTTTTTCTTTTTTGAAAATCTTGGGAGGCCACTTATATTAACATGTTGGGAATCATAGTAATGGGCATTTAAGGACAGACTTCGGCTGTGTAATGCTTAACTGAGAGCTTTACATTTATTCTGTAAAACCCACACTGAATAAATCCCTCACTCAGCAACATAAACACATTGGGTCTCGGATGGAGAGACTTTGCTCAGAGTTAGCCTTTGGCGTTTGAGAGTCTTACATAAAACATGTGTTAGCAGAGGCTCTGTCAGCACTGACAACACATCAGTGAGTAAATGAGCATCTCGCAGATTATCACCTTAACAAAGACGAGCAGCGCTGCGTGCCAACAGCAGCGAGCATTTAAATTATCCATGTCCGCTGCAGGGCGGCGTGCTCCCCCCTGCCAGAGACCCCCCCCCCACCTCCATCTCTGCCTCCCGAGTGAATCAAAAATACTTCAAAAGATGAGAGTAGACTGCACTCTCCCCTTTGAGAGACGATAGGCCAATATCTATTATGTTCTTTTAATATAAGGCTGTACAAAAAAGGTAATTCCAACTACTATTTGATTTGAAAACATTATCAAAAAGGCTGAATATGTGCTTGAATTTAGCCATTTCTGTGGGTGATATGCATTGTTGAAGGAAACTGATCGAGGTGGGTGCAGCTTTGATTTTCAACTTGAACACACCCAATGCAAATCAACCTCTAAGGATGGCTGTATGTTCTGCTCTTGTGCACGCCCAAATGAGGTAATCAGAAGAAATGGAGCCCCAGTAATTACATGTATAAAACATGTATTTAACATATATTGCATCATTTTAAGCATTTTTCAGAAAAAGTGGTAGTTTGGTAAACAGTGACATCAATGACATGTTTGGTTTGTAAAATGCCCGAAAAGTAAAAGAATGGGAGATAAATATCCCAAAGTCTCCACATTGTATTATATTTGTAATGTGTGTCTGGTCCTCTTTCAGTTGAGACAGAGTAGATCAGTGTTTCTCAAACTTTTTCATACCAAGGACCACTTAACCAATAAAAAACACTCGGGGACCACCTAACTCCACAAATATCCAAAAACACATAGTTTTTTACAAATCGCCTGAAAATGGTACAAACAAGTGGCCACATGTGTGATGAAGGTGTTTATCTGGGCTATATCATGCAATCCAAAGTGAAACTTTCCATTGTGGAGATATATAAACTTAAATGTATTTATTTATTTCAAATGTGAAATTTTACCGATATACTCACGGATCACTAGGGGGCGCTCACGGACCACCAGTGGTCCGCGGACCACACTTTGAGAAGCACTAGAAAGATGTGTCAGGATGTATAACTCCTGTGTGAACATTGGATAAAGCCAGGTTCATATTCTTGTTTCATGTTGTTGACATATTAGAGTCAAAGGTTTGCACAGAGCGATATATCTTTGTGTTGTGCCATAAATCAGAAAATACTGCATTAAAAAAGTCATTTCCTGTATTTTCTACTGATAAAGTGTGATATAAATAATGTACAGGCTTTCAGATTGCTGTAGTTCACTAAACAGAGACATTAACGACATGTTTGGTGTTGAAAATGTCAGAAAAGGTGAAAGAATGGGAGATAAATATCCCCAAATCTCAAAATGGTATTATATTTTGTGTGTGTGTGTGTGTGTGTGTGTGTGTGTGTGTGTGTGTGTGTGTGTGTGTGTGTGTGTGTGTGTGGTCCTCTTTCAGTTGAGACACTGTTGGTGAAGGATGCTTCAGGAAAAGACCAAACACTGCATGTCTTTCAGTCGCCAA
This sequence comes from Harpagifer antarcticus, assembly GCA_902827135.1. Taxonomy (NCBI): domain Eukaryota; kingdom Metazoa; phylum Chordata; class Actinopteri; order Perciformes; family Harpagiferidae; genus Harpagifer; species Harpagifer antarcticus. Next base: position 1,996,727 of record CADEHL010000172.1, on the reverse strand, counting down.
CATGTGTTTTCGAGACACTGATACTAACGGGGAAATCCTGCAGGACTCAAATGCCTCATTTGGGAGTGATTACCCATCAGCCCCGGGGGTGCAGAGGAAAGGCAGCGTTACCCCCGGTTTGCACGTTGTTTCTCTTTCAGAAACACAGAGAACTGTTTGTATGATGGGATCACAGACACGCTGCAAACGGTGTCCGCCAAAAGTCGAGTCCAGTGTCTATGTAGTGTCATTGTTATTTGCTATAGTTTGGGAAGATTGAAAATCGGTAGGGAAAGCCAGCTAAGTCGGTAGGCGGTAGAAACATGTCAAAAGCGGTAGACGGTTGGCAGGTATGTATATATGCCGCTAAAAACTGTGCAATATATATATACCTGGCTGCTAAATCATCAGAACTTTTCCAGGGTGTGTATTTTTGTAAATTACATTACATATTACTTGTTAGACGCTTTTATCCAAAGCGACTTACATACTCGATACTGTGGGCAATCCCCACAGGAACAATTTGGGGTGAAGTGTCTCAGGGACACAACGACATGCTGACTGCAGTGGGGTTTGAACCTGTGACCCCCTGATTCCAACACCAAGGCTCTATCCACTGCGCCACACGCCTCCCTAAATTGTGTACGTTTTTTATTATTTTTGTAAATAAAATTACAAAAATTATTATAATAATCTTTTTTTTTATGTTTAGCACTTTTTGTATGCATGCTTAGGTAACATTAAGCTGTCTTTGGCTCCTTTCTGCTGTAGCAATGTACATTTCCCCTCTTTGGGACTACTAAAGGTATTCTGATTCTGATCCCTCCCTTCATCCCAACATCCCCCCCTTCCCCTCATCCCTACATCCCAACATCCCTCCCTTCATCCCTCCCTTCCCCTCATCCCTACATCCCTCCCTTCATCCCTCCCTTCCCCTCATCCCTACATCCCAACATCCCTCCCTTCATCCCTCCCTTCCCCTCATCCCTACATCCCTCCTTCATCCTCCCTTCCCCTCATCCCTACATCCCAACATCCCTCCCTTCCCCTCATCCCTACATCCCAACATCCCTCCCTTCATCCCTCCCTTCTCTTCATCCCTACATCCCAACATCCCTCCCTTCATCCCTCCCTTCTCTTCATCCCTACATCCCAACATCCCTCCCTTCATCCCTCCCTTCCCTTCATCCCTACATCCCAACATCCCTCCCTTCATCCCTCCCTTCATCCCTCCCTTCCCATCATCCCTACATCCCAACATCCCTCCCTTCCCCTCATCCCTACATCCCAACATCCCTCCCTTCATCCCTCCCTTCCCATCATCCCTACATCCCAACATCCCTCCCTTCCCCTCATCCCTACATCCCAACATCCCTCCCTTCATCCCTCCCTTCTCTTCATCCTTACATCCCAACATCCCTCCCTTCCCTTCATCCCTACATCCCAACATCCCTCCCTTCATCCCTCCCTTCCCTTCATCCCTACATCCCAACATCCCTCCCTTCATCCCTCCCTTCCCATCATCCCTACATCCCAACATCCCTCCCTTCCCCTCATCCCTACATCCCAACATCCCTCCCTTCATCCCTCCCTTCTCTTCATCCCTACATCCCAACATCCCTCCCTTCATCCCTCCCTTCCCTTCATCCCTACATCCCAACATCCCTCCCTTCATCCCTCCCAACATCCCTCCCTTCCCCTCATCCCTACATCCCTCCCTTCCCCTCATCCCAACATCCCTCCCTTCCCCTCATCTCAACATCGCTCCCTTCCCTTCATCCCCTCATCCCAACATCCCTCCCTTCATCCCTCCCTTCATCCTCTGCCTGACACCATTCATATTTAACTTGTGTATATTTTAAGATGTCTAATTCTTGGAATCGTCTGGGGGCCCGTACCCAGCCCGAGCAGATCATGCCGGAGACGGAAGCCCCACCCTGAGTCTCCCACTGAACGGACCACAGCACGTCCTCCCAGACCAGAACATCTCATCAACCCCTCCATATCAATTCATTGTTATTTCTTGCAATAAACCTACACACATCACGGCGTGGTCCCTGCTAGTGAACGAGTATTTCATAGAAATACGTAGGGAAAGGTTGGAAATTGGTAAAGTTCTTCATTTGAACGATACTGAGATCGAGGTGACATCAACTCAATGTAGAGGAACACATTCATCCACAAATATTGCATGCACATGTGGACTCTACCTGCTTGGAGAGCCAGAGCTCCGAGCTTTCTTCATGTCTCTGAAAAAGAAAGGCAACATACTGTTGGTACACAGAGGTTCTTTTTAAATAGTGAACAGTAAAACAATTTTGTAGATGAAATCACATTCAAAATCAAGTCCGCCGAACATTGTGTTTCATATGTGGTCAAAGTTATTTTGGAATAACACTTTAGCAGCATATTTTCCAGTCTGAATCATCTGTCACAGATTGGACCCCGTATTGTGCAGTTTATTGAAACACGCCGCTGGGGACAGCATGCTCAGTCCGAGCCATGCTTTCTAACCCACACAGAGCGGGGGTTTGGCTCAGCCGAGCTGCCTGTTGGCTGGGCGGTGTGTTTGTTCGTGCGAATCACACTGAATCAGGAAGCAGAGCGCTGGAGAGCGACGGAAGAGAGCCACATCTCAACTGCAGGGTTAACTCTGCTCCTCCAATATGGAAGCAGTTCACCCCGCTGAAAGTTGTATTATTTTTGTTTAGGATATAATTGTCAAAGTCTGGCGGCCCAACAAGAACCCATGCCAGGCCAGAATAATCTGTGTTCTTTATTGCCAAAGATAAGACAACATTTCCATTCCAGTGCCGAGTGGTCAGCTGAACAGGTGAAGTTAAGATAACATTGTTAGCAGGAGAAAGGCCTGGTTATAAAGGACACGGTAACATGCTAACTGATAAGCTGTGGTTGTGTTACAGCTGGACCAGACTACTGGCCCCCATTGTTCTCTGTGAAGTCTGCTGGAAGTAGCCACAGTGAGCAATGCACCGGACTCCATTAAACAAATAATACATTATATTATTGAGGCACCTTTCAAGTACAATGAATAAAACAAACACTCTAACAGTAACATAAGCAAAACATACAATACTTACAGAGCAGACAGAGAAAAAAGACAATACATGTCGAAGTGTTTGGTGTATTGAAAGTTAAAACAAGTGATGCAACTAAACCATGCTGGTGTGAAGGGTGGCTGGTGGATTTGGAAAATTAACTATACATATCATTTAAAGATATTTCAAAGTTAAAGTGTGATTGTTTTAGAAGGACTCTGCACCCCTGACTGTTTCCTAAACCCCGCCCTAAAATAGGATTGGCTAATCATAGCCTAGCAACCATTACAAGTAAGAACAGGTGTGTCTGTGAGGTATATATATGGACTAGAGGTTATACCTTGAAATATGGCTTTTAATTGATACCAAGATATAACAAGGCCACAATAACAGATAGCAGTCTGATGGTGATCTAAATGTTTAATGTTAACAGGACCCAATGTAATAGCATGTAAGAAAAGAATGTCATGATCTAAGATCAATGAAATATTAATGGGCTACTTTAAAATAACACACAGCTTCAATGGTTCACTAAATATGTTCATATTCTGACTTCAATTTGTGAATGAGTTGCAAATATTATGTCACAGGAAGTGATTTAACATTATTATTTTTGTTTTGGGATGGATCCTATGCTTTTGGTCAATCCACAATTTCCCAACATGTCCAGCCGCCTGCATTGGATTCAAAGACTGAGACTCTTTCTTTATTAAGCAAATACAGTTTCAAATGTTGTCTCACAAAACCAGTGAAAGGAATGTATTAAACTGTGTCTTTAAAACTGCTGAAAGGATGCTGAGTGTCTCACAGAAAGAAATACTGAAGGCACTCATACTGTTTGTCTAACAGGAATAACAAAGGCCATTTGTCTAACTTAGCTGCTCGTGAACTGGCAACAACACGGCAGATAGCTTCCACTCAGTGCGTGATGGGAGGGAAACCATTTGAAACGAGTGCTTGTGAACAAGTTAAAGTAAACAAGTGCTGAACGAACACTAGAGTGTTCCATTGGAAATTAAATATAATAAGTTCAAAGCTATCAACATAAAGCTCACAGAAGCAACCTTGGAAAGCTTCACTATGGAGGAATAGATTTATGAATGTACTTCAGGTATCATTTTGTTTTCATCTGGTTATTCTTTAGCGGCTGTTTTATCTGCTGCTCACCTTGAAACCTTGAGATGTTTAAGATTATTATTAAATGTTTCGATTGTCATATTTTAATTTGTGTGAGTAGCCTAAAGGTACTAAAACAAAAGTGTTGTCTTATAAACCATGTGTTGTTGAATAATGTACAACAGTACTTTCTAGCTTGCACCTTTTTAACATCAATGCATCCTAATAGTGAGCATGTCACTGGTCTGCTGTGTTCGGTCTACGGCCCCAGGCGGTGTTAGATGAAACCCACAGCAGATCCCACATCAGATGCTTTGCTAACTTCCTGTCTCACCGTGACGCAGGCTCCGGTGGTGGTGTCACACACCGTCAGGATGGAGATGTTCTGGGCTCGGTTCAGCCACCTGACCGACGTCTTGGTCTTACTGATCCACTTCACCATGGTCACATAATGTTCACTACAAACACATTATAACACACAATGATTATTACTCTTTACACAATTATCAGTGCACTCTTAATGATTACAACGTAATGGTAGACATATTATCATAATACATTGTTTAAGGTTCAATCTTATTTAAAATACAATGTGTAGAGAATGAATGGAAAACGACATATCTTGAGAAATTTTTTTAGGTTGTTCTATGTGTTCTATGAATATGGTGACGCGACCACAGCACACCGTTCCCATGTGACACTGATTCATTTTATCGAGCAGTTTACTACTTTATGGGCTGTACAAAAGGACAATAACGTTTCTACACATACTGTACATTACATATGACAAAAAACACAACACAATATAAAGCCTTTTAAGCTCAAGTATCATAATATTTCATAACATTGCTTCACACATTGGCTTTAACTAATTGTAACTTAGTACATTCACTGTACTTAAGTACTTATTTCAGGTAACTTATGTAGCTAAAACAAATCATTTGTAAATGATGTATTTTTTACTACATAAGTTTAAGGTTTAGCATTTTCCTTAAGTCTGTTTTCTGATCGAAGTGCTGTGACTGTGTATTTTGACAGTGTGATATTAGCACTTATTCATCTGTATAAACCAATGTTTAGAATGACAAGCTTAATGTTTTCGGACCATTTAGTAGTTAGGGCTGGATACGTTTACTTGTTAGGGTATTTTGTTAGTGTTAGGTGTTTTATTATTGTAAACTATATGTGTTTTATATTTTCAGTTTGGTGTATGTGCCTTTGTTTCTCAGGGTGTCCCATTTCACATCGCTCAATGTTGTCTTATGGTAGTACTCGTACATGGTATGTAACTGTTTGTGAATACATGAATGTAATGCTGGGATTTGCTGGTCAGTCCTGGTTTGCCCTTCAGTTCGATAGCTAACCTCATTGCAATTCAAAGTAATAGTGTCTTTGTTTAAGTGGAGCACAGCAAGCTGCAGTGCACATGTCCCCCCACTTACATAAGTGTTTATTGGGCAAAATACTTTTTCAGTGGAACAGCAGCTGGTAGGAGAGTTTGACAAAGAAAGATGTAGCTCTTCTCACCGCAGCTTGAGTGTCTCTGGAGGCATGAGCTCCAGCGTGTGCGTCGGCCCGTAAAGATTCACCACGTACAGCTTCACCACCGGGTTAGGTTGGCCCGCCTGCACACAGAGAGGCCACACATCAGACAGAAGCATGACATCATCATCATCTATTCCGGCCGGGGAGTGTTTAGACCGTATTCACTGCGTACCTCCTTACCTCTCACCAATTTCAATTCAGGTTCCAGTGGGGACCTTTCTCCCTGCGTGTGCCTCTCCCCCTCCATTTCTTACTTCTTACTTGCTACCCTTTTCCCTCAACCTATCCTAAGGGAGTGCATGTATGTAGACACGTTAGTTTAGCTGCTATTAAATCAAATCAAATCAAGTTTTATTTATAAAGCACATTTAAAAGCGATTTTTGGTCGAGCCAAAGTGCTGTACATGCATTAAAAACACATATAATCACAATAAAAGACAGATAATTTACAACAGATATAAAACAAACACAGGGAATAGTGAGGAGTCGTGCTCCGCTCTGACTAGAAGGCCTGAGAGAAGAAGTGAGTTTTTAGTGTGGATTTAAAAACCCCTAGGGTCTGGGCCGACCTCACGTGGAGGGGCAGAGTGTTCCAGAGCCTGGGGCCAGCTGCTGCGAAGGCTCGGTGCCCTCGGGTTTTGAGCCTGGTCTTGGGCACTACCAGCAGCAGATGGTCAGCAGACCTTAAAGCTCTGGCTGGGGTGTAGCGCTGGAGGAGTTCAGCTATATAGGCCGGAGCCAGCCCATTTAGTGCTTTAAAAACAAATAAAAGGATTTTAAAATCAATTCTGAACCGAACTGGAAGCCAGTGCAGTGAGGCCAGAATTGGGGTGATGTGGTCACGCTTTTTATGGCCAGTCAGCAAACGTGCAGCTGCGTTCTGGACTAGCTGCAGGCGTTTAATTGATGCCTGGTCCATACCCATGTACAGAGCGTTGCAGTAGTCGAGTCTCGAGGTTACAAAGGCGTTAATAACCCTTTCCAGGTCTTTAAAAGATAAATACGACTTGGTTTTGGCCAAAAGTCTTATTTTAAAAAAGCAGGATTTGACTACGCTGCTGACCTGCTTGTCGAATTTAAAAGTACTGGAGAAGGTCACCCCAAGGTTCGTGACCGAGGGGAGGATGTTCTGTTGGAGGGAGCCTAGAATATCAACCTGGGTTGCTGGAGGTTGGGGTCCAAAAAAGATGATCTCAGTCTTGCTTTCGTTGAGGTTAAGAAAGTTTTTGCTCAGCCAGGATTTTATCTCAGTTAAGCAGTCCATCAACTGTTGTAATGAGTGTGTGACACTTGCTTCGAGAGGGAGATAAATCTGTACATCGTCGGCGTAGCAGTGGAAGGGAATATTGTGTTTAGTGAGAATTGAGCCTAGGGGTAGTAAGTACAGTAGGAAAAGGATGGGGCCCAGAATCGAGCCTTGGGGAACCCCACAGGTAAGAGGGGCTTTTGCAGAGGAGAAGGCACCTAGCTGCACAGCGAAGCTACGGTCTGTCAGGTAGGACCTGAACCATGCAAGGGCAGAGCCTGTGATGCCAGCGGACTGTTCAAGCCGTGACAACAGGATGCTATGGTCCACAGTGTCAAAAGCAGCTGTCAGGTCTAACAGCACCAAGACAGCTGGGCTACCTGAGTCGGCGGCTAGGAGCAGATCATTAAAAACTCTTAAAAGGGCTGTTTCAGTGCTGTGCATGGGTTTGAAGCCAGACTGAAACTTTTCGTGGATTCCATGCGTGGTTAAAAAAGACTGCAGCTGGGCGTAGACCACTCTCTCCAGGGCTTTTGATAAAAAAGGTAGCTGGGAAATGGGCCTAAAATTTTCGAGAAAGGAGGGGTCGAGATGTTTCTTTTTAAGTAATGGCTTAACCACGGCATGTTTGAAGGCAGCAGGGACACATCCTGAGCTAAGGGAGGTGTTTACAATTAATAAAATACTTGCTCCAACTGAATCTAAAACGTCTCTGAGAAGGCGAGAGGGAATGCTATCTGAGGTGCAGTTTGTCGGCCGCAGGTGCTTGATCACATCCGAGAGAGAAGAGAAGGATACAGGCTCAAAGTGGTCGAGGACAGCAGGGCACAGAAAGGGAGCAGGATCTGGGGTAGCACTAGTGTGAGCTAGCCTAAGAGCAGATACCTTTTCAATAAAAAATTTAAGAAACTTATCACAGAGAGTAGTCGATGGCACAATAGAAGAAACATCACAGGGATTAATGATCGAGTTGAGGACATTAAAAAGAACCTGAGGTTTGTGGCTGTTTTTGGAGATTAACAGAGAGATGTGCTCTGTTTTGGCTGCTTTGACTGCCGTCTGGTAGTCAGACAGGGAAGCACGAAGGATTTCTAGGGAGACATGGAGTTTATCCTTTTTCCATTTTCTCTCTGCACGCCTGCAAGCGCGTCTGAGAGCACGAGTACAGTCATTGAGCCACGGCTCTGAGAGCACTTTTGTGCGTCTAAGCGTAAAAGGAGCAACAGAATCCAGTGTTAGTGTGCATGTAGAGTCAAACATGGAGATAAGCTCATCAGCATTAAAAGCACAGTTCACATCTAATTTACAGATCGGAGAAGCATTAAAAACAACAGAGAACTGTGAGGCAGTCAAGGGGTTAATCGAACGCAGACGACGCGCAGGGGCACGTGATTCGACTCCTGCGGAAGGGATGGAGGTTGTAAACAGAACCGGTAAATGGTCTGAGATACGCGTTGCTGCACATATTTCATCAACAGATACAGACAGTCCAAACGACAATACCAAGTCCAAAGTGTGTCCTTTTTCGTGTGTTGGGCCAGCCACGGACTGAACGAGACCAAAAGAATCAAGGAGATTTAAAAAGTCCCTAACCAGAGGTTTGGACTCACAACACACATGGACATTGAAGTCTCCGGAGATCAAAACACGATCATATTTCACCATGATCCCGGACAGAAAGTCAGAAAAGTCATTTATGAAATCCTTATTGTGCTTTGGCGGACGATACACAACTGCGCAGAGTATAGGCGAGGCCGGGGTCAGTTCAAAAAGCTGCAACTCAAAGCTAGCATAGGTAGTTACAGGGTGAAGCAATCGGCATTGGAGGCTAGCTCTAAACACTGAAGCTATGCCCCCGCCATGGCCGGTGGCACGGGGGGAGCTGAAGAATGTACAGTCAGGAGGAAGAAGATCAAAGAATGATGTGTACTCGCCAGCGTGGACCCAGGTCTCCGTCAGGAACATAAAATCCAGTTCACGGGAGGTGAAGAAGTCGTTCAGCAGGAACGTTTTGTTTGCTATCGACCTAGCATTTAGCAAAGCCATACAAAGTTTTGCTCCGGGCTTGCCGACGGTGGAGTGCGTCTCAGCTGACGAAGAAGTGCGTGTTGAACGCCGCGCGGGCCGGGAGCAGTCAGGCGGGCAGGAGGGGCTGCCAGCGGGCCCAGCAGAGTCCGTAGCTCCGGAAAAACAGGGCGAATCCACCGATTCCGCACATGACGTGCAGCGGGAGGGCCATGACATCTGAGACGTGGATAGGTCCCGGAAGAAGCCGTCAGGTAAGCCTTCAGATGGACCAGTGCACCACCACGCTTTCCCCGTCGTCTGAAGCGCTTTCGGCGAGGCGGGATGCGGGGCAACCGGCACAGGTAGGTGGGTATATCCAACAGTAGAGGGGGGGGGGGACGATTTTTGGTTGCCAGATGTAAGTTTGGGCAGCAGTATCAACTCCAGTGAGGGTCTGAGGTGGAGGAGGTCTTGGCGATCATAGACGAGCAGAGCAGAGACATTCTGACAAACATAAAACAGAAACAGGAAAGCTAAAGGTAGACAGCTGAGCGAGCGGCGGGCCGACACAGGCGCCATCTTGAATCACGTCACGAAGGAGAGGCTTGGACTGTTGAGGGGGGCACCTTACTCCATCTTGCTGGCTGTTTGTACCTGTGTACTCTCATGTTCCGATTAACCCAGTTTCCCCCACATCTCTTTTTTGTGTTCATATATACGCCGGGATCCTGAGTCAAGGCTAATCCTGTTGCTGTGGTCGTGTGTCCTGGATCCTCTATCCTGAGTACTGGATCTGAGTCCTGGACTTCGAGTCGTGGCTGAACCTGTCTCTGTGGTCCTGCCAGACTCTCACCATACTACTTCACTGATGGCTCCCACAAGATTGCTGACATCCTCGTGGATTCATCTTCTTATTATCCACACACGCATTTCCAAACATTTGGACTACCTATGTTGTAAATGTTTTATCTCTTCGATTTACACACGGCATCTATTGCACGTCTGTCCGTCCTGGGAGAGGGATCCCTCCTCTGTTGCTCTCCCTGAGGTTTCTCCCATTTTCCGTTTAAACTGTGAGTTTTTCCTTGTACGATGTGAGGGTCTAAGGACAGAGGGTCTAAGGACAGAGGGCCTAAGGACAGAGGGTCTAAGGATAGAGGGTGACAAATGTAAGGGCAGTCAGAAAACGAAGAACTTGCAAAAGCTGTGGGGCAATGTAAGACTGATTAAACACGATGCATTTGAGAAACACTTAGTAAAGTGGAACAGAACAGGCTTTTGCATTGTGTCATTGCTCTCTGTGTTTGACATTGTACATCTTGCTCATCCAAGAGAAACCACCCTCAGACATTATAGCACTGTTGGGATCATTGCAGTTTGACACATTTAATTCTTTCATTCCACCTGGAACGACTCATTCCACTTGGATTTCCTCTGCTGGTGCTGAGAGAGCCCGATAGAAACAAGTCCATACAGAGCAACAGCTGTGACTTTGACTGTCTGTGAGATGGCTGCATTACGCTGCATTCTGTCTCACGCTGCTGACAGGGGGGAAGTTGCCCCTGCCCTTTTTAACTTTACTCTTCCCCAGTCTGACTGAACACTGGATGTAAACTGACTCAGAGTTACACTTGTCCTCTTCTTGCTGATCTCAAGGCTTGGATAGATAGAAATACACTCATATGTGTTCTTGCTTTAAACAAAATTGTGTCTACCTGACTGTAGATTGAAATAGCATCTTAAAATACTACATTTCTTCTATTTGTTTGAGAATATTGTTCTATGGTCTAGATTCAATTAAAGTAAACCAAACTTTAACATTTTGAGGAAATGTTTTTTTTAGAGTTAGTTAACGTACAACAATGGGTACAGAGTTGGAGAACGTGTTCAGTTTAGTTTGATATCAAGACTGAAAGCATCTCCGTTCAAAAGAGAACAAATCCTTCCCACAACTGTGAGGGAGGGGGTTAACGTGGGCCTCTGTCTCCAGAGGAAAGGGGGGTGAGGCCAGCAGTGATTCACCACCAGGCTCTTCCACGGCAGGAGGGGGGGTTCGGGAAAGGGTCCTGACTCAGTGACCCTTTAAGCTTCTCCCGGAGGAGAAACTAAGCACGCAGGGCAGGGTCTGTCTGCTCTGGACCACCAGCCAGGGCAGTGGCAGGGGTCTCAGCCTTCACAGGTTAAAGATATTAGTCTTCGGCACCAGAGGTCGGCTGGAGGTCGCGGAATCAGTGGTCTAATGTGGCTCAGTGAAGTGAGGAGCGTAAGGGTGTGTGCTCTGGTGCTTTATTCTGTGTGAGCTAATTGGATAGTGAGTGTGAAGATGTGTCTAAAGAACTCAGGGTCTGAAGAGTGGAGCCATGCAGGACTGCCTTCAAACTGCATCTTTTCTCATGGCCAGCAAGGGCGACTCCTCTTGTTGCAAAAATAAGTCCAATTGTATAGACATTTACGAGACAATTACCCTACTTCTCCTTCATTTATTAACTCATATCAGTAAACATTTTCCAACAACTTTAAGGCCTCAATCGCTGTTTCCACTCAGAGGAACATAGGATGAGTATGCTTTAGAGCGTCTCCACTGTATATGCAGTCTATGGTTGGTTTGTTTTCGGATACAGAATACAATGTTATCATTTCATTCTTGATTAAGCAAACATATCCCAAAATTGTGAATGAAAATGACAACAATAACTTGTTTTTCACATGTTCCTGAAAGCATGGCTAACGATAGTGTCTCCACTCTGAAAGTTATCATGACAGGTCTTCTGGTTACCTTGGGGTAGGGGTACTGCTTCCCTTTGGGGTAAGTCATGCCGGTGAAGCGAGGCAGCGCCATGTTGGGCACCAGACTGTCATTGAGGACCAGGAAGGCCAGCCTCTCTCCATCAGGGGACCACCAGTGGGCCACATGGGTCTGAAGGATCTCCTCTGTTCAGAAGGAAGTGACACAGTGTTACATGTTTTCATCTAAATCAAGCTCTGCGTCTTTGAAGTCTTTAAGATCTCAACAGCTCGTGTTGACCACAGACTTTATTTCAGACATGCAACCAAAAACATGTTCAGAGTGTGTTAAAGACTTTGAGACATCAATTAGAATAATTGGATAAGCTTAACAGATTATAGAAATGGGATTAAGGATGTTTGGACTGCACATGTCCTGTTACTGAACGTACTCATTGTGTGATGTCATTAGGTTTGAGCTTTGTCCTCCATGGTTTAAAATCAGTTGTGTGTTCATCTATAATATATGAACATGTTAAAGATTCTGATGGGAATGTTCCTGATAAAACAATGTCAAGTAAACCAAATGCATTACACTGTGGACATTGATTTTGTGTAATGTAATTGATCATAACAACTGTTTACCCATATTGGTGGAAAAGAAGATTTCTTTAAAAAAACAAGGTCAAACGTTCTGAATGTGTTATATATTGTTATACATATATTATATTTTATTTCCAAATCCAATGAAATGTACACTAATTGTCATTCAATAGAACATGTAATATTGTGTTGTCCTTAATGGTAATACACAATGAGACTCAAAGCCAAACCAACTGTAGTGGAAAAGAACAATACCTGAAGAGGTGTTAAACCCAGTTCTGATGTTAGGGTCAATCATCACTAAGTGCAACATTATTGCACTTCACAAACATAATTAGTCATAAAGGAAGAAGGAAGGTGAAACAACAGTTACTGCGGTGGCTTCCCTTTTTATAAGATTTACATAATAAGATGTTCCCCTGAGAGACGGCCGGTCTCTGAGTGCATGCAGTATGTGTTTACTTAAAGCACATAAAAGGTCTCCTCACACCCAGCGGAGAGATATCAGCACCAGAACAAACATTATGAATATTTCATCTCTGCCTTTTATGAGGTAATGTCTCTCAACGAGGATATTTACGCTTTATAGGACAGTCTGCCAACAATTAAAAATGTAGTTAGATATTATCTTTTTATACGCAATGTTTCACAACCACTAACGCAGTTCCACGACACGTCATGATCTGACATCTGAACGTTTATGCAAACAGCAAACATGCTTTAATTAGTTGTACCTTTAAGGCCGTCACACACCAAAGGGAACTTATTGAAATGGTTTATTTGCTCATCAATAAGTCAGGCACTGTTGTTTTTGTAAAGATTACAAACACACAGGATGTTGTTGATATTACTCAAGTGGTGTTAACCTTTTTCAAAAGTAGTATTTTTCGGAGCTTTTGCACAATCACATTGCGTGTAACAGACATCACTTGTGCTGCAGCAGCCCATTCTGTGTGTGTTCTCTGTGTGTGTTCTCTGTGTGTGTTTGTGTTGGCGTAGCCATGGCTGTCCCTCCTGGCTCGACCCCCCCACACCTGGCTGCAGTTCGTACCCGTCTCTGCCAACTCACCTGCTCCCCATCCAGTCATCAACCCCCGGTACATCAACCCCGGCTCCTCCATCATCCTCCTTCAGATCGCTACAACTTTCTTTTTGTGACTGCTAATTATTGCTTTTGTCTATTTAAACCAAGTCCTCTTGTGGTGGATCATCCAGGTACACGCACCACCGTGTCCCGGATCCTGAGCCCGCAGCTAGGGTATTGTGGATATGTAAATGATCTGCAAAGGCTGACGTCCCTGTGTTCTCTCCAGAGGACAGAAGTGTGAGTAACAGTAACGCTTCTATTGGCTCGCACTACAACACATTGTACGTGGGGGCGGGGCAGCTCTAAGCAGTTGACCAATCACAACAGAGCCGGCCAGCTAACAAATCAGAGCAGACTGGGTTCTGGTTTCAGACAGAGGGTGAAAAGAGGTGCAGCAGCACAGGCAGTATGAGAAAAATAAAGAGCTTTTTGGACATTAAAGCATGGAGACATGTAGAGACACTACATACTGATATACACCTGAACATCAGCAGGAGAGGACTCTTTAAAGTAGAGACACTACATACTGATATACACCTGAACATCAGCAGGAGAGGACTCTTTAAAGTAGAGACACTACATACTGATATACACCTGAACATCAGCAGGAGAGGACTCTTTAAAGTAGAGACACTACATACTGATATACACCTGAACATCAGCAGGAGAGGACTCTTTAAAGTAGAGATACTACATACTGATATACACCTGAACATCAGCAGGAGAGGACTCTTTAAAGTAGAGACACTACATACTGATATACACCTGAACATCAGCAGGAGAGAACTCTTTAAAGTAGAGACACTACATACTGATATACACCTGAATATCAGCAGGAGAGGACTCTTTAAAGTAGAGATACTACATACTGATATACACCTGAACATCAGCAGGAGAGGACTCTTTAAAGTAGAGACACTACATACTGATATACACCTGAACATCAGCAGGAGAGGACTCTTTAAAGTAGAGACACTACATACTGATATACACCTGAACATCAGCAGGAGAGGACTCTTTAAAGTAGAGACACTACATACTGATATACACCTGAACATCAGCAGGAGAGGACTCTTTAAAGTAGAGATACTACATACTGATATACACCTGAACATCAGCAGGAGAGGACTCTTTAAAGTAGAGACACTACATACTGATATACACCTGAACATCAGCAGGAGAGAACTCTTTAAAGTAGAGACACTACATACTGATATACACCTGAATATCAGCAGGAGAGGACTCTTTAAAGTAGAGATACTACATACTGATATACACCTGAACATCAGCAGGAGAGGACTCTTTAAAGTAGAGACACTACATACTGATATACACCTGAACATCAGCAGGAGAGGACTCTTTAAAGTAGAGACACTACATACTGATATACACCTGAACATCAGCAGGAGAGAACTCCTTAAAGTAGAGACACTACATACTGATATACACCTGAACATCAGCAGAAGAGGACTCTTTAAAGTAGAGACACTACATGCTGATATGACCCTGAACATCAGCAGGAGAGGACTCTTTAAAGTAGAGACACTACATGCTGATATACACCTGAATATCAGCAGGAGAGGACTCTTTAAAGTAGAGACACTACATACTGATATACACCTGAACATCAGCAGGAGAGGACTCTTTAAAGTAGAGACACTACATACTGATATACACCTGCACATCAGCAGGAGAGGACTCTTTAAAGTAGAGACACTACATACTGATATACACCTGAACATCAGCAGGAGAGGACTCTTTAAAGTAGAGACACTACATACTGATATACACCTGAACATCAGCAGAAGAGGACTCTTTAAAGTAGAGACACTACATGCTGATATGACCCTGAACATCAGCAGGAGAGGACTCTTTAAAGTAGAGACACTACATGCTGATATACACCTGAATATCAGCAGGAGAGAACTCTTTAAAGTAGAGACACTACATACTGATATACACCTGAACATCAGCAGGAGAGGACTCTTTAAAGTAGAGACACTACATGCTGATATACACCTGAACATCAGCAGGAGAGGACTCTTTAAAGTAGAGATACTACATACTGATATACACCTGAACATCAGCAGGAGAGGACTCTTTAAAGTAGAGACACTACATACTGATATACACCTGAACATCAGCAGGAGAGAACTCTTTAAAGTAGAGACACTACATACTGATATACACCTGAATATCAGCAGGAGAGGACTCTTTAAAGTAGAGATACTACATACTGATATACACCTGAACATCAGCAGGAGAGGACTCTTTAAAGTAGAGACACTACATACTGATATACACCTGAACATCAGCAGGAGAGGACTCTTTAAAGTAGAGACACTACATACTGATATACACCTGAACATCAGCAGGAGAGAACACTTTAAAGTAGAGACACTACATACTGATATACACCTGAATATCAGCAGGAGAGGACTCTTTAAAGTAGAGACACTACATACTGATATACACCTGAACATCAGTAGGAGAGGACTCTTTAAAGTAGAGACACTACATACTGATATACACCTGAACATCAGCAGAAGAGGACTCTTTAAAGTAGAGACACTACATGCTGATATGACCCTGAACATCAGCAGGAGAGGACTCTTTAAAGTAGAGACACTACATGCTGATATACACCTGAATATCAGCAGGAGAGGACTCTTTAAAGTAGAGACACTACATACTGATATACACCTGAACATCAGCAGGAGAGGACTCTTTAAAGTAGAGACACTACATACTGATATACACCTGAATATCAGCAGGAGAGGACTCTTTAAAGTAGAGACACTACATACTGATATACACCTGAACATCAGCAGGAGAGGACTCTTTAAAGTAGAGACACTACATACTGATATACACCTGAATATCAGCAGGAGAGGACTCTTTAAAGTAGAGACACTACATACTGATATACACCTGAACATCAGCAGGAGAGGACTCTTTAAAGTAGAGACACTACATACTGATATACACCTGAACATCAGCAGGAGAGGACTCTTTAAAGCAGAGACACTACATACTGATATACACCTGAACATCAGCAGGAGAGGACTCTTTAAAGTAGAGACACTACATACTGATATACACCTGCACATCAACAGGAGAGGACTCTTTAAAGTAGAGATACTACATACTGATATACACCTGAACATCAGCAGGAGAGGACTCTTTAAAGTAGAGACACTACATACTGATATACACCTGAACATCAGCAGGAGAGGACTCTTTAAAGTAGAGATACTACATACTGATATACACCTGAACATCAGCAGGAGAGGACTCTTTAAAGTAGAGATACTACATACTGATATACACCTGAACATCAGCAGGAGAGGACTCTTTAAAGTAGAGACACTACATACTGATATACACCTGAACATCAGCAGGAGAGGACTCTTTAAAGTAGAGACACTACATACTGATATACACCTGAATATCAGCAGGAGAGGACTCTTTAAAGACATTTGTCTCAGTGGTCTTCACAGTTTGTACAGAATATCAGTATGACAATACGACACCCTCTGTAGACCCCCACATCGTACAAGGAAAAACCTCCAGAGAAAACCCACAGTTTAAAGGGAACATGGGAGAAACCTCAGGGAGAGCAACAGAGGAGGGATCCCTCTCCCAGGACGGACAGACGTGCAATAGATGCCGTGTGTAAATTGAAAAGATAATACATTTGCAACATAGTCGTAGTAGGAAAGGTTGATATGTACCTTCATAGAGCCAGTCAGCGATCCCGTTGAAGATGATGCCTTCCTTCCCTGAAGACGTTATCCTCAGGGAGTTACTCTTGACATCTGATTGGTAGTAGATGTTATTTTCAAATATGTAGATCTGTAGAGACAAAGCACACAGCCATGACTTATAGAGGCCCTATTATTCTTTTGGGTGTTTTCCATTTTCTGATGTTTGTAATCTTTTGTGTAGGCAAATTATAAACTAGTATATCACATACTCATTTGCTCAATTATTCCAAAGTATTGAAGGTGAAATACATTGCATTACATTACATTACATTACATTACATTACATTGCATTTAGCTGACGCTTTTATCCAAAGCGACTTACGATAAGTACATACGACCAGGAAGACACAACCTTGAAGAAAACAGAATCATATAAGTACATCAGGTTTCATAGAGCCAAACATTTCAAGTGCTACTCAGCTGGCTTTAGATAAGCCAGTCCTTTATTAGTATATAAGTGCTTTGTCAGCTGGCTATAGATAAGCCAGTCCTTTATTAGTATATAAGTGCTTTGTTAGTAATTCTATCGCTCGAAGTGGAGTCGAAAGAGATGAGTTTTCAGTCTGCGCCGGAAGATGTGCAGGCTTTCTGCTGTCCTGATGTCAATGGGGAGCTCATTCCACCATCTTGGAGCCAGGATAGCAAACCCACGTGTTTTTGCTGATGGGAACTTGGGTCCCCCTCGCAGTGAGGGTGCAGCGAGTTGTTTGGCTGATGCAGAGCGGAGTGCACGTGCTGGGGTGTACAGTTTAACCATGTCCTGGATGTAGGAAGGGCCAGATCCATTCGCAGCATGGTATGGAAATACTTCAAGTGAGTATCAAGTGATAACCTCTAATGTACTTTCAAATGTTTTCATGGAAGTAAACCTATTCCCCCTCTGAGGCCTCAGCAGTCAATTAAAATCCAAGAGCCAGAACCCTCTACTGTACCTCAAGGGATTTCCAGTTCTGACACTTTGGCTCCAAAACCCAACAGCCCAAATAGGTTGTGAACCTGAACCACCTCGGCAGCCATCATTGGAAACAGCTATTAAGAAAATGGTGTGCAGGTGATTGGATGAACGACCTGTTTGTCAAGATAAAGCTGCCTTCACATGATAGACAATTTCCTCTTTGCCCACCGCAAGGGTCTTTTAACCGCAGAGCCTTGTGGTTAAAAGAGCGAATTAGTTTTGTTTCTATGGTTACTTCACATTCTTGACTGTGCCATGTCATACAGCAGTTATCTCATTGGTTGTGCGTACAAAGATAATCTGCAATAAAGGTCAAATATAAAACAAATTCAATTTTGAACTCTTTCAATAGGAACTTAACAGCACAGCCAACTCCGTTTCCCTGCTGTTGGTGTGAAGGCAGCTTCAGAGCAACAGCATGTTTTCCATCAAGAAAAGCCTTCAGTGCAGAAATAGTGATGTGAAAAACCAGCTGTCAAAATAAGTACTTGATGTTGATCATTTGCCCATGAATGTATAGAAACTATGTTTCAACAGCCGTCATACTAAAGATTACTGAGTGAAAAATGCTGCTGAACTCACTGACACACGTCACAACATCTCAGACAAACATATGTCAACGTAACACTGATCAAAGTCTGCCGTCTGCCTGTAGGACCCAGAGACCTCATCAGTCTGTAGGCTGCCTGCTGACTGCCTGCAGAACCCGATACCTCATCAGTCTGTAGGCTGCCTGCTGACTGCTTGCAGGACCCGAGACCTCATCAGTCCGGAGACAGAGCATGAGCTAAAGGTTCAAGAACACTTATCTAACAGCAGAATCTGCAGAAGAGAAGGGGAGGAAACAGGACTACAGCTGGAGGGAGAGTATAGCGCTGCAGATTTGTTCAAATTAGATATTGTTGTCTTCAACTGTGCAACTGTTCTCAACCAGGTTCGGCTATTTATAAAGCATGTAGTATACATTGTAACCTAAATCTGTTACACACCTTTTTAACCAAATTCATTCTGACTTATTAACACAAATAGAACTTTATTTTATAGTAAATAAAAGGAAAAATGTTGAATGATTTTACCAAATAAATTGTCACCAGAAGACCTCAGATGCTATACATTTGAATAAAACATCCCTAAATAAATGATAGCAGTGATCAGTATTTTTGTATTTCAAAGAACGTATTGTGGAACCATCAAGGTTTTTTTGTGGGGCAATTACACAAAATATCCCCTTACTCTGATATAAAAACATTTGGAAACAAAGACAAAGGAAGGTAAAGGCCTGAGAAATATAGTTTTGTGAATGTAAAGTAGTTTCTTTCAACTATTTAAAAAAAATCTTTGAATGTTGTTTAGATTTAAGAAGTGCTCATAACTCCAAATGTAACATAACAACCTAAGCTCTGGCCATGACCTTAACAAGGAGAGTTGTAAAAAAAAGTCCAAAAGCGTCCCTCAGAAATGTCCAACCTGTCTGTGGCTCTCAGCAAACCAAACATGTTGAATGTCCTCTGCAGGCCACAGTGCCACACACTGAACGCCTGACATGTCTTCACAATTGATCAAATTTGTTTGTGCAATGCATTGCTTAAGATATGATGAATGGACACAAACCTAATTCATAATCCAAACAAAACTTTCTAGAATCTAAATGAGAATACAGAAATTCCCAGATAATTGCCATGCCTGCCTACGGACATAAAGCCCTCATTAGGTCGTTGTTTCCAGAGATGCTCTTCCAGCTAATGATGCTTCACGGTCCACTCGGAGAGAACTCCTTCGCGTCTGTCTGGCTCTCACCCTTATCAACATAATGACTTCCTAATGGAGTCCTGTTTGATTTATGCTCAAATATTACACGCCTAAACGTGCAAATATGGATAAAGCAGCTTTAGCCCTTAAGCTGTCAAATAACACCCCTGACCATCTGTCTGGTGTAGATTCATAAAAAAGGTATGAACATGTGCATCTAATTAGGTCCCCTCAAAAATGTGGTATATTTTGAGTAGTTGGAATTGAACCTTTAAATTGCTTCTGTATCCTGGGGTGTCAGTTATTTGACTGTGTCTACAGTACGTGTGTAATAATGGTGTAACGTGGGTTTAATAGGGGTGTATTAATGTATAATATGGGTGTAATAGGGTTGGAATAAAAGTGTAATATGGGTCTAAGAAACAGTTAAACATGGGTATAATAAGGGTTTAATATGAGTGTAATCATGGTGTAATAACAGATTAATTTGGGGGTAAGACTGGTGTAACATGGGTTTAAAGGGGTGGATTCATGTATAACATGCTATTAATGTAGAAAATACCAACTAATTTTCCAAAATATGAAATGCCTATTTAAGGGTTAAGAATTAGATGTGTCTAATTAAAAATAGACACATCTTTAGTTTCCTCACAGTTCAGAAACATGTCATACAGGCCTGGGGCTGAAGATATATTATTATTTTATTGTTTCCACAATTACAGAGCCTTCAAATGACTGCTTTTCCTATCAATTTCTCACGTCAGATAAGGACTAAGCATTCACAAATAAATAAGTTGAAGGCAACATTTCACATTATTTTATTTGTCTGTGCTAGCCAATTGAAGTGCATCATGAAAGAAAGCAACCTCACGACCTAATGTTGGTTCAGTGTTTCCGTTAGACGGTTAATAAATGCATTCAAACATCAATGAAAATACGTTTTTCATCTCGCTAACCTTGAAACCTTAAAAATAACATGCTTTGAGAATAATGCAGTTCATTGAGCAGGTGGGAGACACAAATAAGTAAAAACAAGTAACCCTGAACTGAGATAAAGCTAGCGCAGACACAGTGATGGTGTAAAGCAGGGGTGGGGAACCTTTTTCCTCTCAAGGGCCATTTCAATTCAACATCCTCCGAGGGCCGTACAAATGATTAACCTCTGCTTAAAAATCACAGCCCATTCATTTGGCCTTTCTTTCATTCTGTACAAAGAACAAGCAACCTCTTAATCCAAATATCTTGCGATGAGATGCATGCACGTGCACGGTGTGGCATGACCACCAAACAGAAAGATATGGACACAAGATGTGTGCAAATGTATTTAGTTTCCTATGTGGACATGATTTAAGTGGGGGGGGGGGGACCTAACCTCCTCTAGGGGGGTCCGGGGGCATGCTCCCCCGGGAAGATTTTTTTTTTTTTAAAATATTGAAGTTGAAAGCATCAATCTGGTGCACTTTGAGAGCAACATGAAGAGCTCTATGGAAACATCTCTCAACACCCAGATAAAACAGAACTGGAAGCAAATTTACTTTTTCTTTATGGATATTTTACAAATCACTCCCCTTTCAAACTGTATTCTTGTTTATAAATAATAATAATAATAATAATAATGCATTACATTCTTTATTAGAGCGCTTTTACAGGTGCTCAAAGCGCTTTACAAGTACACATTACACATATTAGACATGTAAGAGTCAATACTGCGGACATTCCCACAGGAGCAAATGCGGGTAAAGTGTCTTGCCCAAGGACACAACGGCCTGACGCAGTGGCGGCCGAGGCGGGATTCGAACTGGAGTTCACCAACGCCCCTTGATCTGATGACCAACGCTCTAACCACTGCGCCACCACCGCCCCATAATAATATAATAAATAACAACTTTTATTTACTGTCATGTAGTATTTTATACCTGTTTACTTTATTCTCTTATTTTTTTATAACTATAATGATCATATAAAGATGTGCCTTTACCTCACTGGTTGTAGCAAAAGCGTCTTATATTTGTTAGCATAGCTAGCGAACCAGATGCTAATAACAACAAAGTTATTGACTGTATGATCAGTATAACGGATGAGCAGATCGCCACTGGGCTTTCAACTAAAGACACAGCCACGCACAAACTGCAGCATGTGTACGGCTCCTTATGGGTACTGCAATTCCCCACCCCTGGTGTAAAGGCTGAACTGTGGAAATGTGTCTGTGCTCTCACCAGCTGTTGGCCCTGCACCCCCCAGGCAGCGTACTGCAGCACCGAGTTCACCACCTCGGGGGGGTCCAGCTCCCACACCTCCCTGAGAGAGAAGGATAAGAAAAAATAAGAAACAGAATAAGAGAGAAACACAGATTGTACACATGCCAATATACATAGGGATTATAAGAATATAACAAATGAAATAAAAATAAGAATAAACATGTAGTAAAAGTATAAATATAAATCACAAAAATAACACGAGTTACACTCTTATCAGGTGAATGTACAAATATACATATCTGTGAACAACCTAACATATATATACATTTAAATGTGCAGGTCCCAGAGCAGGAGAAAGTCTGCATACAGTGCATATATATTATGTTCAGTGCAGGTTTTGATGCGTGACATGGTTAACCCTTGACTTTGCAGCCCAATGGCTTCGAGTTGTCATCACATCACCCAGCGGTGGTCACGTGTTTTGACAATTGTATTTTTACTTTATAATGTATACACGTTTTGTTTATTTAATATCAGGTTAGTCTAATATAGTGTATACTCACTTATTCTATAAATGTTTAGACTGTGTATTCGGTAGATACTCTCTTTATGTTATGTTTTTATTTCATGTGAAATGCCTTGGCTTTTTAACATGCTACTGTGCCAAACAATTCCCCAATATGGGATCAATGAAGTGTATACAATCTAAACTAATCTAATCTCTAGGACATTGTGCTTATTACATTTCTTTAGACAGTTTTTTTATGTTTTATAGACCAAACTATCAATCAAGAAAATATTTGTTGAATGAATCATTGATCGAAAAGTACTTGGAGCTGGAATATACAAATGTTAACTCAAAATGAAATAGGGGGAGATAATTTAGTATATATTGAGGGGCAAAGCCAAGCTGTTGAAACCCTGTGGCAGATTTCCCTGTGTCGTAACACACGCACTTGGTCCATCATAACAGTGAGGCAGGGTTGAAATGAGCTCCAGCTGGCAGCCTCTATGATCACAGAGATGACCAGGATAAATCAAACATACCAGAGTGGAGACCCGACATGGCATATTATCTGAGGAATGTATCACAAAGTTTCCCAGAATCACACTTTGGTTTACAACAGTGTAATCAAGTTTGAATTATCTCCCATGATCAGCAGGAAACCTGCCCGTCACTGAGCGGGAAGGATCAGCCCTTTGGACAGAGAGTGGGACACCTTGATATTCTAAAGACCTCTAAAGACCCCCATGTAAAGCAGCAGGAGGCTACAGAATGTCAGCTGATCTACTGATAATGAACATACTCCATCAAACTGAGGATACACTAATTTTTTGTCTAAAAGTGTTTATGGATGTCACGGTTGAGTGAAGGAAGCAGGACCCAAGCGCAGATAACTTTGATAAACCTTTATTTCAAGGCTAAAATGGAACGAATACAGATAAACACAGAACACTCACCGGTGAAGTCCGTCACCAACAAAAGGAGCACCGACACTGAACACAGCACGAGACAAGACTAAATACAGGGAGGGCTAATTACCAGACACAGGTGAACACAATCGGTAAACGAGACACAGGTGAGGAGGGAGGAGAAAAACACAAGAGCCACAGGTGAACACAATTAGCTAACGAGACACAGGTGAGGAGGGAGGAGAACACACAGGGACACTAACGACAGGAGGAAAACATGACAGAGAACAGTGAAAACACCCAAACTTAGACAGAACTGTGACAGAACCCCCCCCTCAAGGGACGGATTCCAGACGTCCCTAAACCCCAACACAAAAATCCAAAAAAAATCCAGCAGGGTGGGTGGAGGGGGTCCGGAGGAGGGACGTATCCCTAGGCCACCAGGGTGGGTGGAGGGGGTCCGGAGGACGGGACTAAGCTGACCGCCCAGGAGCCCAGTAGGGGACCAGGAGGGGATCTCGGGCGGACGGCCCGGGGGCACGGCAGAAGCCGAGAAGGGGGACTCGGGCGGACGGCCTGGGGGCAAGGCAGAGTCCATGGTGGGGCGTAGGCCACAGCGGGCGAACTCAGGGGGCCGAGCATGAGGGCGAAGGCAGCGGCAGGAAGAGTCAGGGGGCCGGGCTCGAGGACGAGGGCAGCGGCAGGAAGAGTCAGGGGGCCGGGCCCGCGGACGAAGACCGCGGCTCACAGAGGGTCGGGATCGAGGGCGAAGACCACGGCAGGAAGAGTCGGGGGGGCCGGGCTCGAGGACGAGGGCAGCGGCAGGAAGAGTCAGGGGGCCGGGCCCGAGGACGAGGGCAGCGGCAGGAAGAGTCAGGAGGCCGGGCCCGCGGACGAAGACCGTGGCTCACAGAGGGTCGGGATCGAGGGCGAAGACCAGACAGCTCCGGAGGCCGGGCAGGACCCGGTGTCGGCCGGACAGGAACCGGAGCCGGCGGGACAGGCTTCGGCAGGATCCCCCACGGAAGAGGACCAGGAGTTGGCAGGACCCCCAGCAGGAGAGCGGTTGGCGGGACCTCCGACGAGACAGGACATGGGGTTGGCAGGAACCCCGGCAGGAGAGTAGTCGGCGGGGCCTCCAACGGAACAGGACATAGGGTTGGCAGGACCCCCGGCAGGAGAGTAGTCGGCGGGGCCTCCAACGGGACAGGACACAGGGTTGGCAGGACCCCCGGCAGGAGAGTAGTCGGCGGGGCCGCCAACGAGACCGGACAAAGGGTTGGCAGGACCCCCGGCAGGAGAGTAGTCGGCGGGGCCTCCAACGGGACAAGACATGGGGTTGGCAGGACCCCCGGCAGAGGGCTAGTCTGCGGGACCTCCAACTGGACAAGACATGGGGTTGGCAGGACCCCCGACAGAGGGCTAGTCTGCGGGACCTCCAACTGGACAGGACATGGGGTTGGCAGGACCCCCGGCAGAGGGCTAGTCTGCGGGACCTCCAACTGGACAAGACATGGGGTTGGCAGGACCCCCGGCAGAGGGCTAGTCTGCGGGACCTCCAACTGGACAGGACATGGGGTTGGCAGGACCCCCGGCAGAGGGCTAGTCTGCGGGACCTCCAACTGGACGGGACATGGGGTTGGCAGGACCCCCGGCAGAAGACTAGTCTGCGGGACCTCCAACTGGACAGGACATGAGGTTGGCAGGACCCCCAGCGGAACCTCCAACGGTACAGGACATGGGGTTGGCAGGACCCCCGGCAGAAGACTAGTCTGCGGGACCTCCAACTGGACATGAGTAGGGGCTTGAGTGGGGACTCGAGAGAGGGCTTGAGAGGGAACTTGAGAGGAAACTGGAGAGTGGACTCGAGAAGGAACTCGAGAGGTAACTCGAGAGGGGACCTGAGAGGGGACTTGAGAGGGGACCTGAGAGGGGACTTGAGAGGGAACTCGAGAGGAGACCTGAGGGGAAACTTGAGAGGTGACTCGAGAGGGAACTCGAGAGGGGACTAGAGAGGGGACTTGAGAGGGAACTCGAGAGGAGACCTGAGGGGAAACTTGAGAGGTGACTCGAGAGGACACTGGAGAGTTGACTTGGGAGGTGACTCGAGAGGACACTGGGGAGTTGACTTGAGAGGGGACTCGAGAAAAGACTCGAGAGGGAACTCGAGAGGGGACCTGAGAGGGGACTTGAGAAAAGACTCGAGAGGGAACTTGAGATGGGATGAGGGAAGGGACTAGAGAAGTGACTCGAGGAGGGACTTGAGAAGTGACTAGAGGTGGGACTGGAGAAGGGACTAGAGAAGGGACTAGAGAAGGGACTAGGACAGCTGGGGCCAGAGCTAAGGCTGGAACCATGGCTGCTGGGGCCAGAACTGGGGCTGGAACCATGGCTGCTGGGGCCTGTACTGGGGCCGGAACTATGGCTGTGTGGGCCGGTTCTGTAGCCGGAACCATGACTCTTGGGGCTCGGATTGCTAGCCTGGACTTGCGACTCCTTCTCCTAGAAGCCGCCTGAAGGCTCCGTGGACCTCCAAAAGCCAGCCGAGTTCCAGAAAACGCCACTTGGACAGGAGCAGGAACTGGGGCGGAAGCACTGGTTGACTCCAGACGGAACACACCGAGACGTTTATAGTCTGCAGGCTGGAAATCACACGCCCAGATGAAGTTCAACATCCAGTCAGGTAAGAACTTCACCAAGTCCGGTTTCTCCATAGCCAACCGGTGCGCCTCTACCAGAGCGGCCTCCTTCTGCCGAACACTGGACGCTCCCCTCCACCAATCATAGCAGCAAGCCAAAGCAAATGAAAAATGCTGTAATTCCACTTCAAATGGGTCATCTGCTGGGTCCATCTCTGGTCGGTGCTTTCTGTCACGGTTGAGTGAAGGAAGCAGGACCCAAGCGCAGATAACTTTGATAAACCTTTATTTCAAGGCTAAAATGGAACGAATACAGATAAACACAGAACACTCACCGGTGAAGTCCGTCACCAACAAAAGGAGCACCGACACTGAACACAGCACGAGACAAGACTAAATACAGGGAGGGCTAATTACCAGACACAGGTGAACACAATCGGTAAACGAGACACAGGTGAGGAGGGAGGAGAAAAACACAAGAGCCACAGGTGAACACAATTAGCTAACGAGACACAGGTGAGGAGGGAGGAGAACACACAGGGACACTAACGACAGGAGGAAAACATGACAGAGAACAGTGAAAACACCCAAACTTAGACAGAACTGTGACAATGGACAGATGTTGCCCAGCTGAAGCCTCTCTACGGAGCTGAAGCAGGGCCAAACGTTTTGATCATTCGAAAAAAAGTAATGTATCTGAAAGTTCAAGTTTTGATCCTGAACTTTGGAAAGCACAATGATGTGTTCATATAAAAAATAAATTGTATTATAATTGTATTCAATTTTTTTGAATTAATATATTTTTTCATATTTCACTTTTATCTATATTTTTTTTTTCATGTGCAGATGATGTGCTTTTCGGGTTCAATGTTGTTATCTTCTCAACCATGCCGCATGCAGTAACCACCCTTGTAGAGATCAAGATGTGCGTTGTCCAAGTTAAGTTGGAAAAGAGGTGGATCTTGCATTACATTACATGTTATTTAGCTGACCCTTTTTTCTAACTTCAAGACAACAGACATGCCGACAGGGGGCAATTTGGTGTTTAGTGTCTTCGAAACATCGACCCACTTTTTTACGCTATGCACCAAAGTCAGCCTTCACAGCTGGAATATGGTCTTTAGATTTACACAACTGAAGTGTTCAGCTCACCAGAACCCTGCAGTCACTATTCCGTGTGCATTGCAGGAAACCAAAATGCGATGAATAAACTTTAAGTGAGCCAACTTCATCTCCAAAATAGATCTCCTTGATTGGCTCAGATCTAGGATTTTTTTTATAGCAGACGTTTTCAAACAGTGATGTCAATTACACATAAGTTAGATAGTTTCCCAATATTTAATAACTTTTTATATTTATTATCATTTTTTTATTATCTTTAACTCATGTGCAATGTCTTGTTTAAATGCTGCTTTGATAAAACAATTTCCTAAATTTGAAAAATAAAGTACATGTATTCTTATCTAATCTAAAAGTACTGATTTAACCCAAAGCATGATCTATTCCAAAACCTAACTACATTTATTTTTTTCTTCTAATCCTACCATTCCCCGTTTCAGCTGCAACTGTTCAACATGTGAGTAGGTGCAGTCTGCTCGGTATAAAGAATTATACTGATTACGACAGATAATGGTCATTGAATGGGCTGGGAACAATATAGACATTGTAATTGCAAGCTGCTGCAGCTTTGATCTGAGATGAGACAAAGTGTGAAAACATGTCCTTTATGCAGGTCACAATATGAAAACACGTAAAGATAATACTTGTATTGCACTCAGTCCTTACTGAAGTATCTGTGCTGTACGGGTTTGCAAAGTACACCCTGTAGCGAGTAAAACTCTAACACAGAAAATACCTGTCTGTGCTGCCCCAGAACGCCTCGTTGGACATTTCTCTTTTTCCATTGTTTTCTTCCTGAGTATGGTGACGTGACCATACCCAGGTCCAAACGGACCAATCCGTGGAGCTCCTCACACACACTCACTCAGCCTTATCTTTTCTCAGCCGCACTACGCGGAGTTTCGCCGACACACACCTTATCGTTTCTCAGCCTCGGCTCACACTCACGCGTGTGTGCTCAGGCTGAGTTCCTCGGTGTCTCGCTGTCTCGCAGACCCCACGCAGCAACTAGGAAACGACACCCGTAATCCAGCTCACACTGTCCGCTCCTCGAGCGGAGCAGCGAGCCCCGCAACGTCCCGCCAACACGGCACCCAGACTAAAATAATCGTGGCTTAATATTGAGTAAGAACATGTTTTTTATGAACCCCACAGCTTCCGGTCTTCCAAGACCTGACTGGACAAAAAGATGTGGTGCAGGCACGAAACATACTACCAATAGAAATACATTTTAAAATCGTTCTGTGTGACACGAAAACAAGGGGAAAATCGTGTTGGTGAACACAAATCAATAAATTAAATGTCGTGACTATAACACAAAATGCCGTGAGACTGGTTTGGTCATTACTGGTGTCCTTTTCTGATTGCTAACAAACGCCATTGTAACACATAAACACACATCAGAGCACAGTGGGCTCACAGGGAGGGGGGGGCAGGAGCTCCAACCAGCCGTTTAGGACAGAGAGTGAATACACATACTATACAGAGATGCTGTGAGAAACCAATGTGAGTGTGGAACATTGAACAATGTAAATCTATTCTAGTAGACCTCAACAATGGAATTAGGATCAGTAGAAATGGCCATGACATGGGACCTTTAAGCATCTAGACTAGAGGCTCTGAGTACTTCTTCCACTTTTGTTTGTAGCACAGGCTGCCTCACAGCTGCTGCAGGACACAAACACTCACCGTGTGTGAATGTTGTAGATACTGTAGGAGGCCATGTAGGAGTGGCGGTAAACCTGCAGCAAAATAAACAGAGTGAGAGAGAGATTAAATGATGACTGACTGAAACAGTAACAGAGCGGCCGCATATGGCAAGCCATTTGAGTATTTATTCCATATCCTTGATATCAGACGACAGCTGCCTACACTAGTTGGCTCTTTGATTTCACTTGTTACGGTCAGAGGGCCACTAGTTCATCAAAAAGCTTACAAGTTGGGACTTTGGCTCTACTAGTGCTGCTCCTGGCGTCACTAGTAAGGCATACGTGGTAACTAGTCGGACAAAAGTGCCACTAGTTGCTGAAAAAGAGTGGCTACTAAAATGTTTTATTTAACTAGTAAAGCAGAGTGCCAAACTAGTGTGACCATATCTAACAAGTGAAATCAAAGAGCCAACTAGTGTAGGCAGCTGCCGTGTGATATCAAGGATATGGAATAAATACTCAAATGGCTTGCCATAGCCGCAGTGCCACAGATAACGACATCATGACACCAAATGAAAAGGAAGAAGGCATCAAATGAAGCAGGCTGCTGCTGCTCTGGCTAATAGAATCGCTACACAAAGCAATTTGCATGGGAGACAGCTGTGGGACGAGACATTTTAATTCCATCAGAGAAAACCATCATCGCCTCTGTACTGAACGCAGACAGAGTGACAGAGAGGGAGAGATGCATTCAAAGAGACAGGGAGGGGGCATGTAAAGCTGCCTGAAGTCCCCCCCCCCCCCCCGGACGAGCTGGGGCTGACATGATATCGACCTCTGACCAGGGTTACAGGCCGTAGTTTTGCATTTCATCATGCAGATGACACTCATGTATTCAGCTGTGATACAAAGCAGGGGGATATAATACAAGAGAAGATTCTGTACTGCTAATGTCGAGACTCAGAGTTACTCTCCAGTGACAATAAGTATGAGCTGGGGCATACTCAGCTCTCCATCTTCAAAGTACACTGGATGAGTCCACAGTGCACATTCATGCTGTGCAACAGCATTGCACTATTGTTCTTCTGTTTCTTTATTCTTAACTCAACGTCTTCTTCTTATTTCACCCCATGTATTGCCGTTGAATAACTTCAGCATACTACAGAAAACATTCAAATATCAAAATATTCAGCCTGTTCAGCACATGATGGGAAACTTTAAATGATTTCCAAACTTGATATACTTTTTAATATATTCAGCTTTTTAAATTATTTTTTTAACATGTAACTCAATGGGAGGAACCTTCAAATACTCTTTTAGCTACACCTTGTGCACAATGCTACTCCTTCCACATACTTTCAGCTAGACTTCATTGCAACTTTAAAATGATCACAAGACATTCAGCTATTACATTTATATTCAGCTTTTCGATATCTTTTACAGTTTTTGAATTTCCAACGTTCAAGTTTTGGAAATATTCAGGCCGGTTTTAGATGTTATAATGGGTGCCTATGGGACGGACTCTTCAGAGCTAGAGTGCGTGGCATCATCACTTAGAGCAGTGGTTCTCAACTGGTCCGGCCTCGGGACCCACTTTTTACTTGGTCAGTAAATCGCGACCCAACATTTTGAAGCACTCAAATCTATTCAACAAAAAATCGTGCTGTAATATATACGCTTTGCAGGATACAATATTAATTAAAGTGAAGTACAGTGCATATATCCCTTATATCCCTTCACAGAACTAATGTATGCTTTTAAAAAAGGTTTAATGAGATGATGGAATCAAAGCTGAACTATATAAAAAGGCGCACATGCGGAAAACCCAACCCCAGCAGGGGGGTCTGGGGGGATTCTCCCCCAGGAGATTTTTACAAATACTAACAAACTATGCATTCTGGTACTCTGAGAAGAAAATAAATAAATCTATTACTACACGACATATTAATAATATTTTATGCCATTGTTTGTGTTTCACTTTGTTCTGACAGCTTGCTGCTCCTCACAGAGAGAAGAGCAAAGAGGAGAGAGTCTGTGTGACTTACTTTAAATTGTGGGTAAGGGGAGATAGCCCCCATTGTTCTGTGACCTGTCAGTCATCAGACCGGGGGTCATATTTCATTATGTGTTCATTTCTATCTGAAGTTGTAACATGGATGTATAAAGGAGAGTTCTACCGCTAACTTATTCTCCGTGGGGACTTCCGGCAGCACTCTTGATTCTGATTGGCCAGAAGACTCGAGAAAACATCAGCAAAGATATTTTATTGAGAAGATGATCACTACGTGACTGACGTTTTCAAAGCCGTTTATGGTCTCCGGTGCTTCCAGTCCAACGCCTACTGCATGCACAGCGTTAGAACATCGGGCCTTCAAAATAAAAGTTTGACTTTTTTCCAAAAAAAAAAAAAAATTCCAATTTTTTTTTTCAATTTTTTTTCTTCACCTTTTCCGCGACCCACTCGAAACGGGTCCGCGACCCACTTTTGGGTCGCGACCCACCAGTTGAGAACCACTGACTTAGAGTGTAGAGGGTCTTTCAAATCTTCTGAAAACATATTTTAAAAGTGCTCTCAATCCCAAAATATACACTCTATTCAAATACTTTCAAAAGATTTCAGAAGCAAAATGATTCTGTCTTGCCTAAATGCCTTCATCATATCAAACGAAAGAAGTAAACTTTAAACAAACTGCCGCCATGTCCACACTTTACACACAAAACTGAAAAAAACACGTATTTGTTCATCAGCGTTCCCTGATGCTCACGGTCAGGTCATTGTTTTGATAGGAGACATAGTTTTTTAACAGAAGGCAAAATTGTGGGAGATAAACCTCAATGCATTCTGAATGAGCCTCCCTCTGCTGCTGCAGGTAACCATAGTTACTGTGCAGATTGGGGCAGACACAGCTGAGTGATATCATCCAATCAGAGCAGACACACCCACACACACAGGAAGAGATTTGTTTTTCTCCCCGTCTGGGTCCTTCTCACTTCAGTTAAATGGATTCCTTGCGTCCCTCACTTGCGTCGTTTCCCTGTGACTAGTCCCTCCCACCAGGGAAGCATGGAGAGACGCAAGGAAACCACGAGAAGCAGGGAAACTAGTTTTAAGAGCAATGGGACGTCCTTTCCTCCGGAGCGTCACTGAAGCAACGTCCGTTTGTGATGACGCTGCACAGCTGATCGTCTGACAGCAGCTCTGTCCCCGTTATTTCCACACACACCCCCGCCTCTGTTAGTACACATTTACTGACACAAACATTTGTATCATCTGTTGTAGACCCAAATAAATAAAATAAAATAAGAACTCATTCTAAAAAAAGATAAACGCCATTCTTAAAATGTATAAACGAACAATAGTTTGATTAATATTGATTAGAGTGCACAATAGAAATAAAATAATTGAGAGAAGAAAAAGAGATATGTTATCTATCAAAACCCAGTTTAACATTCATTGGATTGCACACTTTGTTTGTTTGTTTGGTTATGTAGCACATTAACATTTTAACAGCACTTAATGACTGACTGAATGGAAATGACAATAAATGAAAATGTAAAACGAAAAAAGCGATCATGAAAATGTTTCCAATAAATGAATAAAATGATTTGTGACCACTTTGTTGTTCAGATATATCACATATTGTAACTAAATGAAACATGAATTGAAACAAAACACGGTATAAACTGAGGAGTGACTCTCGTGAGGTTCATGTGTTTTCTTCAATCTGCTCTCATGTTAAGAAGCATCAGATCAGTGCATGCACTGCATCGTCCAATCAGTGAGCGATACACAGTAAGGGGCTGGGCGAGTGTCTGAGGATTTAATCGGAGGATGGTCTGGTGGTTCCTCGGTTATAGCTCCTCCATTATCGCTCCTCCATTATCGCTCCTCCCTCCTCGATCCTCGGTCCTCCGGCAAAAATAAGGCCATTGGGACGCTACTCAAGATGGCGCAGACAAATCAACTTCCGGTGAGACCGAGACCGAGGAGCGAGGAAATAAAAAATAAGAGAAGTGAGAAAGGGCCTCTGTATCCCCCCCCCCCACACACACACACACACACACACACACACACACACACACACACACACTTACAACTACTTCTCTCCAACTACTGAAACCTGATGTACTTATATGATTCTGCATTTTCAGCAGGAAATGTATTTTCTATTTTAAGATGTTTTCAAAAAATATGTTAGATATGGGTCTGACTTGTCATTGTGTCACTGTAAACAAGTACAAAGCAACCTACAAAACGAAATACCAATACAAATAAATACACATGCCTTTAAGAATATATAAATGTTTTGTGATAAGCACTCAACATGTCAATATGATACTTTTAAACGTTTTAGAAAACATATTATTTTACTTTAAAAATAGCGAAGCAAAATGTTAAATATAAATGTATAATGCAGTCGATTTACATGCAAAGTGGTTTTCAATCCCAGCTTGTATCTTATTTGTTATCTTCTGCATGCATGGCCAATATATGAGTGAAAGCAGAACATCAGCACTTTCACAGCTTGTCTCTAACTGTACATACATAAAGCATGCTCAGCATATTTACAGATGTATACAGATGCAAATAAGCTAAGGGTTAAAGTGTATGTCTCAGGCAACCATGGGAAATAAACACCTACTTTTGGAACTGGACATAAATGGGCTGCAGAGTCATCAATATTTATGTGATTCAAAGGGTTACTGGGCCGTCTGTAGCGATGTGATAAATAATCTCACACCAATCCTGTGAAACAGGAAATGGTGTTCCCTGCTGTAAACTTGGACTGACTCCTGTCTAACCCCTGGTCCAGGGAATACATACTTTTTCAATCAGGTATAGGGCACACTTAAAGCTGCAAAATATGCATGAAGATCTTGGATTGCAGAGCGATAAACATGAGTTATAGACATTAAGGTGATAGGGGCACACGTTGATGGTAGACTGGGGCTCTTACTAAAATAGCAAGGCTACAAAGTGATCTCCCAGGATGGGACATAAGTTGATTAAACCTTGATAGCTTTGGAAAACGCTTGTTCTCTACAAATTGGGTTTAAATGAAGTAAGCACCAGCAATCGTATTCCAGAGCTCGGCATATGCACTAGAGATTTCCAGCAGTAGAAGGGTTTTTGTTTACACACATTTCTTGAAATCGCATCCAGCACTATTGTTGACAGCTGATACAACTCCTAATATTAATAACGCAGAGAAATAAAGACTGCATCTCAGAATACAACGAGCTATCAATATGTGAGCCAAAAGTCTATAAGCCACATATGAATAGATGATATCCCTGTGTACTGACACAGATATGCACACAACACCTTTGAGCACTCTGTGAAATCAAACTGCCCCATTGAGGCAGGTGTAGCAAACAGAGAACAGTCCAACTTTCACTTCACTGAGGCTGTAAAGGTATGAGGTATTTCCAGTGACACATTAAGTGCTCCCTGTACACCCAGAGGGGGTCAGCAGGGGGCTACAAGTGCTCTGCATCATCTTGGAAGGTGTTGTCAAAGAGTTCATGTTGGACCATTCCTCCAGGCTGTCCAGCCAACAGAGGCTTTCTTACCTTCTCTTTCTGACAAGTCTATTATGCCTGCTGGCAGGGTAATGCCTCCTCCACAGCACACAACAGCAAGAACATGACTGGACATTCTCAATAAATAACTACATCTATTTCACATAACTTATTTACTGTTACTTGTTTTCAATTATGCCCCCACAGACGTGTTAGAATAAAGCTTAACATGTACGACTGTACTGAAACGAACTGTACATTTCATCACGTTCCTTTTGATATACGATGGGAACCCAGTCCTACATAAAGTGACATTAACCTGTTAAGCCCTGAGCCTGTTTTTCAGGTCTCAGGCTCGAAAATGACATTCCCAGAACAAATGACCATATCTTCCCTTCTAAAAGGGTTAAATTAATAATCTTTTTTCTCAAAGTAATGATAAACCTGTGAGTTGGATGTAGAAAAGTCAGAATCAATATAGATGTTTTTTATTTTAAAGAAAATTCAGATTGAACATAGTAAAAAACTGTAAATTATAGTGTCCGTCCAAAGATTATTTTTTACTTATAGTGAAAACTAACCTTGGATGATGGGTTAGTAGACTAAAAGCTTTAGGAATCCAAAGTACAACATATAATAAGTACCCTGTATCAAGATTGATGCAAAACAAGTGACATTTGACTATTTTAGAGAGATTTAGCAAAAAAAACACTTCTGGGGTCATTTGGGTGGATTTTCCTTATCTCTGGCCACCCTTGGTCGATTTTGACGAATGAAATCTCTTTATAACCGCGAGAGCCAATGAAATTGAAGGGGGATTTCCCCACTCACACACATGGTAAAACAAAAAGGTTGGGGCTTTGCGCATGCAGGTTTGCATCAGAGTGAACCTATCTCTAGCTCTGACATCTGGAAACCGAAAATCAGGTTTATTGCTCATGGATTATCAGAAATCATTTCAAAGGGACACAGACACATTGGATTAACCTATGGATTAACTTCAGCAGCGTTTTTATCGTTTTAATGCCATTGAAGACCACTTTTGACCAGACAGGTAAGCCATGTTAGCGTTTTTAGCTACTTAGCGCCACATGTTTTGATGTCTGTTTTTGTTTATAAAGTCGCGAGTTCTAATCATATAGTGATAATGTATGTACCCATCGATTCTGTTTCACCACACAATGTGAAACGATGGGTTGGATGTGCAGAAAGGATAAATAATAAGGTTTTATGAGTGAATTTCAGTGCAGTAATCTGTTAGCATTTTTCGCTCATTGCTAATTCAGAGGCTCAGTGTTAGCATTGTGGGGTTTTTTTGAAAAAAAATGAAAATGATCAGTTAGATGAGTTTCTTCCCGTTACATGGATATAAAACATTCATAGTTTATTACATTTTAAGATGCCCTCAGACACTGTTTCCTGCAAGATGTTGAGGGAGGGCCCCGGTACCGGGTCTCTCGGGCTTAACAAGTTAAGGGGTCCGAAAGAAGCGTCCATATGTGTATACAGTTTATGAGAAGGTACTTTTGTTAAAAGATTCAAGATTCAAGGCTTTCATTGTAATTCATACGTAGCTACAGTGTAGTTATGTCGATGAAAATCTTAGGTCTCAGGCTCCTCCAACAGTGCAACACAGATAAACAGATAAAATAGTGCAAGTAAATACAATAAAATAGAATAGAAGTAGCGCCATAAGGTGTTATCTTATCAGTCTTATGGCCTGTGGGATGAAACTGTCTCTGAATCTGGTGGCTTTAGTCCGGATGCTGTGGTAACGCCTGCCAGACTGCTGCAGACAGAACAGTTTGAGGCTGGGGTGATGGGGGTCTTTGATCATCCTGAGGCAAGGCAAGGCAAGGCAAAGCAAGTTTATTTATATAGCACCTTTCAACACAAGGCAATTCAAAGTGCTTTACAAAAAACGAAATACATTAGAGGGCTTTCTTCCTGAGCCGCTGGGAGTAGAGGTCCTCCATGGATGGCAGCTCCGTCCTGGTGATGTTCTGTGCAGTTTTCACCACCCTCTGTAAAGCCTTATGATTGAGGGCAGTGCAGCTGCCGTACCAGGCCGTGATGCAGCCAGTCAGGATCCTCTCTATAGTGCACCTGTAGAAGGTCAGGATCCTCTCTATGGACACCTGTAGAAGGTCAGGATCCTCTCTATGGTGCACCTGTAGAAGGTCAGGATCCTCTATATAGAGCACCTATAGAAGGTCAGGATCCTCTCTATGGAGCACCTGTAGAAGGTCAGGATACTCTCTATGGTGCACCTGTAGAAGGTCAGGATGCTCTCTATGGTGCACCTGTAGAAGGTCAGGATCCTCTCTATGGTGCACCTGTAAAAGGTCAGGATCCTCTCTATGGAGCATCTGTAGAAGGTCAGGATCCTCTCTATGGTGCACTTGTAGAAGGTCAGGATCCTCTCTATGGAGCACCTGTAGAAGGTCAGGATCCTCTCTATGGTGCACCTGTAGAAGGTCAGGATCCTCTCTATGGGGCACCTGTAGAAGGTCAGGATACTCTCTATGGTGCACTTGTAGAAGGTCAGGATCCTCTCTATGGGGCACCTGTAGAAGGTCAGGATCCTCTCTATGATGCACCTGCAGAAGGTCAGGATCCTCTCTATGGTGCACCTGTAGAAGGTCAGGATACTCTCTATGGTGCACCTGTAGAAGTTGCAGAGTATCCTGGAGTCCATATTGAACCTCCTCAGCCTGCGGAGGAAGAAGAGCTGCTGTCGAGCT
The DNA here is from genome assembly GCA_902827135.1 of Harpagifer antarcticus. Lineage (NCBI taxonomy): Eukaryota > Metazoa > Chordata > Actinopteri > Perciformes > Harpagiferidae > Harpagifer > Harpagifer antarcticus. Next base: position 1,959,605 of record CADEHL010000172.1, on the reverse strand, counting down.
GTTTTGGTGATGGTGGTGGTGTGAAGAGTCCATGTAAGGTCCTCAGTGATGAGTCCATGTCAGGTCCTCAGTGATGTGGACACCGAGGAACCTGAAGCTGCTGAATCTCTCCACCGTAGTCCCATTGATGGTGATGGTGGTGTGTCCCTCTCTCTGCTGCTTCCTGTAATCCACAATCAGCTCCTTTGTTTTGCTGACGTTGAGATGGAGGTTGTTATCCTGGCACCAACATGTCAGGTTTTCGACCTCCTCTCTGTACGCTGTCTCGTCTGTGATCTGGCCGATGACGGTCGTGTCGTCAGAAAACTTCACGATGGTGTTGGAGCTGCGTGTGGCCACGCAGTCGTGAGTAGAGGACAGGGCTGAGCATGCAGCCTTGAGGGGCTCCGGTGTTGAGGATCAGGGTGGAGGATGTGATGTTTCCCACCTGCACTGCCTGGGGTCTGCCTGTCAGGAAGTTCAGGATCCAGTCACTGAGGGCGCTGTTGAGCCCGAGGTCTCTGAGCTTGATGACCAGCTTGGAGGGCACAATGGTGTTGAAGACTGAACTGTAATCCTGTCGGCGGCATTTAAAGGCAATGTGAGCGTCCATTCCCATTGGATAACGGAGGATTTTACACCCGGAAGTAAGTATTCTCCTTACTGTCGATTGATTTTACAGTGATATCTCCACTACTCATCAACTCCAAAACACCAGATTATCCTTGTTAATTGCACAACATTGTTTGGTTTAAATTGTGAACAATGCTTTTGTATTTTTCCCCTTCGATTCAGAGAAACAAATAGTTTTTCAGAGTTTTGGATGGCAGAAGACACTACACTACCCAGAATCCTCAGCTATCGTTTGGGACTACACCATGTGCGTTGACAAACCCCGTGATTAGTCCTCAAGCTCTGTGATTGGTTGACCTCCAACTGCATTCCATATGAAAAAAAACGTTTCGTAAAAGATAAAATCATACTTTATTCAGCAGTGCTTGCTTTACTCTTTGAAAGTCATCACATGAATGCATTGTAATAAATGGTTTGGCTCCATTAAATATTACACATCTGTTGTAGTTCTTTATTTATCTACAGAGATCGGGTCTCAGAATAGACCGGAAACTATTCTTTAATTTCGTTTTAATTTCACAATAAAGTTAGTAGTAATTATTTGTTTTGATATTATTGTTTTGTATTAACTACTAGACCACTGGGTCATGTTAAGACCATCTTTTCTGTGTTGCTGTGGGTTTTTGCCATCGCTTTTGTGTTACAAATATCAAAACAATAACAGAATATATCCGAAACAGCAGTATATTTGATCTAGTTAACACTGTAAACTTGACAGCTTTTTAACCCAAACCACCTACTGGTTAAAGCACGTTAGTACATGTTTAGAGTAATTGCAATGCAGGTAGATTGTGTTGCTTTTTAATGACTGTTTAAAATGCCTTTTTCTTAATATCTTTAATTTTTGTATAGCACTTTTGAATATGTTATATTTGATGAAAACATTTAAATATTAGGAGTACATACAAAATAGGACGAAAGTAGAAGGTCAATGATAGAAATATAGAATAGAAAATATCAAGAAGATACTGTAAGTGATCTCTAGAATAAAACTGTTTAGTGCCGGATGTACAAAGATATTAATAGGAGGATGTGCAAAACAGACAAACTAATTAGGCTTTATTTAAACATTAAATAATACTTTAGGTTAAGGTCTTCTTTTAAATACATGTAAGCAAAAAGCTTTGGGTGTATCTGATAAATATTAAGCCTGACAAAGTATTGAACGTTTAATATATTGCATGGTTTGTTTTGGGACTTGACAATCAACTTTCCTCCAATGTTAACTATGTTGAGGCACTTATTTTAACCGATATTATACATATTTATTATACTCTTATAAGATGTATGTATATAGAATAAGAAATGTGCAGAATACGACAATTTAATGGTGGAGGTACACACATATTGATAGATGTCTTGTTGATCACCCCAGCCACAAACTGTTCTGTCTGCAACCGTCTGGCAACTAAAACCACCAGACTCAGGGACAGCTTCATCCCACAGGCCATAAGACTATTAAACACCAGAACTTTGAAACAACATCCATAACATTCATCTGGCTGCTACTTAGAAATGATTTATCTAATATATCATATTCCAATCACTTGTATAAAGACTCTTATTGCACTATTTCACTTTTTACTATTTTTATTTTTTATTTTACTTTTTCTGTGTATCTGTTTTATTGTGTTGCACTGTTGAAGGAGCCTGTGACCAAAGGAAGGGGGGGTAGGACACGTTCGATTCCTGTTTTGAATAGTGTGCCGTCGATGGGTATTCATTCCATTTCAAAGTGCTGTTTGACGTTCGGTGTAAACTTCGCGCACTGCCACTCCAACATCCAATCACAGAGCTTGAGGACAAATCACAGGGTTTGTCAAGCAAAGCACATGGTGTAATCCCAAACGATAGCTGAGGATTCTGGGTAGTGTAGTGTCTTCTGCCATCCTAAACTCTAAAAAAATATTAGTTTCTCCGAATCGAAGGGGAAAAACACAAAAGCATTGTACACAATTTAAACCAACCAATGTTGTGTAATTAACAAGGATAAACTGGTGTTTTTGAGTTGATGAGTAGTGCAGATATCACTGTAAAATCAATCGACAGTAAAGAGAATACTTACTTCCAGGTGTAAATCCTCTGTTATCCAATGGGAATGGACGCTCATATTGCCTTTTAAATGCCGCCGACATGGACCAATACGGTACTTCCCTGAGCGTCAAATACCTCCGCCGATGGGAATACATTGCAACCAGTTGAAAGCTCTTTGCGTCCGTTTATGAAGCCGAAGGAGACTTGGCGTGTCCCATCTGCACGCCATAGGACCCTGACCAAGCGTCGCTCCTGGACGTTCAGGGAGTGAAACTGTGTTGGAGGGAGAGCTTTATATCCATGTCAAAAAGGGGAATAAACTTGGTCCAGTGTATTTCCGTCGCGGGTCGGGCAGCTGATGTGTTGATAGTACTTCGGCAGCACCTTCTTTGTGTTGTCTGTGTTAAAATCCCCGGCCACAATGAAAGCCGCCTCTGGCTGTGAAGTCTCTGTCCTGTCAATCAATCCAAACAGCTCGTCTAGCGCTGGGTTGTTGTCAGCGTGTGGCGGAATGTAAGCAGCTGTATTCACAACCAATGTAAATTCTCTTGGCAGAGGAAAAGTCTGGCATGTGATAATGAGGTGCTCTAAATGAGGGGAACAGTCCGAAAAACATAATCCCCAGATCTGTGCACCAGTTATTGTTTATCATGACACACACCACTTCCCTTGCTTCTCTCTGAATTAACAGTCCGATCCTAGTGAAATATAGTGAAGCCGTCTAAAACAATGGCGGAGTCCGCGATAGCAGAGTTGAGCCAAGTCTCCGTGAAAATGATCACGTTACAGTTCTTAATGTCCCATTGAAAAGCAATCCTGCTTCTGAGTTCATCTAGCTTATTGACTGAACATTAGCCAGAAGAATACTCGGAAGAGGGGGTCGGTTTTCTCGTTTCCCCAGTCTCACTAGCAGCCCGGCCCGGGACCCTCGCTTTGTCTTCCTCCTGCGTCTCTCAGGTAGGACAGCACCTGGCAGCCACGGCGATTCCCCATGGCGAACAGACTATTCCTGAAGATACTGTCCTACCTTTAGTTCAGATATAAGTGGGTTTCTCTGGGTCTTTGCCACTAAAGGCATGTTATGTTCATATAAAGTCAGCAGCAGGCTAAGCGTTAGTCACATTAGCAGGGGTGTCGCCTGGACCTGGAATCATTCGGGACTTAGCCCACAGTGGCGGCGCTACAGTCGAATTTCCTACTGCAAGACTCCCCACACGCACATACTTGCGCCATCTGGTGTCACAAACGTGTGCCTGCATTAGCTTTGTTACGGCAATGGATTGTGGGAGATTCTCATAGCACGTGAGGATCTCTTGAGGGTAAAGTGCCTTTATTATCTCGGTGGACAAAATGTATGTTTTTATTTTATAAGGACAATAACTTACTGTTGTGTTTGTTTAGTTTAACGTTAATTGTTTAATGCTCACAGTCACAGCAACATATTTTTGTGTGATTGGCTATTTTGTTTTATATGATTTATCAACGTGATCATCAATAGCTAATCTGAGCTAATAAGCTAATGTGAGCAGCATGGTGCTATTTCTCCAACAGTACCCAGCTCACGTGTCCTTTTATGCTGTCCATTGAAATGCAGGTATGTGAGTTTTGTACACCAGTTTATTTATGTTTAATGTTTCACATTGCTCCACATGATGCCTCGACTACAAAGTCTTCCATGTTTCTACGCTTCTTCCTCTGTGTCACAGTTGTGGGAATATCAAGATCAATGCACAGGGCCTTGGTCTTGTCATAGACCTCATGTGCTTTCTCGTTACTTCGGTTGCTTTTCAGTGTGTTCTCAACTGCTGTTTTGTAATCTACTGCCATTTTCAAAGCTTGCTTTCCAGTCCCTTTGCTAGAGGGGCTGAAAGGCTCCCTAAAGTCTTGATCAAAGCAGGGAGGTTTTTGACATGCCCAGCGAACAAGTTGTTTGTCTCCTACCTCTAGCTGTTTCTGAAATGTTTGCAATCTCTGATGGTGGACTGCTTTCTGTAACAACACTCTTGCACTCGTCAAGCTGGCCGTGGGGGAAAAAATATCTCCATAGTCAATCCCCATCCTCTGGCTATATCCTTTGGCCACAAAGAGATGTGGAGAAGAAAGAGTAGATACACTCCAGTAGATCAACGCCGGCATGTGAGTTTTGTACACCAGTTTGTATAAGTTTAATGTTTCACATTGCTTGTGAAAAATATACTACCACTAAGCGATCACTGATGTTTTGTTGTTGACTGGACACTTATTTTGTAAAAGAGATAGCATGTGAGGATCTCTCAAGCAATGCAGCTCATGTGTCCTTTTTATATGCTGTCCATTGAAATGCAGGAAAGTAATCAGCTCTGAGTGATCTGTTGCCGAGGGGATACTACACCAGAGTTACATAAGCAGAGATAAAGTGCTATTTTGGGGGGAACTCACCTCCTCTGGGGTCCCCCAGGAAGATGTTTTTTAAATATTGAAGTTAAAAGCATCAATCCTGTGCACTTTGAGAGCAACATTAAGAGATATGGATACATCTCTCAACACCCATATGTAAAAAAAAAATCAAAGAATCAGAAACGGGTTTATTATTTAAAAACACTTAATTTTCCAATGGAATCATAAACTATGTCAAATTATTAGAAGTTGTTAGTAATCAGATTAAACAGAAAAAAGGGATGGAAGGAGGAAATAATAATCCCTCCTCACTTGCTGCATCCTTCATCTCTTGCGGCTTCCCTCATCTCTTGCTATTTCCCTCATCACTTGCTGCTTCATTCATCTCTTGCGGTTTCCCTCATCTCTTGCAGTTTCCCTCATCACTTGCAGCTTCCTTCATCTCTTGCTGATTCCCTCATCTCTTGCTGTTTCCCTCATCACTTGCTGTTTTCCCTCATCACTTGCGGTTTCCCTCATCTCTTGCAGTTTCCCTCATCTCTTGCTGTTTGCCTCATCTCTTGCTGATTCCCTCATCTCTTGCAGTTTCCTTCATCACTTGTGTTTCCCTCATCTGTTGCTGCTTCCCTCATCACTTGATGTTTGCAGTTGAAATTATCTCTTTTGCTGGCCAAACATGCTGGATGGAAAGCAGTGATGTCTCACTTGCCTTGGCCCTGTATCTGCAGTCCCTAAATCAGTCATGTTACCCATTGACTCTCGTCTGTTCTGGTGTTCCTGTTCATTGTTGTCTCCATTGTCGTTCTTGCCTGTTGTATCTCTTTCTTGTGTGTCCCTTTCTCCTGTTCTCCTTTCTTCATCCTCTACTCTGTTTGGCTCATCTGTGATGACTGTGTAGGTAAACACAAACAAGTATGTAAGTCAATCAGTTTCCAGCTCTGTCAATTCAATTAATTTGAAGATACACAAATGTGTCTTCATTAAAATGAGTGTCACCACACTGTCACAACATTTAATACTGACCAATTGAAAATAGTTACATTTACATTGGAAACCTCTTGTAGATATCACTGTTAAGAGTAGTTATCTGCCAATAGGACAGAATCATTCCTATACAAATGCAGTTTGAGTAATTCCCTTAATATATTCACTTAACACTTTAATATTGTCATTTTCACTTAATACTCTAATATAGTCATCTTTCTGCATTCAAAACTAAGGAAAGCTGTACAATTTGACATGATAATGAGGAAAAAAGGCCTCCGACAATGCAGATAATTTTTTGATCATATCAATTTTAAGATGGGAGTCAAGGCTTAATATTTGGGAGCATAGTGTCCCTTGCCCCCTTTCATGAGCCCCACTGGATTAGCTTTGATCTGAAAGCATAATGTTCACATAGAAACTAGCCGTCAATAGGAAATATCAATCAGAAGAATTATAATTTCATGCAAAAATCTGTCACAAAAAGAGGTTGCATATTTAAATTCAGGTGTTGTTATGGCAACATCAGTGGCCAAACAGCCACATTTACTGCTGCAAATACGTTCAAACATGCTGTCGACACGTAAAGCAGTGGCAACTATGCCACCATTTCAGCTATCTTTTTCTCAGAAATACTGTCATAACATCCATATATTTCAGTGCTAGGTTGATGCTTAGCTAAGCTAACTATGAAAAACTGACAGGACTCAGGATCAACGGTGTACTGTAAAGTAGATTCTAGCTTCATGTCGAACAGTAAGTCAACATTTCCCAGAGAGCTTTCTTTAAAATCACCAGGTAACGCTAAAAAACACAACATTTAGATTGTATGACAGTGTTTATTTAATATATCTGGCTAGCTATAGCTACTTTCTAACGGTTTAGCTTGCCCACGCGATTCAAAGTAACGTCAACGTAGCTATAATTTATGCTTTGCTTACATGTTCGCATAACTTGGAAGTTTACTGACATTTACATACCTTGTTCACCTGGCTCAAGTGGTGGCTCTGGGCTTGTTGTGTGAGCCACCACTTGAGAATTGCTGTCTTTTTTATTAAAAAAATGTCTAATGTCCATCTTCAGAAACTCTGTGTCCGCGGCTGATAGTTTAAAGTGTAAACACTGTCACAAAGGAGAGGTACGTACGGTGCTAAAGCCCCGGATGTCTACCCCAGGCGACGCCCATGCAACAGATGGCTCTTAAAGGTCCCATAGTATACCATTATTATTATTATTATTATTATAATTAACAATATATTACAGGTCTCAGATATATATAGACCCTGTCTCTGAACTGTTGGTCTGCAACAGATCATTGCAGCATCCCATAATCCCCATCTTTTTTAGCCCTGTTCCAAAAGTGCTGATGCTCTGTCTGTAGCTTTAAATGCTTATGCTGCTGGCCACGCCCCTCTGAGAAGTGATTGGTTAGAAAAACACAATGGTGCTCTAGGAGGAGATTCAGGTGATAAGGAGGGCAGGTACACAACTCAAAATGCATTGATACATGTTTGTTGTGTTGGTTTTAAGACCGCCGGCGCCGAGGATACACATTGCGGGAAATGTCCCGCAAGGAAGGACTCAGTCCTCGGTAGAATTCCAAGGATCCTGTACATTGGAACAGTCCTTCGGCGGGATTCGATTACGTAGCATCCTTGAAATAGTGGCTCTGAAGGATCCTTACTTGACATTGAGAAACACCCAGGTTATTTTGTACTGAAACTTTCAGAATCTCTTAACACAGAGGGGACACATGTTTATGTATAAAATACATGAACAAATAGATTTTGCATAATAGGTGACCTTTAATGTGTGGAATGAACCTGAATCCAACTCAATAACAGAAGCAGATACATCATCAGCAGATGTTTTATATGTTATCTTATTATTTGTCTTTGCTTCTGCAGGAAGATTTTTCTCCAGGTATCAATATGCAGCTGCAGCAGGTTGCAACTTTCACATTAACTGCCAGTTGCAGTACATGTGCCAGTTTCCATAATTGTTCTATGATGGCTAATCATAGAGAAATTATGATTAGCCATTGCTGATAAGGAGCAGCTCACTGCTCCAGCCCCTCAACATGGTGTAATATGAGGTCACAGCAAGATAGACACTTTGGAGTTTAATTACCTGAGCAAAAGGTAAATCATTTCTTCTGATAACAATGGCTCATAGTACTGTTGTTGTGTTTATACTAGGGATGTAACGATACCAAAGACTCACGGCACGATAATATCGCGATAACAAGTCCGCGGTACGGTATTTATCGCGATATTGAATAATAAAGGGGGAAAAAAATAAAATAAAAATGTTTACTCGGAAAATGTTTCTTTATTAAATAATAAATCTGATTTGTACAGCATTTTAGTAGGATAGCTGTATTGTCAAAAACAAAGTGACAGTAACAGACTGGAACAAGAAAACCAGTGTTTGTGTACCGATAGTAGGCCTACTACCAAACAAAGTAGGCATTTTCTTTGTGCCACTGCATCTCACAAATAAACAAGGACATTTAAGAATCAGACCCTGCAATAAAATAAATCAAGTTTCACTTTAGTTTTTCAAGTAACTCAACTCAAACTCACTAGTCACTCACTCGGCATCATCAGACAGGTTTTTAGGAATATGAGAATGTCCACATTTCCAGGTATTTATAAGCTGGGATGTTTGGGCATTTACAATATCCCCTGCTCTGGGACAGCAGTGGTCGCGTTAACCGAATATTTTTTTTAACAATGACGGAAAAATCTGAAAGCTGTCTACGCTGTGTGCGCTCCCGCGAGGTGCATCATGCACACTAGGGGTGTTGAAAATAATCGTTTCTACGATGCATTGCGATGCGGACGTGGACGATTCGGTACCGATGCAGTGACGGAAGATAATCGGTTATAGCGTAGTAACGTTGCTTCCTAATTTTCCGGCCGCGGCTTTACTATAACGTTGTTTTTTTTCTGTCACTTTAATATCAAATCGGTCGGTGACGCAGAGATCAGGCAACAGACGTGACAGCGGCACAGCGGCACAGCAACACCAAACACGGAGCAGTCTGCTTTATCCACCAACACAACACCACCAGTCCAGAACCAACGGCAGAAGGACCCGCTCTGAATCACTCCGTGTCGCTGCGGCACAGGGATTTATGTTTTTCAAAAATAATCGCGTTACAATCATGTCAGGTTTTTGGTGGATTTAATTAAGTCTTGGATTGCAAAGTATGAAAGTCATCTAGCAATTTTCAGACGATATATACGTGTGTAAAGTTTGTGAAGGCAGGCGGAAAAAAGCTTCCGCGATCACCGTCTCCTCTCCGTTCCTCCAAACCCCGCCCCCTCCCTGAAAATAATGAGTGACAGGCTGATAGTGACCCGATTGAAACTTTATTATTCACTTAATCACTGAGATATAATGAAGCTAATTTAATCTCATACATTCATGGGATTTATGTAACAGTAAGACAGAGAATGTAAGTGTGCACCCACATGCACTATTTTAGTTTGTATATGCTATTGTAAATACTCCTGTTGTCTGCATGTGTTCAGACTCAAGTCCACACAGTATCACACACAGATATAGGGAGGCTAGACCTATACAATTCATTTATTTTGGTTTATAAATTAATTTCAAGACATTTATGTTATTGATTTCTGAAGCACTTTCTAAATAATAAAAAGAGAGTTCATATGTATTTACTGCATGTATGCATTGATGAAAAATAAGCCATGTGCAGTAATATAGAAAATTGAGGATGCAACGCATTGGTATGAATCGTGATGCATCGGGATGCATCGGGATATCGAATTGAATCGAATCGTTGACAGGATAATCGTAATCGAATCGTGAGACCAGTGAAGATGCGCAGCCCTAATGCACACACGGCATAACACCGCCCCCCCCCCCCCCGTTGACAGTTCACGAGCGTGCTCTCTCGTGAACAGTACATGCTATGTTATAAAGCCGTGGAGGGCGGGATTTTATAAACGTTTCGAGCGCGCACAGAATACATCTGAGAGCAGAAAAAATCTGTAAACAGCAATATATCTGAGTGCAAGCGTACAGTTTGAGCAGAAGCAGAGCAAATCTAAGTGCAAGCAGGCACTATTTGTGTGCGAGGACAGGGTTTGAGGGAAATAAATACATAAAGTATGCTCTCAAATTTAAATACCACGCTCTTGAATAAAGATAGGGAATAACCCCCATATAAATACGATGTCCTTTTGTGTTCTGTTGTCTTATGTTCATGTTGTAACCTACTTGCTGCCATGCTGGACAGGTCTCTTTTGAAAAAGAGATCGATGATCTCAATGGGACCATCTGGTTAAATAAAGGTTTAAAACAAAAAAAAGTGTTTTTAAAAAAAAAGACGTGATTGGGACGTTTATTTACCGCGATACCGCGATATTCGGTATATCGTTACATCCCTAGTTTATACTGCATGTTGTCCATGGTTAACGTGAGTGTGTGAAGTACCACCATGTAGTGTTGTCTCCAATCACACTAGTGATGGGAATTCCGGCTCTTCTTGGTGAGCCGGATCATTTGGCTCGGCTCACCAAGAAGAGCCGGCTCTTTCGGCTCCCAAACGGCTCTTCAGTTTACCACATATTATACCTTTTAATTAACTCAAATGTAGCCCTGTTTTGACTAATTATATGTGTACACATATATCACTTAAATTATTCAATACAACCTTTGTACTGAAGTATTCAAAAGTAAAAATTACATGTTTAATATAAATGATTTGCTGTGGCCAATTGTTTTCATTGCATTTACAGACCCGTGTAACTCTCTGATACCACCCAATGAATGCATTGACTTGCTTGTAGAACCACGCTACACAAAACAGATAGCAACACCTATACAACTATTTTAAAAAAGGGGCCACTGTATCGTCCTATATAAAGTATATAAATATAGTTTTTTTTTTCAAAATACCAAAAAGATCCTGCATTTTAGCCATGCCTCATTTCGCTCCATTTGCTCTTTCCAGGAGAGGGGTCTGCCTGCAGACCTCCACTCTCAGGACAGTTCCGGTGCAGACCTCCACTTTCAGGACACCTCCACTCTCAGGACAGGAAGTGCATGCTAAGAATTCCAAAATAAAATCACCATTATCAGTACAGTGCCACTTTCCAAACTGGAAATGCATGCAAATACAAAATAAAATCGAATCGTGACACTTATTATATACATATGTATATATATATATATATATATATATATATATATATATATATATATATATACATATATAGATGTATACGGACACCTTGTATTGTTGTTACTATCAGTACAGCTGCAGCGCCACTTTCCGAACAGGAAATGCACGCAAATACAAAATAAAATCGTACTGACACTTATTATCTATATATATAGATATATATATATATTTATTTATATATATAAATACGACATCTTGTATTTTAGTTACACCCGAAGACAATAGTGGAAGGTTCGAGAAACAACCGTGTTTGCCGGCTGCACCGCAGCGGAGGTGGGGAGATTCCAGCTGGGAACCTCCACCCCGCTGCGGGACCATGTGCGGGACCCGTGGGACCCCTGGACGGTGCGTCTTGGTCACGCTTCATATCGGCCGGCCCGGGAAGGAAGAGACACGCAGAGTGGGGGAAGTCCCCCACCCCAACGCAGCACACCCTCACGGCCATCAGAGCCGAACCCGCAGTTCGGAGGAACCGACCGCCAGAGCACCGGCACTAGGCCGGGCCGGCGTGGAGGCCCTCCGACAGTGGGGCTGGACACAGGCCGTGGGGGGACACCCGAGACCGGGCAATGTCCCCGGTAGAAACCGGGTGAAATAGCCAAAAAGTGAAAAGTGAAAAAATGTGTCCAAAAATAGGCACTCGTGAGGCGGGCAGAGTCCCCTGTCAACTCCCATTACATTCCTCCATGGTGTCATTTGAGCGAAAAACTTTTACGAGAACCAGGCTGAGGGGGTTAAAAGGGCTTGACCAAGGCCGACCCAAAGTGCACGGTGGGCGGACTCATCACCTCCGTGATGAGTCTTCATTGTGATTTGAAAACTTCCATCAAACGAGTCCTTTGGCGGGTGGGAAAAAAAACGCGTCAGAATCGTCACTTCCTGTACTGACAGTGGAGGTGTCCTGAGAGTGGAGGTCTGCACCGGAACTGTCCTGAGAGTGGAGGTCTGCAGGCAGGCTCCCATGCTTTCCAGTGCGGTTTTTGCAGGGGGCTGATTCTGTGAGCTGCAGCTGACCATGCCCCTCTGCAGGAGAGGGGACCGTGCACTGAGATCAGCTGCTGGGCTGTCAGAAGAGGGGAAGAGAAAGAGATCTCCGTCCTCCGTGTTTTATTCTTATAGAGAAGAGAAGTAACGGGGCAGAAACCCTCCTTTTTACGCAGCGGTCCAGACATAGACATCAAACGACGACACATATTCAGTTGCCAGTTACTTTGGCATTATGGCAGGGATATCTAGATACTTTCCAAGGTTTGACCTAATGAACTACTTTTAAAGCAAGCAACGATGTTTTCAAATCTGTAATCAAAAAGCTCCTCAAAAACACTATGGAACCAGTTCCTGCCGTTGCTACGTTAGTTCAAACAGTAACAATGGACTACTTTTCTTAGCGGATGCATGTCAATTTAAATCAATACATAAAACTATTTTTTAAATCAATAAAATAATTTTCTAAATCCATAAAAGCATTTCAATTAATATTGGGAGTCATGTCGTTACTTTGTTGAGAATGTGGCCGTGTAATAAGCGGGATAATGTGCACATTGCATAATGTGCCTTCATGCCGATCTAGATCCCTCCGCAAAAACAAAACAAAAAAACGGCTCGTTTGCGGGCGAGAGCCGGCTCCCGTCGTTCACTTAACGCTCTTTGAGCCGGCTCGTTCGCGACCGACACATCACTAACTCACACACAGCTGCAGAGGCCTCGTAGGAAGTGACGTCGCTGCTGTTAGCTAGCTAGCAACAACTATTAGCTGTAAAAATGAACAGACAGCTCAATTATACAACCATACTTTTCAACCTTGAGACCTCGGAGCATTTCAAAACCACCGCGGGGGGGGGGGGGGTGCTAGTGGATCGCCGGAGCAGTATTAGATTAACATTAACATGCTTATTGTAGTTGTAAGTGCACTGTCTTGCAGCCTGTCGCACCATCCTTGATGGAGCCAGTGGCGGCACCAGAGTATTTTTGTTGGGTAATCTATGGTAGGGCTAACCCATACAGTGGTGGGGCTCAAGTCAGTATTTGTAATGTAATTACATACACGCTATATTGCACCCCTTGACAGTGAAACGCCAAGCGTGAGGCTTTTATTCGCTTTTATTAGTCTCCTTGTATCAGCTAAATTACATCGAGAGCAACAGGTGTGAGTTAAACAATACAATAGCCTATTCTGCTAATTCCACGTTGTTACAACATGCTACGCAGCGGCAGAAACAATAAAAGTTGGCATATAGAATTGACACGGAGAGGGAGAGAGTGAGGGAGAGAGACAGAGACACAGGTAAACAGAGAGAGACATACACAGCACACAACAGGTGGCCTGTGTCTCTATTGTCATACAAAACACTTTTTCAAATGACTATTACAAAATATATTAAAAACTCACTATTCACTCTTCAGGTGGGTCGTGTGACTCTGGCACCTGTTCGACTTGTACCTCAATGCGAGGGCGTTTAAGAACAAATCTATCCATCCGAAATATACAATTAATCCTAGAAGTTCTGCTGTCTGTCTGCAATGTACTCGGCGCGAGTTTGGGGACTTTTCACTGTGAATGTGACGAATCAGTAATGCATGACGCAACAGACCCAACGTTGCGTTGCTCTGATTGGCTGTAGGTCTATTCAAATTGCATTCGGAGGCATTTTGATCTGACCGCAGCCGCGCTGATTTCCACACCTTTAGTGTATAAAACTCCCCCACTACTTAGACTATTCCTTGCACCCCTCTAGCATAAGCCCGAATGGTCTCAACCATATTGCGTCAGTAACGTGCAGTTGTTGTTACAGCAGGATCAGTTTGTGTGTTATGGACACGACCGTTAGATTTTCGCAATCTGTGTTCTCAACATGCTTACTTTAACATCATTTTTCATGGTCGGGCTAAGGTAGGGCTAAGCCATTTCTTGGTATGGCTGTAGCCTAACCCAGCCATACCCTGGCGCCGCCACTGGATGGAGCATATGTGTGGGCTGGACCTGAATTTTTCAGGAAAGGAGTGAGTGTTGTTGATACTTGTTCTGTTTTCTGTGACTATCTGCTCACCCTCTCAGACTTTCAGTTGCTCGTGCTACTACAGAGACGCCCTACCATGGACACCAAACAATGGTGTAGCTGTATTAAAGTCCGAGTGGAAACAGTCCCGAGTAAATCTGATTTTGTCAGAAATCGGGAGAAATGCGGGAGAAATATGACCCCGGGAGGAAACCGGGAGAGGGCAATGAAATCGGGAGTCTCCCGCGAAAATGGGAGGGTTGGCAAGTATGCAATTATTGGTTGTTTCTTTACTACACCAGTATAGTCGTACATAACTGAAACAGGGTTTAGCATAGCAACCAAAGTCGCAGCTGGTCACGTGAAAAATATGTAGTGTTCCACACTCGACTTTATCAACCGTTATCAGTGCACCATCTGGCACTCATAGTGCATTTTTCCATGCTTTGCATTGGGACAAACTGATATGTAATATTTTTGATTTTATGAGCAAAGACTAAATTCATGGTTTTCTTTGATAATATTTAATGTGGTTGAAAAGATCATGTATTTCATTATACATGCAAAGATTTATTAATATCCTAAAAGTGGGTTATGTTTTTAAAAGTGCAACATGTTTGTTAAATGGTTTAAATGCTAATGTTAAAAATAGTTTAAAATAACTGTGTTTACAGTAGTATTTAAAAATAATGTTAAAGTGTTTATCGGTAATCTACTAGTTTGTCGTAATCCAGGATCCTGTGATCCATTGCTTTTGTCTACACACCAATATCTGGGTATTTGCGTTATGACCATTGCTGATGTCGAAACGTAATTTTTAATATGCACTCAAAACAGCAAGTCTAACACACAATTTGAAACCCTGCAGGACATGTGATACAGTGACAAACTCACCAGATGATCACCTGATTCTCAAGTTCTCCTGAGTTCTACAGAGATCTTCTGCTTCTTGCAGCTCTTTGCTCTGGTTTCTGAGCCGCAGCTTTACTGTGTTGCTTTACTCTCCCTGCTCTCCTAGCACTGTTTTCAATGAAAAATATGTTTCATTGATTCTCATTAAAAGAGCCATATGGTTTTGTCAGGAGTTGTTGTTATAGAAGTAACTACAGTATGCTGCACTCCCCTTAAACGTTACATATTTTATAGGACAGTAGGTTTATGTTCCAGTGTTAATGGTATCCAACCCCTGCAGAGTATGTGATTTCCTTTTCCTCCAAAGTATAGTTTAAGAAACTAAACAGATGTTAATGAGGCTTATGGCCGTTATAAAGACATTATGCAAAGACTACAATGAGGTTTTGGATTCCAGCCTAAGCACCCATGAATGGCCCATAACAATAAGCTGGAACATCAATAATAAAGCGTCCTTGTTCATAGTGAAAGTAAATTACTGTTTAGAGAGAAGAGGATTCAGCGAGCTCCAAGTGACTCATATCGACTTTATGCAGACACACTGAATGAACTGCCGCTGACACAGGGGTGGAGTGTGCTCCATATCATTCTGCAGAAGTTATTATAAATATCTCTCTGTGTTGTGGAGAACTTGGCCTAGAGGAAAAAAGGTTATTCTCTAAGGTGCTCTGATATATTTCTCAAACTCTGACACTCTGAAACTTCCTAATTTTCTGCCATCAAATGTAACAACCCTTTACGGGCACCAAATGACCCCCAAAGGACCCCCCCAGCAGCACTCCATTAAAGGAGAGCAGCTCACACTGAACACTGACCTTTGTTACGGCTCCATGGTGATAAAACAAAAAAGGTTGGGACACTTTAACGCTACAAGTACAACAGTGGCTGTGAGGATGGATACAGTATAATGTCTAAACTAAAAGCACGGGTGCCAATATAAAAAAACATAATGCTTTTCATATAAAAAAATTGATCTTTGAAACACATATTGACTTATGATTCGGCTCGGGGCAAAGTCTCTCACTTCTCTCATTAAGGGTTCAAAGACATTCCTGTCCTATACTATCGATGTTGATGAATGCTCAATCCAATGCAGAGTATGGTTTTAACAAAGTTAATAGTCCATTATTAATATTCTTACTATGTGGGGACTTCTATTTCATCAATCCTTATCATTCCATCTTTCTTTTGCTTCGTTAGTTAAGAAAATTAAGAATGATACAAATACTGAATTAGAGTCCTGTAAACTTATCTTTAGTTTAGACGGAAATTGTACTTTTTGGTGATAGGAACATAGGACTTAATCACTTTTCTCTCATTTATCAGAAAAACAGTAATCCCTAAAAAATATATCATTACTGAATTGTCTAGGCTGCTATTGAACACTAACCAGTAGTTGTATGGAAATATCTGGTACAGTTCTATTGCAAATTAGATTTATTTAGACATAGGCCTACCTCTTTTCTGATACAGTCCAATTACGAATGGGGGATACATGGCATAATAGCCTATAAGTTAAGAATGCTCACTCTGATGGTCATTATATTTGGAGAGGCAAATACCAGGTGGCTGAACCAAATTGGTCAGAATAAGAGTAACCCAATACAATAACGTGTATTAGTTCTAAATTGCATCTCTGACAATCCACCCCTTGCCAATAGGACTCCATAACAAGGGTTTGGCTTCGGGCTGTGACACCATATCGTCTGAAACATTGCTCTTTGTACATGTTGTTGAACAGAGAGTCCAAAATGGGCCAGATCTTTGAGCTCACTGAGATGGGTCTTGAGTTTGGTGAATGCTGTTATCTTTCCTATTCTGTACAAACTACTTGTTGTGCCACAGCCAGTGAGTGCATAACATGCTGTTAGACAGTTAGACATGTAGTTGCCGGCCAGCTTCAGGACCATCTCCAACTAAATGGCCTCTTTGAGAAATTCCAGTCCGGTTTCCGTTCCGCCCACAGCACTGAAACAGCTCTGGTCCGGGTCACAAACGACCTGCTGATGCTGATTGTCTTTCCTATTCTGTACAAACTACTTTTGTGTGACCGCCAGTGAGTGCCCGACATGCTGGTAGACAGTTAGACATGTCTTTTCCAATGTTCTCACATATGGTGTTGATGGGGACATATCTCTCTCTCATTCCATGGCCTGCATGCATGTACACTAGAGATGAACCAAACATGTATTTGCTTGCATAATATATGGCAGTACTTCCACACCTGTGTCATCAGACCTCACAATGATACGGGAATATGACTCTGCAAGATGTATGGCATGGAGCACCATCCTTGTGTCTGCCTCCTCCTGATCACTGTCCAGTGATGTCAAACTGCTTACCCCTGCTGTGCAGATGCTCTTCACCTCCTCCCCTTCGTCAAATCCTGAGTGTAGTCTCTGTGGGGCAGCAGTGACAATATAGTTGCTCACAAACATGCACAGTGCAGTCTTGTTTCCACTACTCCTCAAGTACTTCCTGTAGTTTGGGACATCGCGATGAGGAGAGCATTACAATAGTCAAGCCTTGAGGAAATTAAGGCATGGACCAGCTGTTCAGCATCTGACAGGAGTTTTGCAATGTTCCTGAGGTGTTAGTAGGAGGTGTTGCACAGGTGTTTGATGTGGGTGTCAAAGGTCAGATGTCGGTAAATCTTACACCCAGATTGGTAAATGATGTGGGGAGAGGTACGTTTTGGCCAGAAAAGGTGATGTGGGTCATGGGGGATGACTGGACCTGGTTTGGTGTGCCAACTAAAATAGCCTCTGTTTTGGAGCTATTTCGCTGCTGGAAGTTTTGTTGCTCAATGCAGGTGTTAAAGGATGTGGATGGGAACGGTGATGATGATGGTGACAGTGGGGATGCATCTGGCATTGGGTCTGTCTTTATATATAGCTGCGTGTCATCAGCGTAGCAATGGAATGATATTCCATGCTGGCTGATGACACGGCCAAGGGGCTGAGTGTACAGGGTGAACAGAGTGGGCCCGAGGACAGACCCTTGAGGGACATCACAGGTGACAGGGTGTGTCTGGGACCTCGCACCTCCCAAGGAGACGAACTCTGTTCTTCCAGACAGGTAGGACTGGAACCAGCTCAGGGCGGAGTCAGAGAGTCCGATGGTGTATTGGAAGCGCTGAAGGAGGATGTTATGGCCGACAGTGTCGAATGCTGCAGTCAGATCCAGGAGGATGAGGAGAGATGGGGAACCAGGTTCAGCCGCCATCAGCAGGTCGTTTGTGACCCTGACCAGAGCTGTTTCAGTGCTGTGGGCGGAACGGAAACCGGACTGGAATTTCTCAAAGAGGCCATTTAGTTGGAGATGGTCCTGAAGCTGGGCGGAAACCACATGTCTAACTGTCTACCAGCATGGCATGCACTCACTGGCTGTGGCACATCAAGTAGTTTGTACAGAATAGGAAAGACAACAGCATTCACCAAACTCAAGACCCATCTCAGCGAGCTCAAAGATCTGGCACATTTTGGACTCTCTGCCAACTTGGAAGAGTCTTTGCCAGTCGCAAGAGAATTTGCGCTTCTGCTATATGGAAAAAAGGAAATTGGATTGATGTGCACAAACTTGGATGAACTGAGGTTCATAATTGCTAGGGATGCTCCGATCGATCGGTCACCGATCGAGATCGGCCGATACTCACTCTCTACCGATCGATCCGTGCTCTCTAAACATGCCGATCGCGAGAGCCGATCACATGACGTAAAATACATGACACTTTTCTCTGTGCGTGGCAAAACAAGCTCGCCAAAATGGCTTCACCGGTCTGGCATTATTTTAAGGTGTCCGAAAAAGACAGTAAAATAGCGGTATGCAACGTGTGTGAAGCAGAAATCCTGCAGCTCCGCCCGCCGGACCGGTAAGCGGAGCGAAACACACAAGTTAGACCTAACACACTTAGCTATTTTATCTACCTCTGGAACAAGCTAAACTAGTCATTATAAATATATGTATTCTTCACTGTCGGGTCACTCATTACTGGATCAGTGAGCTGCATGAGATACTGACAGGCTGTCGGGAGAGAGGGGGAGAGAGGGGGGAGAGAGAGAGAGGGAGAGAGAAGAAAAGAGAGCGCTTCCGCTCATTTCTCCGTGTTATTCTCCAAAGTGAATGTAAACTTGAATAATGTACATCATTGGAATGTAATAATTAAGTTGATTGTTGTTTGTGGAAGCTCCTGTGAATGAGCCCCATTAACTGAGTTTTAAACATCACTTTAAATGGAAGATTTAAAGTGATGTTTAAATCTTCCATTTAGGCCCGCCCACTCGATCGGATCGGCGATCGGTATCGGCCGATACTGATTCCGGCGATCGGTGATCGCCCCCGAAATTGGCGATCGGAGCATCCCTAATAATTGCATCAACAACAGATGCAGCCTCGGAAAATCATTTCAACAACATGTACAGAGCAATGTTTCAGACAGCGATATGGTGTCACAGCCCGAACCCAAACCCTTGTTATGGTGTCCTGTTGGCAAGGGGTGGATTGTCAGAGATGGGGCCATTTAACCAGTGCTATTTACAAAAACCCTAGCACCTACAGAAGTGAGAGACATTACTCACTTGTATTGCAAAGATGCAAAGTGTGGAGAGAGTGGAAAGTGCCAGTGCCTCTCTGTTGGCCTTCCCTGAACGGAGTTCTGCACCTGCTGTGCAGAATGTCAACATGTGTCCTCTAACGTTTCTGAGGAACCTGACATTTAACATTATATTCTAGTATCTTGACCTCTCACAGAATTATTTGATGAGCTGTATACTGTACCTTGAATTAAGGTTCCAGTTTCAATACAACCTGTACGATTTACACCTATGTTTTAGAGGCTTGCAATTTAGAACTAATACACTTTATTGTATTGGGTTACTCTTATTCTGACTATTTGGTGATGTAGTTCAGCCACCTGGTATTTCCCTCTCCAAATATAATGACCATCAGAGTGAGCATTCTTAACTTAATGTTCCTATCACCAAAAGTACAATTTCCGTCTAAACTAAAGCTAAGTTTACAGGACTATAATTCAGTATTTCTTTAGTTAAATAATTGTTTGACTATTTGGTGATGTAGGACAGCCACCTGGTTCATACCTCAGCAAATCTGAAGAGGAAAAGAGTGGTCATTCTCAAGTTATGGGCTTTTTTGTCACCTTTCCCATATTCGGCCTGGTCTAATTTGGCTCTTTTTCAGGGATTGGGGTAGTTCTAAATAAAATTTCGCAACAATCAATTTCATTAATAGGACACCCTAAAGATAAGAAAAATCATTGTTGTCATTTGTCTACCTCGGGTCGGGGTATCTCAAACTCTGAGGGCTCTTCCTGCAAGACTATTTGGGTTCCAGAGATATTAAAGGAATGTACACCTCTCCATAAATATTCTCTTACGGATACATTCTATCATGTTATGTCAGATCGCCCAGGCATACAGCTCAATGAACGTTTTATGTCCATCTGCTGCTCCTCTATGTTTATGTCTTATTATATCCTGCATGTATTTGTTAAATGAAATAGCATCCAGGGATTTTAGAGACAGTGTAAGGGAATTCTCAAAGGTTGTACTTTGTTGCTGTGACCATATCAACTTCAAATATAAAAGTGGGTATCACTATTCACTGCAGACTGACTGTACTTGGAGGCACACAGAATACAGAGATGCAGGTGGTGTTTTTCCACAATAAAATGAGATATCAGTTGAATAATTGGATATTTTTCTAACATAGCAGGCGGGCTGGACTGACAGCTGAGACGGTCTCTGCACCCTCTTTGTTTTCAGCATTACTTCTGTGACTCCCCACTCGTATTCAGCACATAGCTCATTTGTTCTCTTATCAGCAGTTTAGGCTGAATGTGGAACACTGGAATATGAACTCATCACACATGAATATGGAATAAATTCCTTTAAAAAACCTCCATCAGCATTATTCAGAATGCTTGACAGACAAAGTTGTAAGATAATGGCTTTTTATGTTTGGCACTGACAGCCAGAAACAAGTAAAAACCAGTGTAGCAGTAACATACAGAACAAATGCAAGCGTACAATCCATTTACACTCTGACAAACAATAGAGGCTGTCCCTCTGAATCAGCGAGGAATCAGTCAAGCCCACACACTTATGTCCTCTATAGCTCAAAGCTAATCATCTCTATTATTCTTGAAATGTTTCTAAGCGTCAGTGGGTAATGTTCAGAACATGTGTATTATGCTAGAGAACATGTCACAATGTCCCCACCTGAGAGGAAAGCAGAGGCATATGATTGAAATCAGTGTTCCACACAGATGCTGTGAGATGACAAGGATTTACTCTGACAAGAGCATTACAAGATGTCTACAAAGCTGACAAACACCAGCCTGTTTTCAGCAGTGACAAACAGGAATCCCAGAGATTATGAGCTTTGATCAAGTGTAATCACTCCCAGATACAGATGTAATCAGATAACTTTAATCCCACAGATAGGTGACGCTAAAGGAGCTTCCTCCATCACCTTGTAACAGGAGACTCTTCGCTCACACTATACAGATATGATGGGCTATTTTTACATTGAGGCATTTTCTGCCAGTTAAAGCGTTTTCAATCCTTTATAAGTCATTATTTGAGCCTCACATAAAGTCCTGCAATATCATATGGGGCAATACCTTCCCTAGTTACCTGAGTAAATTAAAGGTTTTCCAGAAGAAAGTAATACACGCCATATCTTGGTCCACCAACACCTGACACAGCTTCAGTCTCCTGAAGCTCACTGAAAGTAATCTCTTTTCTCACAATGCCTGTTTCATGTATAACATAGAAAATGAGCAACGGAAACTTAAAAATATACCAGCTCTAGTGTGGCCTTCAGGTCTCCTGAAGTGTGGACAAAAGATTGAAAAATGCCTTCATCTTTGTCTTCAGAAATCGCTTAAGGCAACACTTGTAGCAAATATGGCCATTTCATGTTCATTCAAGATTCAAAGATTCAAAGGTCTTATTGTCAAAACATATACAAAAATACAGTGTAGTCAAGCAATGTATGAAAAACTTAGATCGCAGGTCCCTGAACAGTGCAAAGATATACATAATAAATATAAAAAACAACAATACAAATATTGCAAGCTCAGGTGTTAAATAGTCTTATGGCCTGTGGGATGAAACGGTCCCTGAGTCTGGTGGTTTGGTCCTGATGCTGCTGTCTCATGTTTTTAACTTATGAATAATGAAATGAGATGTCAGCAGATCTATAGGACCAGCTAGTTTGCATTCTGAAACGTGAACACAACGTTGTACTTTGATAGCATGCGTCAGATCAAAGTGTGTGATTAGCAGGAGACTGCTCATCAAAAGCAGAGCCAGGTCCCTTTGTTGTTCCTGTTATCATTCATTACAGGTTACGATTAACTCCAAGCACAGACTTCATGGTACATTTCATAGATCAAAGCTTGGGATTACTACAAGCCCACATTAAAGCCCTGGTTCAGCTCTGTAAAAGAGGAACATATTTTAAAAGCATTCATCTACATAGAAAAAAAAAAGCATGTTATAATTAAAAGGAGTGCGTAGACCTTCCGCAAGGTTGCTTCTGAAATGGAAAAAGAATGCATGTACAGTGCATCCGGAAAGTATTCATACCCCTTCACCTTTTCCACATTTGTGTATGTTACAGCCTTATTTCAATTTGGATTAAATTCATTTGTTTTCTCAACATTATACACACAATACCCCATAATGACAAAGTGAAAAAAGTTTTAAAATAATTTTCGCAAATGAATTAAAAAAAAAACACTCAAATATCACATGTGCATAAGTATTCACACCCTTTACTCAATAGGTTGTTGAAGCACCTTTGGCAGCACTTACAGCCTCAAGTCTTCTTGAGTGTGATGCTACACGCTTGGCACACCTATCTTTGGGCAGTTTCTCCCATTCTTCTTTGCAGATTGTCTCAAGCTCCATCAGCTTGGATGGGGTGCACAGCCATTTTAAGATCTCTCCGGAGATATTCAATCCGGTTCAAGTCTGGGCTAATTAACAACTAGTTGATGGTGAATTTGTGTACCTTAATATAAAGTGTTACCAAAAATATATATTTACATGATGTAGAATGATGTTGCTTTGAGTACTAGATGGCAGAAAATGAAGTTATTCGTTCATAAGTTATTCGTTTTTGACCCCTTGATTCACTCTCCACGCCTCCTGTTTATTTCTGACGTTACAACTATGTGTACAGCTCTTAAACTTTAAACCTGATGCAGCATATTTAACAGATATAGTCAAGAACTGGAGTGATGTGTGACACTGTTTCATAATGAAGCTCATGTGGAAAATGAAAATAAGAAAATGAAAACAAATCCCAGCCCACATGTTGGGCGTAAATGCTTCAGTCTGACACGGGAGACAGAACATATTGAGTGAAAGACTTATTATTATGTCTCCATAATCTGAGCTGCTTAAATTCTGTAAACACAATCAACTGATGAAGGCTCACGTTTTTCTTCTTTTCCTATATTTATGTTTTCTTTTAGACAAAAAGTGCCCCGAAGCAGAACAGTGTTTTTATTTACCTTTGATTAGATGGCAGATGAAGCACACGGCTTATTATTTCTGCTGACAATCAACGATTTTGTGGTGACAAATCTGGAACATTGTGCAATGCTATTTCTTCATAAACAGCCCGTTCTGTAATATCTGAAGCAAAACAAAGTATTTATTTTTTAAATAAGTCAAAACATATTCTCACATTAAACTCACACACTGTCACATCTCCACCAAGGCGCTGAAACAGGGCATAATGTGATGACGGTTTTCTTTATTCAGTGCACCGGAGATGAACCTATTAGAAAGTCATTTATTTCCCCAGAATAACGGCTGTTATTACTCTTCATCACCCAGGTGTCAAGCTCAAGGTTGTTGCTTTGTCTCACACTGTGAAGCCAGGTGGACAACAAGGATATTTATATTAAACCATACAGGAAAAGTGCGATTTCACTGTGGGGTGAAAGTGATAAAAGACAGAGCTTTGTATGTCTTTTAGTTCAAGTCCAGCTTGGCCTCTCCCCACTCCCCCTACCTGATGGAGTGAACTCCGTCTGTAGTCACACTCACAGCTGGCCAGCTTTGGAACTCCCTTCTCTCCGGTAGAAACAGGTAATGCAGGCTGCTAACCCTTACCCTTTATTGTTGTTTTATTTTTAAATTGCACTGTTGAGGTACCTGCGATCTACGTATTTAGTACATTACATAACTACACCGTAGTTATATGTCATGACAATAAACCTTTGAATCTTGTGTGACGGTATTTAATGTACAGTTTTACGCAGTTTACCAGTTATGTTTGCAGGAACTGTTTGTACACAGCGTGTTTGATGACAGACACAAACAGCATTGAGTCGGACAGGAAGTGGTGGTGATAACACCCTCCCCCTCGCTCCACACTTGTTGGATTGGAACAGCACATAATGACCCTTGACCCTTGCATCAGTGTGTAGGGTGTAGGGTGTAGGGGGCGGTCTGGAAATGGGCCTTTCTATCAGTGAAGATAATGTGTGTCTCAGCACTGTGATTCAGATCTGCTGCAACATTGAATGGGCTCTTCCTTGGATAATGCTGCATCACCTGCCCCCCCACCAATTTACATGAGGATCCAGCCAGTACTTTTTAAGACCAGACCACCCTACTTAATTACAATACTTGAGTTAATATACTGAGTTACTTTCAACCGTTGAGTATGACTTCATCAGCCTGTGAAGTTATTGTAATTTTGTAAATGTTTAAGTCACTCACTGATGCTAACAGTAATGGAAACATGTGTGGAAACCGGATTAGAACTAGGTCAATGGCACTACTTTAGTCTTCCTTCAACTTCATATTGTGCTAAATATAAACTGGGCGTATGGCTATTACTCCAGTTTGTGAGTCCAACGCTTTACTGCAAACTATACAAATCAGTTCTGATGAATCGTCTTGTCACTAATCCTCTCAGTTCATCCCTTTCAGAGTGGAGGAAGCTGGTAATTATAGATGGAGCTTGCCCCGCTGCTCTATTAGTGAATCAATGTGATGCGCACAAAGGACCCCCTGCCCCCCGCTCTCATCAAAGTGTATCTACAGTATACAGTATTAGTTTGTGAAGCTCTACTATTCAAATCTTTCTCAGCTTGGTTTGTCTTAATCATTAAGTGTTCTTTCCTGACAATTACAAGAACATATCTCAAACCGGACACTTCAACTATAGACAACTTGCACGACATAATACACAACATATTTATAGTGGAAAGAATCATTTTGTTCCAGAACCTTCAGGAAAAACAAGGAATACACTTGAAAACTGTGGAAGCGATATATTTGACAGTGAAGACCATTTGTGTGTGTAGTTTTCTTAACACAGAACCCAACCCATGTCTACTCCTTTATTCTTCCTCATCGTATCGTTAACATTTTGGTTTCATTTTTCTTATTTATTGTACGTTGGTTTGTTCGCTATTTTTGGGTCACTACAAAACATTGAACTGTTAAATGAGCAAAATGCTATACACATACTATATAACCCCAACTACAGAATAATAAAAAGTGATGTTATTTCCTAAAACCAGGTCAGATCCACATTGTGAGTGTCAGTCGGGCTGCTTTAAACATCACCTCTCCACATCTTAAGGTCTACTTGGTGTCAACCATCATACCTTGTCCTGTACGTGTCTGTAAGGGAACTGTTTGGAACAGTAACACCTGCTTAGATAGAGTTTAAGGCTGACACCACATGTCATTTCTAAGACTTTGATAGATAAGAGTTTTTAAAGGTAAGTTAATATGTTTACACACCAACCAGTGCCAAATTGTAGCATGGCATTTTCAAAATAAAAGCATACTTGAATCCAGTGAATTCAAGAATCGACTAATGTAAAAGTCTGAATTCAACTGAATATGCGGACATCATCGGACAAT
Source organism: Harpagifer antarcticus (assembly GCA_902827135.1). Lineage (NCBI taxonomy): Eukaryota > Metazoa > Chordata > Actinopteri > Perciformes > Harpagiferidae > Harpagifer > Harpagifer antarcticus. Next base: position 1,933,554 of record CADEHL010000172.1, on the reverse strand, counting down.
CCAACTAATTAGTCATGTTGTTTACCTTTCCTTTTTGAGAGTAACATCATGTTAAACTGTCATCTGACCCTAACAACCCTAACAACTCATCCATCCGGTTAGAGACATCTTCAGTGGACTCTGGCGCAGAGGTTGCTAAGAGAGTTAATATTTGTGTCGCTCGACTAACAGTCGTGTAGCTGTACACTGCGATGACATCACTACTGTAAAGCTTGCTCTGATTGGATCAGCTGTTTTTCACCAGGGTACAAAGAGCACACTACATCTATTTACATCCAGAGAGCAGGCTGACTCAGAGGGCTGGAGCCAGGCAGCTGACACATTACTGATGCTTTGTACAACATCTGTTACCTCGACATGCTAATAGAACGTATGAATACAAATGTATTCATATTTTAGTTTGGAAGATGTTTCCCAGCTGTTGATATCATTACATTATAAAACAAATTGCCAGTAGAATATATAGGCACAATGCAAATGTGGAAATAAGCTAGGGATAATGACCTATGACTGTAGCCCAGCCAGGGATGAACTGGGAACTAAATCAGACTGCTTCAAAAGTATCTTTGCTTTGACAAAAAAATACATTTTGGATATTTTATTTCACCTCTCCTGTCTCTTCCTGTAAAATATTGAAATGTTTCAGAATCATCTTGGACTCAAGTATGTGTACAAATCTATCATATTGACCAGAGGTATGTCAGAGCAGTGTTATAAGATGTGGTGGTTGGAAATCAGTTGATAAAAACGTTTCAAAAGAATGAAGTTGACAGCAATGCATTTCTCTCTTGTTCTCATAAACAGAGCTGAGCAAGTGTGGGTGGAAACTCTGCAGCTTTATCTCTTTTCCATATCACCCTGTAGTCCAGATATACAGGACTGTCTCAGAAAATTAGAATATTGTGATAAAGTTCTTTATTTTCTGTAATGCAATTAAAAAAACAAAAATGTCATACATTCTGGATTCATTACAAATCAACTGAAATATTGCAAGCCTTTTATTATTTTAATATTGCTGATTATGGCATACAGCTTAAGGCGAGACACCCCAGGTGAATAGGGTAATTTTTTTAACTTAAAGGTATCAGCTAGAAATTTCTCCAGTTCATGTCTTACAATAAGGCAATTGTCTTTTGTATTACAAGTTTTCTGAAATAGCATGTTTAAATATGCAAATTAGCCATTATCTCATTAAATATGCACATATTTTAACACATTTCAGGAATCGAAATCTGAACTTTGGATAAAGCCAGGTTCCAAATTCTTGTTTCATTTTGTAGTCATATTAGTATCTAAGGCTTTTACAGAAGGGATATTGGATATCTCTTTTTATCACTCAATAAATCAGAAAATACTGTCAACAGCCCTAAAATATCCATTTTCGCCATGTTTTTAGGTATACAATGTTGTATAATTCAGGCTATGAATTATATATGAACAAACCCTTCTGTAAAAGCCTTCATAATATTGATAGGAATATAACTGGAAGGTTTGGTGTCTCTACGTGCTTCTGAAGTTGAAATTTCGAACTCAGAGTAGGAGACAAAACTCATTTTGAGAAAACGACCTTTAAAGATGGCAGTGAGGCGCTAGCTAAACCCTCCTGTTCTCTGGATGACAGCTCGCGCATCGACGCACTCCGTGAAGGTGTTTCATGTTCGGGGTCATTTGTTTTTTGTATAACCTTGCTTCGTGCAAGAGACAATTGTTGTCGTCTTCTCTGTGAACGTTTTTTTCGCCGTTCTTTTGCGATTTTGAGATTTCAATTTCTAGCGGAAAGCTAAACAGGAAGTGTTTTAGCACACCACGTGACGCATCTGAACGAATCACGTTGTCAGAAATTGACACCAGCCAATGAGATTTCGTTTCTTGGTTTAAGACCCCTTTGTGCTTTCACGATTGGTTGCTGATACAAAGGAAATGACCATATTTGGATCCGATGAGATTGTGCAGGAGAGACGGAGCTTTCCAACGATATCTCTGTTGACATGGTGCACACAGCGGTCGCGGTACTTTATGTTACGTTAGAATGCTAACTTTTGGTGAATTTAGGAGAAATCTACAGACGCAAATAGACAAACTATAGTAAAATAAACACTTAAATGTGTATTTTGTACGTTTTCCTTCCAAAAGCCTGAAAGAAAACATGTTATGGAATCAAAATAGCACAAAATCTCAAAATTGACCAGTACTTGAAAAACGATGTTTTTGCCTGCCGTGTCTCGCCTTAAGAAAACTCAAATATCCTATCTCTAAATATTAGAATATCATGAAAAAGTATACTAGTAGGGTGTTCAACGAATCACTTGAATCGTCTAATTAACTCGAAACACCTGCAAGGGTTTCCTGAGCCTTGAAAAACACTCAGCTTGGTTCAGTAAACTAAATCACAAGTATGGGGAAGACTGCTGATCTGACTGCTGTCCAGAGGACCGTCATTGACACCCTCCATCAGGAGGGTAAGACACAAAAAGAAATTTCTCAAAGAGCAAGCTGTTCACAGAGTGCAGTTTCAAAGCACATCCACAAAAAGTCTGTTGGAAGGGGGAAATGTGGCAGGAAACGCTGCACAACCAAGAGAGATGACCGCAGCCTTAACAGCATTGTGAAGAAGAGTCGCTTCCAGAATTTGGGGGAGCTTCAAAGACAGTGGACTGAAGCTGGAGTCCAGGTATCAAAAGTCACTGTTCACAGACGTATCCGGGAAATGGGCTACAATAGCCGTATTCCCATGGTCAAGCCACTTCTGAACTCAAGACAACGGAAGAGGCGTCTGACTTGGGCTAAGGAAAAGAAGCACTGGACAGTTGCACAGTGGTCCAAAGTCCTCTTTTCAGACGAAAGCAAGTTTTGTATTTCATTTGGAAGTCAAGGCGCCAGAGTCTGGAGAAAGGCTGGAGAGGAGCAAAATCCAAGTTGCTTGAAATCCAGTGTGAAGTTCCCACAGTCAGCGATGGTTTGGGGAGCCATGTCAGCTGCTGGTGTTGGTCCACTGTGTTTCATCAAGCCCAGAGTAAATGCAGCTGTGTACCAAGAGATTTTAGAGCACTACATGCTTCCGTCTGCTGAAAAGCTCTATGGAGATGAGGAATTCATTTTCCAGCATGATCTGGCACCTGCCCACAGTGCCAAAACCACCAGTAACTGGTGTACTGACCATGGCATTACTGTCCTCGATTGGCCTGCAAATTCCCCTGACCTGAACCCCATAGAGAATATGTGGGGTATTGTGAAGAAGAAGCTGAAAGACACCAGACCCAACAATGCTAATGAGCTAAAGGCCGCTATTGAAGCATCCTGGGCATCCATAACACCTCAGCAATGCCACAGGCTGATTGCCTCCATGCCACGCCGCATTGATGCAGTAATCCGTGCAAAAGGATTCCCAACCAAGTACTGAGTGCATTAATGGACATTTTCAAATGTTTGATTGTGTTTTGCTGTTATAAATCTTTTTTTTTTACTTGGTCTGAGGAACTATTCTAATTTTTTGAGATAGGATTTTTGAGTTTTCTTAAGCTGTATGCCATAATCAGCAATATTAAAATAATAAAAGGCTTGCAATATTTCAGTTGATTTGTAATGAATCCAGAATGTATGACATTTTTGTTTTTTTAATTGCATTACAGAAAATAAAGAACTTTATCACAATATTCAAATTTTCTGAGACAGTCCTGTATAACCACCAGGTTCCACAGTGTAATGCATATTACACTTACTAGAAACCTGTTCTGTGTAGATGTACATTTGAAGGAAACACTTTCAATTTTGAAATAAACGAGACATGGCATACCGGTGAGAAAGAGCTTGATGTTATAACATTAGCTCTACTGGTAAGGGGAATGCAGTGTGTGTACCCCAAACAAAAGCATAAAAACATATTAGAGATGACTGCAGAGGAAACAGGCAAAGCTGTACTCACAACAAACTATGTCAATACATAATTTAACATGTAGCTTTAATCAGAAACTCAAGGTAGCAGCCACTCACACTACGCTGCATAACAACAGTGTCTAATACAGTTAAAGCCAACAGAAAGGAAACCACGTGAAACCTGAAGAGAATCCCCGTGAATGTATTCATGGTTGAATGAGGGAGTACACATCTGATACATATTCCATGTACTGTACGCAGCAGGAGGGGAGAGACTCTAGGACATGTATACAATGACAAATGTTGTCTTTTCTTATACATGGCTGTTAGAAACGTACCTGTTTCACATCATAGGCGAAGAGCACATATTTCAGATCAGGGGAGACGGAGTACTTTGCCACGTTGAAATTAATCTAGTGGAAAATAGAGAAAAAGAAAACAGAGACTTACTGTGTGCAATGTCAATCACCGTTGAGACCAACACATCATCACTATTAGGATATGGTCAAATACTCGATACAATACAAACACACCTACTGCAGTCATAGGTGCACACACTACACATGACTTAACAGTTACATTTTAGCTTGACATTTGTATGATATCACTCAAATTCATTGTTTTGTTAAAGACAGTTTTCATCCTAATTAACATCAACATGGTTGTAAGCTGCTGTTCCCCTCCTTCCCAAACAGAGCAACAGAAGAGTGCTGCTTTAAACAGAGCTCAATCAGTCCGTACAGAAATACACATTGGACCATCATTGTTTAGGAGTTTAGTGGTCAGAGACTAGTAGCATATGGTGACTCCTTTGATTCATTGAGTTAGAATATTTTAACTGGGATTAAATGTGTAGCTTATTTACAAATACGTTTATTTATGTACTCTATGTTTATTTTTTTCTTTGGGTTTTGGAGTAAACGTCCATTTCATTTGTTTTGTTCACCTTTTTTCTCTCTTATTAAAAGCACTTAAACTTGTTTGCAACTCAAGTCATCCTATTTTTCTTTCAACCACACTTTTGGTAACAATCATGATTTGATATTGTGATAAAAGCTCATAATGTAACATAGTATACGAATCAATACTTACAAATGTGGTGTTTGTCAGGACAATCTCAGATTCGTTTGTCAGGATGTTGAACTTGATGACGTGGCCATCACTATTTCTGTAGATGACTTCTGAGTCTGTGAATAGAAACAAAGGGAACATAGAAAAACCACATTTAAAATTGAATTTTGAAAGCTGTCCTTAGAAAGACAAAACCCCAAAGTCTCTTTTAGAAGTGAAGACGCCACCGAACAAATGCTGTCTGAGCCTCATCGTTCCCTCAAATGAAATAACAGACACAACACAGCTGACAGCCAGACATGCTCAACTTTGTGCAACTAACTGATTAACTGTGAGAATCAAAAGTGAGATTTCACTGCCAGACAAACACAAAGGGAAGGCCTGCGCTTTTATCTTCTAGGTAACACAGCGTGTTGATGTGAGGAGCTGTGTGGCGCCGCCGGGAGAAACATCTTGTGTTCTGAGCCGCATTGATTGAACTAGGCGGCTTTGTTTGTTTTGAGTCACAGCCAAACGTTCAGAAATGTAGCCTTAAATGTCACAGTATGGGGGATTGTCACCAACACAATGGCATGAAAACACTCTGAACCTCAAAGCATGCAGACGTACAAATACATGGGATCAAACCATTCATAAGCAAATGTGTCTTTCTCATACTTATTAACTTTATTAATGCTCAATATGCTAAAGCACAGATGAAAATGATCAATCAGTTTATCTTTTTTTAGGTTATTTGACATTGAAATGATTCATCTGATGACACTGTGGCCATGGACATTGGAGGCAGTTGAATTACCAACAACTGACAGTATCGTCAAGAGCACGAGGCACGAAGCTCTCCAGTTCAGCAGCTCCTTTCATTAACGCCCAGAAACGAGGGGTTACGTATGGTAACCCTTGTTATATTAGCACAGGCGGAGCCCTCTACTGGACTCTATGGGTACTACCTTATCATGCAAGCATTCATCCACTGAGACTTCTATAAACGTAGCCGCCCCCGGGGCAGTGCTGAGGGCTCTCCCCCCTCCGCCCATAGGCGGACGGAGAGAGTACCCAGCCCTGTATGAGCTCACTATGCACCACCTCTCCTGAGTCCCTAAGGAGCATGGGGAGAGAGCAAGTGCCCCATGTCCCCCACACTCAGACACGGTTACCCCGTGAAGAGCGTGTGAGGACGTGGAGGGCTCTCCCTCCTGCCCTAAAGCAGGGGGAAAGAGTCCTCCAGCCCCTTATGGGCCCAGTGCGCGCCACATTGCCCAGACGCCGCCATGCATATGTCCTCCACACTCACGCCGTTAAATAAGGCTGTTGACACAGCCACAGCATGTGCACGGACCCCCGTGGGCAGGCGCCTATCCGTAGTAGAGATGTTAAGATTCAGCGATTCGCATCGGTGCACCGGCATAAACCGGTTGAAAGAGTGCACATCGGCTACAGTTTGGGTTGAACTCGCGATGCATCGATTGTAGCGTCTTTGCATCGGTAAACAAACGATACATTCATATAAAATCCCCTCATCCTGTCAGCACTCAGCAGAGGCGATCTTTGTTCTTTGCTTTGCACTACGGAGGCTGAGAGTCTCAGTTATCAACACACATGGAAGTCTAGGAGAAAGAGAAACACAGCGCACCGAAAAATACCTACAAATCAAACGTTTGGCAACACTTCGGATTTTTCAAGAAAGACGGTCAACTTGAAAAATCGCTCGCAAATTGTAAACGATGCCGTGCCGCTTTAAAGTACACAAGTAGTATGACGAACTTAGCGACGCACACAAAGAGGCGACATGGGGTCTGCAGCTGAAAAGAGAAACCTGAAAGTTAGACATGTGAGTTAAATCACTCAGTGAGGTGTTCTGTCAGAGAGTGGTGTTTAGTTTACAGCAGCCTGTGACTGCCAATAACAGTTTACATGTCTTCCTTACTGTAAGTAGTTATGAAATACCTGTTTGTGAAAGAGGTTATTTTCTTTATTGTTCCTATAGAAACCAGTGCTTCCTGCTCACTGGTGAGTCAGCCTATGGATGAGTGTTAAGCACATCAGGCTGGCAGCTGTATGGGCATTGCACTATGGTAGCTGTTATTTGCACATTGTTAATCATAGGCAATGCATCCTTAAATAGTTGAACTATTGTGGCTTTCACACCAGCGCTTTTCCCTTTCTAGCTCCGAGCGGGAGCTTTTCTGGTTCAGCTCCGGTTTCCCTTTTCTGCTCCCGCTCTGTTCACACCGCCCAGAGCCCGACTGGTGCTGCCGCTGCTGCGTCATGACGTCACCGTTTACATCGCTGATTTGCTCCCCAACGGCGTTATGGCGCTCACAACAACAACAACAACAACAACAACGGGGAACTGCGTCGGGTCGATGATCGTGTTGCTTTTAATCACATGAAGCCAGATTAAATTAAATAACGACTTCTCAAACCTTATACTTTTCTCCAGAGTGCCGTGGTTTATTGTTTATTAATGTGTTTCTGCGGCATTTACCGACCGCTGCAGTGCTGGCTGCTCTTCCACGGGAGTTTATTCTCCCGTTAGCTCCGGGTTAGCTCACACTGCAGCGGCCGCTCTAAAGTATTCACTGTCCGACTCACACAAGCAGCTGATACATATCCCCAGTTCCCCTTAAGTGAATGTGTGTCAGTCTGAATTGACGTTGTTTGGCATCACAACGCTGTTATGAAAGTTTCTCTGGTATACAATGGGCGATGTTAGCATAGCAACCGAAGCTAAATTGACGACTTGCTATTGCTATCCTATTGTGGCATAAACCGTTTTCTACAGACACATTTTACCGGCGTATTTTTATTATGATTCTACTTGTGATAGTCGGACACGACAACCTGTGCAGCCCATGTATTGATTCCATCTGATAGCTGCTATAATACAAAACAAAACGTCTGCCTCTATCCACAATGATCAATAACAGTGAACGGATGGTCAAAGTAAGGTACAAATAAACAGAATCACACGAAGCCTGGTTAGTGTTGCCTGACTTTATAAAGTGTGTTTATAAGCACTACTGCTTGTAGGCAGGCATGACAGTCGACCCATGTTCAGGGGAGATGGGTTTAGTTTCCTGCACGCCTCGACGTAAGAGAGATGTAAGCGACGCCACCTCTTAGCTCCGAAGCTCTTGCCTCTAGACGGACAATTTTTTGGAGCTGGAAGTGAACCGGATTCCGGAGCTAAGAGGCGGCGCCGCTGCGGTGTGAACAGGCACTTTTCAGGCTCCAGCTCCGAGCCGGAGCTGAAAACGCGTTGGTGTGAAAGGGGCATGTGAGGTGTTATAACATTGTACTTTACTCTGGAGACAGAGAACACTACACACAGTCTGTGAAAGGTCCAAGTGTTTGTTTTGTTTAAGGTAAAAAAGAAACAGCATGATGGGATGTGCAGTACTAGTAGAGAGAACCAAATATGTAAAGCACTTTTTTGTTAATTTATGATTTGCTGCATATGAGGAATAAAACAAAAATTCTCTGTCGTACCATATTGAATTGTATCATTATTTTGCATCGTGTTGAATCGCATCGTATCGCCCCGAATCGCATAACGTTGAATGAAATCATATCGAGCTGTATCGCAACAGGGGTGAATCGTATCGTATCGCATCGCCTGGTGTTTCAAATGTATCGTTAATGTATTGTATCGTTGGCAGCGTCTCGAGATGCGCATCCATCGGCCTCAGTGATGGAGACGCACATCCCTAGTCTGTAGGGATGTGCAATGCACTCGCAGAGCCAGCGTGTGTGTGTGTGTGTGTGTGTGTGTGTGTGTGTGTGTGTGTGAGGGGTCATGTCTGAGTCTCTAGGGTTATCCAATGCCACTGGGCCTCATGGTAATGAATACGTTTAGGAGTACGCTCAGATGTTTAATCCCCAGCAGCTGCAGGCAGTGATGGCGCTCTGCACCCACAGGAAAACATTTCCAATGCAACACATTATGTTCCACCAAGTTTCCCCTGCTGTTATCGAACAGGGCGCTGCATTACCACCTTTAAATTATATATATTTAAAAAAAGTGAACCAGTGATATTAAAAAAGGGGGGGAAAAACTCCCCTAAAATCACTGTCCTGCTGTGTTTGTTAAGTTCTTTCTTCCTATGTCTGCCTGAACAGAAGGCTTCCATTCGAGGGGCGCCTGAACCGGAGAATTTGAAGGTTTGAATCCTTTGTACTGTATTTAACAGAAAGGACAATAACACATTTAAGCCAGCACAGCCGTCATTAACATTGTCATGCCAACAAATGTAAATAAATAATTTCATAAATGTTCAGTCATCACATTTAAAAGTTATCTCTAATATAGTTAAGAAATCATTTATATGTATATCTTGTATCTATAGCTTATCTATGCTTTATCTGTGGAGCTTTAACAATTAATGTATGTGCTGTGTTGCAATAGCTTACACCAGGGGTGCCCAACCTTTTTTGAACCGAGAGCTACTTTTAAAGTTGCCAGTCTGCCGAGATCTACCAGTCCAAATAGAGAGGCGTAGCCAGCCTACTACCAGGTAAATACACACTTCTACTTCGTATAAAACTGACCTTTGTACGATTAATACTCCATAAAATACTGCAGATCCTTTATCTTATCTCTTTCTAATCTACACACATACAAGTATTTAACTGAAGTTACACAACAGTGTTGTTGATACAGAGTTGGATTTTATTCACACGTCACTACAGTGGGTCATGTTTTCAAGAAACATTGAACAGTGCTGCCACATGTGACACAGGGAAAAAAGAAAAGACTCTGAACCCTTTCTGTGTCATTATATAAAAATAGTGTTGCTACAAAAGTATAAATTAGGCTTACTAATAAGACAACTGAGATCTGAAGCTACACAGGAATCTGCTGCCAAAGTGCAATAAAAAAGACAAAATTAATAGAATCAAACCCTTTTTTGTTGCATTTAAAGAGTTAGTTAGTATAAAAGAAATGCCTTTAAAATAGGATGCAAGCAACACTAGTTTCTTAACCTGAACTGATAATAGACTATAATCAATTTAAACAGAACAGATCTTAATGTTTGCATTCTTATACCATTGTGTACAATAATTATCATGAATAAGTTCAAACAAACTAAAACTTACAGCTGATTAATAACGGTATCTAACTTGAGTTTTTATTATATCAAAAACCTGTTGAAATGCTTCTGTTATTTTTACTGTCCCCAAAAGCGCCTCGGCAGCCTCCAGGAATGCTTCTTTCACAACTTCGCCGTCTTTGAAAGACTTCATGTGTTTCGCAAGAACGTGACTGACCCGATGAGATGCTATGGTAGCAGCCTTGCTCTGACACGATAAGATGCTATGGTAGCAGCCTTGCTCTTGTTGTTGGTCCTGGTGAAATGGACTGCTGTGCATTTAGCTGTCCTCTCAGGCCCCTCCCCTTTTGGGAGCGTAGGGCAGAATTAGGAGGGAATTCTGTCTCGCAGCGTTTGAGCACTGTTTTGAAATGCCGCTCCTAAATTACCCTTCTTCGATAAAGCCACGTTCGCATTGCAGATGAGACAGATGGACTTTGAATTGGAATAGATACAAAAGTAATCATCCTCCCACTCGGAGTGAGAATTATATATTTTTGGATTTTTTGCTTCTGCCGTAATTGCGGTCTTGTTTGTGTGCGGACTGTCACTCCTGTTGACACCGACAACGTCAGCGAACTAGTGCCCACTGCCCTTCAGCCACGCCCCGACACATGCGGTCACGCCGGCCAATCACAAAGCTTTAATGCGTTCAAGTGCATTATTCTGGCACAGGAAGATTATGTTAAACGACATTAATGATAAAACAGAATGTTGTTGTTCTATTTTTAGACACATCTCGCGATCGACTGGGAATCTCCGGTCGATCCCGATCGACTGGTTGGGCACCCCTGGCTTACACTATCCCATTCATGATGAAATAACTATATATAACTCCCAACACAAATATACCACCCTCCAAACCTATGTGTCTTGATGAGGTCATTCCCGAAGTATTGAAATATTGGTCCTGTTAAGCCCAGTGGTGTTAAGCTCCAAATCAGTGCATGCCTTTGCATGCAAAGAATATTTGGAAGCGGTTCCTGTGATCTTTAATACATCAGCAAAGGTGCACTGCGCTGCACTTGTCTCCTTAAATAAGAAATGTTCGTAGCTGAAAAAGAACAAGCTAAGACTAATATATAAGTAATGTCCTACCTCTGTAACCCGATGAATAATGAAATGCCTTGGCTTTATTCTGCCATGCTTAACTCTGCAGTTTAACATGCTGGTAATGGTCGCTGTACACGGCACATGCCACTACTGCAGCTTAGGGTCTCTTATTTTAAAACGCCTAAAGACTGCCAGCATGTTTGAAGGCCGTGTTTTTATTTCTACATTGCTAATATGACATCATTAAAAAGCCAGAAACTGCAAAAACTGCAAAAACTGAAAACGACTTATTTCAACTTAAATTTACACCGGTCCTTGAACAATTCATGTGTGACCAATGCCTCTCACTCAAAAATAAAATGTGCACTAAACAGATCCTATCAAATATTCCGTAGAACCATGACTGAACTCTGCTTACAGAGCAGAGAGAATCAGTTGCAAGAAAAGGTTGTGAAAATGTGAAAAAAATAATATGTTTTAATAGCGGTTAGACTTGTTTGGAACACAGTGAAGAAGCTTTTTTTCCTTTCAGTTCTCTCAGTTGAGTTGTATTGCAGTGAGAATGGAGGCTACAATGAGTAAAATGTGACAGGAACAGAAAGCGCGGTGAAACTGCTGGAGGTTGAGAGGGGGAGGAAAACTCTCCTGAAACTCTGAGAGGATCCTCACAGCAACATTTAATAAAAAGACGTCATCATGTTATCTTCATTTCAGCCTGTCCTCCTACAAAAAACGACCATATAGGCCGATTGTTCATGCCCTTATTACGACCCAGAGACACGTTTTAAAGTGGATGTGTAGGATCTATAGTTTGATAGATATTACGAAGATGATTTGAGGTCTCACCAGGATAACGTGTATGCAGCTTCCATGTAAAGCAGGGGTCACCAACCTTTTTTAGGATGAGGGCTACTTTAAAAAAATAAAACAAGTCGAGGGCTACTTTTACTCCTCTTTTTTTTGTTTTTTGCAATGTATATATTTAGCACATTTTAACATTATATGCTGACCTTTAACCTTTGTGTGCTGTTTTGGTCTGTGGGACCCGTTTTCAGTGTTTACTAAAAGAACATGTATTCAATTTAATTAATGTAACCTGCTTTATTTGGGGGTGGACCTCACCTCCTTTAGGGGGGTCCGGGGGCATACATGGAAGATTTTTGTTTAAATGTTGAAGTGAAATGCATCAATCTGGTGCACTTTGAGCACAACATGAATGTATGGATACAGCTCTCAATACTCAGATGAAAGGGAGCTGTATACTTTTCTATAATCCAAACAACTTTAGAATATGATCACAACCAATAACAAATCGTTTACACTTGTTTATTCTTATCTTACCTAGTTAGCATTCTTTCTTTTTATTTATGCATATTTTACTAATCACTCCCCTTTTAAAATGTTTTTTTGTTTGTTTTACTGTCCTATAGTACACATTGGAATGATTTATTACTTTATCTATAGTAAATAGATAAAGGTGTGCTCTCCATAGCTCTCTCTCTCTGTGTCTCTCTCTCTCTCTCTCTCTCTCTCCCTCCCTCTCTCCCTAGCTCTCTCGCTCTCTCTCTCTCTCGCTCGCTCACAGGCTGTGTGCTCCTCCGTGGCGATGACGGCTTGCGTTAAAAAACAATAACATATTTGTAAAGTGGGGGGACACAAACGGGATTTCGAAAAACAGCGGGGGACATGTCCCCCCTGTCCCCATTGGAGATTACGCCATGTGTTTGTGTGCGTTAAGTGCAATAAATATATAAGCAAGTTGCAACACACAGAGTAAAACTCTGCCCCTCATGTGCTGTATATAGGCTGGCACGACTAGGCTGTTCAATTGGGCTGATGTGTTGTGTAGATTCTGCCAGAAGGAGAATTAGCAGGGAGGTGCCACATTGCTTTTCTTCTCGACTGCAACACTGGTCCCGCAAATCAAGTGATATCTGCATTACTCATCCACTAAAAAACATCGGTTTATCGTTGTTAATTACACACTATTGATTGGTTTAAATTGTGAACTATGCTTTTGTGTTTTTAACCTTTGATTCAGAGAAACAAATAGTTTTTTCGGAATTCAGACACTACAGTTTCCGAAGACACTACACTACCCAGAATCCCAAGCTATCGTTTGGGACTACAACATCCGCCTTGCTTTACAAACCCCATGATTAGTCATCAAGCCCTGTGATTGGATGTTGGAGTGGCAGTCCGACAAGGTTAAGCTGAGCGTCAAACAGCTGTATGAAATGGAATGGAACCATGGCAGACTTTTCAAAACTGGTCCAGCCAGACTTTAGTTACACCTGAGTCAAATTCAGGGAAGGTGATTGTCAAGTGCCAACATGAACTATGCAATATATTGGACGTTAAGTACTTTGTCATATTTATCTGTGGATAACCCCAACGTTTTTTTCTTATTCAAAAGAAGACCTTAACTTAAAGTATTCTTTAACGTTTAAATAAAGCCTTATTAGTTTGTCTGAGTTGCACATCCTCCTGTTAATATCTTTGAACGTCCTGCACTAGCTGTTTTATTATAGAGATCACTTCAGTATCTTCTTGATATTTTCTATTCTATATTTCTATCATGCCTTCTACTTTCCCCCAATTTTGTATGTAGGCTACTCTTAATATTTAAATGTTTTCATCAAATAAAACGTATTCAACAACAAAATGCAATAACGTGCTTTAACCACTAGGCGGTGCGGGTTAAAAAAACAGTGGTGTTATAATATATAATAATATCAAACATAATATGACTATTAACTTTATTGTGAAATGAAAACAGAACGGTAAAGGAAAATACAGTTTCAGTCTCTCGATGTGAAGCTTATGCATTGTACCATGAACCTGTATGGACCTGTAACAGTCAACTGCATGAGGAGTTGGAAAGGTAGTTCAGTAAATAATATCTTTAAAAACTACAAAAAAATCCCATTCTATCAGCTGTGCACCGTTATGGTGTAAATATAACCTATCTACCAATTGGATCAAATATAAAAGTCAGCCAAATTAGTGTTGATACTGCAAGGAGACGTATTGTGTGAAACGAAATGGAAGATGTTGTTTAATTGCTAATATATTTATGATCCACGTCACGTATTTAGTTTTGGCGGCATTTCTTACTGTTTGTCAAAAGGTCTTCTGATCAGGGCTCTATACATAAATATCTACGGAAGATATGTAATATTTAATGCAGCTGAACCGTGTATTGCAATGCCGTTATGTGATGACTTTCAAAGAGAAAAGCAAGAACACTCGGAATAAAGTATTATTTTATTTAAAAAAAATGTTTTTCCGATTTCATATCACATAAACACCATCTCCCAACATGCATTGCGGTTAAAACACTCAATGTTTTCGCCTATCAAAACCTCTGTAACAAGAAAGGTGTCTCTCAGAATCGAAAGAGAAAAACCTAGCGGAAAAACACAAAAGCATTGTACACAATTTAAACCAATACATGTCGTATAATTAACAAGGATAAACTGATGTTTTTTAGTTGGTGAATGCTGCAGATATCACAGTTAAATCATTTGATCATTGGGTTCATTATGAAAACGTTTGAGACCGGAAATATTGTTTTCAACCCGTAACTTTACATGGAGGCTGCCGCATACCTCAAAATCATCTTCGTAATATCTATCAAACTATAGATCCTACATATCGACTGGACGTGGATTCTAAAAGTACAATATACACTTCTCGCTAGAAATCTAATCAAAAAGTGTTTTAATGGCCAAACTATCCTACAATTTAGGATTTTCCAGTGAGGGTTATTTGTGAATAAACGACCATCTGTAACGTTTGCATTCAACGGGAGCACTAGAGGGCGAAAACTTTAAAACGTAATTATAGGTCGTATTAAGCGCTTGAACAAATGACATATTTGGTCGTAATAAGGGCCTGAACAATCGGCCCATTTGGTCGTATGAGTTGGAGGACTTGTTGCTTCATTCAGGTTGGTAAGAAATATGATATGAAAAGAAAGTGTTTGTGGAAGAGGAAGGGATTAGTCATGACCTCCTCTCAATACTCAGCGTGTGTGAAGTGTCCTTATATAGAGACACATCATAATGTTATATGCAGAGCACCGATTTAGCCTGAGAAGAAATATAAAATGAATTATTCATTCTCAAAGGAATATAAATATTTTAAATAAATAACGTCTGTTAACTTTATGTCCATGGACAAATAGAGGTATATTGAGCCTATGATGAAAGCAAGGCAATATTCACTGAAAAAACTGAAACATTGAATTTCATTAACCTCTTAAGCCCGAGGGTCCCCCCAGTGGACCCCTCCCACCGTTTTTTTACGAGACTATGTCTCAGGGCTTCTTAACATTTTTGAAACTATTAATGTTCCATACCCTTTTAACGGTAAGAAACTCAGCTAACTGACAATGTGAACCATTTTTAGCTAAAAGAAACACAAGAGTAATACCAAGCCTTTGAATTAGCATCCATCCATCCATCCATCTTCTTCCACTTATCCGTGGTCTGGTCGCAGGGGTAGCAGTTCCAGCAGAGAGCCCCAAACTTCCTTTTCCCTGGCGACATCAACCAGCTCTGACTGGGGGATCCCAAGGCGCTCCCAGGCCAGCGAAGAGATGTAATACCTCCACCTGATCCTAGGTCTACCCCTTGGTCTCTTCCCAGCTGGACGTGCCTGGAACACCTCCCTAGGGAGGCGCCCAGGTGGCATCCTAACTAGGTGCCCGAACCACCTCAACTGGCTCCTTTCGACGCGAAGGAGGAGCGGCTCAACTCCGTGTCCCTCCCGGATGACCAAACTTCTCACCTTATCCCTGAGGGAGACACCAGCCACCCTGCGGAGAAAACCCATCTCGGCCGCTTGTATCCGCGATCTCGTTGTTTCGGTCATGACCCATCCTTCATGACCATAGGTGAGGGTAGGAACGAAAATGGCCCGGTAGACAGAGAGCTTTGCCTTCTGGCTCAGCTCCCTTTTCCTCACAACGGTGCGGTAAAGCGACTGCAGTACCGCTCCCACTGCTCCGATTCTCCGGCCCATCTCACGCTCCATTGTTCCCTCACTTGAGAACAAGACCCCGAGATACTTGAACTCCTTCACTTAGGGTAAGGACTGATTCCCTACTTGGAGTGGACAGTCCATCGGTTTCCTGCTGAGAACCATGGCCTCAGATTTGGAGGTGCTGATCCTCATCCCAGCTGCTTCACACTCGGTTGTGAACCGATCCAGTGAGTGCTGAAGGTCGCAGACCGATGAAGCCATCAGAACCACATCATCTGCAAAAAGCAGTGGTGCAATCCTTAGTCCACCAAACTGCAAACCCCCTCCCCCATGACTACGCCTCGAAAATTCGATCCATGTATATTACAAACAGGATTGGTGACAAAGCGCAGCCCTGGCTGAGGCCAACCCTCACCGGAAATGGGTCCGACTTACTGCCGAGGACCCGGACACAGCTCTCGCTTTGGGAGTACAGAGATTGGATGGCCCTGAGTAGAGACCCCCTCACCCCATACTCCCGCAGCACTGCCCACAGTTACTCCCTGGGAACCCGGTCATACGCCTTCTCCAAGTCCACAAAACACATGTAGACCGGATAAGCGTACTCCCAGGCCCCCTCCAGGATCCTCCCAAGCCCAACCAGATCCAACTGGCAACGCTCCACCTCCCGCACAAGCTCCAGCTCCTTCCCCTCCAGAGAGGTGACGTTCCACGTCCCCAAAGCCAGCTTCTGTCGCCCGGGTCTGGTCCGTCGAGACCCTCCGCTTTCACTGCCACCCTTCTGGCTGCGCACCCGACCCCATCGCTGTTTCCCGTAGGTGGTGGGCCCGCGGGACGGAGAAGCGGAGGTGTTGCCCACGTTGCCTTTTCGGGCTGGTCCCGGCCGGGCTCCGTGGCAAGCCCGGCCACCAGACGCTCGCCGACGAGTGCTCCTTCTGGGCCTGGCTCCAGAAAGGGACCCCGGGCTTCCTCCGGGCCGGGTATCCTCACTTCCTGTGTCGTCTTTCATGAGGTATTTTTGAACCAATCTTAGTCTGGCCCCTTGCCTGAGACCAATTTGCCATGGGAGACCCTACCAGGAACACAAGGTTCCAGACAACACAGCCCCCAGGTTCATCAGGGCACACAAACCTCTCTTCCACGGTAAGGTGCTGGTTCTTCAGAGAGGCGAGGTAAATTAGCATGGAGCGAAAAAATGCTAACTAATGCTAACGGACCTTTTCACAGCACTCACGGTAGAAATGCCCTTATTACTTATCGTAAATGCACAAACAAGATATCCGATTAAAGCTGAGACTCCACAGATTCCACACATGTAATGTCATCACTGTACGACCCCGAATTCCTGGAGCTATCAGCCAGAAAAAAGAAAGTAAACAACATCCGGTTTCAAAAATATTACAATAATTACATTTTACCTTTTTTGATTTGTGATCAAAAGTTGTGTTCAACAGAATAAAAACGCCGCTCAAGGTTTGTCCAATTTTTACTGATAATCCATCATCATATTTATGGCAATATACTGGGTATAAAGTTTTGCCGTCCAGGCTTGTACTTTCAGATATGCTTCGTTTGCTTCTCTATTACGTCCACAATGGTAATGTTTACGTGGATTTGGGAACTGCCCATCGATTCTATTGGATGTAATGGTTAAGAAAAAGGTGTAAATCATCCAAATCGACCAATGGGTTCCAGAGATATGGTCCTGCATAAAGTATAAAGAATGCCAGCCAGCGTAAGTACATTACGCAGCAGACTTTACTTATTGTTTACTACTGAAGGAAGCAGGAAGCAGGAATTGCCGGGACCCAGAGCACACGGAGCACAGAGCGGACAGCAGATAACGGAATTGCAGTTTTATTGCTTATGGATTATCAGAACATTTCAAAGGGGACACAGCCCCATTGGATATTAACCTATGGATTAACTACATCATCGTTTTTTATCGTTTTAATGCCATTGAAGACCAGTTTAGACCAGACAAAGAGGAAGGTAAGCCATTAGCCTAGCGCATGTTAGTACCTAGCGCCACTTGTTTTGGTGTACGTTTTTGTTGATAACCTCGCGAGTTTGTATCTTTCATTGTTGAGGTGGGCACCGTTAGATTCTGTGTCTTTACGATCATAAACAATGTGTTGGATGTGGAGCTAGGATAAGTAATAAGGGAGCTAGGAGTGATTTTCGGTGTAGTAATAGGTTAGCATTTTTCGCTCGGGGCTAATACAGAGGCTCACTGTTAGCATTGTGTGTTTTTTTTGAAAAAATAAATGAAAAAGATCAGTTAAATTAGTTTTTTCCCGTTATATGGATATAAAATATTCATAGTTTGTTTATTAAATATTATGGTTCCTTAGACGTTGTTTCCTGCAAATGACGCGATTTCGGGTCCGTGATGCCTAAGAGGAAAACAGAGTATGTTTTATTTTTTTTATTTTTCACAACAGTTGTATTTGGATGGAATGAATACCTATAGTGATAATTCAAAGTAATAAAATGATTTTTACAGTGAAAAAGTTCAAATGGAACTGATGGTTCCCAAATTACCCAGAGGTGAGTCCGCCTGGACTTTATTTTTCTAAACCTCTGTAAAAAGGTCAAATTTAACTTGTTTTGCATCAATCTTGATACAGGGTACTTATTATATGTTATAGTTTGTATTCCTAAAGCTTTTAGTCTACTAACTCATCATTCAAGGGTGGTTTTCACTATAAGTAATGGGGTTTTTTTTAGGCGGACATTAGAATGTACATGTTTTTACTATGTTCCATCTGAATTTACTTTAAAATATAAACATCTATATTGATTCTGACACTTCTACATCCAACTCACAGATGTAACCTTGCTTTGAGAGAAAAGATTATTAATTTACCCCTTTTAGAAGTGAATATATAGTCTTTGTTGTGTTAGTGGCATGTTCGAGCCTGAAACCTGAAAAACAGGCTCAGGGCTTAAGAGGTTAACCCTTGTGTGGTGTTCGGGTCACATTGACCCGATTTCAATTTTCAATGAATACAAAAAAATATAAGGATAATTTCGTTCAACCTGAAACTCAATGGCCGGGGCTTATTTATTGTGAAGGACATGTGGAATTGTTTTTATTTTTTTACACTTGTGAAAAAATGCCCACCCGCATTTATGTCCTTCATAAGAGGTTCGGGTCAATCTGACCCGGATACAATACACACACACACACACACACACACACACACACACACACACACACACACACACACACACACACACACACACACACACACACACACACACACACACACAACACACACACACACACACACACACACACACACACACACACACACACTTGTATGCATAGATAAGCTGTTTGAACCTGTTTTACCTTGATCTTTACCCTTTGTAGTGTGTACTTAAAAACTATCCTAGAACATTATAAACATTTTCTCGCACTGTCCCTCTCGCACCTGCACGCCGGAGGAGGGACTAAACAGAGACATAACCTCAGTGTAGTAACAGTGTAGTGCAGAACTACAATTATCTACCAACAAAATGGCCAAAAGATGTTCTGCTCAGAGCCTTGGAGCTAATAATGGATGAGAGTGAGTGGAATGCATTAGAAGAACACAGTGAAGTGGAACAGGAAGACATTTCTGAAGATGAGGATAATGTGGAGGTAAACTCAGAATTTGACAGCAAATTGGAAGATGAACTTGACTCAGAGCCAGCTGCTGGAAGACCCCCACAGCCAGCCACTGAAGGACCCCCGCAGCCACATTACAAATAATAAGCCTTGATGAAATTTTTTTTCAAAAAATGTGTATTTTTTTTTAACATAAATTACATTTTTATCACAAAAAACGATGGACACTTCCATTGTTAAATTTGATCTAGAAAAGAGTATTTTCAAAAACTAATCATATATTTAATTTATATTGTTGGGGAATGAGTTAAATACACTATATATAAGGAATTGTGCATGTTGAATTTAGTTCTGTATTTTTTTTTTAAACCCTGAAATATGTCCCAGGTCAATTTGACCCAAACATTACCAAAGGGTGCGAAATGTGAACATAACACATGTATTGTCCACGAAGGTTATTAAAAAGCAAAAATATGACGGCCCGTCCACACAGCGGCGTGCGTTGAAGCTTCCAACGCTTCTGCGCATTCACTTTGAATGGGGTGACGTCACTTTTAGCCGAACTGCATTTTGGGAAGCGATGCGGAGCGTTGCTCACTTCAAAAGTTGAGCAATGTTCAACTTTTGACGCCTCGGCAGAAGCGTCAGCCAATCGAATCATATGCCAGTACAAGCTCTAGCCAATCAAACCGCTGCTTGTGTGTCAGGGGCGGGAAATTCATGTGATTGGTTGTTGGTCGAGTGTCAGACACGCCCGCCGGCAAGCGTCATCGCACGCCGCTGTGTGGACGGGCTGTTAAGTTAAACCTAATACTTCTTTTTTATTTAGACTTAATAATATTGCTCTCAACTAACCTAATACATTTTTGTACATTTTTTGACATAATACATTCAATTAAAGTCAATGGTTCAGTTTTTTCAGTCTTTGGTCAAATTCCTTGAAAAGATTCCCCTAAACTGAACATTTCAGGAGCAGCCAACGTGAGATGTAAGACTGCAGGTGACACCCCGCCCTGGAAGCTGACGCATTGCCACTGTAGGTGCCATGTAGGAATGATTTAGCCTGTGTATCTCCAGTACCTGTCATATGATTCATGTTCAGACTGGATGCTTTTCTTACGAGGAATAATGCCTTCAGGATTCTGTCCAGAATCATCCTCTGTTGCCCCCGACAACGTTACATCATCTTCTCTTGTCTAACATCTCCTTGACTGTCACATCCATCCTGACCGCCTCTCATGTTCATTATCTTTGCTTTATCGCTCCACTTTATGTCACACTGTTCCCTCTTTATGTTCAGGTCTGGTATGTTGTGTGAAGCTCTCATGTCATGGCAATAAGAGGTGTGCTTTTAATGTTGTGTTATTGTTTTCAGGTCGTCTCAGGGGCCTGGTAGTGGGTGGGGGCTAACTAACCATCACCCCAGTCAGGGGGCTTCTTTTTGCATGCAATATTTGTATTTTGAAGTCGGTCCCACATTGACATATTTGGTAACCTTAGAAAAAACTTTCCAAAGCATGATGGCTACAATACAGGAGCTCACAGCACATCATCAGGACAAAGGAAAGAAAGTGTGTGCCTTAAAAATAAACGACAGTCCACACATGTTTGCAACCGCATATACTAATAATCCTTGAAATTCTTCCACTGTATGAGAATGTATTCCCATACAACAGGTAAACAGCCATACTCAGGACTCCTTGAAGGAATAAATGAGGCACAGGTACGATACCCTCCTTCCAGCGTTTGAACTCAGTGAGCCACAATACACATTGTGAATTTCCTTTGAAATTCTGGATTTATTTGGGTTCTAACTGTCCAGCTCCAGAGCTGGCTGCCCACATAACTGTCAGGAAATGAAAGATGAATTGTGCCCACTGACTGGAGGCAGCAATCGGGAACAAACAGCATTCAGTGCTCTAGAGCCGCCTGTAATTACCTGCCACATTTCTTAATCCTGTGCCTATATTTGATTGTGAGGCGCAGATATCAGCCACGTTCAGTATTAAACTTAGTCTAGCGCCTAAAGCTCTTTTTATTATTTAGTATTTAGTGCAATTATTTGAAGATTTTAGTTTCATTTGGACAAAAAAGTAAGAACTCCCTTCACATCTGTGAACTTAGGTCAGTGTAAGGGAAATATGATCATTTGAAAACGTTTATCACAATTGTATGAGCTTTCTAGGAACAGTTTGGGGAAGACTTGTCCCTGTGTACGGTGCTGTACAGGTGCCTACAGCTGTGAGAAGAACTGCACCGCAGCTTTGCCAAGCCTTCCATGAAGAGGGGGGGGGCGCTTACTGCATCGCATACAGATGTAGCACCTCATTTTACCTCATTCTACCATAGTGGGGGGTTGGCCCTCGCTGAAAGGAAAACCCCCTGCATGACTTGATACGCACCCTTGATAAATACATTTAATTATACTGAAACCAGCTGCAATGGATCATGGATCCACCAGGGGGAGCAGTGATTACAAAGCTGCCACACTGGAACTCATGTGAAATAAACAGCTGATAGATCTACAGGTATCTGATATAGCAGCCCTTTATTAAGATCCATATGTCACAGATAGGATCATATTCTGTGCTAAATAAGAGACATGTAATCATTTACAAAACCTCACCATGTTTTTATTTAACAAAATAATGTTGTTTAATCCACGTTGGCGTACTACAACTACAAAACCATCGGTTTGTTTTTTCATCAGGAAATGCAGCCCGGCTCAAACAAACGATTTTTAATCATCGTCCTCACGATCATTTAATGTATCATATATTCGCTGAATTGACATGAAAGAACTAATAAATGTGGTTTAATCCATGTGAGTTTACAACTACAAAAATAATCGGTTTATTTTGATATCACATCCGACGGGAGGAAATGCAGCCTGGCTCTCACTACCGATTTTTAATCTTCACGATTATTTATGTTTATGTTCGCCGAATTGACATGAAAGCACTGACAAATATGAATATACTGTCGTCAACTTCATTAAAACGTTATTAACGTGCCTAAACTAATTCACTAAAAAGAGGTTTATTTTGAATGGAGCCTTGTCATCTCACCATGGGCAAACGGGCTATAATATTATACTATTGTTAATAGTTTACTGTATTATTAGTGTTTAATATTACTGCTATAACAATCATACATTGAGTTCATTGTTGTGCAATGTTAAAATCAGTTTTTTTTAAATAGTCTGAATGAAACGGCAGCTCTCAGGTGATCAGCTGATTGTGACTCTCTTTGTTTACACACCTAATGGCCCATCAGCCACAGCTCTCCCCCCCCTGATCTCTCTTTTACTCTCTGTTTTACTGAATGAGCATACTGTACTGTGATCTGCATGTACTTATCAAACATTTAATTAAAGTTTAAGAAAATAGTGAGGGGGTCCAAAATCAGCCAAAGTGCTTTGTTTTGAACGTTCATCAGTATTATAATCAAAAGGAGAAATATGAACGTTAGTTTTTACTGAAATTATCAAATAAAGTCAACATTTCACAGTGTTTACTGAGCTGTGTGGGGTTTGTTCATCTTTTAAAAGATGTAGGCTATACACAGTGATAGATGTTAAGGACTAACGTTTATAATAAATAGCCTATTGGGATCATTTAATTTAATAATGGACCAAGAGTCTCTTCAATATAAGCTGATGATTTGTATTAATGTGGACCGGAGGAAGAGGGTGACGACTGAGCATAAGTTTCACTTTCCTTTTTATTTAAATTCCAACTTTGGTCATGAAGAATATGTTTCTCTGTTGTCCACATTCATAAAGCATAAAACAACAGCATCAGAGCACGGTGCAGAGTCTCTAGATGAGTTTAACGCTGGGTTTACAGTAGTTGTTGTCAGGGGTGCCGCCAGGGATTTTGGACCCCTTGAAAAGATATCACATTGGTTACTTAAACATTTTTTTCTTAATGTTCTAACATTATTTTGGCCCCTGTCAGTCACAGACTGAATCGTCCTAACTTTTCACCCCCTTATGGCGCCCCTGGTTGTTGTTCTTATTATATCCTACATCAATGTAGTCTGCTGTATAGAAAACTGTAGTTTCCCCACAGCAGCAGACACACATTCATGACGTCCGCTGGCGCATCATAAATACGTCGATAGTGTAAATACAATCGGATTTTCTAAAGTCCTTTTGAATTCTCCTATCCACTATTCCTTAACCCTGAAAGGGTCTGTGGGCAATCGGTGTGACAAAGCTCTCCCATCCCCCCTCAGTTAACAAGAGGTAGTAAGACTCTTTGTTTCAATAATGGGCGAGCGATTGGAATGTGACACCTCTCCCCCCTCTTCTCCATTGCCGTGTTACGGGGTCCAAACGCAGAGGTGGAAGAAGTATTCCGATTATTTACCTAGGTAAAAATACGTGTTAGAAGTAAATGTCCTGCATTCAAAATTGTCAATTGCCCAAGTGAAAAATATTATCAGCTGAAAGTAAAATGAATCATTATGACATTAGTATTACATACATATAAGTATTTTTACAACTTATATTTAGAAATACTCTGTTGTACTTATTGATGCATAAATGTGTTCATCCATTCAATGTGGCATCAGCTATAATAGGGTTAATGTATGATATTACAATACATTATAATATATGATCATTTTATTTCATAGTTTCTCATTATTATTATTTTTATCGCTGATCTTATTTTTTATTTTATTTTATTATTAATGTATTAATCTGTGCTATCCTGTTTTTCACTTTTACCCTGTTGCTGTTGAGCTACTGAATTTCCCCACGGGGATTAATAAAGGTCCATCTTATCTTATCTTAATGTATAAGTTGATTTACTTCGATCTACTGTACTGTGTAAAAACACTACAACAATATTACATTATTATAATGATTATTTAATATATAAAGAATATATATTATTGAATTACAATTAAGATAATAAGATTAGATATACTTTATTTGATCTAAAATATTGATGTTTTTTCGTTATAATAGCCTGTGAAAACCATAACAAATATGTGTTTAAATGCTCTTCAGCAAACATTACTGAAGTACTGAAAGCCCATGAAGACGTAAGTTGTCTTTGTGTATTTGTGAATGAAGCTCCATCTCATGGTTAAATGAAATGAAAATCTGGCAACACCCTCTCAGGAAATATTGGGAGGGCTTTACATCTCCAGCCACTGGGATCCGCTGGGTTTTCGGCTGGAATACGTTGGGTGGAGTCCTATCTAGAGTGCTACATCTGTAACTGCTTGTTAATTTTTTATTTAAATACTTAATAATCATATAATAGGGTCCCCTAACTATTGGACATGTAAATAGTATTTAAGATTACAGACACAGTTTCAAACCAACAAGTCCTCCAACTCATACGACCAAATGGGTCGATTGTTCAGGCCCTTATTACGACCAAATATGTTGTTTGTTCAAGCGCTTAATACGACCTATAATTACATTTTAAAGTTGTCGGCCTCTAGTGCTCCCGTTGAATGCAAACGTTACAGATGGTCGTTTATTCACAAATAACCCTCTCTGTAAAATCCTAAATTGTAGGATAGTTTGGCCATTAAAACGCTTTTTGATTAGATTTCTAGCGAGAAGTAGATTGTACTTTTCTAATCCACGTCCAGTCGATATGTAGGATCTATAGTTTGATAGATGTTACGAAGATGATTTGAGGTATGCGGCAGCTTCCATGTAAAGTTACGGGTTGAAAACAGTATTTCCGGTCTCGACGTTTTCATAATAAAACCAATGATCAAATGATTTAACAGTGATATCTGCAGTACTCTTCCACTAAAAAACATCAGTTTATCCTTGTTAATTATACGACATTTATTGGTTTAAATTGTGTACAATGCTTTTGTGTTTTTCCCATAGGTTTTTCTCTTTCGATTCTGGGAGACACCTTTCTTTTTTCAGAGGTTTTGATAGGCTAAAATCACGCCGCAATGCACGTCGGGATATGGTGTTTATGTGATATGAAATCGGAAAACATTTAAAAAAAATAAAATAATACTTTATTCCGAGTGTTCTTGCTTTTCTCTTTGAAAGTCATCACATAATGGCATTGTAATACACGGTTCGGCTGCATTAAATATTACATATCTTCCGTAGATATTTATGTATAGAGCCCTGATCAGAAGACCTTTTGACAAACTGTAAGAAATGCCGCCAAAACTGAATACGTGACGTGGACCATAAATATATCAACAATTAAACAACATCTTCCATTTCTTTTCACACAATACGTCTCCTTGCAGTATCAACACTAATTCGGCTGACTTTTATATTTGATCCAATTAGTAGATAGTCTGTATTTACACCATAACAGTGCACAGCTGATAGAAAGGGACTTTTTTGTAGTTTTTAAAGATATTACTGATTTTCTGAACTACCTTTCCAACTCCTCATGCAGTTGACTGTTACAACCTGTCGTACAATGGACAGCTTCCCCCCCCCCCCCCCATCTATGTATATACTCGCATTTTAGACTCTGTTACTAACTGTATATCTGTAGACTTGGTTGGTCTTAAATGTCCGGTTAGGATGTATTAGAACGAAATCTAAAATGAAAATTGTAAATAAGAAATCTGTATGTAAAAAAACCACCTGTATGTAAATTGTAAATAACCCATCTGTTTGTCAAATATGTCTTACATGTCTTAAATGATATGATGAATTGGAAATGGGGGACCCTGATGTAAACAAGACGAAAGTCTTTCTCTGGTCTGCATCCCCTTAACAATTGTATGTTTTGAGCTGTACTGTACTGTACCCAATATACAAGCTGTTAATAAACTTTTCAATCAATCAATCAATCAGGTCTATACAAGTTCATGGTTCAGTGCATAAGCTTGACATCGAGAGACTGAAACTGTATTTTCCTTTACCGTTCTGTTTTCATTTCACAATAAAGTGAATAGTCATATTATGTTTGATATTATCAGAGTTGGGTGTAACGCGTTACAAAGTAATAATATTACTTTTGTCGGTAACGGAGTAATGTAACGCGTTACTTTTATAATTCAGTAATCACACTACAGTTACTAACATTGCCCCGACACGCGTTACTTCTATAAAAATAATCACACTCACTGACAGACAAGAGGGGTTTCCGCCGCAGGTGTATATACATGTAGGCCTATGTAATCTGCGCGCTATGCGAGACCACATCTCCACGTGCAGTGCTGCATAAACATGGCTGAGTCTTTTCATCTGTAAACTCCCTCAACGGGGCGCTCGCTCTCTTTTGTTGATTGCCCTCTCACGGGTGAACAGTTCAATGTCCCGCTTCATTGCAGGAATTCTGCCATGTCTCTACCACTTTAGTTTGACCATCTCTGTTACTAAGTTATGGAATACTAAATAAATAAGTAATTAGATTCCTTACCGTTACTGCGCTCATAAAGAATGATAAGAATAATGCGTCTTGAACTGGTTTCATTAATTAGTGTCTTGACGTTTCACAGACTGTTAGCTTGTTGTGGCTGGTAGCCTATTTTAGAGCATATAAAAAGAAAGACTTGTGTTATGTCTTCCTTAATGCAATAGTAATTGAGGGTGCAAGTGGAGCCTCGCAGAGGCAAAACTGTGGCGCACTTACACTGTAGGTGCGCCGCAGTCTGCGTGATCTGCCTGTAGGGAGGGGTGGGCCGGCCCTGCGAGTAAAGTAACGAAGTAGTGTAATATATAACTTTTTTTTAAAGTAATATGTAATATATTACTTTTTTTTAGTAACGACCCCATCTCTGGATATTATTATGTTTTATTAGCTAGAACACTTGTCTAAACCGCACCTCCTAGTGGTTAAAGCACGTTATTGAATTTAGTTGTTGAATAAGTTATATTTGATGAAAACATTTAAATATTAAGAGTAGCCTACATACAAAATAGTGGTCAATGATAGAAATATAGAATAGAAAATATCAAGAAGATACTTTAGTGATCTCTACAATAAAACAGTTTAGTGCAGGACGTCGAAAGATATTAACAGGAGGATGTGCAAAACAGACAAACTGATAAGGCTGAATTTTACTCAGCTAAAGTCTGATTTAATGGTTGTTTATATTTCACATCATTAATCAGAATCTGCAAAGTAACAAAAATAAATGTAGTAGTGTAAAAATACCAGGTTAACCTCTGAAGTGGAGTAGAACAAAGTAGTACATGCTGCTGTAACAAAAACATTTCCCAACTTGGGATCAATAAAGTATTTTATCTTAAGATGATCGATGGCTACTGCCATATTTGCTAAATGTGCATCTGAACCTTGACAAGTGCATGTTTCAGGCTCATCAATTAACAACAGGAGGGGTCACAGACATAAGACCAGCTGTTAAATAAAGCTCTTCTGACCTTAGCTGTCATGTGGGAATATATATTAATGCTGCCCATTATGGGCACAAGCAATTTCACCCATGTATTAATTATATGTTTTAAATTTGATAACACCACTGTGTTTCGTATCCCCTAAACCTCCAGGGATGTATACAGTTTAATACTGGCAACTTCTAATTGTGGGAAATACGAAAACGTCTTTTAAAACTACAATTCCCAGTGGAGACGTGCCATAGAACATGTTGCGAAATACACAATAGCCAGCATGTGTAATTCTGGGGGGGGAGGGCTGGGCTGGACCCGTCCAAGTCCAGTTTTAGATAGTCTGGCGTGGTTCCATTCCATTTCAAAGAGCTGTTTGACACTCGGCGTAACCTTGTCGCACTGCCACTCCAACATCCAATCACAGAGCTTGAGGGCTAATCACGGGGTTTGTAAAGCAAGGCGGATGTTGTAGTCCCAAACTATAGCTGGGGATTCTGGGTATAGTGTCTTCGGAAACACTGTAGTGTCTAAACTCCGAAAAAACAATTTGTTTCTCCGAATCGAAGGTTAAAAACACAAAAGCATTGTACACAATTTAAACCAATCAATATTGTGTAATTAACAAGGATAAACTGATGTTTTTTAGTGGATGAGTAATGCAGATATCACTGTGTAATCATTTGACAGTGTGGGGAATATATCCCGTTTTATTATGAAAACTATGAGACCGGAAATACTGTTTTCACCCACGCTAACTTTACATGGAAGCTGCCCCATATACAGTACACGTTCTCCTGGCGAGACCTCAAATCATCTTCGTATATCTACATATCCACTGGACGTAGATTATAAAAGTACAATATACACTTCTCGCTAGAAATCTAATAAAAAAGCATTGTAATGGCCAAACTCTTCCACAATTTAGGATTTTCCAGAGAGGGTTATTTGTGAATAAACGACCCTCCGGAGCGTTTGCAATCGACAGGAGCATGTTGTTTCGTACACGACCACTAGAGGTGCTACACTTTAAAACGTGACTCTGGGTCGTATTTAGCTGCTGAACAATCAACCTATATGGTTGATTTTTGTAGGACAGGCTGTTTCAAACACATGGTTAATGTACATTGAAATGAAACAATAGGAAAACACATTTATTTGGTCTGGTTCGGGAAAAGGACTCCTCTGGGGGAAAATCTTGTGTTTGTTTGAGCCACCAATCCATAACGTCCTTAGAAACATATTTGTGAAACGTCAACAACAAATGTAACTAAGGGGAGAATATGTAACCCTCAATAGGCAATTGGAAATGCAGTTTGCTCTAAGGGACCAGATTTTTTTGGAGACTGGTGCATTTCATTTGTCAAGCAGTGGCTCATATTCTGTTTCCGATTAGAAATCCTGCTTTGGACCCTTAGAGCTGGAAACAAGAAAATAACATTAATGTGTAGCCATCAGATACTACACATTGAGGGGCGATCCCACCACAGTACTTCATGTATGGCATGTACAATCATCGATGATGACATTTCGGCCTAACTGAGCGACCTTCCACTGGCAGAGGAGGATTCACACGGGACATGGATGCAGAGTCTGAGGGCAAAGTGGGAACTCAGGGCACAATGTAATATGCATAGCACACACTGAATCATTTAGCGGAGGTTGCACAATGCTTGAATGCTGTTTCTGCTCTCCCTGAGGTTCCACCAAATGTCACAGCTGGTCAAGCTCAAAGCCAACTTGTTAAAGATAGAACACAAGAGGCTGACTGGGAGCATGGCATTGCTGAAGAGTGAGGGTTCAGTGCCAGCCCCTGCTAGTGCTAAAGCTATTAAAATGGCAGCTGTTGTTAAAAAGTCTGGCACTGCTTAGACACTCAGTTTTTCCAGCCTGTCCTCCTACAAAAAACGCACCAAATAGGTCGAGCTTATTATGACCCATAGTCACGTTTTAAAGTGTAGCACCTCTAGTGGTCGTGTAAGAAACAATATGCTCCCGTTGATTGCAAACGCTCCGGAGGGTCGTTTATTCACAAATAACCCTCTCTGGAAAATCCTAAATTGTAGGATAGTTTGGCCATTATTTGGCCACGCTTTTTGATTCGATTTCTAGCGAGAAGTGTATATTGTACATTTAAAATCTACGTCCAGTGGATGTGTAGGATCTATAGTTTGATAGATATTACGAAGATGATTTGAGGTCTCGCCAGGAGAACGTGTACTACGTCTTTACCAAGCATCTTTACGCAGTGTCTTTACGCAGCGTCTTTACGCGGCGTCTTTACGTTGGCGTCAACCCTCAAGGGCTGAAAACAGTATTTCCGGTCTCATAGTTTTCATAATAAAACCGGAGGTATTCCCCTCACTGTCAAATGATTACACAGTGATATCTGCTTTACTCATCCACTAAAAAACATCAGTTTATCCTTGTTAATTACACAATATTGATTGGTTTAAATTGTGTACAATGCTTTTGTGTTTTTAACCTTCGATTCAGAGAAACCATTTTTTTCGGAGTTTAGACACAACAGAGTTTCCGAAGACACTACACTACCGAAAATACTCAGCGATCGTTTGGGACTACAACATCCGCTTTGCTTTACAAACCCCGTGATTAGTCCTCAAGCCCTGTGATTGGATGTTGGAGTGGCAGTGCGCCAGGTTACGCTGAGCATCAAACAGCTCTTTGAAATGGAATGGAACCACGGCAGACTTTCCAAAACTGGAATTGGACGGGTCCAATTTAACAGCTGGTCTTAAGTCTGTGACCCCTCCTGTTGTTCATTGATAAGCCTGAAACATGCACTTGTCAAGGTGCAGAGGCACATTTTGCAAATATGGCAGTAGCCATCGATCATCTTAAGATAAGGTAAGATATACTTTATTGATCCCAAGTTGGGAAATGTTTTTGTTACAGCAGCATGTACTACAATTCAGAGGTTAACCTGGTATTTTTACTCCACTACATGTATTTGAGTTACTTTTCAGATTCTGATTAATGATGTGAAATATAAACAACCCTTAAATCAGACTTTAGTTACACCTGAGTCAAATTCAGGTAAGGTGATTGACAAGTGCCAAAATAAACTGCAATATATTAGACGTTAAGTACTTTGTCAGACTTCATATTTATCTGTGGATAACCCCAACGTTTTTTTCTTATTCAAAAGAAGACCTTAACTTAAAGTATTCTTTAATGTTTAAATAAAGCC
Organism: Harpagifer antarcticus; assembly: GCA_902827135.1. Taxonomy (NCBI): domain Eukaryota; kingdom Metazoa; phylum Chordata; class Actinopteri; order Perciformes; family Harpagiferidae; genus Harpagifer; species Harpagifer antarcticus. The sequence continues at coordinate 1,902,343 of CADEHL010000172.1, read as the reverse complement.
TTATTAGTTTGTCTGTTTTGCACATCCTCCTGTTAATATCTGTGGACGTCCTGCACTAGCTGTTTTATTGTAGAGATCACTACAGTATCTTCTTGATATTTTCTATTCTATATTTCTATCATTGACCTTCTACTTTCCCCCAATTTTGTATGTAGGCTACTCTTAATATTTAAATGTTTTCATCAAATATAACATATTCAACAACAAAATTCAATAATGTGCTTTAACCCTCCTATTGTCTTCATTTCCCCCCCCCCCCCTTACTTTGGTGTTCACGGTCAAATTTGACCGGTCCTGTTTTAACTGCTATTACATTAACACAAAAACCATCATCACCACATTTCATTGAACACCCTTTCAAACTGTACATATTGTATCAGACTACTGGTACACATGAAGAACTGCAGTCAATATACAAAGAATAGACACTGAACATGTATTGGTGTGCCAGGTGTGATCCATGTGGGGGGAGGGGCGCATAAGAGCGGGACATGTGTCAAATTGTTCTGTGTGTGTGTGTGTGTGTGTGTGTGTGTGTGTGTGTGTGTGTGTGTGTGTGTGTGTGTGTGTTTGTGAGTGCCAAGTGTGATTGCCATGGGGGGATTGGGCACATAAGGGGGGACACATCTAGAGTGTGTGTGTGTGTGTGTGTGTGTGTGTGTGTGTGTGTGTGTGTGTGTGTGTGTGTGTGTGTGTGTGTGTGTGTGTGTGTGTGTGTGTGTGTGTGTGTGTTATCTGATCCGGATGGTTACTAATTCCTTTAATTTAAGGTGGTCATTTTTGACCGGGAACACCATGGGTGTTACAAAGTTGACTAAATCATCCAAAATTCAATGAAAGTGTGATCAGCAATTTCATATGTTCAAATATCTACTGTGAAGGATATCATAAAGCCTTAACGGTGGGGTAGGTAAGTTTGAGAAACCGGCTCGAGATACACTTTTTGTTATATTCCATGGAATGCTCTTAACATCACGATAGCAATGAATATCTGAAGTGCTTTGACAAAAAATCCATAAAATAATGTCATCTGTGGAAGCTGTAGCGCTGTAAGAAGCACGACCAATCATCTGAGCCGGCCCGGCTAAAATAACTGGATGGCCTACCTGCCTGTCAGCCTTCCATCTGTGCACAAACTTATCTCGTGCCCTCATTGGTCATGTGCGCGTTCGTGTGTGTTGGAGGAGGGGCTCTGTAAAGAAGTGGCAGATTTGTTCCGGCTGTGTATTTTCAAATTCTAGCGCACTCGAGCTGGTTTCTCCAAAATTAACTACCCCACCTTTAATGCAATTGAATGTAAAAATAATTGTTTTTTCATGATTGATGAAAGTAGTAAATCGGTTAGATTTGACCCGAAGACAACAGGAGGGCTAACCAGTAGGTGGTGCGGGTTAAAAAACCAGTGGTCTAGTTAATAAAACATAATAATGTCAAACATAATATTACTATTAACTTTATTGTGAAATTGAAACAGAACGGTAAAGGAAAATATAGTTTCAGTCTCTCAATTTGAAGCTTATGGATTGTACCATGAACCTGTATAGACCTGTAACAGTCAACTGCATGAGAAGTTGGAAAGGTAGTTTCTGAAGATGTTGCAAATAACACACAGCATACAATGCCATAATAACTTTGTATTATTAGTGTAGGACACTTGTGTATAACATCTGAAGATGTGTAGTTTTATTCATGTTTTCACATAATTGTACAGGATATTACTATAATATTTCACATATTGTAGTTCTATAAAACAAAAATATGTGAAATATTATAGCTGATAATATATATATATAATGTATCATATCAGATATGAATGTGTATGTATTATCTGATTTGAAAAACATCACAGACAGAAAGGTATATCCGTCAGTAAGCTATTGAAATTGTGAATCCATAGATGTGTCTCCCATCACCCAAAACCCCTGACTATTCTCTCAACTCAGTATTTACATTCTTATATTCAAAGAAAATCAGTAATATCTTTAAAAACTACAAGTCCTTTTATATCAGCTGTGCACTGTTATGGTGTAAATACAGCCTATCTACCAATTGGATCAAATATAAAAGTCAGCCGAATTAGTGTTGATACTGCAAGGAGATGTATTGTGTAAAAATAAATGGAAGATGTTGTTTAATTGCTGATATATTTATGATCCACGTCACGTATTCCGTTTCGGCCGCATTTCTTCTTCCAGATTCTCCAGAGGTCTTCTCATCAGGGCTCTATAAATAAAGAACTGCGGCAGATATGTAATATTTAATGCAGCCAAACCGTGTATTACAATGCCGTTATGTGATGACCTCCAAAGAGAAAGCAAGCACACTTGGAATAAAGTATTATTATTTAAAAAAAAAAATGTTTTCTGATTTCATATCGCATAAACACCATATCCCAACGTGCATTGCAGCTAAAACATCTAATCACTGAGCTTCAAGTTCGATGTTTTAGCCTATCAAAACCTCTGAAAAAATAAATGTGTCTCTCAGAATCGAAAGGGAAAAACCTATGGGAAAAACACAAAAGCAGTGAACACAATTTAAAACAATGAATGTCGTGTAATTAACAAGGATAAACTGATGTTTTTTAGTGGATAAGTACGGCAGATATAGCTTTAAAATTATTTGACAGTGAGGGGAATACGGTTTTATTATGAAAACTTCGAGACCGGAAATACTGTTTTCACCCGTGAGGGTTGACGCTAATTTTACATGGACGCTGCCGTTACACGTTCTCCTGGCGAGACCTCAAATCATCTTCGTAATATCTATCAAACTATAGATCGAATAGCATCAATCTGGTGCACTTTGAGCACAACATGAATGTATGGATACAGCTCTCAACACTCAGATGAAAGGGAGCTGTATACTTTTCAATGATCCAAACATCTTTAGAATATGATCACAACCAATAACACATCATTTAAACTGGTTTATTCTTATTTTATGTTACCTAGTTCGCATTCTTTCTTAATATGTATGCATATTTTACTAATCACTCCCTTTTTAAAATGCTTTTAGTTTTTTTTATTGTTCTATGGTACACACTGGAATGATTTCTTACTTTATCTTAAATAGATAAAGGTTCTCTCTCTCTCTCTCTCTCTCTCTCTCTCTCTCTCTCTCTCTCTCTCTCTCTCTCTCTCTCTCTCTCTCTCTCTCTCTCTCTCTCTCTCTCTCTCTCTCTCTCTCTCTCTCTCTCTCTCTCTCTCGGGGAGGTGCCACATTGCTTTTCTTCCGGACTGCAACGCTAGTCCCGCAAATCAAGCAAGAACGTGATTGGTCGATATTCAGTGTGGGGGTGAGGGGAGGAGGGGTGTTAGACAAGCGGCAAACTCTGGGGAAGAGCCGGGCCGCCAATACGGAAGTGCCACACACTGCAGTTCATCTAGTGGCCAGTAGGAGCAGGCTGCAGAAGGTAGCAATTTCCATAGACCCCCATGTTAAAATGCCCAACTTTAAAGCACAAATAAACATGTTTACATCGTGGTTCAAAAAACCATATTCTCTGTATAGTTAGATTCCCCCTTCATGACTACTGTGTGGGGGGTACATTTTTTCTCAACTCATCTGTTTAATTAATATTAAGCCTTAAAGCTTTTGCATAAATTAGTGGTCACTTTGACGGACACGTACATGCCTCACTGTCAGCTAACAGCAACTTGTCCACTCTGCTAGGCTACAACCATAGAGGCTACAACGTTAGTTAGTCATAGTACTGTACTTGACCCTTTAGCCGTGTTCGTGGTGATTGTGCCTTTTAGGGAATATTGTTACAAATACCTGACAATTAAAATGTTGTGCTGTGCGCTTGAATGTACTAACAGAACTTCCAAGAAGTCTAAAATTATAATATTATACATGTTAACCCCGTTCGCAGGTGTTTGTGTGGTAGCTTAGCTTGGTACTTATTAGCCAGCTAAGGACGTAAACCTTTATATATACATATACATTTTAGTTTATGATTCAGCCTTGGGTAAGACTTTTATAGTCTATGGCTATGACGCCCATGATGCTAAATGGGAGCAAATGTTAATAGGGGACCCAATTATCCCAGTGGTGGCCGCCGGAGCTAACGGAGCCGCAGGGGGCTAGCTCCAGCCGGCGTCCCGGAGCTAGCCCACTGCGGCTCCGTTAGGTCCGGGCGGTGGAGTCCGTCTTTTCTCAACGTGTGAATGACAAGCATTAAGAATAACAAAATATAGCTAATTCTCTTGCAGATTGTCTCATTTGATTATGAATGTAACGTTTATATAGGGGAACTACACTGTTAGCAGTAACTTGGTATGCATGTATTTCATGTTAGCTTAGCTTCTTAGCCTGAGCTAGCTCTGTTTACTTCCAGTTCAGAGGCAGAAGGTCCCGCCTCGGCTCCGCCTCTTTGCCCTTATTTGGAGCAGGCGGGATTAGACTCTGACGTCACAGTCGAGCCGTTAGTGTGCGACTCCGCCTACTAAGGGCTTCACGGCAACTCTGCAGAATCCTATGGGTGACGTCACGGACACTACGTCCATTTATATATACTGTCTATGGTGTTAGATAGATATAGAGTTGAAGTAAGTAGATAGAGTTCGCTATGATTTAGGTTTTGTTTATGCATAGGGTAGATTTTTTTAGTTACATTTCCTTTTTTGTTTTGTGTATTTTATACATTTTGGATTTGCTTGGTGAGCTATTTTTAGAACATGCCCCGCGGGCGACTCACGTTGACCCTTCGGGCGACTGAGTGCCCGCGGGCACCGTGTTGGCTACCCCTGCTATAGATCCTACACATCCACTGGACGTGGATTCTAAAGTAAGAAAGTACAATATACACTTCTCGCTAGAAATCTAATCAAAAAGCATTTTAATGGCCAAACTATCCTACAATTTAGGATTTTCCAGAGACGGTTATTTGTGAATATACGACCCTCCGTAGCGTTTGCATTCAACAGGAGCACTAGAGGTCGAAAACTTTAAAACGTGATTATAGGTCATAATAAGTGTTTGAACAATCGACCTATTTGGTCGTAATAAGGGCTTGAACAATGAACCTATTTGTTCAAATGAGTTGGAGGACTTGTTGAGTTTTTCTTGTACAGTAAATGAACAAAAAGCAGGATCAGAAACACTTTTGTCAGCACTTGCTGTAGTACTAAAGATATTTACAGCCATGTTTCCGTATAATAGAACAACTAGATATAAAACCATTGCTATAATAATAATAATGCATTATTGTCAGATCAAGTATGAAATAGTTTTTGCGTCATGGCAGCTCCATTTGCAACATCAAACAAGGACAAATATTAAGACATGATAGTATTGTAGTGCTGTAGAACAGACACAATCACAGATGTACAAAACAAAAGAAGAATGTTCCTACTCCCCCCGAAAGACTGAAGGCGGCGGAGAAACATTATTATTTGTTTTTCCTTGTGCAGAGATATTCAATGTTTTCTTTCCAGGATAGCAGATTAAGTACGTATGTAGTGTAACTATAACTTGAAACCTTCGCCAAGGAGGTTATGTTTTATTTTTTTGGTGGTTTGAGTTATTTTCAGCAAGATTATGTCAAAAACTACTGGCCACATATTCATAACATTTGGCCAAGGAAGAACACTTTAATTTTGATTGGTTCTGAATCACGGGCGGATAGATAATTCTTCGCTCATGGAAATATCCTTGGCAGATATCTGCTCTCTCTCCAGGTGTTCTTCTAGTTCAGTTATAATTCACTTACACAAACATCATAAAATCCATCATAACAACAGTCACCAAAGCCTTAGATTAATTGAGATGCCCCTGGGGGGAAAGACTCAAAGGCAGATTAATGCCACACATGCTCATTGAGGGCTGCATGACAACAACATTATAAATACAACAAGCACTCACGCAATAGCTGCTAATAAGTGCCGATGAGTGGCAAACACGCTCACTTTGAAGGGGGGGTGGTGAGCGCACCCGAAAGGAGCCCCAGTCAACCGTGGCTCTGAATATTTCAACACACTGATGTGGCTGTGGGGAGCCACACTCCAAATCATTTCTGACCGAATCAGGCAACAGACACATTTCCTATTCTACCAAAATAATCCACAGAGCCGATGGAGGGACCTTCATCAATTTCTTCTTCATACGTTATAGATCAAGGAATAAAGTGAATACATTTTGAACAATGTTTGTAGTTGTGAATCTTTTGTCTTTCCTGATGTGTACCCAGCTAGCGGGGAACGTTCTCACAACTTTGGCTAACATTACCTACAGGTTCTAATAATGTTTTAAAGAAACTTTTTAATCTGATGTTCAAAGAAACTTTTTACGATGTTTATTTTTTCAAATAATGTTCCTATCAGGTTTAAGGTTAACTAAGACATAACGTTTTAACTGCAACATTCAGAGGATGTTTTGAGGATGTTATTGAGGCCTGAGATGACAGAACGTTTTTTTATAAAATGTTCCTTTAATGTGATACGTTAACAAAGGTGGAACGTTTTGCCTGCAACATTCTAAGGATGTGTTTTGGACGTTGTTGGGGTAACACATTAAATATGTTCTTTATAAAACGTTCCCTCAATGTTATATGATAACAAAAGAAGAACATTCTCCAAGAAACATTCTGAAAATGTTTTCAGGATGTTATTCTTTTTTTATAAAACGTTCCTGTTATGGCAAATATTAACACGGTCATGGTCAACGTCAGATTTATTTCTAGAGCGCTTTAAAAAACAAACTTGTTGCATCTGTTTGAAAAGGATGTTTTACAAAATCTGATGTCACCATAATTTCCTTTTGAAAAAAACAAACAAGCACGTAATTCATGATAAGCTGTAAACAGATTGTAATGGCAATGTTTACACCAACAACACCAATAAAATGGCTCCTACACAGATATTGCATGTTTGCGGTGGCATGTGTGAGTTCCCAGCTAGACATTTTTGGTTCTCAAAAAATTCTGAGAATGTTTCTATTCATTGTTCTAGGAATGTTTTCAGCTGGACGTTTTATGTTGGTTCCCAGAATGTTCTTCTGAAAGGTAGGATAACGTTCTTTAAAAAAATTCTTGAAATGTGTGGTGGTAACCTTCTTAAGATGTTTTTGATAACCTTCTTAAGATCTATTTGGTAACCTTCTTAAGATGTTTTTGATAACCTTCTTAAGATCTATTTGATAACCTTCTTAAGATGTTTTTGATAACATTGTTAGAACATTATGCCCTACTGTTCTTAAAACGTTTTCAGCGGGACCTTTTAGTTTGGTTACTAGAATGTTCTTTTGAAAGGTAGGATAACGTTCTTTGATTCTTCCTCCCTCACAGCATTCAAAACATCACTCAAAACCCACCTGTTCAACATTGCATTCAACCACTGACCACCCCCCTCCCCCCCTATTTTCTGTTTTGTTTATCTCTTTTTGTATTTCTTTGTTATCTATTTTTTTTGTTTTCTCTTGTCTTTTTTTTCTCAATTCTCTGTCAAAGCGTCTTTGAGTTTCATGAAAAGCGCTATAAAAGTCCCTTGTATTATTATTATTTAAAAAAATGTTTGGTGATAACCTTCTTAAGATGTTTTTGATAACCTTCTTAAAATGTTTTTGATAACCTTCTTAATATCTTTTTGATAACATTGTTAGAAACAAAAACAAATGTTAAATGTTTTCTGATTTCATATCACATAAACACCATATCCCAACGTGCATTGCGGCTAAAACATCTAATCACCGAGCTTCAAGTTCGATGTTTTAGCCTATCAAAACCTCTGAAAAAATAAATGTGTCTCTCAGAATCGAAAGGGAAAAACCTATGGGAAAAACACAAAAGCAGTCAACACAATTTAAAACAATGAATGTCGTGTAATTAACAAGGATAAACTGATGTTTTTTAGTGGATGAGTACTGCAGATATAGCTTTAAAATTATTTGACAGTGAGGGGAATACGGTTTTAGTATGAAAACTTCGAGACCGGAAATACTGTTTTCACCCTGTGAGTGTTGACGCTAACTTTACACATCCACAGGACGTGGACTCTGAAAGTACAATATACACTTCTCGCTAGAAATCTAATCAAAAAGCATTTTAATGGCCAAACTATCCTAGAATTTAGGATTTTCCAGAGAGGGTTATTTGTTAATATACGACCCTCCGTAGCATTTGCAGTCAACGGGAGCACTAGAGGTCGAAAACTTTAAAACGTGATTATAGGTCGTAATAAGCGCTTGAACAATCGACCTATTTGTTCGTAATAAGGGCTTTGAACAATGGACCTATTTGGTCGTATGAGTTGGAGGACTTGTTGGGATATGTGATGACCTATGAGTTGGGTGGGGGGGCAGGAACGTGCAAAGGGGATAATTATGTCGTTTAGCTTAGTCAATTCATTTCATTTCAAACCTTTATTTATACAGATAAATCCCATTGAGATCATTGATCTCTTTTTCAAGGGAGACCTGCTCAAGTAGTTCCACATGAAACAAAAGGACATCATACTGCATAATTTACATAATTATCCACATAAACAGGTACCAATAGCTTCCGATTGACATCCAACCGAGCTTTAAAAACATTTAGTGGCACCAGATTGTTCAGTTTCCATTTAATGTGCAGACTATTCCAAGACAGAGGAGCTGCGCATCTAAAAGCTGTCTTCCCTAAGACAGTCCTAGCAGTTGGCACATTTAATAAAACCACAGCATGCGATCTCAGGCAGTAGCCACTTACAATTTTCCGTGAGATCAGGGAGCAGATATAAGATGGAAGTTTCCCTAACATGGCTTTGTATATAAAAATATACCAGTGACTGAGCCTCCGTACAGTTATTGAAGGCAAACCAGCCCTTGCATACAGGGTACAGTGATGGGTTAATGCTTTACAGTTAGTCACAAATCTCAGTGTGCTGTGATACGCAGCATCTAACTTGACCAGGCAATTGGCAGGTGCATTCATATACATCAAATCACCATAGTCCAGCACAGGTCAAAAGGTCAATGACTTTAGAGTCTGGGTCTACATGTATCTTGAAGCATTTTCTTGAAACCACATGCATCCACTTCACAGTGTTATTACTCTGAATTTCTACAAATCAAATCACTAACTCACTCATTTGTACATATTGTTTTCAGGTGGTCTCTTGAGAATAGTAACTTAAAACTGTAATTATTCTGTACATTATAAAGTGTACATTGTATTAAATGCTTCCATGTTGTAAGTTTGATTGGATGGACAAGCATAATGTACAATGCTCTCAATTCTTTATATTCACATGTACAGTGGAGGAAACAAGTATTTGATCCCCTGCAGATTTTGTAAGTTTACCCACTTACAAATAAATTAACAATCTATACTTGTAATGGTAGGTTTATATAAACAGTGAGAGTAATATTATCAAAAAGAAAATCCAGAAATGATATATTCCCGGTTTTGCATATTTAGTTTACCTTCTATTGCTGATATGTATATCTTTATTGTGCAATGTCTTATCTATGCTGCTGTGACGAAAACAACCTACCATGTCCGTATTAGCTGACATCACAGGCTTCGTGCAATGATCTGAGCCTGTTTCTTCAAATCAACAAGTGTGCAGTGATTGACAGAATGAGACCTGACAAGATCCTTAAATCAAAGCACCCCCCTGCAGTCCCTCTGGCCTTTGACTCCATTTTCCTCACCACAGAAATAAATGAGTAACATTCTGTGATAGGATTAGACTATTAGCAGATAGATTACACCTTTTAGACATCATCAATAAACAGATTTAATTAATTACCAAGCCCTATTTAACAAGCTGTTCTGAATCATTCTAATTGACTTGTTGGGGGGGGGGGGGGGGGGTTCGATGAGTACACCATGTGCCAGTGGGATTGGATTGTTCAGTATGAGCACAGTTACTGCTTCAGTGAAACTCACAGTGCATGTGAAGTGCTCCAAACAAACCTTACCACGCCACTCTTGTCTTGCGTTTGGTTGCATGTAGGAAATGCATTAGCCATGTTCATCGCAGCTAACACGCTAATTCATTTGATCTCAGCTTGTTATAATTCCTCCACCCACGCAACACCCTAATAGGACACACTTCATTTTCATCAGATCTGCAGATTATTTACGGGTGCAAGATCTGCGGAGCACCAACTGCACCCACTCAGGCTCTCACTCGGACCCCACTGGACATGCAGGATAAGAAGGAGGTGCAGTGGCTTACCATATAAGCAATATATGCTCAGGTAATGCACACTTGAACTGGACATTTTTCCTTGTACAATGTGAGGGTCTAAGGACAGAGGGTGTCGTATTGTCATACTGATATTCTGTACAAACTGTGAAGTCCACTGAGACAAATGTAACATTTGTGATATTGGGCTATATAAATACACATTGATTGATTGATGGTGGAAGACATATTTATACAAATGATGTAGTGTAAAAATACCAAAGGAGAGAGAAGTACTCTATAGAGTGTAGGAATACTCTGCATTCAAAATGTTACTAAAAAGAACTAAAGTGGCTTCACCTTTAATAATATAAGATAATGTATTAGTTGATTTATATTTTGTATTTCTAGGCAAGGCAAGGCAAGTTTATTTATATAGCACCTATCAACACAAGGCAATTCAAAGTGCTTTACAAAAAACGAAAGACATTAAGACAATGGCATTTAAAATCAATCATTAAAAAGAAAAGATAATAAAATAAACATTAAAAAAAAAAAAAAAAAAATACATGGATAAAAGTTACAGTGCAGTTTAAGATGTGAATAGTTCCATTAAAAGCAGCGGCAAAAAGAAAAGTCTTTAGTCTGGATTTAAAGGTAGTCAGAGTTGCAGCGGACCTGCAGGTTTCTGGGAGTTTGTTCCAGATATTTGGAGCATAATAACTGAACGCTGCTTTACCATGTTTAGTTCTGACTCTGGGGACAGAAAGCTGACCAGTCCCTGAAGACCTGAGAGATCTGGATGGTTCATAATTTAGCAGGAGGTCAGAAATGTATTTTGGGCCTAAACCATTCAAAGCTTTATAAACCAGCAGCAGTATTTTGTAATCTATTCTTTGACACACAGAAAGACAGTGTAAAGACTTCAGAACAGGAGTGATGTGATCCACTTTCTTAGTGTTAGTGAGGACTCGAGCAGCAGCGTTCTGAATTAGCTGCAGCTTTCTAATAGATTTTTTAGTGAGACCTGTGAAGACACCATTGCAGTAGTCCAGTCTACTGAAGATAAAAGCATGGACAAGTTTTTCCAAATCCTGCTGTGACATTAGTCTTTTAATCCTAGATATATTCTTTAGGTGATAGTAGGCTGATTTAGTAACTGTTTTAATGTGACTGTTGAAACTCAGGTCAGAGTCCATGACTACACCTAGATTTCTGGCTTTATCTGTTGTTTTGAACATTGCAGACTGAAGCTCAGCGCTAACTTTTATACGTTCTGCCTTGGCTCCAAAAACCATTACCTCAGTTTTATCTTTGTTTAATTGGAGAAAGTTCTGACACACCCAGTCATTGATTTGTTCAATGCACTTACTCAGTATTTGAATTGGAGCATAGTCTCCTGGTGAAATTGTTAAGTAAATGTGTGTGTCATCCGCATAGCTATGGTAACTTATGTTGTTGTTTTTCATTATCTGAGCCAGTGGTAGCATGTAGATGTTAAAGAGAAGAGGCCCCAAGATGGAGCCTTGAAGTACCCCACATGTCATATTTGTCAACTCAGATGTGTATTTACCTATAGAAACAAAGTGGTTTCTGTCCTTTAAGTAGGATTCAATCCAATTTAGAACTGTTTTCGAAAGTCCCACCCAGTTTTCTAGTCGGTCGAGTAATATGTTGTGGTCAACAGTGTCAAACGCAGCACTGAGATCTAATAATACTAACACTGAAGTGCTGCCACTGTCTGTGTTTAAGGGGATGTCATTGAAGACCTTTACAAGAGCAGTCTCAGTGCTGTGGTTTGGAAGAAAGCCTGACTGGAACACATCGAAACAACTATTTAAGGCGAGACACGGCAGGCAAAAACATCGTTTTTCAAGTACTGGTCAATTTTGAGATTTTGTGCTATTTTGATTCCATAACATGTTTTCTTTCAGGCTTTTGGAAGGAAAACGTACAAAATACACATTTAAGTGTTTATTTTACTATAGTTTGTCTATTTGCGTCTGTAGATTTCTCCTAAATTCACCAAAAGTTAGCATTCTAACGTAACATAAAGTACCGCGACCGCTGTGTGCACCATGTCAACAGAGGTATCGTTGGAAAGCTCCGTCTCTCCTGCACAATCTCATCGGATCCAAATATGGTCATTTCCTTTGTATCAGCAACCAATCGTGAAAGCACAAAGGGGTCTTAAACCAAGAAACGAAATCTCATTGGCTGGTGTCAATTTCTGACAACGTGATTCGTTCAGATGCGTCACGTGGTGTGCTAAAACACTTCCTGTTTAGCTTTCCGCTAGAAATTGAAATCTCAAAATCGCAAAAGAACGGCGAAAAAAACGTTCACAGAGAAGACGACAACAATTGTCTCTTGCACGAAGCAAGGTTATACAAAAAACAAATGACCCCCCAACATGAAATACCTTCACGGAGTGCGTCGAGGCGCAAGCTGTCATCCAGAGAACAGGAGGGTTTAGCTAGCGCCTCACTGCAATCTTTAAAGGTCGTTTTCTCAAAATGAGTTTTTTTCTCCTACTCTGAGTTCGAAATTTCAACTTCAGAAGCACGTAGAGACACCAAACCTTCCAGTTATATTCCTATCAATATTATGAAGGCTTTTACAGAAGGGTTTGTTCATATATAATTCATAGCCTGAATTATACAACATTGTATACCTAAAAACATGGCGAAAATGGATATTTTAGGGCTGTTGACAGTATTTTCTGATTTATTGAGTGATAAAAAGAGATATCCAATATCCCTTCTGTAAAAGCCTTAGATACTAATATGACTACAAAATGAAACAAGAATTTGGAACCTGGCTTTATCCAAAGTTCAGATTTCGATTCCTGAAATGTGTTAAAATATGTGCATATTTAATGAGATAATGGATAATTTGCATATTTAAACATGCTATTTCAGAAAACTTGTAATACAAAAGACAATTGCCTTATTGTAAGACATTAACTGGAGAAATTTCTAGCTGATACCTTTAAGTTAAAAAAATTACCCTATTCACCTGGGGTGTCTCGCCTTAAATGCAAAAAAATACTCAACTGTTGAAAAACAACTTTGTCAATGATTTTACCTAGAAATGGCAGGTTTGATATGGGCCTGTAATTGTTCATTACTGAAGCATCTAGATTATTCTTTTTTAAGAGCGGTTTAATGACTGCAGTTTTCAGGGCCTGTGGAAAAATACCTGAGTGAAGAGATTTGTTTACTATATGAAGTAGATCTGAGGCCATGCAAGGAAAAACATCTTTGAAAAATCCTGTTGGAATAATATCAAGGCAGCAGGAGGAGGATTTCAGAAATTGAATAATGTCCTCTAGGTTTTTATCATTAATCTGATGGAATTGTGTCATGGTGTTTGAATTGATATTAGGTGGACATAGGGACAACACATTTACTGTACCTGATGCAGAGGCACTGACTGCTTGTCTGATTTTCTGAATTTTGTCAGTGAAAAAGGAGACAAAATCATTGCATGCCCTGGAGGATAGAAATTCAGAGGCTACTGACACTGGGGGGTTAGTTAGTCAGTCGACGGTAACAAACAAGCCACGTGCATTGTTTTTGTTTTTGGTAATGATGTCAGAGAAGAAAGACTGTCGTGCGTTTTTCAATTCCAAATTATAAAGGCCAAGTCTCTCTTTATAGATTTCAAAGTGAACCTGGAGATTTGTTTTTCGCCACCTACGTTCAGCTTTTCGACACTCTCTTTTTTCTGCTCTCACGGTCATGGCCTTTCTCCATGGAGATATTTTCTTCCCAGTCACTTCTTTTACCTTAGTTGGAGCAATGGTATCTATAACATTTTTAATTTTTGAATTAAAATGATCTACTAGCTCATTTACTGAGATGTTAGCAGGGGCAAGTGTGGAAGAATTCTGAGTAAACATTTCCCTAGTATTTTCAGTTAAATATCGCTTTGTGGTTACCTCTTTTTGAAAAAATGTGTGAACAGAAATATAGCTCTCAAAGAACATACAGGAATGATCAGAGAGTGCAACATCAGTCACCACAACCTTAGAGATATTCAGACCCTTTGAGATAATTAAGTCCAGAGTGTGTCCCTTATTGTGCGTGGGCTCCGTCACATGCTGAGTCAGTCCATAGTTATCAAGAACACAAAACAGTTATTTTGCCCCTCTGTCCTGGGGGTTGTCAACATGGATGTTAAAATCACCAACAATGACTAGACGATCAAAGTCAATACACACTATAGACAGCAGTTCAGTAAAGTCATCAAAAAAGCTTGCACAGTATTTGGGTGGTCTATAGATATTTAGGAACAGAGCTCGAGAGGAGCATTTCAGCTGAAGGCCCACATATTCAAAAGAAGCAAAGTTCCCATAAGATGTCTTCCTGCATTGAATGGAATCATTGAACAAAATAGCAACTCCACCTCCTCTCTTATGCATTCTTTCCTGACTCATAAAACTAAAGTTGGGAGGGGTTGATTCAATAAGATCAGCTGCACTGTTATTTTGTTCAATCCAAGTTTCCGTTAAAAACATAAAATCAAGATTTTGCTCAGTGATAAAATCATTGATTAAAAATGTTTTTCCTGCCAAAGACCCGACATTTAATAAAGCTAGTTTAAGTACGTTAAACACACTATCAGTCAGGTTTTTTGTAACAAGCTGTGGCTGTCATGGAATCACTACTAAATTAGATAAACTCACACAAACGTTTGAGCGCTTCCTGTATCTAAGATGATTCACCGCTCTTAATTTATTACCTATCAACACAGATATCGGCAAAGCTACTGGCAGGCAGGGCCCTGACATTTCCTGGAAAGAGTTGAGAGTGCCATATGCCCTTGAGCCTGGACCCAGCAGATATCAGTAAGAGTTTGTTGCGTTTTGTACACACACATCCTTATCAGGCTTCGGAGACTGCAGATGCTTTCTTGAAGGGAGGGGAGGTGGTTGACGTAGGCACGGTGATGGAGACGGGGGAGATGGTGCGGGGGTAGAGGACATGCTGCCGGGGGGGGAGGTGGTTGACGTAGGCATGGTGATGAAGACGGGGGAGATGGTGCGCGTCTCTGCAGTGATTTTGGAGGGCGTCGTTGAGGAGCGGGGGTAAAGGACATGCTGCCAACCCTGCGTATCGCCTTAGTTTGGTCTTTAAACTCCAGGAAGGAATCTGTGCCAACCCTCTGTATCTCCTTTGTGTGTTCAGCGATCTCCAGGAGGGTGGGTGAGGGTGAAAGGGTGAACGGAGAGTAGAGAGAGCTGTGGGGTGAAGGAGGAGTATCCTCAGAGGTGATAGGGGGGGGGGTGAAGGGCGGTGGAGACTCCTCCATTTGTCTCCCATAATCAAGACATTCCTCAGGCGGGTGCAGTGATAGATTTTCAAGGTTTTCTGAGCGATGTGTTGTGTCTTTCTCTTGTTTTGATTCCTCTTGTTGCTTGTCCTTGGCAAAGGGAACAGATTGATGACGTAGGCAGTTGAATATGTTAGAGATAAACAATTTCACTCCTGACTTGTTCTGACAAACTCCATTTGCCTTAAAAAGATGTCTGCGGTCCCAGAAAAAGTTAAAGTTGTCAATAAAATTGACAAAATGGTCAGTACAGACAGTTGAAAGCCAGGTGTTCAGTGCAAACAATCTGCTGAATCTCTCCACTCCTCTTCTGACTGGCGGTAGAGGGCCACTGATGAACACCTCCGCATTTAGAGAGCTGACAGTTTCCAACAAACATTTAAAGTATTTTTTCAGCACTCTGACTGTTGTTTCACAACATCATTTGTTCCAATGTGCAGTACCACATTTTTCACAGTTGGATGTTCAGCCCCAATATGCAGGATCTTCTCAGCCAAGTCAGAGACCATATCCTTGGGGAAACAGAGTACTTTGGTGTTGTTCTTACTACACAGACTTTTTACATCTCTTACAGCAGAGTCACCCACAATCAGAGTTGCAGGCCCAGTCGTTAGCTTTCCCTCTAGCCTTTTACTTTTGGAGTAGCTATTGGTCCTTACCCTGCTATGTGAAGAGGACGGGTTATCCAGGTCATCAGAAAGAGATCTCGGTCAGCGGAGCGTATCTGTTCTGGATTGGCACACTCGGTGGTTTAGGAGGATTTGTTGTAGTTCTCCCTTTAGCAGCTGTCCACGGCTGATTCCTAGTATGATCTGATTCTAACGTAAATCTATAAAGTAACAATATCTGTTGAATAAATGTTGTGGAGTAAGTACAACATTTGGCGACAATTTGTAGTGGAGTAAAAGTATGAAGGACACTGAAAAAACTGAAATGTTTTAATAATAATATTAAGTTTAAATAGGTTACATTTCACCACTGTGTGAAAACCTGCAGTTATTTGTATCATCATCTGCTCTCCTTTATGCATCTCCTCGTGATCACATTGTTCTCGTCTTCCCCATGGTCACCATCCTCTGAAACAATGTCAGCCACAAAGCAGAGGAACATCACAGCAGCTTCTCTGGAGATTAATGTTACTAAATGAGAGCTGCTCCACCTCAGGGAGGCCCATCAGAGCTGCTCACCTGAAGCTTCATCCTTCCTGCAGTCAGCACTTATTCCTCCTGCTCTTCCCCTGAGGCTCCAACATTTCCATTATCCCAAGGTCTTTCATCACAAGGTCGCCTCACTAAATACAGTCACATCATGTGCACAGTGCAGCAAAATCATTTACCATTAACCACAATGGCACAGTCTTTCAACATAATGTAAACCTACAACAACCCAACTTTGAAGGATTGATTCACACTAAATATTTTAGAGTTCAAGTACTTTAAGTACTTTAAGTCAAGGCAAACTATTTCAGCAGAACTATTGATTTAAACCGCAATGGGTAGGGGTATGAAGTGTTTAAATAAAGCTGTCGTGTCGTATTTTGACATTGTTTTGCTCTGAGCTTTATTTGAGAAAATCCAGGTTCAGGTCAGATCCTGGTGTCCACACAAACAAGTACACTTCAACAATGAAATGTATAGAGATTAGAAACTTGAATGATATCCTCCATCATCAGGACTATGACGTATGTCATTATTTTCACTGGTGTCACAAAGAGCTCAAAAACATTTTATCTGATTATGAGAGTGTAAGTGTCTCACCAGACATCAAACAGTACGTTATGAATGATGCCAATCAGGAAAACACAGGACTAAAATGTGGCTTCTTTTACAGTAATATTTTGGAGGTATTACCCAACAAACCATGCATTATTCACCTAATAATGGCCTCCATGTACTGCCAAGGTGAGCAGAATAAAGGAGGTGAAGTTACAGCAATCCATTATCCCCATGGGTTTTTTTATCTGATGAAAATCATCAGAGTCTGATGTATTTTATTGTTCTAATCATTGCCACAATCTGCAATACTACACCCTATGGGGTAGTCAGGCAGTGAGGTAGAATGTGTGTCTAAATTCTTGAAAGAAGAAATATAGAAATTGAACATTCCACCCATGAGTCTGCAGCCCAAGAGCATGTTGGGAGGTTTTTCATTTTAAGTCCATGCCAATGACACATTTAAATTCTCGTTTGCCGCTGCCAACATGATATCATGCAAACAGGAAGTAACATATTACAACTGTGGAAAAAAAGTGCTAAATGAACTGCAGCTCAATTTCTCAGTGTATGACACACTCAGATCATGTTTTAATCAGACCCAGCTGTCTTTACTGTTTGTTTGTTTATAATTAGTATGATGTCTACATGTGGTGTTTGTTTCATTATCAACATACCCCTTCATCCTTCGTGAGATCACAATAATCTCACTGAGCTGTGCTACAAATAGAGAAGCTGTACGTATAACCTCCCAAATCTCCGCTGCACATGGCTCCGCTGTTTCAGTACATTGGGGAAAGCATTAAAGTGGATGGCTGGAGGCGGTGTTGTGTCTTTTTCTACTTAAATTGTACCCAAGGAATGCAACAGCCCCTTTCCTGGAGATGGACAGGTGGCAGCGGCACGCTTCACAGACTCACTGTAATTGGTGTGTGCTGTGTCTGGTAGCAAGCACTACCTTTTATTTGCTTAAGTGGCTGAGATGTGCTTAAAGCTTCCTGAGACATGCTGCAGAGTAAATAATGAACGAGCGCTGTTTCTAACTTATGTTGTATATTCTAGAAGATGGGCCTGAGTAATTGCAGATGATTGATTTATCTTTTTAATTTCTATTCACTGACTGCCATATTTGATCCTCAGAATATTGCCGGGTGACACGCTGCACCTTATTCATTGGTTATTCTATAACACATAGGTTTGAGCAAGCTCTCTGATTGGTCAATAGGCGTGTTTGATTCCACGATCAAACAACGGTCAAATAGAACGTGCCTAATCACAAAGTATCCAGGGGCCTACACACGCCACTAGCCTACCGAAACTACTTCCATGAGCCTACATAGTGTGGTTTCCATAGCGACGTTTAGCGACACACAGCCGTTACACGGTTATACATTGTCTCTCGTTGGAAATCGGTAGCTACAAAATGTCAGAAGCACCTGCATACAGTGGCTGGCGGAGGCAGGGTTGGAGGCCAGAGAAATCATGTCCGTTAGCGGACATAAAAACGAGTCATCGCTTCGCAGCTACTGGGCTCCATCTCTAGACAACAGAAAGATGTGGAGCAACGCGCTTTTTGCCGGTCCGGGACACGCCATGAAACGGCCACTGGAGGAAAGCTCTTCCTATAACGTAGTCCTACCCGTGAACACCACAGCACCACCTGCAAACAAGTCTGGCATGGAGTTCATGGAGAGCTGTTTCAAGAATTGCACTTTTAATGGCAGCATGAACATCCACCTTCATTCTGAACCCAAAATGTTTCAGCACCATGGACAGCCTGATTTGATTTGTTCCGCTAATCCCACACAGTGATTACTCAGATATTTAAATAGCCTAATTCAATAAATTGTTTTCAATAAATTGTTTTCAATAAATTGGTTAATAATATATTATTTACTATAATTATATCAATAACTGTAAGCGGGGTAGCAGGAGTGTCCGATCGGCTATCGTTACCATGGGAACTACTTTCAGGAACTACTTTCTGACGGAGATTAACTCAAGCAGAAAGCGTAGGTTTGGGAGCAAATCAGCCCACATTATGACATTATTTTACGATATTGTTGATTACAATGATAGTTTGTGTTATAGAATCGCAATCATACACTTGAGGCCGTTCTTGAACTCCAGTACAGGCGTACGGACCTCGGCGCAAGCGCCTCGGTCCTGCCGCAGTACTGTCGTACCAATAATGACGTTCAAGAACGGCCTCTCGTGTATGATTGCTTAAATCATACACTGATTAAGATAAGCAGTGACAATGTTTTATATTATTAGTAATAAGACCCAGGTTATTTTGCAGTCCAATATGTTGTTAACCATGTAGGATTAAATCCATCAGACAACACTGTTAAAATCTACACTGGCTGTTAATATGCCCAATATATGTAATGTATATACTGTCCTATGTATATGTGTTTCTGGTACTGTAGTATATGTCAACCCAGTCTCATGGCATTTCATGTTCTCCAACACGAATTTTAATCCATTGATTCGTGTTCACCAACACAATTTTCCCCAGACCCCCCCAATAAAGCAAAACTGCACGGTTCAGAGTGGCCTTTTATTGTGGCCAGCCTAAGGCACACCTGTGCACTAATCATGCTGTCTAATCAGCATCTTGATATGCCACACCTGTGAGGTGGGATGGATTATCTCGGCAAAGGAGAAGTGCTCACTATCACAGATTTTTTCAGATTTGTGAACAATATTTGAGAGAAATGGTTATTTTGTGTTTATAGAACATGTTTTAGATCTTTGAGTTCATCTCATGAAAAATGGGAGCAAAAACAAAAGTGTTGCGTTTATATTTTTGTTCAGTGTATTTCCGCCAGCGGGTCATATTTATCCCACCCCTTTTCGCGCTATTGATTTCGCGTTTAAACATAAACATGACGTGTTGCTATATCAATGCCTTTTGTCTACTGCGGTTCCTTATAGATTGAGAGATAGATAGATTGATAGAGAGATAGATATATAGATAGATATATTGATAGCGACAGTCTGTAGTGAAGGAGCGCGCTCATGGAGCTCGCGCTGCGCTCCGCATCAAACAGCTGTTCGCTTTTTACCCAACAACGACAACCGCCTCACGAAAAAGGGCTTCCGGGCCAGCGGGCCATTTATAATGTCGAGTCCTGTTAATATCATATGCAAAGCTGAGAGTCCACTGATTCTATTGGTATACGTTTCATCCCTGTGCGATCACAACTCACTGTTCAATAAAAGAACATTTTACCTTGAAAATCAATGCATTCTAATAGCGGGTCAATTTGACCCGGTGGCGGTTTTAGGTAGGCCTATACAAAACCCTCTGGCGGTTCTAGTGTTATTCATATCTTATCTATCTATCTATCTATCTATCTATCAGACTGTAGCCCAAATGATAAAAACCAAATGGCATATACAGACACACCAGCAGCTAAAGAGTCAGACCTTTCCCTCAGTTGATTGAGACTAAAGCAGAGTTCAAACAAATTCAGTGCTCCGATCATCAGCAGGAGAGACCTCCAACTCAGAATGAAAGCATCGGTTTGTCCACTGTCGGATGAAAGTCTACGTAATAACTGTTAGCTAACATCATAACAACATAAGTAGGTTTAGGTTAAAAGGAAGAGGCTGCTGACAATATACATATTTTTATATGATATATTTTTTTCATATATTATATAAATGTAATACATTATATGTATCTGTCTGCGCACTCAACCCCACACTCACTGGTTACTGGTTAAATTGCAGATGTATTTATTTAATTAAAATACTAATAAATAATCCTTAAACGTGGGCGGACAGACAGGTGCAAACGTCCAAAACACTTAGGAGAAACGCACTGCAGTTTCAGAAACAATACAAATACAAAAACACAGATGTGCGAAAACACATGCAAATATTCAGCAACACGCGCAGCATTTAGAAAACATTCACCGACTTGGCAACACATGTGCAGCGTTTAGTAAAGCATACATGCTGCAAAATGCTGCACCAACAGTGTGTGTCACTTTTTAGTGTCCCCTGGTCACTGTTGTTTGTATTGGCAGCGTTTTGTTTATGCATCGCTTTAGTAAATTCAAGTGTTATCAAGTTGTTAAAGATGTTTCTTTATTTCCATATTTGCATTGTTTATAAAGTTGCAGCGTGTTTCTCCCTAATGGAAATGTTTTTGAATGTTGTAGCTCGGTTGCACCTGTTGGCCACCATACTCCATCTGGCTACTGTCCTTTTTAGTACATATGATTTGATTGGGAGATAAATGTGCATCTTTTGGGGACTATTTTAACTTATAATATATATACCTCACATGTTGACAATCACAATAAAGAATATCGTCAGACTTGTGCAATAGCGTTTTTGCCATGAATCTACTGTAACATTTCAATTTGATGCCAGCGGTCATTTGTCGGGGGATGTGAGGAGGTTAGGAAATGAGCTACTATACTGCCTCCTTTGTTCCAGGAAGTCTATATATAAACCCGCCATGTTTTATTCATCCTCAACCGCCGTCCTCTCCGCACTGGCCCTGTTTCTGAGGCGGAACATCAAATGTACTGAGGACTTAATGAAGTGAAATGTCACAGCCCTATGGCAGGGTGCTGCAGGTTATAGATGGGATATGAATGTCACTCCATAATGCATTGGCCCTCATGACCCGAGCAAAGTGGATCTCGTCTACATTCACACTGTAACTGCTTTTCCAGGAAACCAGACTGAGTGGCAATATATCGTCCTGCTAATTAGTATTTCACTACCTATTTCCTTCTGAGCAAAGCCTTTGCTCCTGTTCATTTTGGTATGAACTTCCACTGACTTGCAAATTGCCTAACCTGGATAATAAACCCATCAGGGTTTCATAAATGAATATGAGGCCTTAATTGGGTGTTGCCAAAGTTATTCTGTCCGAAGTTGTTCCACTAAGACTGACTTGAGTGGGCGCACATGAAGGAACACCACACACAGACCTTTGAAGATTCCACAGAAGCAGAGCACAGAGCCTGAATATGACTGTATGAACACATACTGTGGGATGTCATACTGCTCTTTCAACTTTGAGGATTACATGAGGGTTTGCTCACTGCCGATCAATTGACTCCCCCAGTCTAGACCAGACGTTTGTTAGACAAAACAGGTGGACGTTTTAATGCAATTAGCTTTATTGCTTAAAAGCCGTAACTGTATTGCAAACAGCTACTATAGAATATTTAAAGCTGAAGGAGATAATCTAACTGAAGTAATGTTGTCCCATGCTTTGTTGGACTATCCACACCAGACTCCTCCTTCATTTAGCTTCAGTACCAGGTGGCAACCTCCAGATCTAAAAGTGTAGCGGATGTGGAAGTGTGCTTAACGGTGAACCTGCATTCTTTCTCATAGACAGCACAGGAACTACTACTTTGGTAAAGTTCTGACAGAACTACATTTCATTTCTGGTTTCATTACATGTATCTCCTCAGGAAACATTTTTTCCTGATGAGAACTTTCTGCATGAAGCGTTTTTCATCTCACAACTTAAACTCTTGTAACAACCTTTTGCTTGATAAAAGGTAGTTGCAAATATTAGACCATTTGTTCTGTGTGTTTTTTTCCCGCTGTTTTGTACTAATCTCAAATGTAAAAATCAAACCTCCACTTTTACGTGTAACTTTGGTTAAAAAAAAAAACAAGATGGCGAAGGTCAAATCAGGAAATTCAAGCTTCAAATCTGTAGTCCAGAAACAAGTAAGTGATGCCACGGTGAATCTATCCATTTGTTTCAAACTGTGAAGTCATTACATCAGGAAGGCTATCTGGTCACGAGAGTGAGTCAAATAAATTATTTATAGTAAAAATACTAAAATAGTATTGATTGTAATTTGATGTGTTTGAACCTCAGAACTATTCCAATAGTATACACATTTACACCTTTACAGTGTCAGCGCAGGAGGTGTTCATTTAGCATAAAGTGAGAAGGACGGGTGTTAGAAAACACGTTTGTTTTTCGGAAATATTTAGATTTGAACTTTAAACATAGTATATTCAAAAACACAATATCAAATCATCTATAGAAGATTTGTCCCCAGCTGACCCAGAAAGCCCAGGCTCTCGTCACCTCACGCCTAGACTACTGCAACTCCCTCCTGGCTGGTCTACCTGCATGTGCCATTCGACCTCTGCAGCTCATCCAGAATGCAGCGGCTCGTCTGGTCTTCAACCTTCCTAAATGTTCCCACACCACTCCGCTCCTTCGCTCCCTTCACTGGCTCCCGGTAACTGCTAGAATCCACTTCAAGACACTGGTACTTGCATACCATGCTGCGAATGGATCTGGCCCTTCCTACATCCAGGACATGGTTAAACTGTACACCCCAGCGCGTGCACTCCGCTCTGCATCAGCCAAACGACTCGCTGCACCCTCACTGCGAGGGGGACCCAAGTTCCCATCAGCAAAAACACGTGGGTTTGCTATCCTGGCTCCAAAATGGTGGAATGAGCTCCCCATTTACATCAGGACAGCAGAAAGCCTGCACATCTTCTGGCGCAGACTGAAAACTCATCTCTTTCGACTCCACCTCGAGCGATAGAATTACTAACAAAGCACTTATATACTAATATAGGACTGGCTTATCTAAAGCCAGTTAAGTAGCACTTGAAATGTTTGGCTCAATGAAACTTGATGTACTTATATGATTCTGTTTTCTTCAAGGTTGTCTCTTCCTGGTCGAATGTACTTATTGTAAGTCGCTTTGGATAAAAGCGTCAGCTAAATGCAATGTAATGTAATGTAATCTATGTATGTGTGCAACAGAGCGGTGAGTGGTGAAGGCAGATTGCCAGAATCAATTTGTAAAGGAGGCAGCTTGAAATATGTAATAAAATAATAACTTTTTATGTTTATGTCCTTTTCAGGTAAACATATTCTGACATTAAAAAAAGCAGATCCTCTCTTTTCAAACGTTGACAGTGACAGCTCAGGAGGTTACATTCTCATGATGATGCATCTGAGAGAGGGGGAGATAGGGCACCTCAAGCTTGTGTAAATGCCAGGTATAAGTGTGGATGGATTGGGATGTTTAAGAGCTGTTGTCACTGTGATGGCGGCCATTAGAGACTGCTCCTGTGTCAGCTGTGGGCTGCAGAGTGAGAGAGAGCAGAACCTGCAGCACTGAGCTTTATTCTGACGGTGTGTCAACGTTTAGAGCAGGGGAGTCAAACTCATTTTAGTTCAGGGGCCACATACAGCCCATTTCATCTCAAGTGGGCCTGACCAGTAAAATCATAGCATAATAACTTATAAATAACCACAACTCCAAACTGTTCCCTTTGTTTTAGTGCAGTGAAAATGCTCACATTTAATGAACTAAAATTTTACTAAACATTATGAACAACCTGACATTTCTATAGAAAAATAAGTGTAATTGATGCCTCAGTTTATCATTGACAGATGTGCATTACAACTAACAGATCACAAGTTTCTACAAAGTCTCAAAAACATATGACACAGGAATCTGCAACTGAACAATATACTATTTTAATTTATGATCTAGAAATGATGTTACATTCCTTTCCACATCTGCGTAGTCATCCTGACACACCACTGTACAAACTAAAGTAAAGTGGGGACTATTAAGAAAGACGGTTCAGTTATCCCCCTGCCTTGTAAACGTAGAACATGTAAACATATCAAATACATCAAAGTTATGAAAAATGCAGCTAATATCTTCCCTGTAACGGGATTGGACCCTGTGGCGGCCCAGATTTGGCCCAGGGGCCGCATTGTTGCCACCCCTGGTTTTAAGTATTTTAAACTTGGGTATTGTTGTGTAGCTTTGGTCGTAATTTCTCGCAATCACAAAGTTCTAAGTTGCTAAACTCTGGGAACATGGTGACATCCCCATGACAAAGATCAGACATGTTGTAAACAAGCCAACAGAGTGTCGTAGATCTCAGTTTACAACCTGTCTGATCTGACTGCTGCTTTGTGTTGCCCTTCTGATTTACTTTTAGCACATGCCAATATTTCAACAGGAAACTTTCTATTTGTATTTATTTATTTAAAAAGGGACAATACACTTGAATTAACATGAGCACTTGAGTCCATGAAGTAAATGTGCCAGATTGAACTAAAGATCATTTGCAGTCGCTGGCAGGTTAATGCCATTAAAAAGAAATACAAGAGCGCAAGGAAACAGATGAGCACAATGACAGCACATACTGTAAGCAAAAAAGCTAATTAAAACACAAAAGCACAACTGGTGCACTTAAAATAATGTATTTTATTAATATTAAAAATGGTAAGAAAACCGTATACATATCTTAAAAGTAATATTAAACTGCTAAGAAAATCAAAGCACTGAATGTCAAAAACATCGCAAAACTATGTGAATTGTATGCAGTGCTCTACTATATTATATCCGGCCTGCATACACATATACTTGCCCTCATCCATTGATCTGTGTGTAAGTGTTTAATAAGCCCAGAGTCCGTTCAAAGAGTTCAAGCCATTTGCAGCTCAGAAAAACGTTTCATCATGAATTATGCAAACATCACTAATGGTTTTATCCTTTTTAATATTATCAGGCTAATACTTTTTAGCCTTTTTATATATGTTGTTCCTTTAACCTGCCGCACAAAATACACATGTATATTACAGAAGCATCAAACTAGATGTACGTGTAATGCAAATGATTACTTATTGTTTGAACACAATTATTATGAATAATGATCATATATGATTATATATAGCGCCAGTCTGTGGTCAACACACGGATCAGATATGATTTGTTATTGAGTCTTGTGCGTGGGGAAGTGAAGGGAAGTCATGTTGGTGTTAAAACCGGTTTATTCATCCAAGCGTCATTTATTTCCTTCCAATATCATTTGGATGCAAACTGTTCTTTGCTTTAATCTGTGATGTACTGCAATCTTAAATCCTGTTTTCTGCTTCTTGGCTGGTGTTAAGAATAAAGGGAGCAGAACCAAGTGTCTCTCAAACTAAATGCTATTAAAGCTTTCAACTCTCTAAAAAGGTAGCAGCCCTGGAGGAAAACAATACATTTCCCTACAATAATTACTTTTAGGATTTTTTTTTTTTTATAAAACAAAACAGTTTACATCGATTACATTCTCCTTTAACACAAAGAGATATATCCTGACATGTTGCTTTGGTGTAAAATCCCATCTCCCCTCATGTTAAATGCCTCTGAGTGTGTGTGCGCTGTGATTGGTGGACCTGCTGCCAGCTCTTCACCTTCATCCCATTCATCACTGTCTCTCCTCGGCAGGCAGGTGCGAGCCAATCAATACCCTCCTTCATTAGGAACCCAGCGAATGGCCTTTACTTAATTACTTAATTTCACTGGCAGACATACCCTATCTTATTACCATGGCAACAAAGTGTTTTTGTCAGACTTTTGGCTCACTCTGATCAGTTTGTTTCTGGGCTGTGCTAAATGTGGTGCACTTGGTGACTTACAACATTCTCTGCAACATTTAGCTTATTGTATTTTATTTGACATTTATATTGTGATATTCATCTGTATCTAGTTGCACATTAGCCTTGCAGCATAATCTTGCACTATTGTAATTGCTTTTTAAAATACAATACAATACAATACAACTTTATTTATAGAGCACTTTAAACCTCCAGACCAAAGTGCTGTACAGGCAAATAGATAAAACAAAGCATAAAAACAAGTACAAGTAAAAACAAAAAACAATTTAAAAGCAAAAAAGCAACACTGAAAGATGTTAAAACGCCAAATGTTAAAACGCTAAGGAGAAGAGGTGGGTTTTAAGAAAATGAGTTCTATTGTTGTATATCTTATATATGTAGGTTACATTGTTGCAGGAGCCTGGAACTTACGATGTGCATTGCCATAACTACACTGCAGCTGCTGTGTACAAACATACATCCTTTGAATCCTTGAATCTTTGGAAATGGATGATTTTGCATTGGGTTGCACTGAGCTCTATGCTTTAAAACTGTAGTCCGGAAACGAGTGGGTGATGTCCCAGTGACTCTATGCACTTCGTATATGCTGTGTATTTACTTTGTCATGAAGGGCAATCATTTGAACCAATAAGAAGGTGCAAGAAAAGTCCTTTTATAGTAAAATTACTCAAATAGTTCAGATTGTAAATGTGTTTGAACCAGACCAGTATTCCTCAGAAACATGTATATATCCAACCCAGTCTCACGGCATTTGGTGTTATAGCAGGCAGGGGCAAACTAAGGCCCGTGGGCCATATATACGGCCCGTTGGGCTGTTTAATCCGGCCCGCCGAATGTTGGTACAAATTGTCCCAACTATAGTAAAGAGAAGCATTCATTTAGCCTTTTTCCTGCAATACCCGGCATTTCAGTTGATCCCACTAGATGGCGCACTCTAGACACAATTGACCTTTGATGGAGTTGACAACCCGCAAGATCTAAGAACCAAATATGTCACACTTACATTGGAGGGGGTCAAGATTAACCTGAGCAATAATAGTTCACGGTTAGTACAGTACAGCGAATACCAGTTGTAACAATCAGTAGCACTGAGAAAAGGGACTAGAACGCGACCACACACTTATAAAAAACACTTATATAAAGTCAGGCAACACTAACCAGCTTAGTGTGATTCTGTTTATTTGACCTTACTTTAATGACCTGTTTAATGTTCACTGTTATTGACCATTGTGAAGAGGCAGACGTTTTCCTGTTGTTTTGTATTATTGCAGCTATCGGATGGAATCAATACATGGGCTACATGTGGCCATCACAAGTAACATCATAACGAAAACTACGCCGGTAAAATATGTGTGTAGAAAACGGTTTATGCCACAATATGATAGCAACAAGTAGTCAAGATAGTCTGATTAGCTTTGGTTGCTATGCCAACATCACCTGTATAATGCCAGAGAAACTTTCATAACAGCGTTGTGATGCCAAACAGCGTCAATTCAGACTGAAACACATTCACTTAAGGGGAACTGGGGATATGTATCAGCTGCTTGTGACAGTCGGACAGTGAATACTTTACAGCGGCCGCTGCCGTGTGAGTCAACAGTAGAATAAACTCTGGTGCACGAGCAGCACTGCAGCGGGAGGTAATCCCGCTAATCCACATTAATAAACAATGCACCACGGCACTCTGGAGAAAGGTATAAGGTTGGAGAAGTAGTTCTTTAATTTAATCTGGCTTCGTATGATTAAAAACTACCCGACGCAGTCCTCTATTGATGTTGTTGAGAGCGGTGTTGCGGAGAAAATCAGCGACGTAAAACTCTGTGTGGGTCATAAGAAGGCACGCAAATGGTTACGTCATGACGCAAACGATGACGCAATGACGCAATAACTCACCTTTGAACCTAATTCACCTTTGAACCTGCATCTGTAACAATGAGTGGACCAAAGAAAAGAAAAGTCGACAATGAGTGCCGAGTGTTTAATGAGGAGTGGACAGCTACATATTTTTTCACCGATCTGCTATTGGCCCGGCCCGTCTGTCAAATTTTAAAACTCATAGTGGCCCCGGAGCCAAAAAGTTTGCCCACCCCTGTGTTATAGTCACAAAATGTATTTAACCTATTGATTCGTGTTTGTCACTACCCGATCCGTCCCCCTGCCCGATCGGTACTGCGCATGTGCGAGATGGTCCGCCATATTGGACAACTCCGGACGGCAACCCAAGATGGACACTTGACACAGTGGCTTTTAGCAAAGCTCAAAAAGAAAACGAGAGAGAGATGAGTTATTGTTATTACAACGTGACTTCACTATTATTTAACAACTCTTTTTATTGGGTTCTTTTATTTGGGGTTAAGTACATTGTCAGAATAAGTGAGAAATGGATTTAACTTCTGTTAGACAGCTATCACCAACACGATTTTCGCATTTTTTTCGTGTCACACAGAACGATTTTAAAAGCAATGTATTTCTATTGGTAGTATGTTTCGTGCCTGCAGCACGTCTTTTTGTCCAGTCGGGTCTTGGAATACCAGAAGCTGTGGGGTTCATAAAAACATGTTTTTAATCAATATCTTACCCTAAGCCTAACCCTATCCCTTTTATTTTAAATTGTATAATGTCAGAGTTTTTGTTGCCGTCCACGAGGAAAATAAATGAAATAATACTGAAATCTGTATTTTTTAAATCTTTTTTTCTTTCTAATTTGTTATTATTTGGTGCAGGCATGAAACATACTAACAATAGAAATACATTGCTTCTAAAATCGTTCTGTGTCAGAATACTGAAATCTGTATTTTTTTTATCTGTTTTTCCTTCTAATTTGTTATTATTTACATTGCTTTTAAAATTGTTCTGTGTGACAAAAATTGCGAAATTGTGTTGGAACACGAATCAATAGATTCATTTCGTGACTATAACACGAAATGCCGTGAGACTGTGTTGATATATCAGAATGAATGAATGTGTATCTCATGGTTACATTCTCTTCCAGAGTTAGTGTAGGAAGTAGAGTATGTATATAAAAGTGTGAAGGATTGGGAAGTGGAAAATGTAATTTTTTCCTCTAACCCTTTAACATTTACTTAATTTCTCTGGCAGACATACACTATCGTATTAGCGCTGGTGCAGAAATAGACAGCAGTCCCATAAAGACTTTGAGGCTCTGCTTGACGGGTTTCTTTCTGTTTTGTATTACATTTTAATGAAGGTCTGATTTGGCTCAGAGAATATTAGTGCCAGAAATATAATTCTAAAAATGAAAACCTCTATTTGTTAATGCTGATCTAATAGTAAAGGCTGTGCACCCCCACCGTACACCCACGCACACTGTTGTTTCTAATTATCTGGTGGATAATGCCTCTCCTCAGGACTGCACAGTGAGGTGACCTTGTGTAATTCCCAGTATAGTTCCACCCACATCCAACATGAGCAAAGGTCTTATGAGAGAGAACACTGGGGGGTCTTATTGGCCTTTGATATGAGTATTAGAAGGTCAAATAAGATGCAGATTATACCTGTTGGGAATATGGACAAAAAATACAATACCAGAAACTATGATTAAGGAATACCTGTCCAGAAATATTGTGATTCTCACAAAATCTCCATAACCAGATATAGACAGTGTGGTGCATTGATGAAGTATGTTTGTGGGCAGACCTGGAAGTGATAGCATCACAAGGGCTCCGTCAACAGCAATGGATTTCAAAATATTGCAGGTAAAAGATCGGTGGCAAACACATGTGTTTTCTTCAGCAGGACAACCTCCACATATCATTACGATTCTTGAACCGTAAATGCAATTGTCAAATAAGTAAAAAGCTAACATAATTCACAGTTTTCACAGACTTCCTGTCTGACAGGAAGCAGCACGTGAGGCTGGAGACCCCCGGACCATCAGCACCGGTTCCCCTCAAGGCTGTGTTCTTTCCCCTCTGCTCTTCTCCCTGTATGCCAACAGCTGCACCTCCAGTCACCAGTCTGTCAAGCTCCTGAAGTTCAGACGACACCACCCTCGTTGGACTCATCTCTGGTGGGGACGAGTCTGCCTACAGGTGGGAGATGGACCATGTGGTGACCTAGTGCAGGGACAACCACCTGGAGCTAAATACTCTCAAGACAGTGGAGATGGTTGTGGACTTTAGGAAGAACGCAGCCCCACCCACCCCCATCACTCTGTGTGACTCCCCAGTAACTGCTATGAAGTCTTTCCGCTTCCTGGGCACCATCATCGCCCAGGACCTCAAATGGGAGCAGAACATCTGCTCCCTCATCAAAAAAGCCCAGCAGAGGATGTTCTTCCTGAGGCAACTGAAGAAATTCAACCTGCCAAAGACGATGATGGTGAACTTCTACACCTCCATCATGGAGTCCATCCTCACCTCCTCCATCACCATCTGGTACGCTGCAGCCACAGCCAAGTATAAGGACTGCAGCGTGTCATCCGTTCTGCAGAGAAGGTGATCGGCTGCAATCTGCCATCCCTCCACGACCTGCACGCCTCCAGGACCCTGAGGCGGGCAGGGAAGATAGTGGCCGACCCCTCCCACCCTGGACACTGTTCACCCTCCTCCCCTCTGGCATATGTTATATTTTACTGTATTTTACCATATTATTAATATTTTTCTGGTTCTCTATCTGTGTTTTTAATTCTTGTTTTTATGCACCACAACACCAAGTTAAATTCCTCGTACGTGTAAACCTACCTGGTAATAAACCTGTTTCTGATTCTGATAATGCTATAAACAAACTACCTCACTGTCGCATGACTTCACGCCATCACCGCTAAACTAAAGGCGGCTAATGTTTTGTGTGATGAAGTTAAGTAGTCTTATTTAGACACTTGTCAGCAAGCACCATTTTTATGACACAAAAAAGCTTCAGACATTCACCAGTGGGGTGTATTTATGTCATAGAACAAAATGTGTTCAGCTTGTGCTAACCACAGACCCTATTTCAGGTGACTAACCACAAACGTGTTCAAAAACATATTGTCTTCGATAAGCTTGGCAGGTGTACAATTTTAACTAATTTAATCCGGGTGTTAGGACTCATTCCTGAAACACTCAATTGGTAAATTAATTTTGTATCTATAGGCAACCAATTGCAGTCTACATGAATTGACCAATGGTTTTCAGAGCTCCCTGGTTGAATGCATGTATACAGTCCGTATAGGAAGCAAATGGGTAAGAACCGATTGGCCGAATAATGTTATCGGATAACCCATCAATTCTAAACTAACAGAAACACATTAGTTATGAGTATTATATTACCCCTAAATTATATACACTGCCTAATATCCCTCTTCGGTAAGACAAGTGTGTGTTATGTGGTTTAACAGTCACAGTAGTGCAGTTAGACTGATAGCACCTGTGAAGTTAATAATAATAATAATAATAATAATACATTTGATTTGTAAAGCACCTGTCATTACTAAAAGCAATCCCAACATGCTACAAGGAGCATAACATACTTAAAAACACAAGTTTAATAAAAGGCTTTTTTTAGACAGGTTTTGAAGCCCTTCTTGAAGGTTCATCTGTGTATCCTTGTAGTGTATCTATGCTGTATATCACTATGGTTCAAAAGCATGAAGAAAACAATGTGTTTATAAAGGAATCTGCAGTGTGCCTTTCCTTCCAACGTTTGGATTTGTTGGGGATTGACGCCGATGGTATCGTTTTCTGTTAGCGAGAAATCAATGTAGGAAAACAATGTTATTTAAGCTGTCATATATTCTCTTATTCTGTCTCTTACTGAAACGCACAGAGCACAATAACAGCAGGGCATCATTACAATTTTCTATTTTTGAAAGCTATTTATCCATGTATTCTTCATGAAAGATGAAACCTACACTGAACAAACTGAAACACTGACTTTGATTACATTTATTATGTCAACAAATTGCACATAATTCTGGCTGTAGCTCCTCTTTAATCCATGGTGTCCCCCAAGGCTCGGTGCTTGGTCCCCTCCTCATCACAATATACATACTTTTGAATGGGGAAATCATTCACCGCCATGGTCTCTTTTGCCTCTCATACGCTAATGACACCCAACTCTACATCAGCACAAAACCTTCTGCCCACCTCCCCAAGTCAACTGCCTTCTAATAAAAACCTGGATGACAACAAATCTACTCAAACTCCCCATCTTGAACTCCAGCTTTTTCCATTTTTTATTTGAACTTAATATTATTGCGTTCAACTAAACTAGTACAAATATGTGAAATATGCTGGCATAATACATTTAATTAAGTCAACATTTCAGTTTTTTCAGTGTACAGAATGAACATTATTGATAGCAGCGCTGACTCACCGGACATGACATGTGATGCACTAATGGCACTGCTCATGTCTGTTTTGAGCCCTTACACTCTGTTTAACTCACATACAATGAGCAGGAGCACAGGACGAACTATATCTCCCTTTAATCAGAAACCCTCACTGCTCACAACAGTGATAATGGACATGTGAGGATCCTCAAAAATAGGATGTGCTGACAGGAGCTTAATGGAAGATGGAGAAAAGTATGAGATACAGGAGGCTTAATAGAGAGCTGAGTGAATATGCCGGTTTCTCTTCCAGAATATTTTATAAAAGCAGCCTTGGCTCCCAAAAAGAATGTTCTCATATAACTCAACTGCATTGTCATTACATATGAGGGAAATGCATTTTGTCAGGGGTTAGGTTAATTCACGTCGCTAAATTAAACAACGTTACCATTTCTTCTAAAGGTAAAGGGATTGCCAAAACATAGCTGAAGAGTTTTGTTGCCTTTTATTTTAGCCAAGGATATTATGTTTTTGTCTCTGTTGTTCTGTTTCTCTTTCACAAGCAATAGGGATTGCCCAGAATGTAATACAACTTGATGGAGGGTGTGGAATGGGCAAAGGAAGAATGCATTACTTTTCGGAGTGGATCCAATTCATAGGACCGATACAGATTAATACATTCAAACACTTTGCGAGATAAGGCACAAGATAAGGCATTCATGTAATGTCAGAATAATCAGAATTATAATTTCAACAATCTGCTTCAATCCTCCACGTTCCATGCCTTTGGTAGCATTCTCGGTTGGTAAAATTACTACAAACAAAGTCTTATTTTATTTCTCGTAAATATTTGTTTTTTAAAGTTTTTTGGGGATTGATGGTGCAACTCAAGTTAGCTAAAGCCAGCCTCTAGTGCTACAGCCATGTGTAGGGGAGAGTGGGGTGAGATGATCCACTGTGTAAGTTGACGGACCCCCTTTATCTAGGGAACTGTGCACATTTGTTGTCATGTGACCATAAGTTTATGAAGCACCCATCATTTATAGTTGGCTGATGGAGAGAAGCACAGGTAAAGTGGCAAATGTGGTTTTTTCACAATAAAACATGTTTTGCTTGTCAAAGTTAAACATGTCAGGTATAATTACTGTAATGTCAAAGCAAATCTATCCAGGTCTGAAAATATGTATCATACTTGTTGGTTATTTAGCAAGGTGTAACACTATGTGAATCATTTATTTAAAGATTAGCATGAATGACTAAACTAGACAGTTTTTTCCAAAAAGGTGTCTGAGGGGCAAAGTGAGCCACATGCTGGGGGGTAAATTGAGCCAGTGGTTTAAGTTAACCCCCCATGAGGCACTGAATTTAAAGGGCACCTATCATGCTAAATGCACCTTTGTACGTCTTTTATACATGATTATGTGTCCCCGGTGTTCCAGGGAACTCGCCAAGTGTCAGAAAACACAACCCTCTCTATTTTCCTCCTTCGCCAAATCTCTAAAAAAGGGGCTGCAACGGATCTGAAAAAAATGGATCCACATTCCGACACTTTTCTACGTCACAAAGACGTACTCCGCTTATTGGTCAACTCTCCACCTATCAGGGGAATGAGCCACGGCCACGTGCATTGCCAAACCTCTCATTCGCATATAGGCTATCGGCAGGCTACCCCAGTCACATCTGTGTTTTTTCCTAAAGTTAAACCACGGACATGTTTATGAACTTCTCTCAAGTCCAACACGGATATGCCTCCAAACTAATGCTACACCCGGGATCAATACCAACCATCCGGGACCAGGCCAGTGAGGACACATCCAATTCTGAAGCTGTAAGTTTTATTTAGCGGTGTTTTTCCTGATAAAGCTATATCTAGCTTGTAGTATGTAGCATGTAGCATGTAGCATGTAGCTTAGCCGTATCAATGTCGCCTCAACCCCAACTAGTAATCGGTTAGGTGTTTATATGTTCTTGTAACATTTTATTTTGTACGCTCCGCAGTCTTTGCTTTGTCTTTTATTTTAATTATCAGGCATTTGCGAACATGTTCAGACTGCCGTAATGGCGATCTGTGTGAAGGCTGTAAAGCCACGCCTAGCCTAGCCGATAACACAAGTATTTATTCTCCTATGTATTAGTATTTTGTATCCTCTAAAAAATCATATTGAGTAAGTTATAATAACAAACGTAATCTTCTGGAGGTAAGTGCCGTTTTTTTCCAGCGTTATGTAAAAGCTTTTGTGATTGTAGTCTGTAAGAACGATCAGATATCATCGATCTGTAAGCTAAGCTACGCTAAGCTAAGCTACGCTAAGCTAATGAGACATGCCGTTTTTTGCAGTATGTTTACTTGTTTGCGCACATGAATATCAATGGGGGTGTGTTAGGATACAACACTGTATGTATGTATGCGAGGGGACACACACCACGAGTAAAACGGAGCTAAAGCCCTGGTATGTTGTTGTTGACGACATGCATATACTAATCTAAGCCACTTTTTTTGTTGTGCTTTTTTTAACATTGCACAGGCTACGTGGCCAACTTGATGGACCTCATCTTCGACCAAGTCTTTGTGGACCCTGCACCATTATGAGCAACCTGACAGGGAGGAGGTCATCGCCGGGTATGCCACACGGTTCAATTTGGCTGCTGTCTGAACCTAACATAGACATTTCACGGATCAGAGGACAACGCAGGCCGGAATCACCACTCTGCTCCTCTCTCCAAGGAAGCCCCAGCACCAGCTCACAAAGCTCCTGTTTTTTATGGGTTCAAATAACCGTTGATTTTGACAATAAAGTTCCGAGTTGATATCAAGTGTGTCGTGATTATTCATGTTGGGATGGGTAAAGAATATTCTGATTTCACAAGCATAAGGTTGTGTGTGAACTTTCCAACGGTTGTTGCACGATGTTGGAAGAAAAGGACTGTAAACTATTAAACGCAATGAGGCCATTGTATATATGCTGAAAATATGAATGTCTCCCTTTATAAATATATATATGTATCGCTGTGTTTGCGTTCCAAACTCTAAGTTACAAACTGTACACATTGCATTCTTGCTAATTAGCCAAAATATGAATGGAACCACATCGTAACAGAGTAAAAATAAATAGGGACAACAGCTTGTCAACTAACCATTCAGAAACGTCCTGCTGCAACCGAGATGTTTTCACCTCCACCAAAACCTCCGCTGCTTCAGTTTCTGGATCAAATTGATAATATGCTTGAACACATGCATTGCTCTGAGATGACATGTGTATTCCACACTCGTAATCACAGCAAGCATGGTAACGTGACTCTCGCCGGCTCTTCTGCTGGGGGCGTGGTCAGCTGCTGCTCAGAATTTTCATAGGCAGGTTTGGAATAAAGCGAAAATGAGCGAAACGAGGCATGGCTAAAAAATGATCTGTTTGGTATTTTGAAAAATAAAATGTATAAATATACCTTATATAGGTATGGTCATACACTATATCATTTAAATATAGCATGATAGGTTACCTTTAAGTTAAGTCTCTGTAGTATAACATGCTATTTCAGTGTAGTTTGACATAACTGATTGTTTTTTTATGTTTTAAACATTATAGAAATGCCAGCATGCCAAGCAAGTCCAAGAGAAATACTGAGGAGATGGAGAGAGAGCCACTGATGGAGAGGCTAGAAAATCCATCAGAGCAGAGGCAAAAGACATACATATTTACAGGTCCACACTGCATGGAGGAAAGGAAGTGAAAACAGGAGGAACAATGGAACAGCAGAGGATAGAGGGTCTTCACACAGGAGAGAGAAGGGGCTTCAGACCAGATAAAAAAACTGCTGACCAGTTCCATGGCCTTACTGCAGAGATATGCTGTGAACTGACTTTGAATTACAGACAGAAACAACATCCTGTAACAAAAAACTCAAAGCATACTACATCAGGGCTTCTCAAACTCCGGATCCGGACCAAACTGCAAATCAATCCGGACGGAACCCTGTGTCCCATTATAAAAGAAAAAATATTATACAAAACAAAATTAAAAACCTTCTGATTCTATACATTCTGAAATTAATGTATATGTTCTTGTGTGTGACACGTTGTGAGAATGAACGTGCATACATAATTTACTTGTGTGCGCGAGCGGGACACACATTGCAGTTAACCGCAAGTTTACCTTGACTTTCTAATGCTTATAATGCCTTTTTGCCGAGGTTTAAGGCATTGGCTACAAACAGTGCCATTTCATATGTATGTATGGATTGAATGTGTGTGTGTATACAGGGGCGCCGTTTGCCGACAGGCAAGGCAGGCAAGCGTTTGCCTTGGACCAGAAGGGGGCCCCCAAAGAAGGTAGATTAAGAAGGTCCACAGCAATGACAACATGAAACACCCTTTAATTTACTGCAACGACATGTCGGGAAACCCCCTCAAGGAGGCCCCATGCATAGCGTGCCATAAGAAACCACTTCTTAATTTCAGTTTTGTTGTTCCACTCCGGGGGGGAGGGGACTTTACTGGCATTTATCCGGACCAGGGACCTTGTATAACATTCACAAGTGGACCTTTAATAAAAAAGTGTGAGTACCCCTGGACTACATCATAAGTACAAATTGGATCATCTTACCCCACTCTCCCCTATTTCTCCACTTATAATAGTGATTGTAAGTATTCTTCTGGATATTTATATGTCTTTTGTATAATTGGCTTTATTTCTTAGTTTCACCCTTTCTCCGTCATTAAACAAAAACTCCAGTCTCCAGTGCTCGATGGTGGAAGGTGTTTAGCTGTTTGTCAAAGTGCACAGGGATACGTGCACGTATGACAAAACAGTAAGTGAGTTTAGTTGTGTGTAATTCAGTTTGAGGTCTATGAGAGGACGAACAGAGAGAGGACTGTCCTTCAGTTGTCTGTCCTGCTCTCAGCTCAGGAGCTTCCAGGCAGTAGCTCACCATTAACAACCTTCACGCTCTACCAGTCGTGGGGATGTGCTACACACACACACACACACATTGGCATGTCAGCAGGGAGGCACTGACACACACTTTCTTCCGTGCACTGATCCTTTAGCAGCATTTCCCAGCGCAGCTTGGGAAGTCTCTAATGTTAATTAATGGGAGGCAGCCGAGCATGCAATTTCTAATTAACCCCAGAGAACGATGCTGCAAAGGCACGCAAGTGGAAAAGCAGTCTAAAAAGATGCAATTTGCTTTTTTTCAAGACCCCGTTCCCTGCCACCGATCCATATGTTGCAAACCACTTTGCAGATCATTGGCAGCTGACAGCAACAAGGCTGATCTTTTGTTCCTTTTGCCACCATGCTGAGTGGCGGGGGAATAGAGATGAATTGGTGTGATCATGTAGCTAATTAGGAAAATGAAAAAAAATCAAGGTAGGGTGATGGTTGAATGCGAGGGGACCTACTGAGCTGAGCGGTGGAGTGATTAGTAATCTGCAGAAGAAAACAAGTCTGCTGGCACACAAACATCTTTTTGAAATCAGAACCATGAGTTGACATTGACATGCGGGGGGCATGCACAGTTGTTGGCAGCCTTGCAGAGAGCTTCATACCTCTTGCCAAATTCTTGATTTAAAATAAAAGGTGTGGAAGTAAAACAATGATTCACCAAATGCTGCCGCACACATAGAGTAATGGGATGTGTCAGAGCCAAGGTAAGCCCCCCCCGAGGGAAACATTGGTGGCAAAGATACTCTTACGATATACGCTGTGTCTCTGGATAGAGATGAGCCTCA
Organism: Harpagifer antarcticus; assembly: GCA_902827135.1. Classification (NCBI taxonomy): domain Eukaryota; kingdom Metazoa; phylum Chordata; class Actinopteri; order Perciformes; family Harpagiferidae; genus Harpagifer; species Harpagifer antarcticus. The sequence continues at coordinate 1,863,756 of CADEHL010000172.1, read as the reverse complement.
CACAGAATGCTACTCATTTCCTGCGCTGCCCCTCCCCCCTAGTATACATAGCTACACATACTGTAGTATAACAATGTCATATTGACAATAGGTCTGAGTTACAAAAAGGTTGGGCTGCCCCCTGAAAGCGAGTCAAATCAGCACTCATGCAGACATTTTGAAATTATTCATATTATAATTTGTTTTCTTGTGTGTTAGATCCATTTTGCTTTATTATGATTAATGAATATCAGAAAATATCTTAAAGGTCCCATGTCATGCTTTTCCGGTTATTACCCGTCCCCTTGTGTGTTATGAATGATACGCAGAGTGAAGCAGGTAGGACCCAAACGCAGATAACATCTTTATTTCAAGGTATTGAGTAAACTTGGAACAAACAAAACGCTCTACGGTGAACTAGGTCACAAACAAAAGAAGCACCAACACTGAACACAGGAGTAGACAAGACTAAATACAGGGAGGGGTAATCACAAGACGAGAAACAGCCGGGTAGGGGAGGAGAAACACAAGGGCCACAAGTGAACACAATCAGACAACTAGACACACCAGGGAAACTAACGACAGGAGGAAAAACACAGGGAAAAGGACCAGACAATAACCCAGGAGGAAAACATGACAGCAAACACCCAAACATATAAAACTACAAACGTGACATAAACCAAGGAGTGTGACAATTAAGGTTTTTCTGCATGTAAACGGTCTGCAGAGTCACAAACCCTCAAAGTACACCCTGTAGCGGGTACAACTCTAACACAGAAAAGACCAGTCTATGCTGCCCCAGAACGCCTCGTTGGAGATTTTTCTTTTTCCATTTTTGTCTTCTGGGGCAGGTTGACGTCATTAAGTCCAAATGGAGCAATCCGCACACACACTCACTCACTCAGCCAGCACCGCGGAGCTCAGTCCCCACGCAGCAACCAGGAAACGACCCCAGTAATCCAGCTCACACTGTCCGCTCCTCGAGTCTCAAAGGGCGAAGCAGCGAGCCCCGCAACGTCCCGCCAACACGGCACCCAGACCCCACGCAGCATTCTCATCTGTTTGTCATTACTGGTGTCATTTTCTGGTTTGTAACAAACGCCATTTTAAACATAAACACTGATGTTCCGCTGTAACGGTGGTGGACTCATCAGAACAGAGTGGGCTCACAGGGAGGGAGGGTGGGGGGGGGCAGGAGCTCCAAAAAGGTGTGTAGAGAGTGAATACACATACTATACAGAGACGCTGTATGAGAAACCAATGTGAGTTTGGAACATTGAACAATGTAAATCTATTTTAGTAGACCTCAACAATGGAAGTATGATCAGTAGAAATGGCCAAAACATGGGACCTTTAAGATTAAAATAACTTAATTATTTGTTTTTGTAAATTAGATTTGGATTAAAAACATGTTTATTTAGTTAAATAATAGGTCAATAAATATGCTTGTGAGGCAGGATATGACATGTCTTTATGGCAGGACAATGGGACACAGTCGGACGGAGTGGCGGTATATTGGATCATAGAGAGAACTCCTTTTTGTTACCTTTAAATTAAGGAAGTTTATGTTGGTCATTTATGTTTATATGCCGCGTTGACCACTAAATACATATTATTTGATGGAACGATACAACAATTCCCGCATTTGTTTGTTTACAAATGTCTGCGAGTCAAAACCCACAACCCCGACAAAGGACAGAGCATTTTCTTTTTTTAAACGGACTGAAATGCTCGACAGACGCATGGCAAGCACATAAACCACATGACAGTGTTTCCCATAGGAGGTGGTGGCTCTACATATGGTTTGAGATGACATGTAAATATGTTACACACAAAGCATGATGAGGTACACAGCAAATACCAAAGTGTTAACATCCCAGAGTACTGATGACCAGAGTAGAAATTGTTACACTTTGGAGTAGAATGGACAAAAAGTACACTTTTCAGAGTGCACCAGAACCTCTCTTTGGTGTTGATTCTTTGTGTGGTGTTGGTGTTGACTTGTGTAGTGTTTATTCTGGGATGATGGACTCCCTCAGAGTATATCTTTGCATTGAGTCTGTCTGGTCCGCATCGATCTTAGGTTTCGATTCGTCATCAGATAGGCCGCGCCTTCTCATTGGTTTAACGCAGCCTCGTGGCCCTCAGCTTTTTGAAAATATTCTCGAGGAAAAGCGCGACCGTGACCGTTACAGATTGATGCAAGAGTTATACATCCATGGATCGAACACGGCAACATTTCCCCGCAGGACTGTAACGCTAGGTAAGTAGACACCAAGTGAATAATTCTGAATATTCATATTTGTTTTTTTTGTTTTAATTTGTATAACTAAACAACTAAAAACGATAACGTTAGCAAGTAGAATATTTGTGACGTTATTTCAGCGGTAACGTTAGCCGTAGTCAATCAGATAATCAACTCTAGTCTGCAGGCACCGTTTGAAATAATGAGACCGTTAACGTTAGCAGCTGTTAGCTTAGCTACCGCCAATTTACGTTACTCATGTAGAATGAATTATTTCAAAGCTCTCGCCTCCCGCCTGATATAATGCTGAAGTCTAACTTTGCACTACATTTGGTACTGTACATGTGCAATAGACCAATTCCAGTTGTGGAGGAAGTTTCATATGATTTAAGTTAAGTAAAAGTACATATACCACCCTGTGAATATACTATAAGTAAAAGGCCTGCGCTTAAAACCTGACTTAAGTAAAAGTATGCGAGTATAATCAGCTAAATGTACTTTAAGTATCAGTAAAAGCACTCATTGTGCAGTGAAACTGTCCCTGTCAGTGTTTTTTTTGGGATGCATTTGACTTCTGTTCATGGTAATGGCCGAGCTGATCTGATTTGATATCAAAGGTTTTTGTCAGTGTCTGACCTATCCATCAAAATATGATGTACAGTGTACTTATATTTGTGTTTATTGTTATCTTACAGTCATCTCCAGCCTTCAGGAGTACTCTGGTCCAGTGGAGGCAACCCTACATCCTAGCAGTTGGGACCACAAGAAACAGCTCCCTGCAAGGCCAAGTCTTCCCTGTCAGTTTTGATGAACCTTTTAAAGCACATTATGTGTTTGGGATCTCCTTTGACCAGGCCTTAAACGGCACACACATGTTTGCAGACCACCATCTACAACATTGATGTAAACTGGTTGCCATGTACACTTTTAGTTGTTGGTCATCCTGCTCGGTGATTGTTAGTCTTTCAAAACAATATTTTTTGTCAGTTTACTTTGCACATTAGCTCTAGTGCAGGGCTATTCAAATGGCGGCCCGCGGGCCAGATGCGGCGCAGAACCAACTCCCGAGTGGCCCAGCCTCCCGTGGCCAAATTCCTACACTAGTACAGACCATGAACGCAACACTCCGCGTTGCATAGAAACCACCAAACCACAACGCAGCACGTTTTTTGAAAGTGCATCTAGTGGTGCTAGTAACGGTGGTCCTATGATAGCAACTCTAAAACATGTCTCTCTCAACTGAAGCGTAAACAAAGACAACACGGTCATTGATCTTGTGGAGCAGATGCGCGAGTCATTGCCCAAGTCAAGCTGGACCTTTTCGCGATCGACTTGAGTACGGGTCGGATGCTCCATTTTCCGACGCTCCGCAAACACATCACATCCCCAGCACAAATCACGGATGTGATGACAGATTTCATTGCGAGGTTGAAAGAGAACTTTGCCGGTCGATTGGATGGACTTGCTCTGCCCACAGAGGTGATGGGCTTTGCCAGAGACCCCTTCACTGTTGCAATAGAGGGGGGCGTATCAACCAGAGCAAAGGAAGTGGTGCCCTGCATCGGCGAGGGGAAATTTACACAGGAACTTATTGACATGCATTCATCCGTAACCATGGCACAAGGGCAGCGCACTAACGGGCCAGCGAAGCTTTGGAGTGATGTCAAAAAACAGCAGTTCCCTTCATTCAGAAAGTAGCGATCTGTGTGCTCACATGAACTCAATAAAAAGTAGCACTCGCTGCTCCCTGACTGACAGCACTCTTCAATGTCTTAGGATTGCATTGACATCCTATGAGCCAAAAATCACTGCTCTTGTTCAAAACTAAAAATGTCACTTCTCCCATTGAGAAAGTCAGTGATGACAAATCCCAAATGAGGTGATAGTAAGCACCTAGTTTACTATAGTAGACATGTAGTGTATGTATGTTAGTTACCCTTATCCCGTGTTATGAGTTAGTGCACTGAAGGGTTTGACAGTTCTTTCTGTATTTAAATGCACTTTGTAATGTGTCAGCTCAAATGTGACCAACACGTATGATTTTTTTGTTATTACTTGAAAAGTGAAAAAATAGTATTGCTATAGTACGACCTCTTTTTGTTACATTGGAGCTCTTTAACGGTTTGTTAATGCACTTTTTGATGTGCATGTGTCATATGTAGCTATCCAATTTTATTTGAGGACATTTATTAAGACTGTTATTATTGTATTCAGTTAAATGCACTTTGTGATGTGCCTGGTTAAAAAAAAATAACTTGAATATTTGACTTCTAAAGCAAACAAAGGTAATGCTACAACTGTGCACTTTTTATGCACTTTGAGATGCCTCAGATTCTGTTAAATTAATGCTAATTTAACTGTTTGTATGCACTTTTTGACGTACCTTTGTTAGATGAACAATTAATACAAATGGCATGTTTTTCATCGCAGTAATATGTGTTGGTTTAAAATGTGTCATTACCCGCTTTTTTCAGGCTGCTGAATGTCTGGCCCAGCTGGATGTTGTAGTTATAAAATCTGGCCCACCTGAATGTGTAATTGAATAGCCCTGCTCTAATGTATGGTATTCCACGTTGTCCATTTGTGGTAACAGGGTTTTGGAATGATGACCTCTAAAGTGTTTCCGCAGCCTAAAGAGGCCTAATGAGCAAATGTACACATTTCCACCTACAGTATGACCAATGTATTTTGTGTGTTGTTTGATGTTGCTACTGATTAGATGTTATATTTAAAACACATCAAAATCACATTTTTTTAAATAAACGCATGTTTTCAAGAATCTGATGTGTACTTTATTTCCTGAAGTGTTAATGATTCACCCCAAAATGGTTTGTTTGGTGTACATCAGCTAAACAGCACTGAAACAGTGTGAAAAATGACCATGGAGTATTTTCTCTCTCAAAGTGTTGAATAATCAGCTCTGTACAGTGACACTAACAAACTGACTAAGAGTATATTTTAACTCTCTGAGGGTTCAAGGTTTACACTGCACGTGTTGGAAAGCACTCAAACAGTGTCAAAAAAGGTTATAGTTATAGTGTATATTTTGACTTCCAAAGTGTTCGAATCTAACTCTTTATTTGGAGTTTATATTTTACTCTTTTGACAGTGTTCAGAGAACACCAAACTCTTGGACCTATATACACCCTGAAACTGGTGTTAAATGTACTCTTATAGAGTACAATGTACACTGTGGTTTTTGCTGTGTAGAGAGCCCCCCCCCCCCCCCCGCACTTACACTGACACTGTTGAGCATTTTGAGACTCTTTTGCATCTTAGAGAACAAAACTAAGGGCTGGATTTTACAGTTGCTTTGAAGTCAATATACTACTAATTAATTTCGTGTCATATTTGAGAAATGTGTGAAGAATTTTCTTCATTATAAGCTGAAGCCGAAAGTGAAGACTTATAAGGTGACTGGAATACAATTGAATATTTCTTTGCTCCATGAGAAGCTGTTCAATGCATTCAATTCATCTAATGCAGCAAAATACTGTGTTTCTGATACAGGAGAATCTCTGCGAGCTAAAACAAAATGTCACCCTTTATTGTTTATTTTCTATCATTTTGTGAGTTATGGTGTGAGATGTACATCGGCATAAACTCAGTATATAAGCTGCACATCCATCAGGCATCTATTATTTCACAGTGATGTGTTTTACATTTTTAAAGAGGCCATATTATGCTATTAAGGGTTTTCCCTTCCTGAAGTGTGTTAGATCTTTGTGCATGGTCTGCAAAGGCTAAAATCCCTGTGTTCCCTCCATTGGACTCCTTTGTTTACTTCCGTAACATAGTGCCATCACTCTTCTGTATAACACGTAAGCTTCAATTAGCTAGCACTCCAACACATTGTACGTGATAGGCTAAGGGGCAGGACATCTCTAAGCTGGTGGACCAATCACAACAGAGCTGGCCAGTTAACCAATCAGAGCAGACTGGGCTCTGGTTTCAGACAGAGGGTGCTGCAGCACAGGCAGTATGAGAACAATAAAGAGCTTTATGAACATTAAAGCATGGAGACATGTCACAGTAGAGACACTATACAAATATCAAGCTGAACATCAGCAGAATATGAACTCTGTAAAAAGTTTATATTGCAGAGGCTTTGTAAAAATCATTTAACGGGATTGGGAGGAAAGCTTGAAACTTTAGGAAAACACTCTAGATGTATAGAGTCTGGGCACCGATGTTGCAAGAGATAAATGTTGCAGTGAAGCAGATGATGTGTTGGATGGAAATCTGTTCTTCCATTAGTTGAACCAGCATTAGTCGGCTTATGTCAGTAATTAGGCCGGAGCATGAAAGCATTTATCATCGTCAAGGACCCACACATTCGACCGCAGATACGACTCTCCTTCTCTGATGTCACCTCCCATTACTGCGCCTGAACCTCCAACAGTCATTATTCACTCAGCCATGCTACAGAAAGTTCATCTGCTAATAATACAGCTTGTAAAGCAGTCACGTATTAGAGGAACCGTGGCATGACTTGACATGTAAATATATAAGTGAAACCTGAATTAATATGCATTATATATTTATCACAGAGCACATTTCATTAGGAGAGTCATTAAGTGCAATAATGAGTGAGGGAGCTGCAGTACTTCCATCATTTACATCACGCTCAATGTCTCATACAGATGCACTGCATTCTCTTACACTTTATTTCAATGTGGAGCTTTTCACCAGCACCCCGTGTCATTTTTACATGATTGCATGTGTTTATTTCTGGGAGCCGCTCAGTTCAATTATACACCAACACAGTCCATCCATCAGCCACAAGCATGCTTCTCAGGTCTTTAAATGATACATTTGACAAAGACAATTGACAGGCCGCGCAGCTGATGAGTCATTTAGTAAAATGGAGAGAAGAATTGTACGAGGTAAACAGTATCGACAGCAAAAGGCTTGATAATGGGTTTCTATTAATGTAGGACTCACTGTTTATTGAGGTTAGCATGCTGCGTGAAGTCTAACCTCATCGTGAAATGTGCTAAAATGGCATTTCAATAACATACACAGCTAAAGATATACTGTACTAAGCTAGATGTTTATGTTTCATATAAAATAGTATTGTTGTCAGTTTGCTTGATACAGTCCCTTTTTAAACTTCTTTTCAAATATTTTTGTTTGTTGTCAAATATGACTTTTTCACTTCAGACAAGTTAAACTTCACTTGAAATAGTATTTGGGAAATGTATCTATTAGTTAGTAACGGAGCCTACACACGGCGGCGTGCGTTGCCGCTTCAACGCTTCTGCCCATTCACTTTGAATGGGGTGACGTCACAATTCGCCGAACTGCATTGTGGGAGCAAAGCGTAGCTTCTCTCGCGGTGCTCGCTGCAAAAGTAGAGCAATGTTCTACTTTTGCCGCCTCGACGGAGGCGTCAGCCAATCGAATCATATGCCAGTGCAAGCTCTAGCCAATCAAACCGCATGCTTGTGTGTCTGGGGTGGGAGATTCATGTGATTGGGTGTTGGTCGAGTTTCAGCCCCCCCCGCCGGCAGGCGACAACGCACGCCGCCGTGTGTAGGAGCCGTAAGACTCAGCTTCACCGTGACAATTCAAGATTTGTAAATGCTGTATTTTAAATTAATCTATACCAAAGAAATAAAAGCAAATATTCTTCTTCACTCAAGAATCCATTCTCAGCACTGCCGGCTCTATGTTTTCACATCAGATTTGGGCAAGCTTCATATTGGGCCATGAGTTGCGTCCCAATGATCTGTGATGGCTCTTCATGCTTGTTTGTGTTACTTTGAGACTTGAATAGACTCCATGTGAGCATAAAGGAGTGTCTCTGCAGCAGATACGAATGAAAACAGCATTTAAGTAGTTTTTTCTTTAGCCCCGGACAAATTCTCCCTCAATAATATAATATATTAACCGTACTTTACCTAGAGGATGGCAGAATTGTAATTTCCCGTGTTCAGTGAATGCAACAGAGGCAACCACCAGACCAGTCAGAGAGTTGCATGGAAATAAACGTGTTTTATTGGCTGACAGGTACGTACCTCTCCTCTGTGACAGTGTTTAAACTTTAAACACTATCCAGTGTTTCCCTTACCATTGTCTTGGAGGGTCGCTGTGCCCCGCCAACGGAGCCCCGCCAACGGAGCCCCGCGCCCCCCCCCTGAAATTCAAGGTGTTTAAAAAATATATATAATTTTTTTTTTTTTTAAATATATATATAGCACCAAATTGCAAATCATCTATAACTACTGTCACTTTTCACATTGAACATGTGCTCTTTTATTAAATAAACTAAATGCTTTCATTTTATGTTGTGAGTTTAGTGTTTTTGACCCTAAGAAACACTGATGCATTAATCAATAACAATAATCCACAGCTCCTCTCTCTGCTCCAGAGGATTTAAAAAATATATATCCCAATGCCACAAAAATGGTTGAAATCTTGTCTCCAGAAAACAAAAACCTGAAACAAGCGGTATCAGTGACTGTGTGTTTGATGTGGCTCTTTGCAGTAACATAGACAAAATGTGGCTCTTAACCTCTGACTGGTTGGCCACCCCTGGGCTAAAATATCAAACTAACCATAATCCCCAGCTATCGTTGAAGCTCGTCGATTGGATGTTTTAGCCGCAGTGCACGTTGGGATATGGTGTTTATGCGATATAAAAATATTGTATTCTGTGGTGTTTAATGCTGGAGATCTTCTGAGTTGTCTCAATATTGTGCAAGGTTAATGCAAGGAGAGTTAAATGAATAAATGTACAAATGGCTGATTATATGTTTAAAATATGATGCCATTTATAACTGTTTCAGTTCTAGAATTACAATAAACACATTAAAAAGCTTACATTAAATATAACAAGGCAATTCAATTAATGTTAAAGCTGTGTTGATTTATATACATTGTGCATATTTGTGTTTGTAGAAATGATCATAGAATTGATTATATTTTGTCTTGTTGTTCTAAATTGGTTTGAATCCTACTTAAAGGACAGAAACCACTTTGTTTCTATCGGTAAATACACATCTGAGTTGACAAATATGACATGTGGGGTACCTCAATAATTTTGAATTATTTAGACATTAACACTTATAATTTCATGTCTTTAATAAGTTAAGTAAGTGTTATTATGGTAGATGGTTAATTTGTGTACCTTAATATAAAGTGTTACCCCGTTTTTAGCTACCTAGCGCCACATGTTTTGATGTCTGTTCTTGTGATATCTCCGCAAGTTCGTATCATTGAGTGATAATGTCTGCACCCATCGATTCTGTGTCACCTCACAATGTGAAACGATGGGTTGGATGTGCAGCAAAGATAAATAATAAGGTTTTGTGAGTGAATTTCGGTGCAGTCATCTGTTAGCATTTTTCGCTCGTTGCTAATTCAGAGGCTCAGCGTTAGCATTGTGGGGTTTTTAAAAAAATTTTTTTTTAAATGATCAGTTAGATGAGTTTATTCCCGTTACATGGATATAAAACATTCATAGTTTATTAAATGAACATGCCCTCAGACACTGTTTCCTGCAAGATGTTGTGGGAGGGCCCCGGTACCGGGGTCTGTCGGGCTTAACAGGTTAACCTTTATCTCTGTACGCAGATTGTCCTAGCTCTACGGCTGTCAGATTTTGCAGTTGCAAACTCATTCACACGTCAAACCAAAGTGTAATTGCACACAAAAATAAAACAAATCCAAAGAGGTGATGCTAATCTGTCAACAGTGGTGTTGTTGATGTCTCGATATTGTTGTTAAAGAAACAACAACAACACAATTCTGGACATCTTTTTTTGGGTGAGAAACTGAGAGCCAGCTCCTCTCTGCCAAAAAAAAGCCCTATGTGAACAGAGGGCGTAAAAGGCTTGACATGTAACTCAACTTCACTGTTTATCGAGTGTTTTCTGCGGCTTTGCGAGTTTAAGTGAGCCAACTGGTGTGATATGTTCTCTTGGCTGGGCCAATGTCACACAATATGATGCCCTTCTCTCAGCAGATTGTCAGTGATGGGACTGATGGAAAGTGACGCTCTCTGAATCGCACGGCAGCAGCTGAAAGTCACTTTCTCAATCACGTCTGTTTTTTTTGTTCTCAAAAACAGACACACACTCTCACAACAGCTGGAGCATGTCATTTCTTACACATTTTCCCGACACTGACCAGATGTCTCCCTGTAATCTCGGTGCACAGCTTCATCAATAACAGCCACCTCAGATTGAATCTCATGTCACACTGCAGACCGGTGACGTGCAAAAGGACGTCCTTCAGAACCAAGTGAAAATGCATATTTGTGGGGAGCTATATTTAAAAAAGGATAAAGGCCGTAGGATAACTGCTATTAAAGCAATTGTGAGATGATTGATTTCATGATGCATGGTCCAATCAGCAGATGCTTATTCATTAGTGCAATCCACGGGTAATTGGGGGTTATAGTCAACATCATCCCACCGTGTTGAAGAGGTGAGGCATTTCCTACATATATTGTCCTGTGAAGAATTGTCTCCATTACCAGGGAGTTAGAGTTGAAGCATATCAATCTCAGTGCTCTTAGCAGAAGATGTAATGATCCGCTCCATTTGACTAATGTCAGCTTGTAGCGACCCATCCATCTATGACTTTATATAGGGACTCTTTTAACTGAGGCAGGAATTAAAGACTCAAGATATCCATCATTGTTCTGTGGTCGTTTTACCCCCAGCTGCTTGACTCTTTGGTATGGACCAAGAAAACAAAACAAAATATTTTAGCCAGTCTTTTGTATTAAAGGTGTGATAAAGCCTGGGAATGACAGCCGTAGTTTACATTAGGGCAGATACATTTAATCTGTGAGAAACCAACCCAAGAAATATATATATACAGTATATATCCAAATGAGACCCCTGATAAAAGGTATAAACCCATCCCTGACCAACATGATTGAAATGATATACTAAAAACTTCCTTCTAAGGAAGTGCCATTGTGTTTGTGACACGTTGGATTTTACCCCATTGAGTTTTCACTGAACTAATTTGTCATGTGTTATAATTAAAGTTGCTTTTAAAACAAACAAAACAATCCATATGAATTCACCTTTCCATCCTTTCCTTCAAACAATGTGACGTGTTCTATTGAGGTAAAGGTAAAGTGTTTGTTAGAACACATAGGACATTCTTTCTACATTGACTATTCATAACTAGCACAAATGTGTTTCAGCAACAAGGAAGTGCTCTGTCCTCCTAACTGTGTGTCCTGACTTCCTGTCTCCATCAGAAGTGGTAATGTGTTATATTGTTCAGATGGACATCTGCTGCCTGTGATGTCTGACTACATTTGGGAGAATAATATATCATAGAGCCTGAAGGGTGCCAGAGCTGGAAGAAAGTGAGAGTCTGACAGCAGACCATCTGGTCATTTTACTATCAGTCCTAACGCTGATCCAAATCTGATGTTTTATCATGTTTCTATAACAATATGGTGCCATTAACGGCAGTTAATGCTACACGGACCACTATTGCGGTAAGCATGTTGTAACTTCCGGTTGTTGTTGTTGTCATCTCCGGGTATCCTGTGTGCCTGTTCTGTTGCTGATAGCTTATTATCTTATTAACTTAATCGATCGTTTTAAAACTCTTGATCACAGCAACTGCCTGACGTTGTAATCACACGTTACTACAGCTTAAGCACTCACAACTCTCCGTCTCTTAGCGACTGTAACTCCACAGTTGCCTACACTCTTTTCGGGTTTGCTAACGGTAGCTACTTTAGCTTGATAGCTAGCCATGGCTCTTTCCCCACCCTCGGGTGTTATTTCCTGCTCTTCCTGTCTCATGTTTGGTTACTTCCCTACCTCCTTTACTGGTACCGATACATGTGTTAAATGTAGTATAGCTGTTAGGTTGGAGGCGGGAATCATAGCCATAGAAGCCCGGCTCCGCATCTTAGAAAGTAACTCAGCTACAGTAAAGCCCATGTTAGCCAGTGCGGACCGGCAAAAGGTAGCTCCTATTAGCCGTCCCCCGGCAACTCCTGAGCAGCAGGGAGACTGGGTGACTGTTCAGAAGGGGCATAACACGAAACCCGCGGGTCCCCACCATCCCGTTCACGTGTCTAACAGATATTCCCCACTCAGCGAGACACCCGCTGAGAAGCCAACTCTGGTTATTGGTAGCTCTATGAGACATGTGAATTTAGAGACCGAAGCCTCCACAGTCACATGCATTCCGGGGGCCAGAGCGGGCGACGTTGAGGCGCATCTTAAACTGCTGGCTAAAAATAAACGTAAATACAGTTGTTTTTCACGTCGGTGGTAATGTTGTTCGTTTACGCCAATCAGAATGCACCAAACGTAATGTGGAGTCGGTGTGTAGTTATGCTAAAACAATGTCGGACACCGTAATCTTCTCTGGTCCCCTCCCCAATCTGATCAATGATGACATGTATAGCCGCATGTCATCATTTCAGCGCTGGTTGTCTTGGTGGTGCCCAGCAAACAATGTGGGCTTCGTAAATAATTGGACAGCCTTCTGGGGAAAACCTGGTCTGATTAAGAGAGACGGCATTCATCCTACTTTGGAAGGTGCAAAGGTGTTGGTTTCTGTCAGATGCGGCTTTCACACCAGCGCTTTTCCCTTTCTAGCTACGAGTGGGAGCTTTTCTGGTTCAGCTCCGGTTTCCCTTTTCTGCTCCCGCTCTGTTCACACCGCCCAGAGCCCGACTGGTGCTGCCGCTGCTGCGTCATGACGTCACCGTTTACATCGCTGATTTGCTCCCCAACGGCATTACGGCACTCACAACAACAACGGGGAACTGCGTCGGGTCGATGATCGTGTTGCTTTTAATCACACGAAGCCAGATTAAATTAAATAACGACTTCTCCAACCTTATGCTTTTCTCCAGAGTGCCGTGGTTCATTGTCAATATAATGAGATATTAAGTCAATATAATGAGATAGCCAAGTCAATATAATGAGATAGTAAGTCAATATAATGAGATAGTAAATCAATATAATGAGATAGTAAGTCAATATAATGAGATAGTAAGTCAATATAATGAGATAGCTAAGTCAATATAATGAGATAACTAAGTCATTATAATGATTTACAGGATTTGTTTTTCCTGTGGCGCAAACAGGCTTCCATAGAATTAGGTTAGTTGAAAGCAATATTTTGTATTTAAACTTAATATTATTGCTTTCAACTAACCTAATATAGCTATGTGAAATCTGTTGACATAATACATCTAATTGAGTACACAACAGTGGCGAACCTTCAGGGCCTTCAAGGTATTCAGAGAATACCCTGGAACACTCAGATAAAACAAACAAAAAATCGATTTAATTATATAAATAAAATGTATTTAAAATGAATAAATGAGAATCATTGATTTGTTTGTCCTTCTCGGTCCATGCACTACGCATTTCAGTGGTTTTGTGTTAGGAAAAAAAAGCAACCAATCGGATATTTTTCTGGGTCTCTGGGTAGAATATCCTTCAACCAAGGTATTCTACATTCTTGATAGAATACCCTGGCCGTTGCACTGAATGAGGCGAATGGTGGAGGCTCTGCATGTCTTAGAATGCAAAAGTAATACACAAGTACAAAGAGAGGCAAACAGCTGCTATAATGCTAGTCGGAACATCTGCATCTGCTTTAATAAGGAACTACCAAAGTATATGAGGCTCAACATGTCTAAACGAACGGGCTAACAATTTCCTATTTCAATGTTGACATTACACCTCACATGTCTGAGTTTAACATAACACAAACATTTCCAAGCAGCCACTCTTTTTACCAGTGATATTAATAATACAACTTATTATATACAGTATACTTTTATTATATTGTCACTCGTTTTCTTTTGGAAAACTGATCATGAGATACTAACACAGTAGATGGTTGGATTAAAGCTAATTATTATGTGTATGATCATACATTTATGTTTTGATGATAAGAAAATACAGTTAATAAATCATTTTTTAAATGTCAATATTTTAATGATCTAAAATAAAAACAACCTGTAATATACTCAATATTAGTATCATCATGTTGTCATGGTAGTAACTGTCATTCTTAGTTTTTTTCAAATGTTTCTGTGTAACTAAAGTAATGAAAAAATCTCCATGACACTGCATCATACTCACACTTGACTATTAATGAGATCACATTAAACACCCATTCAGATTATCTCTAACGGAGACAGAGATAAATGACTTTCGAGCCAAAACCTCCAAAGCTTCTGATTTGGGAAAAATAAATCTCATGTTTGCTACAAATCCCAGCAATCAATCTCTGCCCCGCCCGTCCGTCTGTTATCTTCTCCCATATGTCCTGGGTCTATTTTGCCCCATCCATCCACAAAGCGGCCTATAAAGCTGAGTCTCTGACTGCCTCATCGAGCAACACCGCTGCTCTCTGTCTGGCCTGAGGTCAGCTCAGGGAATGAGATGGAGTTGTGAAGATAGTGGAAAAGTGTCACCCGGGAATGAAATATTGATGGAAAGAAAAGCCTTGCCTCTTGCCCGCGGGCGCCGAGTCTGAGCCACAGCGGATGGTCAGAGGAGAGGAGAGCCAAACACAGAGATCTGCAGGAAGAGGCAGACGGAGGGCAACACGCCATCAACACAACTCTGTCCACGCTCTCCCTCCGAGGTATTGTTATCTCCCCCCCGCCTTGGCAAACCATAATCAGAATCCGTTGCACTTCACTTGATGTGGTTTATTTCCAGCCAAAGCCTTCCGGGCTTAACATATGATCCCCTTCTGGCAAGTGAGGAATCAATTCAATGTAAATAAGGCGAGTGGAAATAAATCCCAACATTGGAATTTGCATAATTGCATGCAAGGTAAAGCAAGGGGTGAAACACAGCGGGCTTGTTTCAGACTAAACTGTCTGCAGGCTGTTCCACAGAGTAACAGAGAGAGATGTCACCACCCCAGCCCCCGCTCAACACTCGGCTGTTGTTTGCTCTCACAAAGCACCCTCAGAACTCATCGAGATGTCGTTCATGTCAGGTATGAATCAAGGTGTTTTGTATAAATATATGTACAGCAGGTAGTGTATTCAGTTGGCTGTCACTCATGTTACTGCATGATCCACAGAAATAGTGAGTATCACTCAAGTGTGCTGATTGTGTCATTCCATGGAACAGGCAGGCGATAAAGCCTGATGACAGCTTTATCTGTGATTAGAAAAACAATGAAGTCTCATTATAAACACATTCAAATGCCTTCTAAGAGCCAGAAATCTCCTCAAGGCCAATGACAAGTTCTGCATTTTCATTTATTTCCAGAATTTTTCTGAATAGAGAATTACGAGGCTCTGCCTGCTTCAAATTGTTGCCTCCGCCTCGAGCTCTCTACTATTTTGAGTTGGACTTGGTCTGATAAAGAGTTAAAAAAGTCCTCTGTTTTTGGCCGGACTGCAGCAAAGCAGACACAAAAGCAACATCTTTGCCGTAAATGAAAATACTATACTAGGAAGTTATTGTCCCTTCTGTTCGATGTAAAACACTACATTATTCATTACAACCACCCACATCTGAGAAGATGACTGCAACATGTAGTACTGTTCAAAACAAATCATGAAAGTGTCTTTTAAAAAGTGTCTAAAGGGGATTACTTAAAATAATATTAATTTTCCAATTGATCAAAACTAAGAAATCTATTTTAGTGGAAATGATACTTTGGCAGAAGAAACAAAAAGTGATAACAAATAATAGGATATCACTATCAGTATCAATATCAGTAATATCAGTATTTATGGTTCAATAATAATTATCAAAAATAGCTTACCCATGCCATGTGACATGCTACTTCAGTATGCTTGAAGAACAAATACCGGGACAAAACCCAACCGTCAGATGAGATATGCAGGAATTAACTATACATAATCTTCTCCCATCTTATCAGTAATTCCCCATCTTCTCCCATCTTATCAGTACTCCCATCTTCTCCCATCTTATCAGTACTCCATCTTCTCCATCTTATCAGTACTCCCATCTCTCCCATCTTATCAGTAATCCCATCTTCTCCCATCTTATCAGTACTCCATCGTATCAGTACTCCCATCTTCTCCCATCTTATCAGTACTCCCATCTTCTCCATCTTATCAGTACTCCCATCTTCTCCCATCTTATCAGTACTCCCATCTTCTCCCATTGTATCAGTACTCCCATCTTCTCCCATCTTATCAGTACTCCCATCTTCTCCCATTGTATCAGTACTCACATCTTCTCCCATCTCATCAGTACTCCCATCTTCTCCCATTGTATCAGTACTCCCATCTTCTCCCATTGTATCAGTACTCCCAAATGATGTTGCTATAAGCATAAATCAGTTGAAGGCACATGGTTGCACATAATCCTGATGTCAGTGCCCTGCTCATTTGCATCTGAAGGCATTGCAAGATAACCTTCTTGCAGATTCCAGCAGACCACAGTAGATGTTGCTCATCACTCACCATTGATCCACTTGGCCTCCGGGTCATGGACCTGGAACTCTGGTCTGAACAGATCCTCCACAGACAGCTTAGTGTCACTTCCAGGTTGGCTGTCAGCTGCAAAAGCAACAATGAATTGTTAACATTTGAAGTAAACGTGTGTTGCACATTTTCTTACTAGCACACACACAGTTCAAAATCAATCTCAAGCAACAGCTGACCTACGGAATCACTTCAAACACTAACACTTAAATGTTTCACTGACAAGAAAACAACCAAAACAAGGTCACCCTAAAATGTATTGCAGATTTTGGAAAGCATCCTGGGATACATTACTGTGTGTGATGTTGGTAGTTCAGGTAGTGTAGTTACTGAAACAAGAGATGCAAGGACTAAAATACATTATTACGATCTATGACATATATCTGCACGGAAATAGAATGTGCCAATTGTCAGCTTCTTGTGAATAGGACAGCTGCTGATTGTGAGCACAATAACAGGCCAAGTCATTTTGAATGTCAGCCATGTTGGCTTTCCTTGATAACTCCAGCGTGTTGATGGAGGCAATGAACGTCTGACCAACCAGGTTTTACATCTGTGGAACATTGGGCATGTTTCAGTAGGGCATAAAGTAATTCAAATAAACCACATGTTTACCAAGTGCAACATTGAAGTGATGAACACAATAAATAATCAATAATTATAATACAATATTTTGAAAATACAGTAATGCACAATAAGTACTTGGTACTTAAAAGTATATTTTGATTATAATACTCTACTTTTACTTAAGTAACATTTTGAATGCAGGACTTTTACTTGTATCTTTACACTATTACTAAATGTACTTAAGTAAGTAATCGGAGTACTTTTTCCACCTCTGAAATTAGGTACAATTAGCAAACAAATTCAGTTTACTCTTTTCAAATAATTTCACCTATAATTTCTAACTTGAAAAATGTGTTCTTTAAAAATCTATAAATCAACTCAAGACTAAAGTTGCATCAATCTGTGTTGTGCTTTTATTTATTAAGTTGAGTTAGCAGAACTAAACAAATCACATGTATTTAAGATATTTTGACTTGTAATTTTTCAACATTATCATACACTTTTATCATCCAGCAGAAACAGCAAAACTAGGAGAAGGGATCTGGCAACGCGATATATATATATATATATATATCCACACTTTACACGTATAGTTGCTACTTTACTAGTGAGCCATTTGGTATTGGTCAGGTAACAGGGATAATCCTTTTTTTAATAAAATTACTCAGATTATTTTACTCACACATAGTCATTTGATCCATTGTTTAGATTACATTAGATTACGTTATTGTCATTACATAATGCAAGCAGAGTATAACGAATGACTTGTTCCATTAAAACCGGAGATATCATCAGTGGAAGGGTGATGTAGAAATGTGTCAACACTCTAAAAAACGATTCATGGGGTTAGTAGATTCCACTTAAAAATAAATACTTTTTCAACATAATATTTTAGTTTTTTACCTCAACTTTAGGGATATACTAAATTAGAGTAACTCATATCTATTGAGTTTCAACAGTTTAGTTTCAAAACTGAACACACGCTCGGACTCTGCTAGACCGCATGTGGAGTTGGAGCAATCTGCATTCATCCTGAGAGTGGAACACTTGATAGCAGTGGAACAACAGGATGTTAACCTAATAATCTATGAAGTTACCTGGCAAGAAGCCATTTGTGTTCACCTTAATTTACAACAGCTGCTTACTGCATATACAGTGTGACACAAGCTGTAAGGTAGTCATTAGCTACTTGTTTTAAGCTACTGTAGCATGCATAGCATACTGCATAATAATAATAATAATAATAATAATAATAGATTTAATTTGTTAGCGCTTTTACAGATGCTCAAAGACGCTTTACAGATGTTTGTATCCTCCTATATCCTTTTAGTCCAGCAGATATGTGAAATATCTGAAATAATTGTGCTTTTGATGATAAAAGCATGAAATTTGGCACACTGTTAGAGCATGCCCTAAGGAAGATTTTTGGCTATAGGGCCATCGCAAATTTGTCCAATGGCGCCAATGGTGGCCATTTTGAAAATGGCCGCCATTGGTTGTTATTTTACCAGTAGTTTAGGATCTAGACCAACTAGGAACTTGATTCTGGTGGCTAATCCTACATTTTCAAGAATGGGGAATGCATTGGTACTATTTACAACATGCTAGAATGTAGCTAACTATATGTATCTGGTATTCAGGGAACAAAATACACAGTAAATCATTAACATATTTATTATGGTGAAGTAATAATACATGTTACATAATATATATGTAATATTACAGGTTTTCAACTAAATGCAGAGTTAGTTCTGAAAACACAGTCCACCACAGTGGCAAAGGGCACTGCACTGAATTGCTGCCTTGACACATTTGCATGGTCCACTGCACCCCTTTTTGCTTCCACAGCGGAGGAGTTCACGACAGGCCTGGTAATGTGGTCCAGTAAACTTCCCATCCACCTGTGGCCTTCCTCTTCCACCCCCAGTCACCTGGAGATGGGAGTTCAGGGGCTGCAAAACATCATCTGTCCCCAGCAGTGACCAGCTTGTAAGGCAGCTCTCTTTGTGTGCTGAATCAATGCTGCTTGTGTTGGGGGGAATCCTTCAATTGTTCTACCTTTCTGGGTGAAGAGCTACTTGCGTGCCTGATTGACTGACTCCTGGCTGCTAGTGCGGTCATACAATACCAGAGAGCAGTGTCACACTCACTTCTCTACTTCCCCTCTTCTACGACCAGGCCAAATCTGTGGCCATGATTCGTCATTCCATCGATGTGGTAAGGCAGGCATTAGAGATTCTGAATCCTGGTCAGATCACTCTGGATCAACCTCTATATGCTATGGCTAAACAAATCCAGTGGAGCTGGCCAGCAACTCACAGTGAAGATCATTTTATTGTGATGTTTGTTGGGTTTCACATTGAGATGGCAGCACTCAAGGTACTTGGTGACCTCCTGGAGGGGTAGCGGGTGGACAAGAGCAGTGTCATGTTCCCATTTCCACTTATGGTCTATCATCCTGCAGCTGGAAATAGAGTTGATGATCTATGTGCGATCAATAAGAGAGGCCGACTTCCTACTTGACATAAATGCCTTGACCAAGAGTGTGCCTTGGTTCCTTTCCTGGGACACACCCACTATGCCGGATGGATACCAGTCCACTTACGTGATATCAGTGGAGGCCGGCCCATAGGGGTGCTAGGGGCGCCGCCTCACCTCTTCCCACATACAAAAAAAATATATAAAAAAATATATAAAATTAAAAGAAAATATCTTTTTAAAAAATATTTTAAAAAAATATATATTTTATATTTTTATTTTTAATGAACAAGGTAAATATCATACAATTGGTATCAATAAAATGTATAATCTACAATAAAATCTCGTTTAAAAATTGTATTACGATGTCTAAAGTTACTGATAAGTCACATGTTTCCTGCCTGTCCTTGCCAATGGCATTAATTTATCATTACCGGGCGGAGCCCCCGAGCCAAACAGCAGCAACCAGCACGTTGCAAAAGTCTCAATAGTAAACTGTCCTGCCAAAACATAATTTCAGCCAATCAGCGCCGTCAAATATTTTGGTCACGAGGGTGCTCACGTTGGCGCCCACGTTGCTTACGTGCGTTGACGTGAGTTGTTTTTTAGACTCGTGAGTGACCAAGGTGACGCAGTAGTTGGATGAGAATGGTGTGCAGGTGGAGTCGCCGGACCTCGGTCCGCACCCAATTCCGTGCAAGAGCTACTCTCCAATCCTTTCGAAAGGAGAAGTTTGGGAGATAAATTGATACTTAAAGACCTTGGACCGGACCAACCCGATTTGTGTATATCACAGCAAGCTCGTGAAAAAGACAAAATGTATCAACGAGGCTTCTCACGTAGCTGGTACACCAGAAAGGCATGGATAGCTGGATGCAAACAGGTAAATGCTGTCTTTTGTTTCCCATGCTTGCTCTTCAAACAGCGGATACGATCTGTTCAGAAACTAGACAAAAGTTAAACAAGTACAAACCACAGACTGTCTGTGTCATGGAGAATACAGTCGCTGGTTTATTTATGTCTGTATAGGCCGTTGTTGTGAGTGTGGACGGTCGGAGCATATATACCATTAGCTTAGCCAAGCTCCATTCAGAAAACACGCATTTTAAAAGGTTTTCGCCTGCCGTCTGTCTGCAGACTTGTCAAAGCATTAATTCATGGTTTTTACTAACCGGTATCAGTATGTTGTTACTTCGGCATCATTTTGAAACGTGTATTACAATTTAATCACGGTAAAATATGTTCATTTTGTTGTAGTTGTAGCTCCCGAGCCAGTGCGTCTTGTTTGAATGATGCGAGTAAACACAGCTGGCAGCCGCGGTGAAACTCGAGCGACTAGAGCGATGCGATAGGAGCGTTTAGAGCGAAGCGAATATTCGCATCGCGTCCGGTCTGAACGCAGCATTGAAACGCGCCATAACATCACCAGAAGTCCTAATTTAAGGGGTCATTTCTCCCAAAAAAAAAATATTCGACCGCAAAAATATTTTACACCAGCCGCCACTGCATGACATGATTGTGCTAAAAGATAACCACCCTGAAAAGGAAACTTTGCTGTGAAGAAGACGACACGCAGTTTCTCTGCTATTGTCATTGACCAGGCCCACGAGCAGAACAATGCCTCTGTGAAAGGTGATGGTGGTGCTGTAGGCCTCTGACAGAGAACCCTGCAGCTCTGCGACGCTGGATGGTGTCTGGCCCCTAGATGGCGCGTGTGGTTGGGGAGTTTGAGGCCTCCACTGAGAAGAGAAAGAAGACTGACACCCGGCACCATGAGCAGACCAAACAGGCGCAAATGGCATTTGCACAAGATGTTAAAGCACTAATTAAGACATGGGCAATCCATTCTGTAAAATAAGCAGTGAATATCTTCTTGTACTGGATACTAGAGACCTTGCAGATGCAGCAGTCATTGACACTCTGAACCAGATTGAGAAACTCGGACAGGACGGGTATGACACCTACAGTGGAGGAAATACGTTTTTGATCCCTTGCCAATTTTGTAAATTCACCCACTTACAAAGAAATGAACAGTCTATAATTGTAATGGTAGGTTTATTTTAACAGTGAGAGTAAGAATATCAAAAAGAAAATCCAGAAAATTACATTATATAAAAGATAAACAATTATTTGCATTTAACTGTGGGAAAAAGTATTTGATCCCCTTGCAAAAAACAAGGATTCTGGGTCCCACAGACCGGTTACATAAGTACATTTCCTTTAGGAAAGTACCCCTCATATCAACTTGTTACCTGTATAAAAGACACCAATCCACAGAATCAATCAATCAGATTCCAAACTCTCCACCATGGGCAAGACTAAAGAGCTGTCAAAAGACCTCAGGGACAAGATTGTAGACCTGCACAAGGCTGGGATCGGCTACAAAACCATCAGCAAGCAGCTTGGGGAGAAGGTGACAACTGTTGGTGCGATTATTCGGAAATGAAAGGGAACAAAATGGACATCAATCAACAATCAATCACCCTCGCTCTGGGAATCCACACAAGATCTCGCCCCTTGGGCTATTGATGATCATGAGAAAGGTGAGGTGTCAGCAAAGAACGACAAGGGAGGAACTTGTTAATGATCTCAAGTCAGCTGGGACCACAGACCTAAGAAAACTATTGGTAACACACTACACCATAATGGATCAAACCCTGCAGCGCCCGCAAGGTCCCCTGCTCAAGAAGAACATGAAAGGCCTGTCTGAAATTTGACACTGAATCATTCAGAGAAGGCTTGGGAGAAGGTGATGTGGTCAGATGAGACCAAAATGGAGGTGGAAACATTATGCTTTGGGGTGTTTCTCTGCTATGACTGTTTCGATGTGTTCCAGTCAGGCTTTCGTCCAAACCACAGTACTGAGACTGCTCTTGTAAAGGTCTTTAATGACATCCACTTAAACACAGACAGTGGCAGAACTTCAGTGTTAGTATTATTAGATCTCAGTGCTGCATTTGACACTGTTGACCACAGCATATTACTAGACCGACTGGAAAACTGGGTGGGACTTTCGGAAACCGTCCTAAATTGGTTTGAATCCTACTTAAAGGACAGAAACAACTTTGTTTCTATTGGTAAATACACATCTGAGTTGACAAATATGACATGTGGGGTTCCTCAAGGCTCCATCCTGGGGCCGCTTCTCTTTAACATCTACATGCTACCACTGGCTCAGATAATGAAAAACAACAAAATAAGTTACCATAGCTATGCAGATGACACACAAATTTACGTAACAGTTTCAACAGGAGACTATGCTCCAATTCAAACACTGAGTAAGTGCATTGAACAAATCAATGACTGGATGTGTCAGAACTTTCTCCAATTAAACAAAGATAAAACTGAGGTAATGGTTTTTGGAGCCAAGGCAGAACGTATAAAAGTTAGCGCTGAGCTTCAGTCTGCAATGTTCAAAACAACAGATAAAGCCAGAAATCTAGGTGTAGTCATGGACTCTGACCTGAGTTTCAACAGCCACATTAAAACAGTTACTAAATCAGCCTACTATCACCTAAAGAACATATCTAGGATTAAAGACTAATGTCGCAGCAGGATTTGGAAAAACTTGTCCATGCTTTTATCTTCAGTAGACTCGACTACTGCAATGGTGTCTTCACAGGTCTCACTAAAAAGTCTATTCGGAAGCTGCAGCTGATTCAGAACGCCGCTGCTCGAGTCCTCACTAACACTAAGAAAGTGGATCACATCACTCCTGTTCTGAAGTCTTTACACTGGCTTCCTGTGTGTCAAAGAATAGATTTCAAAATACTGCTGCTGGTTTATAAAGCTTTGAATGGTTTAGGCCCAAAATACATTTCTGATCTACTGCTAAATTATGAACCATCCAGATCTCTCAGGTCTTCAGGGACTGGTCAGCTTTCTGTCCCCAGAGTCAGAACTAAACATGGAGAAGCAGCGTTCAGTTATTATGCTCCAAATATCTGGAACAAACTCCCAGAAACCTGCAGGTCCGCTGCAACTCTGACTACTTTTAAATCCAGACTAAAGACTTTTCTTTTGTCGCTGCTTTTAATTGAACTATTCATATCTTAGACTGCACTGTAACTTTTATCCATGTATTTTTTCTTTTAGTGTTTATCCATGTATTTCTTCTTTAATGTTTATTTTATTAGCTTTTCTTTTAATGACTGATTTTAAATGCCATTTTCTTAATGTCTTTCATTTGTTGTAAAGCACTTTGAATTGCCTTGTGTTGAAAAGTGCTCTATAAATAAACTTGCCTTGCCTTGCCTTGCCTTGCTAAGGGGACAGGACCACTTCCCTGCATCGAGGAGAGGATGGACGGGGCCATGTACTGTAACATCTTGGCCAATAGCCTCCTTCCCTCAGCCAGGACACTGAAAAAGGGCCATGGATGTGTCTTCGAGCAGGACAATGACCCTGAACATACGGCCAAGACAACACAGGAGCTGCTAAAGAAGAAGCACATTTAGGTGATGGAGGGGCCTAGCCAGTCTCCGGACCTTAATCCCAAATCTGTGGAGGGAGCTGAAGTTTTGAGATGCCAAGAATCAGCCTCAACACCTTAAGGATTTGGAAAGGAACTTCAGAGAGGAGTGGACCAAAATCCTTCCTGAGATGTGCACAAACCTGGAGACCAACTATAAGAAGTGCCTGACCTCTGTGCTGTCCAACAAGGGTTTCTCCACCAAGTACTAACACATGTTTTGCAAGGGGATCAAATACTTATTTCCCACAGTTTAATGAAAATCAAATTGTATCTTTTATATAATGTCAATTTCTGGATTTTCTTTTTGATATTCTTACTCTCACTGATAAATTAAACCTACCATTACAATTATAGATTGTTAATTTATTTCTAAGTGGGCTAATTTACAACATCTTCAAGGGATCAAATACTTATTTCCTCCACTGTATGTCAGTGAGCGCCTGGTCAAACAGACAAAGCCCATCAAAGATCCCATCAAAAGGAAAAACCTCCCTCTATTCAGCCAGCCTCCAGTCCGAGAGAAGTCCAGGTCCAACAACAGCTCTCATCTCTGAAGAATGACTGTTCTCTGTTCTCTAGGCTGTACATTGTATCTGAGATACGTGATGGAAGTCTGGATGAGTTTTTTGGGATTAATTATGTGAAATATAATAAACTTGAAAACCAGGCATGTCCATCATCATTGTCACAAATGGGCAAGCTCAGAACTGGTACCAAGTCAAACCTGGTGGGCTGTTTGGAGGACCTGATTTCTTTACAAGAGAATGCATCCCACCCCACAGTACAGGTCATCATCCTTGATGGGCCTACTCTTGTGAACATGCTACGACCTGGTGCTGCTAAGAAGTTTTTTGTTTATGTGCAGAAAGTGTTCTCACCATACATCCTGTCTCAGCTGGAGCATGTGAGCAGAGTCGATGTTGTGTGGGATGAATATTTCCCCAAAAGTCTGAAGGCTGAAACACGCAGCAAGAGAGGGAAGGGAGTTCATAGACGCGTTGAGCCATCCAGTGTCATTCCTGGAAACTGGCCAGAGTTTCTGCGCATTGAAGACAAGAAGGCTGAACTGTTCTCCTTCCTGGCGGCAACCAGTGTGACAGCCCTCAACACTGGCAAACAAATAATCAGTACTTGCACCATGCACACATGAGGAGGCTGATACCCGCATCCTACTGCACCTAGGAGATGCTGTGAAGGAAGGGTATAGCAAGGTGTCAATACGCACAGTTGACACGGACGTGGTAGTACTGGCAATCACAGCAGCCCAATCCCTCACCATCACTGCTGTGGGTTGCCTTTGGAGCTGGGAAGAGTGTTCGGCATTTAGCAGCTCATGAGATGGCGAGGTCACTATAGGTCCAGATCGATGCATAGCCTTACCAATGTTACATGCATTTACTGGATGTGACAGTGTCATCTTTTGGTGGCAGGGGCAAGAAGACGGTGTGGGATACATGGATGACGTTTGATGATGTCACTAGAGCCTTGGCTGCCACCCCAGACCCCGTACACAACTGGATGGAGCCTCTGGAGCGATTTGTGGTATTGCTGTATGAGCGCACTAGCAGCCAGAAGTCAGTCAATCAGGCATGCAAGTAGCTCTTCACCCAGAAAGGTAGAACAATTGAAGGATTCCCCCCAACACAAGCAGCATTGATTCAGCACTCAAAGAGAGCTGCCTTCCATGCTGGTCACTGCTGGGGACAGATGATGTTTGCAGCCCCTGAACTCCCACCCCCAGGCGACTGGGGGTGGAAGAGGAAGGCCACAGGTGGATGGGAATTGTACTGGACCACATTACCAGAAGTGACCCAGGCCTGTTGTAAACTTTACATTACATTACATTACATTGCATTTAGCTGACGCTTTTATCCAAAGCGACTTACAATAAGTGCGTCTGACACACTTCAAATCAAATCAAGTTTTATTTATATAGCACATTTATAAACGATTTTTGGTCGAGCCAAAGTGCTGTACATAAAATAAAAATAGCCTACTGTAGAGACACTTTACAGCAAATACAACAGCACAGATTGTTCAGAATATCAGTATGAGAAAAACGACACTCTCTATCTTTAGACCCTCACATCGAACAAGGAAAAACTTCCAGAGAAAACCCACAGTTTAAAGGGAAAAATGGGAGAAACCTCAGGGAGAGCAACAGAGGAGGGATCCCTCTCCCAGGACGGACAGACGTGCAAAAGATGCCGTGTGTAAATCGAAGAGATAATACATTTTACAGCATATATACCCAATGTTAGGAAATGCATGTGTCTGTAATAAGAAGATGAATCCACGAGGATGTCAGCTACAATCCTGTGGAAGCCTTCAGGGAAGCAGCATGACGAGACACAAGGCAGGACCGCAGAGACAGGTTCAGCCACGACCCGAAGTCCACGGGTCAAGTTTTCACTTGAAAAAAACAGAGGCATATAAGTACATCAGGTTTCATAGAGCAAAAACATTTCAAGTGCTACTCAACTGGCTTTAGATAAGCCAGTCATTTATTAGTATATAAGTGCTTTGTTAATAGTTCTATCGCTCGAAGTGGAGTCGAAAGAGATGAGTTTTCAGTCTGCGCCGGAAGATTTGTAAGCTTTCTGCTGTCCTGATTTCAATGGGGAGCTCATTCCACCATTTTGGAGCCAGGATCGCAAACCCACGTGTTTTTTGCTGATGGGAACTTGGGTCCCCCTCGCAGTGAGGGTGCAGCGAGCTGTTTGGCTGATGCAGAGCGGAGTGCACGTGCTGGGGTGTACGGTTTAACCATGTCCTGGATGTAGGAAGGGCCAGATCCATTCGCATCATGGTATACAAGTACCATTGTCTTGAAGTGGATTCTAGCAGTTACCGGAAGCCAGTGAAGGGAGCGGAGGAGTGGCGTGGTGTGGGAGAATTTAGGAAGGTTGAAGACCAGACGAGCAGCTGCATTCTGGATGAGCTGCAGAGGTCGGATGGCACATGCAGGTAGACCAGCCAGGAGAGAGTTGCAGTAGTCTAGGCGTGAGATGACAAGAGTCTGGACTAGAACCTGCGTCGCTTTCTGGGTCAGGAGGGGACGTATCCTCCTGATGTTGTAAAGCGTGAATCTGCAGCAGCGGGTTGTAGCAGCGATGTTTGCAGTGAAGACAGTTTGCTATCTAGGATCACACCCAGATTCCTTGCAGTCTGAGTCGGGGAAACAACAGAGGTGCCGATGTTGATTGTTAGGTCAAGAGTGGGACAATCTTTTCCCGGAAGGAAAAGCAGTTCAGTCTTGTCAAGGTTGAGTTTGAGGTGGTGAGCAGACATCCACTGAGAGATGTCTGCTAGACAAGCAGAGATGCTTGCGACGACCTGGGTCTCTGAGCGGGGAAAGGACAGAATGAATTGGGTGTATTCAGCGTAGCAGTGGTATGAAAAACCATGCGGGTTAATGACTGATCCGAGCGAGTTTGTGTACAAGGAGAAGAGGAGGGGATCAAGAACAGAACCCTGAGGGACCCCTGTAGTTAATTGAGAAGGGTCGGACTCCGACCCTCTCCAAGTAACCCTGTAGGTGCGGTCTTTGAGGTATGAGGTGATGAGGGAAAGTGCAGAGCCTGAAACTCCAAGTTCTTGGAGAGTGCGAAGGAGGATCTGATGATTCACTGTGTCAAATGCAGCAGACAGGTCCAGAAGGATGATGACAGAGGAGAGGGAGGCTGCTTTAGCAGTATGCAGTTCCTCAGTGACAGCAAGGAGGGCAGTTTCTGAGGAGTGACCTGCCTTGAAACCAGACTGGTGCGGATCCAGAAGGTTGTTCTGATGGAGATAACAGGAGAGTTGTTTAAAGACAGCGCGTTCAAGTGTTTTAGACAGGAATGGGAGGAGAGAGACAGGCCTGTAGTTTATAACATCAGACGGGTTGAGAGTGGGTTTCTTTAGGAGAGGGTTTACTCTTGCCTCCTTGAGACTGTTTGGAAAGTGACCAGAAGTTAGAGAAGTGTTGATGAAATGGGTGAGAAACGGTAGAATATCAGGAGCGATAGTCTGAAGGAGGTTTGAAGGGATAGGGTCCAGAGAATGTGTCAAGGTAGCAATTCAGTACACTGCCCTTTGCCACTGTGGTGGACTGTGTTTTCAGAACTAAGTCTGCATTTAGTTGAAAACCTGTAATATTTCATATATATTATGTAACATGTATGACTTCACCATAATAAATATGTTAATGGTTTACTGTGTATTCTGTTCCCTGAATACCAGATATATATAGTTAGCTACATTCTAGCATGTTGTAAATAGTACCAATGCATTCCCCATCCTTGAAAATGTAGGATTAGCCACCAGAATCAAGTTCCTAGGTGGTCTAGATCCTAGACCACAATGTTCTCCTTTTAAGGATGATTTGGTGGAAATAATAAAAGAGGTTGCTGGAGCTTCTTCTCCAACAGACTGCTGCAGCTCCGCTGTCACAAGGACCGATACAGGAACACATTCCTGCCCACTGCAATAACTCTGTACAATAAATCACCTCTGGCTGGAAGAGAACTCTCTGCTCCATAGTTTCTCTTGGAATAAAACCTCGCTGTACATTGTACACATATAATCTGTTCAATATTCAATATTTAATATTAATATTTCATGTCATATATTTATGTATATATATATATTTGTATATTTAATATCTTGTCAAATTCTACATGTATATTTTCTATTTCAACACGTATATTTTCAATGTTATTTTATTTTCAATTTTATTGTCTTTCTATTCTTGTTTATTTGTAGTTTTGTTTTATTGTAAAATTCCTGGTCTTTTATGCTGCTCCAACAAAAGCAATTACCAAATTGGGATCAATAAAGTACCATCTTATCTTATCTTATCCGTTGCTTGGTGGTGTGTCTTCGTGAAAAGGAGGATCTCTTCAGGGAAAACTTAAGTAAGTAAAGAAGATGCTTAAATCAAACTGTAACTTGTGTTAACCTGAAACACAATGCAATGTTTTCAAATCTGATTGGACCAAAAACACCGAAATGTATTTTCTAATCTACTTATTCCAGGATGGTGAAGTGGAAGTTAGCAGTGATGTGCTGAAGATTGTCTTGACCATGGGTGCGGATACAAGAAACGCATTGAAGGAACAGAAGTCCATCAAATCTTGGATGCGACAAGAGCCTGTGCGATGCTGATGGGGCTAATATACTCACTCAACCTAAGCTACCCAAAAGAGATGTTACAAACGTTGGAAGCATGTTCATGCCTTTATTTAAAGATCCCATGACATGGCCATTTCTATTGATCATAATTCCATTGTTGAGGTCTATCAAAATAGATTCACATTGTTCAATGTTCCAAAATCACATTGGTTTCTCATACAGCATCTCTGTATAGTATGTGTATTCACTCTGTCCTACACGGCTTGTTGGAGCTCCTGCCCCCCCCCTGTGAGCCCAGTGGCCGTCTGCGAGACAGCAAGACACAGCAAAACCCAGCCCGAACACACACACACCCGCAGCCTGGCTGGGAGTTTGTGTGTGTGCTCACACACTGACTCACAGCCTCGCCGCGTCCCGCCGTCTCAGGGAGGAGAAATCGGCCGAGCTGCAGCTGAGAAAAGATTGAGTGTCTGTGTGTAACCTAACGGCTCTGCGGACGTAAGGTAACGGCTCCACGGATTGGTCCATTTGAACCAATGGGTCCATTTGGGTACAGGCACGTCACTGTACCCAAGAAGTAAACAATGGAAAATGAGAAATCCCCTACGAGGCGTTTTGGGGCAGCATAGACTGGTCTTTTCTGTGTTAGAGTTTTACTCGCTCCAGGGTGCACTTTGAGGGTTTGTGACTCTGCATCGTTACATGCAGAAACACCTTCATAACACAAGGGGACGGGTAAGAACCGGAAATGCATGACATGGGACCTTTACATTTTTTGTATTTACTTTTATTTCATGTTTGAGAACATTTGTTATAAAAAGGTAATTGTGTAAAGAACATTTTAAAATAAACTGTTAAAAAGTGGAACTTAAATGTGTATATTATTTTTGACTCAAAGAAATGAGTTTCAAATTAAGGTAACAATTTGCATGGACATTTTTGAGTAGTATGGACTTCAATAAATAAATAACAAAAGCTTAAATTAAACAAAATGCAACTTAATATCACTCCATCTTTACGATTAAAAAGAAGTTGGTTCAACTTAATTTTTTTTTTAAAGGTGAAAGCAATTATATTTGTAGTACTGAACTAATTGAGTTAATCAGATTATAAATGGGTTCTCGGATGAATTTAATCATCGATTAAGTTGGAATTACTTAAAAAAATCAACGCAAATTGTTACCTCAATTTATTTAAGTAGAGCCGGTGTATTTTTTTTAGAGTGAATCTTTTCATTTTCTAATATTCCACCAATCTTGTCACAAGGAACACATTGTTGTACACAAATCTGTTGTTCCGTACATTTTAAATGTATCTCTCACAGCAATATAACATCCTGTTGAAGTGAATTTCACAGCATTTGTTTCTGCTTTAAAAATGTTCTGGGTCACTTGATAGCAGTAGAACAAGCTCAGCAATTTGCAAAAATATAATTTGTTTCCCCAAAAAACAAAAGAGTAAGGTGGAGGTGAGAGCTGCAGAAGTGGTTGATAATGATCTGTGGGGCAGTCATCTATTGTTAATGTAGGAAATATAGCCACACACAGCTTTCATGCCTTAATGTCACATTCTTGAATGAAAGAATGACAGAACCTTTTACAGTTGTGGACGATAAGGTGAAGCTACAGAAACATGTAAACCCGGATGTCAACAGGGATTTTTTAACTAGAGCGAATAACAGGACAATCAGACCGCAGAGCCAATCAGAGCTGAGTTACCCGGGGTGAGGAGGATGACGGACATGGTGATGAGAGAGCAGACCACCAGGATGACCAGCAGGGCGATGGCAATGCCTTTCCAGTTCCTCTGTGGAGGACTACCCCCCCCCAGGTCCTGGAGAGAGAGAGAGAGGGAGAGAGAGATGGAGTTAGGCGGGAACAGGAAATACATATTGACGTTTTTTCATGATGAAAACAAAGACCTTCCAGCTGATCAGTATTTCAGTGGGGATATTTACACTGTTAGAACTAAAGTGACAAAGCAGATAAAAGGTGAGCAATAAAAGAGTTGCTAACATGTTAAATATAGAGAAAAAGCACACATTAGTAATTCAACAATAAAAATAAAGACAAATTACTACTCATCCAAGGCTAAAAATGAGAAGCAGCATTTCAATAATTATGTGAACATATTATGGTTTGAGATCCTATAAAAAATATATTTTGCATAGAATTGCCCAAAATAAATAAATAACTGACTGCATGTTGTACAAAACGCACACAGTGGTGCTGCTTACTGTACATAATAACACGGGTCACATTTAATCTTTCCAATCCTACCCCCTTCATGGTGAAGGAATGAAGCGCTCTGCATGAGCCACATGCAGACCAGAACACTTGAAATTCAACAGAATGTGCAGAGTTCAATCACGGTCAACCTTTCCATTGAAGCACACCCTCTGACCTATGGAGAAAAACACTTCCAGTTATTTGTTTGGGAAGATAAGCAAATATTTGCATTCCCGGCTCTGTCTCTCAGACTGGCTGCAGAGAGATTTGGCTGCAGCCATTTGAGTGGCCGTAGAGTTCAGAGAGCGAGATGTAATCTTCAGTGGAGAAGATATCCAGGAGAGTTTTGAAGCTTTGGCGTACCACTCCCTCTCTGAGTCCTGGAATCAGACGGCCTTAAAGCGGCTCACCACATCTGCTGCCCCCTCACCGCAGCTACTCCTGGCCTCAATTACCCACAAAACCCTGCAGGTGAAATACAGTGATCACTGACCACCAGCCCACGACTGCATCATGATTGGCTGGAGGGAAGGTGAAACAAAATGATTGCCAATTAGAGCTAGTTTCAGATTTGACAAAGAAGCTTCCATCTCAGACCTTTTCTGAAATCCATTTTCTTGGTACTTGACATGATGGCTTAGAGTTACTGTGTCCCTGTAATACCTATGACCAGAGGTTGAAGAAGTACTCAGACCTTGTACTTAAGTAAAAGTAGAAGTACCAGAGTGTAGGAATACTCTGTTACAAGTACAATTCCTGAATTCAAAATGTTACTCAAGTAAAAGTAGAAAAGTATTAGCATCTAAATCTAGTTAAAGTAGCGACAGTAAAAGTACTCATTGTGCAGATTGGTCCATCTCAGAATAATATATATGATATGTTTTATAATGATTGATCATGAAAGTGTTCTCAAAGCTGGTAAAGGTACAGCTAGTTTGAAGTACTTTGTAGACTGCAGGGTAGCTGGTGGATTTACTCCAGGTGGAACTAAAGTCTGATTCAACACTTGATTAGATTTCACATCATTCATCCACATCTGTAAAGTAACTAAAGGTATTACATTACATTACATGTCATTTGTTAAACGCTTTTATCCAAAGCGACTTACATCCATTCAGTACTGTGGACAATCCCCACAGGAGCACTTTGGGGTGAAGTGTCTCAGGGACACAACGACACGCTGACTGCAGTGGGACAGCAGTCCAGCACACTACCACTGAGCCACAACCTCCCTATTAAATACATGTAGTGGTGTAAAAGTACACCATTTACCTCTGAACTGTAGTGGGATAGAAGAAGTACACAGTAGCATCACATGGAGATACTCATTTACTGTAAAGTACAAGCACCTAATTGTACTTATGAAGAGTACTTGAGTTACTTTACAAACTGTTTACAACTCAAAAAGTCAAACATGCAGACTGATCAGCTGACATGAAGTCTTTTCTCTAACATGTCATAAAGGAGCCGAGATTACAAATCAAATCTAATAGAGTTGCAGCTCCACATTTCCCATCTCCTGCTGCCTTTCTTATACTGAAGAACAGTTTGATAGGAGCCAAGCTTAAATGGAACTTTATTGTTACCATGACCTCAGACACGTAGTTCATAGATGCAGTGTGACATTACTCAGAGCCCCCCCCCAGACTCATAAGACTGCTCTATTATCAGGACCGCTGCTCATTTCATTAATACCACAGAGGGCTGACGTGTCCTTGAAAAGCGACGGCGACTCTAACTACCGCTGTTCCTCCATGCATGACATTCTTTCTCCCACTCTTTTTCACTTTCTCTCATTTATCCCCCAATTTCCTATTTAGCCACATTTGAATCATTGTCCCCAGTTTATTAACTCAATTATGAACAATGAAGGAACCACTAAGATCATTTTTAACCGCTTATATTGTTTAGGAATAGCCCTGACTAACCTACCGGAGGAGATGAGACAGGAACATGTATCACGATCATTGGACAATCAATGGAGGAAATCTATGTGGTCTCTTTGAAGATAAGGTACAGGTTGGGGGACTTCATGCTTAACAGGATTTAAAGACACATATCATGATCGCTCGATAAATAATATATAGGTGTAATCCCAGTGGCAATTTTAACAGTGATTTTGAAAAGTTAGGCCAGTGAAGAAGTGCCTCAAACCTGCATTATGTATAATATCCAGCAGGGGGCGATTCCACACGTCACCTAAAAAGGGGCCGAATGTATAGAAGTCTATGAAGAAATGTCACGACTACTCACTTGATTTATATATTTCATTTCATAAGCCCTTTTCAGAATCATATTTATTTAATAACTGGATTGTAATTATTATAAAAGTATTAACTGCTGCTGGATAGGTTAACCTAGTATATCATAGTTTATTTTTAAGAATTTTGAACTATATTTTGTATTAGATTGCCTTGTAATTGTAATATCTGACATTTGTGTCTAAATGTCAGAGGAAAATGAAAGAGTAAGTGTTAAAGAGACTGCTGGTGCTTACAGTACACCCAACTGTGAAGCAGAGTGAACACACTTACTGACTTAACAGTCAGCACCAAGCTAAAGTCATATCCTCAAAACCAGAGGTGGACAGTTACTAACACTTTGATTTCAATTAAATATATTATGTCAACAAATCTCACATAACTGTATTATGTTAGTTGGGAGCAATAATATAAGATTTAAATAGGTTCAAGTTAATATGTATGTACATTTTGAGCAATAGGCTAGGTTGTCAGGATTGAGGTGATTTGTGATGATTGATGTACTTTTGCTCAAACTGGTTTTCAAAAGAACTATTTTTGGCAGCCTCTGACACTTCTCCGCTTGTGAATTTGTTGAAGTGTGTATTTTGACCTATGTGTAATGTAAATATATACAGAGTGAAGAAAACATTAAATTCTACCTCTGGGATTGATGAAAAAATCTGTTTTTCTTTCACCCGGCAGGCAGCCATTTAAATCACACTACAACACTTTCTATATGTTTAGATTCTATTTTATCTTGTTCAATTCCACGATCAGCTTTCTGGTTTCACACTCGGTCTTTACAATAAACAGGCATGGCTATGGAAATAAAATAAACATATAAATTAATCAAACTTATGTTGCTTTCCCTCCATTT
The DNA here is from genome assembly GCA_902827135.1 of Harpagifer antarcticus. NCBI lineage: Eukaryota > Metazoa > Chordata > Actinopteri > Perciformes > Harpagiferidae > Harpagifer > Harpagifer antarcticus. The sequence continues at coordinate 1,829,119 of CADEHL010000172.1, read as the reverse complement.
TTTCATATTGCTTTCAACTCCAGACAGAGGGTTACCACAATCTAACTAAAGGTATGGATGTCTGTCCTTCAAGTGTCTCAACCACCGTTTATCCGATCGAACTCACTCTTGTCGGGCGTTTCCTGAGGACCCCAGGAAGTGCAGTGTCGAGTGTGACATTTTCCAGATGAGCGGTTCTCGAAAAAGTTAAACATAATGAAAGTACTTCTGAGTGACCTGACAGAATAACAAGAACTACTACATCTCTTAAAATCCCTGCCTGCTATTTCGATGAAGCTCAGCGTCATTTCTTTCAGGAAGACTCCGCAGCTGCAATCAGCTCATCATGGGCCTCATCTTTTAACCAATTACATTTCCCTTAAATCTCCAGCATCCCATCATCGCGCTGCAGTCAAACTTTTAAATTGCTCTCCTCTCTCCTGCAATCAGCTGTGATTTCAGGTGTTCATGCTGCGACCCGCCTTCCTCCCACCCACTTCCTGTCTTCATATCCAGTGCCAGGAGAGCTCATCATTAGACCAAATCCAGATCTTCAGGATCCTCTTCATCCCATCTCCTGATCAAATCCAGATCTTCAGCATCACCACCAGTGTCTAGACCCCGTGGGGATTTCCTATTATTACTGCTGCACTTCCTCCTTAAAGGTCTCCTACTGTAGGTCTACAGCTTATGCCTGCTCATGCGGGATAATTCTACCGGCAGATTCTCAGCTAAATTCTGCCATGATTAAACGGCATAATATGTTCAAAACCACTTCAAGCATTATTTACACTGCCCACTCCTCGCCGCAGCGAGTCGCGCAACGTCCGGCCAACACGGCACCCAGACCCCACGGCACCCAGACCCCACGGCACCCAGACCCCAAGCAGCATTCTCATCTGTTTGTCATTACTGGTGTCATTTTCTGGTTGCTAACAAACGCCATTTAAAACATAAACACTGATGTTCCGCTGTAACGATGGTCGACTCATCAGAACAGAGTGGGCGAGCTGACCAATCAGAGCACAGTGGGCTCACAGGGAGGGGGGGGGGCAGGAGCTCCAACAAGTCGTCAAATCAAATCAAATCAAGTTTTATTTATATAGCACATTTAAAAACGATGTTTGGTCGAGCCAAAGTGCTGTACAAGTAATAAAAACAATTTACTACAGTACAATAACAACAAAAGACAGTCATTGCAACAGCAAATATAAAAACAAAACACACGGAAAAGTCAGGAGTCGTGCTCCGCTCTAACTAGAAGGCCTGAGAGAAGAAGTGGGTCTTAAGTGTGGATTTAAAAATCGTGTAGGACAGAGAGTGAATACATACTATACAGAGATGCTGTATGAGAAACCAATGTGAGTGTGGAACATTGAACAATGTAAATCTATTCTAGTAGACCTCAACAATGGAATTATGATCAGTAGAAATGGCCATGACATGGGACCTTTAAGATATACGATATCAGGATCTGGGCCTAATCGCCAAAGACTATTAACATTACTATTATATGGCGTACATGTCAATAAAGGTTCTTTAAACCAAAAAATGAGGTCTTTCCTGATTAGTTATCATTTATTTATTCAGCCCAGACAAGGATTAGAAGCTTTAATTAAACCGACTGAGTGTAATTCTACCTGACTCTCTGTGGAACAAATGCCATCACACTCAGTCAATACAATCAATTATTCAACAGGTCAAGTAGACCACAGAAAATATAGGGATGCATTTGTTGTAAGGGAAGTATTGAGGCGTATATCTGAGGGATGATAGCAGGGTTACTCAGAGGACACTCACACACTCAGTGGTTGAGTAAGATGGCTTTTCTGTGTAAAATCAGTGAAGTGGCTCTGAGGAGGTTAGAATTAATTGCACGATTCAAATCATGTTATTTGCCTACAATTTCAGTTGACAGATTGTCAGTTGTGGTGAGATTATTCCGCAACAGTTTCTACACATCGATGTATGGAAATCATTTATTGTTCAAAGCACAAGATGAAGAAAAAAGTCCTCTGATTGCTGCAAAGCTGGCTATCATACGGCTGAGCTGTGTGCTATCGGAGGCCATTCTCTACAATCACATCATCTGTCTTTGAAATAGCAGGAAGAGCCTTCAAATGGAAGGAAAACAACTGCAAGTAAAAAAGAGCCACGACTCCCATCATTATAACGAGAGCGGAGAGAAAGTGCAGCAGAGGACTCTATACTATAAATGGAACTTATAGTATACTGAATATTTACTTATAATGCGTTGGCGGGATTGTTTAAATCAGTCTGCATTTGGCATTGCACTGTGTTGCTGTTATTAAGACTGCTCTGTTTCTTAAACTGCTTTTTAGAATGTCTGTGATATTGTGCACTATAACGATAGTTTGTCCATTTACACAATATAATAATATTTAGTTTTGCTTTGTTTTTAAAACTGTCTTGCAGGTTACGCTTTAAGAGGCTTTAGGGGTCTAAGGAGCCAATTGTCAGGTACGTGTGGTAATTAAATGATAATTATTACAGTCCTTCTACGTGGGGGTACTCAATGTCCTATTATACATAGAATTGCTTGATCTCTCCCGAAAAATCATTGTATAGAACATCATTTGGTATAATGAATAATTCACCTTGTAAACACATTTGCAATATTCATCAGCACAGCTTAGAAAGGCTGAACCGCAACAACAGAAGGTGTCTGTTTTAAAATCAGAAAACATTTATTAATGAGAGTACTCACTTGGGAACGTAGCACTAAAGAGCACTACATATATATACATATTTATTCTCTTTCAAATCAGAATGGGACTTGCGTCTTTCTCTCCGTAGAGAAGAAAAAGAAAAGGTGTTTTGTAAAGATAAAGCCACAGCTTCACAAACATGCACAACACACAGCGTTATTTTTCTATACATATACATGAAGAATAGACAGTGGGGAATCACTGAGCAACAGAAACCACCCACAACTGCTGATGTTGATAAAGACCAATCAGATTTGACTTTACATTTTGCATGTGGACACCCCTTCTGTCCAGTAGCATGTTGTTAGTGTAATCTTTGTTGCTGCTTCCCTGCACTTGAAGGCCACACGAGACACTAATAATAGCTGGAAACCATCAATAAGGCATGTGGGGGGGGAGTGCAGGAATACTCTGTTACAGTAAAAGGCCTGTATTCAAAATGTTCCTCAAGTCAAAGTAGAAAAGTATTCTCATAAAAATATAGTTATAGTAGCGACAGTAAAAGTAGTCGTTGTACATCATTCATCCACATCTGTGAAGTAACTAAAGGTATTAAATAAATGTAGTGAAATAAATGTATGCAATGTTTTTCTGAATTGCAGTGGAGTAGAATAACAAAGTACCAACACATATAAATACTCAAGTAAAGTACAATATCTGAAAATTGTACTTAAGCAATGTACTTGAGTAAATGCACTTTACACCATGGTTCTATTTCCCTTTGTCTTGCATTATCACATCCATTAACTCATTGTACTCATTGCTGGCATCTAATTCCCACAGAGGGAGAGAGGGAGCATGATAAGACTCTATGTACAATTAGGATGCTAATGCTGCCTTTGGATGTTTGATTAAGACCCCTGCCATCTCCATCGAGCCCCTGCTAATAAGCCTGTTCCTCACCGGATCACTGTACAAAGTCTCGATGCAGGAACCTTCCAGCACCGGCACCAAGCTTCCTGTCTGAGCAGTCGGGCTATTTATAGAGCTGAGCTACCCAGCCTGGACCCTGACCTTGGAGAGAGTGTGACAAATGACAAGCAGCATTTCAGCAGAAGCCGAGCCGTTTTAACAATGACAGCAGGTCGGAGTGAGAGAAAAATAATGCCATCTGTAGTGGCTTATTTTTGTTTACCCATGAAATACCATTTCTCAGTGCATCGTGAATCATTGACAGCCACAGCCCGAGCCATGCTGGGGTCTTGAGGCTTAACATCTAAAATTGATCCAGTGGCTAATAGGAAACGGCGAGCTTAGCTATGTGTTGTCATCCTATTGTATTTAGCATTAGCAGCTTTGCCCTGAAGGATGCTGCCATTGGCCTTTGGTCCGTGTGAGATAATGCTCAATTAGTCTATGTCCCTAGCGTATTGGTTTCAGATATGCAAGGTTGTTGACTCACAGTGCTCTGCAATGGTGTGACTGTATATTATTATGACTGCTGGGTTTAGCAACACAAAATCATCAAAATCATCACAGCATGAGTCACTGGAGAACCAGGGACGGTGCTCAAAAATGCATTTGCTCCTTATATTTAATATATTACTGATGGAAAAGTGGCATTAATAGAAGAAACAGAGACAAATGTTACCCCTCCTGTCACCTCAGGATCTGTTTAAACTACTCTTACATTAACACAAAAAACATTAACCATCATTACATTTGATCTCTCTCCCTTTTCAGTCTCAGAATAATTGTAAAGAATATACTCTGAAATTAAATGAATGAACATGGTTGTCGTTTTGTGTGTGTGTACTCTCTGATAGATGAACATAATCTAGGGTTACCCATTCCTTTCCTACCTTAGGTCATGTTTGACTAGGAACACCATAGGTGTAACAGAGTTGAATAAACCACTTAAAATGCAATAAAAGTGGTGATCAATATTTGTATTTGTTCAAATGTGGAGCATATTACAAGGCCTTGAAGCAATCAAATGTACAACACAATATTTATGATTGATGAAAGTAGTACATTGGTAATGTAAGACATATGGGCTGAAGCTTAAAGACAACTGTTGTTATTGTTTAAAAGGTCTGCAAGTGTCCTTCCCCTCCTGTCATTGGAAATGCAGCACCCGAAAACACCTTTGCTTCTCTGTTCAAGCAAAAAGAAAGAAAATGAAGGTTAAAAATGTATGTTTGAATCTTTGTTTTATAAGATAAACTGTTGCTTTCCTCTGGGATATGTAGTAGTCCCATGCTTATTTAAAAGTTATGTGAAGAGGTAACTTTGCATATTAAACAAATGCTCCCCAGCCATGAGTCAGCGTGCCCCAGAGCTGACTCAGCCCTCAGCCGTGTTCAGGCAATGCCTTAAATAGCACAAACTGAATTAAATAATAAACAACAAACGAGTGAAGAGAAAAAAGCAGGGGAAGTAGAACCGACCTTCAAACAAACCCTGAGTCACAAAGACAGGGGTGAGATTGTCAAAGTGTTGAGTGAGGCCCGTATATTCAGCACAGGAAGTCCAACTCACCATTGATTTTCTTACCGAGCTGGAGAAAGTCTTTGATTCTCGTCAATAGTCAGACGGGAAAGGTATGCTCACTAAAGAGGCTCACGTCCAGCCTTCAGTGTGAGGCAGCCATCCCTGACTGCAGTACAGGATCTGAAGCATGCTCCCATCGCAGGGTGAGGAACTCTCACTCTTTATCCTCATGTTCACTCTTAGCCAGGTTTGGGAGTAATGGATTATATGCAATAGGATTTCCTAATTATTAAAAAAGGTAACTGTATTCCCTTACGACAGGTTTCTTCTTTTCTAAGGTCACATTGTTCTATTGTCTTTTATAATACACTAAAGTAAAACACGGGGTGTTATGTATTGTAACCCTAGGTTATATATAAGCACAGGTGGAGCCCTCTACTGGACTCTATGGGTACTACTCTCTATCATGTCGTGCGTGCATTCACCTACTGAGTTACGTAAACGTAAACTACCTGAATGCGCGCGCAGGCCCACAGTATATAAGGTGGCTACGTCTTCCGACTGTCTTCCTACACCCTCTTCAGCGAGCGGCATAGGAAAGACAGGGCCCCCAGGTAGAGGGCTCCGCCTGTGCTTATATAACTAGGGTTACAATACGTAACCCCCCGTTATATCTCACACAGGCTCGTATAACCGCCCTATCGTCCAACAACATTGACCCATCATACTGCCGCTGACCGGCTTTTGGCTAATATCCACCGTAGCCCCACTTCCTCCCATTCGGTTGTAACCGCGGAGAAGTCGGGGCCGCAGCTTGGATAAGGCACACTCACACACGCTTACCTCGTGTAGAGTGTGCATGGACGTTAGTGGGGAGAGTCCTCCAGCCCTGTATGGGCTTACTGCACACCATGTTTCCCGGGTCCATAAGGAGCATGGGAACAAACATAAGCACATTATGTCCAGGGGGGGTCCGATACCTACTGACCCACAGCCCTCCCGCCTCTCACCAGTCATGTGTTGCCCCGGCAAGCACAGACGACGACAAGGAGCCAGACATGGCAGAGAGATAACACTTTATGAAGGGGCCTGGCGTAGACCAAGACGCCGCCGTGCATATATCTACACTCACGCCGCTGAGTAAGGCTGTCGACACAGCCACAGCCCGTGTAGTGTGCACGGACCCCAGCGGGGAGGGCTCTCCCCGTCCGTCCATAGGCATGTGTAATGCACTCTGTTGAGGTTTAGGATGGCAGATTCTTCTTACGCTGCACTCGGAGAGAAATATTGGAGACGGAGACGATGAACTGTTTAGCCCTTGAGCATGATTTATTCCTCTGCTTCACAGGTGATTCCTTCGCTCAGCCGAGCTAACTTAGAAGAGAACAAACATAGACAGTGTACACGTGCATCAGGTGAACACACCCTTATTTACATGACGCAAGACTGGTCATTACGTAGCACGTAATACTACAGTGCCCCACACTGGTACAATAACAGTATTACATCCCTATAGTACAGAATAGACACAATCTCTAGTCTATACATACAATAACTGAGGACATATGTAAACATTTCCCTTAACACACTCGCAGAGCCATCCTGTCAGGCGCCTCTTGAAGAGAGCTTTTCCAGCCACACCATCCACAAAGCACACAAACAGCTGTTCAGTGTGCCTAGTGGCAGCCGTGCGCTCTACATAACATGCTAGCGCACACACTGGGCAGAGGAGGTGCAATTTAACCTCCCTGGCCTCAATATGGGGTGGAAGATTAAAGCCACCTAACTGAATAGCCCTTGACCTGAACACACTCCTTAGGTTCTTGGGAGCAAAGGAGGGGTTCGGTCTGAGTGTCGCCCCGCTACGGTCCCCCCAGATCAAAATACAACTTGGGTGCACCGACAGAGCGGTCAGCTCGGACACTCGTTTGGCCGAAGTCAAGGCAAGTAGCAATGCTGTCTTCCATGACAGTGCTTTCAGGGAGGAGAGCTCCAGAGGCTCAAATTGTTCTGTGACCAGAGCCTCGAGCACCAACGGCAGGTCCCACTGTGGGGCCCTCCGCCCCACAGTCCCGCCCCCCAGTGCACTACTGGGCGATGCCTCCTGACCCCCTGCAAAAACCGCGAAATAAGCGGCTGACTGAAGGCTGACCTGCCTCCAAATCCCTCATGGCAGGACGAAATGGCTACTGCATACACCTTAATTGTGGAATGAGCCAGCCCCCTTTCCACCAGTATCAGTAAGTAGGTAAGAATAGAGCCCAGCGTACATGATAGAGGCTCTATTCTCCGTTCTTCACACCATCGCTGGAATCCCGCCCACTTTGGCTGTGGTGGATTCTGCTCCTGCTGCTTGGATAGTCTGAATAACGTTGTCAGACAGCCCCACCTGTCTCAGCCTGTCCCTCTCAGGAGCCAAGCCTGGAGAGGTTGGCCCAGAGTGGATAACGGGGGGGGGGGGGGGGGGCTAAGGTGCAGCGGTGGAAAGGCGTAAAGTAGCTTTCTTGGCCATGGCTCGTGTGCAAATGCATCCACCCCCAAGGGCGGACTGTCCGAACAGGTCCACCTCTGTCCTCCCGAACTGAGTCCAGACCTGCTTCACCACCTCCGGGTGAAGCCTCCACTCGTCTGGCAGGGGTCCGCCTCTTGATGAGGTTGGCCCCCCCGTTCTCCCGTCCTGGGATGTGCAGGGCCCTTAAAGACAACACATTCTGTGAAGCCCACAACCACAGGTTCTCTGCTGCGGTCAACAAGGCTACGGAGCGGACTCCGCCCTGCCTGTTGATGTACGCCACTGTGGCCGGGACTGAATGTAATGGGACGTAAAGTAGGACAGAATAGAGCCCAACGTACAAGTGAGGATCCATTTAAGTGCAAATCACCTACAGTATGTGAGGCCAATAAAGATCATTCCAATAATCAGCCTTATTTTCCAATGCACATAAATGCAATATAACATCATTTACATGGTGGGTGTGAGAGCCATTGTCTTCACCCCACAGTCAAATCTCTAATTTGAAGGCAATTAGACACAGTTGACTACTTTCCTGGGCAAATTGTACTCCAGGCTGTGGATAGGATTGTAGCCATTTTCCTCTCAATTCCAAAACAGATCTCATTTATCGGTAGGAATACACATTTAAAGCTGAACCTGACATCAGCAGCTGAATGTGTCGGTGCTGACAGGAAATTGTCTCTCTGTGTGAGGTTAAAGTGCTGCTGTGTCTTTATACCTATAGGGTGATATTGGAGGAATCGGCGGTCGCTCAGCTATACAATTGCTAGTTGCAGCCTGTCCTCCTACAAAAAACGACAATATAGGTCGATTGTTCAGCAGCTAAATACGACCCAGAGTCACGTTTTAATGGTGGTCGTGTAAGAAACAACATGCTCCTGTCGATTGCAAACGCTCCGGAGGGTCGTTTATTCACAAATAAACCTCTCTGGAAAATCCTAAATTGTGGAAGAGTTTGGCCATTACAATGCTTTTTTATTAGATTTCTAGCGAGAAGTGTATATTGTACTTTTATAATGTACGTCCAGTGGATGTGTAGGATCTACAGTTTGATAGATATACGAAGATGATTTGAGGTCTCGCCAGGAGAACGTGTACTGTATATGGGGCAGCTTCCATGTAAAGTTAGCGTGGGTGAAAACAGTATTTCCGGTCTCGAAGTTTTCAGAATAAAACCGGAAGTATTCCCCACACTGTCAAATGATTACACAGTGATATCTGCATTACTCATCCACTAAAAAACATCAGTTTATCCTTGTTAATTACACAATATTGATTGGTTTAAATTGTGTACAATGCTTTTGTGTTTTTAACCTTCGATTCGGAGAAACAAATTGTTTTTTCGGAGTTTAGACACTACAGAGTTTCCGAAGACACTACACTACGCAGAATCCCCAGCTATCATTTGGGACTACAACATCCGCCTTGCTTTACAAACCCCGTGATTAGCCCTCAAGCTCTGTGATTGGATGTTGGAGTGGCAGTGCGACAAGGTTACGCCGAGTGTCAAACAGCTCTTTGAAATGGAATGGAACCACGCCAGACTATCCAAAACTGGACTTGGACGGGTCCAGCCCAGCCCTCCCCCCCCAGAATTACACATGCTGGCTATTGTGTGTTTCGCAACATGTTCTATGGCACGTCTCTACTGGGAATTGTAGTTTTAAAAGACGTTTTCGTATTTCCCACAATTAGAAGTTGCCAGTATTAAACTGTATACATCCCTGGAGGTTTAGGGGATACGAAACACATTGGTGTTATCAAATTTAAAACATATACTTAATACATGGGTGAAAATTGCTTGTGCCCATAATGGGCAGCATTAATATACCCACATGACAGCTAAGGTCAGAAGAGCTTTATTTAACAGCTGGTCTTATGTCTGTGACCCCTCCTGTTGATAAGCCTGAAACATGCACTTGTCAAGGTTCAGATGCACATTTAGCAAATATGGCAGTAGCCATCGATCATCTTAAGATAAGATAATTTATTGATCCCAAGTTGGGAAATGTTTTTGTTAGAGCAGCATGTACTACTTTGTTCTACTCCACTTCAGAGGTTAACCTGGTATTTTTACTCCACTACATTTATTTTTGTTACTTTGCAGATTATGATTAATGATGTGAAATATAAACAACCATTAAATCAGACTTTAGTTACACCTGAGTAAAATTCAGCCTTATCAGTTTGTTTGTTTTGCACATCCTCCTGTTAATATCTTTGGACGTCCTGCTTTTATTTATAACTGTTTTATTGTAGAGATCACTACAGTATCTTCTTGATATGTTCTATTCTATATTTCTATCATTGACCCCTATTTTGTATGTAGGCTACTCTTAATATTTAAATGTTTTCATCAAAATATAACTTATTCAACAACTAAATTCAATAACGTGCTTTAACCACTAGGAGGTTTAGACCAGTGGTCTAGCTAATAAAACATAATAATATCAAACATAATATATGACTATTCACTTTATTGTGAAATTAAAACAGAACGGTAAAGGAAAATACAGTTTCAGTCTCTCGATGTGAAGCTTATGCATTGTACCATGAACTTGTATAGACCTGTAACAGTCAACTGCATGAGGAGTTGGAAAGATAGTTCAGAAAATCAGCAATATCTTTAAAAACTACAAAAAAGTCCCTTTCTATCAGCTGTGCACCATTATGGTGTAAATACAGATTATCTACTAATTGGATCAAATATAAAAGTCAGCCGCATTAGTGTTGATACTGCAAGGAGACGTATTGTGTGAAAAGAAATGGAAGATGTTGTTTAATTGTTAATATATTTATGATCCACGTCACGTATTCAGTTTTGGCGGCATCTTTTCTAGTTTGTCAAAAGGTCTTCTGATCAGGGCTCTATACATAAATATCTTCGGCAGATATGTAATATTTAATGCAGCTGAACCGTGTATTACAATGCCGTTATGTGATGACTTTCAAAGAGAAAAGCAAGAACACTCGGAATAAAGTATTATTTTTTTTTTTTTAAATGTTTTCCTATTTCATATCACATAAACACCATATCCCGACGTGCATTGCGGCGTGATTTTAGCCTATCAAAACCTCTGAAAAAAGAAATGTGTCTCTCAGAATCGAAAGAGAAAAACCTATGGGAAAAACACAAAAGCATTGTACACAATTTAAAGCAATTAATGTCGTATAATTAACAAGGATAAACTGATGTTTTTTAGTGGATGAGTACTGCAGATATCACTGTTAAATAATTTGATCATTGGTTTTATTATGAAAACGTCGAGACCGGAAATACTGTTTTCAACCCGTAACTTTACATGGAAGCTGCCGCATACCTCAAATCATCTTCGTAATATCTATCAATCTATAGATCCTACATATCGACTGGACGTGGATTCTAAAAGTACAATATATACTTCTCGCTACAAATCTAATCATAACGCATTTTAATGGCCAAACTATCCTACAATTTAGGATTTTACAGAGAGGGTTATTTGTGAATAAACAACCCTCTGTAACGTTTGCATTCAACGGGAGCACTAGAGGCTTTAAAACGTAATTATAGGTCGTATTAAGCGCTTGAACAAACGACATATTTGGTCGTAATAAGGGCCTGAACAATCCCATTTGGTCGTATGAGTTGGAGGACTTGTTGGCTAGTTGAGAGGGCATTAGTGGGGAAGGAGAGGTGGGGGGTCGGGAGGGGCTGGTTAACTCTGAGTGAACCTGACCTGGGTGGAATATTGAAAATGGATTCTATAAACTAACCAACAACATAAATCTCTCTTCATCGCCTTCACAAACGGACACCTGGGCATTTTCTAAGTTATCATCATTATTTATCAGTGCCTTCCAAAATGTAGAAAGAATAATTCATGTTTTACCTCAGTTTACAATTGGCAGTTCTGGCCCGGCTGAACCTACTTCTAAAGCGCTCAGAGAAGGAAATATATCTTAACCTGTTAAGCCCCAAGCCTGTTTTCCAGGTCTCAGGCTCGAAAATGACATTCAGGGTTCAAGGTTCAGGTGTTTAACAGTCTTATTGCCTTGTGGGATTAAACTGTCTCTGAATCTGGTGGTTTTTGTCCGGATGCTGTGCTAATGCACAGGCCCTTCCTACATCCAGGACATGGTTAAACTGTACACCCCAGCGCATGCACTCCGCTCTGCATCGGCCAAACGACTCGCTGCACCCTCGCTGCGAGGGGGACCCAAGTTCCCATCAGCAGAAACACGTGGGTTTGCTATCCTGGCTCCAAGATGGTGGAATGAGCTCCCCATTGACATCAGGACAGCAGAAAGCCTGCACATCTTCCGGCGCAGACTGAAAACTCATCTCTTTCGACTCCACTTCGAGCGATAGAATTACTAACAAGGCACTTATATACTAATATAGGACTGGCTTACCTAAAGCCAGTTGAGTAGCACTTGAAATGTTTGGCTCTATGATACCTGATGTACTTATATGATTCTGTTTTCTTCAGGGTTGTGTCTTCCTGGTCGTATGTACTTATTGTAAGTCGCTTTGGATAAAAGCGTCAGCTAAATGCAATGTAATGTAATGCATACCATTCAAAATGAATAAATGAGAATCGTATCTGTGTTGTTGATCTGTAATATTACAGTGTTACGTTGATTTGTTTGTCGTTCTCGGTCCGTGCACTACGCATTTCAGTGGTTTTGTGTTCGAAAAAAGGTGTGGCAGGGGGTGTGTCTACAGAAGGTCCAGTTGTGATAGAGACGGTTTGCCACTGCCTCACACACAGGAGGGACTATCAGGATCAGAATCAGAATCAGAATATCATTGTGTAGGGAAATCGAAACACACATGTTGACGCTAATAACATGTCTGTGTTTTTACTGAAGTTACAGGACTATAAACTCAGATGATGGAAAGTGTGTGATATTGATGATGTAAATATAGTGCAAATAAATCTTTCTGATGTGTCATTTAAAATCCCAATAATGTCACAGTCAAACACTCTTAGTAACATGGCTCATTCTTTATTCACTCATTATCCAGACGTTTCTTTTATCAAACCATCACAGCCCCGCACCGGTAAACAGCTCGGGTAGAATGGGCGTCATTTCTCACATGTGTGTTGTTTGAACAATGTGAAAGATATTTATCTGATAACAACACATAATAACTAAAACCCTTACATTTGCCAAGGCCCTGCCTTAAATAGCAAAGTAAATAAAAAAAGACAGTTTTATCTACTCGAATCATATTTTGGCTTCCTCCTCGGCCCATGTTTTCCACAGCTTTTAAATATAAATGTCAATATTAGTAATTAACGTGTATTGTACGACAGGGAGTGTCTGTAATATTATATTCTGTTACCATAATCATATATGTTTGACTAACTTTTATTAACTAAAGTCTCTGTTTAAAACATGTCAAAACTAAGATCTGGAAGGAAAAAAAGAATCAAAATGTCCCATGAATAATATGCTACTCTCACAAAATGCTGTGACCAAATTGGTACAACAGATTAGAGCTGGAATGCTCCCCACAGCTCTTACTGTACGATAACTTGCTCTCAATATCCACGATCAGTACAGTATGGAGGGGTCAATAGATGAATGTGGGGGTCTATCTATCGTAGAGTGCTATCAATACCACTGCCCTTTGAGATGAGCCTTTGATTATCTACCCGGGGAGTGAAATCGATCCCCGGCTGCTCTCAGTGCTTACTATAAGTCCTGAAGTGCAGAAAACTGTGTTTGCCAGAAACACTGGTGCACTTCATGAGGCTGAGCTGATGAACTGAGTAAAGGCCTGGAACTGGCAACCATGTCAATATTAATGAGGGCAATATTCATGAATAAACTCAAAATAACCTCTATGGATCGATGGGAAATCTGTGCCAATGGTAAATGGAATTAAACAGGCGAGTTAATGTGCATCTGTACACATCTCTGTCTGCACCGAGAGACGTTCTGCATCGGTGGCTCTTCACTAACTCATGAGGGAACTGTTTGAAAAGCTCAACAAGGCCGACAGTAAACTGCACAAAGAAAGCTCTTGTTTACCAAGCTGTGTATGCTTTGTATCAAAGAATACTCCAGAAAGGAAGGAGTTGCGTCAGAGAGCGCACTTCTCTCTGGACATTTGTTACATCAATCAAAAAGATATATAAGAGGCTTCTCAATTCTTAAATGTCCCTTCCTTGACTCCCCTCCTCGACTCCCCTCCTCGAGACTTAAGCCTCATGCCAATACCCCTCCTCGACTCCTTCTTTCCCTCACTCGCGTCCCTTCCTTGCATCTTAGCTCCGCCTCCGTAAGATGCGAGCGAGGGACACGAGGAGGTGACGCGAGGACAGAGGAGTCCTCAGGTATTAATTGGGATGTCCTCGTTCACTCAAACGTCACTCTTAAACGACGTCTGTTAATGATGACATGTGCACAGCTGTATCCCCTCTCATCGGGCTTAACTGAACCCTTAGAACCGGCCCATTTCTGGTTAAATATTTATTTAAATGAATGAATCTTTCTCTTGTTAGTCAAGGAATTCAATGATAGTTGGTCCTGCTTTTGTGTTCCGTTTTGGTGTAAAATGTAGCCTACATTTAAATAAAAAATATAATTATAGTAATGTGAAAGCCTTTTAGAAATGAATTGCACATAATAATTCCCACGCAGCTGTGAGCACTTTTTTTCACATTTATGTGACCTTTTCCACTCATCTTCCAGTTGTCTGTTTTCCTCTGTTGAAATGGACCAGCTGTGAAGGTGGGGGCGGGGCTTTTATACGCGAGTAGTGAAAACACTTCCGCGTAGTCTGCTCGCGTATCCTCCCTTTCGTCTCCTCCCACACCCCTCCTCCCTCACCCCTCCTCAGAGGCTTCTCAATACTCAAATTTCCCCTCCTCGACTCCTCGGTCCTCCGGTAGTGACCCGGAAATGAATTTCAGCGCGCCATTTTGAAGGACATCTCATTTCTCTAAATGCACACCGAGGACCGAGCATCGAGCGTCGAGGAGGCTCTCTGGAGGAGCTAACCGAGGATACACTGATGGTTCCTTCACGGCTCCTGCGCGGATGCATTTCCGGGAACGGTGGAGTATAAAAGAGTCGTGACGCACGGCCGGACTTATCTCAGCCAATGACAGCTCTGCATGCATCCTCTGGATATTATTTTAGAAACTGCTTTCATCGCGTCGCGATGTTTCCAGTGAGAACAGCTGTGAGGTCCGTGCAGAAAGCAGAGCAGTGTACAATATATATCACTCAGTATAACAGGCCTACATTACTCTCTTTATTTGCTGTAGTTTAGTAGATATCTACAAACAAAGAGGCGATATTTTTCTAAGACCATTTAGTGCTTCACATAATAAAATACACAACGGCTGTAGCCTGATTATGCTTTAGGAGCTGTAAGTGTGTGTGGTAGGCAGTGTGTATGTGTGTGTGTGTGGTACAGTATTGGGATGAGGCTATAGTCCCGCCCACAGGAGATGCGAGCGGAGGACCGAGGAGGGGAAGCAGCAGACGTTGGGTCCTTCTCACTTCGGTTAAATGGATTCCTTGCGTCCCTCACTTGCTTCGTTTCCCTGTGACTAGTCCCTCCCACCAGGGAAGCATGGAGAGACGCAAGGAAACCAGAGAAGCAGGGAAATGAGTTTTAAGAGCAATGGACGTCCTTTCCTCCGGAGCGTCACGTGAAGCAACGTCCGTTTGTGATGACGCTGCACAGCTGATCGTCTGACAGCAGCTCTGTCCCCGTTATTTTCACAAACAGCCCCGCCTCTGTTAGTACACATTTACTGACACAAACATTTGTATCATCTGTTGTAGCCAAATAAATAAAATACAATAAGAACTAATTCTCAAAAAAGATAAACGCCATTCTTAAAATGTATAAACGAACATTAGTTAGATTAATATTGATTAGAGTGCATAATAGAAATAAAATAATTGAGAGAAGAAAAAGAGATATGTTATCTATCAAAACCCAGTTTAACATTCATTGGATTGCACACTTTGTTTGTTTGTTTGGATATGTAGCACATTAACATTTGAATAGCACTGAATGACTGACTGAATGGAAATGACAATAAATGAAAATGTAAAACGAAAAAAGCGATCATGAAAATGTTTCCAATAAATGAATAAAATGATTTTTGACCACTTTGTTGTTCAGATATATCACATATTTGTAACTAAATGAAACATGAATTGAAACAAAACACGGTATAAACTGAGGAGTGACTCCCGTGAGGTTCATGTATTTTCTTCACTCTGCTCTCATGTCAAGAAGCATCAGATCAGTGCATGCACTGCATCGTCCAATCAGTGAGATACACAGTAAGGGGGCGGGGCGAGTGTCTGAGGATTTCATCGGAGGATGGTCTGGTGGTTCCTCGGTTATAGCTCCTCCATTATCGCTCCTCCCTCCTCGCTCCTCGGTCCTCCGGCAAAAATAAGGCCATTGGGACGCTACTCAAGATGGCGCAGACAAATCAACTTCCGGTGAGACCGAGACCGAGGAGCGAGGAAATGAAACATAAGAGAAGTGAGAAGGGCCCATTAAAAGAAATGAGAACTCCTCTCCTCTGAGTGGTCATATTAAAGCGACGTCCGTTCATTATTACGTGGCAACAGCTGCATCAGCAGGCGAGTGTTTTGTCATAGCGCTGTATTTTATAATCTCTGTTACATCAGCTGAACATTGTTCCCCCACATATTTACTTTGAATTCATTGAGAGTGCGGTATAATGAGACAATAACAGGCTTCAGATGCGGACACACACACACAAATATATTTATATAAATATATACAATTTAAAGTATGAGAGCACTCTCATAATAACGTAACACAATCAGAGACTGGATATATCCCCCCCTCTCTCTGGTCGCTGAAATGGGGAATTGAAATTACGGGCCAAAAGTTGTATTTACAAGTATTAAAAGTAAGCAGAGGACACCAAACCAACTGAGACCCGTCTGTCCGCCGCATTTACCACTGTACAACACATACCTACATACTGTACCACACACACATACACACTGCCTACCACACACACTTACAGCTCCTAAAGCATAATCAGGCTACAGCCATAATATTTTATTATGTGAAGCACTAAATGGTCTTAGAAAAATATTGCCTCTTTGTTTGTAGATATACTAAACTACAGCAAATAAAGAGAGTAATGTAGGCCTGTTATACTGAGTGATATATAGTATACACTGCTCTGCTTTCTGCACGGACTTCACAGCTGTTCTCACTGTAAACATCGCGACGCGAGGAAAGCAGTTTCTAAAATAATATCCAGAGGATGCATGCAGAGCTGTCATTGGCTGAGATAAGTCCGGCCGTGCGTCACGCCTCCACTGTTCCCGGAAATGCATCCGCGCAGGAGCCGTGGAGGAACCATCAGTGTATCCTCGGTTAGCTCCTCCAGAGAGCCTCCTCGACGCTCGATGCTCGGTCCTCGGTGTGCATTTAGAGAAATGAGATGTCCTTCAAAATGGCGCGCTGAAATTCATTTCAGGGTCACTACCGGAGGACCGAGGAGTCGAGGAGGGGAAATTTGAGTATTGAGAAGCCTCTATAGTCAGGGCTCGACATTATAAATGGCCCGCTGGCCCGGAAGCACTATTTAGACACCCCGGGCCAGCATAACGTACTTTCCACTTGTCCGCTCGGGCCACTAAAAATATTGCTGGTATTGGTGTTTTGACTAGCAATTTTGTAAAAATTGTTTTGTTTATTAACGCTACAACATAGCGTTTCGTGAGGCGGTTGTCGTTGGGGGAAAAGCAAACAGCTGTTTGCTGCGGAGCACAGCTCGAGCAGGCTCCCGTGAGCGGCAGCGCGCTCCTTCACTACAGAGTATCGCGCCACCTAACCATTCGCCACATTTTTTTTAATACCAGCGGTAACCGGCCAAGCGCCGGGCAAAAAACAATCTTCAAATAAAATAAAGTCACCGGAGGAGATAAAGGAGCGTGACAGGGAGCATGAGAAGAAGAGGGAGAGAAAGTTTCAGCCAGCTTGATCGATGGAGTTGGCTTCTAGTGGTGCAGTGACACGTCCTAAAACCCTTTTATATAATCTATCAATGGCGGCCGGCCCATAGGGGCGCTAGGGGCGCCGCTCCACCTCTTCCCACATACAAAAAAAAAAAATTTAATTAAAAAAAAAATATTTAAAAAAATATATATTTTATATTTTTATTTTTAATGAACAAGGTAAATATCATACAATTGGTATCAGTAAAATGTATAATCTACAATAAAATCTCGTTTAAAATTGTGTTACGATGTCTAAAGTTACTGATAAGTCACATGTTTCCTGCCTGGCCTTGCCCGTGGCATTAGTTTATCATTACCGGGCGCCGTGCAAGGAGCCCCCGAGCCAAACAGCAGCAACCAGCACGTTGCAAAAGTCTCAATAGTAAACTGTGCCGCCGAAACATAATTTCAGCCAATCAGAGCTGTCAAATATTTTGGTCACGAGGGCGCCCAGGTTGCTTACGTGCGTTGTTTTTTAGACTCAAGAGTGACCAAGGTGACGCAGTAGTTGGATGAGAATGGCTTCGTGTGCAGGTAGAGTCGCCGGACCTCGGTACCCACCCAATTCCGTTCAAGAGCTAATCTCCAATCCTTTCGAAAAGAGAAGTTTGGGAGATAAACCTATTGCTTAAAGACCTTGGATCGGACCAACCCGATTTGTATATATATCGCAGCAAGCTCGTGAAAAAGACAAAACGTATCAACGAGGCTTCTCACGTAGCTGGTACACCAGAAAGGCATGGCTAGCTGGATGCAAACAGGTAAATGCTGTCTTTTGTTTCCCATGCTTGCTCTTCAAACAGCGGATACGATCTGTTCAGAAACTAGACAAAAGTACAAACCACAGACTGTCTGTGTCATGGAGAATACAGTCGCTGGTTTATTTATGTCTGTATAGGCCGTTGTTGTGAGTGTGGACGGTCGGAGCATATATAACGTTAGCTTAGCCAAGCTCCATTTAGAAAACACGCATTTTAAAAGGTTTTTCGCCTGCCGTCTGTCTGCAGACTTGTCAAAGCATTTATTCATGGTTTTTACTAACCGGCATCAGTATGTTGTTAATTCGGCATCATTTTGAAACGTGTATTACAATTAAATCACGGTAAAATATGTTCGTCTTGTTGTAGTTGTAGCCCCCTTGCCAGCGATTCTCTCTCTAGTTTAGCATACTCAGCCCGACTCAGCCTGGTTGTTCCTGGCCCTAGAACCACGATTTTATGGGGCCAGAAAAACTGTGAATTAGGACCCGCTAGCCGGTACTAGGCCAAGTGGAAACGCAACCAAAAACGGGCCCCGCACGGCTCGGCACTGTCTGTGTCATGGCGAATACAGTCGCTGGTTTATTTATGTCTGTAGGCCGTTGTTATGAGTGTGGAGTGAGCATATACAACGTTAACTTAGCCTGGTCGACCCAATCTCCTTTCAGAAAACAAGCATTCTAAAAGGTTGTTCGCCTGCCGTCTGTCTGCAGACTTGTCAAAGCATTAATTCATGGTTTTTACTAACCGGTATCAGTATGTTGTTACGTCGGCATCATTTAGAAACGTGTATTACAATTTAATCACGGTAAAATATGTTCATTTTGTTGTAGTTGTAGCTCCCGAGGGCGTCTTGTTTGAATGATGCGAGTAAACACAGCTGGCAGCCGCGGTGAAACTCGAGCGACTCGAGCGATGCGATAGGAGCGTTTAGAGCGAAGCGAATATTCGCATCGCGTCCGGTCTGAACGCAGCATTAAAGCGAGCTCCGCGCTGCACTGGAAACGCGCCATTACATCACCAGAAGTCCTAATTTAAGGGGTCATTTCTCCCAAAAAAAAAAAATGTTTACTCACTATATCAACAGCCCCACCAAAAATATTTTCCACCAGCCGCCACTGTAATCTATCGATTAGATTTATGATTCGAAAATTATAAAAGTAGGGTAGACATGTGGATATTATCCGGCTGAACAAAACGTGCATTTATCAAACAGGTTTGTTTTCCACAGACCTTATTTCCAGTTATTTTCCAAAACCCTGTGGAGAAATCCCATTGCTTTTTGTGGAGGGAACCAGCAGCTTACTTCCTGGTTTTAGGACGCGTCACTGGCTGCACCTCTCAATATGATGCCAATATAAACAAGGTCTTCTGTCGGCTCTGTACATCAATGCCGACCTATGCTGACAAGTAAGTGAAGAGTAGAGAATATAAAGGTATTGGCTTTAGGGAAATGTCGCAGCAGTTTAGGATAATGAAGGTTCTAATCTAATATATTACATAGCCATTACATTTCTAACTCCTAATGACAGGAAGGCAGAAAGCGCATTATACTATAATAATAATAATAATACTCATAATAATAGCAGACATCTTTTAACAATGACCACAATATCATTATTTTAATAAACCAAATGTGAACAATTGAGGAACATGACGAAGAACTGATGATTCAAATGTTGTAGTACAAGTTGTAATGTAGTTAGTTATGCACTAACTAATGTAGTTAGTGCATACATTACTATTGCAACAAATGTGTTAATTTTCTTCATTATTAGTCGATTTGTTTTGGACGAATGCTCCGGGCCAGTGGTTACAATGGTGGGGCCAGTGATAATACAATGCCACCGGCCCGGAGGCATTACAGTGGCATTTACCCTTAATGTCTACCCCTGATAGTTACGGTTTAGTGTTGATATTTACGTGTTAATCTGAACACCTCCACAAAATATATGTTTCGAACCACTGATGATCCCGTTGTGCTGTCTGGTAACACACACACACACGCACACACACGCACACACACACACACAAACACACACACACTGACTGTTCCTTCTTCCTAATTCCTGGTCTCTCAGGTGAGACTACATTCTGCCCCCTGTCTGTGTCAACACTGATGACTCCAGTCTGGTAATTGCCTTTTAATCCTCCGAGGATGGAACATGTGTCAGCGTTGGTTTATTCTGGGCCCCGCTCGCCTCAGGATACAGAAAGCTTATAACACCAAGGTCGCAGTGTGAATCACCACCTAGCTGGAACATTTTGGACAGAAAAGTCAATGTGAAGGAGATGCACTCTGTACCCTGCATCATGCCTGCCAAGTGTCTTTGAGCAACGCATGATCTGAAGCCAGGAGAAATTCTAAACCCTGGATTAAATCTGTGATTAAAAACAGTTTAAAAAAGAACGCAAAGGCAACCATATCTAAATCCAGACCGACAGGGAAAGAAAAATCCTTTGCTATGTTCAGTGAGTAAAAATAAAATATTTCAGCTCCCCTGAATCATGAGTAAGCACATTTGTGATATTTTCAAAATGTATTCAGAGAGAGGTGAGAGAGGATGTGTGCTGAACATTCATTAGGATGACCTTATAGCAGAATCACACAAACACACATCCTGTATTCAAATCAGCTGCTACAGTATGGACACAAACCTTCCTGCTGTCTGTTCCCTGAATGAATGGACTGCAGAGTGGCACTGAACTTAACACAAGGAATGGAAAAAAATCGCACCATTATCAGCATTTAACATTCACAGATTCTCCTCCAAAGAATACAAAACTGTCTCCACCAGCAAAACAACAATGTCATTTTTTATTTATTCTGTGACAACCTACAGTATCTCATGTAAAGTAAAGAACAGCGCTGTCTCCAGACTGGACTCACCTAAATACATTTTTTAAACCGTCCAATCTACATATGAAAATAACTGCAGATGTATGTCGCAATATAAATCACAACTTCTGGCTGTCCCAAAGTTGCCAAATGAAATCAGTTATTGCGGGCAAACATGGCGGCTGGGTCACACACGTCCACATTTTACAGCTAAATAGAACAATATAATACATTTCTGAAAAAATTTGAAGCTAGAATTAGCAATGCAGTACCAGAATCATGATCAATGTTTGATCAGCTCCATCAAATGCATTGCTTGCCAAGGATTGCTGAATGTGGTCCGTGCAAAATGGGGTCAACTTCAAATCTTTTGCTGTTGGTCGAGGCTGAAATGTCTGCAGGTCAAAATTCACCACAGTTGAACTCTGCAATATGCAAAGATGGAAATGTGTTTTACCACTGTGAGCAAACGTTGTATTTGCCCCTTTAGTCACATAAAATGGGAATAAACCGAAGGTAAACATTCTCGACCTTGCCCGTAAGCACAGCATCAGGAAAGCTCACATTTTGTTTGGCACAATATTGACTTTTTGTAGATATAGCTACTGAAACCTGTGCTTTATGTGTTTCCATGCCTCACCCTCTCCTCTCTGTGTGACTCAAACCATCTTCACCTCACACCGCTGCAGCCCACTTCATTTTGCCCTCCCATCATCCTCTTCATTCTGATCCTCTCAATCAATTGGTCATTTACACCAGTATACTTTCCTCTCTTTACCTTTCCTACTTTCTTTCCTTCCTGGGACCCAGCCCATTGTTAACATGCATCTCCTTTTACTCTTTTGAGCTACTCTATCAATCCCTGATGTACTGTACAGAGGACATCCTGGTCTTATGTCATTGGTTAAAATTGCATGCTGGGAAGTTCCTCTTCCTTTTCATCCAAAATGGCTGTCATACCAAAAACAAAATGTTATAGAAGCAGGAGGAGAAGTCAAATATTGTTGAATTATTGTAATTTTTACCATGAAAATCATATATGTTCTTGTTTATTACCATGTGAGGAACTATAGAATTAGTTCTGAAAGCAATTAAATAATTCAAGTTTTCAAATAACAGCTCTTTTATAAATGTCCATTCTAGTGGACGTCAGGACTATCTTCATGGACTTTATGACTCAAGATTGTTGCAGGAGACGGAACTGAAGCAGACATTTTCTGTACCAGATAGTTCAGGGAGATTCAGATGTTGAGCTCTCAGGTGATGAGAGAGATGAGGCTTTCACACCTGGGATAGAAGAGGGTCAAGAAGAAGGGGGGGAAAGATGCAGGAGGCTCCATGAGCGCACAGATAGATACATAGAGACAGATAGGGACGAGCTGGAAAGACATGGCCCTCTGTGGGCCAAGAGTAGCACGTATGTCTTATTGTTGTTTTCATTTTAAGTGGAGCCATGAAAAATGAGAATTGCCTCAGGAATGCAAGCTTTGTTTCTATGAGCATGGTCAAATGGAGACCACATCCATAAAACTAGTCAAGATGACCCTACAGCCCGTGCCGACTGGAGTCCAATGAGGTACTTTCAGTACATTGACTACAAAGTCTTTGAAGATCTGGAAAGATTCACCAAAAACCAAACTAGTTTTGTATTGACCAAATAAACAGCAATGTTCAGATCAATTACTTATTCATGTTTTAAATAAAGGTGAATGTATTCTTGCATTAATATCACTCTATAACCATAATACGTTACATAGTCTATCTCAGGGGTGGCCAACCAGTCAGAGGTTAAGAGCCACATTTGTTAGATGTTACTGCAAAGAGCCACATCAAACACACAGTCACTGATACCGCTTGTTTCAGTTTTTTGTTTTCTGGAGACAAGATTTCAAAACGTCACTGATGCATTTTTGTGGCATTGGGATATATTTTTTAAATCCTCTGGAGCAGAGAGAGGAGCTGTGGATTATTGTTATTGATTAATGCATCAGTGTTTCTTAGGGTCAAAAACACTAAACTCACAACTTAAAATGAAAGTGTTTAGTTTATTTAATAAAAGAGCACATGTTCAATGTGAAAAGTTATAGATTATTTGCAATTTGGTGCTATATATATATTTAAAAAAAAATATATATATATTTTTTAAACACCTTGAATTTCAAGGGGGGGACGCGGGGCTCCGTTGGCGGGGCGCAGCGCCCCTTCAAGACAATGGCAGGATACTGGATAGTGTTTAATCAACGATAGGTTTCCCCCCCTCATGATTTGTGATTGGTTCACTGCATCGCAGGTATTATTGTGATTGGCTCTTGGGCCACATCAAAATTAGACGCGCTGTCATCCTCTCATACTGACACCTGACACCACACATACACACGTAGGCAGAGCCGGGACGAAAGTAACACGGGACGAAAGTAACGGAGCGATTTTATCCGAGCCCAAACAACTTTTACCAGCCAAATTACGTTAATACTTAACAGACCTACTAAATATCAGGTTTAACTGTCAGGAGCAGCTAGTGTTGTCACGATACCAACATTTTAGTTTCGATACCAAGTCAAGAATTGCGATTCCGATTCTTTTTCGATACTTTTCTTAAAAAAAGGGAAACAGTCTTAAATGTAATTATTGTGCTTTATTTCACACCAGAACCATAACACAAACTTTTAAACAATGAGAATAATAAATAAAATAAATGACAAGAATTCATATTAAATCAAATTAATACATTTCTTACAGACAGGCCTGTGGTGTCGTACTTCCACATTTCGCTTCTGGCGTCTTTGTTGTCAACAAGCCGAGGCGCAGCGGCAGTTGCACTCCACTTGCAGCGGCAGTTGCACTCCACTTGCAGCCATGCTTCTCGTTTTCTCACATACTCTGGCAGCTAGCGCGTGCACGAGAGAGGGGAGGGACTTAGAACGTGCTTGAGAGGGGCCGGACTGCAGGCACGGCTGCAGTGATGGGAGAGGAAGCAGAGCGCTGAACACACACGGCTGTTATTAAAACGGCGTTTTCTCACCGGAGTACTTTTCCCCGACATTCTTAAAGTACCGATACTAATTAAACAGAGGAATCGTAACGTTTTTAACGGCAGGGTATCGCGGTACCTTTCAAGTATCGGTACACCGTGCAACACTAGTCAGGAGTCAGTGTCTCTCCCCCAAACTCACACATATACATTCAATCGATATGAACTGAAGAGCCGCATGAAACTAGGCAAAGAGCCGCATGCGGCTCGAGAGCCGCGGGTTGGCCACCCCTGGTCTATCTGTTCATTGTGGCTGTCTTTTCAAACTAAAATGGTCTTGATGTCCTCTACAGTGGACATACTGTAACATATAAAAAAGCAAATTTTAATTAAAAAAGTCTCAATTTGAAGATGTTTTTTTTAACCCTAAATAGGTAGGAAACCACAAAAAAAAGGAAATTGGAAGACACTTTTTTTCCTCGGGTCCCAGGAGGATACCCTTTCATTGTCCATCATATTAAAGCCCGTCTTTATCTGCTCTCCTTTCCTCCTCCCTCCCCCCCCTCTCTGAAGCCACTGTGAAGCAGCAGCAGTATCCAGGACATTTTCTCCATTAGTGTGAATTACAGCATCCCGGGGCAGAGGATCAGAGCAGTGAAAGCTCTCCTCTAACTCACAGTAAGGCAGGCATCCATTTCTCCTACCACTTGCCTTTTGTCCCAAGCAGAGACAACAACAGCTCAATTAACAAAGAGACTGAGACTGCCTGTCTAACCAGGTGGTCTATTCCCCCCCGATGACTGCAGAGAGGTCAAACTCCAAACAGTCTCAGCTTTTTCTGACAGTGAAAATAAAGACGGCTGGTCCACTGTAAGGTTTCACTGCCAGGAGTATTCCAGCTCACATCTAGATTCTCCAAAGTGAAGTTATGTACTCTCTTTGAGTATATCAAGAGAAACAGTCAAAATTCACAGGAAGCCGGGATATGTGCAAACTTTATCTTTCTGTCTGCTTCTAGGTTTTTTTTATAATTGTATTTATCAATCAATCCAATTAAACATTATGTATTCAGCCCAATATCACAAAATACACAGGGGGCTTTTCGGTGTGTACATACAGTACGACACCCTCTTTTCTTAGAGCCAATGCAGTAACTAGGAAAAAACTCCAAGAAATGTAGAAAAACGTTATTAAGGTTATACATATCATGCTGGGCAATAGAGGAGGTATACCTCTCCCAGGACGCACAGACATCAATGTCCTGTATGTATAAAACAATTACTACATTGACAATCCAAATGACAAATATTATAGTATAAATGTATATAAAACAATATGGCACCAGGAAGATGTCAAAAAATGTTAGGTGGTGCCAAAAAAGTTGGGTGACTTTATTAGGGTTTTTAATGATTATCTAAAAATGCCATAGTCCATTTAACATATGTATCTGTATAGATGCCAGTCTGTCACAGGGCTGATACATGTACAGGAGATAAGGCTTTCAGTGTTTAGGATATGAACTCTATGTGGTGATTAGTCTGAACACAGAAGGATATCCTTTCTAAAGGTTAATTATGAACTTCACTTTAGATCCTCGTGCACAAGCACTATTCCCAATGTAACATTGTGTGGCCTGGAATAGTGTTTCTAGAGGAAAGGGGAACAAAACATCCACATTAACGAACCTAAACCTCACAAGCGGGACTCACTACTCTCCCCAATAACATGAAATTAACAGTGTATAACAGGCATGTAAAGGGGGGGGGGGGGGTGCCATCCCCTATGTTAGCTAAATGACTACCTGAATGAGCTATAAAACGTAGAAGAGGCTGTTTGCTGGTTCATGTGAACAAAAGCATCTCATTTAAAACTTGATTAACCGTCTCTTCATACAGCTCAGAGAGTCTGCCACTAGAAACCAACTTGATAGTAAACTGTTACATGAACAGTTGGTACAACGAGAGAATGCAATTCCTGAAGAAATTGCTAGTGGGAATGCTTTATGCTGAAAATGTGACTCTAAACTGCTATGCTGAAATGTAATGTGTAAGAAGAAAGTGAATCATTTAGATTGACATGATACATGAACACTGGGGGCTTGAATGTGTGATGAGAGAAGAAAATAAAATAAAAAGGCTTGGAAAAGCAGCAGAATATTTAAACCGCAAACTTCTGAACTAACTTGATGGTGAATGATCTGTCACCATGCCAACGGCATTTGATGACATCCCATAATACGCGTAGATGCGTTGATGGCTGCATCGTTACCAAACCTGTGAAGTTTTGGGGCGTTTGGAGCATTTGAACTGAAGTTGTGAGAAAACCGTGTTTCATAGTGAGCATTGTGTTGCCAAGGCAACGGCATTTGAAGAAATCTCAAAACTGTCCCGTAGATGTCTTCACGGCTGGACTGTTGGCACACATGTGAAGTTTGAGCACTTTTTGAACATTTTCATAGGAGTTATAGAAATATAACATCTTTTGAGGAAAACTCACTAATGGCACATAGACATGTTGAAGGCTGGACCGTTAACCATTATCTGCTATCTGCTGCTCTGAGCATGTCAGTTGGAGCGATGACATCATCGTGTTCCATGACACAGGTGTTTATATTTGAGCTAACGAGGTGTCCAGAGATCAAAGGTTTCCATTGTTCTGAATGACAGATAAACCTCTTACATGTGAACGTTTTGTGGAAGAACCGTAAGAGATATCTGTGAAATTTCAAAACGTGAAGCATGTCAAGGACCTTGAGTATCTGAAGTGTACTTTTTGTGTACTTTCGGGTTAATAATGTGGCCTTTTGGCAGTTTAACTAAAGGTGTGCGGCTGCTGCCGTGAGGAAATATTAGCCTGAAATTACAATGGGCTTTAATGGAGACATGTTGAAAGTGTTTGTCACTTCATGCCCTTAAGAGGCATTTTGTTTAATTTTTTTGGCTAATCTTTTTTCCTTTTTCAAGCTACGAGATGTTTTCCTACATTTGTCATGAAAAATTATGTCTCAGGAATGTAGGGTTTGGGAATTATGGCAGTTTTAAAAACAAATATGAATGCGAATTTCAAGCTGTCCTCCACTCTAGCTTTGAGATCACTCACTCTGCCTTAACGAGCTGCGCAATACACACATACACAATCAAATCTGAAGAAGGCCTCTTTACCACGGTCTGAACAATGTTTAATATTTCTAAAAGTATGAATCAGATTTAAAAGTTGTTTAACATGAATAATGTCAGAAAGATGTGGAATATTTTAAAGTTGGAATGAGGTTTCTGAGTGAAAGTATGAATGAACAGTTTGCAGTTGAAGTCGCATAAAGATTTTTCAAGTCTGAAGAGTTTCTCCATTGAATTTAATGTTAAACATTTGATGAGTTATCAAGTGTGCGTACAACGATCGATGCTAGAGGTACAGATGATGCTCTGACCTCTACAACTCACTTTATTCTAAAACACCTGGAAAATCCTTTAGCTTATGCTAGATTAATGTTCATGGACTTTAGCTCAGCTTTTAATACTATTCTTCCCCAAATGATGTTAAAAAAGCTCAAACAGATGGATGTGAACCCTTACTTAATCAGATGGTATCACTCCTTCCTAACTGAAAGACAGCAGCAGGTGAAGGTAAATTCGACCCTCTCTGACACACAGGTCATAAGCACAAGGGCACCACAAGGCTGCGTTAGCTCTCCTCTTCTCTTCAGCACACACACAACCACATCATAAAGTGTTCTGATGACACAGCCATACTTAGTCTACTGACTAGAGACTCAGACATTTTCTATGTATAAACTTGAGATTGAAGGGGTCGTGAAGTAGTGTGAGGCGCACAACCTGGTGTTACATGTTAAAAAAACAAAGGAAATGATGTTTTACCCCAAGTCAGTAGGTGATCACAGCCCCGTCCTTATCAACAGGGAGGGAGTAGAGCAGGTTTCACATTTTAAATGTTTGGGGATTTATTTTGATGCTCAGTTAGGCTGCGCCCATCAGGTGGATCAGGTATGCTCAAAGATAAGCCAGCGCCTGCACTTTCTGCGTCGGCTCAGGGTTCATGGAGTGGATAAATGTATCATGTTAATGTTCTACAGGGCAGCAATTGAGTCTATTATTCGTTATGGCATCACAACATGGTTTGGTAACTTGTCAGTTAAATCTAAATCACAACTCCAGAGCTTGATAAAAAGGGCTGGAAATATAATTGGCGTGCTTCCACCATCCTCTCTTCAGGAGATATTTGAGGAGATGGTGAGAAAGCAAGGCCGTAAAATCACATGTGACCCCAAACACATCCTGTATAGAGAGTTTGAGTTGCTGCCTCGGGCAGAAGGTATAGATTACCAAACTGTAAATTGAACAGGTATAAGTTTTCCTTTGCTCCACTGTCAATCAAGCTGCTGAACAGTCAGAAACAATTGTGATTATGCTGTTAGGAGTTGTTGGGAGGTGCAATGTTTAAAGTGTAGTTTGTGCAATCGAGAAGGTTAAATAGGGGAAGTGCATTATGTGTAAATAGGTATGGACACAATAGGGATATGTGCAATCTGACGGACACTATGCATAGGTGCAGTAGGGAAAGTGCAATTGATTTGTGTATGAATACAGTAGGGAAAAGTGCAATATTTGATTATGTATGTGCAATAGGGAAAGTTCTGTACCTGTATGTTTCTTGTTTGTTTCTTTGCCATGTGATATGTGATCTCTGTTCTGTATCTATGACTGACTGACCTGAATGTTTTATGTGTATTATCTCGATGCCCAAGACACATTTCTCCTAAGGGAGACAATAAAGCTCTATCTTATCTTATTATGGGATGTATCTCTGGAATTATGAAAGTTATGAATGAGAAAATAATAGCCATTGAATCCCGACTGAGCTGAACGTTTTGATGTTTGAACGGAGTTTCTGCGATGTTCAATGCGGGAGGAGAAGAGGCGCAAAATAACCCGGCGGAATAATAAAGAATTTTGTGCGTAACAGATAGCATTCCCACTAAATTAGACATTAGTGTATAAATGGCCAACAGTAAGTAATAGCGTCACAATATACATATAACAAGTACTCCTGCACATGGACACACATGAAGAACTGACAGCTGTTCTCTACAAACCAGTGTGAGCTGTGAAAGAAAGACTAGCACCTGGGAGCTGGGAGCTGTGTGCAGACAGGTTTACCAACGGGAAGCCATTCATCCAAATCACTGGCATACATTAGATTCCTTAATTTACCTATTGGTGTGTGTGTTCTTCATATATATGTTAAACATGTCAATAGCTCATGGCCTCATCGACTAATCGTGGGACCCCCCGGACTGTTCTTCCCTCCAATGAAAATAATGTGAGCCATTCCTCATCACACATTCCTCTGTACATTTAGCAAATGTCTGTTCAATGCTACTTCTTTAATAACGGCACATCTCTTATTTGTTGCACTTGCTTTTTTCTGTATTATAGTTTTCAACATAAATGGGGTGATCCTGCGAGCTAGTTCAGGCAGTCAACTCGAGCACCAATGATACATTTACACGTGACGCACATCATCCCTCTTACAACCAACCAAACACAATCTCCTAAACCTGCCCCTCTGTTTAACCCTCCTATTGTCTCCGTCACCCCCCCCCCCCTTACTTTGGTGTTCACGGTCAAATGTGACCGGTCCTGTTTTAACTGCTATTACATTAACACAAAAACCATTAATCATCACCACATTTCATTGAACACCCTTTCAAACTGTAAGTATTGTATCAGAGTACTGGTATACATGAACAACTGCAGTAAATATACAAAGAACAGACACTGAACATGTATTGGTGTGCCAGGTGTGATCCATGTGGGGGGAGGGGTGCATAAGTGGGGGAACACATCTAGTGTGTGTGTTTGTGACCAGGAACACCATGGTGTTACAAAGTTGACTAAATCATCCAAACTCCAATGAAAGTGTTGATCAGCAATTGTATATGTTCAAATGTCTCCTGTGAAGGATATCATGAAGCCTTAATGCAATCGAATGTAAAACTAAAAAGTTATGATTGATGAAATAAGTAAATCGGTCAGGTCAGTGTTAATGATGCCATATCTGCTGCCTCTGCCTCGTTGCTGCTGCTGCTGCTGCTGCTGCTGCTGCTGCTGCTGCTGCTGTGTCCGTGCCCTTCTGCTGTGTCCGTGCCCTTCTGCTGTGTTCACGCTGCTGCTGTGTTTCATGTTGCTGCTGCTCGCCTGCCTCCCCACCACCCACGCTCCATCCCAGCATCCACCTGTAGGCCCGAGCCTAGACGCCAAACTCAAACTATATGTGCTTTTAATAGACATAGGAAGAAACACGTGAGTTGTCTGACTGAACTTTTTTAATGTTTCTATGTTTATTCAGTTTTTGTGCAACTTAAATACAAAGCAAATGCCATTTGTTAAGCTTGGTGATAAACTGGATCTTCATTCTGACTCTGTGTTGCGATCCATTGCTACATGTTGTTAGGACAATCAAATCAACATGTGCTGATCAGACTCGTGTATCCTCTGGAGGCTGAGAGGAGCTCACTGAAGAGGAACCAGTGTAGCCGTTGATTCTCGACAGCATATGAACGAGTACCTCTCTGATTCACCTTCTACTCCTGTTACATCAACAGTCACGACCAAGAGTTTAAGATAACAATTGAAATTCAATGCAGCAGACCCAGAGATATTTTATTCCGAGCCTACCTCATCCTTCTCGATATCTTACACCTCAACAATCAAAACCTGTCTTCCTCAGAAAGTATGTAGCACCCAGATAATTATCCCAGATAATGTATAGGTTTACCAAAAATGTATGTATCTAAGATTTATTTTAAATATGGAATGCAAACATCCAATATGTTTCAATGAGTCCATTTATAGGGTTGTACATTTTAATCTGTGTCTTGCTTTCATGTTGGTTAACACATTTGTATTTCAAGTACAGGTTTGCTGAGTATTCTTTCTCAGTGATCACTCACATGTTACATGCATGTTGAAAGTTATGTAAAAGGTTAACCATTTTCAAAAGTGCTGGTTTCTCCAACAAGTCACCATCATAGTTATATATTGAGCCAACAATAAAAAAAACTGAAACCTTCGGGGTTATGGATTGGTTCACATTAACACATTAGTATGCCAGGATAGTCACTTCTAGCTTCACTGACTAAACCACAAACAATAAGGCTTCCTAAAACAATGGACCTTACTAATCATCCACGGTACAATTAGTGTTCCTCCACCGTGCAGATATTTAAACAGCTCAGGGCTCCACCTATTATTTAAAGATCCCTCTATGTTTCCCCCTTTTGTCATTCCCTCAGCATCGTCATGCAACTTTGATGAAGAGTAACCCTGTTGAGAGGCCGTGTGAGGCTGTGGGCTGACAGTAATAGCTCTGGCTCTGAAGGCACTCTCACGCCCGGCGCTTGCAAACGTAACGCCGGCCTGCTGCATACATCTTATGCAATAACTTCGAGTGACTGCCCGACATAGGATGATCAAACATTTACTGCAGCTTTTAGAGCGTGAACGGTTGGCTTTAGCCATTTACAGCAACACATACCTCAATCATCTGGCTTTAAGTATTTCGATTTTCATTTTTCGAATCGACTCTAACAGGAATGCACTAAAACTCTTAACAAATCGAAGTCTTAATGATGTCCTGCAGCTGTTTTGCAGACACATGAGATTATTGAATCCAATAATGAGCATTGGTAAAAGTATGAAACAGTTATGATGTGTGCAGCCACAGCAGGCTCCATTGGCATCGCCTCTCAGCTGTGAGCTACAGCAGCTTCACTAATTAAGTCAATGCTCACACCAAACAATCCACAACATGACTTTTAAACGGCCTGAAGGCCACTGAGCAGCAGAGTGGATGGGAAGCTGTGAGATATCACATTTCTACCACATCCCATGAGGCCTTCTAATATCCCAGGCACATAAACCCAATTATGAGGCCGCGGTTTTGATTTCTTAGAATAATAGGCTACAGGGCTAAATTCAATTAAGAGCAAATATATTTAGTAATCTCGAGAGGGAGCTCCACAGTGCAACATATAATTAGTCATAGGTGTAATGGAAAAGTGCATTGACTGAGCGGGGGTTACATGAGCCTGCAGGAGCACTGTGGACATCTGGAGAGAGAAATCGATAACTGATGGTGATAGAGGCTCGGATGTTTGGCCATGATACAAAGACGCGTGATTGTCAAGTTGCACACGCCAGATCTGGCAAAGACTCTGGTTCCCAGTAAAGGCTTGAAAAGGCATGGAGGCCACAGCGAAGAACACTTGATAGGCACACACTGGGACTCAGACCCGGACTGGGTCCCTTTACGCCCCTCTATCAACCTCTGAAAATCAGTCACTCTAATAAAGGCTAAGCTAGCCCACACTGAAAACACTGGGAAATTGATTTTAATTAAATGTATTATATCAACACATTTCACATTTAAAACTACAGTTTTAAGTATTATTATATTTTATATATCTGTGGAGATAAAACATTTAGTTAAAGTCAAGGTCCCAGTTTTTTTATGCAAATGTATCAATGAAATAAATACATCTTGAAAGAAAACTCAAAAATCACATAACGATGCAGCGCGTGCCACCTCCTGTGTAAAAGTGCTCAGGAACATTTAACCCCTGCAGTGTAACGGCAGCCTGGGGCCGGATATGGAGTGTGTGTATCTGGGACACAGTGTGTGTTCTCCCCTCTTACAGACTCAATCTCCACCACTGTTCTCTTGCAAGGTGTCGCGGGCAGCTGACAGGAGGCAGCGGCTGAATGGCAATGCCCCCCCCCCCTACAGACACACTGTGCATGTGCCCACGGCATTCAACATTCCCCTGACAGCTGAATGAGCTCCACGCGCGGCTGAGAGCGTCTTGATTGTTTCTACAGAGGAAGCCCAGGTTAAATCCGCCTCTCACTAACATTGAGGCTGATGGACACTTCATGTCTGCGGGCAGAGCCGCCTGCATGCTGCCGGTAAAGCATACAGATGAAGCCACACGTTGATTAATGGTCTGACCTTGCAGAGAGTTTAATGCGCGCGGGTAAAGTGGGAGAAATGGAGAGCAAAGAAAAGCCGGTGCCCACCTCATCCTGCTGCGGCTGGTTCTGCCTCTGGTTCGGCTGCTCCTTGGTGGCTGTCATGGTAAACTCCCGGTTTATTTAACTTGGTTGAATCCAAACAGAAGAGACACCGGATTCCCGTGAAAGTCAGGAGAGGGGAGGATGCGGCTTCTTGTCAAACTGCGGAATCTTAAAGAGAAGACTGAGGGGGGACGGAGCCGTCACGCGCGGAGATGTGCGAGCTCTCTGACGAGGAGCCAACCCAGGCTGTGTGTTCACATCAGCCCCGGCCGGGAGGGAGGAGAGTTCCGGACACGCTCGTTACCGAACCGAGAGCCGAAGTGTTCTCACATCTTTCCCTCCGACACCAGTGAGGAAGGGGTGGGCTCGGTAACTCTCTCGATCCCCTGTCTTCTCTCAGTGATGCTGCTGTTTGGGAGGACGGGAGGAGGAGGAGGAGGAGGAGGAGGAGGAGGAGGAGGAGGAGGAAGGGGGGGGGGGTGTACAAGTGGTCTTGTGATTCCGAGAGGGTGGGGGTTACATTTACTGGAAAGACATTCACAATACTGACTGCCTGAGGCTAAGATGGATAAATTGGCTGATCAACCAATCAGAGGCTTGGTGGTTCGATCCCAGCCCCTGCAGTGTCGAAGTGTCCTTGGGCAAGATACTAAACCTCCAATTGCATGTCTACGGTAAAGTGTATGAAAGTGGATATAAGCCTCAGCTAAATACCATGTAACGTTTATTATTATTTGTTTAAATCCCCGAGTTCAATATTAATACTGACAATTAATGAAACCGACAATCAAACCAAAATGAGTTTAAGCAGGAGGGCAGAAAGCATTGCTTATAGAGACAATAGCCCTCTCGTTAGTCATCCAGTTTCAGGATTACAAAATAATAAATAATCAGTCTATAAATACACACACGATGAGTGCAGTATGGACAGTTCCTCTGTGGATAATGTGTGTGCACAAGGGGTGTGACTGTTTTGTTAATGCATGCTGAATCCCCTTCACGCGCAGCCTCCGAGCTGCAGCGGGAGGAGCTGTCCGTGGAGCCGAGAAGCTGTCCGTGGTGCTGACAGCACACACAGCAGAGCCCTTAACACCGGCCACAGCCTGTTTCAGACAGTGGTGTAAAGTAACTACTACATTTACTCAAGTACTGTACTTCTGTACAATGTGGAGGTACTAGTTTACACTACAACAGTACAATACAGAGGTAAAAAGTATACTTTTACTCCACTACATTTATTTAAAATATTTAGTCACTTTGCAGATTTGAATTAACGATGTTAAATATAATCAATTATATAAGTTCCACCTTGAGTAAATCCACAAGCTACCCTACAGTATACAAAGTCCTTCAAACTAGCTGCACCTTTACCAGCTTTGAGAACACTTTCATGATCAATCATTATAAAACATATCATATATATTATTCTGAAATGGACCAATCTGCACAATCACTACTTTTACTGTCTTTAACTATATTTTGATGAGAATACTTTCGTTTACTTGAGTAACATTTTGAATACAGGACTTTTCATGGGAACAGAGTATTCCTACAATCTGGTACTTCTACTTTTACTCAAGTACAAGATCTGAGTACTTCCACCACCTCTGGCTTTAGCTGGAGCTGTTGTGCTGTTGTACAGGAGCGGCTACACTCGGCTTTAATCAAGGATCTTAAACGGTCAATACAAGAGATTCAGCTCAGCTCGCTGGGCTGCTAGAAACGTGCGTCCAAAGATGATATTGCATGGCTCTTTGGAGCACTTAGCAGCGGGATGACACCTGTGAACCCGAGCTGTAGCACTGAGAGCAGGATCATCAGAGCAGCGTTCTTTGCGGTCGCAGGCTCAACTTTATGATGCCGCACTGTAAACACTCACACACAATGATATGAAGTCTCATATATTTAATGTCTCTGCCAGACAAGGATCAATAATGTATACCTCCATCGGAATGCTGCGGTGAATCACTGAGCTTGTTATTGCAAGGTGTAATAACCCAAACGAGCTCTCACTGTTGCCATACTGGCCAGTAGTGCTGAGAAAAGAAAACATGTATACTTATAGAACAATAATTATGTGGTTGTATTTAGCTGACAATTTAGTTCAAAGCCACTCACAATTAGTGCTTTCAAAAAAACAAGAATCCTGCAGGTATATTAGCTTTTCAATAAGCCAAACTAACAAACACACATTGTTTATGATACTGCATTGGCTTCTAACCACAGAAGTGAGGATAGAGTCCAAAACACATTTCCTTACGAGGACAATTAAGTGTTTTTTATAAGCCAAACATTTCTATACCATCCACACAAGTGAGCAGGGACGTGCACAGACATTTGGAGGGGCTATTGCTCTAAACTGAAAAAAGGGCCTCCCCCCCCCCCTTGTTTTTAATGTAAAAGGTTCATGAAATAAAATGGGCTGGCTGTGCCCGTTACGTCACTTTACTGAGGAAGAAGTTCTGTGGCAGCATAGACAGGTATTTTCTGTGTTAGAGTGCTGGACTTCGAATCTGGGGATAGCAAGTTCGAGTCCCTCTGCAGTCAGCATGTCGTTGTGTCCCTGGTGACACTTCACCCAAAATTGCTCCTGTGGGGATTGTCCACAGTACTGAATGTATTTAAGTCACTTTGGATAAAAGTGTCTAACAAATGACATGTTATGTAATAAAAGCACAACACTGTCATTGCAAGCGACACTCAGTTGACTTTCATGTCCAACTGCTAAATTCGTTGTTCAGGCACATTTTTTGCAGTCCATATCTAATTAAAATATATAATGTTAGTAACTATTAAAGAAAAATGGGGACAATTCTGTTTTAAAGTAGTTTGACCATTGTAACTGCTGGGCAGACATAGGCTACTGATAAAATAGGTCTTCTAACTAATTACCTTAAATAAACTCACTAATTAATTAAACCAATGCAATACGCATTATTCTTATCATTCTTTATGAGCGCAGTAATGGTAAGGTATTTCATTACTTATTTATTTAGAATTCCATAACTTAATAACAGAGATGGTCAAATTAAAGTAGAGACATGGCAGAAATCCTACAATAAAGCGGGACAGTGACGTGTTCTCCCGTGAGAGGGCCATCAAGAAAAGAGAGAGATCTGCCCCGTTGAGGGAGTTCCCGGAGCAGATGAAAAGACACAGAAAAACAAAAGCACAATAAAAAGTATATTTAAGTGTTTTTTTTTGTAAATAACCGATGGTGTCAAGAGGTAGTAAAGTCCCCTGGTTTGTCCCCTGTACTCTAACGCCATTTGGTGTGATCACCATAGCCATATGAGGCCGGACTCGGGGCTTTCCTTTGCTTTCAGCTGTCAGATTGTAAACAAAGTCACATGACTGGGGGCAGATGAAAGCGCTGACAAGTTGTGTTTGTATCGCAGCGAGACGCTACAACACTAAATGTGGGCTTATCATGTTGATTCGGCCAGAATAGAAAACAAAAAAAACTCTCGCTCTCTCCAGAGGGGCAGGTCAGACAAAAATGGCAAACGGGCTGTTGCCCGGGCAACATTAGCCCGTACCTGTGCACGTCACTGCAAGTGAGCTATAAATGATGCTACTTCAAAATCCATTCAGCTGAATACTGGAAGTGCATTCATGAGGTGGCCAGAAACAAGAGTACATTGAAATGATAATGTTGCTCCTTCATGACTGTATGAAGTTAAAGTGTATTAACTTAACTTGAGGATTCAAAGTGGTACTCCAAAAATCAATAGGTGACGTCCCGACGTCTACTGTACAGCTATATATTTGGTACCAATATAAAGTCCCTGAACTACAGCAGAGAGGAACAGAATCCCTCAGTGAGGACACTTCTGCGCTCACACTCCTTTCATCTGTACAGTAGATCACATTAAACACAAGCGGAGTATAGTAGTGTTCAAAAACGATCCCATTTGTATTATAAGAAGGAAAAAAATCGATCTGTGTGCTCCGTTTGTAGACAAGGGTGATTCATCTACTTGGAGAAGTAAGTCGGTCCAAGTCGGCCTACGGCAGCGCTGTCGATATAGAAGCAGGCGAATCATGTATTTAACACAGCTTCTCTGTAACATAAATACTTGTTCGGATGTTTTATTTTGCTCTGACATTAGGTCTTGAAGTATACATGTGCCTGAATATATAGTACTGCACATTTGTACTAATGCTAATTTGTAGTACATTTAGATCATATGTTAACTGTAGTTGTGGGGCTCCTTTAAACTAGAATTCCGACTTGCAGTTGTGTGCCTTCACCAACAGTCAAGCTCCATTTTCCAACCTTGTTTTTCAAATAACGTCATACATTTTTCATATTATCCATTCATGTGAAACTGTCATCACCATATGAACTCTTGAGTTATGATCAAAAACCTGTTTTGTGAGGTCCTTTGTCAACCAAAGTCAGTTCAGTTCATTTCACAGTCCAAAGACATATCCTCAAGGTGTTGAGGATCTGTGTGTTGACGCAGATAACTGCCACCTCGGGAGATGTTGTGCTTTATCCCCAATACCAAATTCACAATCGATCGTGTCACTAAAAAACAATCGACATGAAGCGGTCCTTGGACTTGTCTGGCCCCCTGGGGCCCTGGGGCAGTTCCTCTCCTGGTAACCTTGCTGTTAATAACCATTTTAAAAGTTGAAGGTGGGCATTAGCTTTTCAGAGAGCGGAACTCAGATCAATTCCAATTCCCAGCACACAGTGACAACACAGATTAAATCCCCTGTCAAATATTTCAGAGTTGGGAGAGACGCCAGCAGAGACCTTCATACCGCCTCTCCCTCACCCAAAACATAACGCTCAAATATTGACATCTTCTGTTTGACCTGCTTCAGAATGTCAAAGACGTGAAGTTATTATAAAGTAAACATTCTGCGGTACAAATGTGCAAACAGCACACAGCGGTTGTTCATGAAGATCAACCGAAGAGTTGAATCATAACAAAAAACATGTTTGGTTGATTCTCTGGATGTGTGTGTTAGCAGAGCTCTCATTAGCATAACGTCCTCTTAACCTTTGCCTGTGTGCACCACTCTGAGAGAGACTAATGGTGTTTGCATGTTTGGAACAGGGAGCCACACACATTGGATCTGCTTGGATGATGAACACATTTGATAACCTTTTGCAGATTGTTTCATCTAAAGGGTGAAGTTCTATCTACATTCTCCATTAGCAGCTTCAACATGCTGGCTTCTCTCTGCCTGTACCACGCACTGTGATATGCATTATAGTGTTTATAAGGTCACACAATCAGACTACTGTCTGTGTTGATGTTGTGGCTGACCTGAAGGCATGACATGTATTGCTTTTGGTTGGTACCACAGTCCCTTGTATTGGAGGGGAGGTAGACATCTCTATGGCTGCCATCTTTAATAAGACCCAGAAACTCACAACAAAACAATCTAGAATAAGAAAAAGTAACTGTACTGTAACTTTAAGTACGTCTTGTATATTCTTCACCTTGATCACTGTATTCTTACATTTAACAGCTGCCCCTTCATATATCTTCTGATGACTGTTGTTATCATGTCATTAATACAAAATAGTTCAAATTCTGCTTGCCACATGATCTTTGCCCCTTTATTCATTTTTGCTTAATACATTATACTGCCCCTCAGACATTTTGTAAAGAAAAAATAAATAAATACTTGACCTATTGACACTTGATGGAAGCAAATATGCCAGAATGGCCAATGCTGACATCACTCCTATTGTTTTCAGTTCATTTGTATTCACATTTAACTTGTTGCAGGTGTCCTGCTTCCAACAGGACGCAGGATGCTTTTAGAATGAGGAAGGTAGTAGCATTACATGTAGGCTGAGCAGAGTTATTGGAGCAGAGGCAGTGCTTTAAAAGAATTGGCAAGAAGAAATCTATATGGCACCTTTTTGCATTTGGGCTCTGGGAGGGGTTTGAGGTGTCTGCTGTTGATAAAGTATGTCTGACCCCGGGGCAGTTGAGCTCAGACATTCAGGAACTCCATTGCACCGGACCGCCCATGAAAGTTTCATGAACCGACGTCATGTGACCCAGCTGGAGCACATGACGCTAACACAGCTACTGTCAGCAGGGCAGCATACCCAGGCTGGATTCAAAGTGAACAGCAGAGAATAACTCTTCCCTGGTCCATCATGCCACCGCTCTGGGTTATACATGTCATATATGATTCCAGTTATCTATGACAGTGAAAGTCACCAAGTTTGCAAATACATGCAGTGAGAATCTCAGCCCCCCACCCCCCATTCAAACTGAAAGGCATGTTACTAAACCTTTACTACAGTATCTCTGTCTGTCACCAATGTAATGTTTGTAGTTCAGGTAACTTATTTCACGTATGAGTATAAGATACTGTATAAAGTAACACTGGTCAGTTATAAAACTGCAATGAAAAAGTACAAGGGGGGCAGCGATCACATCTGCCTCACTGAGGGGGGTGGGGGGGTCTGAGCCCACATAACTGAGGCTCCCTCTACGTTAGCTATCTCCAGCAAAAAAATTGAGCATCTACAAAATTGGAAAATGTCACCTTACATTTTTTTTTTAATTGGTCTTCAAATGAAAACAGGAAGTGATCAATCATGTATATGGAGACAGATATACTTTGAATACAGAGGACTTCTACTACAAAGTCACTGGCATCATTGCCCATATGAATATGAATGCAGCTAGTTTGAATGACTTTGTATACTGCAGGGTAGCTTGTGGATTTACTCCAGGTGGAACTAAAGTCTGATTTAACACTTGATTATATTTCACATCATTCTTCCACATCTGTGAAGTAACTAAAGGTATTAGATACATGTAGTGGAGGAAAAGTACACCATGTACCTCTGAACTGTAGTGGAGTACAAGAACCTCAACAGTGTACTTAAGTACAGTACTTGAGTTGATCTACCCAGTTACCTCCCACCTTAATAATTAGTCATCAGTAAATATACTTGGTTCCATCCCACCACTGAAACTGAAGTCGTCATCATCTCCGGAACGCTCCACCGTGATGCTGACAGCAGCTTTGAGTTGTGACTTCACACAGACTGAAGCCATCATCGCTGATAAATCCAGACACAGTTTATAGAGTGGAAAGTTTATTCCTCCCCCTTCCTCACCCATACTGCACACCCTTGCTGATTTATTCCTTTGATCGATCTCCTCTTTCATTAAAGGCCAAATGATTGCAGGGATTTGAAAGCTCCCGTACACTGAGAACTATTACAAACGTAAATCAAGCAATTTCAGATTGAAAGAAAGATCCTGCAGTTGTGTTGAGTAAG
The DNA here is from genome assembly GCA_902827135.1 of Harpagifer antarcticus. Taxonomy (NCBI): domain Eukaryota; kingdom Metazoa; phylum Chordata; class Actinopteri; order Perciformes; family Harpagiferidae; genus Harpagifer; species Harpagifer antarcticus. The sequence goes on along the minus strand of CADEHL010000172.1, from coordinate 1,788,522 downwards.
TTCTATTGATTTATTCATTACTTGGTCTGTTTGGCACAGCCGTGCAGACAGAGCGCTGTTTTGAAGTCTACCCATAAAACTCTTTCTACAGTCCCTATTTGCATAATCAGCACCAATTTGAGGATCCTGGTGCCATGAATACTGACATGCAAACGGTCGATTTGCTCCGCAATTTGAGTTTTTCCAACGGCCTGCCCGGGGTAAGTAAACATCAGACACCACATGATCATTATAAAACCTTTTCATCATTAGAAAACCTTTTCATAATGATAGAGAGTGTGCTAAGTGAGATCATTCTGCAAAATATTACAATCTCTTTAAGTAAAATACTGCTACGTCCTGGAAACTGCAAATGTAGCATTACTATCCTGATCATGGATGCATTTCTGAAATGATTTGAGTCAAACTAAATGGAGAAAAAGGAGAATTGGATAAACCATTTTACTTTAAGGTTGCTAATATTCCTATAGTTAGTGTTTCTCTATGGCTTCCTTGTTATCTTTTATATTATTTTATGGGAATAGATATCCGTTTAATATTTGCTTTAAATGTATTATGAGCGAAATGACGGGCTTGACTATATTTTGTCCTTCTCTTTCTCATTTACTGTATGAGAGCTCACTAAGACAAATTCCAATCAGGTTGATATAGCAATAAAGTATTTCATCTTAGATTTTTTCAAATGTGTTCCACTGGTTGACTGTGCATCAAAGTAATACTTGTAAGTATATCATTAGACAGGATAAATGTGTTTAGAATGATTGGGGGCCAAACGCCATCACAATGAGCTGCCAGTTTAAAATCTTTGGTGGGGAATGCTACGTGCAGCAGTGTTGGGATTACAGCAGCAAGGCACCCTGCTGCTGATATGTAACGTCATCATTTGGCAGTTAATGTAATTCATGTATTACTGTTGTGTATCTTCGGGGAGTGTCAGATGAGTGGAATGAAATCCTAATGAGGGATCAGACTGTCACATGACCTCCAGTCAGAGTCTGGTGTCTACAGGTGATACACAACAAGTCTCACTACTGAATCTGCACCTCACATAAAATAATAATGTGTGTGTTGAGAAATCTATCTGTCAACATATACTCATACAACAGTCTGGTATCTTACTGAAGTGATTCCTTGTTTTTGGTGCGTTCTCCCTAGAATGTCCAGCAACGTGTGTCAACCGGCGCTCATTACACGCAAGCAGACTATCACCGGGTTATGTTTAGGAAGATATTGTAGTTTGGGTTCAAGTAAAATGGCGAATTCATGTTAAAAAGATGTAATCATTTGGGTTAAAGTAGCTTAAAAAGCGGCATTGTGTCAGTACAGAAGTTATGTGACAATAATGTTCAAGATCAACCGTCACCAGGGGGAAAGAGCTTGCTAACACACAAAACAGTGTCTGAGCTTGCAAGCTTATGGTAGAAAACGTAAATGACTTTAGTCTAAGATTGATGTAAATTCTCACTTTTTATTTTCTCGTTGTCATTGCACAAAATAAGAACTTCATTTACTTATTTCAAATAAAACTTTAAAACACAAGCAACGTGAGTTTGATGATTGAGGGTTTGATTCCTCCATAGAACTTTTACATCAACAGAGATCTTCCACATGCACTTCATTAGGATTATGGTTGCATAATACTCTAGTGCAGTGGTCAACAACCTTTTTAAGCCCAAGATCACCGACCTCGGCCTAGCTGAAAGGCGAGATCTACCTATTGCAGAATTGAAGGTGAAAAAGAATGGGCCCAGACAGTGCTTCCAATTTGAGGTCTTTATATAGGCTAATTGCAATCTGAATTACTGTTACGAATGAAAGGCTCCATAATCAGCCTCACGGCATATAGGCAGGGGTAAAGTGCTATTTTTTATGAGTGGGGGGGCGGACCTTCCACCGTCCTCATAGGGGGGTCCTCAATCTCCTCTAGGTCCTCACCTCCTCTAGTGGGGTCCGCATCTCCTCTAGGTCCTCACATCCTCTAGGTGGGGTCCGGGGGGATGCCACTCTCTCTATCTCTATCTAGAGATGATGATAGAGAGATAATAGAGTATCTATATGATAGCGCTGCTAGCTAGTAGATATCTCGCGCGTCTCTCTATCCTCTATCTCTCTCTCTCTCTTCTCTCTCTCTCTCTATCTGCTCTCTCTCTCTCTCTCTCTCTCTCTCTCTCTCTCTCTCTCACTAAATGCGCTATAGAGTTATAGCGTTATTTCGAAAAAATGATGCATTGAAGTCAATGGGAGAACTTATCTTTCGATCCCGTTTGAATTGTGCCATGAATTACACATAGGATGTGTGTTAATCTTAAAAAATCATTTCCATGTCAAAAAAGTCACAGTTTGTCGTAAAACTGTTGAAATATAAGACTATGAAAAATACGCAACAAGAAAGACTACAAATACCAGAGTCACGTAAGTGATGTCATAACTGTTTTCCTCCACCAAGAGATAACTAAGATAGATTCTATCTATATGGCGCTGGCTAAGATAAGATAACTTTAACAAGATACCTGTGTGCTTAGTACCAGGTTGTTATCATACCAGCAATGGGTCTTGCTCGTTCTTTCGCTTCCCGTCTGATGAAAGGAGTGGCTGGATCAAGTTAGCTACCTAGCTAGTAGCTAGCATGTTAGTTAGCATTACAGCCTTGTCATTTTTATTTGCCTTAACATGAAGTAACATTAAGTAAACCAACATGTTAAACAGTAAGAGTAGTAGTCATATTTCGTGAACCCTTTGACACACCGGTGTGATCATTCTATAATACACAATTTAAGCCCGGGGGAGAAATGCTAACGCCACATTAGCATCTGCAAGCTTTTCTACTTCACGCTATCTGCACAAATGGTTGACATTAAACATTAAAAAGACCAGGCAGTTCAGAGAGAATCAAAGGAAGGCAGGCAGGCAGCTTTGCATGACATTCTTCTGGACGTGTTTCATTGTGGTGATAGTGAGGGTAGGCAAGGCAAGGCAAGGCAAGTTTATTTATATAGCACTTTTCAACACAAGGCAATTCAAAGTGCTTTACAAAACAAAAATGAAAGACATTAAGAAAATGGCATTTAAAATCAGTCATTAAAAGAAAAGCTAGTAAAATAAACATTAAAAGAAAAAAAATACATGGATAAAAGTTACAGTGATAAAAGTTACAGTGCAGTCTAAGATATGAATAGTTCAATTAAAAGCAGCGACAAAAAGAAAAGTCTTCAGCTTGGATTTAAAAGTAGTCAGAGTTGCAGCGGACCTGCAGGTTTCTGGGAGTTTGTTCCAGATGGAGCATAATAACTGAACGCTGCTTTACCATGTTTAGTTCTGACTCTGGGGACAGAAAGCTGACCAGTCCCTGAAGACCTGAGAGATCTTGATGGTTCATAATTTAGCAGGAGGTCAGAAATGTATTTTGGGCCTAAACCATTCAAAGCTTTATAAACCAGCAGCAGTATTTTGAAATCTATTCTTTGACACACAGGAAGCCAGTGTAAAGACTTCAGAACAGGAGTGATGTGATCCACTTTCTTAGTGTTAGTGAGGACTCGAACAGCGGCGTTCTGAATCAGCTGCAGCTTTCTAATAGATTTTTTAGTAAGACCTGTGAAGACACCATTGCAGTAGTCGAGTCTACTGAAGATAAAAGCATGGACAAGTTTTTCCAAATCCTGCTGTGACATTAGTCTTTTAATCCTAGATATGTTCTTTAGGTGATAGTAGGCTGATTTAGTAACAGTTTTAATGTGACTGTTGAAACTCAGGTCAGAGTCCATGACTACACCTAGATTTCTGGCTGTATCTGTTGTTTTGAACATTGCAGACTGAAGCTCAGCGCTAACTTTTATACGTTCTGCCTTGGCTCCAAAAACCATTACCTCAATTTTATCTTTGTTTAATTGGAGAAAGTTCTGACACATCCAGTCATTGATTTGTTCAATGCACTTACTCAGTGTTTGAATTGGAGCATAGTCTCCTGGTGAAATTGTTACGTACATTTGTGTGTCATCTGCATAGCTATGGTAACTTATGTTGTTGTTTTTCATTATCTGAGCCAGTGGTAGCATGTAGATGTTAAAGAGAAGAGGCCGCTAGATAGAGCCTTGAGGAACCCCACATGTCATATTTGTCAACTCAGATGTGTATTTACCTATAGAAACAAAGTTGTTTCTGTCCTTTAAGTAGGATTCAAACCAATTTAGAACTGTTTCCGAAAGTCCCACCCAGTTTTCCAGTCGGTCTAGTAATATGCTGTGGTCAACAGTGTCAAACGCAGCACTGAGATCTAATAATACTAACACTGAAGTTCTGCCACTGTCTGTGTTTAAGTGAATGTCATTAAATACCTTTACAAGAGCAGTCTCAGTGCTGTGGTTTGGACGAAAGCCTGACTGGAACACATCGAAACAGTTATTTAAATGCAAGAAATTTCAATGATTTTACCTAGAAATGGCAGGTTTGATATGGGCCTGTAATTGTTCATTACTGAAGCATCTAGATTATTCTTTTTTAAGAGCGGTTTAATGAATGCAGTTTTCAGGGCCTGTGGAAAAATACCTGAGTGAAGAGATTTGTTTACTATATGAAGTAGATCTGAGGCCATGCAAGGCAAAACATCTTTGAAAAATCCTGTTGGAATAATATCAAGGCAGCAGGAGGAGGATTTCAGAAGTTGTATAATGTCCTCTAGGTTTTTATCATTAATCTGATGGAATTGTGTCATGGTGTTTGAATTGATATTAGGTGGACATAGGGACAACACATTTGCTGTACCTGATGCAGAGGCACTGACTGCTTGTCTGATTTTCTGAATTTTGTCAGTGAAAAAGGAGGCAAAATCATCATTGCACGCCCTGGTGGATAGAAATTCAGAGGCTACTGACACTGGGGGGTTAGTTAGTCTTTCGACAATAGCAAACAAGGTCAAAGTCAATCCTTTTGTTGACAAGACAGTAGTGACGGCCACCTTGGTGACATGTGTTGTTCTGCTAGACCGGAGATGTAGTTCATTGAGCGTTTCACACAAACACATATGTTACTTCACAGTTTTACAACACATTTTTTTTTTTTTGACTTGCAAAATTATCTTTTAAATTGATAAACATCATATGTGTAATTTGTGGCACAATTCAAACTGGATCGAAAGATAATCTTTCTCTCTCCATTGACTTCAATGCATAACTTTTCAGAAATAAGGTCCCATGGAGCTGAACCGGAAGGAGAGGGACTTTGCCACTCTATACCCACACACACACAGAGCCGAGCTTGAATGACACAAGCACACGTGTATTTCCATGCAACTCTCTGATTGGTCTGGTGTCTTGCCTCTGTTGCATTCACAGAACACGGGAAATTACAGTCCTACCGTCCTCTCTTGCGTCATGATGAGGTTCACGTAAAGCACGGTTAATGTATTATATTATTGAGGTGTCTCAAATATACGTCAATCAAGTGGCACCTGCTAGGTGGATGATAGGTTTACATCTAAAAACGTCTTTTTCAAACATTATTTTTATTTATTTTGTTACATTTTTTTTTAACGGTCCGCGATCTACCCGCACCACACTCGACTGGTTGGCGAGCGACCACTGCTCTAGTGAGACTGAACAATGACCCGTGTTCCTCTGACAGTGTAAAAGTGTGCAAGGACAATACTATCTTATTAAAATAACCTTAGAGTGCAACACACCCATCCTCCCACCGTTGCCTCACCGAATTTCAACACTGTACAATAGAATAGAATAGAATATATCTTTATTGTCATTATACAAAGTACAACTAAATGTCCTTGGCAACTTTCACTGCAGTAAAAAATAGACACAATAAATAAGAGTGGTAAAAGCAGAGGTAGTAACGATGACAGTGCAACGAGATAACATTCAATGTCAATGTGCATATTTACACCTACAGTCTAAATATATATTTGTAAAATAGCCATAAGTATGTCTAAATAGTAGTGCTTGCAGTCTTTGAGGGGTGGAGGGTGTGTGTGTGTGTTCACAGTTGTTGTAATGTGCTCTGAGGTTGGACAGGGATGGGAGTGATGGAGGCCGAAGCTCTGGGATAGAAGCTGTTCCTCAATCTGTTGGTGTGTGATTTTATTGTCCTGAACCGTTTGCCAGATGGAAAGGAGTCAAACAGTGAGTGTCCGGGTTGTGTGGTGTCTCTGATCATGCTGCTGGCCTTCTTGCTCAGTCGATTGGTATAGATGCTGTCGAGGTCTGGGAGCTCAGTACCGACAATGCGCTGAGCCACCTTCACCACCCGTTGCAGATCTTTTCGCTTTGCGGCTGTGCAGCTGGCGTACCACACAGTGATGCAGCTCGTCAGGATGCTCTCGATGGTCGAACGGTAGAAGTTTACCAGCAGTGTCTGTCATAGTCTGGCCTTTTTCAGTTTCCTGAGGAAGAAAAGTCTTTTTCACCAGGTTTGAGGTGTTGGAGGTCCATGTCAGAGGGTTCGACATGCTGACTCCAAGGAACTTGTGGTCCTCCACGCTCTCCACTGCCTCTCCATGTATGTGGGGGGAGGTGGACTTCCTTTCTTGTTCTCCTGAAGTCAATGATGAGCTCCTTGATTTTAGAGGTGTTAAGCACCACGTTGTTGTCCCTACACCACTCAACCAGATGTTCCACCTCAAGCCTGTAGGCCATCTCCTCATTATCTGAAATAAGCCCGACTACTGTGGTGTCATCTGCACATTTAATTATGGTGTTGGAGGTGTTGATGGGGGTGCAGTCATGGGGGAACAGTGTGAAGAGCATAGGGCTAAGCACACAGCCTTGTGGGGTTCCTGTGTTTAGGATGGAGGGTGGATGTGTGCTTACAGATTCTGACTTGTTGTGGTCGATCTGAAAGAAAGTCCATGACCCATGAGCACAGCGAAGAACCAAGGTCAAGGTTGTCCAGTTTGCTGACCAGTTTTTGGGGATAACAGTGTTGAATGCGGAGCTGAAATACACAAACAGCATCCTCACATAACTGTTTGGTTCTTCCAGGTGTGTCAGAGTGGTGTGGAGAGCTGTAGAGATGGCATCTTCTGTGGAGTGATTAGGCCGGTAAGCAAACTGATGTTTATCAAGATCAGGTGGGATAATGGTTCTGATGTGTTCAAGCACACGTTTCTCAAAGCACTTCATGACTATTGGTGTAAGCGCCACTGGGTGATAGTCATTGAGACACTTTGCAGATGTTTTCTTAGGCACTGGGATGATGGTGGAGGATTTGAGGCATGTTGGAACAGCAGCTTGTTGTAGTGAGAGGTTGAACATATCAGTAAGCACCCTTGTGAGCTGATCTTCACATGCTTTCAGTGCCCGGCCAGGCACTGCATCTGGGCCTGCAGCCTTCATGGCTTTTATTTTCTTCAAGGTGATCCTCACCTGATGGTGCTGTAGAACCAGCGTTGTCCCCCCCCCCCGCCCCTCATTACAGCGAAATGCACTCACTACTTCTTACAGGACAAAACCTATCCTCCTTTTACAGAAGCAACTCCTAAACTCATGTCCTCTACTAAATCAGAGCTCCTATCTTACCTTAAAGGTGGGGAAGGTAATTCACTTCAGAAACACTTATATGTTATATTCCATGGAATGCTCTTAACATCCCGATAGCAATGAATATAATAAATGCTTTGACAATAGATACATAAAAACATTTAATCTGTGGAAGCCGTAGTACTGTAAAAAGCACGACCAATCATCTGAGCCGGCCTGGCTAAAGTAACTGGATGGCCTACCTGCCTGTCAGCCTTCCATCTGTGCACAAACTTATCTCATGCACTCATTGGTCATGTGCACGTTTGTGTGTGTTGGAGGAGGGGAAGTCTGTAAGGAAGTCTGAAGGAAGGGGCAGGTTATTTTCGGCTGCGTACTTTCAAATTCTAGCGCACTCGAGCTGGTTTCTCCATTCTTACCTAAGCTACACTGTAAAATATTACCATGATTTCACAATATGTAGCTGTAATATTTTACAATAAATTACTGTTTTACCACATGTTACTGTATTATTTCACAGTAAAACACTGTATTCAGATCATCCTCTGTGATAACACAACACATTAAGTGATTTTCTTGCTTTTATCGCTCTTGCTTGGCTTTAAATACTAATTTCTTTCTTTGGTGCAGGTTTTACTTAAAAAAGGGGGACCGCTGCATGTGCCTTAAAATAAACGATGCAACATATAAATCTATGTAAATTGAAATGGTTGTCTTGGCTTATAGTTTTCAGGTGCTTCCTTGGCATTAATCCTGAGACGGGCTCGAAAGCCAAAAAGAGGCATGTCAATTTAAACCCCCATGTCAGCACATTCTTCAGAACAATTGTTAACTTGAAGTGGATGTCTATGTAGACAAGTGCTCCCCTTCTTGTTTTCTTTTCTGTCTTCCTGTTGCGCAGGTGCACAGGTGCACCTGGTCTGCCCGTGGCTCCGCCTCTGCCCAGGTGCACCTGGTCTGCCCTGGCTCCGCCAAGTACCGGGTATTGCGTGTATTCTTTCATGTTGCGGGTCTCAGCAGGATCCACTACCGCGGAGTAGAGGCTGGGGCTGTAACAACATGTCCAAGACACTGTGAAATGTACTTTGCACTTCAATGGAGTAATACAAAGTTAAAATGGGCATTTTCTTTGTTTTTCTCTTGGTTGATTGAACTGAAATGTGTAGTTATGGTCAAATCCCAGTTAACTAGTCAGATTTACAATATATTATTGTATTATTTACATTTTTATATTTACAGTAAATTACTGGCTAATGTACCATAATACCACAGTTATGTACTGCTATATCACAGTAATTCCATGGGCATGGCAACTGTAAAGTCACAGTATTTAGTTGTACTTTTATTCAAATTTACTGTAAAATATCTACCGTAAATTACTGTGAAATATTTACATCCTGTCATCAATCTATTTACATTCATATATTATATTGATGAGCTACTGCAGATGGACTTGCCATAATATTAACCGCTCTCACTCGCTAGCTAGCCGCTAGCCAGTGAGCGTTTCTTTGTAGGCCATTGTGTTAGCAGTCAATATGTACCTGGGAATTTCAAAGCATCAGTATATAGTTTGATTGGCCTTCCAGTTATTATATTTCTGTATTAACGTTGTTCCTAATCGTCATTGCCATACATTTATAACAACAGTTATTTCCAATTAAGACATGCAATCATTATTTCAATAACATTCATTACTTAGTAAAACCCTAAATTAAGTTATTTTAAATTTAAAACCCTATTGCAAGATCAAAAATCATAGATTTCATCCTAAACTAGGTTTTAAAAGGATTTCTAACAAAGGAATGTATTGTATTGGGGCCCCAGAGCATCGAATGAGGCATGATCGCAGATAAATAATCTGTAACAAAAAACCAAACAGATGCCCAGCTATTTCACACAGTGACGGCGCCAGATATTTTCTTTTGGGGGTGCTGTGGGGTAGCTTGACGTTTCATAGAGGGTGCTCAAAAATGTTGGGTTTCCCATTAAGGTACCGGGCGCTACAGTGGAATTGTCTACTGCAACACTCCCCACGCAAATACACCGTACACCCGCGACTTGCAATGAAGGCTCGGTAATCAACTCACGGCATATAGGTGTAAGCAGGGGTAAAGTGCTATTTTTGCATAAGTGGGGGGTGGACCTAACCTCCTCTAGGGGGGGTCCGGGGGCATGCTCCGGTACCGGTGCACGGTCTCTCTCTCTTGCTCGCTCGGGCACGCACACAAAATGGTTCGTGCCACACACACAGATCAGAGCTTGAATGAAACACAGAGACCCAGAAGTAGGCTACTTGTACTGTACTGTAGCATATTCTTTTCGAATCAATCCTTTTTCAAATTATGAATTTCACACATAAAAAGAAACATACATTTCTTGGGGGTGCTTAGGGGGTGCTATGGCTATCCTGAGGGGTGCTTCAGCATTCCCGAGCGGCCCCCTGGCACCGCCACTGATTTCACACATTTATAAAACATGTGAAAGAGTTGGAGCAGGATCCAGTGAGCAAGCCGCAGACAGGGCAATGAGTTTAACTACTGAGAGAACAGACTTAAACTTCTAAAGCATAGTGCAGTCAGGGTGGGATTTTCACGGCGGCCACGATGGCCATGGCCTTCGTAGCCCCTCGATCTGGCCGTTATGCCCCACAAACAATTGTACGTCCTACGGCCACCATGGCCTTTGGGCCCCTCGCACTGTTAAAAGTTGCTTTAAAAGCGTCAGAACAGGTTTCTGAACTGCATTATGCTGCATTCACAATGCGTTGCACCGCGGCTGTCAGCTGTGTTTACTCCAGGTTTACTCCTGTCATTCAAACGGGACGCGCTGGAGAGGGGGCGGGGTGTATCTCCATGTAAATACTGTGGTGGAAACCAACTACGACCAAATTAACCTATTTTATCGTGATTTCATTGTAATACACGTTTCAAAATGATGCCGAAGTAACTAAATACTGATAACGGTTAGTAAAAAACATGCTTTAATGCTTTGACAAGTGTGCAGACAAGACAGCATTCGAAAAACCTTTTGAAATGCGTGTTTTGATGATCGATCAGGCTAAAGTTAAACTAACGTTGTAGCTGCTCCGTCCACACTCACAACAACGTCCTAAAGACAGAATTAAAGCAGCGACTGTATTCGTCATGACAGAGACAGTCTGTGGTTTGTACATCTTTAACTTTTGTCCAGTTTCTGCAGGGTTGCCAACTTTGGGTACCTGGCTGGAGTGAGATTTTGATATCATGGGTATAATTACACATATGCACACTAAATGACTGCTATCGTGTCAGCAGCGGGACATTAGCATATATATAGGATATATATACAAATACACAATATTGGACACAGACTATAAAGGGCACAAAGTTTCATTCACTATTGAAAGTCAAACACATGTTTGTTTCCACTGTTTTATTGTGTGCCTGTCGCGATAAGCAATTAATTGACTTATCGTATGATAAATAAAAATGAACTCGATACATTACCATTTACATGAGGATGTGACTAGCAGTTTGAAAGGATGTACTTGAATTATTATTATATATTATCATTATGTCAGGGGTCTAAAATGGTCATACAACGGTGCCGACAATATTATCGTTTATCGCAATAATTTCCTGGAAAATGTATCCAACAAAATTAATTATCGTGAGAGGCCTATACATGAAACACACACACAAACAAATCTACAGACTTACTCCAAACTGCCAAACATATTAATTAACACACTCTATTTTGGCCTAGTAGAACAATAAGCAGCAGACTTTTACTTTTTTCTTAGATCTGCGCTTGTGCAATACGGGTCGGCACTTGCCAGAGAGTATTTTTGTTGGGTCATCTATGGTAGGGCTAACCCATACAGTGGTGGGGCTCAAGTCAGTATTCCCCTTGACAGTGAAACGCCACGCGTGAGGTTTAGATTATTTCCCTGTCTCAATCCAAATTGAACTGTATGAAATAAAAAGGCACATTTGTCTTGGAGCCAATCCTGCAACTTCCCCACAAGTGAAAGAGTTGACATGCTGAAAACCCAACCCCTGCAGGAAGGTCTGGGGGGATTCTCCCCCAAGAGATTTTTTGAAATACTAACATAAAATACACATTCTGGTACTCTCTTGAGAAGAACAATAAATACATCTATTACGACATATTTAAAAAAAATGAATGCCATTTTAGTCTTTTGTTACTTTGTTCTGAAAGCTGAACCTGCTGCTCCTCACAGAGAGAAGAGGGAAGAGGCTGTGAATTACTTTACATTGTGGATAAGGGTGGATAGCCCCCATTGTTCTGTGTGTCAAAATGAAAGACAGCCCACACACCTATCAATCTTCATCGGGTCTTATTTCATTACGTGTTGATTTCTATCAACAAGTAATGTTGTATCGATGTATAGAGATGTACTACAGCAATAGTATTCTCCGTGTGGACTTCCTGCAACAACACCACGCCGTTATCTTGATTCTGATTGGCCAGAAGTATCAAAGATGTTCTATTGAGAAGACGATCACTACCTGACAAAAGTTTTCAAAACCGTTTCTAGTCTTCGGTATTTTTGTTTTTGGCGTGAGAATAGTTTGGGCAGCGTGAGAGCGTGAGATTGAGAGTGAAAGCGTGTGTCACACGCCAGATGCGTGAGAGTTGGCAACCCTGGTTTCTGAACAGATAGGAGGAGCTGTGAGGAGTTGATTAAAGAGACGCACGCGCGCACACACGCACACACACACACACACACACACACTTTTGCATTTCAAAGTATTGCTTGTTCATACAGTTGGATGTTGGAGCTTCACTGTGCACTGCTGAATGATGTATGTGCAGAGTTTGACCCTTGAAGGCTCTTCCTTTGCTCTGAAATGAAATATATTCGTTACATATTAATAGAATTTTTGATTTTTAGATTTCATTTCGGATTTGTGAATGGGAGTAGTAGTAGATGGAAAACATACCAAACACTAATTATTCAAAGTAAAGTATTTCATTTTATATACGGTAATACTAAGGAGGCATAGGCCTATATGATGATGATACGATTATTGATATTAAAAAAGTGATTTGTTTTTTGTCATTAGAAAGTGAAGTTATTTATTTGTAAGCTCCAAATCGTAATTTCTCCCTCAATGGCCTTTGTGCCCTGGCATGTGGCCTTTCCGCCCTGAAAAAATGTGTGACACCAAAGGCCAAATGGCCTTGCCCCTAAAATGACGAAAATCCAAGCCTGGTGCAGTGACATGAAAACTGTTCAGTGAAATGTGGAAATAATGCTCTCAATGTGACCCAACATCTACTTTACAGTAAACAAAACATTTCCCATGTATAATCCCTCTTGTAAATATGTTTATCCAACAATATCTACACACAGGTCAGTAATGATACACAAAGCAAATAATAATGCAGTGATTTTAACCATGTGTATTTCTCAATTTGACCTCTTTTTCATAACCTTTTCCACTAAGAGTAAATCTTTTTTAGAAAATAAGCAATAACACAGACACGGCTCTGCCCGACACATAATGAAGACAAATTATGCATGTATGCAGCAAGAGGAGACACAAAGCATTATTCAGAATCAATACAGCCTCTGGGTCTCAGCACAGGGAGCGGGGGGGAAGGCGGCCCTCCCTCTCTGATCAAAGGGAGAGCTGAAGTATGTTGGCCTCTGAAGAGCTTGTTTCTGCATTCTGTGCATCGTGGATCAACACAGGCCGGCAGAGTCTGGCGCTCCGAGACATTCTCTGACTGCAGCATTTCATCCTCTCCACAGAGGAAGGCTTCACGCAGTACAGTCCCCTAATCACTGACATGGGTTATGCAGAACATAAGAATGTTTCATTATATCCATTCTGACGGGCTCTGAGGGGATTAGGTAACACCTGATTCATTTATTGCCATACAGAAAAATGATGGGATACAACAGCATCTGAACACTGATGGGAGAAATAATGACTGAGATTCTGCCAAGTGATTTAGAAAACAGTGTGTTATTTTTAGAAATATGTCCTTCGTTTCTGCAGACTTTTTGGGAATGAAATGTGCACATTTGGGTTATTACGATCACATGGGAAATACTGGGTCCTTTTTTTAATAGTTAGTTGGATTAAAGCACCAGTCAATCCTAAATGAAATACATAATTTATTCCATGGTCACATGTACAATAAAGGGTCTTGAACATATGGTCTTCATTCATGGTAATGTTGTGTTAAATGTGTGTTGCCTTGTTTCCTGTCTTGACATTTGTTCTTCTTGATGTTGAGAATGGAGCTGCTGTGATCCAAGGACCAATTTATGACTTGATCCGACGATAAATATTATCATATCACACACAGGAAATATACAACTTTATAAATATGTCATAGTTCACTGGGACAAATTGAGCTGCAGCCTCAGGAGAAACTAAACAGCAGGCTTAGGATTAATAGTGCATACATTTGCTTTAATAACTCATTTTCAACATAAATAACAGACTAAAAAAAAAACATATTTGTAAATGTTATTTTTTAGCATCAAAATCTCCCAGATAAGTCCACAGGGGCTCTGTGCTGCATACTTGTGTAATGGCCCTGACTGGCCATCAGTGAGCAAAAATAAGTTGAGCAATATAATGAAATGAGAAGGTGGAGCTCAGATGTTGTCATTGTCTTTCCAAATGTCTTCACTTTGTCATTTCATTCTATGAGACATTTGTGTGAAATTGTCATTATCGTCATAATCATCCTTAGGTTCATATCCAAAAGCTGAAACCATAACTGAATATACAAATCTAACTGTGCTGGCTCCTCCGTTCCTTGGTGGTGTGCTAGCATTTATCCCAAACCTCACTCTCAAATATTGAGAACACAGTTGAGTAGGTCAGTGAGATGACCTACCCTGATTCACCCTCTGTAGCTAACGCCACCTTTATTCTGTGTGTAGTGTTTTTCATTTACATTTCATTTAAATAATGATTTGATCTTTATAATTGCTTGAATCACGACAAGTCCTCAGCATGTACATAAGTCAGAGCTTATGTTGCAATGTTTTCAAACAAAATATAAATAGAGAATAGGATCCACATAAATGTTTTCATTTGTTAATATATCTAGATGCTTCAGTAATGAACAATTACAGGCCCATATCAAACCTGCCATTTCTAGGTAAAATCATTCAAAAAGTTGTTTTTCAACAGTTGAGTAATTTCTTGCATTTAAATAGTTTTTTCGATGCGTTCCAGTCAGGCTTTCGTCCAAACCACAGCACTGAGACTGCTCTTGTAAAGGTCTTCAATGACATCCACTTAAACACAGACAGTGGCAGAACTTCAATGTTAGTATTATTAGATCTCAGTGCTGCGTTTGACACTGTTGACCACAACATATTACTCGACCGACTAGAAAACTGGGTGGGACTTTCGGAAACAGTTCTAAATTGGTTTGAATCCTACTTAAAGGACATAAACCACTTTGTTTCTATAGGTAAATACACATCTGAGTTGACAAATACGACATGTGGGGTACCTCAAAGCTCCATCTTGGGGCCTCTTCTCTTTAACATCTACATGCTACCACTGGCTCAGATAATGAAAAACAACAACATAAGTTACCATAGCTATGCGGATGACACACACATGTACGTAACAATTTCACCAGGAGACTATGCTCCAATTCAAACACTGAGTAAGTGCATTGAACAAATCAATGACTGGATGTGTCAGAACTTTCTCCAATTAAACAAAGATAAAACTGAGGTAATGGTTTTTGGAGCCAAGGCAGAATGTATAAAAGTTAGTGCCGAGCTTCAGTCTGCAATGTTCAAAACAACAGATAAAGCCAGAAATCTAGGTGTAGTCATGGACTCTGACCTGAGTTTCAACAGTCACATTAAAACAGTTACTAAATCAGCTTACTATCACCTAAAGAATATATCTAGAATTAAAAGACTAATGTCACAGCAGGATTTGGAAAAACTTGTCAATGCTTTTATCTTCAGTAGACTCGACTACTGCAATGGTTTCTTCACAGGTCTCACTAAAAAACCTATTAGAAAGCTGCAGCTGATTCAGAACGCCGCTGCTCGAGTCCTCACTCACACTAAGAAAGTGGATCACATCACTCCTATTCTGAAGTCTTTACACTGGCTTCCTGTGTGTCAAATAATAGATTTCAAAATACTGCTGCTGGTTTATAAAGCTTTGAATGGTTTAGGTCCAAAATACATTTCTGACCTCCTGCTAAATGATGAACCATCCAGATCTCTCAGGTCTTTAGGGACTGGTCAGCTTTCTGTCCCCAGAGTCAGAACTAAACATGGTAAAGCAGCGTTCTGTTATTATGCTCCAAATATCTGGAACAAACTCCCAGAAACCTGCAGGTCCGCTGCAACTCTGACTACTTTTAAATCCAGACTAAAGACTTTTCTTTTTGCCGCTGCTTTTAATTGAACTATTCACATCTTAAACTGCACTGTAACTTTTATCCATGGATTTTTTTTTTTGTTTCTTTAAATTTTTCTTTTATTATATTTTCTTTTTAATGACTGATTTTAAATGCCATTGTCTTAATGTCTTTCGTTTTTTGTAAAGCACTTTGAATTGCCTTGTGTTGAAAGGTGCTATATAAATAAACTTGCCTTGCCTTGCCTAATATCAAATATGAAGGAACAATCTCATTTTACAAATATTTGATCTATCTTCCTCCCGCTATCCGCATGATGTACCAACACCTATCTTTGCAGATTAAATTGAAGGCTAAATGTAAGTCAACATGAATAATTAAAACGGGTATAAACAAATATGCAAGCAGCTTTCTCTAGAGTATATTCAAAGAATCCTATAATACAAAAGCTGTTATTTTACAACCATAGTCCTGTGCACAATGCTGCACACACAGTCCTCTTAGTGTGTTAGTGAGTTAGTAGTTGGTGTAGCAGAAGTGTGCATGTTCTTCTCCGACGTGGAAGTAATTAGAGTAGCAAACCTTTATCCCTTGGGGATAGTGAAAGAAGAGAAAAGGAGAAGGAGTGCAAACGTGATCAGTGTGGATCAGTGTTGCCAGAGACCGATAACTTTAAACTACCCAATGCTAGCTCAAACCTTAACTTGCTGGTGTCTGGGGATCAATGATAGCCCAGATAGGAATTCACCAGTGGCCCTTAAGTGGGCCAGGGTCTGCCGCAGCAGCAGCAGCAGGAGCCCCCACTAGACCCTTTACTGCCAATATTGGTCCACCCGGGGGTGTGAAATGTAGTTTGAGCAAATCAAGGTCACAGCATTCACTCCAGTGCACTGTGTGCCTTATGTCATCTTTTACTTTTTAGACCATCCCACTCAGGATGCTCACACACACAGGGGGGGGCAGTAGCTCAGGGACTCTGTATTGTAAGGACTTGGTTTAGGGACCAATACATGCCAGTTGAAGTTCCGATACGACCAATACAAACAGAGTGTGGGCTGGTAGCTGGAGAGCTACTGGTTTACCTCCTGGACACTACCGAGGCATCCTTGAGCAAGGCATCGCTCCCCCTGAGACTGTTAAAAAAAGATGGCAGCCTCTTCGCTCTCGCACCACTCCATATACAAAATGCATGTGTGTTTTCAAACCTAATGTGTCAAGGTCCTGTGCATTGTGTATTTGTACTGTATATTTACATAACTAACAAAGTGAAAAACTGAATTTCCCCTAGGGGATAAATAAAGTGGATTCTTCTTTGATTGAAAGACTGCTGAGATTTAGCCGGGGTCATTGGAACGAGTCAGGAGCGCTTTAGGAGGCTGAGGGTAAATCAGCTGGCATGTTGCCTTACTGGCATGAATCGAGCTTAAAAATATGAATTTGACTCCATGGTTTAATGCTTCAATGATAAGAATAGCTAATTTAACTAATAACAGACTGAATTGAAGGGAGTTACTCAAGGCTCGACATTAGACCCATTGTTGATTGATTGTATAGTACAAACCAAAGAAAATATGTCAACGCAAAAATATCACAATCTAGCACAATCATTTCTACTTACTTCTTCAAATCAAACGTTTGTATCCACATTATATTGTTCAGTCCAGGTCATATTATCATTAACCATTGTGGAGAAGTATATTCCAAACATTCAATTGTGTCTGTTTTATAAAATGCAATGGACCGTATCTTCTGCTTTTTTACTTGTAGAGAAATCCTCTACTCTACTGTTGAATTGTTTTTACTAGCAGTTTTTGTTTCTTGTCTCTTCTTGAATTGACACCCAAATTAAAATAGGCTTTCACAGGAAGAGAGAGATTTATAGTATGACATCAACATTGTACACACTGCATTGAGGCATTTATGTCAAAACAAAAATAAACGACATCTAAATTGGAGCAGATGACAGCACTAAGGAAGAACTGAGCGGATTTACCTTCAAGCGTTTTAGTGATTTGACAGGAATGCGATAAGAAAGGGACAGGAGGAAAAGAGAGAGGAGACAGAAAGGAGATGATGAACAGGGAGAGAAAAGGACAGAGACTACGAGCTACACAGCCAGACATCTCCTCACGTTGTGTGGGAGGAAAGCATGCCGGTGTGGATAAAATAACCTGTCCTGATAGAAAGCCCTTCAGTTGACAGGCTGCAGCCTTTCCAATAGTCAGGATTGTTAGCCACATGGTAGACTCTATCACCTCCCCCCACAAAGGTCTATCTGGAAGCGCATAGGAGCGTGGAAAAGAAGTGATGAAGAATTGTTGATCCATTTGCCTTCAATCAGGTTGTCCTCAGAGGAGAACGGACAGGAGAGGATGCATTATAGGGTCTGCAGACACACGTTAACAGCTGTGTTTTTTTTAGCATCACAGCAAAAAAACAAGAAATAAATGTGTTCTAATTATCTGGTTGAATACTATAATTTAAGCTTGGATTCAGCCAGTAAATCTGTCTGCCAATTCTGAGTTTTAATTTTTGCTTGGGAAATGCCTGGCAGTTTTAAGCCGAGTGATTGGCAGACTGTAGCTTCTTTCCTGAATCGCCGGTAGCCTGGACAAATGACTTTCAAACCACCACTATAGTCTAGATGGTTCACAATTACAGTGGCTTTTTGCACACAGCCTAATGGCATCCAGCCCAAAACACTGACAAGATGTGCAATCAGAGTCCCAAAATTGCCTCTTGAGAGGAAAGAACTTAAAATCAGAGCAATTCAGTTCACGAGGAAGCATAAAGGTTCCAACCAAACCTCAAGTGTTACCTGCAAGATCAATCTTTTCATGTGTTGACATACCTCTGTCAAACTATCGAAGAAAATAAAAAGTGCATTGTATCTGCCGTTCAGCCTGCAGGAGAGGAGGTGAAGGACAGACTCTTACAAGTGCAGGAGAGAAGTCTGTGAAATATTTGTATTTGTTTGTTTTTTAAAGATGTACCATAGTGATTGTTTATTAAATGCACATTTACAGGTAGATAAGTGAGTTTTGGTTGAATATAAAAGTGTTGTGTTTCTGCAGTAGTTATGCAGTTATTTGTGGCCATCTCTTCTCTCTTTGTATTTGTTTTGACCCTTTTCAAAGTTGTGAGTCTGTTCCTGTCATCATTTTGTTTCTCTCTTTGATTGGTTTGTCTCTTAAAGGTGTTCACAGTTTACAGCTATAGTGTTATATTAAGAAGTTTAATTCAGCGTATTTCTATATTCATTTAGAGATTCCATAAATGATGTGTGCTCATTGCAGTGGCTATATGCTGTATGATTGTTGCTACTGTTTGGCTGCTGGGGTAGTGGGTGATGTAACTTCTCATTATTGTTTGTTTGTTGTACAATGAAATAATAATTGATCAACTATACCTGTTATGTGCAACATATAGTGAAACATCTGTTATGGAAATTGTGAGATCAAATGTATTAACATTGCTGACTGTAAGCTGTATTCTGAAAATGTTATGTCATGTCATGTGGTTTGACTGATTAGGTTTCTGTACCGTTGCCTTTTACCAGTAAACTCAGCTTATTGCTTATCTCATATCTCGGTGTCTGAGTCCTTCTTCTTATAGCAGACCAGCTCATCAGTCATCAAGGGACGGCACGGAGCAGAGGTGAACCTTCCACCACCGCCATTGGGTGGTGCTCCAACACTCTGTATAAAGTATATTTGGTAGAGACCAAACGCAGACGTGAAAACGGATATAAGTAACTTACACAGGTGGTTGAGTTACTGCTGGGCCTGTACATACTAAAGCCAACACTTTTGCCATATCAACTATATTGTGCGCCGGTGAAGATGGCTGCATTTTCTTTGGCTCCTCTCCAACTTTGCCTTTTTTTCGTATTTTTTCAGGTTTTATTTACTTTTTGCCGTGCGCCAACTCTGCTATACAATATAGCAGAGAGGAAGTTCTTCACATCAGCCCACCGTCAGACAATGGAGATTCGCCATGGCTGCCTGCTGCTGTCCTCCCGGAGAGACGCAGGAAGAAGACAAAGCGGGGGTCGCGGGCCGGGCTGCTAGTCAGACTGAGGAAACGCGAAAACCGACCCCCTCTTCCGAGTATTCTTCTGGCTAATGTTCAATCGATGGAAAATAAGCTAGATGAACTCAGAAGTCGGATTGCTTTTCAACGGGAAATTAAGAACTGTAACATGATCATTTTCACGGAGACTTGGTTCTACTCCGCTATCCCGGACTCCGCCATTGTTCCAGACAACACAATCTCACTCCCTGATAGTCCAATAGTGACGCTTGGTCAGGGTCCTATGGCGTGCAGTTGTGACGCGCCGAGGCTCCTTCAGCTTCATAAACGGACGCAAAGAGCTTTCAACTGATTGCAATGTATTCCCATCGGTGGCGGTTTTTGACGCTCAAGGAAGCACCGCATCGGTCCATGTCGGCGGCAGTTAAAGGCAATGTGAGCGTCCATTCCCATTGGATGATGGAGGATTTTACACCCGGAAGTAAGTATTCCCCTTACTGTCGATTGATTTTACAGTGATATCTGCACTACTCATCGACTCAAAAACACCAGATTATCCTTGTTAATTAAACAACATTGATCGGTTTAAATTGTGTGCAATGCTTTTGTATTTTTCCCCTTCGATTCGGAGAAACAAATATTTTTTCAGAGTTTAGGATGGCCGAAGACACAACACTACCCAGAATTCTCAGCTATCTTTCCGCTTTGCTCGACAAACCCCGTGATTAGTCCTCAAGCTCTGTGATCTGTGTGGCAAATCGGACCACATCTCACTGCTGCTGCAGCCTACTTACAAGCAGAAACTGAAACGGGACAAACCGGTGACACGGACTATACAGCGCTTGAGTGAGGAGTCAGACTCAGCTCTGCAGGACTGCTTCGAATCGACGGAGTGGAGTGTGTTTGAGGACAAACATATCAACACACACACGGACACAGTCATTTGCTACATTGAGAAATGCATCAATGACGTGGTACCGAAGGTTACTGTACGAACATTCCCGTATCAAAAGCACTGGATAAACAGCGAGGTGCGTACCAAGCTGAAAGTGCGCACTATCGCGCACAGAGGTGGAGATTCAGATGAGCACAAGAAATCTACGTATGAACTCCGGAGAGCTATTAGCAGTGCAAATGAGACAACACAGAGACAAAGTGGAGTCTGACTTCAAAGGATGTAACACCTGGAACTTGTGGGCGGGACAAAGAACAATGACAGATTACAAAGGAGCGGGGGGTGCTGCGGGACTCTCTGCGTGTGCATCTCTCCCAGATGAGCTGAACTGTTTTTTTTGCACGGTTTGAGAGCAGCCATCATTACCTGCGTTCGAGTCCAAGTCCAAGTCACCCAAGAAGAGTCCAAGTCAAGTCCGAGTCACAAGTCTTCATGTATTAATCTTAGTGGATATATTTGTTGAAATGTAGCTATAGCTCCTCTACATTGCTTTTATCCTGTCATGTTATACTCAATCCGGTATCACGGCAAGACGTGAACATGTGACGATTTACCATGCTGGGAGAAGTGAAGATGTCACGATTTCGTCCCTTCAAACGTGACAGCTACACAGTATTGTTAACCAGTGTTGTGCTAGTTACTGAAAACCAGTAACTAGCCATTACTAGTTACTTCATTTCAAAAGTAACTCAGTTACTTTACTGATTACTTACACCAAAAAGTAATGCGTTACTGTGAAAAGTAACGTTTTAGTTACTTAAAAAAAGGGCTCCCAGTAATGCCCTTATAGCCTTCATTTCAGTACTGTTATTGCATTGGAGAATAATACAATCTGTTGATCAACTTGACATGCATTATATGCAATCTGGATTGCATCGATATTAGCTGGCTTTCCATTTTTGTATATTCTTTCTCCAGGTAGTTGGAAAAGGTTTTCCGTCCCATATGCCGTGTGCCGCCCGGACATGGTATCATGCTAACTAGCTCCCTGAAAGCGGGTGACTCCACTGTAGCAATAGCCTGCATGTGTTCTACAACATACCATGCAATGGCTTTTTTTTTTTTTTTTTAATTAGCTATATTTTGTTATTCTTAAAGGGGAAAGGAAACACCATAACAGCTATAATATTCCGGTAGTTTATTCATTTTACAATGGATATTGATCGTAATATTTATTGTATATGATATTACTCGCCAAAAGAAAATTAATTATCCGCCGGCCGGGTGGGGAATTTCGGGACCAGGCCGCCGCCATTAGGGGAGTCCCAAATGGTGACGTCACTGTGTGGGTCCTCGCTCCGGGTATCCATACCGGAAGTCAACACAACGTGGCAGATATGGCAGCGATGGAGGAATTTTGCAATGAGATCGACGTTTTGAACGATGCTACGGGCTCCGTAGCGTCCTGCTAGCTTGCCGCTAGCTTAGCGATAAATACACACAGCGTTGTATACTCCTCCCCCTGTCGGCCCTAAAAGCTTCAGAGGGCGGATACCTGAGCTCCATAGCGTCCTGCTAATGTGAAACACACACACACAGCGTTAGCGGGACATTCTCCTCCCCCTGACGGCCCTAAAAGCTTCAGAGGGCGGATAGCTGGGCTCCGTACCGTCCAGCTAGCTTAGCCGCTAGCTTAGCGATAAATACACACAGCGTTGTATTCTCCTCCCCCTGTCGGCCCTAAAAGCTTCAGAGGGAGGATACCTGAGCTCCATAGAGTCCCGCTAATGTGAAACACACACACACACAGCGTTAGCGGGACATTCTCCTCCCCCTGTTGGCCCTAAAAGCTTCAGAGGGCGGATAGCTGGGCTCCGTAGCGTCCCACTAGCTTAGCCGCTAGCTAAAGGTAAACATAGATGGGTATATAGAATATGAATAAATCGTCACCGATGTAGAGGAGATATTTTTGTATTCACTTTGAACTCGGCCAAATGGAGTTTAATGCTTTGGGATTTAAGTTAGGCCACATAGTACGTGCATAGTTAGTGCTAACCCATGCTTTGAGCAGCTTCTCATCCTTTAGTGGCAGCCAATGGAAATGTACTTCTTCCTTCTTTGTATAAAAACCATTTGTGCAGCCTGGGGCAATACAATACGCTCCTGACGACGACCGTTTTCTTTTGTTGGAAACCACTGGTGCATTGCACGCCATGTTGTTTGCAGATGTATTGAGCTTTGGCCCAGGAAGCCGTACCCACACAGTGACGTCACTGGGAAAGTCCCGGATCGATGGAAGCGCCCAAGGTCATTAGGCGTGTATCAGGAGGTGCTCTGATGCTGGCAACACAACGGTGAAGACCTATCTACTGCACTAAGTGCCTGGTGCCTCAATTAAAAAACACTAAACACATTCAGGTTGTATACATTTTTTCTTTTTTGCCAGTGTTTACAAAAAAATGCTTGTGGTGTTATTTCGGTTTTAGTTTAGTTTTGTAGTGTGTTATTTTTGAAAGAAATCTGCTCCTGTTGGAGACAAAGTTATCCTATGTTTCCTAATTTTTATTGTGTAAGTAAACCTTCCTAGAAGTGTTAGTCGGGTGATAATGTAAAAAAATGTAATTTAAAAAAAAATAAAAACATTTTTTTTTTTATAAAAACACTTGTATTTGGATGGAATGATTACCTATAGTGATAATAACATTATGTTTACAGTATGGTACCTGAAAAAGGTCAAATGGCACTGATGGTATCCAAATGTGCCAAAATGTGCCCAAAGGTCAGACTTCATTTTGCTAAACCTCTCTAAAAAGGTCACATTTCACTTGTTTTGCCTCAATCTTGATACACGGTACTTATCATATGTTATGCTTTGGATTCCTAAAGCTTTTAGTCTACCATACCATCATTCAAGGGTGGTTTTCACTTGAAGTAATGGGTTTTTTTTAGGCGGAGGTAAGAATTTACCTTTTTTTACTATGTTCCATCTGAATTCACTCTGACACAGACACATCTATATTAATTCTGACACTTCTACATCCAACTCACAGATGTAACCTTGCTTTGATAAAATAAATTATTCATATAACCCTTTTAGAAGTTAAGTTATAGTCATTTGTTTTGGGCATAGCATTTTCAAGCCTGAAACCTGAAAAACAGGCTCAGGGTTTAACAGGGACTGTAATGCTAACTAACGTGCTTGCTACTAGCTAGGTAGCTAACTTGATCCAGCCACTCCTGGTCCTTTCATCAGACGGGAAGCGAAAGAACGAGCAAGACCCATTGCTGGTATGATAACAACCTGGTACTAAGCACACAGGCATCTTGTTAAAGTTATCTTATCTTAGCCAGCGCCATATAGATAGATTATATCTATATGGCGCTGATCTTAGCTATCTCTTAGTGGAGGAAAACAGTTATGATATCACTTACGCGACTCTGGGATTTGTAGTCTTTCTAGTTGCGTATTTCTGTCTTATATTTCACAGTTTTACGCCTAACTGTGACTTTTTTTACATGGAAATTATTTTTTAAGATTGACAAACATCATATGTGTAATTCATGGCACAATTCAAACGGGATCGAAAGTAAGTTTTCTCTCTCCTTTGACTTCAATACATTATGTTTTCGAAATAAGGTCCCATGGACCGGAAGTACATGGGCGTGACTTCGCCACTCTATAATGACGGATAGATGACGAATACATTGACATATACTAAATAGTTACATTAGGTTTTTAGCACCTGCACCTGGCTGATAAGGGCACAAGCTCTTACGTTGGTAATGATTGTATAAAAGCAAGGGTGTGCAATAAACAGATACCATCAGTTGGAGAGTCTGACCATCATTCAGCCGGGGACGCTACTATTATTATAGTGAATGTTTAAATTCTATCAATAAAGATTAAGCCCCAGAAAGCAAATGACGAATTAGCATGCAAAATGACAACATTCTACATGTTAAGTAGCCATGTGCTTTCGTGTTATCGGCTGAATCTTTATTTATTTATTAGATCACGTTACTCTGATGATAGTGTTCAACACAGCCTATATGACTGAACTCCATCCTTAGAGTAATGTGTTACGGAGCCTTCTCTTTAATATTGTTTCCACATAACGAGCATTTTGCGCTGCTCTTTTCCAATGTGGAAGCATAATGTGTGAAAGCATACAGCACGATGCGGGGTGTGTCTCTAGACATCTCTAGGCTGGAATAGCGGGGCCCAGTACGTGAACTTGCCTTGCAGGTGCACACGCCAGGATAGAGGACATCAGACTCCAGAGAAAACTTGCTCGAGTCCAAATCCAAGTCGGTGAGTCAATGTACAATTCGAGTCCGAGTCATCGTGGGGGGGAAATGTACGAGTCCGACTCCGAGTCCAAGCCATCGTGCGCGAGAATTCATGAGTCCAAGTCCGAGTCCTGTCAATCAGTGTGCGAGAGTCCAGGACTTGTGTACATACACACACACACACACACACACACACACACACCAAACTGAACTGATTTGAATTATCTTGATCAAAGGGAGACTAATTGTATTTGTGTGGTAAAGAGCTCTATTTTTTACTTGCATTCCTTTTCATATTGTTGGCACAATTGAATGTAAATGTTGTTGAACACTGCTGGCAATACAATTGTAAAATCTTCAACTAAAATGTAACTCTTCCCAGAGTTATTCACGGCATACCACTTTACGAACCTAGGTAGATGTTAGTGCCTCTGTTCTTGGTATGAGATAGGACTAGAGGTGCTACACGTGTGTGTATATATATATATAATATATGACAGTGACGTGAGCAGTGATGTGACGTCCAACGTGGATGTTAAAGGACATAGTGTGTTTGTTGTTAGAATAAATGCCAGATGACATAGGAGATGCTTCGCTGTCCATTCTTCCGCATACTCTATTGATAACGAGTCACCTGCGGTTGTGACCTGTTAAAACATTGATGCTCTCTTGTTTTTTTGATAGATTTTTTTTTATTTGCTCATAATTAAAGTGTAGAAGAATGCAACTTTGGGTTTTGTTTTATTTTATAAAAGGTCGTTTTTATTTTCATTTTTTGTAATGTTCCTCATGTAAACGGTATATAATCATAATGACTTTTTCCAAAACTTTAAAAAAGTTGTTTCAATGAAAATGTAAACTTGAGCAACTAAAGCAGAAACACGTGAGTCGGATCCCCCTCTACCAGTCGATCCAGTGTGGGACCCAAGCCAGCTGAAGATGGCCGGTTTAAAAGTGCTCTGCTGCAGCGCACCACTGCTTCAATCAAAGTCACGGAACTCCTCATTAACGAATGATTCATTAATACAGTACCCCCCAGTCTGTTTACTAGTAACAATCCATCAGTTCTTCAATCAAAGTAACTCATTAACCATTAATGAATCATTCATTAATACAGTACCCCCTAGTCTGTCTACCAGTAACTAACCATCAGTTCTTCAATCACAGTCACTCAGGAACTCCTCATTAACTATCTAGTCGTTCCTTATTCACTACTCAGTAACTAAGCACATGTTGTGTACCTTATTGTAAAGTGTTACCCAAACTTCAAATTTGCCCATCTCTAAGGATCAGTACTTCATTGGTATTGTTACATCTCCATCAGAGCTGTACTATACGTATATGTTACTGCTCAAGAAAACCAAGTGCTTCCAACTACATTTAACCAATATTATATAGAGTGTATTTTATGGTGACGCTCAATACATTTTGCAATTTTTACTTTGTCACAAATGACAGATAATGCAACGAAGCATGGAACATGAAGAAAGTGCCACAGTGAGGCTTTGGATGAGGAGCTGCAGGCATCAGGCTGTTACTGTGATACCAGCACAGCTCCATGTCATGAAGGTAAACAACACCTGTGTTGTTTACCTGGTATGTAAAATGCTGTTGTTCGGCAAAGAGTGAACATGAAAAAAGGACCAGTAGAGTCTCAGTGCAGTGACATGTGGCAGAGCTGCTGGGCCTGCTTTATGTGTCAGACAGACTCAGGAGAGTTTCCCTTTGATGAATGGAAACCACTGACCATGTCCTCACTTCAATATTTCCAGCAGGTCACTGCGCTCTCTGGAAACTCTTCACTTCTCATTACACGCTGCACAGTATAATGCCTCATTTATCACACATTTGTTCTAAAACAGTGGTTCTCAACTGGTGGGTCGCGGACCCGTTTCAAGTGGGTCGCGGATGTGTGAGTGAAGAAAAAAAAAAAAAAAAAGATATCGAAAAAAGTCAAACTTTTTATGAAGGCCGGGATTTCCAATGCTGTGCGCGCAGTCACCGTTTGCTGCGTCCTGCGTAGGAAGCGCAGGACGCAGCATGACAACGCCCAATGTCATGATAACGTGCTGCCTTACGTTATCAGTATTTACCGCTCATTCATTCAAATTGTAAACATGCCGAAACGCAGGTATGATTCTGAATATATTAAGTATCGATTTTCATACATTGAAGATAAAAGAGAGGGACCAAAACCTCAGTGTGTTGTTTGCAGTGAAATACTGGCACGAGAGAGCATGAAGCCGTCAAAAATGAAGCGGCATTTGGAAACGAAACACTCCGCTTATAAAGATAAACCTTTCAAAGACGACTCACAGAGCTGAGGACATCGCAACAGTGCCTGACCTCTTCATGTTCGAAACAAGAGCAGGCCCTCCGTGCATCTTACCTCGTAGCTCAGCGTATTGCAAAGAGCAAAATGCCCCACACGATTGCAGAGGACCTTATTTTACCTGCCGCCATCGACATGGTCAGAGAGCTGCTGGATCAATCTGCGGTGGATAAACTGAAGACCATATCACTGTCAAACGATACAATCAGTAGGCGGATTGAAGACATGTCCGATGACATTCAACAACAGACCACAGCAACACTGTTTTTTGCATCGAGAGGCTTTAGCAGCAAAGGACATGGTGCCAGTGCTTCATGAAACATTGAAGGATGTCGTCAAAGCCGTGAACCACATTAAAAGCAGCGCAAAGAGCACCCGGTGCTTTCAAAAGCTGTGCCAAGACCTGGGCAGTGAGCACATACAGGTGCTGTATCATGCAGATGTTCGCTGGCTTTCGAGGGGAAAGGTACTCTCACGCTTCTACGAGCTTAGAACAGAAATTGCAGCCTTCTTTGCGCAGAACAGATCACCTCTTGCTGACATGTTTAGTGATGATGTGTGGCTCGCACGAGTAGCTTACCTTGCTGATGTGTTTGAACATTTAAACACATTAAATGTTTCAATGAAAGGCAGGGGACACAATGTGTTCGAACAATCGGAGAAAATCGAGGCGTTCAAAAAAAAAGATCACCTTGTGGGCAAATCATGTTTCCAGGGAGAGGCTGGACATGTTTCCAAATGCGTGTCATTGAGCATGACCTCAGAGTTGCTTTGTCTACCATCACCCCAGACTTTGAGACCCTTGTCAGGAACAAAAAGCATCCCCAGCTGTCCCACTAGCTCCCCCCAAACTAAGATGTGTTACAGTAAGTTCAGTAAATGCTGACACTAAATATTTGTCACAATACAATGTTGTTCAGAATGTATCCCAGATAAGCTCTTCTACAGTTCAATGTTGGTTCTTGAAAAGCATGCCTGTATATGTACTTTTACTATTATTCGTTATAATCACTCTGTCTGTGATGTTATGTATTTATTATTTATCATCATAACTATTTGTTTATGGGATATTTGCACTCTTTATTTTGTTGTTTATTTCTTGACTCTATAAGTACTGTTACTGTTTTAATTGTATTTATTTTTTATTCTAAATCTGGTTTGAATGTATATTTTTTGTTTGTTGGGGGGGATAATAATACAACATACACACAGTTCTGTATTCTTCTCATGCCTTCTCAAAAGCATGCCTGTTATTGAAGATAAGTCTGCCTTTTTATGTAATACAACACAAGTGTGCCTTTTTATTTATTACATACAATACAATTTTGACTCTAAAAACTTGATGACCATCACCAATTTAAACTTGTTTAAAAAGCATACTGTAGTTCTGTGAAGGGATATAATCTGCCTTGCATGGCACTAACAATGTTGAAGATGTGGTTGTGTTCCCAATGTTGGACTACATGTATTGAAAATGTATTCACTGTTCTTCACTTTTATATTAATATTAATATTTTATATTACTGCAGTACTTTTTGTGAATTAAATTTGTGTGGTTCAAAATGGTGGGTCGCGACTCATTGACGAAGGAAAAAGTGGGTCCCGAGACCAAACCAGTTGAGAACCTCTGTTCTAAAACATGACAAGTGGGCCTTAAGTTACTTGGTTATTGCATTTTCTTCAGTTGGGATTTCATTTGTTTAATAAAATGGTATCATATATTTTATCATCATTTGTATTAGTTAAAGGGGACCTATCATGCAAAATGCACTTTGTGATGGCCTTTATACATACGTGTCCCCAGTGCGTCGGGGAACTCACGCGGCGTCAGAAAATAAAACCCTCTCTTTTCCTCCGTACCCAAATCTTTTAAAAATGGGTGTACAACGAGCGGATACAGATTCCATCCCAACTGACGTCAAATCGGCAGCGGACCCACAGAAAGTTGCCATTAGAAACAATGCCTGACGTGTTTTGGACGTAATCTCGTCTTTGTTTACATTAGCAAGCCACAAAACTAGGGCCAAAAGGGTGGGTGGAGGGGGTCTGGAGGACGGGTTTGGGCTGACAGCGGAAACCCGGAAGCGGTCTTGGGCGGACGGCCCGGGGGCAAGGCAGAGATCAAGGAGGGGGTCTCGGGCAGTCGGCCAGGGGGCAAGGCAGAGTTCGAGAAGGTGTTCTCGGGCGGACGGCCCGGGGGCAAGGCAGAGTTCATGGTGGGGGTCTCTGGCGGACAGTCAGTGGGCAAGGCAGAGTTCAAAAAGGGCCAAAGGCCACAGCGGGCGAACTCAGGGGGCCGGGCATGAGGGCGAAGAGTCAGGGGGCCGGGCTCGAGGGCGAAGACTATGGCTGGGGAACTCAGGCGGCCGGGCTCGAGGGTGAAGGCTGCGGCTGGGGAACTCAGGGGGCCGGGCTCGAAAACCGCCGGGGAACTCAGGAGGCCGGGCACAAGGTCGGGTAAGAAGGCGGTGACGGGACAGCTCCGGAGGGCGGGCAGGAAGGCGGCGACGGGACAGCACCGGAGAACGACGTACGCCGCAATGGGACCCCTCCAGTGTCAGCTGGATTGCCGGAGCACTGGAATCGAGAGCAGGAGCGGGTGGGACCCCTGGCGGGACGACAGGCGTAGACAAGACCCTGGACGGAACATGGGCTGGTGTCGACGGGACCCCAAACAGGAGAGGACAGGGATTTGGCAGGACCCACGGCGGAACAGGTGTCGGCGGGACCCCCAACAGGACAGGATATTGGGTTGACAGGACCCCCGGCAGAACAGTATTCGGCGGGACCCCCAACGGGAAAGGACATAGAGTTGGCAGGACCCCCAGCGAGACAGGTGTCGGCGGGACCCCCAACGGAACAGGACATAGAG
Source organism: Harpagifer antarcticus (assembly GCA_902827135.1). Taxonomy (NCBI): domain Eukaryota; kingdom Metazoa; phylum Chordata; class Actinopteri; order Perciformes; family Harpagiferidae; genus Harpagifer; species Harpagifer antarcticus. The sequence continues at coordinate 1,758,247 of CADEHL010000172.1, read as the reverse complement.
TAGGGACTTGAGTAGGGACTAGAGAAGGGACTTGGAGAGGGAACTCGAGAGGAGACTCGAGAGGGAACTCGAGGGGGGACTTGAGAAGGGACTTGGAAAGGGACTAGAGAAGGGACTTGAGTAGGGACTGGAGAGGGGACTGGAGAGGGGACTCGAGAGGTGACTTGAAAGGAGACTCGAGAGGGAACTCGAGGGGGGACTTGAGAAGGGACTTGGAAAGGGACTCGAGAGGGGACTTGTGTCGGTCGGTACACCGACGGGACACGGGGAGCTGGAGTCGGTCGGAGAGCCAACAGGTGACGAGGGGCTGGAGTGGGCCGGAACGTTGACAGGACACGAGGGGCTGAAGTGAGCCGGACCACCGACAGGACAATAGGGGCTGGAGTGGGCCGAACCACTGACATGACACGGGGGGCTGGCGTCGGCCGAGGAGCCGAAACTGGAGCCAGAAACATGGCAGCAGGGACCGAAACTTGGGCCGGAACCATGGCTGCTGGGGCCAGGACTGAGGCTGGAACCATGGCTGCTGAGGCCAGAACTGGGGCCGGAACCATGGCTGCTGGGGCCAGAACTGGGGCCGGAACCATGGCTGCTGGGGCCAGAACTGGAGCCCAAAGCATGGCTTCTGGGACTTGTGACTCCTTCTCTTAGGAGCCTTTTGGAGGCTCAGTGGACCTCCAAAAGCCAGACGAGTACCCGAGAACAGATCCTGGAAAGGAGCAGGAAATGGGGAAGAAGCAGGTGCTGCCTCCAGACGGAACACACCGAGATGTATGGTGTCAGGTTGGGAATTGGGAGGCAGGGGGTTAGCATGCCTGGGGCTAGCAGGCCGGGAATCACATGTCGGGAGGAAGTCCATAATCCAGCCAGGTAAGAACTTCACTAAACATGGTTTCTCTCTTGCCATCTGGTGCACCTCTGTCAGAGCAGCCTCTTTCTGCTCAACACTGGACGCTCCCCTCCACCTACCATAGCAGAAAGCCAAATAATAGGTAAATTGATGTAACTCCACCTGAAATGGATCATCTGCTGGGTCCATCTTGGTGAGATTATTCTGTCACGACTGGAGGGCAAGGTACACAGGACCCAAATGCAGAATATCCAAATTCAAAATACTTTTATCGCAAAACTAGCAACAAAGTAAAAATAAGGCAAGGCAAAAACACAAAAATCCCTCTGAACAAAAAACCTTCCAACAACATCAATAATCTCACAAAGACAGACAGAAAAACCAGAACTGAAATGCACACAAACTAATTAACTGGGCAGGACACAGGTGAGGGGGGAGGAGACAACACAGGGCACCAGGTGCACACAATCAGCAGTAACAGACAAGACAAGAGAGGGAACACCGAGACAGGAAATCAAAGACAGAACTAGACATGACAAAAACACAACACAGACAGATCGTGACAATGGCTCTGCAATATATGTTTCAAATATAGCATGATAGGTCCACTTTAACAGAGCATAATGGTCTGTTAATATTAACAAACTACAAACAATCCTTTTGACATTGAACGACAGACACCATCCCATACATCTTATTGTTATCTTGTTTTATACCGCTGATGTTACTAAATAGGACAGCTACTTGATGGGCCGTACCTCTGCTTTATAATTATTATATAATCATATAGATAGATTGTGTTCTTATCCAGCCTGGGGGTTGAAGCACATTTCTGTTGTGAGCAAACAGTGATGCTGCTCTTCTGTATAAGTCTGTGATGTCGTTTGACCCAAAATCACTTTTGTCCCAATGACTACCATTGTGAAAGTGAAATCTGTAAATATACAGAAAACAAATAAACTTATGAGCTACATGAACTACCTAGTGAGAAAACTTGAATGTACCTTTTTTAAATCAATATTAAATATTAAAGTTGTAAAATGATAAAATCCAGAGTTATTTTCCGTCTCCATTCATTTGACTAAACCAAGAGCAGACATGATGCAGATTATTGGAGGTGGGGTCAACCCTCCTGTTACATTCAGGGTCAAATTGACCCGTTTGAAAGTTTGAAAATCTATGAAAAATAGTTTCAAGTATTTTTTTTGTATGAAACTTCTTCTACTTACCTTAATCAGTGTAATAAACAAGTCAAATTAAAATGGTTCATGTCATGCATTTGGAACCCCCCCCCTACATGTCTATATCACAGAGATGGTACTCGGGTCAATCTGACCCAGCAGTGAAAGTGGAGGGGTCAGAAATACACACACACACACACACACACACACACACACACACACACACACACACACACACACACACACACACACACACACACACACACACACACACACACACACACACCAGTGAAAGTGGAGGCTAGAAGGGGTCAGAGGGTTCAAATGTGATATACAGTATATATATATATATATATCGTAATTTTCCAGACACAAAAAGACAGATAGACTGACAGATTTACACAAATACACACACAAATACACACCGCACCTGTTAGTGAAAGTGGGGGTCAGAGGGTTCAAGTCTCAAATGTGTAATGGGTAAGCTCCTCCCACACTGGGATACATTATACTCTGCACTTAACGTACAGTATACTCACAGTACTATCAGACAAAATGAGCAACGCAAGTGAAGAGAGGACAGCCCTGGGCTATATGGAATACATCCTTGAGGAGGATCACGACAGTGAGATAGAGGAGAACGTTTCCGAGGATGAAGACTACCTTAAGGTAGACGATGAAGATGAAGATTCTGATTATGATCAATCAGATGAGGAAACTGATATTCGCCCAGATGAGACATTCATGTCCAAAAATTGTGAAATTGGACGCCAGGCAACACTATCGGCAGCAAACATAATGAAGGCAGTGCCAGGGCCCATCAGGATGGCAGTCTCTTGTGTCTGATAGCGCAGAGTGAAGCAGGTAGGACCCAAACGCAGATAACACTTGATAATACCTTTATTTCAAGGTCTCTTATCTAACACATAAACTTTAACAAACAAAACACTCTACGGTGAACCAGGTCACAAACAAAAGAAGCACCAACACTGAACACAGGACGAGACAAGACTAAATACAGGGAGGGATAATTACCAGACAAGAAACAGCTGGGCAGGGGAGGAGAAACACAAGGGCCACAGGTGAACATAATCAACTAACTAGACACAGGTGAGAAGGGAGGAGAAAACACAAGGGCCACAGGTGAACACAATCAACTAACGAGACACACCAGGGAACTAACGACGGAAGGAAAACATGACATAGAGGACAGCGGAAACACCCAAACCTAGACATAGACCCGTGACCTGGCATGACAACCGTGACAGAACCCCCCCCTCAAGGGACGGATTCCAGACGTCCCTAAACAAAAAATCCAACATAGTCCAACAGGGTGGGTGGAGGGGGTCCGGAGGACGGGACTAAGCTGACCGCCCAGGAGCCCAGTAGGGGACCAGGAAGGGATCTCGGGCGGACGGCCCGGGGGCAAGGCAGAGTCTAAGGTGGGGAACTCGGGCGGACGGCCCGGGGGCAAGGCAGAGTCCAAGGTGGGGGTCTCGGGCGGACGGCCCGGGGGCAAGGCAGAGTCCATGGTGGGGAACTCGGGCGGACGACCCGGGGGCAAGGCAGAGTCTAAGGTGGGGAACTCGGGCGGACGGCCGACTAGACTAGTCTGCGGGACCTCCAACTGGACATGAGTAGGGGCTTGAGTGGGGACTCGAGAGAGGGCTTGAGAGGGAACTTGAGAGGAAACTGGAGAGTGGACTCGAGAAGGAACTCGAGAGTTGACTCGAGAGGTAACTCGAGAGGAGACCTGAGGGGAAACTTGAGAGGTGACACGAGAGGACACTGGAGAGTTGACTTGGGAGGTGACTCGAGAGGACACTGGAGAGTTGACTTGAGAGGTGACTCGAGAGAACACTGGAGAGTTGACTTGAGAGGTGACTCGAGAGGACACTGGAGAGTTGACTTGAGAATGAACTCGAGAGGTGACTCGAGAGGTAACTCGACAGGGGACCTGAGAGGGGACTTGAGAGGGAACTCGAGAGGAGACCTGAGGGGAAACTTGAGAGGTGACTCGAGAGGACACTGGAGAGTTGACTTGCGAGGTGACTCGAGAGAACACTGGAGAGTTGACTTGAGAGGTGACTCGAGAGGACACTGGAGAGTTGACTTGAGAAGGAACTCGAGAGGTGACTCGAGAGGTAACTCGAGAGGGGACCTGAGAGGGGACTTGAGAGGGAACTCGAGAGTAGACCTGAGGGGAAACTTGAGAGGTGACTCGAGAGGACACTGGAGAGTTGACTTGAGAGGGGACACGAGAAAAGACTCGAGAGGGGACCTGAGAGGGGACTTGAGAAGTGTCTGGAGGGGAACTTGAGAGAGTTGGTTTGCCAACAGAACACGGGGTGCTGGAGTCGGCCGGTACGCCGACAGGACACGAGGAGCTGGCGTCGGCCGGTACGCTGACAGGACACGGGGAGCTGGTGTTGGCTGGGGAGCCAACAAGAGACGAGGTGCTGGAGTCGGCCGGTACGCCGACAGGACACGGGGAGCTGGAGTTGGCTGGGGAGCCAACAGGACACGAGGAGCTGGTGTTGGCTGGGGAGCCAACAAGAGACGAGGTGCTGGAGTCGGCCGGTACGCCGACAGGACACGGGGAGCTGGTGTTGGCTGGGGAGCCAACAAGAGACGAGGTGCTGGAGTCGGCCGGTATGCCGACAGGACTCGGGGAGCTGGCGTTGGCCGGTAAGCCAGTCCTGGAGCCGAAACTGGAGTCGCGACCAGGGGTACTGGAGCCGGTACTGGAGCCAGAACCATGGCTGCTGGGGCCGGAACTGTAACCGGAACCATGGCTGCTAGGGCTCGGGCTAACCTGGCCTTGCGACGACTCCTTTTAGCAGCCGCCTGAATACTCCGTGGACCTCCATAAGCCAGACGAGTACCCGAGAACGGATCCTGGACAGGAGCAGGAAATGGGGAAGAAGCCGGGGCTGACTCCAGACGGAACCCACCAAGGCGTATGGTGCCAGGTTGGGAATCGGGAGGCAGGGAGCTAGCATGCCTGGGGCTAGCAGGCCGGGAATCACACACCGGGAGGATCTTTGAAATCCAGCCAGGTAAGAACTTCACCAAACCTAGTTTCTCTCTAGCCATCTGGCGCGCCTCCGACAACACAGCCTCTCGCTGCTGAACTCCGGGTGCTCTCTTCCATCGATCCGAGCAGTTAGCCAAAAAAAAAGGAAAAAATTCAATAATTCCAGCTCGAACGGATCTGCTGGGCCCATTTTCTGGTTGGTGCTTTCTGATAGCGCAGAGTGAAGCAGGTAGGACCCCAAACGCAGATAACACTTGATAATACCTTTATTTCAAGGTCTCTTATCTAACACATAAACTTTAACAAACAAAACACTCTACGGTGAACCAGGTCACAAACAAAAGAAGCACCAACACTGAACACAGGACGAGACAAGACTAAATACAGGGAGGGATAATTACCAGACAAGAAACAGCTGGGCAGGGGAGGAGAAACACAAGGGCCACAGGTGAACATAATCAACTAACTAGACACAGGTGAGGAGGGAGGAGAAAACACAAGGGCCACAGGTGAACACAATCAACTAACGAGACACACCAGGGAACTAACGACGGAAGGAAAACATGACATAGAGGACAGCGGAAACACCCAAACCTAGACATAGACCCGTGACCTGGCATGACAACCGTGACAGTGTCACAGACATCAAGTCTGCTTTTGAGCTGGTAATTTCGAACACAGTGCTGAAGATCGTTCTGGATATGACCAATCTGGAAGGGAGATGTGTATATGGGGAGGAGTGGAAGGAGCTGGATGAAATGCATTTACATGCGTATTTGGGTCTCCTCATCCTGGCTGGGGTCTACAAATCCAAGGATAAATCGACAGCCAGCCTGTGGGACGCAGACACAGGCAGGAATATATTTCAAGCCACAATGTCTCTGGGGACTTTCCACATTTTCTCAAGAGTGATCCGATTTGATAATCGTGACACAAGAGCTGGCAGACGTGAGAGAGACAAGCTGGCAGCTATAAGGACAGTGTGGGACAAGTGGGTAGAGCGGCTTCCACTTCTCTACAACCTAGGACCTAATGTCACAGTGGATGAAAGGCTGGTGGCATTCAGAGGTCGTTGCCCGTTCAAGCAATACATGCCTTCGAAACCGGCAAAATATGGCTTGAAAATATGGGCAGCATGTGATGCAAACTCCAGCTATGCACTAAACCTGCAGGTTTACACTGGAAAGCCAGTTGGAGGAGCTCCAGAGAGGAATCAGGGCATGAGGGTTGTGCTCGACATGGCACAGGGTCTCAGGGGTCACAACATAACTTGTAACAATTTCTTCACGTCCTACAACCTGGGTCAGGAGCTCCTGAAGAGAAAGCTAACAATGGTTGGAACTGTACGAAAGAACAGAACGGAACTCCCTGCCGAAATGCTGGTGATCAAGAACAGGGTCCCTCAATCCTCCAAGTTTGTGTGCACACACACACACACACACACACACCACACACACACACACACACACACACACACACACACACACACACACACACACACACACACACACACACACATCACTTCAGGGGACATTACATTGACTTACATGCATTTCCTGGAGACTTAACCTAACCTTAATCATAACCAACACCTGCCTAACCCTTACCCTTAACCTTACCCTTACCCTAACCCTAAACCTAACCAAGTCTTCACCCTAAAATTAATGATTCCCCTCAAGGGGACCTCCAATTTGTCCCCATACGGGAGGCGAGTCCCCACACGTGACTATGTAAACAGATTTAGGTCCCCACAAGTATAGTAATGCTATGCCACAAACACACACACACACACACACACACACACACACACACACACACACACACACACTCTTAATTGCTGTTACAATAAAATCCTTATGACTCATTTGGCTTGATTCTAAGTGAACGGGTCAATTTGACCCTGAACAGAAGAGGTGTCTCGTCTCTATTTATCAACATCAACCAATTGTAAAACAAGTTGGAACATTTTTAAATTAATTTAAAACATCTTATGCAAAACTAATGTATTTTATATCAAGGTTTTTCCAATGTAAAAGAGAAAATAGAAAAATGTGTTTGAATGTATATGTTTTGAGAAAAACGAGTGACTTATTCTAATGAAATCATGATCTGTGAGGGGTGAATAACACAATTGCACTAAATATTGATTTCATTGATAGTAATAAAAGGTACAAACTATGTAAAAAAAAAATCTGGATTTTGGGGCTTCTGACCATTTTTGGATAATTAAACATGCACTGGGTCAAATTGACCCACGAATATTATTGCTGTTACAAAAAACGAATATAACAGGAGGGTTAAGAAAAACACAAATGTGCATGCTCTATGGGCCCAGATGTCCGGATGATCTAGATCAGTGGTTCTCAACTGGTCAGGCCTTGGGACCCACTTTTTACTTGGTCATTACATCGCGACCCAACATTTTGAAGCACTCAAATCTATTCAACAAAAAATCGTGCTGTAATATATACGCTTCTCAGCATACAATATTAATTAAAGTGAAGTATAGTGCATATATCCCTTATATCCCTTCACAGAACTAAAGTATGCTTTTAAAAAAGGTTTAATGAGATGATGGAATCAAAGCTGAACTATATAAAAAGGCACGCATGCTGAAAACCCAACCCCAGCAGGGGGGTCTGGGGGGATTCTCCCCCAGGAGATTTTTAGAAATACTAACAAACTATGCATTCTGGTACTCTGAGAAGAAAATAAATAAATCTATTACTACCCGACATATTAATAATATTTTATGCCATTGTTTGTTTTTCACTTTGTTCTGACATCTTGCTGCGAGAAGAGTAAAGAGGAGATTGTGGGTTTTTACTTTAAATTGTGGGTAAGGGTAGATAGCCCCCATTGGAAGTTGTACCCATGGATGTATAAAGAAGAGTTCTACCGCAAAGTTATTCTCCGTGGGGACTTCCGGCAACAATTTAGATTCTGATTGGCCAGAAGACTCGAAAAAACATCAGCAAAGATGTTTTATTGAGAAGTTTTCAAAACCGTTTATGGTCTCCGGTACTTCCAGTCCAACGCCGACTGCATGCACAGCGTTAGAAAATCAGGCTTTCAAATTAAAAGTTTGACTTTTTCCCCAACAAAAGAAAAAAAGAATTCAATTTTTTTTTTTTTCAATTTTCTTTTTCTTCACTCACACATCCGCGACCCACTTGAAACGGGTCCGCGACCCACTTTTGGGTCGCGACCCACTAGTTGAGAACCACTGATCTAGATACTGTTGTTCTCAAAAGTCTTTTTAATACATGCTACACTGAGTCCAGTTCTCTTTATAGATCCATGAGTCCGGAGCTCTGCGCTCTCTGTTTCCACATTCTTGACATTTTTGTATTTCAGTCAGATAACTCACGTGTTTCGTAATATGTTTATTATAAGCAGCATATAGTTTCAGTTTGGCGTCTAGGCTTGGGCCTCATCACTACACAGATTTACAAAGAACATTGAGTGATGATTAGATAACTATCCCCCGAGCCTACAGGTGGAAGCTAGGGTGGTGGTGGGGCAGGCGAGCAGCAGCAACATGAAACACAGCAGGAACATGAACGCAGCAATAGCAAGTGAACACAGCAGTGGCAGCAGCAGCATAGCGAGGCAGAGGCAGGAAGACCTGGGAGCTTAAATAGAGCGGCATGTTGAGGAGAATGTTTTTGGTTGGTTGTAAGGCAAGGCAAGGCAAGTTTATTTATATAGCACTTTTCAACACAATGCAATTCAAAGTGCTTTAGAGTTGTAAGAGGGACGAGGTGCGTCACGTGTTAATGTATCATTGGTGCTTAAGTTGACTGCTTGAACTAGCTCGCAGGCTTCGCTCCATTCATTTCCATTCATTCATTCAATATAGATGTTTTTTATTTTAAAGCAAATTCAGATTGAACATGGTAAAAAACTGTAAATTATAGTGTCCGTCCAAAAATTATTTTGTACTTATAGTGAAAACTACCCTTGAATGATGGGTTAGTAGACTAAAAGCTTTATGAATCCAAATTACAACATATAATAAGTCATGTATCAAGATTGATGCAAAACAAGTTAAATCTGACCTTTTTAGACAGATTTAGTAAAATAAAAAAACACTTCTGGGGTCATTTGGGTGGATTTTCCATATCTCTGGCCCCCCTTTGTCGATTTGAATGATTGACATCTCTTTCTGACCGTTAGAGACAATATAATCGAAGGGGGATTTCCCCACTCACACACACATGGTAAAACAAAAAGGTGGGGGCTTCGCGCACAGAGTTTTGCATGAGAGCGAACCTATCTCTAGCTCTGACATCTGGAAACGGAAAAGCAAGTTTATTGCTTATGGATTATCAGAAATAATTTCAAAGTGACACAGACACATTGGATTAACCTATGGATTAACTTCAGCAGCGTTTTAATGCCATTGAAGACCACTTTTGACCAGTCTACGACACATGTAAGCCATGTTAGCGTTTTTAGCTACCTAGCGCCACATTTTTTTATGTCTGTTTTTGTTTATAAAGTCGCAAGTTTGTATCATTGAGTGATAATATCTGTACCCATCAATTCTGTGTCATCTCACGATCAAATCGATGGGTTGGATGTGCAGAAAGGATAAATAATAAGGTTTTATGAGTGAGTTTCGGTGCAGTAAATCTGTTAGCATTTTTCGCTCGTTGCTAATTCAGAGGCTCAGCGTTAGCATTGTGGGGTTTTAAAAAAAAAGAAAAAAGAAAAGGATCAGTTAGATGAGTTTCTTCCCGTTACATGGATATAAAACATTCATAGTTTATTAAATGAACATGCCCTCAGACACCGGTGTCTCTCGGGCTTAACAGGTTAAATACATGTGATGTGTTGCACATAAAAACAGCACCACAAATCCTACTTAACATTTCAATAGAGCTGACATTTGTTGTCTTTTTGATCAAATCCTAAAATGTTTGCATATTTTTAGTTTTCATTGACACAAAAGGCATGTTGATCTGCTGAAAGCAACAGTTTTAGAGAAAAAGGTTACCAGGGGTACATGTCATCTATTTCAAAAAGAAATTTTAATTATCAGTTATTGCCTGAAACAATACAACCTGAATAAAACAGGAATTCAAATAACAACATGTTCCAGACATCTTTTTTTTTTTAAATTACACTGCTTTTAAAATGCAACTCAAATTCTAATTAGCTTTTGATGTTGGACACCGTCCATAGTTCTAGCTGAAATTCCAAAAAGGCTTTGGAAATCTCATTAACTTTGCTGATAAGGCTGCGGAAGAGTGGACAGCTTAACAACATCTAATTAACAACTGGCTGAAGGAGACGACATCCAGACCTTTAGCATCTGAAGGAAAACATTTCATCAGGGAGCAGAGGCTGTGCAGAGCCTCAGATCACAGGAAAGAGCTGAGAGCTGGCAACGTTTTAATAGGATCCAATGTATGCTGCTCTCTGTGCGCTTGACTTTGTCACAGTCTGCTTTCTCTCTCACCTATTTTCTGCATTATCATTCCTTAGTCACCTGGTAGTCACACCCTGTCTCTCTCTCTCTCACTCTGTTACACCCATCAGCTCCATTAGTATTTAGGCCCACTTCACCTTCACCTCAGTGCCAGATCGTACTTCGCAGCATGCTTGTCTTTCCCGCACTACTCCTCAGATTGCTCTCCCGGTTTCGACCCTGCCTGTCCCTGACCAGCCTGCCTCGCCTTTTTTTACAACTTTTACAGACGGTTCATCCGTGGCTACAGCACCGTGGCCGCCCCGCTCACCGCCCTGACCTCATCCAAGGTGACGTTCCGATGGTCCCCTGCAGCCGAGGAGGCTTTTCAGGACCTCAAGGGCCGGTTTACGTCAGCTCCTATCCTTCAAGTACCAGACACCGCTGGTCAGTTGGTGGTGGAGGTGGATGCTTCTGACGTAGGGGTGGGGGCCATCCTGTCGCAACGTTCTGGTGAGAACCAGAAGCTCCACCCCTGTGCTTTCTTTTCGAGGAGATTGAGTCCGGCGGAGAGAAACTATGACGTGGGGAATCGAGAGCTTCTAGCAGTCAAGTTGGCGTTGGAGGAGTGGCGACACTGGCTTGAGGGGACAGAACAACCATTTCAGGTATGGACCGACCATAAGAACCTGGAATACATCAGGTCGGCACAGAGACTGAATTCTCGGCAAGCCAGGTGGTCGTTATTTTTCACCCGGTTTAATTTTTTTCTCTCCTACCGCCCGGGCTCCCGCAACGTGAAGGCCGACGCTTTGTCCCGGCAGTTCGGGAGGGAGGGAGACACCCGGGGTATTCCGGACACTATTCTTCCTGCTCCTCGAGTGATCGGCGTCCTCGCTTGGGAGATTGAGGAGAGGGTTAAGACCGCTTTGGTGGACCAACCCGGTCCTAGTTCTTGTCCTCTTAACCGCTTGTTTGTGCCTCAGGTTTTGAGGGCTGAGGTGCTTCAGTGGGCTCATAGCTCCAGACTTTCCTGCCACCCTGGAATTCAACGTACCAAGGGGATGGTCCTACAACGGTTCTGGTGGGCCACGCTGGAGGCTGACACCCGGGAGTTTGTGAACGCCTGTCCTGTGTGCAATCGGCACAAACCATCTCACCAAGCGCCAGCTGGCCTCCTTCATCCATTACCGGTCCCACGTCGCCCTTGGTCACATATTTCATTGGACTTTGTAACTGGTCTACCACCGTCCCACGGACATACTGCCATCTTGACGGTGGTAGATCGGTTTAGTAAGATGGCTCATTTCATACCCCTGCCTAAGATCCCGTCAGCTAAGGAGACGGCAGAACTGATTCTGCTCCACGTGTTTCGCATTCACGGACTGGCGACTGATGTGGTTTCCGACCGGGGGCCCCAATTCACCTCTGTGTTTTGGAGGGAGTTTTGTGAGCTGATCGGGGCGACGGTTAGTCTCACCTCCGGTTTCCACCCACAGGCCAATGGCCAGACCGAACGGAAGAATCAGGAGATGGAGACCACTCTCCGCTGCATGGCTTCCGATCATCCCACGACCTGGTCAAAACAACTCCTGTGGGTGGAGTATGCCCACAACACCCTCATCAGTTCCGCTACTGGTCTTTCCCCTTTTCAGTGTGCATACGGTTTTCAACCCCCATTGTTCTCTGCATTGGAGAAGGAGGTTACCTGTCCGTCTGTCCAGGCTTTCATCCGACGTTGTCGGAGGACTTGGAGGCAGGCTCGTACAACTCTGCTTCAGTCTGCTAACCGGTACGCCACATCAGCGAACCGCCGACGAACCAAGGCACCTGTGTACCAGGTAGGCCAGAGGGTGTGGCTTTCCACTCAGAACATTCCCCTTCGGATGGAGTCTAAAAAGTTAGCGCCCAGGTTTATTGGACCCTTCAAGATTGTCAAGGTCATTAATCCTGCAGCAGTTCGACTGAGTTTGCCCCGGAACATGAAAATCCATCCCACCTTCCACGTCTCTAGGATTAAACCTGTCCGGGAGAGTCCTATGGTTTCCGCCGCCCCTCCACCACCACCCCCTAGGATGATCGATGGGGGCCCTACCTACACCCTTCGTCGTTTACTCCGTTCCCGTCTCAGAGGGAGAGGGGTTCAATATTTGGTGGACTGGGAGGGCTATGGTCCTGAGGAGAGGCAGTGGGTTCCGGCTCGTCATATCCTCAACCCTCAACTCATCCGAGACTTCCACCTGCGTTACCCGGAGCAGCCGTCTAGGACCCACGCTCAACCAGGCGTTAAGCCGGGGAGTACTCGTCCGCTACGGACCAGAGGCTTCGTCGAGGAGGAGGGGGAGTCGTCATTGGGCGAGGAGGACGAGGATTTCCAGGAGGGAGAGGCCGAGAGAGCAGTCTCAGACGAGTACTAACCTTTCCCATACCTCCACCTTCCACCCGGTGTCTGTAGGGTTTTTTTTTCTTGAGTCTTTTTTGTTTTGTTTTTTTAGTATTGTTTAGACGTCTGGAGCCGTCTATTAAGGGGGGGGGGTTCTGTCACAGTCTGCTTTCTCTCTCACCTATTTTCTGCATTATCATTCCTTAGTCACCTGGTAGTCACACCCTGTCTCTCTCTCTCTCACTCTGTTACACCCATCAGCTCCATTAGTATTTAGGCCCACTTCACCTTCACCTCAGTGCCAGATCGTACTTCGCAGCATGCTTGTCTTTCCCGCACTACTCCTCAGATTGCTCTCCCGGTTTCGACCCTGCCTGTCCCTGACCAGCCTGCCTCGCCTGCTCCCTGACCCGTTCTGTACCTGCGACTCCCGTCCTGCCTTCTCCCGGAACCCTCGCCTGTCCCCGACCAGCCCTTTGCCTACTATCTGCCGTGTTGTCTCCTACCAGCCGATTGCCTCTAATAAAGCTGGTTACCGACTATCTCTGGTTTCCCGTGTTCTGCATTTTGGTCCTCAGCTCGTTTATGACAGACTTTGCTTATTAAATCGCCATTTAGAATATTAACATGCTTTGACCAGTTTTTTCTGAGGGAAATTCTGTTGTGACTGTATCCCAATACTGTGGTTTTACAACTCTGTCCCAGGCCAAAGATTCTTGGAACGAGGGATATAGCTCTTGGACAATGAACAATACGATCCACCTGAGACAACAGACTGTTATTACTTACTCGACCACTAGAGGTCGAAAACTTTAAAACGTGACTATGGGTCGTAATAAACTACTTGAACAATCAACCTCTTAGGTCGTTTTTTGGAAGAGGACAGGCTCCAAAGTGCTTTGTTTTGATCTCTCAACACTATAATAATCAAAAGATGAAATATGAACGTTTCTTTTTCTCTGAAAAAGTTTAATGAGCTGTGGTACCTTTACTAACCCGGGCTAGTGCGTTGATCCTCAGATAGGGGATAGGGCGCTGGGGAGCACCGGTTCAAATCCTGCTGGACCCCCTGCAGTCAACATTCCGTTGTATCCATGGGCAAGACACTTAAACCCTAATTTGCTCTTGTGGGTATTGCCACAGTATCGATGTATTACATGTCTGATATATGTAATCAGTAATGTAAAGTGCATTGAGCACTAGGAAAAGCGCTAAATACATTTGATGAATTATGATGAATTATTAAGCTTTTTTAAACATGTTTGAATGGTGATATACACATTGATAGATTAGGGACTTATGCTTCTATTGCACACAAATATTTTCATACAATCATACGTATTGGGATTTAAGTGGATTAATATGTGTTGACCGCAGGTCGAGTGAGCAACAATAACATCTCACTTTACTTTTTTTTTTTTATTCCAGCCTTGGTAATGAAGGATATATTTTGTTACTGATGTCCAGGTTCATAAAGCCTGCATAAAACATCAACATAATAGCACATGGTGCAAAGTATCTAGGTGTGCTAGTCAGCTGTAGTTTCACCATGACACATCATAATTACCCCCTAACCCAAGGGCAGTCGGATTCTCTCTTTTCCAAAGTCCCGATTAATTCTCCTATCATCTTTCCTTAACCATGTGACTTTTATCGCAGAGGTTAAGTAGTTGGAGCTGATTTCTGGGCAATTCGACCGCAACCACAGCCTCCTCCCTAATGTTTGTCTCCCGCAGCGCCCCGTTTCAGAGCCCTCTGCACTCCTTCTTTTCCCCCCAGCATTCATCCTGTGATCCTCTCTAACCCCTTTCATTGTGGCACTCAGCATCCCTCACTTCAAAGTCACCTCCTCGAGCCTCCACAAAACCTCTCACCTTTTTTCTTCTTTCCCACCTTTTATTCTTATCCTGTCAATTACTATCTGCTACAAACATCTCCTCCTTTGTGTCCTCCCCCTTGCAAATGTGCAACACCTTCCCTAGTGATCCATCACAGCTCATCTCACCAGATTCCCTCTCACCTCTTCCTGTAACTGTGCCACTATCGCCATGAAATCTAAATTACAGCCTCGTTGCTGCACCCCCAACGTTCCTCCCTGAGAACTCTCTGCAGCAGGAATAAAAGAGTGGGGTGACATTTGATAAATACGTTGGAAGCTGTGAAGAAAAACATTGGAAGGGAGGGGGTTCAGCCATAGATGTCTTCAAGGTGAGCCATATAATTTATTCGTGGCTACCAACAGCATGAGAAAACAGCTGGATGTGCAAGAACCAGCTGTTGACTGGATCCTGGTCATGTTTCCATCACTGTCTCTATTAGAGTTTTTGTTAATGTTGTTACACATTAATCTACATTTCAGATTCCACCTCAATTTAAATGTGCAGGTTTCTGTCAGCAGTGTGTGTTTGTGACCAACCCAGTATCCTGTAATATGACTTGATCGCTTTAAACTCCGCACACGGAGCTCTGATTGGTCAGCAGGCGGTGCTTTCACTGAGTTGACCTCTTATCCTGGATTATGCTCCGGAGCAGGTTTGGCGTTCAGCATAAGTTACCATGGAGATCTATCCCAGTAAGAAGAGAACCAGCGTCGTAGGACCGGAAACCCAGAGTTTACCCTAAAGTTACCTCGCTAAGCGAAAATCCGGCTTCGTAGTACAGGCCTCTGCTGAAATTATAACACTCTGGTAAAGTGGGCTCAGGTTGTTTGTTTGCTGCTTGTTGGTTGTATAGCTCATGTAGAAAGTGTACACATTGAGTTTGTCCAGTGTGTCAGACAGTCAGTACAGTCAGTGTGTCGAGTCAGAGCTGCAGTTAACCTCTGATACATCTCAACCCCCCTGTCCCTCTGCCTCACTGTCCTGTCCCTTCACACTTGTGACAAACAATAGCATGAGTCATAGCTGCTGCACTTCCCTTCTGTAGTACACTGCATAGCAACATTTGTGTTGAAGGTAAAGGTATTGGTTTTTCTGTTGTATATATGTTTTGAGGACCAATATCCAACATTGGCCAAAGCCACTCAATTTTGATTTTACATGTACAACTTTGAACATTTTGTTCCGGGTTTTGAATACAATTGTCCACAGATGATAATTATTACGTTAGTTACTTATTTGTGCTGGTATTTATATATCATAGATCTGTATTTTTATCAGGTTTATAAATGTACGTGTGTTAGACACTCAGTTATGTTTTCAGTGTTTGTTGATTTTGATGTGTGTTCCTGCTCAGTGTCTGCAGATGCAAATTAGCTATAAACTATGATCTGGTGCATATCACCTCTTCTCTTCTGAGATTACTGTGTTACATGGTCCTTGTTCAATAAATACATAATTAAATAAAATATAAAAGTAAGACCAATCAACAAGTTTATTTTGGAAGAAATTGCAACAATACATTACAAGATTGCACAACACACGATGAAATGGAACAAGATTACTTATTCTGATGTGTGTGTGTGTGTGTGTGTGTGTGTGTGTGTGTGTGTGTGTGTGTGTGTGTGTGTGTGTGTGTGTGTGTGTGTGTGTGTGTGTGAGTGTGTGTGTGAGTGAGCTGGTGTTTTCATCTCATCATCCTGTCATGTTGTTAATGTGTATCTCTCACCTGTACTAAATTTAAAAAAAATACTTCTCAACCATGAGTCATATAGCTGCTGTATTTTCATTCTATACACTGCATCGCAATGTTTGTATTTAAGGAAAAGGTTTTCTGCTATTATCAGACTATGAGCTTGAAAGTGCACTGTGTGTATGTTTAGGCACACACACTAACACACACACACATATAGAGGCAGAGGACAAAGCATTGCAATATAAAATCAACTGGATTAAAGGAGGATTAATGGGATACACAAACACTGTTTGATAACCAGAAACTCATCTCTGTGGCAGCGTGCTGCTTGACCTTCATCAAACAGAGGCTCAACACATCACTGTAGTGTGTGTGTATTTCCATCTATAGCAGTGCATTAACTACATAGAGAGGCGACGTCCCGCCCATCTACTTCCGACCCGTGGGACCTTATTTTGGAAAAATTATGTATTGAAGTCAATGGGGAGAGAAAGATTATCTTTCGATCCCGTTTGAATTGTGCCATGAATTACACATATGATGTTTGTCAATCTTAAAAAATAATTTCCATGCCAAAAAAGTCACAGTTTGTCTTAAAACTGTTGAAATATAAGACTATGAAAAATACGCAACTAGAAAGACTACAAATCCCAGAATCCCGGTCCCGCATGCTGGCTCTCACAGAACCGACTAACTCCCCTTGTGTGTATGTACAGCTCTCAACATGCCCAGACTTGGAGTGATTTTCACCTCTTTTAATACTTTCCGTCTCATTCTGAAAGAAAGAAGTGAAATGTTCCAACGTGACGGCCGTCTTGGTGTGTGGTGTGAGACGGGAGATGTAGTTCATTGAGCGGTTTCACACAAAAAAAGTGTTACTTCACAGTATTACGACACATTTTAATTTTTTTGACTTGCAAAATAATCTTTTAAATTGACAAACATCATATGTGTAATTCGTGGCACAATTCAAACGGGATCGAAAGATAATCTTTCTCTCCCCATTGACTTCTATACATACTTTTTCCGAAATAAGGTCCCGTGGAGGTCCCCCGGAAAGGGAGGGACTTCGCCTCTCTATTACTCTTGTTCCACTGGGTAGTTGCCCGAAGGTAATAGTCTTGCCTCAGCAAAATTTGGATTGTAAGTATTAGCTTTCAAAGTGTGTGCTTCATGAAGCATAATTACTTAAAGTGGACCTATTATGCTATTTTGGAACAATATATTGTAGGGCCATACCTATACAAAACATGTCTGTGAAGTTTTTTGCTTAAAATACCAAACAGATCCCCCATTGTAGCCATGCCATACCCCTCTTTTGAAGCCCTGTTAGAGAAACGCGGATTTTGGGTCCCTAGCTTGAAAAAAAAAAAAGAGGAGGCGGACCTAATGCCTGATCAGAATTCTACCAGAGATAAAGTTAAATTCTGCTGTGATAAAACGCCATCCTGTTCTAAACCATGGAGCTCAAATGCTTTTTCTCTTGCGGGTTTA
This sequence comes from Harpagifer antarcticus, assembly GCA_902827135.1. Taxonomy (NCBI): domain Eukaryota; kingdom Metazoa; phylum Chordata; class Actinopteri; order Perciformes; family Harpagiferidae; genus Harpagifer; species Harpagifer antarcticus. Next base: position 1,740,313 of record CADEHL010000172.1, on the reverse strand, counting down.
TCACAAGGTGAGTTCCTTTTTTATTTCCTGCTTTTTAAACACAAGTGCTCTCCAGTACAGGTTAGCTCTGAGTGTTAGCGAGGCTTGCTAATGTAAACAAAGACGAGATTACGTCCAAAACACGTCATGCATTGTTTCTGATAGCAACTTCTGTGGGTCCGCTGCCGATTTGACGTCACTTCGGCAGCAAATCTGTATCCACTCGTTGTACACCCGTTTTTAAAAGATTTGGGTACGGAGGAAAAGAGAGAGGGTTTTATTTTCTGGCGCTGCGTGAGTTCCCCGACGCACCGGGGACACATATTTATGTATAAAAGACATCACAAAGTGCATTTTGCACATAAAGAATGATACTGTGCACAAACCATGGGCGTCGCCTGGGGTAGGAAGCCCCGGATGTTTTTTCTTTAGCCCCGGACAAATTCTCCCTCAATAATATAATACATTAACCGTACTTTACCTAGAGGACGGCAGAAATGTAATTTCCCGTGTTCAGTGAATGCAACAGAGCCACCAGACCAATCAGAGAGTTTAATGGAAATAAACGTGTTTTATTGGCTGACAGGTACGTACCTCTCCCAAGCGGCAAACTCTGGGAAATTATAATTCTTCTGATTGATATTTCCTATTGACAGCTAGTTTTTTTGTGAACAATACATTATGAGATGGACAGCCAGCTAACAAGTTTTTTATACAAATATTTCAGATCAAAGCTAATCCAGTGGGGCTCCTGAAAGGGGGCAAGGGACACTATGCTGCCAAATATTAATCCTTGACCCCCATCTTAAAATTGATATGATCAAAAAATGATCTGCATTGTCGGAGGCCTTTTTTCCTCATTATCATGTCAAATTGTACAGTTTTCCTTAGTTTTGAATGCAGAAAGATGACTATATTAGAGTATTAAGTGAAAATGACTATATTAAAGTGTTAAGTGAATATATTAAGTGAATTACTCAAACTGCATTTGTATAGGAATGATTCTGTCCTATTGGCAGATAACTACTCTTAACAGTAATATCTACAAGAGGTTTCCAATGTAAATGTAACTATTTTCAATTGGTTAGTATTAAATGTTGTGACAGTGTGGTGACACTCATTTTAATGAAGACACATTTGTGTATCTTGAAATTCATTTAATTGACAGAGCTGGAAACTGATTGACTTACATACTTGTTTGTGTTTACCTATACACTCATCACAGATGAGCCAAACAGAGTAGAGGATGAAGAAAGGAGAACAGGAGAAAGGGACACACAAGAAGGAGATACAACAGGCAAGAACGACAATGGAGACAACAATGAACAGGAACACCAGAACAGACAAGAGTCAATGTGTAACATGACTGATTTAGGGACTGCAGATACAGGGCCAAGGCAAGTGAGACATCACTGCTTTCCATCCAGCATGTTTGGCCAGCAAAATAGATAATTTCAACCGCAAACAGCAAGTGATGAGGGAAACAGCAAGGGATGAGGGAAACAGCAAGGGATGAGGGAAACAGCAAGGGATGAGGGAAACAGGAAGTGATGAGGGAAGCATCAAGTGAGGAGGGATTATTATTTCCTCCTTCCATCCCTTTTTTCTGTTTAATCTGATTACTAACAACTTCTAATAATTTGACATAGTTTATGATTTAATTGGCGTTTTCTCCTGGAGGCCAAGGGAAGCCAGGCTTCCCCGTTTTTTTTGGATTGTAGTTATACTTTTAATAAATAAATAAAAACACTTCGTTTAGTTTCGGTAATTATTCTGCCGGCCCATCTCTCCCCCAATTCTCATTGAGTATTTTACAAAGAGTGAAACAGTGCCCCTATAGATGTTATGGTGAAACAGTAGATTGCACTCTCTGTTGCGAGACGAGGCTAGCCGAAATTGGCTTCCCTTGGTGAAAAAAAATTGAGGGATTGACCAATCAGATGAGGCTCACGTCATGCCTCACAATCCAATCAAATCGCATCAACTTCCGTTTGTACTGTAACTGTCATCACCGCCCTTAAAAAGTAGAAGGCAACTGAAGCAAGTGCAATTATGGAGGGTGGAGATTTGGAGTATTTCATCAAAAATAATTGTACTAAACTTCCGCTACAGCAGCAACTAAAAATGGAATCTGATGACAGGCCAATGCCCAAACTGGAACTGTGTACAGAGAGGAAAAAAGGAGCGAATCGGACGTAAAACTTTAAATAATAAACAGCGGATTTCTAACATTTGACATGTCATATGGCCGGACTGGGTCAGTTTCCAGGGCTGAATTTTAGTCATATTACAGGATACTGGGTTGGTCACAAACACACACTGCTGACAGAAACCTGCACATTTAAATTGAGGTGGAATCTGAAATGTAGATTAATGTGTAACAACATTAACAAAAACTCTAATAGAGACAGTGATGGAAACATGACCAGGATCCAGTCTCTGTGAGGGCCTAAGATATTTAAAACATTATATTTTAAAACATTAAAAAAAAACATTTTTTTTTAAATATTATTTTTTATAAAAAAAATTTGTTAGATTTTTAGTTTTACCAAAATAACTTGATTTAATTGTATTTAAAATAACATTTCCAAAGAAATAAATCCTTCGAATGCCTGTTCAGTTTCTGTTGGAATATGAAGGGTTAAATGCCGTCTCTGCGAGTTATGTGAAGACGGGAGAGCTTGTTGGTCCCTCTCTACATTCACAGAGGGTCGCTATAGTAACTCAATGAGAGAGTAATGTCAAATGACAGTACAATTGACCAATCATATCTTCCCTCTAAATGGGCGGGCTTTATTTTCGCGGACTTTATGACAAGTTCTGCCCGCTGTGAAGTCTATGCAAGTGGTGCAGTGACGCGTCCTAAAACCCGGAAGTAAGCTGCGCTCGGATTCCCTCGACAGAAAGCAATAGGATTTCTCCATAGGATTTTGGAAAATAGCTTGAAATAAGGTCTGTGGAAAACGAACCTGTTAGATAAATGCACGTTTTGTTCAGCCAGATAATATCCACATGTCTACCCTACTTTTATTATTTTCGAATCATAAATCTAATCGATAGATTTATGATCGATAGATTTATGATTAGCATAAGTTCGTTCATGATGGCTCAGGGGGGGGGTCAGAGGGCCTAGCTATAAAAGTCACGGCTCGCCACTGACAACACGCCATGTCTAAGACCACATTTCTAAAAGATTAGCCTCTCTTCTTAGCTCTTGGGAAGATCAATGATTTGTTTTCCTGCAGACCTTTGTCTGAAGAGGCACAGAGATGGAATTTAATTTATCTTTTTCTAAAACAATTCTCCTGGTAGGCTGGGGCTGGTCTCTAAACGTCCACGCCATGCCTGAACATTTCCACGTTGCATCAGTCAGGCTAGTGGGCAGCTGGCAGCGCCTCTTCACACACCAACCTGCCCATCCATCATTCAGCTGTGTGGTGGCAGCAATGTCTGTACATGCACAGACAACTAGTGCATGGACAATCACACTCCCCCACTCTCTGGCTTCCTCAGTGTCTGTGAGAAACAAGGACAGAGAGATGAGAGCTAACAAGCCCTGTGTATCAGCCATCACAAGTACACAGAGGCTGCTGACCTCATTACTGCGTTACACTCTCTTTAAAACAAAGGTGTGGCAGCTGTGACAACTGTGTGTCATTGTACCTTACCCTTTAAGTCATGCCTGTTCCAGCATATGAAGAGCTGAGGTGGAAATAGAAACTTTGAATACTGCTGTTCTTTAATTAGTAAAGGCAGCCGGAGGTAAAGCAGTAATGCTCTGCCAGGCTGCTGGTCTGATGTACGAAAGGTCCCACGTGTGTGTGTGTGTGTGTGTGTGTGTGTGTGTGTGTGTGTGTGTGTGTGTGTGTGTGTGTGTGTGTGTGTGTGTGTGTGTGTGTGTGTGTGTGTGTGTGTGGTGTGTGTGTGTGTGTGTGTGTGTGTGTGTGTGTGTGTGTGTGTGTGTGTGTCTGTGTGTGTGTGTGTGGGGGGGGAACTTAAAATTAAGTCGGTAAAGACTGATAATCACCTGGATCATATTTTGAAAAATTATTGAATCGAAAATAATATGATACAGTACAGTACTATTACGTCTGGGTTTCTGTGTCCAGATTGATGGTTTTAACTTCAATATTAAAAAGTCTTCCCGGGGGAGCTTGCCCCCGGACCCCCCTATGTGAGGTCCACACACCACCTATAAAAATAGTACTTTACCCCTGCTTACACCTATATGCCGTGAGCTGATATCGAGCCTTCATTGTAACAGTTGCGGGAACACTGTGTATATGTGTGGGGAGTGTTGCAGTAGAAAATTCCACTGTGGTGCCCGGTACATTAATGGGAAACCTTAAATGTTTGAGCACCCTCTATGAAACGTCAAGATACCCCACAGCACCCCCAAAATAAATCTCTGGCGCCGCTACTGAGCCTGACTATTTGTGTTGGGGGGGCCCGACTTTTTTTTTTCTCCAAAGGGGGGGCCTGACAGAAAAGGTTTGAGAACCACTGGTGTAAGGCAAGGCAAGGCAATTTTATTTATATAGCACTTTTCAGCACATGGCGATTCAAAGTGCTTAACAGATTAAAAGCAAACGACATTTAACAACAAATACATTATTAAAAAAGCATTTAAAAACAGGCATAATAAGCAAAGGTAATGAAATAAATAAACACAGCAGGTACAGAATACATGACTAAAAAGGCATACTGTAGTGTGAGTATGGGCAGCTCAATTAAAAGCAGCGGCAAATAGGTGCGTTTTTAGTCTGGATTTAAAAATAGGAAGTGTTTTGGCGGACGTGCACGATTTGGGCAGATTGTTCCAAATTGTTGGGGCATAATAACTAAAAGCTGCTTTTCCATGTTTAGTGGTTATTCTCAGAACAGAGAGCAGACCCGACCCAGAAGACCTGAGACTCCTGGATGCTTCATAGTGATGGAGTAGGTCGTCTATATACCTCGGTCCTAAGCCATTTAGTGATTTCAAAACTAGCAGTAGTATTTTAAAATCAATTATTTGGCAGACTGGAAGCCAGTGTAATGATCTCAGAACCGGAGTGATGTGATCCACTTTTCTAGTGTCAATGAGCACTCGAGCAGCAGCGTTCTGAATCAGCTGCAGCTTTCTGATAGATTTTTTAGTGAGACCTGTGAATACACTATTGCAGTAGTCGAGTCTACTGAAAATAAAAGCATGGACAAGTTTTTCTAAATCCTGTTGCGACATTAGTTTTTTAATCCTTGATATATTCTTTAGGTGGTAGTATGCAGACCTAATAACTGTTGTAATGTGCTGCCAAACTCAAGGACACACAATCGGTTCAGGACAACCACTGAGACAATCTTTATGTACAGATTTGAGACCTTGACCCCCAATGCTAGCCTCTATCATTATCTCGATGAGTGCTATACAACCTCCTTGGCGGAGGACCACCCAACATCACGGCAGATATAACCAAACCTAACCTACCCACCTCAATGTTGGGTCTAATCCTATGGAACACTTTGAAGAGTTGAAAGCTAATCTTCACAGATCTCCTGGTGAGGGACACTAGTATCACTCTTAGAAATCTCAAGGCAAACAGAAATGCCGGAATAATGTACTGCAAGGTCACAATGATGATAATGATCAGATATTTCTATAACTATGCAAGTTGGGGGATCCTTTGTTTTTTCGTGACCAACCTCTTAAACCCCACGGACCAGCCAAAGGGGCCGAAATCACAACATCTGCAAGCAAAAGTGTCTGAGGGCTTCTTAAGATGTAATAAACTATGAATGTTGTATGTCCATGTAACGGGAAGAAACTCAGCTAACTGATATATTTTTAAAAAAAACCCACATTGACAACGCTGAGCCTCTGAATTAGCAACGAGCGAAAAATGCTAACAGATTACTGCACAGAAACTCACTCATAAAACCCTTATTATTTATCTTTTCTGCACATCCAACCCATCGATTCGCATCGTGAGAAGACACAGAATCGTTTAGTACATACATTATCACTCTATGATAAGAACTCGTGACTTTATAAACAAAAACAGACATCAAAACATGTGGCGCTAGGTAGCTAAAAATGCTAACATGGCTCACCTGTGTCGTTGTCTGGTCAAAACTGGTCTTCAATGGCATTAAAACGATAAAAACGCTGCTGAAGGTAATCCATAGGTTAATCCAATGTGTCTGTGTCCCTTTGAAATTATTTCTGATCATCCATAAGCAATAAACCCTGCTTTTCTGTTTCCAGATGTCAGAGCGAGAGATAGCTTCACTCTCATGCAAAACTACATACGCAAAGCCCCCACCTTTTTGTGTTAACGTTGGTGTCTATGTGAAAACTCCCCTTCGATTCTATTGGCTCTAACGGTCAGAAAGACCAAAATCGACCAATGGGTTCCAGAGAAACGGTAAAAATGCTCATTTCCACCCAAATCACCTCAGAGGTGGAGTTTTTTTTGCTAAACCTCTCTAAAAAGGTCAAATGTCACTTGTTTTGCATCAATCTTGATACAGGGTACTTATTATATGTTGTACTTTGGAGATTCCTAAAGCTTTTAGTCTACTAACCCATCACCCCAGCTGAGAATAACTATGACGTGGGTAACAGAGAGCTGCTGGCTGTCAAACTTGCCCTAGAGGAGTGGAGGCACTGGCTGGAGGGAGCTGAACTCCCGTTTATTGTATGGACGGACCACAAGAACCTGGCGTACATCCAATCTGCCAAGCGCCTTAACTCCCGTCAGGCTCGATGGGCCCTGTATTTCGGCCGCTTCTCATTCACCCTCACCTACCGTCCAGGGTCACGGAACCTCAAGCCTGACGCCCTCTCTCGCCAGTTCGCTTCCGATGGACCAGCTGCCAGTCCAGACACTATCCTGCCTGCCTCCTGCGTGGTGGGGGCTGTTACCTTGGAGATTGAGTCATTGGTCAGGGAGGCCCAGCGAACACAGCCTAACCCAGGTAACTGCCCAGCTAATAGTCTTTTTGTGCCTACCCCTGTTCGCTCCAAGGTCCTGCAGTGGGCACACGCCTCTCGTTTCTCATGTCATCCTGGTGCCCATCGCACACTGTTCATTCTCAAACAACGGTTCTGGTGGCCTTCCATGGCTCAAGACACCAGGGCCTTTGTTGCTGCCTGTACAGTATGTGCCCGCGCCAAGTCCTCCCACCAGCCTCCCTCTGGCCTGCTTCGCCCACTGCCGGTACCTAGTCGCCCTTGGTCGCATGTGGCATTGGATTTTGTTACTGGACTTCCACTTTCACAAGGAAATACCATCATCCTAACTATTGTGGACAGATTCTCAAAAATTGTACACTTTGTGGCTCTTTCCAAGCTTCCCACTGCCCGAGAGACTGCAGATCTTCTGGTCAACCATGTAGTTCGACTTCATGGGATCCCCACCGACATCGTCTCTGACCGGGGCCCCCAGTTCATTTCCCACGTTTGGAAGGCCTTCTGTCAGGCTCTGGGAGCATCGGTGAGCCTGTCATCTGGCTATCATCCTCAGACGAACGGGCAAACGGAACGGGCCAACCAGGATCTGGGGTCGGCTCTTCGTTGTGTGGCTTTCAGGAACCCTTCGTCATGGGTCCCACATCTGCCATGGATCGAGTATGCCCACAACTCCCTGCCAAGTGCAGCCACAGGTATTTCACCTTTTCATTGTGCCATGGGTTTCCAACCACCTCTGTTTCCAGCCCAGGAAGAGGAAGTTGCTGTTCCTTCCGTTCAGGCCCACCTTCGTCACTGTCGTAAGGTGTGGAGTGACACCCGAGCAGCCCTGCTCCGCTCCGTTGACCGCAACCGCCTCATCGCAGACCGCCACAGGACCCCGGCCCCCAACTACTTACCAGGTCAGAGTGTTTGGCTTTTCTTCCAAAGATCTCCCACTCAAGACAGAGTCAAAAAAACGTACTCCACGGTATGTCGGCCCCTTCATCATCGACTCCATTATTAATCCATCTGCAGTCAAACTCAAACTTCCCTCACACATGAAGGTTCATCCGACATTTCATGTCTCTCTGTTGAAACCTGTAGCCAGCAGTCCTTTGTCTCCTCCAGTGAGTGTTCCCCCACCCCCCCGCATCATTAATAATCACCCAACCTACACCGTCAGGCGATTGTTGGACGTTCGTCGCTGTGGAAGGGGATTCTAATATCTGGTGGATTGGGAGGGCTATGGTCTAGAGGAGAGGTGTTGGGTTCCCCGGCGAGACATTGTGGGCGCATCTCTGATACGGGACTTCCCCCGGGATAACCCTGGAAGACCTGGTAGACCGCCTGGAGGCGTCCCTTAAGGGGGGGGGGGTACTGTGTTGGTTGTATTCTCCAGCCACCTCCCTTGTGTGTGTTTTCCCTTTCCCTGTCTGTGTGGGCGTGGTGCCTGTCACTCCTGGCTCCCGGCTCAAATCTCCACCTGCTGCAATCAGTTGAGCACCCTCCTCTGCGACACACCTGATTTCCATCAGCCATTACGAATGGCATATCAGCAGAGGCTCCACAACCTGTCAGCGCCAGATCGTTGTTTAACCCCAGTGGTAAAACTCTCAGCCTTCTCAGCCTTCCTAGAAATAGTTACGATTTCCGCTACACCTGAATATTATTCTTACTTGTTCTTCTTGTGCTCCAGGACTACTCTCCAGTGGATTACTCTCCGGTGGATTACTCTCCAGTGGATTACTCTCCAGTGGATACTCTCCAGCCGGATTACTCTCCACGCTCCTTCTCCTCCGAATAAAACCTTTGTAACCACACTGCCGTGTCCTGCGTTTGGGTCCTCTCAGATAACCACAACAAAGCGTAGTTTTCACTGTAAGTAAAAAATAACTGTTGGACGGACACTATAATTTACAGTTTTTTACTATGTTCAATCTGAATTTTCTTTAAAGGTGACCTATATTTAAATGATATAGTGTATGACCATACCTATATAAGGTATATTTATACATTTTATTTTTCAAAATACCAAACAGATCATTTTTTAGCCATGCCTCGTTTCGCTCATTTTCGCTTTATTCCAAACCTGCCTATGAAAATTCTGAGCAGCAGCTGACCACGCCCCCAGCAGAAGAGCCGGCGAGAGTCACGTTACCATGCTTGCTGTGATTACGAGTGTGGAATACACATGTAATCTCAGAGCAATGCATGTGTTCAAGCATATTATCAATTTGATCCAGAAACTGAAGCAGCGGAGGTTTTGGTGGAGGTGCAAACATCTCGGTTGCAGCAGGACGTTTCTGAATGGTTAGTTGACAAGCTGTTGTCCCTATTTATTTTTACTCTGTTACGATGCTTGCTACTTATTCCATTCATATTTTGGCTAATTAGCAAGAATGCAATGTGTACAGTTTGTAACTTAGAGTTTGTAACGCAAACACAGCGATACATATATATTTATAAAGGGAGACATTCATATTTTCAGCATATATACAATGGCCTCATTGCGTTTAATAGTTTACAGTCCTTTTCTTCCAACATCGTGCAACAACCGTTGGAAAGTTCAATAACTTGGGGTGATAAAAAGTATAACTCCAACACCTCAGTTGTCAGCATTATGTGTTTCATGTGTTTTAAAAGCTCAGTTATTGACTTCTTTCTAAAGGGGTACATGTGCAACTTGCGCCACGATGCCTTCTGAACCGGAGCATGTGCTGCATGGAGATACCACACGTAACATTAGCTTCACTAAGTTGTCTGTTTAGAGAATACATTTTTCACATGTCATTCAATATATGTTTATCACACTAGGTGTAAAGACGGATGCAGGAACATGAGGACTCTGTAACCTGTATGGTGGACCATCCTGGATTGGAGCCTGTGTGCCTAAATGTGTTCTGAATGCATTGAATATTTACAGAGCTGAACACAGTTGGACTACAGTTGAGGCAAATAGAGCACTGAGTGGTTTGTTTGTTTTGACTGAAATTGTAAAACGAATGCTAATATTGTTCATGGAAATAAATACTGGTGTATATGGCTTTATGCAATCTTTCATTCTGTCATTGTACATGTACTATTATATACTACACAGCAATGGCATAACACACCCATGTGTACGACAACAAGTCCACACACAACCTTATGCTTTTGAAATCAGAATATTCTTTACCCATCCAAACATGAATAATCACGACACACTTGATATCAACTCGGAACTTTATTGTCAAAATCAACGGTTATTTGAATCAGGATCAGAGTGGTGATTCCGGCCTGCGTTGTCCTCTGATCCGTGAAATGTCTATGTTAGGTTCAGACAGCAGCCAAATTGAACCGTGTGGCATACCCGGCGATGACCTCCTCCCTGTCAGGTTGCTCATAATGGTGCAGGGTCCACAAAGACTTGGTCGAAGATGAGGTCCATCAAGTTGGCCACGTAGCCTGTGCAATGTTAAAAAAAGCACAACAAAAAAAGTGGTTTAGATTAGTATATGCATGTCGTCAACAACAACATACCAGGGCTTTAGCTCCGTTTTACTCGTGGTGTGTGTCCCCTCGCATACATACATACAGTGTTGTATCCTAACACACCCCCATTTATATTCATGTGCGCAAACAAGTAAACATACAAAAGCTTTTCCATATAACGCTGCAAAAACGGCATGTCTCATTAGCTTAGCGTAGCGTAGCTTAGCGTAGCTTAGCTTACAGATCGATGATATATGATCGTTCTTACAGACTACAATCACAAAAGCTTTTACATAACGCTGGAAAAAACGGCACTTACCTCCAGAAGATTACGTTTGTTATTATAACTTACTCAATATGATTTTTTAGAGGATACAAAATACTAATACATAGGAGAATAAATACTTGTGTTATCGGCTAGGCTAGGCGTGGCTTTACAGCCTTCACACAGATCGCCATTACGGCAGTCTGAACATGTTCGCAAATGCCTGATAATTAAATAAAAGACAAAGCAAAGACTGCGGAGCGTACAAAATAAAATGTTACAAGAACATATAAACACCTAACCGATTACTAGTTGGGGTTGAGGCGACATTGATACGGCGAAGCTACATGCTACATGCTACATACTACAAGCTAGATATAGCTTTATCAGGAAAAACACCGCTAAATAAAAACTTACAGCTTCAGAATTGGATGTGTCCTCACTGGCCTGGTCCCGGATGGTTGGTATTGATCCCGGGTGTAGCATTAGTTTGGAGGCATATCCGTGTTGGACTGAGAGAAGTCATAAACATGTCCGTGGTTTAACTGGCTTAGACATCCTGCCAAGAGCAGGCAAAAACACAGATGTGACTGGGGTAGTCTGCCGATAGCCTATATGCGAATGAGAGGTTTGGCAATGCACGTGGCCGTGGCTCATTCCCCTGATAGGTGGAGAGTTGACCAATAAGCGGAGTACGTCTTTGTGACGTAGAAAAGTGTCGGAATGTGGATCCATTTTTTTCAGATCTGTTGCAGCCCCTTTTTTAGAGATTTGGCGAAGGAGGAAAATAGAGAGGGTTGTGTTTTCTGACACTTGGTGAGTTCCCTGGAACACCGGGGACACATAATCATGTATAAAAGACGTACAAAGGTGCATTTTGCATGATAGGTCACCTTTAAAATAAAAACACATCTATGTTGATTCAGACTTGTCTACATCAAACTCACAGGTTTATCATTACTTTGAGAAAAAAGATTATTAATGTTCCCCTTTTAGAAGTGTAGTTATGGTCATTTGTTCTGGAAATTTCATTTTCGAGCCTGAGACCTGAAAAACAGGCTTGGGGTCTAAGAGGTTCTGAAAAGTAACTACAGCTGTCAGATAGATTTAGCTGGTGAAAGAAGTGAATATTTGCTTCTGAAACATAGTGAAGTACGAGAAATTGAAATGTTCAAGTACAGAATAAGTTTGTCACCTATAACCTTTCAATTCAATTCAAAACCTTTATTTATCCAGGTGAAATCCCATTGAGATCATTGATCTATTTTTCAAAGGAGACCTGCAGCAGTAGGTTCCACATGAAGACATAAAAACATAAACAACAGAACAACAAAAGGACATCATACAGCAAAAATTACAGGGATTACAATTTACATATCTAACCACATGTAAAGGTACCAACAGCATCTGATTGTGTAGCATCCAACCAAGCTTTAAAAACATGTAGTAGTACCAGATTGGTAATTTTCCATTCTTTTTGCAGACTGTTCCAATTTAGTGGAGCTGCACATCTAAAAGCTTTCTTCCCTAAGACAGTCCTAGCACTTGGCACATTTAATAAAACCACAGCATGCGATCTCAGGCAATAACTACTTCCAATTCGCCGAGAGATCAGAGAGCAGATATAAGATGGTAGTTTATCCAACATGGCATTGTAAATGAAAATGTACCAATGACTGAGCCTCCGTACAGTAAGTGATGGCAAAACTGCCTTGGTATACAGGATACAGTGATGCGTAAGTGCTTAACAGTTTGTCACAAATCTCAGTGCACTGTGATACGCAGCATCTAACTTGATCAGGTAATTCGCAGGTGCATTCATAATAGAACAAATCACCATAGTCCAGCACAGGTAAAAAGGTCACAGTGACTAGCCTTTTCCTGGCCTCAAGCGAGAAACAGGACTTGTTCCTGTAGAAGAAACCTAGCCCTCCGTTTTTCAAGCAGGTTATGTACATAACATTTAAAAGTGAGACAGTCATCAAGCCAGATACCCAGGTATTTGTAACAGGCAACCACTTCAAGTTTTATTCCATGTGTAGTTACAATATCCAAAGCAGTGTCTGTAGTCTTTTTAGCTTTAGAAAAGAGCATTACCTTGGTTGTATCCACATTTAAAAGAAGCTTAAGCTCAGAGAGCTGAGCCTGAATAATGTTAAAAACAGCCTGTAATTTAACAACAGCCTCGTTAATCGAGGGACCTGCACGGTAGATAACGGTATCGTCTGCATAAAAATGTAAGGTTGCTCTTTCGACATTTTCACCTAAACTATTAATATAGATAGAGAATAATAGCGGACCTAAAACTGAACACCATTAGTGATGTTTAACCATTCAGAAGACAGCCCATCAAACTTAACACAATGGGACCTTTCAGAGAGGTAGTCATTAACCTTAATCTGCACATTTTACAGTGTAAAGCTAAGCTATTGAAATACAGTTTTCAAACAAACAAAATGTCCAGACCCACACACCCATCAAATACACACATTCTCAGATGTTGGATCAGAACCACAGGGGTACATTCAAAATGTATCCATCTTTCAATAAATGTTGTTGGCATATCCCATATTAAAAACGTTGTATGGTCACAGACAGCATTCACCAAGAGAGTTAATACAGGAGATATAATATATAGTATATGCTCACCCCACAGTACGATTCCCTTGTGAGTGGAAAATATGTCCTATGGGTGCTTTAGCTTCCAAGCAATCATGTAATCTCCAGCTCAGCCATACATTATGTACAGTATATTGAAAGAGTACATAGTTATCATTATACATGTCTGAACTGGCTATTAATTAAGTAATCCCCTGTAGAGAGAGGACACTGTAAGTGGTAAGGACATATTTCACAGTCTATGTTTGGTGCAAAAATTACTCTATCAATGCTTCATATATTCATCATACCCTCATATATTGGGGGGTTTGTCCAGTTGTGTCTGAAAGGGTCTTGACTTTCAGGCTAAACAGCTGGCCAGGCCTTCTTGGTGAACCCTAACACTAACCCCCCCAACCAGAACTGAACACATGTAGGTGTGTTGCCAGTGAGTTGAAAGCAAACCTACCTAAAGCTGCTTTTTTCATTACATGTATCTCTTCAAAATGGATATTGTTACAATGTTCATTTGCACATACCAAATACAGTTGTGATTATCATGTTGAGCTTGCATATAAATATTGGTTGTTACTTTTCTGTTAATCTTACATTATTACAGAGTTGTGCAATGACTGATGAAAATATGCCTACAGTCTTTGTCTGTGTGTCCATGGGCATACTTTTCTCACTCCCAGGGTGATACAGTGTGTAATATGTTTGGATTGTTTTATGAACCTTAAAACATAAGGTTATTGTCTTGCAATGTCCCTGGAGTCCTCTGCCATTGCCAGTGGTCTCAGTGGTCTCTGTCAGGGTACAAATACTTCAAAATACTAATGGTACAAATACAGAAATGCCAAAAAACACATTACTTGATTCAACTTTGCAGAGGACATCAGTCAAAGTACGCAGCCCTATATGTGGCCATACAGTAGGCTGCCAGGACCACCTCCGAATATGGTCTTTCTGATCCAGATGTGTCATTAATGTGACTTTTATACAAATTCCATTCATGCCCCTCCATATTTTGTATTATATCATTGGCAAAACCATCCTGTTCTGGTTGTACTATTATTTTTCTGTGTAGAGATTGTTACCATTTGACTAGGCCAGTGTTTTTCAACCTTTTTAAGCCACGGTAATTTTTTTACAAACAAAACATTTTTTGGGGGGAATTTACACATCACCCAAATACAGTGTAGATAATGACTATTAGGTGACAAGTCTCTCAATTTGTGTACAAGTTCTTGTGATTTTCGTAAAAGTTCCCTGTTTCTCGGTTTGTTTATTATACTGTTTTTCATCAATATATTATAGGTCTCAGATATATACAAAACCATGGGCGTAGGAAGCATCCTCAATGTGGGTGGGACAATTTGACAGGGGGTGTGTGCAGGTGGTGGACCTCACCTCCTCTAGGGGGTCCGGGCGCATGCTCCCCCGGGAAGATGATTTTTAAAATATTGAAGTTAAATGCATCAATCTGCTGCACTTTGAGAGCAAAATTAGGGACTAAATCTATGGATACTTCTCTCATCAACCATGTGAAACAGTACTGTTTAAAACAGACTTACTTTTTCTTTATGCATATTTTACAAATCACTCCCCTTTTAAACTGTATTTTTGTGTTACTGTCCTATATTATGTGTTGGAATTATTTCATACCTGTTATTCTCTTGTTTTTTATAACTATAATAATCATATAAAGGTGTGCCTTGGATATAGTTATTTACATAAATGTTTACCAAACCGTTTGAGACCCACTACTTTGACTAAAGTGAACTATCTAAACCCTCAGAGAGTCCTTTACTTCACTGAGCTGTAGTTATCAGCCTTTCAGTCTGACAGGAGAGGACTCTCCCTCCACCTCTTTAATAACAGCGCCTGATATCCGGGTGCTAGTGGAGCACGCTCGTGAACTGTTAGCGCAGGAGCCTCGCAGCGGGGAAACTGTGGCGCGCATAATTTGACAACGAAAGACACAGCTACACAAAAAACGCAGCATGTGTACGGCTCTGAGAATCTTGGTTGGTTATTGGCTAGAGGTTACACAAGCCAACAAATCTGATCAGCTAATTTTCATTTATATAAATGGATCAGGACAACAATTAATATTGTTAACGGGGCCTCGTTCATTCCTATAAATATTTTTGGACATATTAAGTGAGATCTCTCACAGCTCACTGGTCTGCCACAGCACAGTGGTTGGAAATCACTGGACTAGGCTACCCACGGCCTTGCACTATGATCAAAATTGCCACCAAGCGCTCTTCTCAAAGTTCAAATTATTTCTACCTTTATTGCCGTTGACCTTTAGAATTGCAACCAACGAGATAACAGCTGTATTAAGCGGCACAGCCAATCGGGTGTGGTAAACATGGAACGAAAATAACCAGCTGTATTCACTGCAAGGACCCTACCAAATGCTGAACAGAGAGAAAATCCACGCTCATGTGATGGCAGCTTCAGAGTTCTGACTACCCTCTGCTGTATGGGATTATTCTCTCTGCTATGGTCCCCTATAAGAAGTTTAGTAGATAAGTTTGCCTTATGTCCCCTGCCTCCCTGTTCTTACTGTTTTCCACCTTGAGTAAACAACTTCCTCTTTATATTAATGGTCTGGTCAAACCTTTAGTTTAACACCTGTTTTCCCTGAGTGTTTACCCAATACAGCATTTCACAAAACACTACAGCATTTCACAAAACACAACGACATTTCAACTTTTACGGAAAGGGTATTCCTTTAGGGAGAACACTTCTTGTTTGTGATTGGACAGAGTCAGCCAGAGAAGCACTGCTGTGATTGGTTGTTTTTGCTGCCAATCAAGAAATGACGCTTGGTGATTGTTCAGCACCCGACAGCGCAACATGCATGGATGTATAATAAGAACTGGATACAGCGTGGGAGGCGGGGCCTCGTTCATTCCTATGAGAGTTGCTCATTGGCGCATGAAGACAAAATGGCCCAACTTTTGAGAGAGCGAAACGTCACGAAAGTAATCATATAATCATATAATCTGTTCTTATTGTGCATTCATGGGTAAATATAAAACTCATGTAGTACTGAACACGTCACATGAACGTGCCGGGTGGCGCGGCCCCGTGGGTTAGATCAGAGTCCTGCAGCGGGTGACCCGCAAAAAAAGTGATTCGCGGGAGGTATTTTTTCAAGCGCTTTTTTCCGGGTTCGGTCGCGGGTGCTGCATAATAAATATATAAAAATAATAATAATTTAGTTTAATGTTTAAATCCTCAGACCTCTCCCCCGTGGGACCGCGCATAATCATAACCTCTGCAGCGCATCAATCTGCTGCTGAGCGCGCCACATTCGAAATGGCTGAGTTGAAGCTCTCTAGCGGAGAATACAGCATTTTCAATAACACTTCCTCAAGAGCGAAATCCAACGTCTGGGAGGCTTTTGGTGTCAGATGGAGAAAAGAACCAACATCCCACGCTTTTTGAGACAAATATGCAACTGCGTGTGTTAATAATTGCACCTTTTCACTGCTCATGCGGGTTCGGGTCGGGTTGTGGATCTTGTGCCGACGGGTCGGGTCGGGTTGCGGAACTAATTGGCAATATGTGCGGGTAGCGGGTCGGGTTCGGTATTGCACGTCGCAGGTGCGGGGCGGGAGCAGGTCTTGAAAATCAGACCCGTGCAGGACCCTGGGTTATATCCGCGTTCAAAATGCACGGGAAAATAACTCTCAGAATAACGTTATTAGCACATTTTACAACTTGAGGACTGGAAGTTTTTGATAAGGGCTATACAAGTGATCATACTGGGTAGTTTATTTAGGGTAAATTATCCAAGAATTTACAGACGTCTCTTTCCCAATGTTATTTAATGGGAATAAGTCTTTCCAGGCCCAGCGACTGATATGGAAGTGTAGTACCGCCGTTTGGCCACATCGAATATTTTCCTCAGAATCCGGCGCACTTTCTGGAGGCTTGGCAACATGTCCCAAAACATCAGCCGTTAGCTGTTAGCACACATAGCTCACAGCTCCTCATATCTGTTCAGAAACTGGACCAAAGTTGGAACCACTTTACAATAAGGGTTTACGAATAGTTTGTAATTCATGTATTAATTGGGTTGTGAACACTTTATAAATCATTAATAAGCTTTTATAAGACATGAGATAAACAGGGCAACTGTGACCGGTTGCTTGCCAAATAGTGAGACCACATTTATCTGTAATGCTAAGCCTTATATTGGCTACTTAGCTTACTTCGTCTTCATCAGCCAGCATCCTTAGTATCTGTTGCTCACTGACTTGATTCTCGCTAAGTAGCCAATATAAGGAGTAGTCATCTTGCCAAATAGTGAGCCTGTGTTGATGTATCATATGTCTATGTTAGAACTGGTTTAAGAAATGGTTCTTAATGATTAACAAAGTGTTTAAACCCTAATTAATATCCTAATTATAAACCCTTTATGAATAATTTATAAGGGTAGTCTTATTGTAATACCATTTTTATTTCTAACTTTTTTTTTTTTTTTTCAATTTTCGGCACCCCCTTTGGGTTGATGCGGCCTTAACATTCGCCTATACTGCCTATGCTGAAGGCCGGCCCTGTCTCGTGGGACAAAGACGCCCGCAGTTAGGCGGCACAGCGAGGCGGCGCAGCGCAGCGAGGCGGCGCAGCGCAGCGAGGCGGCGCAGCGCAGCGAGGCGGCGCAGCGAGGCGGCGCAGCGAGGCGGCAGCGAGGCGGCAGCGAGGCGCAGCGAGTCACATAAAACAGAATAAGAATCGACAACTCGACCCTCATACTGATACCGGTTAGTAAAAACCATGAATTAATGCTTAGACAAGTCTGCAGACAAGACGGCAGGCGAAACACCTTTTAAAATTCGTGTTTTCTGAATGGAGATCGGATCGATCAGGCTAAACTAACCTGTATCTGCTCCGTCCACACTCACAACAACGGCCTATACCGACATAAATAAAGCAGCGACTGTATTTTCCATGACACAGGCAGTCTGTGGTTTGTACTTGTTAAACTTTTGTCTAGTTTCTGAACAGATATGAGGAGCTGTGAGCTCTGAGTGATAACAGCTAACGGCTGATGTTTTGGGACATGGTGCTGACCAATCACGAAGCGTCATTTCTTGACTGGCAGCAAAAACAACCAATCCCAGCAGTGCTTCTCTGGCTGGCTCTGTCCAATCACAAACAAGAAGTATTCTCCCTAAACGAATACCATTTCCGTAAAAGTTGAAATGTTGAAGTGCTTTGTGGAATGCTGTGGTATTTTGTGAAATGCTGTAGTGTTTTCTGAAATGCTGTGGTGTTTTTTGAAATGTCGTTGTGTTTTATGAAATGTTGAAGTGTTTTGTGAAATGTTGTTTTTACTTGCACTTCAGGGCCACCGTAGTAAATACTGTATATTGAATGTATTTCCTTAGACCAGGGCTCTCCAACACGTCGATCGCGAGCTACCGGTAGCTCGCGGGCAGCTTTTCAGTAGCTCGCCGCTCGATTATTGATTATAGCGTAGTAAGGTTGCTTCTTGATTTTTCGGCCTCGGCTGGACAATAAAGTTTTTTGTTTTAGAATTGTTTCTGTCACACGAATATAAAATTGTTCGGTGACGCAGTGATCAAGGAACAGACGTGACAGCGGGACAGCAACACCACACACGGAGCAGCAACACCAGTCCAGAACCAACAGCAGAATGACCCGCTCTGAATCAGGCCCTGTCGCTGCGGCTCAGAGACACACAGGGAGGGATTTGTGTTTTTGAAAAACACTCGTTATCGTCATGTCAGGTTTTTGGTGGATTTAATCAAGTCTTGGATTGCAGAGTACGAATGTCCTCTTGCTATTTTCAGTTGATAAATACTTGTGTGAAGTTTGTGAAGGCAGGAGGAAAGCTTCCGCAATAACTGTCTCCTCCATTCCTCCAAACCCCACCCTGAAAAATAATGAGTGACAGGCTGATAGTGACCCGATAGAACCTTTATTATTCACTTAATCACTGATTGAGATATGATGAAGCTAACTTACTCTCATACATTCATGGGATTTATGCAACAGTAAGACAGAGAATAAGTGTGTAAATACTCCTGTTGTCTGCTGTGTTCAGACTTAAGTCATGTGTGTGATGCCACATTCAAGACATTAGGCACATTCACACCGCAGTACTTTTCCCACTTTAGTTCCGATATAGTTCCGAAATGTTGCGTTCACAGCAAAAAGAGCCGGAACTAAAATTAGTTCATGAGAACCTTTTTACCCCCTTTTCCGTCCCTGCTAGAGAGCAGGGACTTTCGTGGGAGAAAAAGGTTCCTATGTCTGATTGGCTGGGCGGATTGCAAACCACGCACGTAAAACTCCCAAAACATTTTGTGAAGCCACCATTTTATTATCCTTGCATTAGCATTATTAGCATTAGCATTAGCCCAGCGCAGAAACGCAGAGAGACTAACGTATGGTAACACAAAATAAAACATGAGAGCGGTGGAGATGAGGAGGTGTCGGCGTTCTGGCGATTTACTCGGAAGGCTTCAGTAGAAGCTGCTGGGAGTCCCAGCAGCTTCTACTGAAGCCAGTCCCCAACTCCAGGGACTTCCGGCCGGGGACTTTGGGCGGCAGTATACGCCGTGAAGTGGTTTGCGACCTGCCAGTAAACCTGAAGCAGAAGAAGAAGAAGTGACGTCAGCGGCTTCATTTGCCTAATCCTCCCCCAGGGACTTTTTCCGGTGTGAACGCGATCTGTACTTAGTTCATGAGAACTCGAACTAAGTTCTCATGAACCTTTGTGGGAAAAGTACTGCGGTGTCAGTACGCCTATTCAGTGTCCTTTTTTTTAACAGAAGGCCGTAGCTAGAAGCTGCAGCTAGACCGCAGAAACATTTGTTTTTGAGGATGGAACAATTTCACACACAGATATAGGGAGGCTAGACCTATACAATTGATTTATTATGGTTTATAATTTCATGTCAACACGAAGAAGAAGAAGAAAAAGATGGCAGAACTGTTCAGTGTCAATCCTGTGGAGATCTCCAAAATAATGTTCAGCTTAAGTCTCAGCAAAACTCACAACATTTCTGGAGCCTGGTAGATCCAGAAAACTATAAGAACATTCACCAAGCAGCACTGAACATGTCTGCTTTATTTGGCTCTACAGACCTTTGTGAAGCAGCTTTTTCTGACATGAATTAAATCTAAATACAGAACAAGACTGACTGATGAACATTTAAATGACTCTATTAGAGTGAACCTAAGTGGGTCCAGCATACACCTATATGGTAGACTCCATGCAGTGCCATTCATCTCACTAACTGTAAAAAAGAGTGAATGCACTTATTTTATACATGTGCCATAAGATGTTTGTACGGTGGTGATTATGGTGATGTATTTACTATGTGGGCCATAATAGGGTTAGGGTTAGGGTAACCCTAAGGGCATTGCGTTCCAAGAATGCAGGGTTGTTGGTTGTTCCTAGAGTCTCTAAAAGTACAATGGGAGCCAGAGCCTTTTCTTATCAAGCTCCACATTTGTGGAATCAGCTTCCAGTTTGTGTTCGGGCGGCAGACACCCTATCCGTTTTTAAGAGTGCGCTTAAGACCTTCCTTTTTGATAAAGCTTATAGTTAGGGCTGATTAGATTCAGCCCCTAGTTTTGCTGATATAGGCTTAGTTTGTCGGAGGACATCTTACTTCTTCCTTCTCTCTGTCTATACCTGTGTACTCTCATGTTCCGATTAACCCAGCTTCCCCAAATGTCTTTCTTTTTGGTGTCTATATACGCCGGGATCCGGAGTCATGGATGATCCTGCGGTCCTGTGTCCTGCATCGCGAGCCCTGGATCTTGAGTCGTGGCTGTGGTCCTGGATCATAGGTCCTGGATGGATATCCTTGTGGATTCATCTTCCTATTATACACACATGCATTTCCAAACATTTGGACTACCTATGTTGCAAATGTATTATCTTTTCAATTTACACACGGCATCTATTGCACGTCTGTCCGTCCTGGGAGAGGGATCCCTCCTCTGTTGCTCTCCCTGAGGTTTCTCCCATTTTTCCCTTTAAACTGTGGGTTTTCTTCGGAAGTTTTTCCTTGTCCGATGTGAGGGTCTAAGGACAGAGGGTGTCGTATTGTCATACTGATATTTTGTACAAACTGTGAAGTCCACTGAGACAAATGTAACATTTGTGATATTGGGCTATATAAATAAACATTGATTGATTGAACGTTTTCTTGGACCTTGATGTGAAGTTAAGATTTTTGATAAGCTTTTGGTATTGATTTCACACGTGTACAAAAGTAGCTTAATTCAACTGATGAGGGCTATGTGAATAAATGGAAGTGATGCGATGCAAGTAGCTCTTGGCCACTTTCATTTTTTCAAAGTAGCTCTCAGATGGAGAAAGGTTGGAGACCCCTGCCTTAGACCAATTGTAACTGTTGTGGAATATTTTCCAAGGCCCATAACTTTGACCCAGTTTATCAGTTCAAACTGTCCTGACTGAGCACACGCACTTCGTAACCTTGGCTGCTGTGCTCTCAGTGTTCTGTCTCCCTGTTCCTGCCTGTTGGCGTCAGCTGATAGAGGTGTTATGATTCTATGTTCCTGCCTGTTGACGTCAGCTGATAGAGGTGTTATGATTTTATCTTGTTATGCAGCATGTTGATGATGCTCTCAGAACTAGCTAAATACAGGGGTCTGAGGTAGAGTTCTTCAGAATTGACGTGGCAACTCTCCCGTGCAGTCTCACCGTGACTGATGTGACTTGTGATGTGAATCTCTCCGGCCGTAACTCCAAATAAATCATCAGTGTTTGACATCGAAGCTCCTGCTCCTCCCGTGTCTCTTTACTGAGTCGGTGACTCCCACTGCATTGCTGCCACACAGAAGTTTCCTCTACAGTTTTTACTGGAGACCCACCTTGGCAAATAATATTATTTTTTTTAAATGAAGGCACTTAAAGGTGGGGTAGGTAATTTTGGAGAAACCAGCTTGAGTGCGCTAGAATTTGAAAATACACAGCTGGAAAAAATCTGCCACTTCCTTACAGAGCCCCTCCTCCAACACACAAGAACGCGCACATGACCAATGAGGGCATGAGATAAGTTTCTGCACAGATGGAAGGCTGACAGGCAGGTAGGCCATCCAGTTATTTTAGTCGGGCCGGCTCAGATGATTGGTCGTGCTTCTTACAGCGCTACGGCTTCCACAGATGACATTTTGTTTTGGATTTTTTGTCAAAGCACTTCAGATATTCATTGCTATCGGGATGTTAAGAGCATTCCATGGAATATAACAAAAAGTGTATCTCGAGCCGGTTTCTCAAACTTACCTACCCCACCTTTAAGAGTTATGCACCAGCACTTACAATGGTATCGCTTGTTTGAAGTGAATATATGTCAGCAATGTTCTTGTTGTCCTTTGTTTGAATCTTTATTGTTTATTGCACTTTTTCTTAGTGGATTTGGATAAAAGCATCAGCTAAATGGAATGTTTTTTCTGCCTTTTTTTGCACAGAACTATGTTTCTTTGTGCCTTAGCACCAACAACTGTCATAAGTGGAATATTGGGAGGGTAGGGTCTGGAATCTGTGTCTCTGCGTGTGGATGGAGAACAACTCTTAACATCGCTGCACAGCACTTCAGCATGTCATGAAGTGCCTTTTGTTGGCTCTATCTTTTCTAAAGCGTTTTGAAATGCGTGGGGTTTAAAGGCTCAAAATAAATACATTTACTTATAATGTCATAGAAAATGAAAGAGGCATATAGCTATAGCGTCCCCCTGGTACACTATATCAGTGTCAGGTCTTCAGCATTAGCCTGACATCAGCATGACAGTGTTAAATGATAGATTATGGTTTCAGTCTCCATTGCACTTTGATGGCAGATGGATCCATAAAGCTAAATGCTGACATACACTGACAGATAGGGAGCATGCATGTTGCATGCATTAGTATTGATGTACACAGAGTTAATACTGTGTACTTAAAGATTCCGCGGTTAGCCTAGGCTTCGATGAGCGCCGTGCTAGAATCATAAAGTATGGCTGGCCACAGTCTCCAGTGTTAACATTTGAGAAGTGACATCAATTAAAAGCCATATATGACCTCAAATGGGACATCTCTGTCTGCTCTTCAGGGAGGAGACTGCAATTAAAGGTTGTTGAAAGGCGGATTCAAAGCAGAAATGAGAGGAAGTGAAGTCTACGGTACAACTGTCCTTTAAGACTAAATGCAGCTGAGCCATAAATCTATTCAATTAAAAAACGTGACATTAATGTGAATGTACGACTTACTTACATTGATTAAAAATGGCCCGTGTATTTGTGAGCGGATGTTATAAATGATGTGAAAGTTCCTTCTTCACTTTCTGCAATTGCAAAACTGGACTTCACTTCATCCACAACTGAAGGTGGAGGATCACTTTGAAAGCCTTTCATCTTTTGCCAGACACAATTAGTCAAATGGGAAATTCTTTTTCAGAGCCAGCATAATGAATACAAATGGATATGTATCCCTTACTTGTATCCAATGCCCTCAAAGGCAGCACACAACAACATTAATCTCGTAACTTTTTCTCTGCATTAACCCTGCAACGACAATGACTGTGTAGGAAATAATGCACAACATATTCATATATATTCATACGAGGGGGGGCTAAAGAGAAGGAATATTTCTCTGTGTTTGTGTTTTGTCTGATGAAATGGCTTCCAGGGCCAGGTGAAATATTACAGCTGTCAGTATTTCTGACAGAGCCTTTATTCTGCTGCTGCTGTGTGATGGAGGACTCCAGAGACTTTGACACCCTGCTAAATGTTTCCGCCTGGCTGCCACTCTGGAAGCAGTGATAATGGTATGCTGGTGCTTGGAAACACAAGCTTCAGCCTTACCCCGGTGCTTACACTTTATATTTTAGGGCCAAGGGGTGCAGGGCCACAGCCAGTATTAGCCCTGTGTGACCACTGTCAGTGGCCGGTGCTTATTCTGGTCATCCATAAAGTCAATGGATGTTCTGTGGTATATTCTGCAAGGTATTTCAAGTATACTGTCCATTGCATTCCATGGTAGGTCCCTGCATTGGGTTATGGGCCTATTGCATGTGTATCGATGTCTGGTAGGCAGAGGTGGAAGATGTACTGAGATATTGTACTTACAGTATAAAAGTATTATTTATACATTATATGTTTTGATTATAATTATTGATGCATTAAAGTGTTATCAAAGCTGGTAAAGGTGCAGCTAGTTTGAATGACTTTGTAGACTGCAGGGTAGCTGGTGGATTTACTCCAGGTGGAACTAAAGTCTGATTTAACACTTGATTATATTTCACATCATTCATCCAAATCAAAGTAGCAAAAAAGGGTCTCAGGACCCCAAGCGCACGACACCAGAACCAGGTCAAGATTAACAAAGTCTTTTAACTAAAAAGGTAAAAATACAAGAAAAACACAAATCGCAAAGTCAAAAACAGAAAATGCTCACTTTGAGGATCAAAAACTGAGAAACTTGGGGATCAAAAATGCTAAACAAAAAAACACTTTCTTGAAATCAACAAACTGAACACAAGGAGTCTGTCAAAGAATACTTAGTCATGAGCAGAGTCACGAGGGAGGGCTGGCCGACTTGATATGACGAGGCAAGACCAACTGGCACAGGACAAGGGGAGACGCAGACTGCATACACACACAAGGTAAGGGGACACAGGTGGCAACAATCACACTGGAGGGAAACACACAATTGCAGGAAGGGCTCCGAAACGAGAGGGAAATGTTACTACAAAATAAAACAGGAAGTCTTGAACTAAACTGAATAAATTAACTTAACATAACTGTCTGGACACCACACAAGAACAAGTGGTTATGAATGGATGTCATATTTTAAATAAAACTGTGTGATTTCTCCGAATCATATTATAGCTAAGTTTAGTATACATTTGAGCCTATCAATACAACCCAGTCTCACGACATTTCGTGTTATAGTCATGAAATGTAATCTATTGATTCGTGTTCACCAACACGATGTTCCCATTTTTTTCGTGTCATACAGAACGATTTTAAAAGCAATGTATTTCTATTGGTAGTATGTTTCGTGCCTGTGTGGCATACAGAGCCATCAGTGGGTTGATATACCTACGTTATTAGTAATTACATGGTTAACATGATTGGCATTTAGTACAGCTCATGTTCAGAGTGTGATGAGAATTGTCTGTGTGTTTTCTGATAAGGAATGGTTGGTTTATACCAGACGGACGAGCAGAGGAGGATCATGGAGGAAGCAAGGGACGAAGTAAGCAGGATACTGCTGACGCTGGAGGAGAGGGAGCTCATTTCCCTGTGTGAGCATCTAAAGTGTAACGCACCTGTGAGGGGGTTTGTCAGCAAAACAAGACGCACCCTCAACAGGTTGGTGGAGACGACGTTAGATGAAATCAAGGAGGATGAAGAGTCCGCAGAGTCGTATCAGCAGTATCTGCAGCATGTGCTGTCCTACCTGGCCTCTCTGAAGCTGACACCAGGGGAAACTGAGGCTGAGATTGTATTTCAGGAGACAAGTGAGTTGGAGAAGTTGAAAATGCAGTATCAGAAGTTACAGCAGCAGATGGAAGAGGAAATTGGGGCGTTGGAGGAAAAGATCAAGCGGAAGACACGAGCAGCAGGACGAGACACTGCACTTGCCAGCGTGACCGCAAAGGTAGAAGACACAAGGACTGCCACCACAGCACCAATCAGACTGCTCGAGGTGACGCTGAGGCGGGAGTTCCGGATAATTGGACAGATTGGTGAAGCGGGGCAAAAGGACAAATTGTCCTACACAAGCCTCATCAACCAGATCGAGTCTGGACAGCGGAAAGGACATGGAGAAGCGGAGATCATTGAAGCAGTCACACGTGCTGTGAGCCCAGGTCTTCATCTGCGGGAGATGTTGGAAATAAAGCGAGAGCACACCCTCAAGACCATACTCAAGGGTCACTACAAAGTGGACTCCTCCTTCGACCTACTGCATCGCCTGATGAACATGACACAAGATCCAAAGGAGTCAGCGCAGAATTTCTTATTCAGAGCAAAAGAACTGAAAGAGAAGCTAATGAGAAAAGCCAGTGATGATGAAGCAGGTGAGGAAGGTGAGCAGTTTAGCCAAGCGCTAATTAAAAAAAAATTCCTCCGCTCCATAGAGACTGGTCTTTACAGTGATGCGGTTAAGTTCCAGTTCAAGCCGTAACTCAGTGACCGTACTGTCACAGATGAGGTGTTAATTGAGCGAATCAGTGAGGCTGCAAACTTAGAACAAGAAAGACAAATAAAACTGAGAAAGTCAGTCATAAACAAGCCCCCAAAAGTCAGTGAAGTGCAGGCGGAGGTGTATCCACCTGACGCTTCAGCGGCAGCAGTTGACACTGTTACTCACCGTGAAGCAGGGGGGAAGAGTAAGAAAAGTCAGGGACCCAAGACAGAGACAGACCCAATAGGAGTGCTCAGGGCGGAGGTTCTAGAAATTAAGAAGTTGATGTTACAGACAGTGGAGGCCACACAAGCTAGACCGACATAGAAAACGTTCACACCCAGCCGTAGTCGGCCCAGGGGTGGAGGGCGTGTCAGGAGGCTCAGATAGGTGATTCCTGCAGACATTGCTTTAAGTGTGGAAGAGGGGCATCTCTCCAGAGGATGTCGACGGGCCAGAGAGCAGTAGGGAAACGAGACCGGGCTGCCGAGCCGGGACCCTCGGTAGCCCGTGAATCATCCAGTCTCAACATGTCTCCCCTCCCGCACCGCCTCAAATCTCATCAGTCAAATACCTCCCACCACGACGCAAGGAAAAACTCATCAATCAATCAATGTATTTATTTAGCCCAATATCACAAATGTTACATTTGTCTCAGTGGACTTCACAGTTTGTACAAAATATCAGTATGACAATACGACACCCTCTGTCCTTAGACCCTCACATCGTACAAGGAAAAACTTCCAGAGAAAACCCACAGTTTAAAGGGAAAAATGGGGACCGCAGGATCATCCATGAGTCCGGATCCCGGCGTATATAGACACCAAAAAGAAAGACATTTGGGGAAGCTGGGTTAATCGGAACATGGGAGTACACAGGTATAGACAGAGAGAAGGAAGAAGTAAGATGTCCCCCGACAAACTAAGCCTATATCAGCAAAACTAGGGGCTGAATCTATGCAGCCCTAACTATAAGCTTTATCAAAAAGGAAGGTCTTAAGCGCACTCTTAAAAACGGATAGGGTGTCTGCCGCCCGAACACAAACTGGAAGCTGATTCCACAAATGTGGAGCTTGATAAGAAAAGGCTCTGGCTCCCATTGTACTTTTAGAGACTCTAGGAACAACCAACAACCCTGCATTCTTGGAACGCAATGCCCTAGTAGGACAGTAGGGTATAATGAGTTCTTTAAGGTAAGAGGGCACCTGCCCATTAAGGGCTTGTAGGCGAGAAGAAGAATTTTAAATTCTATCCTGTGTTCTATAGGGAGCCAGTGTAAGGCAGCCAGAACAGGAGTAATGTGGTCCCTTTTCCTAACTCTGGTTAGTACACGAGCTGCAGTATTTTGAATCAGCTGAGTAAAAATATTCATACCACACTGTAAGAATACTCAATTACAAGTGAAAGTCTGGTAATGAAAATGTTACTCAAGTAAAAGTATAATTAGCTAAATGCTGTTTGAGTATTACACGTAAAAAGTACCCTGTAGTAATTGTAGTAACCCTTGAGAACCTAATAGCTCAAGGATTTCTAACAATATTTACATTTTTTTATAAATTAAAAAACAGAACCTTATACTTGATAAACTCTATATAAGATATAAGATCTATATAAGCACAACGTACAATATTTCTCTTTGATTTGTAGTGGAGTATAAAGTACAACGAGAAAAAAGCATTCTCAAGTACCTCAACATGACACGACTGCTTCTGCAAACATGTGGACTTTCAAGAGAAATCTTGAGGACATTATGTTCAAGAAAGATTTTTGCAAACGACAGAAGCGTATTTCAACTTTGATGTGTTACTTAAGTTCATTGCATGGATGATGTCCGTGAGCAGAAGGCAGGCATTCACCCTCATCAAGCACCGCCGATCCCTCGATGGAGATGGACACGTTGGGAGGTGTGGCGTCTTCTCTTGCTGCACTTCATGGGGGACATGGAGCTTCACGACACTGAACATAGTCCTTTTTCCACGATATCTTTGCCTCCATTCTGTTAAAACATATAAATCAGTGTTAACATACAATACTATAAACCTTTCTGTGAATTTACTAAGACTGATTGGTTGAGTTAGCTATTTAATTTAGTGTTTAAGTAGCCATTGATCGTACATGTTCTTTTTAAGCAGAGGGGATGGGGTACGCTTCAAAAGGCTTTATTATCATATTCACAGTAGCTACAGTGTGGATATGGGAATTTATATTAACTCTTATTTGTTACGGTCAAAGTATTATTACAAGTAAGGAAGCTCAGTTTATTAAATGTTAATTAAAGTTTATTAAATGCTTTGTTCCCAACAGGAAGTCAACCTGATTCAATAATTGGGTTCTACAGGCTCAAACTATCAATTCTCCTGAAAAACACATTTTGAATCAGAATATTAAACGTTGAAATTGAGTAAGTTTGAAAATATATATAAATATTATACAGTAAAATTAGATTCCAATGTACTTTATCTAAATGTTAACTAAAACTGGAGAGGTTTTTCACATACTGGCAATATGTATTTACCTTTAGAGAATATAGATATTCATGTGCAAACAGAACAGCAGACACATGTTAACACAAATCAAACAGAACATTTACCTGGTTCTCTTTAATCAGCTCCTGTGCAGACTCTTCCAGAAGCTCCATCAGGCGGGAGGGCGGCATGTCGATTATTGTAGTGAACACACATAACTGTAAGTACAGAAAGACACTGGAGACAAAGATTATACCTTAACTTCAATTTAACGCACTACAGAAGGAGGCACCAACAGTTCAACTTCCCAGTAGTCTTCCTGGATGCCTCCTCTGGCCGCATCACAGACTGGCCCACAGAGCAGTGTCCATGGCAGTGAATGTGACATACCCTTTTTTTAGGAATCTGGTGCCGCTATCTGTCTCAGGAAATAAAAGCACACATGTGCATCACAAACAGTTGGATGCATGTGAGTGAACTGACTTGACTCCCACAGTAAAGGAAAGCTCAGTTTTGCGACACACTGCTTTACTACCGAGCAGGATTTGAAAATGTAGCGCGAACACCACCAACAAAAAAACTCTTCTGAGCTACTAGTGCCCCACTGCCACATGTTTTATTCAAAACGGTGAATTTCGCCAACTGATAACTAATTTGAAGGAACTACTAAACCACTAAGTATTACATGTTGTGTGTGCCTCGTCCATGACAGCAGGCTAAATTAGCGAGCACGCTAACTAGCTAAATTGCTAAGCTGAAACACTGACGTTAGTTAACATTTTTTTGTATATCCACATTAAGCTGACAAGCTAACGGGGATGCACAGAGTTAATAAAGTACAACCAGGGTTGCCAACTCTCACGCATCTGGCGTGTGACACACGCTTTCACTCTCAATCTCACGCTCTCACGCTGCCCAAACTATTCTCACGCCAAAAACATGAATACCGAAGACTAGAAACGGTTTAAAAAAAAATTGTCACGTAGTGATCGTCTTCTCAATAGAACATCTTTGATAATGTCTTCTGGCCAATCAGAATCACGATAACGGCGTGGTGTTGTTGCAGGAAGTCCCGACGGAGAATACTTTTGCTACAGTACATCTCTATACATCGATACAACATTACGTGTTGATAGAAATCAACACAAAATAAGACCCCACGGTTTGATGATTGATAGGTGTGTGGGCTGTCTTTCATTTTGACACACAGAACAATGGGGGCTATCCACCCTTATCCACAATGTAAAGTCATTCACAGCCTCTTCCCTCTTCTCTCTGTGAGGAGCAGCAGGTTCAGCTTTCAGAACAAAGTAACAAAAAACTCAAATACCATTCTTTTTTTTTTAAATATGTCGTGTAGTAATAAATGTATTCATTTTTCTTCTCAAGAGAGTACCAGAATGTGTATTTTATGTTAGTATTTCAAAAAATCTCCTGGGGAGAATCCCCCCAGACCCCCAGCAGGGGTTGGGTTTTCAGCAGGTCAACTCTTTCACCTGTGGGGAAATTGCAGGTCACCCTTTTTATTTACTGCAAGACAAATGTGCCTTTTTATTTCATACAGTTCAATTTGGATTGAGACAGGGAAATAATCTAAACCTCACGCGTGGCGTTTCACTGTCGAGGGGAGCGTGTATGTAATTACATTGCAAATACTGACATGAGTCACACCACTGTATGGGTTAGCCCTACCATAGATTACCCAACAAAAACACTGGCGCCGCAACTGCCGACCAGTATTGCGCATGCGCAGATCTAAGATCCAGTAGAAATTATAAAAAAGTAAAAGTCTGCTGCTTATTGTTCTCGAGTTCATTTTTATTTATCGTACGATAAGTCAATGAATTGCTTATCGTGACAGGCACACAATAAAACAGTGGAAACAAACATGTGTTTGACTTTCATTAGTGAATGAAACTGGCTGTCCTTTATAGTCTGTGTCCAGTATTGTGTATTTGTATATATTGTATATATATCCTGTATATATGCTAAGGTCCCGCTGCTGACACGATAGCAGTCATTGTGTGCGCATATGTGTAATGTAAAATGTAAAAACCCATGATATCAAAATCTCACTCCAGCCAGGTACCCAAAGTTGGCAACCCTGATATACTTACATGATTCGAAATCCAAGAGGGGCCATGCTGCCTTCTCTTCAACTGGAACCGTCTGCTTTTTTTCAAATGTCTCCCGTGCGCAAACTCCTCTGACGTCATCGGGGGCGTCGCCCATCTTTACTCACATTGCCAGGTACATTTTACTAGCTTTTCACAGGTTGTAGGTCAACCCATTACTTTAGTTAACATTTACTTGGTGCTATGATTTAAATGTACTTATCAAAATGAAGATACAAAATTACTTTCAAATTCAAGTAACACATTAAATAAAAGGAGAGATTTTGAGTAAAAGAACATTTTCGTTTTCATTTGTATCAGTGGCCCCCTAGTGTGTATCTACTCGTTCTTTGTTTTAATCAAATATAACATACTCAACAAAAACATGCAGAAGACATTAGCAATACAGCTTACCTGCATAGCAATGACAATATAAGAGTCATAACGTTCTTTCAACACTAGATGGAGCGGGTTAAAAAACTGTCCAGTTTACAGTGTTAACAACATACATTCGCCTATACTGCTGAAAAAGCTCAATCTCATTTAATACAATTCCCTATTTTCCCTAAAGTAAAAGAGACTCATTTTAAAATCCATAAATCTACCCGGTTTCTGAATTTCTGAATTTAAGGTTTTAAATTAGAAGTACACCCATGTTGTTTTTCTAATTTACAAAATGAATTATTGGAACATTATTTTTCTCATGCCCTTTTCTAAATTATTTTTAGTCTAATGTGAGGGATTGGTTGTTGCTTAAATGAACAGATATTCATGCCTTCAAAATATGTCACATTTCATTTTATATTGATAATATGGAATCTTCAATATCTGATTTGGTTAATATAAACATTATTTTGGTTGAAACATACAGTGCTGTTAATGGAAAGGTAGCAAACCATCCTTTTTTTGTTTTATTAATGAATTAAAATAGTTTTTTCTGTCTCTTAAAAAAATACAGTCCTGGAAAATTGCTAAAAATATTCATAGTGATATTTCTACATTTGTATTATTTTAAGTAAGCCCCTTAATGCCTCTTTCATTCTTTTGTGTTATTTTTTTAAACCCCTGGCTCATGTTGGATGTGTTATTTAGGTTTATTGTCTTTAATGTGAATGAACTCTTATTTTGAAATGAAAAACAACAGGTACAAAAAATACAGCTTCCTGTGTTCAGCTGCTCCGACCCTTGGTCCTGACGGACTCCAAAAGTCCGACATTATACAATCAAACAAATAAATAAACACAAGGATAATTATGTCTTAGTCTGTTATTTAGAAAAAATAGAACAAATTAGAAGGAAAAAATGATAAAAAAAAGCCCCATTTATTTTCCTCACGGACGGCAAAAAAAGTCAGACATTATAGAATTTAAAATAAAAGCAATAATCGTGGCTTGATATTGAGTAAGAACATGTTTTTATGAACCACACAGCTTCCGGTCTTCCAAGACCCGACTGGACAAAAAGACGTGCTGCAGGCACGAAACATACTACCAATAGAAATACATTGCTTTTAAAATCGTTCTGTGTGACACGAAAAAAAGGGGAAAATAGTGTTGGTGAACACGAATCAATAGATTACATTTCGTGACTATAACACGAAATGCCGTGGGACTGGGTTGGTCAATAATAGCATTTGTACAAGTTTGAAAATGACTCATATGCATGAATAAATCACCATGTAAACTCAGTTACACTATCCATTGGAGCAGCATTCTGTCAATAGCCTCAGAAAGTCTCAAGAACAACACAAAGCTACTGTTTTAAAATCAAATACATGAAATAATCAAAGTCAGAATGTAGCACTATTCTGGATCGTTATTATATTCTGAATTGAACAATCCTCTGTCAAAATCAGCAGGAAGTGGCGCTTTCTCATGTGTTCTCTGTCATGTCCCTGTCTCTGGACTGTTCTAAAGGGTTGAAATATATATTTTCAGCCACCAAAAAGCCAGCAAGCTAAGAAACTGAATTGTGTCCGTCTGCTGTCGATTCATCAGAAGAATCAGAATGCCTTTATTCGTCCTGTAGAGGGGATATCGACATGTTACAGCAAAAGTGAACAGGAATACACTGTGCTCTGTTTCGGTTCAACAGACAAAGCAGCAAATATTTAAATACTATTCAATTGTTCTGTGTGCATTAAGTGAAACAAGCTGTTGTCCAAGCAGTGTGTGCATGGTTACAAAGGATGATTTGCTTTCCACTCAATTTATTATGACTCACCGCTCTGATCACATGGATCTTGGCTGAGGTTTTGTTGTCTCGCTATTTCTCTTTAGAGACTGCAATGCTAAAACAAAGGAAGATCAATAACAAAATGATTTGACCATCTCGACTATCTACATTTTGAGTCGGCTTAATCTTCTTTGCTGCTCCTTAACTTAACAAAGCAGCAAAGCTGAGAGATGTTTTGCTACACCGGATTTCAAAATGTGGAAGGATGGTGGGGCATAAACAGTCCATCATGAGGGATCTCACTATGAGAGCAAAGGACACATTATAAAATGGTGCCAAGGAGACACTATATATCATGGCGTAATATCAGCCACCATTGTGAATTGCAGTGAGTTTGACCTTTCTCTGGACAGCTGTGCAGTGAAGACGGAAAACCTTCAACATCTGGTTCTTCCATAGAGGGGAGAACAACAGCCGTCACCTTCAGTGAGTGAATACCTATTTTAGAACAGGAAATGAGCCTCAGAGAGAGCCAACAATATTAGCCAAGGCCCCCACCTACCATTTAACAAAAATAACAAAACAACCAAGGGAAAAGACCAACAAGACGCGTTGTGAGAGAGCTGTGAGGAGGATGGTTCCATCTGCAAAGACTGTGTTTAAAGACACAACAAAACGGACGACTCCTGACGAGATGGGATATTAACGCCTACAGGACATGTTATTGCTTTTGGGTATTTGTTGTTGTTTGTCAAAGATGTTCATATACTTTTGAAGAAAACAAGCACCTACACATGAGCACAACTACAAGCAGTCCCAAAAAAAGAAACACACAACGGACTCGGGCTGGAGAGACACTTCAAGAAATTCAGAACCATCACTCTTTTAACTGACTTCAACCAATAACACCCTGAAGAAGACTGAAGACATGTCTGCTTTAGAATCAAATAGATGTCATCTGATTTTATAAATGTATGAAACCAGTTGAATACGTTAAGTAAGGGATCATGTGCAGCAAGGCGGTCATTGTTGGAGAAATAACACCCTACAGGCGATCGTGATGATGTGATGCTGGAACCTACAGAATACTGTAACCTTTCATTACTACTGAACAAAGAAGAGACCCTGCCTCAGCGTGGGAGTTACACCTCTCACAGTATCCCAGTCTGATGATGAGTGTGCACTGAGCCCTCTCCTAACACGCTGCATCCACATGATGTCCAGTTTTTCTGTCTGTCAGCACTGAGGAAAATCCACTTCTCAGAACCCCATCCGTTCCTGTCCTACCAGTGAGAGGCTTTCATTGTTAATGCATGAGGCAGGGGGGACAAAGACTTCCTCCGGCTGAGCAGTGAATCACTTCTGTTAAAAATGGATCCGTTAATTACAACCTCTGACTTGTCCAGCTTATAAAGACAGGCTTTAAAGGACTGTTTCTTTCCACAAGTCCAAAGCTTAACAAACTGCCTGACAGCCTGCACTCTGCCATGTGAATATAAACTATGTTGCACACAAACACACAATGAAACCCGAAAATCCACTTTTTGTCCTGCAAGAAAAATGAAGTGGTTGCAGTTTGTACCTGAAGGGACAACCTGCGGTGTGTGTGTGTGTGTGTGTGTGTGTGTGTGTGTGTGTGTGTGTGTGTGTGTGTGTGTGTGTGTGTGTGTGTGTGTGTGTGTGTGTGTGTGTGTGTGTGTGTGTGTGTGTGTGTGTGTGTGTGTGAGAGGGGGGGGCAACCTGTCAGTGGTAAATGTAATGATTCGCGGGCTGGCATGTGGTGTTTCTTTTACCCCTTTTCCACTGATATTCAGTTTGGTTCTAGCTCCGTGCTGGTGCTTGTTTGGTTCTCAGTTAGTTTTAAGTGAGAACTTGTTTCGTGTTTCGCATTTGTTGGCAAATGCCGTTAAGTACTGGCATATTTGAGTATTTTTCATTATGATCCTACTTTGTAACATGGCAACCTGTGTGCCCATGTATCCATAACACCCAATAGCTGCTATAATAAATAAAAGGAAGCAGGAAGAACAGGTTCTTTATGGGGCACTGGCTCCGAACTGGCCCTGGATTCACTTAGGCTTATTATCACCCCTTCTATAACTGAGGATGCCACTAGTATAAAGGGTACTGATAGCGAGAGATATATTACTTTACCTGTGTTCCTCTGCTTCTCTGATATGACCTGCTTCCTGAATTAGCAAGATCAAATAATCATAGATACATTACGCAAGTTAAATGTTATAAAGATTCATTTAATATTATTTACATTTAATTACATTTAAAGATTGTACTATGTCACTATCTGTTACCTATTTTATTTTGAAAAGTCTTCACTCCCTGTGTCATGTCTTTGAGTTTTCCCTCCTGTTTGATCAGCTGATTCTGTTCAACATTTCCCTTTGTGTTTTGCCTTCCCTCCCCAGCTGTGTCTTGTCCTTGTGATTAGTATGATGATTATGTATTTCAATTCGAGTTGTCTCTCAGTTATTGTCAGAGAGTACGTTCAGTTTCTTTTTGCCTTACACTGTTTTTCTGAGACCTGGCCCTAAAGGTACTGAAAAAACTGAAACGTTGACTTTAATTAAATGTATTATGTCAACAAATGTCACATAACTGTATATTAATTTGAACCTAATATTGTTTTATGTAAACTTAATAGTATTGCTTTCAACTAACCTAATACAATTATGTGTAATTTGTAAATAATACATTTATTAAAGTCAACGTTTCAGTTTTCAGTTTTTTCTGACGCACCAGATGGTTTGTTACACAGAACCTTCTGAGAAGCTGTCATTGGGAACAGCTTGGGAAAAGAAATCAAAAACACAATCTGTCAATCACTTTCTTAATGGGCTGAAATAAAAATATTTTCTGATATCATTGAACTCCAGTCAAATTTCCCTTTGTATGAAAAAAGAACATCAATAAAGAAAAACCACAGAGCTGGCGTACACCACCTCTGCTCACCTCTGCTCACCTCTGCTCACCTCTGCTCACCTCTCTCAGACTTTGCTGTATTTTCTACTTTCTTATTGAATAAATAATGTCTGCTCTTGGGCAAACCAGGAGATCAATATCAATTTCAGATCCATTTGGCCACAATACAGTTGCATGCCCAATTGCTGCGACCTCGGCTCAAGGTGCAGACAGATTGATCTGTGACAATCAGATTGCAGCACAGTAAATACTCTGAGTACAGACTGATCAATTCCTGCTGCTGCGGCGCTGTGTTTGGGCTCGCGGAGAGGAATCAGAGCACACAGCTGCACAATATGTTTCACTTCAGATGAGCACAGTCAATGTTTATTAAAGATGGGGAGGCTGAATGATGAATCACTTCATCGCCTACTGTTGTGGAAATCTATGCTTCATGCAGTATGAAGCATAGCGATGGCTGCCTTGCAGAAAACATGTCTGTTAATATCATTATTCTGCATTTTGGAGTTGTTTATCTGTATGTGAAAGTTATCAAAGCAAACATATTTAATATACATATGAGTCATTCAATCTGACCATACATCCTCCATAGGAGAATGCTAATGTTAATCCCTGTCACATAATCAAGCAGCAATATCTGGATCTGACAAGTGAAGCCAATACGAAAGTCCTTCAACTTGCGTCGTCTATAATGGCAAGTAGGGTGCATTCTATTTTGTGAAAGAATATGTCAATTATATAGATGTTATATCACAAATCATGTATGATGGCATTATATCCATTTTGTAAATGATAGTCCCATTTAGAGCAAAATAGAGGATGAAGAAGGGTGTACACATATGATTGACAGGTTGCTGCTACAGCATTGTCCGTTTTAAGAGTTTGACATTGTTAACATTGTGTTTTCACTTCACAACACTTTATTGTTAGGTTTTCACCACCTAGACAATTTAAAAAAGGTTTTCAGTGTTTGGTAATGCTTAACCCTCTCGTGTCACTTCTGGTCGCAAAGAAAACACATGGCGACGGCCATAAACATAGATCAGTTGAGAAGTGTGAGGGAAAATATGTTGGGATGCAGTTACACTAATGTGTAACTACATCCCAACATATGTTCCCTCACATTTGGAGAATGTTTGTTGGACAAACAGTCTATAGCAGACATAAAGTTCTGACTATATTCTTAGCCTGCAGTATATTTTCGTTCAGTCCATTATTTAATTATGCAGGATCTGACATGTGAATCCAGATGGACAAGCATTGATATGAGATTACAATAGCAGATATGTATCAGTTGGACTTGATCAGAGGCAGAGAGGTCTTATCTCTGTGTTCAGGGCACTAACAATATGCACCTACTAACCTGCATGCACACAAAAGTGAATATTACATATAATACTATACAAGCTTGCGAGTGTGATGTAACCAACAAACGATTAGCACTGGACAACAATTGATTGAAATGTGCAGTTCATGTACGGTCTGAGAGGTCGGGGGAGCATTTTGTCGCCGTTGTCCGTCTTTCCTCTTCAATACATTTTAATCAACCAAACACCAGTGCAATCAATAAGCCATTTCATACCTCCACAGTAACATGTCATTCACTCCCCACTTGTGCTCATAATGAATCACTGCTGCCCGGCTCAGATGAACAACTGTGCTTACAGTCCTGTAGAAATAGCAGGAAATGCATCAATACATTCATGCAATGCGTCATGGGAAATCTGGGCTTCTTGTTACATAAGATATGATTAAACTGCATTCTGGGGATGGATTTCCAAAGGATGTTTACTGAGAGGATGATTATGTATGTGGCACTGTTTAAAAATATTGAGCATGAAAACATTTAAGATACAGTTGATCTAAAGATCAAGTCAGAATTCTGACTGTAATCTCAGAAAAAATAAGAATACAGTATATACATACTTTTGGTCAGATATCATAAATAAATTCACATTAGACCCCAATCCTCTAACATAAGGCCTGTACAAAGAGGTACAGTCATTTGTATATCTCCAATGTTTTTAGTTATAATGTTTTCAAATGGATTTGTTTCAAACACCTTTAATTGAAAATGGTCAATATATTTTCCAAATGTATCAAATCATTGAGTCAGCTGTATTTTGATCTCTAATTTGGCTTTAGTTCTCTTTAAAAAAAGAATCCTGTGGAGGCCATTTTCAGAAGAGAAAAGGGAACAAGAGCAACGTACAACTACGACTGTCATTTTTTTAAAACAATGAGTTTTGTCCATCTGATTTGTTTGGTTTTTAATTGAATCACATTTGTAAAGTTATATCTCCTGATATTTGGCTAAATGTACAACAATGTAGCTGTAATGAACTGACCCATCTTCCATGCCATGCTGAACACACCACTGCTGAACAATGTATAGAACAAAAAGGTTCTGATTAAAAGTCATGAGTTTTTTTTAGTTATTTTTACATGAAATTATCTGCAACGTTATCTCCATGAACAAATATGTGTAGAAATGCAGAAAAGGTGGGCAAGGGGAAACTTATGTTGGTATTGGAAGCATTCTGTATGCGTGTTAACACTGCAGCCTGTCCTCCTACAAAAAACAACCATATAGGCCGATTGTTCATGCCCTTATTATAACCCAGAGACACGATTTAAAATGTATGTTGTTGCTTACACGTGTAAGAAACAACATGCTCCCGACCCGTTCATTGCAAACGCTCCGGAGGGTCGTTTATTCACAAATAACCCTCTCTGGAAAATCCAAAATTGTGGAATAGTTTGGCCATTAAAACGCTTTTTGATTCG
This sequence comes from Harpagifer antarcticus, assembly GCA_902827135.1. NCBI lineage: Eukaryota > Metazoa > Chordata > Actinopteri > Perciformes > Harpagiferidae > Harpagifer > Harpagifer antarcticus. Next base: position 1,701,397 of record CADEHL010000172.1, on the reverse strand, counting down.
ATTTCTGGCGAGAAGTGTATATTGTACTTTTAGAATCCACGTCCAGTGGATGTGTAGGATCTACAGTTTGATAGATATTACGAAGATGATTTGAGGTCTCGCCAGGATAACGTGTATGCAGCTTCCATGTAAAGTTAGCGTGGGTGAAAACAGTTTTTCTGGTCTCGAAGTTTTCATAATAAAACGGGATATATTCCCCTCACTGTCAAATGTTTACACAGTGATATCTGCATTACTCATCCACTAAAAAACATCAGTTTATCCTTGTTAATTACACACTATTGATTGGTTTCAATTGTGTACAATGCTTTTGTGTTTTTAACCTTTGATTCAGAGAAACAAATCGTTTTTTCGGAGTTTAGACACTACAGTTTCCGAAGACACTACACTACCCAGAATCCCCAGCTATTGTTTGGGACTACAACACCCGCCTTGCTTTACAAACCCCGTGATTAGTCATCAAGCCCTGTGATTGGATGTTGTAGTGGCAGTGTGACAAGGTTAAGCTGAGCGTCACAGCTCTATGAAATTGAATGGAACAACGGCAGACTTTCCAAAACTGGAATTGGACGGGTCCAACCCCCCCCCCCCCCCCCCCCAGAACTACACATGCTGGCTATTGTGTGTTTCGCAACAGGTTCTATGGCACGTCTATGTATAAGACGTTTTCGTATTTCCCACAATTAGAAGTTGCCAGTATTAAACTGTGTACACCCTGGAGGTTTAGGGATACGAAACACAGTGGTGTTATCATATGTAAAACATATAATTAATAAATGGGTGAATTAATATACCCACATGATACCTAAGGTCAGAAGAGCTTTATTCAACAGCTGGTCTTATGTCTGTGACCCCTCCTGTTGTTCATTGATAAGCCTGAAACATGCACTTGTCAAGGTTCAGAGGCACATTTTGCAAATATGGCAGTAGCCATCGATCATCTTAAAATAAGGTAAGATATACTTTATTGATCCCAAGTTGGGAAATGTTTTTGTTACATCAGCATGTACTACTTTGTTCTACTCCACTACAATTCAGAGGTTAACCTGGTATTTTTACTCCACTACATGTATTTGAGTTACTTTGCAGATTCTGATTAATGATATGAAATATAAACAACCATTAAATCAGAATTTAGTTACACCTGAGTCAAATTCAGGGAAGGTGATTGTCAAGTGCCAAAATAAACTATGCAATATATTGGACGTTAAGTACTTTGTCAGACTTAATATTTATCTGTGGATAACCCCAACGTTTTTTTCTTATTCAAAAGAAGACCTTAAATTAAAGTATTCTTTAATGTTTAAATAAAGCCTTATTAGTGTGTCTGTTTTGCACATCCTCCTGTTAATATCTTTGGATGTCCTGCACTAGCTGTTTTAATGTAGAGAAAATGGTGGAAATCCAAACACCGTGACGACCTCCTAACCTATCAGGCTCTCCTCTCCTCTTTCTCTGCTTCGATCTCTCAGGCAAAGAGCACTTTCTTTCAAGATAAGATCCAATCTTCCTATTCCAATCCCAAAAAACTATTTTCCATCTTCTCCACCCTCTTGGACCCTCCGAAAGCCCCCCCCCCCTCCTCACTTCTGTCAAGCGACTTTGTTAACCATTTTGAAAAAAAGGTTGATGATATTCGCTCTTCTTTTTCTGACTCACCATTACTGACCGCTGGGTCACCAGACCCTCCTTTCACCCATACACTGACCTCCTTTTCCCCTCTCTCTCCAAGTGAGGTTCTTACCCTCATTACCTCTGCCCGCCCTACCACCTGTCCTCTGGACCCTATCCCTTCAAACCTCCTTCAGACTATCGCTCCTGATATTCTACCATTTCTCACACATTTCATCAACACTTCTCTAACTTCTCGTCACTTTCCAAACAGTCTCAAGGAGGCAAGAGTAAACCCTCTCCTAAAGAAACCCACTCTCAACCCGTCTGATGTTATAAACTACAGGCCTGTCTCTCTCCTCCCGTTCCTGTCTAAAACACTTGAACGCGCCGTCTTTAAACAACTCTCCTGTTATCTCCATCAGAACAACCTTCTGGATCCGCACCAGTCTGGTTTCAAGGCAGGTCACTCCACAGAAACGGCCCTCCTTGCTGTCACTGAGAAACTGCACACTGCCAAAGCAGCATCCCTCTCCTCTGTCATCATCATGTTGGACCTGTCAGCTGCATTCGACACGGTGAACCATCAGATCCTCCTTCGCACTCTCCAAGAACTTGGAGTTTCAGGCTCTGCACTTTCCCTCCTCACCTCATACCTCAAAGACCGTACCTACAGGGTAACTTGGAGAGGGTCCGAGTCCGACCCTTGTCAATTAACTACAGGGGTCCCTCAGGGCTCTGTTCTTGGTCCCCTCCTCTTCTCCCTGTACACAAACTCGCTCGGATCGGTCATTAGCCCGCATGGTTTTTCATACCACTGCTATGCTGACGACACCCAATTAATTCTGTCCTTTCCCCGCTCAGAGACCCAGGTCGTCGCACGCATCTCTGCTTGTCTAGCTGACATCTCTCAGTGGATGTCTGCTCATCACCTCAAGCTCAACCTTGACAAGACTGAACTGCTTTTCCTTCCGGGAAAAGATTGTCCCACTCTTGACCTGACAATCAACATCGGCACCTCTGTTGTTTCCCCGACTCAGACTGCAAGGAATCTGGGTGTGACCCTAGATAACAACCTGTCCTTCACTGCAAACATCGCTGCTACAACCCGTTGCTGCAGATATACGCTGTACAACATCAGGAAGATTCGTCCCCAGCTGACCCAGAAAGCCACCCAGGTTCTGGTCCAGGCTCTCGTCACCTCACGCCTAGACTATTGCAACTCCCTCCTGGCTGGTCTACCTGCATGTGCCATCCGACCTCTGCAGCTCATCCAGAATGCAGCGGCTCGTCTGGTCTTCCACCTTCTAAAATTTTCCCACACCACTCCGCTCCTCCGCTCCCTTCACTGGCTCCCGGTAACTGCTAGAATCCACTTCAAGACACTAGTACTTGCATACCATGCTGCGAATGGATCTGGCCCTTCCTACATCCAGGACATGGTTAAACTGTACACCCCAGCGCGTGCACTCTGCTCTGCATCAGCCAAACGACTCGCTGCACCCTCGCTGCGAGGGGGACCCAAGTTCCCATCAGCAAAAACACGTGGGTTTGCTATCCTGGCTCCAAAATGGTGGAATGAGCTCCCCATTGACATCAGGACAGCAGAAAGCCTGCACATCTTCCGGCGCAGACTGAAAACTCATCTCTTTCGACTCCACTTTGAGCGATAGAATTAATAACCAGGCACTTATATACTAATATAGGACTGGCTTAGCTATAGCCGGCTGAGTAGCACTTGAAATGTTTGGCTTTATGATACCTGATGTACTTATATGATTCTGTTTTCTTCAGGGTTGTGTCTTCCTGGTCGTATGTACTTATTGTAAGTCGCTTTGGATAAAAGCGTCAGCTAAATGCAATGTAATGTAATGTAATGTAGAGATCACTACAGTATCTTCTTGATACTTTCTATTCTATGTTTCTATCATGCCTTCTACTTTCCCCCAATTTTGTATCTAGGCTACTCGTTATATTTAAATGTTTTCATCAAATATAACATATTCAACAACAAAATGCAATAACGTGCTTTAACCACTAGGCGGTGCGGGTTAAAAAACCAGTGGTGTAGTTAATAAAACATAATAATATCAAACATAATATGACCATTAACTTTATTGTGATGAAAACAGAACGGTAAAGGAAAATACAGTTTCAGTCTCTCGATGTGAAGCTTATGCATTGTACCATGAACCTGTATAGACCTATAACAGTCAACTGCATGAGGAGTTGGAAACGTAGTAAATAATATCTTAAAAACTACAAACTACAAAAAAATCCCTTTATATCAGCTGTGCACCGTTATGCTGTAAATATATATATATATCTACCAATTGGATCAAATATAAAAGTCAGCCGAATTAGTGTTGATACTGCAAGGAGACGTATTGTGTGAAAAGAAATGCAAGATGTTGTTTAATTGCTAATATATTTATGATCCACGTCACATATTCAGTTTTGGCGGCATTTCTTACAGTTTGTCAAAAGGTCTTCTGATCAGGGGTCTATAAATAAATATCTACGGCAGATATGTAATATTTAATGCAGCCGAACCGTGTTTTACAATGCCTTTATGTGATGACTTCCAAAGAGAAAAGCAAGAACACTCGGAATAAAGTATTGTTTTATTTTTAAAAAAAAATCCGATTTCATATCGCATAAACACCATCTCCCAACATCAAAACCTCTGAAAAAAGAAAGGTGCCTCTCAGAATCGAAAGAGAAAAACCTAGGGGAAAAACACAAAAGCATTGTACACAATTTAAACCAATACATGTCGTATAATTAACAAGGATAAACTGATGTTGGTGAGTACTGCAAATATCACTGTTCAATCTTTTAATCATTGGGTTCATTATGAAAACGTAGAGACCGGAAATACTGTTTTCAACCCGTAACTTTACATGCAGGCTGCCGCATACCTCAAATCATCTTCGTAATATCTATCAAACTATAGATCATACATATCGACTGGTTGTGGATTCTAAAAGGACAATCTACACTTCTCGCTAGAAATCTAATCAAAAAGCGTTTTAATGGCCAAATTATCCTACAATTTAGGATTTTCCAGAGAGGGTTATTTGTGAATAAACGACCATCTGTAACGTTTGCATTCAACGGGAGCACTAATAATGCATTTTATTTATATAGCGCTTTTCACAACTCAAAGACGCTTTACAGTATGAGGGAGGGTAGACAAACAAGGACAGGCAAACAAGTAAGTAAAAAATAAAAAGGCAGTCAAGAGGAAGTTGATTGAGAGGGGGATGGGCTTATGGGTAGACAGAGTTGAAAAGATGTGTTTTGAGGCGGGACTGAAAGACTGTGAGGGACTCAGAGTCACAGAGATCTTGGGGGAGGGAAATCCAGAGCCTCGGAGCTGCCACTGAGAAGGCTCTGTCCCCAAAGCTGCAGAGTGTGGATGTGGGAATGGATAGGAGTCCGGCTGCGGTGGATCTGAGGGGCCGTGGGGGTTGATAAGGAGTGAGAAGGTTTGTGAGATAAGGGGGGGCCAGATGGTGGAGTGCTTTGTAGGTGAGGACCAGAACTAGAGAAAACTTTAAAATGTAATTATAGGACGTATTAAGCGCTTGAACAAACAACATATTCGGTCGTAATAAGGGCCTGAACAATCGGCCTATTTGGTCGTATGAGTTGGAGGACTTGTTGTAAGCGGACCACTATTGCGGTAAGCATGTTGTAACTTCCGGTTGTTGTCATTGTCATCTCCGGGTATCCCGTGTGCCTGTTCTGCTGCTGATAGCTTATTATCTTAACTTAATCGATCATTTTAAAACTCTTGATCACGGCAACTGCCTGACGTTGTAATCACACGTTACTACAGCTTAAGCACTCACAACTCTCCGTCTCTTAGCGACTGTCTACTTTAGCTTGATAGCTAGCCATGGCTCTTTCCCCACCCTCTGGTGCTATTTCCTGCTCTTCCTGTCTCATGTTTGGTTACTCCCCTACCTCCTTTACTGGTACCGATACATGTGTTAAATGTAGTATAGCTGTTAGGTTGGAGGCGGGAATCATAGCCATAGAAGCCCGGCTCCGCATCTTAGAAAGTAACTCAGCTACAGTAAGCCCATGTTAGCCGGTGCGGACCGGCAAAAGGTAGCTCCTATTAGCCGTCCCCCGGCAACTCCCGAGCAGCAGGGAGACTGGGTGACTGTTCAGAAGGGGGCATAACGCGAAACCCGCAGGTCCCCACCATCCCGTTCACGTGTCTAACAGATATTCCCCACTCAGCGAGACACCCGCTGAGAAGCCAACTCTGGTCATTGGTAGCTCTATTATGAGACACGTGAAGTTAGAGACCAAAGCCTCCACAGTCGAATGCATTCCGGGGGCCAGAGCGGGCGACGTTGAGGCGCATCTTAAACTGCTGGCTAAAAATAAACGTAAATACAGTAGGATTGTTATTCACGTCGGTGGTAATGATGTTCGTTTACGCCGATCAGAATGCACCAAACTTAATGTGGAGTCGGTGTGTATTTATGCTAAAACAATGTCGGACACCGTAATCTTCTCTGGTCCCCTCCCCAATCTGATCAATGATGACATGTATAGCCGCAGGTCATCATTTCAGCGCTGGTTGTCTTGGTGGTGCCCAGCAAACAATGTGGGCTTCGTAAATAATTGGACAGCCTTCTGGGGAAAACCTGGTCTGATTAAGAGAGACGGCATTCATCCTACTTTGGAAGGTGCAAATCTCATTTCGGCAAACATTTCAGGGCTTTGTGGACTTAATCCATGACAAACTGGAGTTGAGACCAGGAGGCGGAGTCGCAGTCTTACACGCTTCTCTGCGCTCTCTCCTAGGCAGTCATCCATAGGAATCCCGAACCCAATAAAATACCCAATATTAGCGGTGTGTGTGTCTGCCCAAGGACAATTTAAGGTAAAACCTAATAGAGGTGTCATACATAATAACCTAATAAAAGTAAATGTAACAACTACTACAGTGCAACAAAACAGGAATATTAAATGTGGTCTCTTAAACATAAGATCTCTAGCATCTAAAGCAATATTGGTAAATGATTTAATATCAGATTATAATATTGATATATGCTGTCTCACTGAAACTTGGTTGAGACATGAAGAATATGTCAGCATAAATGAGGCCACTCCACCCAGCCATGTCAATACTCATATTGCCCGAGGCACGTGCCGAGGAGGTGGAGTTGCAGCAATCTTTGACTCAAGTTTACTTATCAATACTAAACCAAAATTAAATTATACCTCCTTTGAAAGTCTCGTTTTTAGTCTTACGCATCCGACCTGGAAAACTTTGCAGCCAATCTTATTTGTTACAGTGTACCGTGCACCAGGTCCTTATTCAGAATTCTTATCAGAATTCTCTGAGTTTTTATCAACTTTGGTTCTTAAAACAGATAAAGTAATTATCGTAGGTGACTTTAATATTCATGTTGACGATGATAAAAATAGCCTTACTGTTGCATTTAACTCTATATTAGATTCTGTTGGTTTTTGTCAGAGTGTAAATAAACCAACCCACTGCTATAATCACACTCTCGACCTTGTTCTGACTTATGGTATTGAAATTGAGCAACTATTAGTCGAACCGCATAATCCTGCTTTATCCGACCATTTCTTAGTAACTTTTGAAGTACTGTTACTAGACTACAAAGCATTAGTCAAAAGCTCCTGCAGCAGAAACCTATCTGTTAGTGCTATAGCCAAATTTAAGGAAGAGATTCCACCAATACTTAACTCGATAGCATGTCTGCATGTAGGGGAGGAAACTTATACAAAATGTCCACCACCCCAAATTGATCATGCTGTTGATAGTGCTACAGATGCACTGCGAATAAAATTAGACTCTGTTGCTCCTTTGAAAAAGAAGAAAATAAAACAACATAGATTAGCTCCATTGCATAATGCCGAAACCCGCAAAATAAAGCAAAAGTCGAGACAACTTGAAAGGATATGGCGTTCCACTAAACTTGAAGAATCTCGTTTAATTTGGTATATTACTCTCAATGAATATAAGAAAGCACTGCGTAAAGCGAGAGCAGCCTACTACTCTTCACTAATAGATGAGAATAAGAATAATGCAAGATTTCTTTTCAGCACTGTAGCCAGGCTGACAGAGAGCCATAGCTCGATTGAGCCTTCTATTCCCATAGCACTCAGTAGTAATGATTTTATGTGCTTTTTTAACGATAAAATTGTTACTCTTAGAAACAAAATTAATGACCTCTTGCCTTTGACCAGTATAGTGTTATCAACTCCCGGAAACGTAAGTTCTAATATTACACTAGATAGTAAACTAGAATGCTTCTCAGCCATAAACCTTGAACAATTAAATTCAATGATTCTCTCTTCTAAACCATCAACGTGTATATTAGATTCAGCCCCTAGTTTTGCTGATATAGGCTTAGTTTGTCGGGGGACATCTTACTTCTTCCTTCTCTCTGTCTATACCTGTGTACTCCCATGTTCCGATTAACCCAGCTTCCCCAAATTTCTTTCTTTTTGGTGTCTATATACGCTGGGATCCGGAGTCATGGATGATCCTGCGGTCCTGTGTCCTGCATCACGAGCCCTGGATCTTGAGTCGTGGCTGTGGTCCTGGATCATAGGTCCTGGATGGATATCCTCGTGGATCCATCTTCCTATTACACACACATGCATTTCCAAACATTTGGACTACCTATGTTGCAAATGTATTATCTTTTCAATTTACACACGGCATCTATTGCACGACTGTCCGTCCTGGGAGAGGGATCCCTCCTCTGTTGCTCTCCCTGAGGTTTCTCCCATTTTTCCCTTTAAACTGTGGGTTTTCTTCGGAAGTTTTTCCTTGTACGATGTGAGGGTCTAAGGACAGAGGGTGTCGTATTGTCATACTGATATTTTGTACAAACTGTGAAGTCCACTGAGACAAATGTAACATTTGTGATATTGGGCTATATAAATAAACATTGATTGATTGATTGATTGTATTGGAGTAGGGGAAAAGAGGCAGACAGGTTAAGGGGGGTGGGGGGGGGGGGGTGTAGCGGAAAAATAAACCTATTAAACTAACTATACAGTGGGGAAAGCCTTAGTAAAAAGGTGCGTTTTGAGGGCTTTTTTGAATTTGTCCAGGGTTGGGGCACTGCGGATTTGGGGGGGGGAGAGAGTTCCAGAGGGTGGGGGATGCCACACTGAAGGCTCTGTCACCGAAAGTCCGCAACCTGGTGCGGGGGGTGGAGAGGAGATCCTGTCCAGATGATCTTAGGTTCCGGGATGGAGTGTGGTAGCGGAGAAGGTCAGACAGGTATTGGGGGGCGAGGGCATGGAGGGATTTGTAAGTCAGAAGAAGGAGTTTATAGGTGATACGGTGCTTGACTGGGAGCCAGTGGAGGTGGATCAGGGTGGGGGTGATGTGCTGCCAGGGCTTGGTGTGAGTGAGCACCCTGGCAGCTGAGTTCTGCACATACTGGAGCCTGTCCAGGGCTTTACTGGGAACCCCGAACAGGACTCCGTTGCAATAATCCAACCGGGAGGAGACAAATGCATGAATGAGGGTCTCGGCCACGGAATCAGAGAGTGATGGTCGTAGACGGGAGATGTTCCTGAGGTGATAGAAGGCAGATTTAGTGACGGATTTGATATGTGACTGAAATGAGAGAGTGGAGTCAAGGATGACACCCAGGTTACGGACTTCGGGAGACGGGGAGATGGAACAGCCGTCAATGTGGAGGAGGAGATCCCCAACCTTCCGGAGCAGTGCTTTGGGGGCCACAACCATGAGCTCAGTCTTCTTACTGTTGAGTTTGAGTAGATTTGCTGTCATCCAGGTTTTTATGGCATGGAGACAATTGACCAAAGACTGTGGAGGTAGCTGGGCGGATGGTGAGGTACTGAGATAGAGCTGAGTGTCGTCAGCGTAGCAGTGGAAATTGAGACCAAATTGACGTATGATCTGGCCAAGGGGGAGCATGTAAATGGTGAAAAGTAGGGGACCAAGCACGGAGCCTTGGGGGACACCATGTTTGACTGGGGCCGAGGGGGAGGATGAGCCGCTGATGCTAACAAACTGAGACCTGTTTGAGAGATAGGACTGAAACCATGACAGAGCTGTGCCAGTGATGCCAAGGTTGTCAGAGAGGCATTTCAGGAGGAATGTATGAGAAACAGTGTCAAAATAAACATAAGGACGTCTCAAACAGCATCTGAATCTACCTACACCTTTATGATTGGCAGTAGAGAATATTCTCATCAGACTCCGGCGCACTTCCTGGGGGCTTGCTGCAGACTTTAACCCCTCTCCAGTCTCTCCCAGGTACTGAGGGGACGCTGGCGTGTTTTTCGCCGCTCTTCGTGCCGACGCTTACTTCTCGTGTCGACCACTCCCTGTCATCAATCCCCATACACAGCAGAAAGATTGTTCTCCTCTGGTTTTGTGTTTCTGCCATCTCCGTTGCTCAGCCGACTATGTTTGGCTGCTGTTTAGCTCTTAGCCTCTGCCATGCTGCTATTGGCAAAACAAGCTCACCATCACGCTCTGCTATCAGCGTAGTCCCCGCTCCGGAATTCTCCGACGGGGCTCCTCTCTGCCACACTCCCAGGACTATCCACAAACCCTCCCTCAGTCTGGCCATTCCAACTGGCTGTTTTTCATCACCACTGCCGAGGTTCGAGGTCCGGTTTCTGCAGGGCTAATGGTGCTAGCTGCTAGCTGGCTCGCCGCTCTTCTCGTGATGCTGCTCCAATACTCCTCGCTGGAACATCGTAACTTTTTCTACCACACTATCCCCGACTGCCTTGCCGTTATCAAATCCCTTGGGCTTCTGCGTCGTCCCCGCTCCATACACCGGGCATCCAGATGCAAGTTGTTCTATTCCGAAACTCCTATCCCCGCAGTTGTTTCTGGCAGACGGTCTGTCGCAAGGCGATGTTGTCATCACAACAAACAACGTCATCCAACCAAACCTCCCGTTCGCTCTATCTACCTGAGGTCCCAGTGTGCTGGTTTCTCCCTCCCTGTTCCCCCCAGCAGCTATGAACAACTATGTGACATTTATGCTGCAGAATACCCGCTCCCTCAACAACAAAGCACTACTCATCCACGACATTATCACTGACAGAAGCATTGACATCCTATGCTTAACAGAGACAAGGCAAAATCAACAGGACTTTGTGACACTCAATCAAGCTACACCCCTTGTACATCCCCGCTACCTGGGTCGTGGCGGTGGATTGGCTGTTATCCACCGAGCTGGCATCCTGGTTAAAGAACTCCCAGTACCTACTACCACTTAATTTGAGTGTGTTGTCTTCAAACTGGCTGGGTCTGCTCCGCTCCAGGTTGCCCTCATTTACCGCCCACCTAAAGCTTCCACTACCTTTCTGTCTGAGCTGTCTGAGTTACTCACCTCTCTCTGCTCCATGTCTCCTTCAACTCTCCTGCTCTGTGATTTTAACATCCACGTGGACTCCATTAACTGCGCATTCACTTCTGAATTCCTCTCACTTTTGGACTGCTTCAGCATCAAGCAACATGTCCAGGGCCCCACCCACATCAAAGGCCACATGCTGGATCTGGTGTGCTCTACCGGCTCTCCGCCCCCCGACCTACAGCGCCTCGACCTGGCTGTATCTGACCATCACGCCATCCTCTTCACTGTTCCGGTCTCCCTGCCCAGGCAGCATCCTAAACGCACCATTATGTTTAGGAACATTAAGACTGTGAGTGCACCGGCCCTATCCGACCTGATAGCTACCCACGTGGCCTCGGGTCCCTCCGACTCCACCGTGGACGGCCTGGTAGCCCACTATAACACTGCCCTATCCCTCAGTCTCAACTCTCTCGCCCCCATTAAAACCCGGACTGTTTCCTTCACCCGCCCTGCCCCCTGGTTCACCACCGAACTTCGCCGTTTGAAGGCCTCTGGTCGCCAACTGGAGAGGCTCTCCAAAAAAACTGACCTCACAGTCCACCTCCTGGCCTTTCGTGACCATATCAAAATGTATAAGGAAGCTCTCTCCCATGCCAAGACTCACTACTACTCCCGTCTCATTGGTGCTCAGCAAAGCAACCCCAGAAGACTGTTCTCCACCATCAACCGCCTAATACGGCCCCCTGACACCCCCCAGCCCTTAGGGGCTCCCGAGCTGTGCTCCAAATTCCTCGACATCTTCCAGGCGAAAGTCGAGGTCATCCATCAGCAGCTCCTGGTAACTGGCCCTTCTCCCCTACCTGCACCTCAGCCACCTGGTAACGCACCCCATGCGCCGCGCCTCTCCCACTCCAACCTCTCCTCCTTCTCCCCTGTGGATGCTCTCCAAGTGGCCAAACTGGTCAGCTCGGCCAAGACCTCCACCTGCTCCCTGGACCCCATGCCCACAGCCCTGGTCAAGGATTGCCTACCCACCCTCTGTCCCTACATGGTGGTCATCATCAACGCTTCTCTGGCTCCTGGTATAGTCCCCACCAGCTTTAAAATGGCCTCAGTCACCCCCATACTCAAAAAACCTGGCCTGGACCCCGACGACCTCCAGAACCACTGGCCGATCTCCAACCTTCCCTTCCTCAGCAAAACTCTGGAAAGAGTGGTCGCCGACCAACTCCATCTGTACATGTCCAACCATGAGCTCTATGAGCCCTTCCAATCCGGCTTCAGACAGCAACACAGCACTGAGACCGCCCTCATCAAGATCACCAACGATCTCCTCATTGCTGCTGACTCTGGCCGCCTCAGCATCCTCATCCTCCTGGACCTCTCTGCAGCGTTTGACACCATCTCTCACAACATCCTCCTCACCCGCCTCTCAGACCTCCTAGGTGTCACTGGCACAGCGCTGTCCTGGTTGACATCCTACCTCCACAACAGGAAACAGTTTGTCTCCATCAGTGGCTCAAACTCACCCCCGACCCCAGTCCACCACGGTGTACCCCAGGGCTCTGTGCTTGGCCCCCTCCTGTTCACCATTTACATGCTCCCCCTCGGCCAGATCATCCGATATCACGGATTCAATTTCCACTGCTACGCTGATGATACCCAACTGTATCTCAGCACCACTCCATCCTCCCAGCTCCCCCCTCAGTCTCTCATCAACTGCCTGCATGACATCAAAGCATGGATGTCTTCCAACTATCTTAAGCTGAACAGCAATAAAACAGAGCTCATGGTTGTGGCACCCAAGGCCCTGCTCCAGAAGGTTGGTGACTTCGTCCTTGAGGTCGACGGCTGCTCCATCTCCCCATCTCCTGAAGCCTGCAACCTGGGTGTCATCCTCGACTCCACCCTTTCCTTCAATTCCCACGTCAAATATGTGACCAAATCGGCCTTTTACCACCTAAGGAATATTGCAGACTCAGACCGTCACTCTCGGAGTCGGTTGCCGAAACCCTAGTGCATGCGTTTGTCACCACCCGCTTGGACTACTGCAATGGTGTCCTGTTCGGGGTTCCTAACAAAACCCCGGACAGGCTCCAGTATGTCCAAAACTGTGCTGCTAGGGTACTCACGCACACAAAGCCATCGCAGCACATCACTCCTACCCTCATCCACCTACACTGGTTGCCGGTCAAGTCCCGCATATCCTACAAAGTTCTCCTCCTTACCTACAAGTCCCTCCATGCCCTTGCCCCCCAGTACCTATCGGACATCCTTCACCCACATGCCCCTCCCCGGAACCTGCGGTCCTCAGACTCTGGCCTGCTTACCACCCCCCGCACCAAACTGCGAACCTTCGGGGATAGAGCCTTCAGTGTGGCAGCCCCCACCCTCTGGAATGCTCTCCCTGCGGAGATTCGCAACATCCCCACACTCGACGCCTTCAAAAGGGCCCTCAAGTCCCATCTGTTTGCCAAGGCTTTCGGCCCCTAAATCGATCTGTTGTTTTGTCTGTCTGACTTTTGTTTTGTTATGTTTGTTGCCATATTACTTGTAAAGCAACCTTGGGTCCCTTGAAAGGCGCTATATATATATCCAACCTATTATTATTATTATTGTTATTATTATTATTATTAGTAAGAGTGAGTCTGTGCTTTGAATCAATGACATTAAAACAGCACTGCCAATCACCTGCCTCTGATTGACAGGTACAATAAGACACCTCGGATACCTGAGGCAGTGCTCCACACAAGGTTAGCAACCTTGTATCTCACATATTCTGAATCAAGTGCACCTGAGGTTAAATATTTCATTGGGTTGGGAGCCACCAATGTTAAGCCCATAAAGAAAAGCATCCATGTAGGAAATTCCAAATAACCTTGAGAAGCTTAGCAAAGCTTATGACTAATAGATACACAGAGTGTTGTGGTGCAGCGCAGACTAATACGAGGTCATGCTTATTGTGAATACAATGCTGATTTTATTTTCTGAAAAGCATGTTGAATTTACTTTTGCTTTTCAATCGGTGTGTGAAAAGGTGAAAATGAAGACTGCAAGGAAGAGAAGCATGAGATAGACAGAGTATACTGCAGGTATGTGTGATAGGAAGGATATACTAACCTCTGAACCCCAGCTGTGTCCATGGCAAATATCGAGTTCAGAGTAAAAAAAAACAAGCACGGGTAAAAAGAAAATATACACTGCATCTTTTCTCCCACAGTGAAGAATGTTTCACGAATGAGATTCCAACTTGGAGAGCCGACATACTTCATTTTGTTTTTCTTGTTGTTTTCTTCATTTTAAGACAATAGCCCCAGCATTACAGGGAAATAGTCTGATGTTTCTTCACTGTCCTCCTGCCAGGAACGTCAGCAATTGACAGCCTAATCACTGATCAGTGGAGCCAGACTTGGCGAGTCGAGCTGTCCACCAGCACAGCAGAACAGAACAGATGATTGGGCTGGCTATTTCTGTGAGCAATGGACCATAAACATCTGTGTCCTGAATGACTATCACCTCCAGAATGTGTTATGAAACGTTGTTTTCCCGGCAAGAACCAAGAAATGTGTTGTCTTTCTGTTCCCTTTTACTTAATATGAATGTAAAAAAATGTATAAACCCGTCCAGCCTTATATTTAGTTCAAACTGAGTTTAAAGGTGCCCTATTCTGCTCCTCTTCAGATTCATATCAGTGTAATGGCACATTTCCACTGCAACGGGGTAGCCCCGTTTAAGCGTCCCTAAGCGTCCTCGCTCAGGCCTCGGGCTGCCTCGCTGGCCACCCGAGGCCGTGGCGCATTTCCGTTACAGGTTAGGACCTGGGGTAGCAACGCAGTGTAGGCGGGACGATCGGCTTCACATTTTGAGTTGTTCCGTCGAGCTCCCGCTGGATTTTATCATCCCCAATGAGATGTAGGAACGTCGTCACCTCCTCGGTCGACCACGGTGTGCTTTTCTTTCACGTTTCCATTTTTGTAGCTCCTCCGTTTACAAAAATGTTGTGTATAAAAATGCTGCAAGCTTGCTTCTAGATATATGCGACGCTAGGGATGATCTCGCGCGCGATCTTGTGACGATTCTCTCTAACCAATCAGCAGTCGAGAGTGTTGACGTCATGGGCGTAAGAAGCATCCTGAGTGTGGGGGGGGACATTTCTAACGGGGGGTGTGGGGGGACATTTTTAACGGGGGGTGTGGGGGTCCCCCACCACGAAAAAAAAAATTGATTTCCTGTATTCTGGTGCATTTTAACAGGTGGTTTGATACTTTTATGTGGCTATACTAGCATGAGGAAAATGATGTGTACATTTTGTAATTTCATCCAGTAGTAAAGAAAGGAAACATATTTGATTATTAATTCAGAGCCGTCTTTGAATGAATAAAAAGCAGTTTAAATGCCCATTTTTTGGACATTTATATACAACAATGAATATTTGTGAGTGCATTGAGAGATATTGTTGTGGAGAGTCATTTATATATAAATTGCAAAATACATTTGTGAATCCTTCTGTGAGCATTTATTAATATTGAGACTGATCTGACTCCATACAGATGTTAAGTTCACCTAGGAATGGTATCATTGACTTAAATGTTCAAATAAATGTTGCTCTTCTGTCTATATTGGTCATATGATGCCCCTTGACTGAAATGTTTCCTGTTCAATATCCCCACTGATTTCCTTAACATTCTGGGATGAGAGTCCACATCACAATTTACTCTAAACTGTCATTTCCCTTTCATCACTCACCTTAGCAACGGACCTCTCTCCACTGTCCCTGTGTTCTGACTCACTCTCAAGCACCTAGATGTCAAGAGAGGTGGTGAAGTGATCATTATTTATTGAGCAGTATACTCTTTCACATTGAATCATAACAAACTGAATGTAAATACAACTGACTCTAAAGTAAGTCCCAGTCTGTGACATTGGACATTTTGAAGACTCAAAGTCCCAAGCAGTAGGTAGAATATTAGCTAGTCTATGTAATGTGCACAGAAAATAAACAGTTAACTGAATACTGGGATGGAAATGGCCTATAAGCACTCAGTAAAACATAAACACACACAAAAAGCTTCTGAATGACACTGACTGTGTCTCTACAAGAACATCATTGTGTTTACATGAGCACAGAGAGATGGGGTTATTCATGTTCCCTGTTTACATGATAAATACTAGTAACCTGGCATTTCGATGCCTTTTCTCATCTAAACTATTCAGTATTTGTATCTCTCTATCATGACATAAAGACGAAACTCCTCTCCAGAAGTGAGACGCTGCCGCCGCCATCACTGTTAACTGATTAACTGCTACCAGCTGATGATTTACTTTCCTCTTCCTTGAAAAAAATGTTCTTATGTCCATGTTGTCTGGGGGAGAAAACATATCAAACAAAGAGATCGTCAGCTTTGATTTTCGCTGTATGAACAATGTCCTGAACACTTGGTGTGTGTGCCTTACCTCCGCTAGCGGCATCGCTTCATACAACAGATCTGAGCTGTCCAACTATGACAACACTCCTTGAACATGCGCGCGCTATGGGAGAATCTGCCTTGGTAAAAAGTAGCAGTGAAAACATGGTACGGAGTTTCATTGATTTGGGCATTCTCTCAATAAGCAAGTGGAATGGATTTGATAATGAAGCACTGACACAGCGCTCTACATAGTGCGGCGAGTGGATAGAACGATGCACGGACTTTCCAGATGGTAAAAGTGGGGGGGTCTAAACTAATCATTTCAAAAAGTGGGGGGGACTTGTCCCACCCTCATATAATGGCTGTGACGCCCATGGTTGACGTCACTAGTTCAGCCCTGGCCCTGGCCTGATAGAACCACGATTTTATGGGGCCGGAAAAAGAGGGAAAAAGTACCCGCTAGCCGGTGCTACGCTATATGGAAAGGCCACCAAAAACTGGCCTGGCCGCTTGAGGACGATTAAGGACGGTTAAACGGGGCTACCTGCTGCAGTGGAAATGCGCCATTATACTGCCTGTGCTGTAGCACCTCTTTTCACCCTCTGTCTGAAACCAGAGCCCAGTCTGCTCTGATTGGTTTGCTGGCCGGCTCTGTTGTGATTGGGCAGCCGCTTAGAGATGTCTCGCCCCTTTGCCTATCAGGTGCAATGTGTTGGGGCACTAGCCAATCTTTAAAAAGTATATGTGTAGGCAACAGCAGACATCTGAGTATGGTGGGTAAGTCAGTCCAACACATAAATCCTTAATGTCACTGATATCTTTTCTGTTTTATCTCAAGTTTTCCCATTTGTTCATCATCACATGAGTGAAAAACATAAAAAGAAAAGGACACTACATAAATGAAGCTCAAGTCCACATTAATGTGTAGTGTAGTGTGTTAAGGAGTGAACATATTCACTTCAGTATTTTTTGAGGGTTAAATGCCACTGCTCAGGTGCTGATGACACTTTACTCTTCTGGTCATACAAGTGTGTTCTGCCACTCGTGCCACTGATATGTGTACACTGCTCAAATCAGCATGAATTCATTTCCAAACTGCACAGTCAGTATTACAAGAAGCTGAGCAAACTACTCATATTCCTAAAAAAATCTAATCTGTGTTTGGAGATTTTACAGAGAATTACAGTTTTGTTCTCCAGGATGAAGCACTGTTGGAACGTCACAAGCCACCATTCATCTTTTTGTCTCTTATTGGCGGGGCAGTGAGAGAAAGTCTCAGCATGTTTCAAAGCAGCCATTTCAGAATGCCTGACCTATGACTCCCTGCACTGCTGCCAACTCTTTGAAATACGTTTGATTGAAGGAAAGGAAGAGGTTCTACACAGCAAAGCCTTCCAGAACTGTTCACCACTTGTAAGACTTTGATGTGAAAGCAGTGGGAAACCCCTCGCAAAAGGAAACATGACGGCATTGGGGGAACAATACAATGCCTGGAAAGAACTAGCTTAGAAAACCATTTCAGGACTAAACACAGACACCCCATCACTAGTGATTGTCTAAATCGTAACGTTTTTAGGCAAAAGTGTCTAATCCTCTGCTCTCCTAATAACCGTGCCCACATAGCTAAGATAACAGCTCTTTTAAGTTGATGCACGCCAACTAGTAGATTACAGATACTTGTAATAAAGGTCCATCCATCCATCCATCCATCCATCTTCTTCCGCTTATCCGTGGTCGGGTCGCGGGGGTAGCAGTTACAGCAGAGAGCCCCAAACTTCCTTTTCCCTGGCGACATCAACCAGCTCTGACTGGGGGATCCCAAGGCGCTCCCAGGCCAGCGAAGAGATATAATCCCTCCACCTGGTCCTAGGTCTACCCCTTGGTCTCTTCCCAGGTGGACGTGCCTGGAACACCTCCCTAGGGAGGCGCGCAGGTGGCATCCTAACTAGGTGCCCGAACCACCTCAACTGGCTCCTTTCGACGCGAAGGAGGAGCGGCTCAACTCTGAGTCTCTCCCGGATGACCAAACTTCTCACCTTATCCCTAAGGGAGACACCAGCCACCCTGCGGAGAAAACCCATCTCGGCCGCTTTTATCCGCGATCTCGTTCTTTCGGTCATGACCCATCCTTCATGACCATAGGTGAGGGTAGGAACGAAAATGGCCCGGTAGACAGAGAGCTTTGCCTTCTGGCTCAGCTCCCTTTTCGTCACAACGGTACGGTAAAGCGACTGCAGTACCGCTCCCGCTGCTCCGATTCTCCGGCCCATCTCACGCTCCATTGTTCCCTCACTCGAGAACAAGACCCCGAAATACTTGAACTCCTTCACTTGGGGTAAGGACTCATTCCCTACTTGGAGTGGACAGTCCATCGGTTTTCTGCTGAGAACCATGGCCTCAGATTTGGAGGTGCTGATCCTCATCCCAGCCGCTTCACACTCGGTTGCGAACCGATCCAGTGAGTGCTGAAGGTCGCAGACCGATGAAGCCATCAGAAACATCAGTAACAAAGGTATACATAGCAAATGTAATGAAGTGACAGTATATTTCTGGCACATAACTCTTACAGATTGGAAATGTGTGTCTTATCAGAGTGGTACTGTCCTTGCGGTAAACCCTGCGAGAGAGAAACGCTTGAGCTCCATACTGTTTCAGAAATAATGATTGTAAGTGGTTTGGAACATAATATGGCATTTAATCACGGCAGCGTTTAGCTGAGTTTCAACCGGTAGAAAACTCTCTTAGCAGGGAAAAGCGGCTTGACGCTACAAAGGGGCGTGGCTAGCAGCAGCCGTTCCATTTAACACTTGAACCGCCAACGGGTACATTTTACCCGCAGCTGTTTCTTGTTTGTATGTAACTTTTTTTCAATAAAATATTCAAGTCTCCCAGTCTTTGAATTTTCCTGAAAGTGTGTTATGTAGCACCCTCTGTTGTTACATTTTTTCAATATGAAGTCCGATTGAAAAAATTGCCGAAAGAATTGCCATTTATACCCATTAGCGCCAGCGGGTAATATTTACCTTATGGAAAATGCAGTGATTTCGCGCTATAGAGTTCCACAGTGTCCTAAAACCTTTGACAAAAACCAATGCAATTTCTCCATAGGATTTTGGAAAATAGCTCAAAATAAGTTCTGTGGTTGACACAAATTGAAGAGACAGATCACGTTTTGTTCATTCGGATAATCTCCACATGTCTACCCTACTAATTTTCTAATCATAAATCTATCGATCATAAGTCTATCGATTAGATTTAAGATTCGAAAATTATAAAAGTAGGGTAGACATGTGGATATCTGAACAAAACGTGATCTGTCTGTGATCTGCCATTCCAGCGGGGTGGATGGCTCCGTTTGCCGTTGTCGGGCACTTCCGGGTCCGGTGTCCATGGAAGTCCACCGCCCAGGGCTGTACTTCCCCCTGGGTGATGACCATGGCAGCGGAGCGCAGCTGCTACCAGCAGGGAGCATGCTGGGCAGAGAGCAGAAAAGAGCTCTGCCCCGCTGCTGCGTGACAGGGCGGCTGCAAATAAACACGGGTGTGTGGGCATCTCGCTCATTGCTAGAGATGCCCCCGTCTCACCAGATCAGAGCAATTATTTGGCCACAAGGCCGAATTAGTAGCTTGGTCTACGGTGTGGCCGCCACCGCTGCCTGCCGTGTGATGTCCCTGGGGGATCACGCCACATGGCACTTAGGACCGTGTTGATCTCCTGGGAGCCCCCGTGTTTACGGAAGGGCTCTTTGGATCGATCTCCTTGGTCACGTGGGTGAGGAGTAGTCGCAGCGTGGCTGCTTCTTGCTCATCCCCAGAGGAAAGAACATTGTCCCACACTCCCCGCCCTGCCCCAGCAGGTGGGATAAACCGAAGTGCTGTCAAAGCACTGTGTGGGTTCAAGAGACGCTATTGCCGGCGTGCTGTTGTCAGAAAACACAACTTGGCTGGTATAATAGCTCCGATTAATGCATTTCACCGTTGAATGTGAAACAGTGTTAATACGAGGGCGTGCGGCCCTGTGAGAGTGGCCGCGGTGCGTTCAGGGACCTCCGCAGAAGAACAGTTGGTTACGTGTTGTAAACCCTAGTTCTAGTGTGATGTGTGTGTGAAAAATGCATTCAGTAAAAACGATTGCATTTATCCCAGAGTAAGAGTCATCACTCTCCACAATTCCACATTTCCCCATAATGTCAGTTTCAAAGAGAGCGGGCCGTGGTGCGTTCAAGGACCTCAGAGAGATAGAGAGACACTTTTCACATAACTCACGGTAGCGATATTTTATACTTCATGCTATCTGCATGCTATCTGCACAAACTATACTGAAATAAATCATATGCAAGCTGAGAGTCCACAGATTATATTGGTATAAGTTTCATCACTGTGCGATCACAACCCACTGTTAACCCTGTGTTCTAGTATGATAAATAAAAGAACATTGTACCTTGAAAATCAATGCATTCTAATGGAGGGTACATTTTACCCGTTGGCGGTTTTAGGTATACAGCGCCCCCTGGCGGTTCTAGTGTTAAAGCTAGGGTCACAGAATCAGCCTTTTTGGAACAGGGCTGGAATAGAGGGGTATGAGCAGTATGAGGCATGGCTACAATGGGTGATCTGTTTGGTATTTTAAGCAAAAAACGTCACAGACATGGTTTATATAGGTATGACCCTACAATATATTTTTCAAATATAGCATAATAGGTCCACTTTAAATAGAACATCAGGCATCACTAAGGATTTATGTGTGATACTGACCGTCCTGTTATATTCTGTGCCATATTTGCAACTTCAGTAAATGTAAAGATCTTGCCTGTAACGTATTTGTAAATAATTTACATTTGGTTTTGGAAATCATGGCCCCTTTTTTTCTTCAGACCAAAACTATGGATACTGTTAATAACCTTGTTTGTAAGCTTTCCACAAATCAAACTTTTTTTATTTTTAAAGAAAATGTGTCATCCGATATGGGTCAACTTTCTGGGCCCCTGTCTCCTGAATAATAATTTATTATTATTAATCAAATCAAGTAGTAACACTTTTCTACAGGGAAAATAAGAATTCTGATAACCATGAGAAATATCGTACGGAGGAAAACCTGTCTGCCAAAAACACAATTGCATTTGTCTTTTTTTTTAAATTATATTAGAGAAATGACAAGGTTTCAGTAAAAAAAATAAAAAAACAGCTGGATAAGGAAGTGATACTGGATTATATCTCCATTCTTCTCCAGGGATCTAACAGCCACACCGGCTCATTCAGAAAGCAGACTGTATCTCCCAGGATCAAAGCACTTGGTCTTTGCTGACCTACAGCACACCCAAAATAGCTCCTTCACGTGGCTTCAACCAGGGTGAAATGAAAGCTCTTGCTAGCACAAAATTCCCCGTACAATTACACACTGCAATCTGTTTCAGGAGGGCTCAGGCTATTTTATATACTGGATATGACTTTCCTGTTAATGTACATGCACTACTGGCTTGGCTTTCAAAGCTACAGTGCTTTACACTAATGACCTCTCAGTGCTGCTCAGCGTTCAGCAGGAGCATTCATTTAAAATTCAAAGAGTTATAATAGCTCCCAGAAAAGGTCCAACAATTATAATATCTAAATTGCCTTCTATAGCCTACCCCTATGTGTGTCAAATAAAATCAGCAACGTACATCTCTGTATTATTCCATGTATTTTAAAGTAGGATCATTTTGACACATTGAAGAGAGGGGGCTCTTTTATCTAACATAAATACAACAAGTATACACCATAAGCTTGACCATCAAACTAGCCATTCAGTATTTTGTGACAGTTTAAGTATATCGTTGCAGACAAATTTGAGCACTTCAGAAATTAATGAAATACTTGAATTCACAGAGGAAGAGGAACGTTCTTTCAGGATTTTTTTTTTCAGCAGAAATGCGGATAAACTACTGGCCCAATTTGGAAACTTGGTGGAAGGGTGTAGCGTATAGGTCAAGGAAGAACTCATTAAAATGTGGAACAGATCCAAATCACAGGGTGGACACATGCATTATTTAACACTTAAGGAAACAGCCTTGGCGGAACTCTGCACTCTCCAAGGAGTTTCTGTTTTCAGCTCAGTTTGTTTTTTCAGTTTGTTAGTCTGTCTGTCTGCAGGAGAACAGAAAACTCCTGGCACAATTGTAGGAATCTTGGTGAAACAATTGTTCATCATTATTGGTTTGTTAAAGGGGGCCTTATAATGGTCCTTTTCAGGTTCAT
Source organism: Harpagifer antarcticus (assembly GCA_902827135.1). NCBI lineage: Eukaryota > Metazoa > Chordata > Actinopteri > Perciformes > Harpagiferidae > Harpagifer > Harpagifer antarcticus. The sequence continues at coordinate 1,678,789 of CADEHL010000172.1, read as the reverse complement.
ATTAGTATGTAGTGTCTCTACTGGGACATGTCTCCATGCTTTAATGTTCAAAAAGCTCTTTATTTTTCTCATACTGCCTGTGCTGCAGCACCTCTTTTCACCCTCTGTCTGAAACCAGAGCCCAGTCCGCTCTGATTGGTTCGCTGGCCGGCTTTGTTGAGCCATTACAAGCGCAAATGTTAAGAAGGTCACATAGGTTAGTGTGGGAGAGAAACTGCTGTGGCCTTAGCAGAGATATGATTTCTCCAGCCCTCAATTGGTTTCATACATAAAATACTAAACCTCTAGTCATTGTGTTATTTAAGAATGGCAACATTTGAGTGAAGAACACCTGGTTAAATAAACCAAAAGTGTGAAAATCCATTATGTGGTTTCAAGAAATAAATGCTGTGTGGCCTCCATTACAGTGTCAGAAATAGCAGCGTTCATAACTCCAAAACTTAAATAATGTTACGGTTTCATGGAAAGGATAAATATAAATAAAATATTTCCACTCACACCTTAAGGGTCTTCGTATGGAACAAAACAAACACATTTCAGGTAAAAAAAACTCCTGATACAATTGTACACGCTATTTTGCTATTTGACTTGAATTCTCATTTCTTTATGGGAGAAGGGTAAGAAAACTCCTTATTTCATGAGTGCTGTCGCTTCCTGCAGCTGAGTGCCATCACAGCGTCCTCGGGTTAGATTCAGTCACTCTTTATTTCGCCAATGTAGCATATAACAAAATCACATTTAAATGGAGTACAGGCAGCGCTTCATAGGATATGAAGGACCTGTCATCTGATAATCAAACAGCAGTGTGTTGAGGTAAGAATGTTTGATGAGTCAAACTGTCGTAAAGTAGATACTGGTAAACATGGAAATGGGAAAACATATTGATTTCATCTTTTGAAAACTTTGAGGAGGTTTTTTTATTTGCCTTTAGATGTTTATTGGCCTAATGTTGTTTTGCCAAGCTGTCCTCAATGTTTACATTTAAAACATATTCCATTAAAGACAATGATTCTAACGGATCAATCCTTCAGTGAGCACTACTGGATGGATCAGAGATGTATACTAATAAGCCTTTGTTTTAGCAGATGGCTCTCATAATATGAGCTGCATAACAAATAGCATGACATGCTCTTACTTTGAGTTTATGAAATTATCGGAGGGCGTTTTGTCTCATCACCGTGGCAAACAGTAATGCTGCATATTGTTTTTATTCTCTGGGGGAGGGGGGGGGGCAGTATATTAAGAGCTTCTAGTGACAGAGCGCTAATTTGAGTCACCACTCCAACACTCAACCTGATGCTGTTGAAAAAAATAGGCAATCTGAACTGCCATTAGATCTGATTGACTGCACAAATGATGTGATACACTGTACTGTAATGAATAAACCTCCGTCCCGGCTCTCAGCCGCACATTAAGGTCAGGAAGGTAGAGCAGTTGTCACAGTTTCTGAAGGTCTTTTTGGCCTCAAAATGTGCCCGTGCCTCCTCCAAACCACAGCTGAAAGGTCAGGCTCTCATCGTTCCTGTGGCTTAGCACTCAATTAGATGAAAATGTCCTTTTGTCTGCTGGGAGCAGGTGATAATTGCTGTGGGTCACAAGTGATAATTGCCAGTGAACCCCTCCGAGCCACTGCCTATTAAAAGGAGTTATTTAAATCACATCACCTTTGGGGTGCTTCTCTTTTATTCCTGTCTTTAATTGGGGAGCAGATTTATGAAACTTTTCCCATCACCTGATTAGCTTAGACCTACATTGCAGTGCTGACAATCTAAAAAGCTGAGACAAACTGGACAGCCCGTCCAGAAAATGGTATTAGTCTAATTTTTCTCAAAGCAAATACAATCAGCATCACATTTCTGATCATGTCTGAAACTCAGCTGTTTAAATAACACTTTCATCTAAAGTGGCATCACCACATACAGTAATGGACTGGTTCATTTGACAAAAGCCTTCATCTTTGTGTTATTCTCTTCAAAGCTCTCTAGTGCTGCGTTCTAATTACTGACGGCTATGGCATGGTGCTACACAACTTCAGCCATACAAAGTAAGATAAGAACATGAAAGCTCGATAATGGGAAAGCCTGTCACTCAAACACGTAAGAGCCGGGTTTCATCAGAAAGTGGCCCGGAGAAATTCATCACACATCTTAGCAGAACACAGTATGTGTTTGCAGAAGCTTTGTGAACTAAGGATTACTGTAGTCGATACATTACTCGAGCTGAAGAGCAAACGCTAACAGGCTGGACAAAAGGAGGCTGGCTCTAGCCGGTCCAAGTAGCTTTCAATGCTTCTTCTATTTTCTCTTTCCTTGTCCATATTTATTGTATTCTCAGGATTGTGCTCAAATTGAATTCAGTAATGAGTAATATAAATCTTTTATTCGTCACTTAGTGTCCAAAGAGAGGCTGGACAAAAGTAGGCCACGTTGTTAAGTACAGGAGCAAAAAGAGAAGAATACAAAGGAGGTGAAAGGTGAAAGGAAGAAGCAGTCATCACAGCGGTTAACAGCCCTCAGAGAAATATTCTGGGGGAAAGTGCCAAGTCAGCCTTTTCTAATTATCTCTACTGTCACACAGTACATCTAATCTGTAGGGGAGGATCACAAAGCCAGGACTGTCAACCTCCATAAAGTCTCTGTATGTAGATCATGACCCAGAATGAATGTATGAAACAATGTTCTGCCACTTTAATTACTAAAGTAGTACAGAATCAACACTTACTGTAACGCTTAAACATTTGAACGTTTTTTATTTGCGTATCTTAATCCAATAATAATATGCCATGAAAACAGATATTTAAAGTTTAAGGCCTTTATTCCTACTGTCCATAATACCCATGATCTGACCCTTTGACTGCACTAAGGCCAATATGAAGTGCCTATGCTGTGCAGGAACAGACACTGGGTTTAATATAAGTCTATTAAGATCAGGTCACAATCTATCACACTGTACCGTCTTGGAGCCAGATGGTGTATATGGTATAACATATAAGGTAGGTGTGCCGTCTAAGACGCTGTCTTACTCCAGCCAGCAGGTGGTGCTGTTGCTTTTTGTTTCTTCTTCTTTTGTTAGTACCAGCCAATGGGAAAGACTTACATTGAAAACATAGGAAGTGATACCCACATGTGAGTCGTGGTTGAAAGGGACAGAGAGGAGAAATATCATTGTTTGAATCTGCATCTATCCTTCTTTGCTATGTTGTTGAAAGCATTGCTTGTAAGTATTTTTGACTTTTGTACGTATTCTTAAGAGGATATCAACGATTATTTTTGAGGCTTCAATGTTTAAGTAGATTGCTATTCATTGATGTTTGATGTATGGTTAGCACATGTTTTGTAGTGTGTATTACACAACACTTTTGCATGTAAACATTTGATATGCATATGTTGTGATGTTTGTGACATAAATAACCGTTGTATTATATATCTCTGCATCACAGCTAAGTGTCTAGTTTCAATGTATATTGTGTTTCTTTCAGTTTTACTCTGTTGACTTGTGGATGTAAACATCTTATTAAAGAAGATAAACGCTTGCCACTTGTCGAGGAGTTATCTGTCTGCATATCTGTACTCATAACGACAGTGAGGGCAGAACAGTAAAAAAGCAGATTCGTCTACATCATCAAAGTATCAGGTGGATACACACGTCAGTCTTCCCTAAGAAACTAAACATGTCTCAGCCAGGAGATAATGAATCAGTCCACACTCACGCATCAAAATCATCAAAGGGCTCCAGTAAGTCATCTGCCAGCTTAGCTGCGGTCAATGCATGGACTAGAGCGGAGGCAGCACGAGCCAGAGCGGCCTATGCTCAAAAGGAAATCGAATTGAGAGTACAACAAGCAGAACACAGAGTGGTAGAAACACGTCTGGAGGCTACATTGGAAGTGCTTCATCAGGAACGCGATGCAGAGGCAGCTCTCGCTGAAGCTGATGTGTACGAGGCTGCGGCAAGCGAAATAGAAAAAGACCGCATAAGCGTTCGCTTCCCACAGACATTTCACCCATTAGAACGCACAAGCGAGTATGTGAATGACCAATTACTCCAAAATGAGAAATCAACTCCACATGCAGCCCTGAAGCCTAACGAGGCTCCAGCGGACTCCACATTTAACCAACTCAAGCAGGAAGTTGAAATGCCTTACACGAGATCTCCATACACGTTGCTGCCTTGCAAGAATGACGCAAACGACTTTGCAGTGCATGAACAACCACAATGGTCAAGTCCTCTGATTCACCCACAAGAAACCTCAAGTATTTCTGACCTTCCCAGATTTCTAGCTAGACGTGAGTTGCTCACTGGAGGTCTTACAAGGTTTAGCGACAAGCCAGGTGACTACTGCATGGAAATCCTCATTTGAAAATGCCATCCAAGGTCTACATCTAACAGCTAGTGAAGAGCTTGACTTGTTGACTAAGTGGTTAGGTGACAAATCCTCACAACATGCAAAACGCCTCAGAGCAGTGCATATTAACTACCCTTCCCTCGGTCTGAACAAAGTGTGGGAGAGACTTCAAGAGTGTTATGGATCTCCTGAGGCCTTAGAAAAGGCTATGTTTGATAGGCTAGAACACTTCCCCGGAATTACCAACAAGGAGCCTCATCTGCTACGGGACCTTGGTGACCTACTGTTAGAGATTGACTCTGCTAAGAGCCAAGGACACATACCAGGATTGCTGTACCTCGACACGACACGTGGAATCCATCCCATAGTGGATAAACTTAATTTGGCCTGCAAGAGAAATGGATGACGCACGGAACCAGATACAAACACGATTATTCTGTGTCATTCCCTCCATTTTCGGTCTTTGCCACCTTCATTAAAGATGAGGCCAAAATGAGAAATGACCCCAGTTTCATGTCTATGGTTCCACCCACCTTCACGACCTTCAAAGCAGACAAGCATTTGGAAAAACAAGGCAAATCAAAAATGTCTATCACAGTCCACAGAACAGAAGTGGTTAGCTCCGAACAAACGCCAAGTGCTAAAAAAAACATTACAGACCCAAGCAAAGAGTGTCCCATCCACAAAAAACCTCATCCACTCAAAAAATGCAGGTTATTCCAGGAGAAGTCTCTGGAAGAAGGTAAGGCTTATATGAGACAAAATCAGATATGTTTCCGATGCTGTGCTTCGTCTAGCCATCAAGCAAAGAACTGTAAGATGGAAATCCACTGTACAGAATGTGAAAGTAACTCACATATCAGTGTTCTCCACGCTGGTCCTGCACCATGGGCGAAACACAGGTTTGCAGGACCTGCCTTTGATCACGGCAGGGAGCAAGGCTCCCTCCTTAAGACTATTTGGAAAGTGACCAGAAGTTAGAGAAGTGTTGATGAAATGGGTGAGAAACGGTAGAATATCAGGAGCAATAGTCTGAAAGAGGTTTGAAGGGATAGGGTCCAGAGGACAGGTGGTAGGGCGGGCAGAGGTAATGAGGGTAAGAACCTCACTTGGAGAGAGAGGGGAAAAGGAGGTTAGTGTGTGGGTGAAAGGAGGGTCTGGTTACTCAGCGGTGAGTCAGAAAAAGAAGAGCGAATATCATCAACCTTTTTTTCAAAATGGTTAACAAAGTCGCTTGACAGAAGTGAGGAGGGGGGGGAGGGGCTTTGGGAGGGTCCAAGAGGGTGGAAAATAGTTTTTTGGGATTGGAATAGGAAGATTGGATCTTATCTTGAAAGAAAGTGCTTTTTGCCTGAGAGATCGAAGCAGAGAAAGAGGAGAGGAGAGCCTGATAGGTTAGGAGGTCGTCATGGTGTTTGGATTTCCACCATTTCCGCTCTGCTGCCCGAAGGACGGTTCTATTAGCACGCAGTGCGTCATTTAGCCAGGGAGCAGGAGGGGACTGACGAGCCTGCCGAGATGTGAGAGGACAGAGAGAGTCCAGAGAGGATGAGAGAGTAGAGAGGAGAGTTTCTGCAGCAGAGTTTGGAGGCAGGAGTTGGAACGAGTCAGAGGAAGGGAGGGCTGAGAGCACCGATGAGGCAAAGGTAGAGGGGGAGAGGGAACGAAGGTTACGGCGGACAGGTGCAGGATGAGAAGAGATTAGTTTGTTATGTTTGGAAAGGGGTAGAGAGAATGAAATGAAGAAGTGATCGGATGTGTGGAGCGGGTTTACAGAGAGGTTAGAAGTAGTGCAGTTCCTTGAGAATATGAGATCAAGGACATTGCCAGCTTTATGAGTTGGTGGGGATGGAGACAGTGAGAAAGCAAAGGCGGTTAAAAGAGATGTTAGTTCGTCTATCTTCCCTGTCTGGAGGTTGAAGTCTCCGAGAAGTACAGCGGGAGGGCCAGTTTCAGGGATGTGTGAGAGGAGATTATCTAATTCCTCCAAGAAGTCCCCCAAGGCACCTGGCGGACGGTAGAGAACAACAATGGTTAATTGTATAGGATGGGTTACTGTGACGGCATGGAATTCAAAGGTGGAACGAGTGAAGTTAGTTAGCTTGAAGAGGGGAAAGCTCCATTTGGGAGAGAGCAGGAGACCAGTGCCATCTCCTCTGCCAGTGGGTCTGGGTGTATGGGAGAAGGAATATGCTGTGGAGAGAGCTGCTGGAGTGGATGTGTTGGCTGGAGTAATCCAGGTCTCAGTGAGAGCAAGGAAATCCAGGGACTGCAGGGAGGCGTAGCCAGAGATGAAGTCAGCCTTAGGAACAGCTGACTGGCAGTTCCACAGGCCACCTGAAACTAGATGTTGGATGTCAGTGGAGCATGTGGGATAGAGGAGAGCAGGCCGGTTATATCGATTACGAGATACACGGGCCAGTGATAATTGCGAGAGGACACATGAACAGGAATGGAGAAAATACACATGATTATAGCCAGTGGCGATTGGTCATTAGGGGCACAGCCCCACCTAGTGTCAGCAGAAAGTATTACAAATAATGATTACAACAAAATGCAAAAAATAAATTAAAAAATATATAAAATATATTTTAAGATCATGTTTAATCATCTGATTTGTCTGTACATTGCCGTTTTAGTCTGTGTTCTTCTAATTAGTGTCTACAGTGTGTGCCTATTGAGCTGTTTAGAGCCATGTGGGACAAAACCCGATCCTGCCCCTCCCTCTCTCTGTCTAAGTGAACGGTGACTGTAAAAACTACACTGCGCATGCTCAGAATATTTTGCTATTTAATGTGTGTGGCAAAAAAATAATGACCATAGGAGCATAGTGCTGCCATCCCCACCATACGTCATCTCACATCATTCAGAGCTGATTGGCTGGAAGTACGTGTGCCGCGAAAAGTGTGGTGTGTGAAGAGGAGACGAGAGAGCTGCAGTGAGGCATCCTAAAACCAGCAATGAGATTTCTCCATAGGATTTTAGAAAATAGCTCCAAATAAGTTCTGTGGGAAATGTAGCTGTTAGATACATGCATGTTGTGTTCAGCCGGATAATATCCACATGTCGACCCTACTTTTATAATTTTCTAATCATAAATCTATTGATTAGATTAGATTAGATTTGATAGACTTTTGAAACTACAAGAACATAAGGAGGACTTTTACAAAAAAGTAAGAGATTTTTGTCCAGAAGGATAGGCAAATGGACTTAATCTTCAAGTCAAGGTAAGACTGCAATTTTATTGAAAATGGGATCTTACTAAGAGAGAACAATTACATATTTAAATGATAAAATTAAAAAATGTGGGTATCCTTTTGTTTGTTTAAATTTAATTGAAGCATCAGACAAAAAAAGGTTTTGAAAATAATATTATATTTTGATTTAGGTCAAAATATAATATTTGTAAACCTGAAGAGTCAGTGCCAGTGCCTCACCAGCCATGAACCTCACTGCAGAAGCTTATAGACATCTAAGTTTTTTGTGCCCCACCACTTTTGTACATATAAAAACGCCACTGATTATAGCATGAGGGGCTAAACAACAAAATGAAATAAAACACCAGCGATACTTAGCTCTATCAAAGTAGGAGTTGCCTCTTCTTTGCCACCCTCGTGACTCCAGCAGGACTCCAATGTCTTTGTTTGTCTTAGAGACTCCAGCAGGACTCCAATGTCTGACGCTGACGCTCCAGGAAATAGCTACCTAAAATGGAGCCTGATTGCTGAGTTCTCACAGCTGTGGGGCCACGCCCCTCTAATTAGTTAAATCTCTACAGCTGATGGGCGACAGCAGAGTGGCCCTGCCTATATTGTGATGCAGGCTTGAGTGCCCGACTGAGACCTGTGTTACAGGTTCCCTTGAGCAGATCTGAGATTTAAAATCTCTCAAAAGCGCCGTTTTAGCTACAATAACTGCAGAACAATTATACAGAGTAGAATAAATGAAACAGAGAAGTCTAATTAAACAAGAATATAACTTACAGTAGTGATGGCAAAATGAAGCGTCAAACCACTTGGACAAATGTGTCGGAAATAGGTTCATTTCTCGAAGCTTCAGTTACAGCGACCTCTCCTGGCGAAGTGCAAGGCTGCAGTGGGTTTAACGTATCTTTGCCTTGAAAAATATTCGATGCACACACACTAAGACTGAATATCATGTTCTATTTGCAATTAAAGATTGATAATTGTGTGTATTGGGTTATTGAGAAGAGACTAGAGAGTGCTAGACATGTTTTTGGGCGGAGAGGGCCTTTTATCAGTCATTAAAGTATTAAAGTTGAAAAGCAATGATTGAAAGTGTAACTATTCCGGGCTTTGAACCAGCTGCGCGGAGGACATCGCTGCATCCTGGCCGCCGGCTCTATCCACTGGGCTATCTATTCCTTCCAGTGCTTCTCAAAGTGTGGTCCGCGGAACACTGGTGGTCCGTGAGCGCCCCCTAGTGGTCCGTGCCTATATTGGTAAAATTTCACATTTGAAATAAATAGATTTATTTAAGTTGTTCGCACTCTCGCGGGAATATCTCCGCAATGGAACGAGCTTAAGTTTCACTTTCGATTGCATGATATAGCCCAGATAAACACCTTCATCACACATGTTGCCACTTATTTGTACCATTTTCAGGCGATTTGTAAAACACGATGTGTTTTTGGATATTTGTGGAGTTAGGAGGTCCGCGAGTGTTTTTTTATTGGTTAAGTGGTCCTTGGTATGAAAAAGTTTGAGAAACACTGCCTTACACCATTCAAGTGTTTTTATATTACTCATTTTCTTTTTGTTCACAGCTTCTCCACATTTCGAAGTGTTTCCCGAGCCAGAACGACCTATCTTTCGTCCTGGCTTGCTCTATAATGATCCAATTCAAATGCAATGCCAACAACAAGTCAACAGTAACAACGCAAACTACGACAACAACCCACACATTGCGCATTGTTTAGAGCGGTTATAAAGTGTTGAAGCGCTCAAATTTGAAACTGTTTCAACCTGTCACCTGTCAGAATCGAGACGATTCTGACAGGTGCATTGAATCGCGTGACTGGACCGTGAACCAGTCAAGTGATTCATTCAGGAAATGAAGCAGTTGCTGGTTCGGACGTTACATGTCACGTGATTTGAAGCAGTTGCTGTTTCGGACGTCACATGTCACGTGATTTGAAACAAGCTTCGAAGCACTGCTTCTATGGAATAGGAAGTCCAGGGTTGAAGCTCCGTTCGAAGCTTCAGTGTCAAACTGCCATCACTAACTTACAGTGGTTGCTGCGTCAACAGGTAGTGTCGTCACCCGGTCGAAATGCACACTCAGAACGATACATGTCTAAAATATAGGTGTGTGTTTAATTACTTTGTATCAATAATAATAGGGAGTTGGAAATATGAGGAGTAAAACCATTATGTAGAGTAAGATGTGAGCAGGGGAATGTCCATATTTGGAGATAAGCTCAGAGCTCTAAAATGAGTGTGCGTTCTCTGTATATGTTATGTAGAGTTCGTGTTGGACACCCAATATGTCTGTTTTACCTTAAATGGTAAAACAAGGAAAATGAGTGTGCGTGACACAACCTAAGGAAAATGAGGGTGCGTGACACAACCTAAGGAAAAATGAGTGTGCGTTCTCTATAAGAGGCTGATATTCTACTATTTTACTGCTTGAGAGCAGAGGTAATGTTTTCCTCGTTATTATTGATATTAAAGTGGTAAATATATTGTTTGTATTAGTCAACTATAACAAAAGTAGGTGAAACTGTGTGTACATTGAACTAAGGGGAGAGGGGGCCACAGAGAGGGAAGTCTCTGCAAAATGTGTGGGTGTGTGAAAGTACACCCAATAGGCGCATTCACACCGCAGTACTTTTCCCACAAAGGTTCATGCGAACTTAGTTCATGAGAACTCTTTTATCGCGTTCACACCAAAAAGAGCCGGTACTAAAAGTAGTTCATGTGAACCTTTTTACCCCCTCGAAAGTCCTTGCTAGAGAGCAGGGACTTTCGAGCGGCTCTTTTGTGAGAAAAGAGCTATATTTCTGATTGGCTGGGCGGATTGCAAACCACGCCCCGTAAAACTCCCAAAAAGTTTTGTGAAGCCGCCATTTTATTATCCTTGCATTAGCATTATTAGCATTAGCCCAGCGCAGAAACGCAGAGAGACTAACGTATGGCAACACAAAATAAAACATGGGAGCGGTGGACATGAGGAGGTGTCGGCGTTCTGGCGATTTACTCGGAAGGCTTCAGTAGAAGCTGCTGGGAGTCCCCAACTCCGGGGACTTCCGGCCGGGGACTGTGGGTGGCAGTATACGCCATGAAGTTGTTTGTAGCCTGCCAGTAAACCCAAAGCAGAAGAAGAAGAAGTTACGTCAGCGGCTTCATTTGCCTAATCCACCCCCAGGGACCTTTTCCGGTGTGAACGCGATCTGTACTTAGTTCATGCGAACTAAAGAGTTTGCATGAACTAAGTTCGCATGAACCTTTGTGGGAAAAGTACTGCGGTGTGAATGCGCCTAATGCGTCTGTTTTACCTTAAATGGTAAGAGACTCTTGTTTCTTTGGGTCCTCTGCTGGCTCGTCGCTTTTATATCAACCAATGAATGGACTCTATGGGAGGAGAATCCGGCACAGCTCTTCCTCGTTCTTTTTGCATATAAGCCTGTTGTGTCTTGAGATCGCTCTCTCTTCTCCTGCTGTCAAGACCGGAATCTGAACAGCACGCCAACCAGGGCAGGAGTACTCCTTATTGTATTGCATTGTATTTTTACCTTTTATAATTAAAACAGATTATTGTTTAACTGGTATCCTGGTGTTTTCTGATTTCCTTCCTTTTATGATTTAAGCTCACCAAACGACACGCAGAGCCGAGGGGGGTTTAAAACCACTCAGACTCCAACAATACATATATGAGTACGTGTATCTACGGAGTACGGACCATTTGTTTTTCGTTATTAAAAAAGTAAACGGAAGAGCGTCTGAGAGGCGTTTTTGCCCTTTTGCTTTTTACCTTACTAAATGGTCTATTGGTCAGTGGAGCGAGGGGGGAGGCCGCGAAACTCGCGGAAGTGATTTCAAAACAAAAAGCACTCGTTTGCTTGGAACAAAGAAAACGGCCAAGACAACATTGAGTCCAGAAAATGAATGTTATTAAGGGCTGTAAATATAATAAGCCTGTGTCTAAAATTGACAACAGGCTTATTATATTTACAGCCCTTAAGATACACTTTTGTGTTTAACAGCTGACCACTACCATGACATAGCCTACTTTGTTTTAGTAGATTTCGCATGAGAACAAATGTATAAATATGAGCATTAAAATATATGAATATGAGAACAAAATGCATGAATGTGTGAGTGACAATATATGAATGTGTGCATTGAAATATGATAATATGAGAGCAAAGTGTATGAATGTGTGAGTATATATGTGTGTAAGAGTGAAAATATACTGCATTTTGAATGTCCACCATTTCCACCGGAAATATCAAACATTTAATAAAAGTGAAAAACAATGAACAAGACTTAACGTATTAATAATAATTAATTCTATTTATTCCGTTTGGTTGTAGGATTTTTGACTTTGTTTAGAGCAGTGATCTTCTCTGCAGCAGAGAGCTAAGCGCTGTCAGACCGGACCTAACCCTGAAAAGTATTATCATCTGAAATTAATCATTATGTTATTAATATTAAATACATATAAGTATTGTTAAAACCTGTATTTAGAAATACTCTGTTGTAATTATTGATGCATAAATGTGTTCATCCATTCAATGTGGCATCTGCTATAATGGGGTTAATGTATGATATTACTTAATAATACAATACATTAGAATATATGATATGATAATTACATTTAAGTTTTATTCATTTCTTATTTCATAGTTTCTCATTATTATTATTATTTTTATTGCTCATCTTATTTTTAAGATAATCTGTGCTATCCTGTTTTTCACTCTCACTATTGTGTAAAAACACCCCAACAATATTACAAAAAATATACTGCATAAAGCAAACTATATACTTTATTTGATTTAAAATATTGATATTTTTTCATTATAGTAGCTTGTGAAAACCATAACAAATAAGTGATTAAATGCTACAGTATTCAGCAAACACAACTGCAGAGCTGCAAACATTGCAAACAGACTAAGTTCTACAACACCCAGTTGTCTTTGTGTATTTGTGAATGAAGTGCCATCTCATGGTTAAATCCTGTAATTGAACAAATGGAGAACTTTGGCAACGCCCTCTAGCAATTTGGCAACACCCCCAGCCACTGGGATCCGCTGGGCTTTTGACTGGGACACACCCATGTGAGTCCTATCTGGAGTGCTACATCTGTTTTAAGAACACGATCGGAGTTATTTTTCCCTCACTGCATCCATCCATCCACCTTCAACTGTTTATCTGGTGTTGATCCAAAATGCACCCAGGCCAGAGTGGAGATATAATCCCTCCACTTTGGCTATGCCGTTGGGAGAAATTTAGGGTTAAATCTGGCCCAAGGACATAGGCGGCGCGTGAGGCTCAGGTTTGGGAAGGCTAAATAACTTTTTTACCTGACGCTGCCCGCCTCCGGCATCTATAAAAAAGAGATCAACTCAGTTTGCGGAGTTTAAATCTCAAGTCATATTACAGGATAAAGGAAATACAGTTTAAACTGCCGTATGCAGAGAAGAGGCCGACGTGTCGCACTTATCATTCATATCACATCATCAATCTGATCAACGATCATCAGTGTTGGGACTAACGCGTTACAAACTAACGCGTTACTGTAATGCAACTACCTTTTGCGGTAACTAATAACGTTACTAGTTACCTATTCCCATTCAGTAACGCCGTTATAGTTACTGTGATTTAAATGGGTGCGTTACTGTGTTACATTATGTGATCCAACTGAACCGAATCTCCCTGCGGATGTAACTTACAGGCGAATACAGTGATGTCCTCTCACACTATCATGGAAAAGTGAAAGTGACCAAAGAGGAGTGATGATTGGTTAACGCAGGGTAACATTTCAGGGTAAGCCAATCAGAGACAGAGTTGGGAGGGTCTTGCCTTATGGGGAAGTTACACAGACACACAGACACTTGCTAACACACACACACACACACACACACATACACGGCAACGTCCACCACCAGCACACACACACACACACACACACACACACACACTATGGCAGATGCAAGTATCAGCAAGAGCAGCAGCGCATTTACAACTTGGAGATATAACTACTATTTTCAATTTGTGGGGATAAAGGACGCAAAAAATATTGTAATGTAAACTGTGTGCAGGACAGAAAGCATTGTCCACATCGAATAACAGCAATGCCAATCTCCTGAAGCACCTAACTAATGTACATGTGGGGAGTTGTCTTTTCTCTTACGGTGCCACAGAACAATACAAAAACTTGTATTTGTTTTGTTATTATTTTTAAAGTAAAGTAACTTGTTACTTACTTTTATAATTTAGTAACTAATAAAGTAACTAGTTACTTTTTTGAGAGCAGTAACTATTACTAGTTACTTTTTAAAAGTAACTTGCCCAACACTGTTGATCATATAATATCATAATATATCATATATTTCCTTATCTGAGTCAGCTTCTCCAGCCGTATCTGGCCGTGCAACACTTACAGTGTCACATACTGTATGCAGAAGTATTATTTTAAGCAACACATTATGTTGACGAAACACTCGAGTCAAATGTAATTAAAGTCAGATCCACTCGTGTCTTAGATGGGGCAGTGATATCATAAAACTGTTGTACGCTTTCAAACACGCGCTCTCAGCTGGAGAGAGAATTGAGAGAATCCCTGGCTTGATTTACCGAGTTGATAACCAGCGTCGTAGGACCGCATAGCGAGATCTCGTTTGTTAGTTTGTTGTTGTTAGTTTGTTTGTTACTCAAACATATACAGGGTATGTTAAACTGGCTTCGTAGTACAGGGCACAGGTGGCTGCATAGCAGCGCTAATGTCAAAGACACAGACATTATACATTATATTTTTATTTTACCATGCAGTGACACAAATATTTGGGAAGGCTTAGCCTTCCCTAGCCTACAGCACCCGCCGCCCCTGCCCAAGGAGATGGATCAGACCTTTGACTTTCAAATTGGAGGTCTACCATCTCCCCCAAGAGTCACATGCCGGTTTGATGCTACGACAGAACCTATGTATACCAAATCATGTGGGTCAAATCAGGCGATTGTAGAAAGAAACATTGACTTAAATTAAATGTATTCTGTCAACAAATATCACATTACTTCAGTAGATTGGTTCAAAGCAATAATACAAGTATTAAGTACAACCTAATATATATATTTTTGTATTTAAACTTAATATTGTTGCTTTCAACTAACCTCATACAATTATGTGAAACTTGTTGTTTCTGTTTTTTCAGTGTACCTTCATATTTGTTTAACTAAAATGTATAATTAATTATTTGCACAAATGATGTTCCCCATTCGTGTTCATATTTCTCAGATTTGTTTCATGAAAGTCAAGATATTAAAGGGGACCTATCATGCAAAGTGCACTTTTTGATGTCTTTTATACATAATGATGTGTCCCCGGTGTGTCAGGGAACTCACGCAAATAAAACCCTCTCTCTTTTCCTCCGTACCCAAATCTCTAAAGACGGGGGTACAACGGAGCTGATCCAGATTTGCGTCCAATATGACGTACTATCGGAAATGTGGGCTGGCTTTACACCCACGGCCCTATCAGAAACGTTGCTATCAGAAACAATGCCCGATTATTTTGGACGTAAAATGGTCGGTGCATGTTTACATTAGCATCGCTAACACTCAGAGCTAACCTGTACTGCACAGAGCATGTGCGTGAAGAAGCAGGAAATAAAAAGGAACTCACCTTGTGGTATAACCGGCAAGAGAAAAAGCCTTTGAGCTCCATACTGTTTCAGAAATAATCCTTAATAGTCCATGATATGGCGTTTCATCGGTACAGTATCTGCCGGTAGAATCTCCCGCATGAGCTCAGCCCCCTCCTTTTTTTTAAGCTTTATACATAAAATCTGCACCTTTGAAACAGGAAGTGAAATAGAGGGATATGAGGCATGGCTAGAATGGGTGATCTGTTTGGTATTTTGAGCAAAACACTTCATAGACATGTTTTTTATATATTGTTATATATCTGAGACCTATGCTATTGCCTAAAAATAGCATGATAGGTGACTTTTAATGAAGGTACACAAATATAGGATCTCCATTTATCTTTCCAAGACAAATACTGCTAAAAGGATAAGCCCAAATTGGCTTCATTATCTTAGAAACATCCGCTTATCCATCTCTTTGCCGCTCCTTGGGGACTCATAGGAGAAGTAACTAAAAAATGAAACGCTTCAGTGAGTCCCAAGGGATCTGGATTAACCAATTAGCAACAGATTTCTTCTAATGGGGGGGTGAGGTTGCGGTAATAAAACAAAGATTTGATAAGCAGCCAGCAGCGTGCAATGACTGCCGGTTAACAGGTAGTATTTATGAGCCATGACATTTATTTATATCCTTATATTATTCACTTTGTTTCCAACACCAGAAACAAATATGAGATTGAGTTGTGGGTTTCACAACAGTTACAAGAAACAAATATTAAAAACAAAGTAGTAAAGCATAATCAACCCCTCAGATATGCAATGCAGCCCTACAGTGTATGCAAGTTGCCCCGTACAAAGATGGCGTCATTTGACTGATAACAGGGGAGAGAGAAGTAGCTGAAAAGACATTGAAAATACAACCATGTCAACTTTCTAATAATATTAAAATATGTTTGGAATGTAAGTATTATCAAGGTTTGTCCACAATTCCTAGAACCATTAGCCTCATAGTCTCAAAAATGTATTATTTATAAGGTATACATATCAGGCTGTTTAATGTCATTTGATTTATCAATGTCATAGTCTGATTAATCTTTTTATTAATAGTTTTTGTTTCTTCAAACCCCAAATATATGAATGCATTCAAACTATGTGATTCTGCTCCTCTTCTTTCTATTTAAAATGTCCAATAAATAAAAGTCCAAGAGCAATAAGGCTCTGCTTATCAAGTCATTTCATTATTACACAAGTACCAAGTAGAGTTTGCAGACACACACAAGTTCAGTAACAGCTAAATCCTGGTGTCAGTCCACAGACTTCCACCCTGAAGGAAGCTGTGGACACTTCAGGCTGTGTGTAAAGTCTGGATCTGAAGGTCTGATCCTCCAGCAGCCGGTGAGCTTACCCACTGAAAGCATTCGAGGTGCTTCTGTCTGCAGGTACTACAAAAACTCTGTCCGGGCAGGAGATTGTATAATGTCCTTTTTACCTTCATCTATGTATCATATTGAGTTGGGTTAAACTAAATGGGAATCATTTCTCATTCATTTAATTTTAAATGATAAAAGTCTCACTCACACTTAGAAATACAATGATATACATTCTTCCAGCTTGATGGGGCGTACAATCCTGCCTCCAGAAAAACAGATTAAATGTCAAATTAACATCCAGAAAAACACAATCACGAAGTTTTTCTAAAGATCAAAACCCCCACACTGAGACATTCATGCAACCTGAAATGTATCTCAATTCCTCTCAATTCCTTTGACAAAATTAACAATAACTACACAAAGGTTAATGATAACAACCAACAAAGTGTTGGTGGCTAACACATAGCATCAACTTGTTACTGCCACTGTTGTACAGTATGTGGTATAACTTAAAGCAGTATGGTAAAAGAAAAATAATGAAAGAGTACAAATTGTAACGTCCCATCTGTAACCCCGTTCTCCCCTACTGTGCAACAGCAGAGGAGTTCACAGGGAATGTGTCAGTCAGCATCATGAGAGCATTTCAGAGAAAAAACAGAACAGAAAACAGAAGCTGATTTAACGATGAGAAATGTAGCCAATATTTAGGACATTTTCTATGAGCGTTGAATTATGCAGTCTTTGACAGTCAGGAGAGAAGCAACAGCCCAACAGCTGTCAGAACACACACAGCATGGCACTGTAACACACACACACACACACACACACACACACACACACACACACATACACACACACACACACACACACACTGCAACAGGCTGTCAGCAGGAGTACTGTTGGTATCAACACAGCGTCATTTGACATCCCTTCCACGCCGCAGTGCTGTAGTTGGTTACCTTTGCAAAGCAATGTGTAAACAGAGCCCCCCCTTTCTGACATGATAATGACACATGCAGAGGCCCGAGCATGCTGCAACCTCTTTGCATGACGACAGACCACTCGCCATGAAACGCAATGTCGCTGTAAGTCCAATGGACACGGTCCAATCGTCCCCCAATCTTCACATGTACAGTATATCACCGGTCCATTCCTCAACAGCTCTACGCCAAATCTGAGATCTCACCAACTTCACACATGAAGGTCAGTTTACTGATCCAAGGAAGTACTATTCAGGTGTTTCTCTTCGGAGGGAGCTTTCCTGAGACTATGGGTCCTTCTCAGGTCGATTAAATGGAATCCTTGCGTCCCTCACTTGCGTCGTTTCCCTGCGTTTAGTCCCTCCCACCAGGGAAGCATGGAGAGACGCAAGGAAACCACGAGAAGCAGGGAAATTAGTTTTAAGAGCAATGGAACAAATGTCTCTTCTACGTAGCACTTACAGAGGTTTGGCTTTCAGTGAAGCTAATGCAGTAGCACTTAATCTGGTTTACAGATAGGAAAGGTACCAGCAGGATTCTTGCTTTTGAGTTTGTCTCTTCATGGTTGAATGCACTTATTGTTAATTGCTTTGGATAAAAGCGTCAGCTAAAATAAATGTAAAAAATGTAATTTAATGTTGAAGAAAAATATTTTATCGAAACAACTTGCTGCAACTGGATGTGGAGACTTCTGATTAGTCAGCCTGGGGTCCTATAACTATGTTCACATACAACTAAACTGCAATTTCAAGGATGTGGTGGATGGATGGGTCAAAAACCCACAGGACTTACACCTAAAGAGACTGGTGTTCATATCATTCATTTGATTCAGTTGACGCTCATTTACATATGTCTTAGGACAATGACAGTGAGAAAAGATGCTACAAGCAAGGTTACTGTATAGCTAAAAACGAATTTCCATCTGCAGTCAATGAACCTGCATTGGTTATTTCAACACATCCTCTCTCCCAGGTCGGCCTATGTTGACGTTATGTCAAGTCCCCTGTGTCAGCTTTTTCCAACGCAAGGGGGGGGGCGGCCCTTAGCGTACATTTTCAACTTTCTGGGATGTCCATAGGCTTCTATATAGCTCCCTAAACGTATGTTGTAGACGACTTGAGATCGCGAGTGAATGCTTCCCGTAGATCCATTCTCACATCGTTTATCAACCTTTATCAATCTTACTCAATATCAAGCCACACTTATTGTTTTTACTTCTTTATTTTAATTGAATAATGTAGGACTTTTGTTGCCGTCAGTTATGGGGAGAGTAGGGGCTCAGAAAACTGAAATCTGTATTGTTTCATGGTTTCTTCCTTCTAATTTTGTATTCTTTTCTAAACCACACACTGTTATTTACTCCCCATGATAGTCCTCCATCCCTGGAGGTTTAGGGGATAGGAAACACTCACATTTAAAACATATAATTAATAAATGGGTGAAAATTGCTTGTGCCCATTTCATTCATTTCATTTCAAACCTTTATTTAGACAGATAGGTCCCTTGAGATCATGGATCTCTTTTACAAGGGAGACCTGCATCAATTTAGTTCCACATGAAACATAAAAACAAACAATAGAGGACATCATATTTACATATTCACCAACACTTACAAACACCCATAGTGTCATAAAGCATTTCGTGCAGACGAGCCTTAAAAACATTAAGAGAAACAAAAGTGAACAATTTCAATTTGGACTGTAGGCTGTTCCAAGCAAGTGGAGCTGCGCACATAAAAGCTGTTTTACCTAAGACAGTCCTCACTCTTGGTACATCTAATAAGACTACATCCTGTGATCTCAGACAATAGCTGCTTGCAACTTTCTGCTTTACCAGAGAACAGATGTAATACGGGAGTTTGCCCAACATAGCTTTATAAATAAAAGTGTACCAGTGACTGAGCCTCCGTACAGAGAGTGATGGTAAACCTGCCTTGGTATACATAATGGGCAGCATTAATATATAGGCTACCTACATGTAAACTAAGGTCAGAAGAGCTTTATTTAACAGCTGGTCTTATGTTTGTGACCCCTCCTGTTGTTCATTGATAAGCCTGAAACATGCACTTGTCAAGGTTCAGAGGCACATTTTGCAAATATGGCAGTAGCCATCGATCCTCTTAAGATAAGATATACTTTATTGATCCCAAGTTGGAAACATTTGTGTTACATCAGCATGTAAATAATTTAGTATAATCACACAAATTCTGTGTTTTATTTAATAATGATGTGTTCTTTATTTATTGAATGTTCAATACCTGACAAGGTCGGAGATGACAAACTTGGGTCGCAGGTTCCTCAACAGTGCATTACAAGACATCTATCAATATGTGTGTACCTCCACCATTAAACTGTCGTATTCTGCACACTTCTTATACTATCTACATACATCTTATAAGAGTATTATGTATAATATCAGTTAAAATAAGTGCTTAAACATACAGTAGTTAACATTGCAGGAAAGCAGTATATTTGTCAGGCTTAATATTTATACCCCCAAAGCTTTTTTCTTATTCAAAATAAGACCTTAACCTAAAGTATTCTTTAATGTTTAAATAAAGCCTTATTAGTTTGTCTGTCTGTGTCTCCTATTAATATCTAATAATAAAAAAAATACATTTCAATAACGTGCTTTAACCACCAGGTGTCCCTTTCTATCAGCTGTGCGCCGTTATGGTGTAAATATACCAATATACCAATTGGATCAAATATAAAAGTCAGCCGAATTAGTATTGATACTGCAAGGAGACTTATATTGTGAAGAGAAATTGAAGATGTTGTTTAATTGCTGATATATTTATGATCCACGTCACATATTCAGTTTCGGCGACAGTTCTTCCTGTTTGTCTAGAAGTCTTCTCATCAGGGCTCTATAAATAAATATCTACGGCAGATATGTAATATTTAATGCAGCCGAACCGTGTATTACAAACCGTTATGTGATGACTTTCAAAGAGAAAAGCAAGAACACTCGGAATAAAGTATTATTGTTTTTTTTTTTTAATGTTTTCGTATTTCACATCAACAGGATGTCCGGTTAACTAAAATGTCCGTGCGGAACAATACCCCAACCCATAGATCCGTGGGTGAATAATGTCAATCACCACATTGCACACATCCCTTCACATTTAAATTAAAATTTACATTAAAGTATTTTGTGAGGCCTTCTAAAATGTTTTTAAATATAATTAGGGTTGTAGTTGAAGAGTTTGTAAATTATTGCACAATCACTTAATCGCACAACGGCACGTCCATTAATACAGATACAGATACAGATTTCAGTTTTCTGAGCCCCTACTCTCCCCATAACTGACGGCAACAAAAGTCCTACATTATTCAATTAAAATAAAGAAGTAAAAACAATAAGTGTGGCTTGATTTTGAGTAAGCAAAAGGTTGATAAACGCTGTGAGAATGGATCTGCGGGTAGCATTCGCTCGCGATCTCAAGTCGTCCACAACATACGTTTAGGGAGCTATATAGAAGCCTATGGACATCCCGGAAAGTTGAAAATGTACGCTAAGGGCTGCTCCCCTTGCGTTGGAAAAAGCCGACACGGCCGCCCCCCCCCTTGCGTTGGAAAAAGCCGACATGGCCGCCCCCCCTCTTGCGTTGGAAAAAGCCGACACAGGGGACTTGACATAACGTCAACATAGGCCGACCTGGGAGTGAGGATGTGTTGCTTATTTCGATAATGTAGTTAACCAAACATACCTATTTTGAGACAGATCATAAGCTATTGAACACAACCAAATATGTGTTCAGCGTTAACCATGTGTTTATAACTGCAAAGCGTAATCCATAGACCTTATTATGTTGTAATATTGACTATGTTTATGTTGTCCCTTCACTGTAGGACTTTCCACTTTTAATACCAATAATGCACATATTTTTATCTTATTTTATCATTGATATTGTCATGTTATACTCTACGTAGTTTTTGGGTATATTTCATGTACATATTTCTAAATGTTTGTCTTACAATTTTTCTTCTTTGACTGTGTTTATGTATGCACCAAATACACCAAAGAAAATCCCTCCTATGTGTAAACCTACTTGGCAATAAACCTGATTCTGATTCTGCTTCTGAACGCAGAGGGTGCAGAGGGGACTATAAGGCTTACAATGTAGTCTGTCTTTAGACTCCCATGCATTACTCCAGGCGTTGCAGAGCGAGCTGTGTTCAGTGCCACTCTGCCCCCCTGTGTCCTCTCCAGGCACAGTTTCTGTTCATCACACCTCTGAATTCCTTCCTCCCAGTTTCTCACTAAGTGAGACTGTCAGCCAATCTCTCCCTCGTTCTCTCTCTCTCTCTGTCTGTCACTCAGCTGTGTCCCGCTCCCTTATTCAGCCAGTGCCTCGGCTCCTCAGTCTGTCAGTCTCTGCTCATTCAGTCGCTCCATCCCTCGCTCCTCATTCACACAGCTCACTTCCCCCCCCACTCCCTCAACTGCACTTTCCTCCTATCCGTTGCAGTGCGTCTTAGTTGCCAGGTTTCTGTCCTTCTCTTCACCAGGGACACTTTATATCCTCTGAAAGCCCCTCATGTTTTTTTGTTTTGAAGAAGCTGCTTGTAAGCCTCTTCAAATATTGCATTCTCCTTGGCCTCGAGCAATTCATGTAGTTCCTCCCACTCCCTGTGTTTGCCACCTTCAAGTCTTACACTTCTTCTTTTTGCTCCTTTGTCTGCCTCAAAGCTTACCTCTTGTCCTTTCTGTGGAATATTTCTCTGACCTATGCTTATGTTTTCTTTTAAGAGGAAATGCCTCTAAATTCTATCGGGAGATTTAAAAATCACAAACTGGCAGTTGAAGTTACAAATTATGGTAATAAATGTAAAACTGTGAATTAAAGTTTCATATTAGAACATGATCACAGCATGATTTAGTATGATTATAATGTTGTAACGAGAGAAGGTAAAAACCCTGTATTAGTTTGGACCTATTTTTCTTAAAATAAACTGATCCCACCTTTTGGATTGGGACAACTTAAAAGACATCTGCGCTCTCCTCTCCTGCTTCAAAGGTAAGATTGCACCCTGCCACACTCACACTTAGGTAGGGCCACACCTCATTACTGATATCAACATCCTTCGGGATCGCTTAAACAGATTTAAGAGAGTTGTCTGAATTGAAACAGCAGTTAATTGAACCTGGTTCTTTGGGGAGTTAATAGAGGTGAGATCTTGCTGACGTTGGTGGATCTGAGCCAACCAGTAAACTTACATAGACTCAATAACTTTGGTTAGGTCGATTAGTAGGTCTGAGTAATTTCCCGGAATAAATTATCAGCCCTCCCGACTCTTATAAGAAGTACTTTTATGATGATTGATTCAGTAGGACTTACATCCAATGCTGTGAGCTCTTTAGCATGTGGATGTTAGCATTAGGCTCAGATCACTTCTGTATCTCAGTAAAGCCTCACAGAGCTGCTAGCATGGCTCTAGACCCAAGGTCCGATTTTAAATCGTTACCACAATGTTTCCCTAACCTTAAATCATATTCAATTTGCTCAATAAACGTATTTTACAATATGTAACCAAGAGTTTTGACTAGCAATAAGTTGACAAATCAATTAGTTGGTTAACCCTCCTGTTGTGTTCGTCCCTCCCCCTCTCTTTGAGGCAATCAAGTGTAAAACACAAGTTATGATTGATGAAAGTAAATCGATCAGATTTGACCCGAACACGACAGGAGGGTTAAAAGATACATTGATCATAAACTAATCGATTAATCATTTAAGTCATTTTAATCATATCGTTAGCCTAATAGCATAATTGCCTAAGTCATTTTTTGGCCAAATTGTGATATCTGCCTAACTTTACTCTCCTACCACTGCTGCATCACCCTGCCTTATTGCCTATGTCCACAGCCTATCAGAATGCATTTTAGAGTCCAAAATCACTATCTGCCTAAGTCATCGCTTTGACTTAGGCATTTTTGCAGGGCACTTTTCCTTGTTTTCCAAAAACATTCAAATATGACTTGGGCAATTATGCTATTAGGCTAACGATATGAAGGTCAATATGATCATATAAACCCATTGGGCTTTGAGGAACTGGGATGGACAATTTTCTGGCTTTTTGTTGACCAAACCATTGTTGGACAAAATAATAGGCAGCAGATTAAATAATAATACAATTGTTATCAGTTGCAATCTTAGTTTTAAAGAAAGGTCCAAAATGAACATTCTGTCTGGCAATACGTTTAAGATTTCCACTTCCGCCAACTAACCTTAACCTCCCTTCCCCCCTTATCTCCTCCTATCCTCCATATCTCAGTCTCTCCCTCTGCTCCCCTGTTGATCCCATATCTCTCCCCAACATCCTTCTCTAATCTCTCCTGGTGTGTATCCCTGAGGACCTATGCAGAGGGAGAACGCTCCTATAAACCTTGGCATTCAAACCAACGGTGCTCATGAATTTTAATACGCAACACAAGAGTGTGGGCAGACAGGTGGGCAGCGCTCAGACTCTCTGCGTGTCTCAGCCCCGGAACCCATGGGTGCTCAGGGAATCAGGTTTTATCGCGCCTGTTTTGGCTTATCTCAGCAGCCACCCTGCAAGCCAAGGTCAATTCCATGCCTGGGTAAGGGGTTCTCATGCTGCGGGGGGGGGGGGGGGTCCACTGTACTGTGGGCGGCAGCTTCACGCTTTCATGGAAATGAAAATGTGCTGGCATTTCCTGTCTGACACACACACATACAGGAGGTCGAAAATATCATGGATTAAAGTGAAACTACAACAACTTCACACATAAAGGTCAGTTTACTGATCTAAGGAAGTACTATTCAGGTGTTTCTCTTCGGAGGGAGCTTTCCTGAGACTATGGGTCCTTCTCAGGTCGATTAAATGGAATCCTTGCGTCCCTCACTTGCGTCGTTTCCCTGCGTTTAGTCCCTCCCACCAGGGAAGCATGGAGAGACGCAAGGAAACCACGAGAAGCAGGGAAATTAGTTTTAAGAGCAATGGGACGTCCTTTCCTCCGGAGCGTCACGTGAAGCGACGTCTGTTTGTGATGACGCCGCACGATCGTCTGACAGCAGCCAGCTCTGTCCCAGTTCTTTTCACAAACAGCCCCGCCATTTACTGACACAAACATTTGTATCATCTGTTGTAGACCCAAATACATTAAATAAAATAAGAACTCATTCTCAAAAAAGATAAACGCCATTCTTAAAATGTATAAACGAAAAAAGCGATCATGAAAATGTTTCCAATAAATGAATAAAACATTTTTTTACCACTTTGTTGTTCAGATATATCACATATTTGTAACTAAATGATACATGAATTGAAACAAAACACGGTATAAACTGAGGAGTGACTCTCGTGAGCTTCATGTATTTTCTTCACTCCGCTGGGAAACTGTTCTCATGTCAAGAAGCATCAGATCAGTGCATGCACTGCATCGTCCAATCAGTGAGCGATACACAGTAAGGGGGCGGGGCGAGTATCTGTGGATTTCATCGGAGGATGGCCACGTGATTCCTCGATTATCGCGCCTCCATTATCGCTCCTCGATCCTCCGGCAGAAATAAGCGCCATGGGACGGTACTCAAGATGGCGCAGACAAATCAACTTCCGGTGAGACCGAGGAGCGAGAAAAACTGCAGAGTTATCAAAAATACAATGCCTGCATTAGAATATGTGCGGAATTGCCCACAGGCAGCAAAGAGACCGTAAACAAAGGCGGGAGAAGCGTGGAGGGCTAAGAGCTAGGCTGAAGCTAACACCGCATCGGCTCGCCCTACCCAGCATTTTCCTCGCTAATCTGCGGTCTATAATGAACAAACTGGATGAGATACGACTACGCATCATCAACCACAAACGGATGATGGACTGCAACATCGTGATCTTCACGGAAACATGGCTAAACAGCAGTGTTCCCAATAGCGCCGTTGAGCTAACTGGGCGTAACTTCTTCAGAGCAGACAGATCAGCGGACGACTCCGGTAAGACCAGGGGAGGGGGGCTGTGCATGTATGTAAACAAAGCATGGTGTACAGACTCTGCTGTCGGCAGTCACTGCTCAGCTCATCTGGAATATCTTTTTATTAAATGCAGACTCTTCTATCAACCCAGAGAGTTCACAGCAATCCTAGTAATAGCCGTATACTGTATGTACCCCCGGATGCTAATGCTAAAATTGCAATTAAATAACTGCACACAGTCATTAGCCAACAACAAACTGCACACCCTAGGCAGCTTTCATTGTTGCGGGTGATTTCAATCACTCCAGTTTGAAGACTGTACTCCCCAAATTCCGACAACATGTCTCCTGCCCCACGAGAGGCAACAAAACATTGGATCATGTTTACACCAACATGGCCAATGCATACAGTGCCATTCCCCTCCCCCACCTGGGTCAGTCTGACCAGCTCTCACTGTTCCTTTACCCCACATACACACCACTCATCAAACGTGTGAAACCCACAGTGAGACTGTCAAGGTATGGCCTGAGGAGGCAGACTCTATGCTACAGGACAAGTTTCAACACACAGCCTCCAGGAGTGTGTTTGCCACCCAGGCCACCTTGGATTCCCATACGGACATTGACCACTACGCTTCCTCCGTACTGGACTACATCAGCACCACCATCAACAGTGTCACCACTCTGAAGCAGATAACAACGTACCCAAACCAGAAGCCGTGGATGAATAAAGAAGTTTGCCAACTACTGAAAGCGTGAAACATCACCTTCAGATCAGGTGACGAACGGGCTTACAGCTTAGGAAGGCCAAGCACTGCTACAAACTGAGGATTGAGGAGCACTTCAATAACTCCAACCCCCGAAGAATGTGGCAGGGCATTCAGGCCATCACTGACTACAAACCCACCATCCCCTCTCTTCCTCAACGAGCTGAATAGTTTCTATGCTCGCTTCGACAGGAGACAGCCACTAAGGCTGTTCCCCCTGCAGACCACCAGCCCCTCACACTCTCACCTTCTGACGTCTTCACTACACTGAGCAGGATTAATGCACGCAAGGCTGCTGGACCCGATGGCATCCCAGGCCACGTTCTCAGGGCCTGTGCTGGGCAACTGACTGAGGTCATGACGAACATTTTCATCCTGTCCCTCGCCTAAAACTGTCCCCACGTGCCATAGTGCCAGTGCCCAAACACTCTGCTGCAGCAGGCCTGAATGACTTCCGTCCCTTTGCACTTACACCCATTCTCATGAAGTGCTTCGAGAAGTTGGTCCTAGCAAAGCTTAAATCCCGCCTATCACCGACACTGGACCCCCATCAATTCGCATACCGGACTAATAGGAGCACGGAAGATGCTGTTTCCATAACACTTTACACCGTCCTCTCACATCTGGAAAAAAACAACTCCTATGCAAGATTGCTGTTCATCGACTTCAGTTCAGCCTTCAACACCGTAATCCCCTCCAAGCTAATCGCAAAACTCAATGACCTGGGCATCGACGCCCCCCTCTGTAATTGGATTTTAGACTTTCTAACCAACAGACCCCAGCATGTCAGTTTGGATAATCTCTCTTCCATGACCCTCACCCTAAATACCGGTGTCCCACAAGGCTGCGTGCTGAGCCCCCTCCTCTACTCCACCTTCACCCACGACTGTACCCCTGTATGGTTCAAACACCATCATCAAGTATGCAGATGACACAACGGTGAACGGCCTCATCCACAACAACGATGAGACGGCCTGCAGGGAGGAGGTTCAGCATCTGACTGAGTGGTATGCTGACAATAACCTGGCCCTTAACAAAACAAAAACCAAATAACTCTTTGTGGACTTCAGGAAATCGAAAGGCAACACACACACTCCCATCCACCTAAATGGAACGGCGGTGGAGCGTGTGTCTAGCTTCAAGTTCCTGGGGGTCCACATATCCGATGACCTCTCATGGTCCAACAATACCACCAGCATAGTAAAGAAGGCTCACCAGCGTCTCTTCTTCCTGAGGAGACTATAGAAAGATCATCTCTCTCCTCAGATTCTGGTGAACTTTTATCGCTGCACCATCGAGAGCATCCTGACCAGCTGTATCACAGCCTGGTATGGGAACTGTTCAATGCTCAACAGGAAGGCATTGCAGAGGGTGAGGAAAATCGGCCAACGCATAATCTGTGTCCCACTCCCTGCCATCGAGGACATCCAGGGGATACGGTGTTTGCAGAGGGTGCACAACATCTTTAAAGACACCTCTCATCTTGCAAACTATCTGTATAGACTGACTCAGCATGTGACGGAGCCCACGCACAATAAGGGGCACACTCTGGACTTAATTAGCTCAAAGGGTCTTAATATATCTAAGGTTGTGGTGACAGATGTTGCACTCTCTGATCATTCCTGTGTGTTCTTTGAGAGCTCTATTTCTGTTCACAACATTTTTCAAAAAGAGGTAACCACAAAGCGATATTTAACTGAAAATACTAGGGAAATGTTTACTCAGAATTTTTCTTCCACACTTGCCCCTGCTAACATCTCAGCTAGTAGATCATTTTAATTCAAAAATTAAAAATGTTATAGATGCCATTGCTCCATCTAAGGTAAAGGAAGTGACTGGGAAGAAAATATCTCCATGGAGAAAGGCCATGACCGTGAAAACAGAAAAAAGAGAATGTCGAAAAGCTGAACGCAGGTGGCGAAAAACAAATCTCCAGGTTCACTTTGAAATCTATAAAGAGAGACTTGGCCTTTATAATTTGGAATTGAAAAACGCACGACAATCGTTCTTCTCTGACATCATTACCAAAAACAACGCACGTGCCTTGTTTGCTACCGTCGAAAGACTAACTAACCCCCCAGTGTCAGTAGCCTCTGAATTTCTATCCTCCAGGGCGTGCAATGATTTTGCCTCCTTTTTCACTGACAAAATCAGACAAGCAGTCAGTGCCTCTGCATCAGGTACAGCAAATGTGTTGTCTCTGTGTCCACTTAACATCAATTCAAACACCATGACACAATTCCATCAGATTAATGATAAAAACCTAGAGGACATTATACAACTTCTGAAATCCTCCTCCTGCTGCCTTGATATTATTCCAACAGGATTTTTCAAAGATGTTTTGCCTTGCATGGCCTCAGATCTACTTCATATAGTAAACAAATCTCTTCACTCAGGTATTTTTCCACAGGCCCTGAAAACTGCAGTCATTAAACCGCTCTTAAAAAAGAATAATCTAGATGCTTCAGTAATGAACAATTATAGGCCCATATCAAACCTCCCATGTCTAGGTAAAAACAGTTGAGTAATTTTTTGCATTTAAATAACTGTTTCGATGTGTTCCAGTCAGGCTTTCGTCCAAACCACAGCACTGAGACTGCTCTTGTAAAGGTCTTTAATGACATCCACTTAAACACAGACAGTGGCAGAACTTCAGTGTTAGTAGTATTAGATCTCAGTGCTGCGTTTGACACTGTTGACCACAGCATATTACTAGACCGACTGGAAACTTGTCCATGCTTTTATCTTCAGTAGACTCGACTACTGCAATGGTGTCTTTACAGGTCTCACTAAAAAATCTATTAGAAAGCTGCAGCTGATTCAGAACGCCGCTGCTCGAGTCCTCACTAACACTAAGAAAGTGGATCACATCACTCCTGTTCTGAAGTATTTACACTGGCTTCCTGTGTGTCAAAGAATATATTTCATATTACTGCTGCTGGTTTATAAAGCACGGAATGGTTTAGGCCCAAACTACATTTCTGACCTCCTGCTAAATTATGAACCATCCAGATCTCTCAGGTCTTCAGGGACTGGTCAGCTTTCTGCCCCCAGAGTCAGAACTAAACATGGTAAAGCAGCGTTCAGTTATTATGCTCCAAACATCTGGAACAAACACCCAGAAACCTGCAGGTCCGCTGCAACTCTGACTACTTTTAAATCCAGGCTTAAGACTTTTCTTTTTGTCGCTGCTTTTAATTGAACTATTCATATCTTAGACTGCACTGTAACTTTTATCACTGTAACTTGTATCCATGTATTTTTTCTTTTAATGTTTCTTTTATTAGCTTTTCTTTTTAATGACTGATTTTAAATGCCATTTTCTTAATGTCTTTCATTTTTTTTGTAAAGCACTTTGAATTGCCTTGTGTTGAAAAGTGCTATATAAATAAACGTGCCTTGCCCTGCCTTGCCTTGTTCTCATACCCTCGGGGAGGCACCTCAGGAGCCTCCGGTCCAAGACCAGCATGTTTAAGGCAAGGCAATTTTATTTATATAGCACTTTTCAGCATGTGGCGATTCAAAGTGCTTTAAAAGCAAACAACATTTAAGAACAAATACAGCACAAATACATTATTAAAAAGGCATTTAAAAACAGGCACAATAAGCAAACGTAATGAAAAAAATGAAATAAATAAACACAGCAGGTACAGAATACATGACATACTGTAAAAAGACATACTGTAGTGTGAGCAGTGTTGGGTGTAAAGCCTTACAAAAGTAACAGAGTTACAGTAATATATTACTTTTTGCTGTAATGAAGTAATGTAATGCATTACTAATGAAATGTGGGTAATATATTACCCGTTACAATGCTCAGTAACGCAGTTACAACACATTTTAATGAAAATGAAATGGTGTTTTGTTGAATGTACTAACATAGTGAGACATTCCAACACCCGAGACAAATTGTGCGGGTAGATTAGTAAACCTGGTGTTTACCCTTCAGGCTTCGCGTCGGGATCTTCAGGGCAGTTGAATGTTATGCAACCATTCAAAAAAGAGAACGGAGCGAAAAATACTAACAACAAATTGTGTCAGGTGCGCGTGACCTGCTCCGCTGCGCGTGCATCATTTCCAAAGTGCTTCCACAGCAGTGACACACATCTGTGGATAATCATTTATACGAAAATGGTTAAAACAACCATCACTAAACGCCAGCAACACTGCATCTACGGCAGACATTTGCAACGGGTCGGATGGGGACATCATGTTACCCTCCGTTGTGGACACTAGCTTACTCCCGCCTGACTCGCCGCCCTCGCCCCCGGAGCAGCAGTCTCTGTCGCCCGAAAATACGCAGCCCCCGGCCCGCAGGTGCCAGGATACCACGGCAAAACAGAGCCTGCCCAGGTATATCTAAACAAGTACCCGCCTGTACAGTGGGGTTAGGCGGTCATCTTGCAGCTCGTGGTATAAAAATAGACAATGGCTAGAATATTCATGAATCATGTGAAAATAGTGCCATATTCTGTCATGCCTGTAGAAATGTTGGGTCAAAAAGAATGCATCACAGATGCCTTCATCACGAATGGCTACAATAAGATCTCATATCCCAAGCTGATCAACAAGCTAATGTTGCAGCTGAAATGTTCTCCAGGCCACAAAGTCAACCTCACATGATGATGTGATCCAGTTTTCAAGCACATATACTCTTCCCAGAGTATATGATGGGACCAAGGTGATGATGTAGTACATGGTTTTAATAATATTTTGCTTTTCAATGTTTGCCATTTCAAACCATGAGCTGGTTCAAATACTATTTGCCTTGCTTTACAATATGTTCTCATTTGTTTTATCAGTACAGTTTTGAAGCTTTTGTGCTTTTCTTTGCCATAGTCCACTTTGGACTATATGAGATATTTCAGGATTGCACTTTTAACTCACTTGGAATGTTCTCACTTGCTTGGTTTCAAAACATAACAAATGCTATAATCTGTTCATTGGGGACCATCAATGCTATTTTTCATTGCTGTTGCCGGCCACTATTGCTCATACTTGCCAACCTTGAGACCTCAAAACCTCCACCAGCATTTCAAAACCACCGTGGGGCAGGGTTTCCGCTAGGATTTTTTCTCGCCGGTCAAATGTCCGAACAGAATTTATTTTACCGGACAAATTTGAAAATTACCGGTCATGTTTCAATAATAATAATAAGAATTGTGTAGCAGAGTTTCCGTTAGAAGGTAATCAACGGACTATGACCGGATATGCTGATGTTTAAAACGCAGTTAATGGGGCTCATTTTTATATTGCTTCAGTTTATAATCGTACATTTTATAACAGATCAAAAAATTCAGATTCATTTTTCAATAAATGATTCCACAAACAACAAACAACATAATTGTTACATTCAAAGAAACTACTTGTAGCAGATGAAGTACATTATTCAAAAGTTTACATTAACTTTGAATAATAACACGGGAGAAACGGATGCTCTTTTTTCCTCTCTCCCTCCCTCTCTCTCCTGACAGCCCGTCAGTTTCTCATGCAGCTCGCTAAACAGTGGGCGGGGCTTCAGGTGATTATACAGAGCTGCGTGTCTCTGTCAGACTCAGCAGCTGATCTGATCTCTCTCTCAGGTCCGGTTACACTTCACTCGCGTTTATGTCCATATCAATCAGACCCAGCTCTCCTGATCGGCCTTTATAGAGAGCACCGATCAAACTATTAAGAGTGAATATCGGCCGATAATGATCGATCGGAGCATCGGACATTTTGAAATGCGGGAGAAATATGACCCCGGGAGGAAACCAGGAGAGGGCAGTGAAATCGGGAGGGTTGACAAGTATGCTATTGCTCATGTAAACCTGCTACTGCTGCGCCCCCTGTAATCTCAGAGGCACCCTGAGTCATTTTGTTCTGGAACCGGGCCTGTACACGGCCATATACTAAACACACTACAGAGCCCA
This sequence comes from Harpagifer antarcticus, assembly GCA_902827135.1. NCBI lineage: Eukaryota > Metazoa > Chordata > Actinopteri > Perciformes > Harpagiferidae > Harpagifer > Harpagifer antarcticus. The sequence goes on along the minus strand of CADEHL010000172.1, from coordinate 1,646,661 downwards.
TTCCGTGTCCTGTTATTGTTGACTTCCTGTCTGCCTCCTTCTGGTGATTTATCTGACGTCCAGCGCTCCGTCTTTTAACCTCTTTCCCTTTCTCTTTCTTGATCCTCCTTAGCAACCTTCATTATAGTCCTTGACAGTTGTCTGTACTACTGGATTAACAACGTGTCACATGTTAAGAATTTACAATCAGAATCGAGTATTCAACGAAGCCGTGTAATACAAGTTGTTAGTAGCCTTAAGGGCCTACACAGTTGTTATGCTATACCGCATCACCCTTCACTGGATGTATAATGAGCTGCACTAAACTACATGTTAGCGTTTAAAATACCTAGCCATTCTTTTGCGGTTATTTTGGTGAAAGTCACTAAAAAGTAACTAAAGTAGTGTAACTCATTACATTTCAGAGACAGTAATATTGTAATGTAACTTATTACTTTCAAAAGAAAGTAATAAATAATATGTAATATATTACATTTTGGAAGTAACTTGCCCAACACTGAGTGTGAGTATGGGCAGCTCAATTAAAAGCAGCGGCAAATAGGTGCGTTTTTAGTCTGGATTTAAAAATAGGAAGTGTTTTGGCGGACGTGCACGATTTGGGCAGTTTGTTCCAAATTGTTGGGGCATAATAACTAAAAGCTGCTTTTCCATGTTTAGTGGTTATTCTCGGAACAGAGAGCAGACCCGACCCAGAAGACCTGAGACTCCTGGATGCTTCATAGTGATGGAGTAGGTCGTCTATATACCTCGGTCCTAAGCCATTTAGTGATTTCAAAACTAGCAGTAGTATTTTAAAATCAATTATTTGGCAGACTGGAAGCCAGTGTAATGATCTCAGAACCGGAGTGATGTGATCCACTTTTCTAGTGTCAATGAGCACTCGAGCAGCAGCGTTCTGAATCAGCTGCAGCTTTCTGATAGATTTTTTAGTGAGACCTGTGAATACACTATTGCAGTAGTCGAGTCTACTGAAAATAAAAGCATGGACATGTTTTTCTAAATCCTGTTGCGACATTAGTTTTTTAATCCTGGATATATTCTTCAGGGTCAGCTTCTTCCCCAGGGCTGTTACCCTGCTGAACTCTGCCCCCCTGATATACCCAAGCCCATACCCACCACCCACCTGTTTATATATTTTACTGTCAATGCCGTTTATACTGTACATATTCATCTGTTTATAGCCTATTTATAATTATTCTATTTATAATTACTCTATTTATAATTATTCTTATTATGAAGAATAATCTCTTTTATTTATCTTGAATCTGATCTGAATCTGAATCAATAAGAATGGATCCTTGTTTGTCTCACCGTTTGCAATGTATCATTTACTGTGTCATTCAGTTTTGTTAAATCATGTTTTCTGATGTATGTGTTTGATCAGAGGTCACACTGACTGTCAGATTTTAATTTAAAATCCAGCTCATATCATCTCCAGGATGAAATGACAGCTCCTCTTTGGAAATGACAGCTTTAACGACTCTCCAGTAATCTCTCCACACTGGAAAAAGGCACAGGAGCCTTTAACAGGACCTCAGGCCCCATTCTGTCATCGACCTCTCATGAATTATATTCCCCCGGCTACCGTCGGCAAAGAGGATGAAGGAGAATCAGGTTAGGGAGCAAGAAGATTAGATGAAGAGAGTGCTGGTTACAAAGGTTCTCCATGGTGAGGCCTTTTAGTCTAAATGCTTTTGTAGTGCACTGAAGCTCAAATGTTGCTTGGTAAAGGGGAGGCCATTTTTTTGTCAACATCACATGGTACTTACTTTTAGAGGATAAGGTATTTGTATCTAATTCTATGTTCCTGTGTGTTTTGTTCAATTATGTCAGACTTTTTTTCTTGTGACAATATTTCCCTGACTATTCTAACAGAATGAGTAATTGTAGACAAATATTGCATTCAAATGAAAATATATGTTCTTATTGGTTGAACGTACAGATATTAAACAGGCTCTAGGTCACTCAGGTGAGGTCTATCAGTTTCAGTGACGGGGGATTCGCTGTGCTTCATCAGTCGTGTGACTTAAAACCAACAAATGTGTTACAGTGTTTTGGCTTCTGGGGAATGCATTTAAGCTTGAAACAAATATAAATGGGATCTTCATTTGTGAAGATTATATTACAGACCAAAACTTTTATCGTGACAAAGAGCTGATTTTCAGCAATATTCCAAAATCCAATGGAACAATTATTATGGAAGCCAGGGCAATGCTATCTTCCTTGTTGCCCTAAAAATAAACATCATCCATGCCAAACATTACTAGTCTCTCTATTAACTGATAGTGTTGTCTTCCAATGCATAACAGAAATACACTTCCTGTGGTGGACAACATGAGGGCAGTATCCACAGCACCATCACATAAGCAAGCACCGGCTGGTTAATGTTAAGGCAGAAGATGGAGCACACTTAAAAATTATAATCCTGAAACAACAAAGAAGCTTATTCTTTTTTAAATTAAAGGACACCTATCATGCTACATTTGAACAATATATCGTAGGGCCATACCTATATAAAGTATATAAATATAGTTTTTTTTTCAAAATACCAAAAAGATCCTGCATTTTAGCCATGCCTCATTTCGCTCTATTTGTTCTTTCCAGCGCTGTTTTTGCAGGGGGCTGATTCTGTGAGCTGCAGCTGACCACGCCCCCCTGCAGGAGAGGAGAGCGTGCTTTGAGATCAGCTGCTAGGCTGCAGCGGGGAGAAGAGGGGGAGAAAAAGAGATCTCTGTCCACCGTGTTTTATTTTTATAGAAGTAAGTAGAGAAGTAATGGGGCAGAAACCCTCCTCTTTACGCAGCGGTCCAGACATAGACATCAAACAGCGACACATATTCAGTTGCCAGTTACTTTGGCATTAGGGCAGGGATATCTAGATACTTTCCAATGTTTGACATAATGAATTGTGCTACTGTTAAAGCAAGCAACGATGTTTTCAAATCTGTAATCAAATAGCTCCTCAAAAACACTATTGAAGCAGTTCCTGCCATTGCTACGTTAGTTCAAACAGTAACAACGGACTATTTTTCTTAGCGGATGCATGTCAATTTAAATCAATACAACTATTTTTTAAATCAATAAAATCATTTTCTAAATCCATAAAAGCATTTCAATTAATAATGGGAGTCATGTCGTTACTTTGTCGAGAATGTGGTCATGTAATAAGCGGGATAATGTGCACATTGCACATTGCATAATGTGCCTTCATGCCGATCTAGATCCCTCCGCTTGGCGTCGGGCTCCTGATCAGCATGTCGGTGTTCTTTTCCCCATAATGACCGCGTCGCTGCACATCATCCCTTACATATGATTATATAGAGTCATTATTCATTTGTTTTAAAGCAGGAGGAGCAAACACTTGCCTCGGAGAGGGAGAAAAAGAGCCACAGCGGAGAATAAACAGAATGGCAACCATGGCAACCATGCAAGGGAAGTCTTCTTCGCTGCTTTTGCGGCAGACTACAGCACCACTTACAGGCCTGGCATATGTACTACAGCGTCTCCAGCGCTTTCGAGCAGCAATGGCCTCTCTTTCTCTCTCCCTCTCCTGACAGTCGGTCTGCATCAGTCTCATGCAGCTCGCTGATCCAGTAATGAGTGACCCGACAGTAAAGAATAAACATCTATAGTTCACCGGTCCGTCACAGCGGCGGAGCTGCGGCTGATCCTGATCACTCTCCCGATTATACTTCACACGTGTTTATGTCCATCAGACCTAGCTAGTTCTAGCTAATGATATGACTGCCTGCTTAAGAACTAATGGTAACATTTTTATTTTTATCATTATTACATGTTACTTGCTTTTATTCAAAGAGACTTCCATACTCAATACTGTGGGCAATCCCCACAGGAGCACTTTGGGGTGAAGTGTCTCAGGGACACACCGACATGCTGACTGCAGGGGGGTTTGAACCTGTGCTCTCCTGATCCGAACACCAACGCACTAGTCAACTACGCCACACACCTTCCACTCATTCATCAAAGACAGCAGAAAACATGCATTATGTACTATGGAGGGGACTCTGACAGAGTATTTCTCAAAAAATACACAGTAAAAGTAATTCATTTTATTTTTGGTAGCAGTCAAACTAGTACCGAGTCCAACAGTGTCAGTTTTATTAAGAACTTGTGGTAAAGAATATTTGTATCACTCGTCAAATATAGCAGAGCAAAAATGAAGAGCAGCTGATTTGAAAAAACAAAGTGGAGAGACGGCGGAGTGACCGCAGTGCAGAATCACTGTACAGTTTAAATCTCCTAACAATATTATCCATTTTAGACATAGACTTATTATATTTACAGCCCTTAATAACATTCCTTTTCTGGGCTCAATGTATGTCTTGGCAGTTTTCGTTGTGATCACTAAATTCATCTTGTTTATAATATTAGCACCGTTCCAAGCAAACGAGTGCTATTGTTTTAAAATCACTTCTGCAAGTTTCGGGCAAAAACTCCTCACAGACACTCTTCCGTTGACTTTTTTAATAAAGAAAAACAAATGGTCCGTAGATACAAGGATTCATCTCCCTCCATCATGTTGATTTGAATCCGAAGTTCTGAACATGAGCCCGCCCCGCTCGACCTTCTGAGCCAATCACAGCGCGATAATGACCTGCCTTCCGTTTCAACCAGACTCCTTCCGTTTCCACTATACTTTCTCTCACACATACAAACATTCTTCTCTTGCATACATATATTGTCTTCATACATACATACATTCTTCTCTTGCATACATATATTGTCTTCAGGCATGCATATATTATTTATAATATTAAATGTAAACATTGAATGAATGTGCATGAGAGCAAAATGTATAAATATGAGCGCTAAAATATATGAATATGAGACCAAAATGTATGTGTGTGAGTGACAATGTATGAGTGTGTGCATTGAAATATGATAATATGAGAGCAAAATGTATGAATGTGTGAGTGTAAATATATACGTGTGTGAGTGAAAATGTATGTATGTAAAAGGAGAATGTATGTGCGTGAGAGGACCAGTATGAATTACGGCCTGTACGGCCCCTTGTAAGACCTCAAGGATACAGACAATGTTTTCTGGTGGAAATACTGAATGTACTAAATATTGCTGTTCAAAAAAATAACTCTGTTGGCTACCTTTTACTGCTGGGAGAATTTAGCCATCCAAATAATAGAGCTGTTATAGAACTGGTCCCTTGGCCTGTTAGGAATTCAATAAGGTTACATTAGCTTGATCCTCTTTACTTATCTTCTCTTTGTCTTGCTCTTAAAATGTTTTTATAGTTGCTGTAGACCTGCGGTGAGAAACATTTCAACCGTAGAAATTGTTAATGAGGATGAAGAAATAATGCTGTGTGAGTGAAACATTTATAAATATGTAAGTGACAATATATGAATGTGTGCATTGAAATATGATAATATGAGAGCAAAATGTATGAATGTGTGAGTGTAAATATATACGTGTGTGAGAGTGAAAATGTATGTATGTAAAAGGAGAATGTATGTGCGTTAGAGGACCAGTATGAATTACGGCCTGTACGGCCCCTCATAAAAAGACAGTGATTCTTAAAAGACATAGTTACATTGCACGATTAGAGGTCAAATGCTACACAGGGTACCTATAAATGATACGTTATGAAAGCTTTAATGACATCTATTGCGTTTAAAAAAAACTAAAACATTACATGTCACTTGTTAGACACTTTTGTCCAAAGCGACTTACATACTCAATACAGTGAGCAATGGCTAACTGATGTGGTTTTAATAGTTGTTGTATACAGTTAAGCCCTGAGCCTGTTTTTCAGGTCTCACGCTCGAAAAGGACATTCCCAGAACAAATGACCATATCTTCCTTTCTAAAAGGTTTAAATGAATAATCTTTTTTTTTAAAGTAATGATAAACCTGTGAGTTGGATGTAGAAAAGTCAGAATCAATATAGATGTTTTTTATGTTAAAGAAAATTCAGATTGAACATGGTAAAAAACTGTAAATTATAGTGTCCGTCCAAAACATATTTTGTACTTATAGTGGAAAATCAGGCCTGGTTCCAGAACAAAATGACTCAGGGTGCATCTAAGATTAGAGATGGTGCAGTGGTAAAGTGCTATTTTTATAAGTGGGGAGTGGATCTAACACCCTCTAGGGGGGTCCTCACCTCCTCTAGGAGGGTCCGGGGGCATGCTCCCCCGGGAAGATTTGTTTTTAAATCTTGAAGTTAAAAGCATCAATCGGGTGCACTTTGAGAGCAAAATGAAGAGATCTATGGATCTATGTGCTCTTTGCTTGATTCATGCCTTCCCAGTCCCTTATCACGTAGCCTATACGAGCATGGCGCCAGTTGTTGTAGCCAGTTGTGGTGAAGGCATCTGACGTACTTGAACCGAAATGTCTACATGCATAGCAGAAGATGGCATCTTTTTAATCTCTGTTTTGAAACCATGAGCTGCAAAATGAGCGCCTTACCCCACTGTACAGGCGAGTTGGGTACTTTTTTAAATATACCTGGGCAGGCTCTGTTTTGCCGAGGCCCTCTGGCACTTGCGGGCCGCTGAGGGGTGGCGGTGTTTGGGGCAACGAAGACGGCTGCGGCTGCTCCGCCTCCGTGGGCGAGGCGGGCAAAGCCGGCGAGTCGGGCGTTATTGTCCACGACAGTGGCCGCGGGTAACGTAATGTCCCCATGATCTGAACTGTTATTACCTGCAGTAGATGCAGTGTTACTGCTGGCGATAAGGGCTGGTTGTTTTAACCATTTTCTTATGTCCATCATTGACTGCTGTGTAAGCACCTTGCAGATGACGAACGCGCAGCGGCACAGGTCACGCGCACCTGACATAAATAAATGCAGCAGACAATGTTATTTAACCACAATTACAATTAATTTTATTTCAACTAAATTCTTCTTCTTAGTATTCTTACTACTATTATATATGTAATATTTTTCCCTTTACCCTTATGCACCCCCGTAGAACCCGGGTCTGGTGAAAACTAACCTTGGATGATGGGTTAGTAGACTAAAAGCTTTAGGAATTCAAAGTACAACATATAATAAGTACCCTGTATCAAGATTGATGCAAAACAAGTGATATTTGACCTTTTTAGACAGATTTAGCAAAGAAAACCTCTTCTGGGGCCATTTGGGTGGATTTTCCTTATCTCTGGCCCCCCTTCTTCGATTTTGACCGTTAGAGCCAATAGAATCAAAGGGAAATCGTCCCGCACACACTCATGTTAAAAAAAGATGGCGTCTTCGCGCACCCAGAGTTTTGCTCCAGAGTGAAGCTGTCTCTCTGACATCTCAAAACCGAAAAGCAGATTTATTGCTCATGGATTATCAGAAATCATTCAAAGGGACACAGACACATTGGATTAACCTATGGATTAACTTCAGCATCGTTTTTATCGTTTTAATACCATTGAAGACCACTTTTGACCAGACTACCACACAGGTGAGCCATTTTGCCGTTTTTGGCTAACTAGCTCCATATGTTTTGATGTCTGTTTTTATTATCTCCGAGAGTTCGTATGATTGAGTGATAATGAGGATAACCATCGATTCTGTGTCCCCTCACGATGTGAAACGATGGGTTGAGATGTGCAGCAAAGATAAATAATAAGGTTTTGTGAGTGAATTTCGGTGCAGTCAATCTGTTAGCATTTTTCGCTCGTTGCTAATTCAGAGGCTCAGCATTAGCATTGTGGGGTTTTAAAAAAAAATAAAATTAAAATGATCAGTTAGATGAGTTTCTTCCTGTTACATGGATATAAAACATTCATAGTTTATTAAATTAACATGACCTCAGACACTGTTTTCTGCAACATATTGCAGGAGGCCCCCGTTACTGGGGTCTCTCGGGCTTAACAGGCTAATACAGAGATATCTCAGATTCTAGAACACTGATAAAACGTATTGTTATGTATGTGTCACATCAGGTGTGACTGTGCCTTTAAGATGGCACCGGGAGTTTTGGGATGTGTGAACCGGATACAGTTGTGTTGTTGTGGTGTTGTCATGGGAGCGTATGCAACAACGTGTTCAATAAACGGTCAACCTAAATGTCGTAGTCCATAGTCTTACAGTATATATGCAACACGTATCGCTGGGATATGATGACATTATAAACAATATCACATGCTTCTTTTGTTTCCTTAGATTCAAGAGAACATACCTTCCCATCTCTTGTACAATGTGTAGGGCAGCTTGCTGAAGCCCCCTGGATAAAACAGCTGTCAAAAGGAAGGACACTTCCCAGACAAAGGAGCGCCTCTGAGAGTAAAAGCTTGTGTTGTGTAATTATGCACATCCCTGCATCATAAGCCTCAATGCATTGTTTTGTATTAACATTCTGTGTGATTTAGTATGCAGTGGAGTCCCCGCTGTTTTACTGTCAAGGCTCTGAATGTCAGCGCTGTGCTGGCTGATTATACTGATATGTGAAAGATGAGAGGCGGATCTGAGCACGGGGAATGCAGATAGGTACTCATTCTGAGAGATAGCCTTTTATATATTCATAACATTATAAACAGATCAGTTGAATATACACAACAGCCCTGTCAGATGTGAGGAGCTGTAAGTGAAGATGGATCATTTTCATCTTGTCTCTGAGATGCAATCTAAGGGACAATGTGAATATGTAAACAGTGATGCCTGCACTTTAATCGCCAAAGGGGTGTCAAACTATTTGTATTCATCACACGGCCCGACATGTTGACTCCACACAGTCTCTGTCATACTGCACTGTAAACACTGCCAAGTATGTGTGTCTAATCTCTAGTCAGAATATGTCTTTCCACTTGATATAAGACACAATAACTTAGGCAGTAACAATGCAGTGAGATATAGGTTCTGGTTTTTAGAAAATGCATCTTAAGTGTCTTGTGAAGTCAAAGACTCTTGAAAACATCAAACCTTGAGTTGTACAGATGAAACACGTTTTTTTGAGCTGCTGGGGTATTTGTAAAAAATGTGGATACTAGTTTCAATAAATGAATCTTACTTAATTTTAGAAAACACATTGTTATTGGAAAATCATCAACTAACATCTGAAAACTTTTGAGCATTTCTGGCTTATTTTGTAACAAAACATTTCCTGATCCTGGTAATATGGTTCAAAATAAGTTTTCCAAGCTAATTACAAAATCTAATTTATCTAATTTTATCCCATCTTATTTCAAGAAATCTTACCAAGCCAATTTCACTTGTTCTATTGAAAGATTTTTTAAAAACGTATTACAAGTGAAAACACTTTGTTTTTATTATTCTCTTATGATTTCGGAGCAGCATTTTTTCCAGTGTGAAGGGCGGGGCTCATGGGGCGTTCTGGGGTGGGGTCAACAGGGGCCAGTGCCCCCGTAACACTGACCTTGGACCCCCCTGTGCCCCCCGCCCCTCCAAAAGAAAAGGTTATAATATAAAAATGTATTGGCTATAGCGGCCTTGATAGGCGGTACTAATGATACTCAGCATTCAAGTCAAACCTCTTATGGCGCGTTTCCACTGCAGGCCTCGCTCGGCCTCGCTCGGTTTGATTAGGCCTTATTAGGCCCGGCTCACTTTAATGCTGCGCTTCCATTACAGTTTAGGAACTGGGGTAGGTACTATAGTAACGCAGTGTAGGCGGAGCCGTGACGTCATCTTCAATGAGAGCCCCAGAAAAACAACACAGCCGTTAGCTCTTAGCACTCAGAGCTCACAGCTCTTCATATCTGTTCAGAAACTAGACAAAAGTTAAACAAGTACAAACCACAGACTGCCTGTGTCATGGCGAATACAGTCGCTGGTTTATTTATGTCTGTATAGGCCGTTGTTGTGAGTGTGGACGGTCGGAGCATATATAACGTTAGCTTAGCCAAGCTCCATTTAGAAAACACGCATTTTAAAAGGGTTTTTCGCCTGCCGTCTGTCTACAGACTTGTCAAAGCATTAATTCATGGTTTTTACTAACCGGTATCAGTATGTTGTTACTTCGGCATCATTTTGAAAGTGTATTACAATTCAATCACGGTCAAATATGCTCATCTTGTTGTAGTTGTAGCCCCCTTGCCAGCGATTCTCTCTCTAGTTTAGCATACTCAGCCCGACTCAGCCTGGTTGTTCCTGGCCCTAGAACCACGATTTAGTCGGGCCAGAAAAAAGGTGAAAAAGTAGCCCCGGGCCAAAACTAGGCCAAGTGGAAACGCAACCAAAAACGGGCTCCGCACGGCTCGGCATGCTTAAAGCGAGCTACCCGCTGCAGTGGAAACGTGCCATTAGAGCGCTACACCGCCACTGGCCGGCTGAAGCGTGCAGGGAAAAAAACAACACTTCTCCAACCAGAGGCTGTTCCCTTTTTACTTACAGTAAGATCCAAGCCTGGACGTTGACCGACTAAAAATCACCAAAACCGCAGGATGTTGTTGCTGTAGTGAAAGAAGAGGAAACTCCTGGGATGCAAAGACCCAGATGAACAGCAGTGATTTAACTGTTCAACACCCTATATTCACTGATGCAGCAAATACTGTTTATGTGATTTAATAAAATTGTAACTTAGTTACTGAAACAAATACTGTAAATGAAAGAAAAAACTACTGAAACAATGTTGCTACTGAAACGAAGAACTGTAACTTTGAGTAACTGAAGCAGATACCTGTAAAGAAACAAATACCAATTACTGTATTTTATTTAAATTTTACGCACACTGTCTTACGACAAGACTTACTGTCTTTGTCTTTTTTAACTTGCGTTTATTGTGCCCCTCTCATAAAATAACTGGCCCCAGCCTGCCCCCCCTGCCCCAGTCAAATGTGTCTAGAACCGCCACTGGGCGGGGTCACCTGCTGGTTTCTATATTGTGTAAAAGCAGAGGGTGAGGGACTTCCGGTATGGGGTGTGCTGAATAGACGCGTGCTCGGTTGGCTCTAACTTTCCCACTCTTATTTACCTTTTAAACCTTGTCCTTTTTCAACATAATTTGTTTTCAACGGCTTTATAAGCCAGTGTTAACTGCAAAGACCTCCGACAATGTCGAAAGCAAAGGGAAAACAAGCTGAAAAGGACAAAGGGTCTCCAGCTCCGACTCCTAGCATTACTACAGCTTCGACTCCTAGCATAACTTTGGCTGACATTAGCTTGCTACTGGATGGACATAGAGCAGCTCTCACAGCTGATTTCAAATCCTCATTCGAGTCTCTGACATCTACCCTGGACAGCATACATTCCACTCTCACAGACCACGGGCAGCGTATACATTCTCTGGAAGCTAATGCTAATGAAGTCGACCAACGTCTCCAGCAACTTGAGAACGCATGCTCCGATCTGAAGGGGGACAACGAGACACTCAAAACTAAGGTAGCAGATTTGGAGGGACGCAGCAGACGCCAAAATCTTCGGATTATTGGCCTACCTGAATCTATCGAAGGTCCCCGTCCATCTGCCTTCTTCTCTCAACTCCTCGTTGATATCCTCGGCACGGAGATTCTTGCTTCGCCCCCCGAGCTTGACCGAGCTCACCGGAGCCTCGCGCCAAAGCCTGCCCCAGGAGGGAGACCGAGACCTGTCATCCTGCGCTTCCACCGCTTCCAAATTAAGGACCTAGTGATCCGTGAGGCCCACAGGCAGGGTGAGCTGAACTACAAAGGCCATAAGATCCGCTTGTATGATGACTACAGCCCCGACGTGTTAAAGCAGCGCGCCGAGTACAGAAGCCCCATGGCTGAGCTGTACAAACGTGGGTACAAGCCGGCTCTCCTCTTCCCAGCCAAGCTGCGCATCACCCTGCCTAACGGGGACCGGACATGGCTCGTGTCTGCTCCAGAGGCCGTCAAGTTTGTTCAGGACTTGAACATAGCTCCGTAAGCAAGCTAACTGTCATGTAGTTACACTGTGTTATATAACTGCTCTAGATGTACTTTAACTGTCAACTCAGACGTACATTGATGCAGAATGTTTGTCCAATGTTTTTTCAGTTAGGTTTTTTATTATATTGTTTATTTCATGTTATCTTATCCTTTGCCTGTGGGCTGCTTCTACACTTAATATACTAAACTCGGTCTCACGCCACACCTTTTCTCTCCCTGTTGCTTGTCAGCGAGGGAGAGGTGCCAGGTATGGGGACAGATACATGCAGGTACACCACCTGCCCAGTATCATTGTATGCTAAACTCTAACTCCTTAACAGCACCAAGTGGTGCTTTAAGATGTACTAGTTGGAATGTCAGGGGCCTGAATTATTCTGTGAAACGTAACAATGTGATTAACCATCTAAAACATTTAAACACAAAAATTGCCTTTTTGCAAGAAACCCACCTACAAGAACAAGAGTCAGAAGTGCTGAAAGAAGACTTTAAATGTTTGTTGGAAACTGTCAGCTCTTTAAATGCGGAGGTGTTCATCAGTGGCCCTCTACCGCCAGTCAGAAGAGGAGTGGAGAGATTCAGCAGATTGTTTGCACTGAACACCTGGCTTTCCAATGACTGTACTGACCATTCTGTCCATTTTATTGACAAGTTTAACTTGTTCTGGGATCGCAGACATCTTTTCAAGGCAAATGGAGTTTGCCTGAACAAGTCAGGAGTGAAATTGTTTATCTCTAACATTTTCAACTGCCTGCGTCATCAATCTGTTCCCTCTGCCAAGGACAAGCGGCGAGAGGAATCAAAACAGGAGAAAGACACAACACATCGTGCAGAAAACCCTGAAGAATTATCACTGCACCCGCCTGAGGAATGTTCTGATTATGGGAGACACATGGAGGAGTCTCCACTGCCCGTCACCCGCCCCTCCTCTCGAGCTCTGTTCCTAAATATCTATAGACCACCCAAATACTGTGCAAGCTTTTATGATGACTTTACTGAACTGCTGTCTATAGTGTGTATTGACTTTGACCGTTTAGTCATTGTTGGTGATTTTAACATCCATGTTGACAACCCTCAGGACAGAGGGGCAAAAGAACTGTTTTGTGTTCTTGATAGCTATGGACTGACTCAGCATGTGACGGAGCCCACGCACAATAAGGGGCACACTCTGGACTTAATTATCTCAAAGGGTCTGAATATCTCTGAGGTTGTGGTGACTGATGTTGCGCTCTCTGATCATTCCTGTGTTTTCTTTGAGAGCTCTATTTCTGTTCACAAACATTTTGGTAAAAAAAAGAGGTAACCACAAAGCGATATTTAACTGAAAATACTAGGGAAATGTTTACTCAGAATTTTTCTTCCACACTTGCCCCTGCTAACATCTCAGTAAATGAGCTAGTAGATCATTTTAATTCAAAAATTAAAAATATTATAGATGCCATTGCTCCAACTAAGGTAAAGGAAGTGTCTGGCAAGAAAATATCTCCATGGAGAAAGGCCATGACCGTGAAAACAGAAAAAAGAGAGTGTCGAAAAGCTGAACGTAGGTGGCGAAAAACAAATCTCCAGGTTCACTTTGAAATCTATAAAGAGAGACTTGGCCTTTATAATTTGGAATTGAAAAACGCACGACAATTGTTCTTCTCTGACATCATTACCAAAAACAAAAACAACGCACGTGCCTTGTTTGCTACCGTCGAAAGACTAACTAACCCCCCAGTGTCAGTAGCCTCTGAATTTCTATCCACCAGGGCGTGCAATGATTTTGCCTCCTTTTTCACTGACAAAATTCAGAAAATCAGACAAGCAGTCAGTGCCTCTGCATCAGGAACAGCAAATGGGTTGTCTCTGTGTCCACTTAACATCAATTCAGACACCATGACACAATTCCATCAGATTAATGATAAAAACCTAGAGGACATTATACAACTTCTGAAATCCTCCTCCTGCTGCCTTGATATTATTCCAACGGGATTTTTCAAAGATGTTTTGCCTTGCATGGCCTCAGATCTACTTCATATAGTAAACAAATCTCTTCACTAAGGTATTTTTCCACAGGCCCTGAAAACTGCAGTCATTAAACCCCTCTTAAAAAAGAATAATCTAGATGCTTCAGTAATGAACAATTACAGGCCCATATCAAACCTCCCATTTCTAGGTAAAATCATTGAAAAAGTTGTTTTTCAACAGTTGAGTAATTTTTTGCATTTAAATAACTGTTTAGATGTGTTCCAGTCAGGCTTTCGTCCAAACCACAGCACTGAGATTGCTCTTGTAAAGGTCTTGAATGACATCCACTTAAACACAGACAGTGGCAGAACTTCAGTGTCAGTATTATTAGATCTCAGTGCTGCGTTTGACACTGTTGACCACAGCATATTACTAGACCGACTGGAAAACTGGGTGGGACTTTCGGAAACAGTCCTAAATTGGTTTGAATCCTACTTAAAGGACAGAAACAACTTTGTTTCTATAGGTAAATACACATCTGAGTTGACAAATATGACATGTGGGGTTCCTCAAGGCTCCATCTTGGGGCCTCTTCTCTTTAACATCTACATGCTACCACTGGCTCAGATAATGAAAAACAACAAAATAAGTTACCATAGCTATGCAGATGACACACAAATGTACGTAACAGTTTCACCAGGAGACTATGCTCCAATTCAAACACTGAGTAAGTGCATTGAACAATTCAATGACTGGATGTGTCAGAACTTTCTCCAATTAAACAAAGATAAAACTGAGGTAATGGTTTTTGGAGCCAAGGCAGAACGTATAAAAGTTAGCGCTGAGCTTCAGTCTGCAATGTTCAAAACAACAGATAAAGCCAGAAATCTAGGTGTAGTCATGGACTCTGACCTGAGTTTCAACAGTCACATTAAAACAGTTACTAAATCAGCCTACTATCACCTAAAGAACATATCTAGGATTAAAAGACTAATGTCACAGCAGGATTTGGAAAAACTTGTCCATGCTTTTATCTTCAGTAGACTCGACTACTGCAATGGTGTCTTCACAGGTCTCACTAAAAAATCTATTAGGAAGCTGCAGCTGATTCAGAACGCCGCTGCTCAAGTCCTCACTAACACTAAGAAAGTGGATCACATCACTCCTGTTCTGAAGTCTTTACACTGGCTTCCTGTGTGTCAAAGAATAGATTTCAAAATACTGCTGCTGGTTTATAAAGCTTTGAATGGTTTAGGCCCAAAATACATTTCTGATCTCGTGCTAAATTATGAACCATCCAGATCTCTCAGGTCTTCAGGGACTGGTCAGCTTTCTGTCCCCAGAGTCAGAACTAAACATGGTAAAGCAGCGTTCAGTTATTATGCTCCAAATATCTGGAACAAAGTCCCAGAAACCTGCAGGTCCGCTGCAACTCTGACTACTTTTAAATCCAGGCTGAAGACTTTTCTTTTTGTCGCTGCTTTTAATTGAACTATTCATATCTTAGACTGCACTGTAACTTTTATCCATGTATTTCTTCTTTTAATGTGTATCCATGTATTTCTTCTTTTAATGTTTATTTTATTAGCTTTTCTTTTTAATGACTGATTTTATTTGCCATTTTCTTAATGTCTTTCATTTTTTGTAAAGCACTTTGAATTGCCTTGTGTTGAAAAGTGCTATATAAATAAACTTGCCTTGCCTTGCCTTACAACCATCAGACCATCTTAAACTTCGCAGGCCAGCTTTACAATTCTTCCTTTTCAAGTAAGGCCCGAGGCGTTGCAATTCTTGTTCATAAATCTGTCCCATTCTCTGTGTCCAATGTTATATCAGACCCAAGTGGCCGTTTTATTATCGCAACTCGTACTTTCTCCCGAATTGATTTCTTTCTTATTGATAACAAATTGCTCCCCTCTGTCAGCTCGTGTTCATACAGCCCTATAGTTATATCGGACCATGCAACTGTCATTGTTGACATCTCTCTTCCCGGCAGGTCCTTGTCACGTTCCCCCTGGCGCTTCAATTCACTACTACTTTCTAGGGCTGTACCCGAATATTCGACTATTCGAATATTCGTTCGTTGGCCAACTATTCGGGTTTCAATGTCATTATTCGGATATTCGTTTTTTTATTTTTTTTCCCAAAAATTTTTTTTCCCCCTAAATGTATGCTATCAATAAAGGCGAATTTCCATATTCTTATACTATATTTATACTTTTGAATTGCACTGTTAAAATGCGGAAATATATACAATCTCAGCCTGTGCTCCTGACATCGCGTTCACTCACAGTCACGAACGCAAACGGCACGCTTCTCCTTGCTTCACCTCGCTTCACACACCTGAACACAAAATGCCGAAGACTCCAGCTGTGTGGGACCATTTTAAATTGGACGACGGTAAGAAGAAGGCAGTGTGCCAAATATGCGACAAGAAACTGGCCGGTGGCACAACAACTCTGAAAAGTCACCGGATGCTGTAAGTAGTAGCCTAGCTTAGCTTAGCTGTTGTCAAGTTGCCATAATGAAGCTGCGTTATCCGCCGTTTAAACAGTAACGTTACACATGATAAAATCGTGCTCTTACTATCCTTGGAAAATAGTTGCAAGCAAGCAACCGAATTGTTTTTTTATATTAGTTTTTCAATTTTATCCGAATAGTGAAAATAATAGGAGCGATGTGGGAACATCTGGAGCTAAGGCAATTATTGGCATACAGTTCGTTCATTTATTTTTCGTTCTTCATTTATTTAAATACCGTTTACTGTTTACGCCTATATCCCCGGCGCTGCACTGCGGCTGGGTTACATGCAGAGGACACATTTAGTTTTAATGTATGCGAGTACTGAGACAATAAATAAATATAAATCGTAATAGTATGCTCTTTCTGTGCTTCTGCTTAACAGTGTGTTGTCAGGTGTCTCGGAGCGTGTTATGAAAAAAAATCTCCGCACCGAATATTCGAATATTCGCTGCTGATTACTACCGAATATCCGGAGCCCGAGAAATGGTATTCGGGACAGCCCTACTACTTTCTGACCCGGATTTTATCAAAACTATTAGGAATTGCATTGACCTTTTTATTTCCACTAATGTTAACCCGGCTGTATCTGCAGCAACAATTTGGGAAGCGTGCAAGGCCTATCTAAGAGGAGAAATAATATCCTATTGCGCTTACCAAAGAAAAATCAACACTGAGAAGAGTATCTGCCTTTCCAGGGCTTTATCGTATCTGCAGACAAGATGCGTGGACTCCCCCAGTGCAGATATTCTCAAAGAATTACTGACAAAAAAGGCTGAATTTGACATTTTGGCCTCAGAAGAGGCAACAAAATCACTTTTAAAAACACGCCACAATTACTATGAATTCGGAGATAAACCGAGCAAAATACTTGCCCACCAAATTCGACAATCCTCTTCCTCTCAGCACATCACTCAAATGAATACTGCTGATGGAATATCTATTAATCCTCAAACCATTAATGACCAATTCAAGGACTTTTATAGTTCATTATATACTTCTGAGAGCTCATCTGATGAGACACAATATGACAACTTCTTAAGGTCCCTAAACATCCCCTCCATTGACCCTGAAACATCGTCTGGGTTAGATGAACCCTTCACAGTTAATGAAATCAAAGCTGCTCTAATGTCAATGCAGAGTGGGAAATGTCCGGGCCCTGATGGCTTCCCTGCTGAATTTTTAAAAATGTTTTCTGATAAGTTAACCCCTCTATTGCTTAACATGTTTAATGAATCGATTCAATCTGGCACACTTCCCCCTACGCTACGTCAGGCTACTATTTCTCTTATACTGAAAAAGGACAAGGATCCTCTTCTTTGTGGTAATTTCCGCCCTATATCTTTGCTTTGTGCTGACGTCAAGCTTTTAGCTAAGGTGCTAGCAAAACGTTTAGAATCTGTTCCGACTACTATCATCTCCACAGATCAAACAGGGTTTGTTAAAGACAGACACTCTTTTCACAATGTCAGACGGCTATTTGACATATTATATTCACCCTCTTCTCCTGATTCCGATTCTGAGAAAGCTTTTGACCGGGTAGAATGGCCTTATTTATTTCAGACATTGAGAAGATTTGGGTTTGACGACACATTTATTTCATGGATTAGGCTTCTATATACATCTCCCCTAGCTTGCGTCCGCACAAATAATGATTATTCTGATTATTTTCCCCTCAAGCGTGGAACTCGGCAGGGTTGTCCACTTTCTCCTCTTTTGTTTGCCATTGCCATTGAGCCGCTGGCGGTGGCCCTCAGGTCCAGTCAGATGCAGGGCATCTCAAGGGGGGGAGTTGAGCATAAACTCTCCTTGTATGCTGATGACCTTCTGCTATTCATCTCGGACCCAGACAAATCTATTCCTCCAGTATCGGCTGTGCTGAGGGAGTTTGGGCAGATTTCGGTTATAAGTTCAATTTTAACAAAAGTGAACTGCTTCCCATTAACGCTGCAGCTACAGCCTACCCCCTTTCAAAGTTACCGTTTAAGACATCTCTGGCAAGTTTTAAGTATCTGGGCGTTTGCGTGACCAAGAGCTTCTTAGATTTGTTTAGGTGCAATTTCTCCACTCTGTTGGTTCGACTGACTCAATACCTCCAACGTTGGCCTCTCCTACCTCTATCTCTGGCTGGCAGAATAAATTGCATTACAATGAATGTGCTCCCCAAATTTCTATATCTTTTTCAGTGCATACCAGTTTTCATTCCGAGACATTTCTTCCATTCACTCGATCGCTCAATTTCTCAGTTTATATGGAACAAGAAAACACCCAGAATTCGAAAAAACATTCTTCAAAAAACCAAGGAAATGGGTGGCTTAGCTTTGCCTAACTTTTTATTTTACTATTGGGCCGCTAACATTCAAACTTTATTGTCCTGGCGTTGTATTAACAAACAACCTCCACCGTGCCTGCAGATTGAGGATGCCTCATGTGGCTCTTCTTCTCTGACGTCCCTCTTGTGCCTCCCCCTGACGTTACCATCCTCAAAATACTCCAAAAATATTGTAGTTAAAAACTGTCTCAAGATCTGGACTCAACTTAAACGGCACTTTGGGTTCCAGGGAATACCTCTACTGTCCCCTGTGCATTCCAATCCGCTGTTCACTCCCTCCATCACTGATGCTGTCTTTTCAATATGGGAGATCAATGGGATTGTGTCTGTAAAACAACTTTACATTGATGGAACATTTGCATCTTTTGATCAGCTGGCCCGTAAATTCAATCTACCCAAGTCCCACTTCTTTAGATATTTACAAGTCCGAGATTTTATTCGTAATCGTTTTCCAAGTTTCCCTGCTATTCCTCCTTCTACCTGGGTTGACACTATCTTAAGTATTAACCCTAACCTCAAGGGTACCATTTCAAAGCTATACAATACTCTTTTCACATGTCACCCTCTGCCCTCTGATAACTTTCAAACTAATTGGTCAGAGGACCTCAATATAGAGATAGGGACTGAGGTTTGGCAGTCTATTTTGAAACGTGTCCACACATCATCCATTTGTGCCCGCCACGGGGTTTTACAATGTAAAGTGGTCCATAGAGTGCACTGGTCCAAAAGTAAACTAGCTCGCATCTATCCTGGTACTGATCCTAACTGTGATAAATGTCACCTAGGACCAGCTAATCTCGCCCACATGTTTTGGACTTGCCCCACCCTATCTCAGTTTTGGAAGTCTGTCTTTGACTCACTCTCAGCTATCACGTCTGTTACCATCCATCCCTCACCCTTAATTGGCCTGTTTGGTGTCTTACCCGTTAACCATTTACTGCCATCCTATTTCGCTGAACTTGTAGCTTTCCTCACATTGCTGGCTATGCGCGTTATTTTGATGCAGTGGAAGAGTCCTTGTCCCCCCTCTCATACACATTGGATAAAGGATGCCCTATACTTTGTGAAATTGGAAAAAATTAAACACTGTATTAGGGGCTCAGACTTGAAGTTCACAAAATAATGGCTACCCTTCTTAGAACATATTAAGTCCCTCCAGTTGGAGTCTGTCCCCATTGGCTGTGTCGCCCCCCCCTGTACCGCAACAGCTCACAGGTATGCTCACAAAATGTCTTGCAGGTTTTTATTTTTTTTCTTCTTTCCCTTTTTGGTTTTTTATTTTTTAAATGTATTTATTTTTATTTTTTCATTATTACATTATTGTCTAATTGTAACTGATGTATTGTGTCCTGGGGTTGTTTTGTTAGAAATCGCAGGGGTAATGCATTGTATTGCTGCTGTCTTTGTGTATTGAAAATCTCAAAAATAAATCATATATAAAAAAAAAAGCAGAGGGTAAACATTTGGGAAAGTCCTCCATCTTGCTGTGTCACAGCATCGAGGATTGATTTTCCGGCGGTGGCTGGTGGGAGTAATGATGAAGGCAGGAGGAGGGCTCTCTCGTTAGCCGTCCTGCTGGTGGTAAATCCTCCACATGCTGACAGAGTGTGGGTACAGCGGCAGACACGTGTATGAAAGGACAATTTCAAACTCCAGGTGTGACCCCTGAGGGCGATGTCATGACTACATGGGAGTTTTCCTATTATCTTTCTCGGTGCACTGTGATATTTTCTTGTTCTGGAGTTGATGCTCTCCTGCTGTCTATAGAGCTGAACCCCCTCGGCTTTCATAACTCCGGTTGTACCCTGTCTTCTTTCACCTTCCTCCACTCCACTTTAAAACCGTGACATTGCCTGACATTCAGACATCTTCAGAACGTCATAACATCTCATAGGAAGAGGGCATTTGCTGAAAGGACAATGCATCCTCTGTAAATAAAAAAGTGTGCTCAGTATGGGTTTTGTAGATATAAAGAATTAACAGCCAGTTATATATTTACCCATGACTCCTTCCTTATGGTATCATGCTGTTTGGAGTATGAAACGTGTTGTTTTTAGCATACAGTGTGAATGTATTATTTTTAACTATGCTTGCTTTAATTGGTTTCTGAACACCGGTGTAGAAATGCATACAATGAGTGAATAGCTGAGACTCTTGTTGATTTATTGAGCCCAGTCTTGTCACTTGTAAAGATTACATTACAGGGATACACTTATTTATGTTTTAACTTGACATCAATATTTAAAATGAGTTATTGTGACCTCGAGGATCATCTCAGCCTCATGACAATTTAGAACCACTAACTTGTGACTGAAGGCATTCAGAAGATGTATGGCTCTTCTAGCATCATTGATATAATGGCAGTTTCCATAACATAATTGCCTGCCATCCATTCTTTTGCACAAATCTCCTTAATCACAACATGGACGTTGGTCCTCAAGGTCTTTAGTGTCTGAATTATGTATTTTGGAGGACTTTTAATGCAATCATTTAAATTGATTTATATAACATTGTTAGTTATTCATGTGATCAAATGTGGTTATTCTCTCATCGGTAATCACTTTAGCCAGATTGTCAAAGAACTCCTGCCAGGCATACGGCAGGAAAGATGGTGGCGTGCCTTGAAATGATTGAACCAATCTAAACTTAAAATAATACATTCTATGAAGATACTGTATTTAGCTACACAAGACCTACACATGAGCTGACCTACTGGATCATGTGATCTCTTGCACACCCTACCTGCTAAACCATTTTACCATTTCGCTTTTGAAGAAGAATTATTTACAATGCTATTCTCCGCTATAGAGCTTCACCCCAGCCATTTCGAATGTGGCGCGCTCAGCAGCAGATTGATGCGGTGCAGATGTTATGATTATGTGCGGTCCCACGGGGGAGAGGTCTGTGGAATCTTTAAAGATTAAATTAAATTATTATTGTTTAAATATATTTATTATGCAACACCCGCGACCCAACCCGCATCTTCTTTATTTTACCCAGATCGTCCCGGCGTCAAGCAGACGCGTGCGAATCCTCCGAAATGAGTCGTTTGTCATTTCTCTAATTTTCGCATCCCAGACTCCCAGGTCCTCAGGCAGCGACCCGGAAACGGATGTCGGCGCGCCGCCTCGAAGGAAAACAAATTTCTCTAAAGGGTCGTCGAGGATCGATTATCAAGGAGGCTGTCTGGAGGAGCTATAACCGAGGATACACTGATTTAGAGGAGAGAGGAGTCTCTCTGGAGGAGCTATAACCGAGGGTACACTGATGTATTCTCCGGATTCCATTTCAGCCAACAGTGATGTTTAAAAGAGGCGTGACGCGCATAACCGCGCGAAGTAGGGGTGCGTACATTTGAAAAACTGAGTGACCACCTAAATAAAAATGATTAAACTACATAAAATAGTTATGATTTTACTTAAAATACAATTTGCTGTATACAGTAGCATATAATAGTCATAGTATATATTTGTATCAGTCAGGTGACTTGAATTTAGTTTCCAAATAAATAAAATCCGAGTCATCTACCATCTAGGTCGTAGGTCGTGGGATAGTGACGTAATTGACACGACACACACACTGCAGAGAGGAGTGACTTTGACAGTGACTTTCTTGAATGGCGCAAAAAAGGACCACCAGCTACTCCTCAGCCCACCACCTCTACAACTCCTCCGTCTACTTGTGAGCCACCGGAGTCAGGAAATAGGAGAACTTCTCCCATTACCACCAGCGATCGAGAAAATGTGGAAGGATAAGAAGCTAGCGTCGAATCAATGGAGAAGCCACACCAGCCAACTGACTTCAATTTTCCCGGTAGAAAGTTTGGCAAAGAAACCTTCTGTCGGTCATTTAATGCAAGTTGGTTTGACAGATGGAAGTGGCTCCATTATGTTGAGGAAAGTGACCATATCATGTGTTTCACATGTGTCAAAGCAGTTCAGAAACGGCTAATTAATGAAGACAGCGTGAGGATGGATGTTAGCAGCTTTGTAAAGGGGGGATTCTCTAACTGGCGGAAGGCAACAGAAAAATTCAATGAACATGAGAAATCGAAACTTCATAGTGATTCAAGCCAACGTATTGTTGCTTTAGGTAGCACACCAATTAATGCCCTTCTGTCTGACGCTGCCCGGGAAAACACAGAACACCGCAAGGAATGTGCTTGAATTAATGTTTAGGTCAGTTATCTTTCTTGGTAAAAAAGGAATAGCTTTTCGGGGTGACAACAGTCGTGATGGTGTTCTGTATGAACTTATGCTCGAGCGGACATACAGCCTCCCTAAAGAGAGAGAATGGGTGATTAGGAGGGATACTTGGCTCTCGGATACGATACAGAATTAAATCATTAAACAGTGATGCTATCCAGGCTGACATTATGTCTTGCGCTGTAAAAAGCCCCTACTATGGAATAACCGCGGATGGTACAACAGATGTAAGTGCCATGGAACAATGTTCACTGATGTGGACGAGAGCATGGAGATCCACACTGATTTTCTTGGATTTTACAATGCTCCCGACAGCACTGGACAAACACTGTTCAAGTGCATCACCGATGTGTTTCTTAGGCTGAATATCCCAATTGAACGTCTAAAAGGATACTGCTTTGATGGGGCAGGTAATATGTCGGAACGATTTTCGTGGAGTTCAGGCTCGACTCAAAGAAGTGTGCCCTGACTCTTTTTGTTCACTGTGCCAACCATTCGCTGGACTTGGTTCTTCAAGAGGTTGGTCGTGAGGTCAGTCTTGTTGCTGAGACATTGAACTTTGTTCAGGGCATAGCCACAGTCATCCAAACGCAAGGAGCTGTATGTGTCCATGTTTGGCTGTGATGATGTGGTTAACATATTGGCCATATGTCCGACAAGATGGTGTGTGCGGACAATAGCCAACAATCGTGTCTGCAGCTCTTACACAGAACTCCAGAAGACTCTGAAAATACTCAAAGATGACACAAGTGTGAGGGGAGATGCAAGAGCAAAGATCGGAGGCCTTTATAAACAGTCTTTAAAAGGGAGAACATTATTTGGCCTACTGTGCTGTGAGGCACTGTTTGAGCCATGTGAAGCAGTGGCTAAGGATTTGCAGAGCAACAACGCTAGAGCACAGGGTGCCCTGGAATGCACAAATCTGCTGAGGGAGCGCATAGTAGCCCTTCGTGATGACACCGTGGTCCAGGGCATAGAATCCAAAGTGTCTGCAGCGGAACTGAAAATACCAGATGTTCGTCAACACAGGGCAAGCAAAACCCCAGCCTGTTACCGTCACACAACAGAGCCAGAAGCGCATGCAATGAGTACATGGCGACAAGAGTTTTTCGAGGCTGTGGATTTGCTCACTGCTGAGCTGAAAAGAAGATTCGATCAAGATGGCATGAAGATAGCAGCTCTCAGAGAGAACGTGCTCATCGAGGCAGCTAACAGTAGGGGCCAACAACAAACCCTGGAGCTAGAGTCTCTTCATCTTCCACAGCTAATCTCTGATGTGGACCGTTACCGACTGGACCTCCAGCTTAAGATGCTTGGAGATGCCATTGGTGATTCTCCCTGTCACATGGTACAAGACATAGCCACACATGTGGCTAAGCTCCATCCACAAGCAAGAGGCATTTTCCAAGACGTTGAAAAACTCATAAAACTTTCATAAAAGCAAACTTCGGTTGCTTCATCCGAACGGTCTTTCTCCACCCTACGCCGTCTGAAAACATGGTTATGGAGTAATATGACACAGAAGAGACTGACACATCTGACATTAATGCATGTCCATAGTAACATTTTGGACAATGTGGATGTATCTGCTCTAATGAGGGTTTTCATTAGTGCCACCCCAGAGAGGAAGGCTACATTTGGAGTTTTGTGAAGCCCTAACGATATTTTGCTTTAATGCTGCTGCCGCTGTGCAGTGTTTTGCCTTGTCAACCAGTTAAAATTGAATTAATAGGTTTATTAATATTGTAAATAATATTTTCATCTGACTATTTGTAATGTTATGTAGGTTTGTAAGACCCATAGTTAGCATGTGGGCATGTGCAGCTGTTGCTATGTGATGTATCAAAGGTCTATAATGGTTTATTAAGCCTAACAGTTAAAACAAACAATTTATGCGGCTCATATAGCTGACAGTGCTTCCACCCCCCCCCCAAAAGTTGTAAATTAAACAAGTGAAGTACAGTTATGTTATAAAGCCGGGGAGGGCGGTAGTTTATAAACCAAAGAGTAACCGTCCTTACGGGACGCTCTAATACATAAAGCGAACACACCCGCAAGGAAACCAGGCCTCCTATTGGTTGAGGGACTTTGACAGGGTTGTTGCACAAAAGATCCAAGCGCGCACAGCAGAAATCTGAGAGCAGACATTTCACGAGCGCACAGAAACAGCCTGAGTGCGAGGAGAAGGTTTTAAACTGGAACACAGGAAATCTGCAAGCAGCAATATATCTGAGTGCAAGTGTGTGGAAGCAACCAAGAGACAGAAATATTTGAATTTCTCACACCGAATTTATAGCATTGAAAATAATTGCTTTGAAAATCATGTATCTGAATTTTTTTGCTCCGAATTTACCTATGTGAAATAAAATTGTAAAAATTGAAGTTAAAAAAATTTGAATGTTCAAATTCAGATCCCAAAAATGTAAGTGAAAACAATTTGACGTAAAAAAATTCGGTGTATAAAATTCGACGTCCAAAATTGCGATGCAGCATCATCCGGGCTACTCAGACAGGATAAGCAATTGAGCCCTAATGCAATCAAACTGACTTATCAGAGCACGGCTTTGTCATGTGATCACAACAACCCGGGAGAAAAATTTGTCAGTTTGTGCTCTTTATTTTACAAGCAGCGAGGGCTCGACAGCATTTGTATCTTACATTAGCTGGCTAAATGAATGAAGTAGCCTTGTGCCTTGTTGTTAGCAAGCTCCGTAGTTATCATTAATTGAAGTGAATCACAACATTACCGTGTCCTTTTGTGTGTGTGTGGGGGGGTGACGGTTTGCAAAGTAACATTAAGATCACTTCGGTTAAATAAGTCAAGTAGACCATGCTACACTATACAAATACTCTCTTACAAAAGCCCTGCATTTAAACATGTTAATGTTATTTTAGTAAAAGTATGCTAGTATAATTAGGAAAGTGTTGTTAAAGTATTTAAAGTAGACACAAGTTATATTATATTATATCATTTGTTTTATTGTTATTACCAATGCAAGAGTTGTCTTAACTGTTGCAGTTGGAGCTCATTTTGAACAATGAGCTAACTAATGATTACTTTCATAATGGTTTAATGTGCTGACTATTTTCTACATTAATAGATGAAGGTCTGGTTTGTTCAAACTCTCAAAATGGTAGGACATGCTGTCACAATTACCCAGAGTCCGAAGTGACACCTTTACAATGGTAAAGTTGTTTAGACCCTCCATAAAAACGCGATTCTGCGATCGCAGAATTTACCGCATAATCAGCATAATGGCGCAGATTTTTAAAAGGCCGCATATTTATCAAAAGCCCGCCTAATCCCCGAATTTTTCCACACAAAGTTGAGAGGAAAAAAAAGTGAACTCGTCTTGACGTGAAGTGATGATGATGATGACGCGACGTCATCAGCTCGCGCATCACAGAAGGTAAACAACACCGTAGAGTGAACGTGTGGAACTCACACGAGAGAGAAAACACCAAGATGAAAAAATCTAATCCATCTCATTTACCGACGAACATTTCTGCTAAAGGGCAAAGCAGTACCCCGATGTCTTGCACGGAAGTGGGGAGAAACTATTCTGCACCCCGTGCAACTGTGTGTTGGAGCATAAGAACATGGACGGTGACGACCCACTTTGATTCATTCAAACATTTCAAAATGCTTTCTGCTGCTGCGGACAAGAAAGCCAAACAACTCACGTTCACCGAGGCATCAACCTCCAAAACCCTTTCGAGGGCTACAAGAAACGAGGTGAGTAGCCTACAAGATTGAAGCTGGTCAGATAACGAACAAGTAAATGAAAACAGAATGAGGCGGAGAAGTGTGTGTGTGTGTGAGAGTGTGATTAAAATAGCCCAATTGCTTTTACAATAAATAAACATTGAATGTGTTTAATTTAATAGTAAAGGGGTTTAACGTTAGTGGCAGGTTGTGTGTGAGAGAGAATAAATAAATTAAACTGCCCAATATTTCCCAAAAAATATTTAGCATATTTCGCAACTTTCCGCATATTTCGCAACTTCCCGCAATTTCACCGCATCAAAACCCTGCATGTTTAATCGCATAATCAAGGATTTTAGCCCGCATAATCAAGGATTTCTGCCCGCGTTTTTCTGGAGGGTCTAGCTGTTAAATATTAAAATATTCAAGATAGTGTAGTGGAAAAGAGATAATGTTTTAAAAACATGTTACTAAAACAAAATCTCTTGTTTTGGACTGACAGTAATGATTCAAGAAATAGTAGATCAATAAATACACACACATCAATCTGTGTGCATTTGTTGTGGATGGAACACAACAAATGGGGCTCTTACCTGTGATGCCTCCTCCAAACATTATAACCAGACTGTCTCATTCAAACTATAAGTAACAGTTCTAGCTACTTGACTTTAGACAAACAATTAAAAAGACAAAATCAACACAATTTATTGAAAGACCAATCTTTATTTTACGGTGCCTCTCCTTTTGTTTGTATTATGAAACCCTCTTCAATCTAAAAAACTGAGCAACTCAACAGTTAACTTTATATTTCTTATTGTCCAAAGCATCTATTACACTATTTTTTCCCCTCTCATATTCACAGGATGGATGATTAGAGACTTTGGGGGAGACCTCAGCTTTATGAACGTCCTGTCTGTTGCTTTGGCCAGAGAGGGCTGAGGGTCTTTCCCTGCGAGGAGGACCAGGCCTGAGGGAGGAGGCCCAGGCCTGAGGAAGGAGGACCAGGCCTGAGGGAGGAGGACCAGGCCTGAGGGAGGAGGACCAGGCCTGATGGAGGAGGACGTGGCCTGAGGGAGGAGGGCCTGGCCTGAGGGAGGAGGACCAGGCCTGAGGGAGGAGGACCAGGCCTGAGGGAGGAGGACCTGCACTAGCTGCACCTACAGAACTTAGCCCATGCTGGGCATAGCTGTTACCACCTGCACAGGCCTGTCAATTAACAGATTAACATTTAGTGTAATTTATGTATATTATTTTTTTTAAATGGTGATGGTTCATGCTTGATAACTTTTAGTTCACATTTCAATAAATTGTATTTGCACTCCTTTTGTCCGTTATTCTTACTGAAAATGTTAGATTACACATTCACATCTGACTGATTGGCCCCATTTATTTGTGACGTTGCAAACTCTGCGGTACAAGGCACAAGTGATGTGAAGCTCATAAAGTGAGGCAAATCCATTTGATCAGCTGACTTCTTTTTGAGCCAAACCTTATAGGCCTGACAATAATCACACTGTCTCTGAGGTGCAATGTAAAACACAAAACAACACAACAATGAAGTTCCTGTTAGACTACAAAACTATTCAGTGTGCAGGTCTTTGTGTTACAATATAAGTGTCTCTTAGTGAATGTCCTGTACTGCTCTTAAATCATCACATCAGCTTTTCCTTTCCCTCTTGGATGTTCTTCTGGACCCTCAGAGAAAGACAAAATGGTGAAGTAGTCCTGTCTCTCAGGCATGTCCTAACATTAATATCAAAACACATATTATTGCAGAGCAAGTGTGTTATTTAAGAAAGAGGTGTGTTTGTTTGCTCAGGGGCTATAAATATAATGTTTTTTTTATTTGTATGTGTTTTTTAAATCCAACAGTGTACTACAAAGATAATCAGATTATGACTAAACCGTTCTAAATTCATCAACATTGAAATAAATGTATTATTAAAATAATATTGAACTGTTATCAAAACTTAGTCCAACTGTAGAAGCTTGCTATGTTAGGTTGTCTCACTGAAAGAATCACTATTAACATGTTTTTTTACAGTCAATATGCAGAGACAAAGGGTCGTAGTTCTCACTATGTTCAATCATATTTGCCTTAAATACATTGAAATGTGAAAGTTGAAGAAAAAAAGTTATGTTGCTTGGTAAAATGTAAATGTAACCTTTTGCTAAGAAAGTGCACTCAACATCACTGATGTGTAGGTGATCTAGTATTCAGTCATGTTTAATGGCATGTATATCAGTGTATTAGAGTCATTACTTTATGCATTCTTTGTAAAACATGAAAAAGGTGTACCTTGGAATCCGTGCTGAAGTTCTCTGCTGTTAGGAGTCCAGATCTGTCTCTCCTCCTCTGGTCCAGCCTGTCTGGATCACCTTAAGGACACTTTGAACAAACAGATGTAAAGTTCCATGGCAAAAGCACATGCATGTTACATGCAAATAACTTTTTATCTTCTTTTAAAAACAGGTCATAATCTTATTGTTATACTTAAGAAATTGCTGGATATCACAGTCCTTATACAGTATCAGTTTGAGTATTATTGTGTAGGTCCTTTTTATGTTACTGTTACTTTGGATGAGTCAGTCAAATTAATTTGTTTTCATATGCCATATTCATATATATCACACACGTAAGGGTAAGACACAAACCTTTTGAACAAATGCAATGCAATGGATAAGCTTAATTTTCACTGAAGTCACAGATAACGTCATATCTAATATTTAAACAAATCATTTCCTTGTCACTAAAGCATTGACTACGCTATTCATCGTCCTTAAATGCAGGCATTAAGTTACATGTTCCGTTCTCCAGCCACGATAAGGCTGTTTCTTAAGTGTGAGGATAATACAATTAAAAGAGGCATTGGTAATAATATTAAAAACAACAATGTTTGGGTGCAATAAATAACTCCAGTTCAACAAACCATATTACAATATCTAAGGGAGCGTTATTTCTGGACCATCTTGAAATGTGATGTTCATATTTTAAAGATACACACATTTCATTGTGAGGTTGATTTAATATACACTAACTCTCTTCAACAATACGTTGACTTAAGCTAGTCTATTTTATGCTATAGTAGAGCATAGCAAATTAAAATGAACCTTAACAATGCATACAGTAACCTAACTAGCAAACTAACTATCTAACGTACAAGGATGACCTTATTTTACCAACCTCGCACAGAAGCCTTTTGGTATACAGTATCATCCCACTTAATGTTTTACACTTCTCTATTACGTTTAACTTGGATGCTACGCATAGCATCGTTAGCACAGATGGAGCTACGATTGCTCAAATGCTAACCCAACTCTAAACATTCATTAACGTCAGCTTAGTAAAAACACCAGTAACATAACATAAAGTACGCAGGGTTGACTTACCGAAGAAACTGCATTCATGGACGGTCTGTTTTAACCGCAGATAAATCATATATTTGCATGACGAGTTCAAGTAGTGTTCTCCTCATGAGCTGAGCCCCTGTAGCATCACGGAGCCAATGGAGCTAACGGAGCTAGTAGTCCCGTTGTCATGAAGGGGGAATCTAACTATATACAGAATATATTTTTGTGGATCCAGGCTAGAAACATGTTCATTTTCTGATGTTAAGTTGGACATTTTCACAAAGGGTCTACGGGAATTGCTCCCATCTGCATCCATCGCCTACAGTTTGCAGCATTGGGCTTCACGCACTCCCGGAGTTCGCGGCTTGGCTCTGATAGGCCAGAAGTCGGTTTGATTGCATTCGGGCTCGATTGCTTATCCTGTCTGAGTAGCCCGGATGATGTTGCATCGCAATTTTGGACATCGAATTTTAAACACCGACATTTTTTACATTGATTTTTTAAACACTGAAATTGTACATTCAAATTGTTTTCACTTGAATTTTTGGGATCTGAATTTGACTATTCACATTTTTTTAACTTGAATTGTTACATTTTTATTTCACATAGGTAAATTCAGACGAAAGAAAATTCAGATACATGATTTTCAAAGTCATTATTTTCTATGCTATAAATTTGGTATCTGATAAAATTCAAATACTTCTGTCTCTTGTTTGCTTCCATACAGGCGTACAGTTTGAGCAGAAGCAGAGCAAATCTAAGTGCAAGCAGGCACTATTTGAGTGTGAGGACAGGGTTTGAGGGAACGAAATACATAATCTGAACGTGAAATCAATAAAGTATGCTCTCAAATGTAAAGACCACGCTCTTGAATAAAGATAGGGAATAACCTCCATAGCCCCCCTCCCGACTTTTGGCAGCACCCCCTGAGCAAAATGACTTCCCGCGGCTATGGTGACGCATGCCTGGACTTGTCAACGAAGCACAGCTCTGCAAACTGTTTCCGTTGTGATTAGAAGTTATTTAAGATGATTAAATGTGCATCAGACTTTCTGCCCTTTACCGTTTCTTTACTAATCACATCTCCCCTGGATGTTAGGCTATTATTTTTTTTAATACAACTGCTTTCATTGTGACGCGATGTTTGAAGTGAGAACAGCTGCTGAGGTCAGTGCAGAGAGCAGAACAGTGTGTATAATATATAGGCCTACATTACTACAAAGCCTTTGATACAGTCAACCATAAGGTCCTTCTGTCCAAACTGTCGGCTTTTAACTGCTCTCCATAAACACTCAGTTGAATTGAATCATACCTCACTGGTAGGAGTCAGCATGTTATCGTCAATAATCGACTCTCTCCAGCTCTGGACTTAAGCACCGGAGTACCACAAGGTTCAATACTTGGTCCACTTCTTTTTTCCCTATATATTAATGACCTGCCATCTGTCTGTCCTGATGTGGAAACACAGCTATATGCCGATGACACTGTGATATATGTGCATGCCAACACAAAGCAAAAGGCTGCTGTTAAACTGACCTCAGCTTTAGTGCTGATCACTAGCTGGCTACACCGCTCCTGTCTTCAGCTTAATGTGAACAAAACAGTTGGAATGTTTTTCACAAAAATAAAATGCAACATTGTGTCAAATATAAGCATCTCAGGTGAACATATTAACATTGTGCCTCAGGTGAAGTACCTTGGAATCATTATTGACTCTAATTTAACATTCAAAACACAAGTCAAAAAAGTGACCCAAAGAGTCAAGTTTAGCCTAGCAAATTTTAAATACATAAGAAACACAATGACATTGAATTCTGCCAAATTATACATGAATGCCATGATCATGTCACATCTTACATGTTTGTAGCCTTTATTTAACCAGGTGAAAGCCCCTTGAGATCGAAAGATCTATTTTTCAAGGGTGACCTGCAGGACATTAGTTACACATGTAACATAAAAACAACAGAACAACAATAAGGATGACATACAACATAATGTACAGGGTACAGTTTACAAACTCTATTTACAGTGACAGGTACCATGAGTATCAAACAGCATGTCACCCAGCCGAGTTTTAAAATGATGCAGGGGAACCAAAGTGCTCAGTTTTAAACATGTTTGCAGACTGTTCCAAGTTAGTGGAGCTGCACAACTAAAAGCTTTCTTCCCTAAGACAGTCCTAGCACTTGGCACATTTAATAAAACAACATCATGAGATCTCAGGCAATACCTACTTTCAATTCGTTAAGAGATCAGAGAGCAGATATAAAAAGGTAGTTTACCCAACATGGCTTTATAAATGAACATGTACTGAGCCTCCGTACAGTTAGTGAAGGCAGACCTCCCTTGGCATACAGGGTACAGTGATGAGTAAGTGCATTACAGTTAGTAACACATCTCAGGGCACTGTGATAGGCGGCATCTAACTTTTCCAGGCAATGGGCAGGTGCATTCATATAGATCAAATCACCATAGTCCAGCACAGGTAAAAAGGTCACAGTGACTAGCCTTTTCCTGTGTTCAAATAAGAAACAGGACTTGTTTCTGAAAAAGAAACCTAGTCTAACCCTCAGCTTTTTAAGCAGATTAATGAAGTTTAAAAGTAAGACAATCATCAAGCCAGATAGATACCCAGGTATTTATAACAGGTAACCACTTTGAGTACTTGTCCTTGCATAGTAACAATATCCAAAGCAGTGTCTGTAGTCTTTTTAGCTTTAGAAAAGAGCATTACCTTGGTTTTATCAACATTTAAAAGAAGCTTAAGCTCAGCGAGCTGAGTCTGAATAATGTTAAAAACAGCCTGTAATTTAACACCAGCCTCCTTAATGGAGGGACCTGCACAGTACATCACAGTATCATCCGCATAAAAATGTAAAGTAGCTTCATCCACATTTTCACCTAAACTGTTGATATATATAGAGAATAAAAGTGGACCTAAAACAGAACCTTGAGGAACACCATTAGCAATGTTTAACCACTCAGAAGACAGCCCATCAAAATGAACACATTGGGACCTTTCAGAGAGGTAGTTCACAAACCAACCCACTGCATGGCTGGATAGGCTGAAAACTCATCTCTTTCGACTTCACTTCGAGCGATAGAATTACTAACAAGGCACTTATATACTAATAAAGGGCTGGCTTATCTATAGCCAGTTGAGTAGCACTTGAAATGTTTGGCTCTATGATACCTGATGTACTTATATGATTCTGTTTTCTTCAGGGTTGCTAAATGCAATGTAATGTAATAATATGCCTATACTGAGTAGCCTCTGCTTCAAAATGCGATGATCAACGATGTCAAACGCTTTGGAAAGGTCAATAAATAGAGCTGCACAACTCTGCTTATTATCTAAAATACTCGTAATGTCATTCACCACTTTCATTGTGGCAGTGATGGTGCTATGTTGCTTTCTGAAGCCTGACTGATGTTTAGACAGGATATCATTTTTACATAAAAACTTCTTTAGCTGTTCACTCACTAGGCGTTCGGGCACCTTCGCCAGAACTGACAATTTAGAGATTGGCCTATAGTTATTTAAAATAGTTGCCTCCCCTCCTTTTAGCAAAGGCAAGACATAAGCTGACTTCCATATTTTTGGAATTGCATTTGTGCTGAGGGAGAGGTTAAAAAGAGTAGTAAGAGGAAGAGCAATACAATCTGCAGTTATCTTTAAAAAGAAAGGTTCTACGTTGTCCGGGCCAGCCGGTTTCTTAGGATCTAGCTTAGATAAGGCTTCATGAACAACATTGACAGTAAAAGGAGTACAACTGAAAGGGTTTTCCAGACCACATTGTTCAGAGTCACGGATTGGGCTGTTCACAGCAGCAGAGTTCACAGAATCAAACATAGAACCGCAGGACACAAAATGCTCATTAAAGCAATTTAGCATAGTGGCCCTGTCCGATATAGTGCCAGATGCTGTGGTAAGGCACGGAGGTAGCTCATTACGGATCTCACCGGTGGATATCGATTGTATGGCTTTACAACATTTCCTAGGATTATTTAGGTTTTCTGTGGTTACTGACAGATAATACTTAGACTTAGCACGTTTGACATTTGAAGTGAAGCTATTCCTTAGCTGCCTAAAACGCAGCCATTCTACCTCTGAGCCTGATTGCCTAGCCTTTGCCCAGGCCTTGTTTCTCTCATGCAGGAGACTAGACAGTTCAGCAGAAAACCAAGGATTGTCTCGTCCCTTTACTCTAAATTTACGCAAGGGGTGCATGTCTATCAATGATCTCCATAAAACCAAGATAAAAATAAGACCATGCAGTTTCTACATCAGCACACAGATCGGTTTTTCCCCAATCAAAATCAAACAGATCATGAACAAAACCCTGCTCCACAAAATGTTTTATGTCTCTCTTAATAATAATACGAGGTTTAACCTTTTGAACCTTAGTGTCCCTAATTGTGGCTACAACACAGTGATCACTCCGATCATTCGCAAATACTCCCACAGATAAGTATTTATAGGGAGCATTGGTTAGAATGAGATCAATTAGGGAGGATTTATTAGGGGACTTAATGTTAGGGTGAGTAGGACTGTCAACAATCTGAGTAACATTCAAAGAGATACAAAGGTTTGTAAAATCCTCTGATACTGTAGTTAACCAGTCCCAGTTAAAATCTCCAAGTAGCAATATTTCCTTGTAGTCTAGCTGCGATAAAAGATTTGCTAGCGAAGACAAGGAGTCCTTGCCAGCTGAGGGGGGTCTGTAACAGCCCAGTACCATGACCTGTTGCCCCTTTGCCACTTCTATATTTAAGGCTAAAAATTCAAATTGCTTACTGATAGATTTGGAAACTAATGTGGATACACTGAACTTATTCTTAACATAAATGGCAACGCCACCAACTTTATTAGGCCGGTCGGAACGATACACATTATAACCATTTAAGGCAATGTCAGAGAACAAAATAGATTTATTTAGCCATGTTTCTGATAAAACAATGACGTCAGCGTCAGTCGAGTTGCCCAAATGTGGACAAAATCTAGTTTACCTAACAGACTGCGCACATTCAAGTGGATGAAACCCAACCCAGACCTAGCCTTAACATCAGCAGGAGTAGCGATCTGACTACTACTACTGGGCGGACCAGGGTTAGGTTGTACATTTCCTGACAGTAATAACAACAAAAAAAACAGGCATCTTTTCCTCGTAAGCGACACACATACATTGTCATCTACTTTAGAAACACCGGAAAAGTCTGCGAGAGTGTGATTTGAGCTTAAGAAGCAGTCCTGAAGAACCATCATCGCAGGAAAACAAAAAAGACTAACATATTTTGTCGAGCAGATTGTCTGTGACAAGGCAACCGGTAATTGTTTGTGTAACACATCCAAACCTTTGCAGGGGATGCCCACTGTGGGTGGCAGAACAGACCTGAATCCAGTAGACTTCTCAGAAAGACTAGAGATCTTCTCATAGTCCAATACAGTTAACAGGCACAGCAGAATCACGATATGGGCCATTTTCCCAGACCAGCACACAGTATCCGCGATGTTCCTGGAGCAAATCAGCACAGCAGCAAAGGACAGGCGAAAGCAGCAGCGTGGAAGCCATCCGGTCCCTCCATGGTATCCCCGGGGTGAAAGCAGGCCTCTGCAACAGCAGAACCAGGACAGGTGGAAAGCAGGCCTCAGCCGTGGTAAAATCCTCCTCCGCACAGCAGCACACGCCCGGTGGAAGCAGGCCAAGTCCGAAGCGTGGATCCACTCCGTCTCTCCGCGACTACTCCGGGGTAAAAACCTCTCCAGTACAGCCGTACTCTACAGGTGGGAGCAGGCCTCCGTAGATCGCAGATCGCAGGCAGCAACAGGTGGAGCCGCTCCGTCTCTTCGCGACGAGCAGGCCTCCGTAGATCACAGATCGCAGGCAGCAACAGGTGGAGCCTCTTTGCGACGTCTCCGGGGGAAAAACACCTCAGTACAGCCGTACTCGACAGGTGGGAGTAGGCCTCCGCAGATCGCAGACAACTAAAACTACTACTTGTATAAGCAGGGATGGCTAAATGTTTGTAAGCAGGAGAGCTAGATGCTAACAGATGCCAGATGCTAACAGGTAGTACATACTGTCTCACAAGCTGAGGGCAGACTAACAGCTCCACACTGAAGCCACTAGCAACCCTGTACAAACAAACCCTCAAAGTACTGGACCAGAAACCTAACCGCTCCCATCACTGTACCATCCTCAACAAGCATAACATCCTGAGTTGGGAAGATTTAATAAAGTATAGGAACATCGTTCTGGTTTACAAAATCCTGCACAATACAGCCCCCCCCCCCCCCCCCCCCACCTCTTAGCTCATTGGTTACTCAACGTAACAACACCAGACTGACCACTAGAAGCTCCACACGTGGCAACCTATCAGTCCCATTCAGGAAGAGTACTTTTGGTCAGTCATCATTCTCGGTCACAGCAATACAAAACTGGAACTCTCTACCCACTCAAATCAAAGACATACATCCCACCTTCACAGCTCACTTAAAAACATGGTTCACTGAGAACTACACCTGCACACACTAGTCTGTGTTGAGTATGGCGTGAGTGTTACATGGTGTGTTACATGTTGTGATCATGGATGTTGCCCCTTGTTTCTGTTATGTGATTGTGATGTGCTATATGTGACATGTACTGTATGTAGTAACTTGTGTTGTTTATTGTTCTCTTTTATCCTCACACTGGTATCTACTTATCTTTCCTCCTTTTTATTTTATTTTATATATTTTCTTATAACTAATGCTGTTGATACATTGTGATTTTAAGGGTGTCTATTAGCCTACCATCTGGCCGGGGACAACAGCTGGAAATTAGCCATGTCGGCTAAAGCTGCACCATTTACTGTTTCTATGACAGTTCATCGATGGGGACTGTCCACGACACTATAAATAAATAAACTAAACTAAACTAAATTACTCACTTTATTCGTAGGCTTTTGGAGATATCTACAAATAAACAGTAGATATTGTTCATGAAACCATATAGTGCTTCACATAATACAATGTACAAGGGCTGTAGCCTGATATTTATTATATGCTAAAGTTTAGGAGTTGTTTATGTTTGTTGTACAATGTGTAGGTGTGTTTTGTAGAGTGTATGTGTGTGTTGTACATTGTGTAGGTGTGTATGTGTTTGTGTGTCTGTTGTGTGTGTGTGTGTGTGTGTGTGTGTGTGTGTGTGTGTGTGTGTGTGGTGTGTGGTGTGTGTGGGTGTGGGTGTGTGTGTGTGTGTGTGTGTGTGTGTGTGTGTGTGTGTGTGTGTGTGTGTGTGTGTGTGTGAGTGTGTGTGTGAGAGTTGATGTGCCAGGCAGACAGGCAGGTCTCAGTAGGTTATCTGACATATAAATGGTCAAAAATGGTACATTCTCCGTTAGCCTAAGAGCTCCCCGTTCGAGCGAACAACTATTCCATCACTTTGGATATGCGCTTGTTCTGGATTGGAATTTTTCCAATCATTTCCCTAGGAGGGGTTTTCAAACATGTGCTTAAAATGCACGAAAAACGCGCATTTTACAAAATGTCTGACTTCCTGGGGGGCGGGGCTAATGTAAAGCAATCTGAAATATGTGTGAAATCATAATAGCAATGTGTATACAGTGTTTCGTGAATATCGGAAAAAACTATATGCGAGTAGTTTGGAGTAATTGGCGACATGTACAAATTGTGTATTCGCTGTTAGCTTACGACCTCCCCGATTGAGCTATCGAACTTTTCAGTCAGAAGTGAAGACAAGTTTGCATTGGCAAATGCACACAGTGAACTGTCTTTGTTGATGCACATTCTGATCCTTCTGCTGTAGTATAGTTAAAGGTATTTAAGAAACTCAAAGGAAAGCAACAAGAAAACATCCAGCAAAACCTTCAGCTTCTGTTACCGTTTTGGAAAATCCCAAATTAGATTCACTGGCACATGGAGTCATGATGAGTGAGCCTCTTTAATAAAACCGGGTAAAGGCTGTCCAATCGCATTAATAATTTTACTTTCATGGATATTTCAATCTAGAATTGTTTGGAAATGCAGGGCAAAGTGAATTTAGCAAAACACGACTGAATTAAAAGACTTATTGTGGTTTTGAGGTCTATGTGTTTGCCATTTTAGCATCTGAATTAAAGAACACATTTACATGAAGGTAGATTTAATTGATTTCAACGTACATACTAGTGGTATTGTAACACCCATATAGCAAATCAGACATTAATTTAAACTATATGAACTATAAAAAAGTCAAAGTTGACAAAAGTTAACATGCACACTTTTTTTTATATAGGCCGTGAATTTATGGGTACATTTTTTCAAAGATATAAAATAAAGGCCTCTCCATCTGTTAAAGAATTAGTGAGGCCAGTCTGAAACTCTTCCTTCTGTAAATACGACTCTCTTCTTTTGTATGTTGGTATTTTATGTGGAACAATGCTGACTTCTGCTGGCCATCAGAAGGTAATACATGAGCCGGATACCTCCACAGAAGCTCAGCTTTTACTGAACAGTTTGCAGATCCCCTGTGCACACCGTCCTCACAAACAGAGCAGCAGCACAGATCCTGGAGAGTGATGCCTGGAGAGGGAAGCTGGAGAGTGAAGCCTGGAGAGTGAAGCCTGGAGAGGGAAGCTGGAGAGTGAAGCCTGGAGAGTGAAGCCTGGAGAGGGAAGCTGGAGAGTGAAGCCTGGAGAGTGAAGCCTGGAGAGTGAAGCTGGAGAGTGAAGCTGGAGAGTGAAGCCTGGAGAGTGAAGCTGGAGAGTGAAGCTGGAGAGTGAAGCTGGAGAGTGAAGCTGGAGAGTGAAGCTGGAGAGTGAAGCTGGAGAGTGAAGCCTGGAGAGTGAAGCTGGAGAGTGAAGCTGGAGAGTGAAGCTGGAGAGTGAAGCCTGGAGAGTGAAGCTGGAGAGTGAAGCTGGAGAGTGAAGCCTGGAGAGTGAAGCTGGAGAGTGAAGCCTGGAGAGTGAAGCCTGGAGAGTGAAGCTGGAGAGTGAAGCTGGAGAGTGAAGCTGGAGAGTGAAGCCTGGAGAGTGAAGCTGGAGAGTGAAGCTGGAGAGTGAAGCCTGGAGAGTGAAGCCTGGAGAGTGAAGCCTGGAGAGTGAAGCCTGGAGAGTGAAGCTGGAGAGTGAAGCTGGAGAGTGAAGCCTGGAGAGTGAAGCTGGAGAGTGAAGCTGGAGAGTGAAGCCTGGAGAGTGAAGCCTGGAGAGTGAAGCTGGAGAGTGAAGCTGGAGAGTGAAGCCTGGAGAGTGAAGCTGGAGAGTGAAGCTGGAGAGTGAAGCTGGAGAGTGAAGCCTGGAGAGTGAAGCCTGGAGAGTGAAGCTGGAGAGTGAAGCTGGAGAGTGAAGCTGGATAGTGAAGCTGGATAGTGAAGCAGGTGAGTGAAGCCTGGAGAGTGAAGCAGGAGACTGGCTCGGAGCTTCCCTCCTGAGATGTTCCCACTGTGAGCAGCAGAGCATTCTCACCAGCCAATGCATACTATCCTATCCGTCTGCCTGACTGGCAGTTTGCCTATTGTGTGTGTGGATCTTGTCTTTTCTTTTGTGCAGCTCACATAAATAATTCTAAACACAAAGATGAAATTGCACAGGAGCCAATGAATAAAGTGAGAATTTGATATTGTGAGCATGCAGTTCAGGGGCAGAATGTTTGTATAGAATACAGCTGAAGTCAGCAGCAGACAACTGAGTGTTCTCAAACAGAAGCAATGGGAAACCTGATTTCTGTTATTGAAGCAGAACACTATGGTGGTTCTGAGGGAGAACCAGTGCCCCATATTATTAAACCCTGACACTTCTGCAGTGAATAATATCCCTGAATGTATAAAAAAGAGCTGAATACAACGTTGGATGTGGGACCCTTTTCATTTATATGAAAGCTCAGAGGAGCATTTAGCGACAAAAAAAGTAATGCAGACTGAAAACCAACCTGTTTCCACTGCACCTCGCCCACTAAATTAAAATAATAATAACAATTGCAGTACTTAAAAGTGTAGGTCAACTGAGACACCAGCACTTACATTTGTTTGGCCGATTGAAAGCAAATGGACCTGCAGGCTTCTTCTGAGTTTGTATCTTTTTGATTTATAGCACTTTAGCATATTCTTCAAAGCCTGCCTGAAATTTGGGAATATATGTCAAGATTCCACAATAAGTAAATCCTACAACTTTCAGGACCTGATCATTTAAATACGTGGCTTTTTTAACTCTTCCTTCTGGGGGGTTCATTTAGCAAGAAAGAAAGATCTGCTGATTTACAGACATTTCTTTAACAATGTCAATTAGAAAAAAGAGTTTGGGCCCGATGGCATCACATGTTGGACGCTAAAGTAATTCTACAGTGTTACCGCAATGTGAAACTTCCTTCAAAACCCACAGCTTTCTGGGGCTTCATAATAACATACGTTTTTCACTCCACATCTATATGAAAAGAGGGGGAAATCCAAATGATCATGGATTGGGTAGTGATAAATAAGATAATGTGCTTTAACACTGTGTAATGCATGGTTTTGGAGAACCAGAGATACAGTATATAGTTGATGCAGATATACCTATACCACCCCCCCCCCCCCCACCCATTTAAAATGGGCTACTGTGGCCACTGGCAGGACACAAAGCAGCTATTCTTACAGTGCCGACCATGTATCTTCTTTCTGTCCGACCACCTGCTTGGAGCAATTGCAGACACATATTAGCCCCTCTGTATGCTCTGTATATTCAATTTGCTACGCTTAGTAATCAGCAAATCCAGGAGGAAACGGATTATTGGCCACCAATCTGTCTCTGCCCGGTTTCCATATTGACTGCCGGCCCGAGCGGCAGCAACCACAGATACAATTGACATTCAGAATGGGGGACGCAAAGGCACACTTATTCTGAGAAGATATTGAAAATAATCGGTTGTGCTCCTTAATAGAACTATTGCTCAATTCTTCTCACTCCTTTAAAAGACAGATTGAGGTGTTATCTGAGCTGAGGGTGGCCTTTTTATTTTCTGGCAAATATCCTTCTCTCGTCCGTTGGAATTGCCTATCAGGTGTCCGTTTTTTTCCAAGGATCATTTATCAAGCTGCTCCTCTCCCCTTCCTCCCCTCTCGCTTTTTTGGTTTACGATCAGCCATCTTGAGAGAATATAAATAAATAAGTTGGAGCCATGGCAACTACAAATCACAAAGTTCCTGCTGGTGGGGGGGCAACAGAAGGCTTCTCTTTGAGTCTTTGTTCCAGTTATAGTGTGAGTGTGAATGAGTAGGTGAGGTGTGGGAGTGAAGTTGTGTGTCTGTTGTGTTATGAGACTGAATCGCAGAAACCCCGCAGTGACCAGTCTGCAAAAACTTCACTTGAATTTGACTCAAAGTCACCAGATATTAATATTTCAACAAGTCCTCCAACTCATAGCCCTTATTACGACCTATACTATAATCACCTTTTAAAGTTTTCGACCTCTAGTGCTCCTGTTGACTGCAAACGCTCCGGAGGGTCGTATATTCACAAATAACCATCTCTGGAAAATCCTAAATTGTAGGATAGTTTGGCCATTAAAATGCTTTTTGATTAGATTTCTAGCGAGAAGTGTATATTGTACGTTTAGAATCCACGTCCAGTGGATGTGTAGGATTTATAGTTTGATAGATATTACGAAGATGATTTGAGGTCTCGCCAGGAGAACGTGTAACGGCAGCGTCCATGTAAAGTTAGCGTCAACCCTCACAGGGTGAAAACAGTATTTCCGGTCTCGAAGTTTTCATAATAAAACCGTATTCCCCTCACTGTCAAATAATTTTAAAGCTATATCTGCCGTACTCATCCACTAAAAAACATCAGTTTATCCTTGTTAATTACACGACATTCATTGTTTTAAATTGTGTTCACTGCTTTTGTGTTTTTCCCATAGGTTTTTCCCTTTCAATTCTGAGAGACATATTTATTTTTTCAGAGGTTTTGATAGGCTAAAACAGGGGTGCCCAACCTTTTTTTAACCGAGAGCTACTTTTAAAGTTGCCAGTCTGCCGAGATCTACCAGTCCAAATAGAGAGGCGTAGCCATTACTGACAGCCTACTACCAGGTATATACACACTTCTACTTGTATAAAACTGACCTTTGTACGATTAATACTTCATAAAATACTGCAGATCCTTTATCTTACCTCTATCTAATCTACACACATACAAGTATTTAACTGAAGTTACACAACAGTGTTGTTGAAAAAGAGTTGGAGTTTATTCACACGTCACATAGCCTACTACAGTGGGTAATGTTTTAAGAATTCTCAGCTATTGTTGAAGCTCGGTGATTGGATGTTTTAGCTGCAATGCACGTTGGGATATGGTGTTTATGCGATGTGAAATCCGAAAACATTTAAAAAATAAGAAAATAATACTTTATTGTGCTTGCTTTTCTCTTTGAAAGTCATCACATAACGGCATTGTAATACATGGTTCGGCTGCATTACATATTACAGATCTGCCGTAGTTCTTTATTTATAGAGCCCTGATTAGAAGACCTTTGGAAAAACTGGAAGAAATGCCGCCGAAACTGAATACGTGACGTGGATCATAAATATATCAGCAATTAAACAACATCTTCAATTTCTCTTCATGCAATACGTCTCCTTGCAGTATCAACACTAATTCGGCTGACTTTCATATTTGATCCAATTGGTTATATTCACACCATAACAGTGCACAACTGATAGAAAAGGACATGTAGTTTTTAAAGATATTACTGATTTTCTTTGTAGTAAAGAATGTAAATACTGAGTTAAGAGAATAGTCAGGGGTTTTGGGTGATGGGAGACACATCACACATCACACATCAGAATTTCAATAGCTTACCATTAAATGACGGATATACTATATATATATATATATATATATATATATATATATATATATATATATATATATATATATACTGTCTATGATGTTTTACAAATCAGATATTAATGTGTAGAACTCAAGCGGCAAACTCTGGGGCAGAGCCGGGACGCCAATAAGGAAGTGCCACAAACTGCAGTTCATCTATTGGCCGATAGGCAATGACTGCAGAAAGGATGAATTTCCATAGACCCCCATGTTAAAATGCCCAACTTTACAGCAGAAATAAACATGTTTCTACCCATGGATGCAATACAAATTATTCGGGATATAGTTAGATTCCACCTTAATGATTATTCATTGTTGAGTGAATTGTTTTATAATGCGACCCTTTTATTTATATTAGGTCGTAACGTTTTTGCATAAATTAGGGCGTGGTCACTTTGATGAACAGGTACGTGCCTCACTGTCAGCTAATAGCATCTTGTCCACTCTGCTAGGCTGCAACGTTAGCTAGTTGTAGTTACTGTACTTCACCCTTTAGCCGTGTTTGTGGTGATTGTGCCTTTTAGGGATGTTGTTACAAATACCAGACAATTAAAATGTTGTACTGTGCGGTTGAATGTACTAACAGAACTTCCAAGAAGTCTAAAATGAGAATATTATACATGTTAACCCCGTTAGCAGGTGTTTGTGTGCTTGTACAAAGATATTAATAGGAGGATGTGCAAAACAGACAAACTAATTAACCTTTATTAACACATTAAAGAATACTTTAGGTTAAGGTCTTCTTTCAAATAAGAAAAAAGCTTTGGGGGTATCTCTCTACAGATAAATATTAAGCCCGACAAAGTACTTAACGTCTAATATATTGCGTTCCTGCAGAGCTTGAAGATTAATCACGGGGTTTGTCGCAAAGCGGACAGGCGTCGTCACAACATTAGCTGGGGATTGTGGTGTAGTCTCTTTGGTGCGCCACATTTCAGAGAAAACAAGTTGTTTCTCAGAATTGAAGGCGAAAAACACAAAAGCATTGCACAAAATTTAAACCTATCAATGTTGTGTAATTAACAAAGGTAATCTGGTGTTTTTGAGTTGATGAGTAGTGCAGATACCACTGTCAAATCAATCGACAGTAAGGAGAATACTTACTTCCGGGTGTACAATTCTCCGTTATCCAATGGGAATGGACGCTCACATTGCCTTTAAGAGCTGCCGACATAAACGGATGTGGGGCTTCCATGAGCGTCGCATACCGCCGCCGATGGGAATACATTGCAATCAGTTGAAAGCTCTTTGCGTCCGTTTATGAAGCTGAAGGAGCCTCGGCGTGTCCCAACTGCACGCCACGGTCACCTTGACCAAGCGTCGCTTTAGTGAGAGTGTGTTGCTATTGGACTATCAGGGAGTGAGACTGTGTTGGACGCACACACCACCTCCTTTACCTTTCCCCGAGTTAACTGTCTGGTCCTGGCGAAAAATAGTGAATCCGTCAGGAACAATGGCGGAGTCCAGG
Source organism: Harpagifer antarcticus (assembly GCA_902827135.1). Lineage (NCBI taxonomy): Eukaryota > Metazoa > Chordata > Actinopteri > Perciformes > Harpagiferidae > Harpagifer > Harpagifer antarcticus. Next base: position 1,602,469 of record CADEHL010000172.1, on the reverse strand, counting down.
ATAGCGGGGTTTAGTCAAGTCTCGGTGAGAATGAACACGTTACAGTTCTTAATGTCCCGTTGAAAAGCAATCCGACTTCTGAGTTGATCTAGCTTATTTTCAATCGATTGAACATTAGCCAGAAGAATACTCGGAAGAGGGGGTCGGTGTTCTCGTTTTCTCAGTCTGACCAGCAGCCCGGCGCGGGACCCCCGCTTGGTCTTCCTCCTGCGTCTCTCACAACAGGTAGCCATGGCGAATCTCCATTGTCTGTCGGTGGGCTATTGTCCACAAAGTTTATGATGTGAAGATGTTCCTCTCTGCTATATTGTATAGCAGAGTTGGTGCGGTCGGGTTGCATGTTGCGAACCATGTTAAAAGCAAACGGCAAAAAGTAAACAAAACTAACAAAATACGAAAAAGGGCAAAGTGGGAGAGGTGCCAAAGGACAATGCGGCCATCTTCACCGGCGCATCTCTGAGATCAGAATGTTAATATTCATTTTTCACATCTTGACCAAAGGGTGCAAACCATCTTCTCTTATCGACTATACAGCTGAGAGCTGGGGCACTCTGCTGGTGTCTAGAGCAGTGCTTCTCAAAGTGTGGTCCGCGGACCACTGGTGGTCCGTGAGCGCCCCCTAGTGGTCCGTGAGTATATTGGTAAAATTTCACATTTGAAATAAATACATTTATTTAAGTTTTTCGCAGTCTCGCGGGAATATCTCCGCAATGGAACGAGCTTAAGTTTCACTTTCGATTGCATGATATAGCCCAGATAAACACCTTCATCACACATGTGGCCACTTGTTTTGACCATTTTCAGGCGATTTGTAAAAAACTATGTGTTTTTGGATATTTGTGGAGTTAGGTGGTCCGCGAGTGTTTTTTTATTGGTTAAGTGGTCCTTGGTATGAAAAAGTTTGCGACTCTATATTATTGATAATGTCAGCAGTGAAAAAAACTTTAACTGTTTAAAAGGTTGACCTGTCAAAAATGGTGTCAACACATGGAGCATACAGGGGGATATATTAGAAGAAAGCAAACAGGAGGAGATAAAGAAAGTATTGCAGAAGCCCACTGAATGTGTCATTAACTACCATGAATAATCACTATCATTTCCTTTTCATCAGATGGTAATTATTGGTTGTGGGAAACAGGGCACAGCTTGCCACCACTACTACCCAGCTGTGTGCTGGAGGGTCACTTGAGGAGCTTACAGCAGATGCGTCCTATTATAATAAACCCTCTAAACTTGACACACAGCATGAAGACGCGTCCGAAATGTTTACCCTATAATGCAGAGTTGCATCCTCAGGCCCTTTCCATCAGAGTTTAGGAGACTAAATGACAGAATACCTTCAGATTATTATACTATTTTACTGATAAAAATGGAGAATTAAAATCGTAGTAAACTTTTAATCATCACACATGTGCATAGCCAGGCCCGCCCCATATACGCAGATCACGCAGACTGCGTGGGGCCTCATCTTGCGCAGGGAGCCTCATCTGATGCGCAAATGCGGCCCAATTAAGCGCGCCACAGTTCAGCCGCTGCGAGGCTCCAGCGCTCGCCATTCACCCGCATACTCCACTAGCATCCACTTTAAAGTCAACGTTTCAGTGCAAAGTGTAAAATAAAGAGTGTTTTCCTCCATTGATTCTGATCTGTTTCAAAATGTAGCCTTGGACAATGCTTTACACACCAAGTTTTTGCCAATCATGTATGTCGGTTTCCTGTGATCCTCCTGCCAAACACACTAACAGACATGAGCTAAAATCAAATAAGAGCTGCTGCATGAACCTTTACCTTTGCTTCTCATCTCTCCCTCAGCCCCTACCTACAACCCAACAGCCTGGAATCCTATTATTTAGACCACAGGCAAAACACATGTTATAGTACAATTAGGAGCCAGTGTGTAAACTGCTTGCTCTAAGGCAAAAAACAAGTCATCATTTAGCAGTAATGAGGAGAAAATGCACCTCGCATTGCCCGATCCTCCAACTCAGTTCAACACCATGAGATTGTGTAGTAAAATACATGAGAAGACATATCAAATAGATAGAGTAAATATTGAGATACAGAGATATACAAGCAGATACTGTACATACATGTTCAATCTCTCTAATACACAATGCATAACTTGTATATGTATGTGCACAGCTTATATCTTCAGTCAGACCTTTTTTTTTACTGCTGCTCAATGATTCCATCCTACACTGTCGGGGTCCTGCCTTGACACTGTGATGAAAATGCATGCTTCATCAACTTTGTCACAAAGTCTATGCATTCTATAGTATAGCAAGACAGGCAGAGCGGCTGCAGAATACCAATGAAGCACTGGTATTGTGTCCCTGTCAACCCCAAAAACATCCAGGAGCAGAGTGCTGGCAAAAACAATCACCTTTCAGTGCGCAGAATAATCTCTTTCCAAGTAAATAATTTGCTGAGTACCCTGTCATATCAAATTTGGCTTTGAGCACGCTAAAGGATTGTGGTCTGCTCCCCCAGATTAAAGCACCACCGAAGCTTCACATCCTATTAAACCAGATTAGAAGAAAAGCAAAGGCCCAGGAAATTGCATCACCTATCGGGTTTTGCTGCTACAGATTATTACCGCCATTAAATCCTATTGCACCGTGAACCAGCTCTTTCTTAGAAGTGTTTTGTTGTTTGAGCATGTGGAAGGGGAGCGATAATCTAGTGCGGAATAAACAGACCTGAGAATCTCAGGTGTGTTTATACAAAACAGATAATCACAGAACAAAAGCCAAAGATCAAACACTGAAGGTTTCTCATTTCTCTAACTCCCCTCCTCGACTCCTATCCTCGACTCCTATCCTCGTGTCTTAGTCCCGCCCACAGGAGATGCGAGCGGAGGAGTCGAGGAAGGGGAACCGAGGAGAGAGGAGGGGAAGCAGCTGGCGGTTAGAGAAATGAGAACTCCTCTCCTCTGAGCGGTCATATTAAAGAGACGTCCATTAATGATGACAGGAGGCACAGCAGCCCTCTGCCTGATGGACAGAACTTTGTTCATGATGACGTATATTTACTTAATTAATTGACAGTGCGGTATAATGATACAATAACAGGCTACAGATGCGGACATATAGACACACATATATATTGATATATATATTTATATAAATATATACAATTTCAGAATCAAACAAGTATGAGAGCGCTCTCATAATAACGTAACACTATCAGAGACTGGATATGTCCCCCCCCCTCTCTCTGGTCGCTAGAATGGGGAATTTAAATGACGTGCCAAAACTTTTATTTACAAGTATTAAAAGTAAGCATAGACACCAAACCAACTGAGACCTGTCTGTCCGCCGCATCTACGCACACAGACTTACACACACACACTGTACAACACGCACATACACACTGTACCACACGCACCTACACACTGTACCACACACACCTACACACTATACCACACCCACCTACACACTGTACCACACGCACCTACACACTGTACCACACGCACCTACACACTGTACCACCCCTACGTACACACTGTACCACACACACCTACACACTGTACCACACATACCTACACACTGTACCACACACACCTACACACTGTACCACACACACCTACACACTGTACCACACACACCTACACACTGTACCACACACACCTACACACTGTACCACACGCACCTACACACTGTACCACACGCACCTACACACTGTACCACACGCACCTACACACTGTACCACACACACAGGCTACAGCCGTTGTGTATTTTATTTTGTGAAGCACAAAATGGTTTTAGAAAAATATCGACTCTTTGTTTGTAGATATCTACTAAACTACAGCATACAAATAACGAGAGTAATGTTGGCCTGTTATACTGAGTGATATATATTTTACACACTGCTCTGCTTGCTGCACGGACCTCACAGCTGTTCTCACTGTAAACATCACGTCGCGATGAAAGCAGTTAATAAAATAATATCCAGGGGATGCATGCAGAGCTGTCATTGGCTGAGATAAGTCCGGCCGTGCGTCACGACTCTTTTATACTCCACTGTTGCCGGAAGATCCGCAGAGGATTCATCAGTGTATCCTTGGTTAGAGCTCCTCCAGAGCAACACACTCTCACTCCCTAAACGTCCAGAAGCGACGCTTGGTCAGGGTGACCGTGGCGTGGCGTGCAGTTGGGACGCACCGAGGCTCCTTCAGCTTCATAAACGGACGCAAAGAGCTTTCAACTGATTGCAATGTATTCCCATCGGCGGCGGCATTTGGCGCTCATGGAAGCACCACATCCGTTTATGTCGGCAGCTCTTAAAGGCAATGTGAGCGTCCATTCCCATTGGATAACGGAGAATTGTACACCTGGAAGTAAGTATTCTCCTTACTGTCGATTGATTTGACAGTGGTATCTCCACTACTCATCAACTCAAAAACACCAGATTACCTTTGTTAATTAAACGACATTGATAGGTTTAAATTGTGTACAATGCTTTTGTGTTTTTCCCCTTCAATTCTGAGAAACAACTTGTTTTCTCTGAAATGTGGAGCGCCAAAGAGACTACACTACCCACAATCCACAGCTAATGTTGTGACAACGCCTGTCCGCTTTGCGACAAACCCCGTGATTCATCTTCAAGCTCTGGGATTGGATGTTGGAGTGGCAGTGCGCCAAGGTTACGCCGAGCGTCAAGCTCTTTGAAATGGAACGAAACCACGGCAGACTATTCAAAACTGGACTTGAACGCCCCCCCCCCCCCCCCCAGAACTACACATGCTGGCTATTGTGTTTCGCAACATGTTCTCTATGGCACGTCTCTACTGGGAATTGTAGTTTTAAAAGACGTTTTCGTTTTTTTCCCAAAATTAGAAGTTGACAGTATTAAACTGTGTACAGCCCTGGAGGTTTAGGCGATAGGAAACAAATTGGTGTGTACAAATTTAAAACATGTAATTACTAAATGGGTGAAAATCGCTTGTATCCATAATGGGCAGCATTAATATATACCCACATGACAGCTCATTGTTACTTTGTAATTCTACTCCACTACAAATCAAAAGATGATCCACTTTGTGGATATGGCCTACGAAAAACCAAAATAGCCAAAAAACAGCAATGCTACTAAAAAGATGACAAGCCAGTGGATTGATGCAATATTCATTAAATCTCCTCACCCCTTCCTCTCAGACCCAATACTCATTCATATCAGAACACAAAAACATGGATCCAGTTGATTGTTTCCATTGTACCGGAGCAAACAGGAACTGATAGCAGTTAGCGTAGCATGACTTTTCAAAAAGTTTATTCAAAAACATTTAAAGGAATACAAGGCTTAAAAAAACAAGACACTAAAAACAATGGCACCAGTACGTCCTTCACCTAAAGCAGGATGGCTAGTAGTTCCAAACACTGACCTTGTTTTACATTACTCCAGCAAGATTCTTATCTGGCAACACTTACACTCGCTGTATTGATACAGCAGTACTGTAATACTGTCTTCCTTTCAATATCGAAACATGTTTTCCTAAAGTTTATAACAATTTGAAAATCCATATTAAAGTAAGTTGCAGAAAAAAATAAATCAGGCAACGTGTAAAACAGTACAAGTAACATAAATGAGGTTCCTTTAACAATGCACTCATTACCGTAGAAAGTAGGGCTGTGCGATTATGGCAAAAATCCTGATCACGATTATTTTGGTCAATAATTGATATCACGATTATTAAAAACAATTATCATTTGTACCATCACAAGTACCATTTACTTTGAAAACATCCATTTATTGAAAATGTATGTTTTTAACGATTGATTACCCTGAACTTTAAGTATAATTCAACTGATAAACCAAAAAATAAATAATGTTTTCAAAAAATGTAAATAATAATCGTTTTATTTCGATTACGTTATTTTCGTAATCGTTGCAAGCCAAAATCGTAATCCAGATTAAAATACGTTTAATTGGACAGCCCTAATAGAAAGTATTTTAGAATTCTGCCAGAAACAGAAAACTGTCTGAGAACAGGTAAAGCACCACTTACTTGCAAATGAATGGTATATCTAAGTAGTACCACGTCTTCTGAAAATACTATATAGCAGGGGTAGCCAACACGGTGCCCGTGGGCACTCAGTCGCCCGCAGGGGCAACGTGAGGCGCCCGCCGGGCACGTTCTAAAAATAGCTCCCCAAGAAAATCCAAAATGTATAAAATACAGAAAACAAAAAAGGAAATGTAATTAAAAGAATCTACCCCATGCATAAACGAAACCTAAATCATAACGAACTCTATCTACTTACTACAACTCTATATCTATCTAACACCCCTCCACGCATGGCGTAATCTCCAGGGGGGACATGTCCCCAGCACTTTTCGAAATCCCGTTTGTGTCCCCCCACTTTACAAATATGTTTATTATTATTTTTTAACGCAAGCCGTCATCGCCACAGAGGAGCACACAGCCTGTGTATGTGTGTGTGTGTGTGTGTGTGTGTGTGTGTGTGTGTGTGTGTGTGTGTGTGTGTGAGAGAACCCCTTTATCTATTTAATATAGATAAAGTAAGAAATCATTCCCATATGTACAATAGGACAGTACAAAAAACTGTTCAAAAGGGGAGTGATTAGTAAAATATGCATAAATAAAAAGAAAGAATGCTAACTAGGTAACACAAGATAAGAATAAACAAGTTTAAATGATTTGTTATTGGTTGTGATGATATTCTAAAGATGTTTGGATTATTGAAAAGTATACAGCTCCCTTTCATCTGAGTGTTGAGAGCTGTATCCATAAATTCATGTTGTGCTCAAAGTGCACCAGATTGATGCATTTCACTTCAACATTTAAAAAAAAAATCTTCCCGGGGGTGCATGCCCCTGGACCCGCCTAGAGGAGGTGAGGACCCCCCTAGAGGAGGTGAGGTCCCCCCTAGAGGAGGTGAGGTCCCCCCTAGAGGATGTGAGGTCCACCCCCAAATAAAGCAGGTTAAAATAATTAAATTGCATACATGTTCTTTTAGTAAACACTGCAAACGGGTCCCACAGACCCAAACAGCACACATAGGTTAAAGGTCAGCATATAACAATGTTAAAATGTGCTAAATATATACACTGCAAAAAACAAAAAAAGAGGAGTAAAAGTAGCCTCCGACTTGTTTTATTTTTTTAAAGTAGCCCTCATCCTAAAAAAGGTTGGTGACCCCTGCTATATAGCATGCCTAGCTAGAATATGTATTGACTGTGTTAAAAGCCTGTAAGAAACAGTGGGTGTAAAAAGGGCCGAATAACTAAATGCAGTCCCGCTGAACGTGTCCAGCACACGCTCACTTCCTCTGGAAAACAAAAGAGGCTCTGGTTCCAAACTGTATTTTGACCAGCTTTTCATGTGTGTGTGTGTTTTTGTGTACTTCTCTTCTCACAGCGACTCATTATCTGTGGCTCCTATTATTGCAGCTCGGTCACCACAGTGGAGCGGCGAACAGAGGAAAATACACAACTGTTCATTACTGTTCTGACACCTCTACCCCCCTCTACTGCGTTACTGGGATGAGCTTTGGTTTCCTCCTCAGGCACATTGGTACAACACTATATACATACAAATGAATGAGGAACAAACATATAACAAGCTTAAGCAATAACTCCTCCTTCCCCTGAGATTTTTGGCAGCCTCGGGCCACAGCGAAGGCGATGAGGAATTCATTCATCTCAGCGTCCGGCCTGCTTTGTTCTGTGGATATCAGCCAGGGACTGCAACATGCTCTAAATGCATTCCTCATTCAGGTGCCTCCAAGCACTGAAAGTACAGTTCTCTGAACAGGTTATTCAAAAAAAGACAGAGCTAAAATAGGTGGTAAAAAGGTACTGTTACAGGAAAGTCCTGTTTGCCAACCAGCTCTACCATCTTTTTAAATATCAATGTTTAGTCAGTACGTGTGATACTCTTCATGTAAAAAAAGCAGGCTAAAAAGGCCTTATAAAGTACATATACAATTTTTGTTTAAAGTACAAAGATAATTCAAACTAAATGTTGACTAAATTAGCGGTTGTAGTTAAAAAAAGAAAACTACAACAAATAGGAAATAAACGTTACAGTTCTGACTCTCGGTCCGACATTATACAATTTAACAAATAAAAGCAAGGATAATTTGGACTTATTGTTGATTAAATAACAGTGTGTGGTTAGAAAATACTATCAAATTAGAAGGAACAAATATTTGAAAAATACAGATTCCTGTATTCTGAGCCTTGAATCTCTTCTTCATTGACAGCAAAAGGAAGGAAATAATACAAATTAAAATAAAGAAGTAAAAACCCGACAAATGTACATGGTGCCGGCATGAAAGACACAGTGCTTCCAATATAAATATATTGTTATTAAAATCGTTCTATTTGGCACAAAGATAACATTTTGTGAATATAACATGAAAAAGGACACACCGGGCTAATTCACCTATCCACATCATTATTTAATGGCCAGTCCATAGTATAAATAGTGAGAAATACTACATACACATAATGGAAAACAAACAGAGAGACCACTGTGTGTGTCCTGTGTGACACAAAATCAATATTAGGACATCTTACCCAACTGTTGTAACATCAATTATTTCAACTAACAATCATACCTATTTGAACCCAAAACACAATCTTTTGATAAGCCTATTAAAGTACTTTTGTATTAGTAGTTTGTAGTAGTTGCCAAGGCCAGCCGTTTGTATTTAATGTTTGGGAGTGCGAATGTGTTGGTGTTGCCAAAGGATATAAAGCTTTGAGTCAAATATCTAAGCTTAAATCTTCCAACTGAAGTTATTGACAACCTCTGAATGAGAACTGTTTCACTTGTATTTATTTGGCGGTTATAAATCACATTTAAGTCTATCAATGTGTCAGCTATGGTTTTATGTTGTACTGATTAAAAAAGCTTTCACTTAGCACTGCATTCGATTTCAAACTGTTAATTGGTCATGTTTTTACGCATCAATCACAAAGTGTAGTACCAATCAACACCTTGCCTCTCTGCCAGATATACGGTACTAGGGTAACAGAATGCAGCCTCACAGTGAGGAGAATGTGCCGGAATGAGTCCTTGTTGCCGACAGATGTCTTTGTCCTCACCAGGTGCAGGTTTAACTTTCTTCGGGGACAATTTTCATTTCATATTCTGCATAAAGAGCAACCTTTGTCAGTAAACGCTTGGTACAGCCGACGGATCCAATCTGTTGCTTTCAAGCAACGAGTGGAGAGGAGCAAGACATTCTCCCACACACTTTAGCTACAGGTCATCTGCTGACTATGACCAGTAGCACGCGCTGTCAGACGGTCAGACTGAGGGAGGTTAGGAGCTTCTTCAGACCATCACTGATCTTCTTTTTTCTATCCACTGTAGATTCTCCTAGGAAGTTCCTCATAAGTGAAAGCAGTCAAAGCTTGGAAATAATTCAGTTACCAATAATGCATGATTGTTTAAAATGAGGGGATGATGGGTCGTTGTTAATGGTGGAAAATAGATCAATGCTTGCATTGCAATACAAATTAAAGCTGCGAGCAGCGATGAGCAGGTCTTCGACAATCCGTGCAGGTTCGCTGTTGTCCGCACTTCCACTGGTGGCACGTATGGGGCGGGCCATTCTGCACATGCGTTAAATGCGTTAAATATTTGAACGCAATTAATTCAAAAAATTAATTACTGCCGTTAACGCGATAATTTTGACAGCACTAGTTTTAACCTCTGGTTTTAACCCTTAACTGCAATTTTATTTTGTTTTACTTGATCTCTGCGCCTTATTTTATTTATGTATGTTACTTGAGATCTATGTCAGTGCCTTATTGCCCCCTGCTATGCTTATATTGGCAGGCTGTTTACCTATCTATGGATGTTATTATAATTACTATTCTATGCATATACAGGACTGTCTCAGAAAATTAGAATATTGTGATAAAGTTCTTTATTTTCTGTAATGCAATTAAAAAAACAAAAATGTCATACATTCTGGATTCATTACAAATCAACTGAAATATTGCAAGCCTTTTATTATTTTAATATTGCTGATTATGGCATACAGCTTAAGAAAACTCAAATATCCTATCTCTAAATATTAGAATATCATGAAAAAGTATACTAGTAGGGTGTTCAACGAATCACTTGAATCGTCTAATTAACTGGAAACACCTACAAGGGTTTCCTGAGCCTTGAAAAACACTCAGCTTGGTTCAGTAAACTAAATCACAAGTATGGGGAAGACTGCTGATCTGACTGCTGTCCAGAGGACCGTCATTGACACCCTCCATCAGGAGGGTAAGACACAAAAAGAAATTTCTCAAAGAGAAAGCTGTTCACAGAGTGCAGTTTCAAAGCACATCCACAAAAACTCTGTTGGAAGGGGGAAATGTGGCAGGAAACGCTGCACAACCAAGAGAGATGACCGCAGCCTTAACAGCATTGTGAAGAAGAGTCGCTTCCAGAATTTGGGGGAGCTTCAAAGACAGTGGACTGAAGCTGGAGTCCAGGTATCAAAAGTCACTGTTCACAGACGTGTCCGGGAAATGGGCTACAATAGCCGTATTCCCATGGTCAAGCCACTTCTGAACTCAAGACAACGGAAGAGGCGTCTGACTTGGGCTAAGGAAAAGAAGCACTGGACAGTTGCACAGTGGTCCAAAGTCCTCTTTTCAGACGAAAGCAAGTTTTGTATTTCATTTGGAAGTCAAGGCGCCAGAGTCTGGAGAAAGGCTGGAGAGGAGCAAAATCCAAGTTGCTTGAAATCCAGTGTGAAGTTCCCACAGTCAGCGATGGTTTGGGGAGCCATGTCAGCTGCTGGTGTTGGTCCACTGTGTTTCATCAAGCCCAGAGTAAATGCAGCTGTGTACCAAGAGATTTTAGAGCACTACATGCTTCCGTCTGCTGAAAAGCTCTATGGAGATGAGGAATTCATTTTCCAGCATGATCTGGCACCTGCCCACAGTGCCAAAACCACCAGTAACTGGTGTACTGACCATGGCATTACTGTCCTCGATTGGCCTGCAAATTCCCCTGACCTGAACCCCATAGAGAATATGTGGGGTATTGTGAAGAAGAAGCTGAAAGACACCAGACCCAACAATGCTAATGAGCTAAAGGCCGCTATTGAAGCATCCTGGGCATCCATAACACCTCAGCAATGCCACAGGCTGATTGCCTCCATGCCACGCCGCATTGATGCAGTAATCCGTGCAAAAGGATTCCCAACCAAGTACTGAGTGCATTAATGGACATTTTCAAATGTTTGATTGTGTTTTGCGGTTATAAATCTTTTTTTTTTACTTGGTCTGAGGAACTATTCTAATTTTTTGAAATAGAATTTTTGAGTTTTCTTAAGCTGTATGCCATAATCAGCAATATTAAAATAATAAAAGGCTTGCAATATTTCAGTTGATTTGTAATGAATCCAGAATGTATGACATTTTTGTTTTTTTAATTGCATTACAGAAAATAAAGAACTTTATCACAATATTCTAATTTTCTGAGACAGTCCTGTATATACACTTGAGTTTTTTTTGTTTGTTCACTTTGATAATCTTCCGTGTTACAATGGGCTTCCCGCTTTTAGTATAGGGAATGGGACCCCGGAAGATAAGTTCAGCTGTTGAGCTTTGAGCTATAGCGCTCAGTCAAGGTTTGTATTTGGGATGCTCCAGGTATGGTCACATTTGGGTTTATGGGTTGTGTTTTGTTTATGGTTTGTCTATTTTTGCCTTCGCTTGTTTTTTTTGTACTGTTTTTTCCCCTTCCCCAGTCTTCTTCTTCCCCCCCACCACTCCTCTCCCCTCAGTCCTTGGGAAGCACAACGGTTTCAGACCACCTTCATTAGACTCCCCATATGACTAACAGTATGACGACTGCTGGCAGAAGTGTGCGCCTGATCTCCTGGAACACCAGAGGAATGAACAAAGCTATTCAAATTGGTAAGGTCTTGACTCGACTGCAACATCTTAAAGGGGACATTATATTTTTACAAGAAACACACCTTAAAACATCTGACACCCTTTGCATCAAGCGGCGTAGATGGGCCATTACTTCCACTCAAGATTTTCTAGTAAAGCCAGAGGTGCTGCCATTATTATTCACAAGAGTGTGATGTGCGTACCAACAAATACTATTCTCGACAATAATGGCCGCTACGTCATAGTTTCAGGTGTCTTGCGTAGGGTTGGGTATCGTTTGAATTTCCACGATTCTGATTCCGATTCCGATTCCACTTTTCGATTCCGGTTCTTAACGGTTCTCAATTCCGATTCTTTGAGGGGCAGGGTAAAAAAATGATACATGCTTCTTCCACCAAAAAAAATTACATTTATTCGAGAAACTTTTACACAGGTTAGTTTACAGTAATATTCACATTAATCAGTCTGTTTATATTCACTGCTATGTAACTGTAACCTGAGAACCACTGGAGCTACAACAGTGCAACAGTCCAACTTTTAAGGAACAGTTCTTGTTGAGAAAAACAAGCATATCTGCCTTCTCAGGCATACCGGGAAGAAATGTTTGAACATTTTAAAGTAAAATGCTTCAATCTGGTGCACTTTAAGCAGAATTACTAGAGACTAGATCTAGGGGGTACAACTCTAAACACCCATATGAAAAAGATCGGTTTACATTTGAATAATGAAATAAGTATGTGAACATAACCAATAACCTACCATAGCCAATAACAAATACATGTAACGTATTTTATTGTTGTTGTTCATTCATATCTTATTTTACTATTTTATTTATGCATATTTTGTTATCTCCAGTTTAAAACGATATGTCTGGTTTACTGTCCTATAGTATACATTGGAATGATTTCAAACCTGTTTTATCCCAATCATTATAAAGGAGTGCCTTGGAAATATGTGTTTACATAAATTGTGATCAAAACGTTTGAGACCCACTGAGATAACTTAGACTAAAGTGAACTATCTAAACACTCAGAGTCCTTTACCTCACTGAGCTGTAGTTATCAGCCACTCAGTCTGACTGGAGAGGACTCTCCCTCCATATCATTGTAGAAACATCTTCTTCTTCCGTTAGAGCAGCTAGCACCAGATGCTAATAACAACAGCGCGTACCGGTGCCTCCCTCCCTTTCTCCCTCGCTCGCTCCCACACTCACTCGCACTTTGGCTGTGAGCTGCGGGTGCCAGATAAGCCAACATCCCCCATTTTCATCACTTACAGCGCCTATCGTACAGGGCAAAGGAAAAGTGTAACCGGGATGAAAAGGGTGTTACATTTACTTAATTATGAATGTTGTTACATCAAGGCCGAAAGTTAGGATGAGCCTCCACGGTCAAAACATTTTTTTTTCTCCCAGAACTGTCAGAGCAGCGCCTCCACAGATCTGGCGCCCTAGGCGAACATGGTTACGCTGTAGGAAGTGTAGGTACAACGCTACATTACCCGCCCCGCCGCAGTCATACAGTAGGCTACGGAGAGCGGCGAGAAACATTTCCTCAGGCATCGAAAAGCGGAACCGAAATTCACATTTCTAAATGATGCCGTTGGAATCGAAATGTTGGAACCGGTTCTGAACCGGAACCGGTTCTCGGTACCCAACCCTACTTGCAGGGCATGCCTGTAATTTTGGTTTCCGTTTACGCACCCAACTGGGATGATGACCAATTCTTTATGAACCTTTTTGCTAAAATCCCGAACGCAGACAATCACCGCTAAACCACCACTAAAATCAAAATGTGTCTACTATCTATCTGGCCACTGCCATCTTTAATTAATTCAAATGACTATTCCTAGCTTATACTGTTCCGTAATGGTTATTCTTGTATTTTATAACTGTCCTATTGCTTATTAGCTTTATTTTAATGTTATTCTCTTACATTTGTTGTGACTATGTTTACATATTGAGAAGTCATTGTATAATGTTTTTCTGCTGCACTATATCTTAAAGCTCTTGATGTGTTTATTTTCTTTTGTAAACCACTGTGAAGTACCTTGTGTTGAAATGTGCTATATAAACAAACTTGCCTTGCCTTATTAAAAAAATATTAAAACCTTATTTACTTGCCTAATATTTGCACACAAAATTATCTAAATCAGAGAAAGCATGTATTCTGAAGTAATAGTATTTGTGGTTTCAGTGTCTCTCAAACGTCAAACCTCACTGAGATCCATTCTGACAACATGAAACATGCAGAGGTGATGCTGCTTGTCGCGCTTCTTCTTCTCTAAATGACCCTTCACCGGGGCAGGACCTCACTTCCAAAGTCGTCAACTCATCCAGTCTGCAGCTGTCCACTCACTGTTCTATTCACTCCAAAATATAACAGCGTAAACTCCAACATCAGCTAACAAGAAGTCTATCATTATTGGTTGGGGCCCACATTATCCAATAAGTCCTCCTCACCTTCAACAACAAGGTTTTCTTTTTTATCTGATTGTTATCAAGTTATCTCACAAACGGCCTGATCTTAACTGTGACTTTAGTGATTCCAGACTAACCCAAAGTTACTCAACAACACAAGACAACTAAACAATCAAGGCAGCAGAAGACCATCTCCATTGTTTTTGACTTCTGAAAGAGCTGTGGAACAGCAAGGTAAAGCACTGAAATGATTCTTAATATAGTGTACACTTAGACTGATGTTGTTTTTGTTGTTGTTAAAATATGTTTTGCCCCGTCACCGCTGACCTGATGTGCCTGATGGTTTGTCACCATCTGAGAATATGTCACTGAAGTCATTTGGAGGTCAGGCACTTTACAAAAATACTTGGCAGGTGATATGTTGAACTATGTGTCAACTCTATCCTTATCTCTTGATGAATAAAGAGTTTGCTGTTCCTATATACAGTAACTGATGCTGTTGCAGTATCGGGGTAACCTCTTTGAGCCGCCATTGTGATTTTGAACCTCTCCATGTGCACATTGAGAAGAACAGTGAAACATAAATGAACTGATCTAGATCACCTCCTTAAATCATCTGTTGATTTCTCAGTTCAGTTGACATCTCACAGAGTCCGTTGTAAGGGAATGTGCAGTGACTGGATATTTGGCCTTGTGTTAGTTCAGTACCTGGGACTACGCGTATGAAATCTGAAAGCTGTGTATTTGAGATCAAAATGAAAATGAAGTTTGAAGATGTATTAGGCGAGCCAGGGCACCGGTAGTGGGGGAATAGTAAGAGGATGATTTACTATTCCATTGGCCCTGACATTGGTCAGAATTGGCCTCACAGCTGGTATGATTCCATCGCAAAATGGTCTGTAATTTAGTAAATGATAAGACGTCAGGAAAAACATTAAAGGGCATACTTTATATAATATGATAAGCCAAACAAGGATAATGAGGATATATTAGAATCAGCGTTTGTTAGCATCTCTCTTTCAATCAGGACTACCTGATGAGACAAAGACATCTGGCACATCCATATGGAACCACCATGAAAGACGATAATAAAGCAAACAACAACTAATACAAACAACACCTGTGGGATGTAAACATATACAGTCCACCTTTTGGCGAGGATATAAAAAGGCATCGAATAAAAATGTATCTCCATATGGAAGATTTGAAAACGCTGAATGCTCTTTGATCACTGAGTCACATACCGCCTGTCACTCTACTCAAATATTTTCAAAGCTTCCTCCCCTTTATTATTCACGACACAGAAAGAACTTTACTACTTGGGTTATTACCAAAACTCCACAGGAATGTAAGTTGTTCTGGACCTCAGGATTCAGCGCATCCATCGAGCAGTACATTCTTCATTATTCATTTCCCCTGCTCTGAAGCTCTTTTTTACCTGACATAATCTGTCTGACACAACCTTAACAGACTCTACTTCGTCAGACATATATAAGTTATTGTTAAATGTTTTTAACAGCCATGAATAAAGACTCACTGCATTGTGTTTTAATTAATATGTTAAATCGGATCTAAATAGCATTTCTCCTCCCGCATGGCTTTCTCATTTGCAGACACCGCACACACTTTGGCAGAGTAAAATAAGAAGAGACAAACTCAGCATGTGAACAAACTCATCAATCTCTCTGATTGTGTTTTCAAAATAGAAACGTTCAGATTCCTGGAGCCATTAATCGTCAAGTGTATTGAGCTCCTTTTGGGAAATGTGTCCTCCAGAGGAAGATTTGGGCAGAACTGTACCGCTTTACTGTGCTTTCAGCTTTTAAAGGAAAGTGTCTAATTGCAATTTTTTTACACCAACTTTCATTATGTTCTCAGGAGCATCAACTTTAGATCTTAAAGAGTCTATGGACTTGTGCAGATAGCAGTGCATGCCTTTGCAAATGGTAGGTAATATCACGTTACATTTATCTTTAGAGGGACAAATAAGCCTTCCCCAGAGAAAGCACTTTTATGCAAATGAGTGGCAGATACGTCTCAACCACAAAACAAATTAGAGACATCTCTATCACTTATCCCTTGGTGAGGCTTTGAAATGAGAGATGTATTCGGGGGGGGGGGGGTATATTGAGATCAGCTGGCATAGCTCTATAATTTATAGACTCAGTGAGTCAAGAGCCAATGCAATCATTCTTATGAGAAGGTTTCCAGCAATCTATCAAACCCAGAGCCAGCCAGTCCCCAGCAGTTTTTAAAGACTGTTTATGTGATAGATCTTGGGAACAGGGAACGCCTCGCAGGTTCAATAACCTGCTGGCTGAGTTGTCGAGCAGCAGCGCGCTGAGTTACGGAGATGAGAGCTATCGGTGCTGGTGCTGGCAGAGAGATTGCAAACAATCCGCTCTTCCTGCCAGCGATAGGAAGCCCTTGGAGGGAAAATGTATGTGTACATAAAATGTGAAATATAAATGAAAACGAGATGTTTGGAATTCAATATTTTATGTTCTATTTGTTTGTCTTTCTGAATATCCTTCATCATTTGATGTTTTTTGTACAAACACATCACGCAGTACAGAGCAACAAGCAGTACTGTCATCTAGCATCACTTGAACAGTTGAGTACATAATACATGGCGTATCTGTGAGAATGTGGCTTTGCATACTCGTCCATTTTTTTAAATGGACGAGTTTCTCATTATACTATTTAGTGACCTCATTGATGCTTCACCATCAGATGTGACAGTAGACATTTCAAATGGAAGACATGCTTTTTTCCCAGACTCAGGACAGAGTTTGATTGCAGCCCGACGTTGTCCTCATTACTTATCTTTCAAATCTAAGAGGCTTTCACTTCAACTGCAACATAAAAACTTGTCAAAGTGCTCCATCTGAAGTAGGGTGCCCTGCAAGCTGGATCAAAGCACGTCACTATTTAAACTCAACTATAACTTATAACTTAAATATATCTCCCGCAAAAAAAAGCTCTATTTTGAGAACAGGCCGTTTTCATGGACTACATGACAGACAAACCATTCCATTTCCATTCCACAGCAGAGCAACTCATTTATATTCATTAGGAGAGGAGGCTTTTTCAGATAAGACTGACCACTGAGTACCTTCCACTCATAAATATTGGTAAACCAGGATGCAATTAGCTCTCATAACCATTATCTCACTGAATTATGCTGTTCAAAATAATAATTAGCCAGATAAAATGTAGAACTAACGGCATGATGTGAAACTAGTTCACTGATGAGGTTCCTGTTTATGTGGTGGTCAATAAAGTCCACTGCAGCAAGTGGTATAAATATCATGTATGCACCAAAACATGCATTTCACACAAACTGACATAATGGTGAAATCCAGTTGTACTTGGAAGTACACGTTCACAGTCAGAATTTTCAACTGGAACGCCCCCTGAGGTGAGACTTACGTCTAAGGAAACTCGGAGATACCTCACCATACCTGAGATCATCATTCAAAACAGAGTCTCCGCATATAAATATATATATATACGTATAAAATATGTTTAGCTCTTCTTTGTTATTTGTGTCACATTAAATCCACTCTACATATGGCACAACTCTTCTTCTATCTGAGGATATGTTGCCCAATATTTGTATTCACAAAATACTAAATAAAGTGTAGTGATCAACTGGTATTGCTAACAATGGCTAACCCGAGGTGACTGCTAAAGCTGTAAACAAGACGAACAACTTTCCTGTAGGCGTCCATCTTTTTCCCACTTGTGCTACTGGAACGCAGTCAACTCGGACTTCTGGGTAATTTAGGCGCCAGGTTATGAAAAGATGAAAAAATGTATGGAATAATATATCTATTTCTGATGAATTCATTTCTTATACTTTTTGTGAGACTGTCCATTTGCTGTTATAATACATTGAATACTCGTTACAGTTCAGTTTCTCCAGAAAGAGAACCACTCATATCAGTTATAGTCAGTTTATTTTTTGGTGGAGCTAAAGAACATGTTACAATACAAAGGACTGATTGTCTGCGAGGGATCTGTCTGCCGATCCAGAGTGACTGAGTGATAAAACAGAATAATGCCTATGCAGCAGTTCATCTGTATGCACAAAGACAGACATGCAGACACACTTTCTTTTGTAGTACACCTACACAGAGTTTTTTATGCATCCAGCCCCTGGAGCACAAACTGTACTTTTTTCCTCGGGTAGAGGTTTTATCAAGCAGAACATCTGGTTTTAATGAAAGACACTGTTTTGCCCCCTGCTTAAAGGCTTTATGCCACTTTACTTTTCAGTTCCAGGGTTTTTGTCAGTCAAGAACCTTGAAAGTGATGGCTATAAATGGCCGGGAGGTAGTGGGTGTTGGATACAGCCATCTCGCTCAGATGTACTTTACTTACTTCATCTTGAAACAGGATCCTAACATTGATATTTCACAAAAAAAGGCTCAGTCCTCTGCACTTACATAAATCACAGACTGTCGCTCTTACCCAAACTTTCTGTCAAGATTCCCGCTGTGTTCATTCTGTGTAGATCCACAATGTTACAGCACAGCTTGGGAAATATTGCACCTTCTCTCAGACAACTTCCCAACGCTGTGAGAACAGCGCTGCCACAGCTCCCTTCTCCTCTGACTTCAAAGCTGCAATCTGCATGTGGGTGGACCTGACACTTCCAAGGACCGCCGATGACACGTGCCTCGGGCTACATCCAGCCTTGCTAGACCGCAGGAGTTAAGGCCCAGGAAAAATGCTGCTGCAACCTAATTGGATTTCTTATCTGGGCTTGTGGCATAGGGACACAGCTATGATATCAAAAAGGGGCATTTAAGAGGATAACAGAGAGCCGTTAAGACCTCAGTGCCAGAAGACGGAGGTCAGACATGGAGAGATTAGCGCTTTTTGTGCAACACAGAGGAGTTTTAAAGTACTTAATCCTGACTATGATCCCCGTTTGTTTCACTGATTTCTGAGACATGTTCGCCGATGAAGGCAATGCATCATGCCGAGCTTCAGCAGAGGCCCAACCAATCCTTATTGTTTTGGGGAGGTTTTTCACAACACAGATTTCGCAGCCAGAGGCCTGTACTACGAAGCAGGACTTTCACTTAGCAGGCTAACTTCAGGGAAAACTCGGGGTTTCCGGTCCCTGTCGGACAAAGCAAACATCAAATTTGGCTCAGCAAGTCTGATCCTGTAGAATATTGTTTTTTATTTGATCAGTGTTCAGAAACCTGAAATGAATTGTTAAGAATGTTTACAGTTGTGTACAGAAAATCTCGTTCTTTTATTTACTCATGTGTGTCCCTATATCAAGCTCTTTCAATCCTCTAATTCTTCTATTTTCATAGAAACCAAATCAAATCAAAATCAAATCAAGTTTTATTTATAAAGCACATTTAAAAGCGATTTTTGGTCGAGCCAAAGTGCTGTACATGCATTAAAAACACTTATAATCACAATAAAAGACAATCATTTACAACAGATATAAAACAAACACAGGGAATAGTCAGGAGTCGTGCTCCGCTCTGACTAGAAGGCCTGAGAGAAGAAGTGCGTTTTGAGAAAGGATTTAAAAACCCCTAGGGTCTGGGCCGACCTCACGTGGAGGGGCAGAGTGTTCCAGAGCCTGGGGCCAGCTGCTGCGAAGGCTCGGTGCCCTCGGGTTTTGAGCCTGGTCTTGGGCACTACCAGCAGCAGATGGTCAGCAGACCTTAAAGCTCTGGCTGGGGTGTAGCGCTGGAGGAGTTCAGCTATATAGGCCGGAGCCAGCCCATTTAGTGCTTTAAAAACAAATAAAAGGATTTTAAAATCAATTCTGTACCGAACTGGAAGCCAGTGCAGTGAGGCCAGAATTGGGGTGATGTGGTCACGCTTTTTATGGCCAGTCAGCAAACGTGCAGCTGCATTCTGGACTAGCTGCAGGCGTTTAATTGATGCCTGGTCCATACCCATATACAGGGCGTTGCAGTAGTCCAGTCTCGAGGTCACAAAGGCGTTAATAACCCTTTCCAGGTCTTTAAAAGATAAATACGACTTGGTTTTGGCCAAAAGTCTTATTTTAAAAAAGCAGGATTTGACTACGCTGCTGACCTGCTTGTCGAATTTAAAAGTACTGGAGAAGGTCACCCCAAGGTTCGTGACTGAGGGGAGGATGTTTTGTTGGAGGGAGCCTAGAATATCAACCTGGGAGGCTGGAGGTTGGGGTCCAAAAAAGATGACCTCAGTCTTGCTTTCGTTGAGGTTTAGAAAGTTTTTGCTCAGCCAGGATTTTATCTCAGTTAAGCAGTCCATCAACTGTTGTAATGAGTGTGTGACACTTGCTTCGAGAGGGAGATATATCTGTACATCGTCGGCGTAGCAGTGGAAGGGAATATTATGTTTTGTGAGAATTGAGGCGGCGGCTAGGAGCAGATCATTAAAAACTCTTAAAAGGGCTGTTTCAGTGCTGTGCATGGGTTTGAAGCCAGACTGAAACTTTTCGTGGATTCCATGCGTGGTTAAAAAAGACTGCAGCTGGGCGTAGACCACTCTCTCCAGGGCTTTTGATAAAAAAGGTAGCTGGGAAATGGGCCTAAAATTTTCGAGAAAGGAGGGGTCGAGATGTTTCTTTTTAAGTAATGGCTTAACCACGGCATGTTTGAAGGCAGCAGGGACACATCCTGAGCTAAGGGAGGTGTTTACAATTAATAAAATACTTGCTCCAACTGAATCTAAAACGTCTCTGAGAAGGCGAGAGGGAATGCTATCTGAGGTACAGTTTGTCGGCCGCAGGTGCTTGACCACATCCGAGAGAGAAGAGAAGGATACAGGCTCAAAGTGGTCGAGGACAGCAGGGCACAGAAAGGGAGCAGGATCTGGGGTAGCACTAGTGTGAGCTAGCCTAAGAGCAGATACCTTTTCAATAAAAAATTTAAGAAACTTATCACAGAGAGTAGTCGATGGCACAATAGAAGAAACATCACAGGGATTAATGATCGAGTTGAGGACATTAAAAAGAACCTGAGGTCTATGGCTGTATTTGGAGATTAACAGAGAGATGTGCTCTGTTTTGGCTGCTTTGACTGCCGTCTGGTAGTCAGACAGGGAAGCACGAAGGATTTCTAGGGAGACATGGAGTTTATCCTTTTTCCATTTTCTCTCTGCACGCCTGCAAGCGCGTCTGAGAGCACGAGTACAGTCATTGAGCCACGGCTCTGAGAGCACTTTTGTGCGTCTAAGCGTAAAAGGAGCAACAGAATCCAGTGTTAGTGTGCATGTAGAGTCAAACATGGAGATAAGCTCATCAGCATTAAAAGCACAGTTCACATCTAATTTACAGATAGGAGAAGCATTAAAAGCATCAGAGAACTGTGAGGCAGTCAAGGGGTTAATCGAACGCACACGACGCGCAGGGGCACGTGATTCGACTCCTGCGGAAGGGATGGAGGTTGTAAACAGAACCGGTAAATGGTCTGAGATACGCGTTGCTGCACATATTTCATCCACAGATACAGACAGTCCAAACGATAATACTAAGTCCAAAGTGTGTCCTTTTTCGTGTGTTGGGCCAGCCACGGACTGAACGAGACCAAAAGAATCAAGGAGATTTAAAAAGTCCCTAACCAGAGGTTTGGACTCACAACACACATGGACATTGAAGTCTCCGGAGATCAAAACACGATCATATTTCACCATGATCCCGGACAGAAAGTCAGAAAAGTCATTTATGAAATCCTTATTGCACTTTGGCGGACGATACACAACTGCGCAGAGTATAGGCGAGGCCGGATTCAGTTCGAAAAGCTGCAACTCAAAGCTAGCATAGGTAGTTACAGGGTGAAGCAATCGGCACTGGAGGCTAGCTCTAAACACTGATGCTATGCCCCCGCCATGGCCGGTGGCACGGGGGGAGCTGAAGAATGTACAGTCAGGAGGAAGAAGTTCAGAGAACGGTGTATACTCGCCAGCGTGGACCCAGGTCTCCGTCAGGAACATAAAATCCAGCTCACGGGAGGTGAAGAAGTCATTTAGCAGGAACGTTTTGTTTGCTATCGACCTAGCATTTAGCAAAGCCATACAAAGTTTTTGCTCCGGGCTTGCCGACGGTGGAGTGCGTCTCAGCTGACGAAGATGTGCGTGTTGAACGCCGCGCGGGCCGGGAGCAGTCAGGCGGGCAGGGGGGGCTGCCAGCGGGCCCAGCAGAGTCCGTAGCTCCGGAAAAACAGGGCGAATCCACCGATTCCGCACATGACGTGCAGCGGGAGGGCCATGACATCTGAGACGTGGATAAGTCCCAGAAGAAGCCGTCAGGTATTCCTTCAGATGGACCAGTGCACCACCACGCTTTCCCCGTCGTCTGAAGCGCTTTCGGCGAGGCGGGATGGAGGGCAACCGGCGCAGGTAGGTGGGTATATCCAACAGAAGAGGGGGGGGGGACGATTTATGGTTGCCAGATGTAAGTTTGGGCAGCAGTATCAACTCCAGTGAGGGTCTGAGGTGGAGGAGGTCTTGGCGATCATAGACGAGCAGAGCAGAGACATTCTGACAAACATAAAACAAAAACAGGAAAGCTAAAGGTAGAGAGCTGAGCGAGCGGCGAGCCGACACAGGCGCCATCTTGAATCACGAAACACAGAACTTAGAACCCTAACATCCTTATTCTCTGTCACTTAAAAACAAAAGTCCTTGGAGAAACACGTATGTTACAGGGTTCTTTTTAAACATCATAATTATGGATTTATAATAAAAAAAGGACATAAAAAAATAATCTCAATTTTTTTTAAAGAATTCAGCACTGTTTACTTTTCAGTGTCAGCGTCAATCCCTCCATTGATTTAAAGCATTCCAGTCACACACAGTCCTGATGAAGCAGATTAGAGTGTAAAGACAATAACTAAACATGCTTTTTAAATTTGATTGTTTCCCTTTTAGACATGACTACCAGAACATATTAATAATTGAGGTATAGTTTTCAAACATGTTGTTATTTTACAGTTTGGGTATTTTTTCCCTCAAAATTCCACAGCTATGGAAATCTGTCCAGTTCACAATGTGTGATCATCAGATACTTGCCTCATACAATTTCTTAAGACCTCACAAATGAAGATTCTGAATATTTTCTAATTCCAAATAGTGAAATATAAGAGTGCATGTAAACATAATCAGTGTCAGCTAAGTAATGAAGGGCAAATCATTGAAAATTAAAATGCATAATTCATATCAATTTGCTTACTTGATCTTAAAAAAAAACAGAATGAAGAAAGGGTTTGACTTCTGAGACATATTCAACATAGCCGCTGAATGCATCCCGTAATGACGCCTGGCTGCATCTGAAACATGCAGTGTGAAAGCCGCAGCCTCATTTGAAACACAGCCCGATGGCTTTTATGAGCATCCTATTCTGTGGCTTTATTGAATGCTGGGCTCTGGTGAACACCAGCAGACAGAGATGAACAGTTTCAGCTCAGGGAGCTCAGAGAGGCATCAGAAACACACACCAGCAGGAAGTTGGTTAACATATTATCTGATTCCAAACAGCTTACAAAATTAAATATCACGAGATAACCAATTACATTTTTCCAACCATATTTCAAGAAGGCGATCTCCACTAATTGAAGTCTTTTGGGACATAGTGGGGAATTGGATCGATACATTTGCCCCAAGCTACATTTCTCTGGTGGGACTTCGGGGTTAAAAAGTGATATAGAACTCGCGGCAAAATCGATACACAGCCGTTGAATCACACACACGGCATGCAAGCCACTGCGCGCACACCAACACACACCTCAGTGCCTGAGCCCAGGTTTAGGTGCACTGTGTGAACACAATGCGGATGCTGCCGCGCAGAGACGGTTCTCCATCGTGACTCGATGAGAGAACACCGGGTTTCATTCCATTACACCTCCTGCCGATGCCTCACTGTATCCACTTTAATAACATGTGGAAACATGTGTTCACCGTCACAACAGGTCGAAAATCAGGATGTAAAACCAGGTTTTCTCAGATTAAGCACGACAAAGTTAAGCAACTGATGCCTCAAAATGCATTTGTTTTTGCCATATCGTAGCAGAAGTGGAGACTAACCTGAAATCTGTTTGAAGAAAGCCTCTATCATGTATTCTCTGCCCACAAAGATAAAAAAAAGAATAAGGAGCACGACGTGATGTGAATGAAATATCGCCAATGCGCCAGTGGCTCCTCATCCAACACATGCGAGAACCGGAGCCCACTCATTCAAACACGGCCAAAGCAACCAGGTGACAACTTTCATGTCAGAATGTAAATGTTTCAAATTGTTACTTTTGAATGATGAGGATGCTGACATCCCCAACCCATCTCCAAAGCGCTGTGCGTCAATGCGCATATATATATATATATCACCAAAGTAGCACTGAAGTTTGCAGCTGCCACAGAGCTGCAGTTGAGTTATATTAAACAGTTTAAGTTCATTCCAGCCAAGGAGAAACATTCAGAAAGCTTTACCTTGATGGTCTTCGTAGATTGGCATTTCACTTGGTGTGATACGGTGGCGGTTTGGTTCATGTTGGGACGCAGACGCAAACAGTCCTATCCAAGAGTCAAGCAGCCGGAGAGAGGAGCCGCGCGATATTTTCACTCTCTGCTTAGTGAGCTTCTGAAGCTCGCACACGCATCTGACAGGTACTGCATGGGCCTCGCGCAGCGCGGGAGGTGTGTGCACTAATGACCGGTGTTCAGTGGTAACCAGGGGCGACCGCAGAAATATCCGGACGGGGTGGCCGGAGGGAAGTAAAGCTCAGCCGTGACATGGAGATGAAGCAACACCCACTTAATGCAACAAATGAGCACTGACAGAGTTCTGCAGACACACACGTTTAATTAATTTGAGGAAAAGCTTCACATAGCAATCATAACACCCAGATATTCAAACGTGCTCAAAATGTCTAAATATTTTGGGTGGGGAATCATAAATAGTTAAAAACATTAACTGCGTTTAACACAATAATAATCTCTGAATAATCATAATCAAATCAAGTTCAAAATACTAGTGTTTACTTGTATTTTGGGGGGGGGAGATAAATCATTTTCCTATCACTGCTATGTAATTCATCTACGATGGAATTATGGGAAGAAGCTGGAGTCAAACTTGGTAATGTAATTCATTTGCGTTTATTTTTTTAACCCATTAAAGTTTCCAGATGAATCTCAAGCTGTGTTAACATTGACATCCCTAGTTAAAATATGTATATATATATATATATATATATATATATATATATATATGCCAGACAGTGGCGTAACAAGGTTGTGATTGGCCCTGGTGCAAATATTGTTTTGGGCCCCCCTCCCATTGCCCCAAACATAAGTGTATGCTGATGCGCTCACAAATGTTTGAACATTTTAAAGTAAAATGCTTCAAACTGGTGAACTTTGAGCCCACAATTACTAGAGACTAGATCTGGGGGTACAACTCTAAACACCCATATGAAAAAGATCGGTTTATATTTTAATAATCAAATAAGTAGAAGATAACCTACGATAACAAATAAATGTAACTTATTTTCTTTTTGTTGTTCATTGATATCTTATTTTACCTAGTTAACGTTTAATTAGTAATGCATTTTTTGTTATCTCTCCAGTTTTAAACAATATTTTTGGTTTACTGTCCTATAGTATACATTGAAATGATTTCAAACCTGTTCATCCCAATAATTATAAAGGAGTGCCTTGGAAATATGTGTTTACATAAATTGTGATCAAAACGTTTCAGACCCACTGAGATAACTTAGACTAAAGTGAACTATCTAAACACTGAGAGAGTCCTTTAACTCACTGAGCTGTAGTTATAAGCCTCTCAGTCTGACTGGAGAGGACTCTCCTCCACATTATTGTAGAAACATCTTCTTCTTGTATCCGTTAGCGCAGATAGCACCAGATGCTAATAACAACAGCGCCGGTGTTACCGTTTAACTGGTGTCACTGGGAACTGCTGATATTCTATAACGGTAGGAAGATGTGTCAGGGGCGTGTACTTTGAGGAGCCATTGTCGAATAACCAGGAAATACACATTGTAATCGCTTCTTCTGTCTTTTACATTCATCTTTTGATATTTGTCTCAATAGGAACACTTTGATGATGCACATTCAGTACCAGTGAGTTGCGATGCGGATATCCGGACGCGTTGCGAGGACTACAAAATGACAATGAGGTGACTGGGGATGTCTGTTCAAAACATTGCAAGCTTGAATCAATAATTTAAACCAGTTATTTTTGCCAGACCTTTTACTGAATATCGTTCTTAATGTGATACCAAGTCCATCTGAGACCTGTGTACACATTCAGACAACAAGTGAAGCACATGTTGTTTACTCACAGTTTGAAAGCAGCATGGAGAAGTCTTCAGCTGTGGAGCTGTGATCCGCCCAGTTTAAACTGTGATACGACTTCTGTAGCTAATCTACCAGCGATCATGTTTAATATTAAAGACTACACACATGTATCCCTTATCAAAACGGTATTCTGCACTTTGCAGCACTTATCCAGATAAGATGTGACTGGTTACTTGGTTAACTTTAGTTATGGATTGATACAGCGACACAAACCGAATGACGAGGATACTCACATATATATAAAAAATATATAATAATTGTTTTGCATGGGCCCCTGGCCGGCTCTGGGCCCTGGTGCGTTGCACCGGCTGCACCGTCGATAGTTACGCCACTGATGCCAGGCAACCAGGCACCCCCACAGTATCATTAGCAGCTGTAATTATAATAAATAAAGTAACTTAACAAATGCCATGATTATTATTACCAGCTCTAGTATGCAAATTAAAAATAAAACTTTAAAAAAACATATTGTGACTTTATTCTAACTAAATGATGCCTTTGGTTGCAAATTCCCCAAAAATACAGATACAGCTATACAGCATGTGTTTTGACTGTACGAATACTTTTGAACATGAGCAGATATCTTGCTGAAAAATATGAGCTATTCAATTCCAGAGGTTTATACATGGATTCATATTGATTAATGTATGCACATTTAAAAAGGTTACTTCCCCAAATGAAAAACACAAAAGTGGAGTAAGTCCCGCCTGCGTGCTGACTCAGCAGGCTTAACATTAATGAGGAAAAAGTTGATCGCAGGAGAATAAATATGTGAGAGCACAAAGCCTCTAAACTTTACTGCATGATAGTAAATTATATGTGTATATTTCATTGTATCTCGGTACCTGAATGTTGTGGTTTCCTGACATGAAGACATCTCCTCACATATTTACTTTTTAATTGATATCTCCTTAGCAGCATTGATAACAAAAAAACAATGAAAATAATCATTGGACCAAGGCATTTTATTATTTATTTTGTATTTAGTTTATAGGAGTTACAAGATAGTGCATACAAGGGCATATGTGTGTGTGTGTGTGTGTGTGTGTGTGTGTGTGTGTGTGTGTGTGTGTGTGTGTGTGTGTGTGTGTGTGTGTGTGTGTGTGTGTGTGTGTGTGTGTGTGTGTGTGTGTGTGTGTGTGTGTGTGTGTGTGTGTGTGTGTGTGTGTGTGTGTGTGTGTGTGTGTGTGTTTGAGGGATTAGACAAAAAGAGAATAATAAATGACAAAATTATCATTAAAATTATATGAGTAACAATATAATAGTCATGTATCCTGGGGGGGGGGGGGGCATGTAAAGTAGCATGACCTTAACCCTCCTGTTCTCTTCGTGTCAAATCTGACCGATTCACTACTTTCATCAATCATAACTTTTTTGGTTTACATTTGATTGTATTAAGGCTTTTGTTCCTGGGTCAAACATGACCGCCATAATGAAAAGGAATTAGTAACCATCCAGATCAAACACACACACACACACACACACACACACACACAGACACACACACACACACACACACACACATATACTCTAGTTGTGTTCCCCCCCCCTTATGTGCCCAATCCCCCCATGTCAACCACACCTGGCACTCACAAACACACACACACACAGAACAATTTGACACATTTCCCGCTCTTATGTGCCCATCCCCCCCACATGGATCACAACTGGCACACCAATACATGTTCAGTGTCTGTTCTTTGTATATTTACTGCAGTTGTTAATACCAGTAGTCTGATACAATATGTACAGTTTGAAAGGGTGTTCAATGAAATGTGGTGATGATGAATGGTTTTTGTGTTCATGTAATAGCAGTTCAAACAGGACCGGTCAAATTTGACAGCGAACACCAAAGTAACGGGGGAAAATGAACACAATAGGAGGGTTAAAGAAGTAGAAAGGGGTGGTGGCTGGAATTGGATTGAGGATTATTAATTAAATGTATCAATGAATGGGTTCCAGATTGCATCAATATCAGTGGGTTTTTTTTATGCTGGCAGATCATTTTCCATTGAATCCATAAGCAGGTTTTTCCAAATTGTGATATTGCTTTTGTGTCGTGACTTCCAATTCATGAGGATAGTTTGTTTTGCAATGATTAGGGCTATGGACAGAATTATACTTGATGTAATATTGATGTTCACATTGGAAATGTCTCCTAGTAAACAAATGGATGGAAAAAGGGGGATGTGGCAGTCCAGCAAAAGGGAAAGGTTGTCAGTGATGTTATGCCAGAATTGCTTAACTGGTGTGCATTCCCATGTGGCATGCATGGAGGTGTCTGTGGTGTTAAGTGAGCAATGAGAAATCTGCAAAACCCATTTAAAACATCCTTTGCCCTGTGTACAATACAATACAATACAGCTTTATTTATATAACACTTTAAACCTCCAGACCAAAGTCCTGTACAGGCAAATAAATAAAACAAAACATACAAAAAGTAACACAGCTCAGCTCACACACCATAAAACAAGTACAAGTAAAAACAATAGACAATTTAAAAGCAATAAAAGCAACGCTCTAAAATATGTTAATACGCTAAGGAGAAGAGGTGGGTTTTAAGAAGCGATTTAAAAGCAGGCAGTGTGGCGGCCTGTCTGATGTGCAGGGGCAGATCGTTCCACAGTGTGGGAGCCGCTACAGAGAAGCAATGGCCCCCTCTGAGCTTTGACTTGGTTCTGGCCACATTCAGGAGCAGTTGATCTGCTAAACCTGAGAGGGAGGTTGGGCGTGTAAGGGTGTAGCAGCTCAGAAAGATATGGTGGGGTCATGCCATTTAGGAATTTAAAAGCAAACAAAAGGATTTTGAAATTAATCCTAAAATGTATTGGCAGCCAGTGGAGCGAAGCCAAAATGGGGGAAATGTGGTCATATTTCCGTGTGCCAGTTAAAAGCCTTGATGCTGCATTTTACACTAGCTACAAATGAGCGAGGGAGGACCCACTGACCAGCAGTACAGTAACGCACTCAAAGCAGCCCGGTCTAATTACTACTCACAACTCATTCAGTCTGGCTCCAGCAACCCCAAGCGTCTGTTCTCCACCATCAGCAAACTTCTCAAACCCTGTGACAACGCCACCTCGTCCTTCACCACAGAACAGTGCAACTCCTTCCTCTCGTTTTTCCAAACCAAAATCAACAACATTTACAGCAATCTGACACCCTCATCAGCAACCCCCACCTCCCCTCCTGGCTCCCCCCCTTTCACCTCACAGCCCCTGTCCCACTTCTCCCCTGTGACCCCCATGCAACTGTCCAACTTCATGACTGGAATTAACTCCACCTACACACTTGACCCAATGCCCTCCAGATTTGTTAAAGAGAGCCTCCCTGCCATCTCCCAACTCATCGTCACCATCATTAACTCCTCCCTCAGATCTGGATCAGTTCCCCCCTCTCTCAAACTGGCTGCTGTCACACCCATTCTTAAAAGACCTGGACTCACACCTGACATGATGTCCAACGTCCGGCCCATCTCAAATCTCCCCTTTCTGTCAAAAATACTTGAACGTGTCATTGCATCACAACTTAAATCCCACCTCAGCTCCAATGACCTCTTTGAGCCATTTCAATCTGGTTTCCGATCAAAACACAGCACAGAAACAGCTCTTCTCAAAATCACAAAAGACCTTCTCCTCTCCTCTGACTCCGGCAACCTGAACATCCTCCTCGACCTCATCGCAGCATTCGACACCATCAACCACACCATCCTGCTGTCCCTCCTCAAATCATCACTCAACACTGCACTCTCCTGGCTGAAATCCTACCTCACCGACAGACATCAGTTTATCAACATCAACAACTGCACCTCCTCTACTGCTCCTCTGTCCCAAGGCGTCCCCCAGGGTTCGGTGCTTGGCCCCCTTCTCTTCATCCTTTACATGCTCCCCCTTTGCAAAATCATTCGTCGCCCAACCCACTCTCTTCAGTCTGCGTACAAATGACACGACTTTACAAATTGGAAATGCGTGCAATAGATACGCTAAAGTCCGATTTTGCGTGCCTGTCATACACCAGCTATGGTTCAAGCTCGGTGATTGGATGTTGTAGCCGCAATGCACGCTGGGATATGGTGTTTCCCACATAGCACGTTTCGTTAAAGGTCCACAGCGTCACCAGAAAGCAGCATTATATGCTCCTACTGGTAGCGATTCACCATTAAACAAAAGAAGAACAAGAACAACAAGAAGAACAAGAAGGAAGCAGCATTGAACCCTCCTTGACCCGAACACGAACTTCCTCGAGGTAAACCCATTTTCTGTAATGTAATAAAGACATTTACTGTGTTTTTTAAATGATTTCAGCTTTTGCATCACTTTACACAGCACCATGTGTCGACATACAAGCTTACCAGTGCGAATTATTTACTAGTTAAACCGTAAACTGCTCAGTTAGCATAATTGAGATAGCATCATTGATGTTAGCCTTAGCTAACTTCTGTCGTTTTACGGAGCTGTTGCAGTTTAAAATCAATCGATAGTAACATAGTTGATCATGTTGTAAATAGAATGGGGGTTCTTCAGTTTTTTGACAGTATTTCGGGTTTTAAAGCTTACATTCACTCTTTGAGCCGATCTGAGATCTGCTCAGATGTTTGTCCCGTTGATATTTAAACAAACTTTAATTCACTTAATATTAGGCTAGTTTAAATTACAGCTACATCTATGATCTAACTAACGCCTTTTTTTGTTTCAGCACAATGTCGAAAAAAACTGAAAAAATCCAGGATGCATATGTTGAGGACAAACAGGCAAGTTTCTTGTTTTTTTTTATACTCAAAGTGTCATTATTTAAATCCAGTTAGTTAATGCCCATTTTTTTCTCCCTCTGTGTTTCATTAAATTCCATGTCCATAAAGAAACTCAACAATGAGACGCAAAAAGAAAATGAGCCATGACCAAAAGTGACCTGGTGGAAGAGAGACCAAGATGGGCAACGTGTGGCCAGCCGCAAACGAAGGAAAAAAAGTTCTTCTAATGGTTAGTCTACATTTTATGAATTGTGGATGTAAATGACATGATAATGCAAAAATACATTGAGCTTTGATATTTTTCATGTTTGCTGAAGGTTGGTGTTTTTGTAACATTTCTTTAAATCTGTCAATTAGCTAAAAATAATCTGTTTAATGTGTTTGAATCATTTCCCCCACCCCAAACAGATGGTACTTCTCCATGCAGTAGTTCCACCATAACAACACCATGTCTAAGCTACCAAGATCCTGGTAAGAAAAAAGCTACTTTTGAAGACTTTTTCTATATAAGATATGTTTCATATGAAATGTTTTCCTCATGGTATGTATTTATATTTCTGTATTTAAAGATTTACGGGACTCTGAGACCATTAACCTCTTAAGCCCGAGGGTCCCCCCAGTGGACCCCTCCCACCGTTCTTTTACGAGACTATGTCTCAGGGCTTCTTAACATTTATGAAACTATTAATGTTCCATACCCTTTTAACGGTAAGAAACTCAGCTAACTGACAATGTGAACCATGTTTAGCTAAAAGAAACACAAGAGTAATACCAAGCCTTTGAATTAGCATGGAGCGAAAAAATGCTAACTAATGCTAACGGACTTTTGCACAGCACTCACGGTAGAAATGCCCTTATTACTTATCCTAACTGCACAAACAAGATATCCGATTAAAGCTGAGACTCCACAGATTGCACACATGTAATGTCATCACTGTAAGACCCCGAATTCCTGGAGCTATCAGCCAGAAAAGAGAAAGTAAACAACATCCTGTTTCAAAAATATTACAATAATTACGTCTTACCTTTTTTTATTTGTGATCAAAAGTTGTGTTTACCGGAATAAAAACGCCGCTCAAGGTTTGGGAACTGCCCATCGATTCTATTGGTTCTGATGGTTAAGAAAAAGGTGTAAATCACACGAATCGACTAATGGGTTCCAGAGATATAGTCCTGCGTAAAGTATAAAGAATGCCAGCCAGTTTAAGTACATTACGCAGCCGACTTCATTTATTGTTTACTACGGAAGGAAGCAGGAAGCAGGAATTGCAGGACAGAGCACACGGAGCACACAGAGCGGACAGCAGATAACGGAATTGCAGTTGTATTGCTTATGGATTATCAGAACATTTCAAAGGTGACACAGTCCCATTGGATATTAACCTATGGATTAACTACATCATCGTTGTTATCGTTTTAATGCCATTGAAGACCTGTTTAGACCAGACAAAGAGGAAGGTAAGCCATTAGCCTAGCGCATGTTAGTACCTAGCGCCACTTGTTTTGATGTACGTTTTTGTTGATAACCTCGCGAGTTTGTATCTTTCAGTGTTGAGGTGGGCACCGTTAGATTCTGTGTCTTTACGATCATAAACGATGTGTTGGATGTGCATCTAGGATAAGTAATAAGGGAGCTAGGAGTGATTTTCGGTGCAGTAATAGGTTAGCATTGTTCGCTCGGGGCTAATTCAGAGGCTCACTGTAAGCATTGTGTGTTTTTTTTGAAAAAATAAATGAAAAAGATCAGTTAAATGAGTTTTTTCCCGTTATATGGATATAAAATATTCATAGTTCATTAAATATTAAGGTTCCTTAGACGTTGTTTCCTGCAAATGACGTTAGGATAACAGAGTATGTTTTTATATATATATATATATATATATATATATATATATATATATATATATATATTTGTTTTTCACAACAGTTGTATTTGGATGGAATGAATACCTATAGTGATAATTTAAAATAATAAAATGATGTTTACAGTGAAAAAGTTCAAATGGAACTGATGGTTACCAAATTACCCAGAGGTGAGTCCGCCTGGACTTTATTCTTCTAAATCTGTCTAAAAAGGTCAAATTTCACTTGTTTTGCATCAATCTTGATACAGGGTACTTATTATATGTTACAGTTTGGATTCCTAAAGCTTTTAGTCTACTAACCCATCATTCAAGGGTGGTTTTCACTATAAGTAATGGGGTTTTTTTAGGCGGACATTAGAATTTACATGTTTTTACTATGTTCCATCTGAATTTATTTTCAAATATAAACATCTATATTGATTCTGACACTTCTAAATCCAACTCACAGATGTAACCTTGCTTTGAGAGAAATGATTATTAATTTACCTCTTTTAGAAGTGAAGATATAGTCTTTGTTGTGTTAGTGGCATTTTCGAGCCTGAAACCTGAAAAACAGGCTCAAGGGCTTAAGAGGTTAAGGAACAAGATGTTGGCGATGTGCCACCATTGTCATCTTGGACTCAAAGGCAAAAAGAGGTTCAACAGTGTTGGCAACAGGCGAGGCCACAGAACGTTGACAACTTATTAATAACTAAGAATATCGTCAAGATGACCTGCAATCACTGTCTCCTGGAAGAAGCTGTCATCCGTTGTGAGGAATGTATGCAATCAGACTGGTTTTGTGCAGAGTGTGATATCTTGGTTCATACAAAACACACTCTGCACAGTAGGCAAACCACCTGTAATGGATGTCACAAGTACATTCCTCCAACAGAGTCTGTGAAACTCCAGGATAGCAAATACATCATTTCTAAACAAGGTTAGTGTCCCATTTTCTTTAAAGGTGACCTATCATGCTATATTTAAATGATATAGTGTATGACCATACCTATATAAGGTATATTTATACATTTTATTTTCCAAAATACCAAACAGATCATTTTTTAGCCATGCCTCGTTTCGCTCATTTTCGCTTTATTCCAAACCTGCCTATGAAAATTCTGAGCAGCAGCTGACCACGCCCCCAGCAGAAGAGCCGGCGAGAATCACGTTACCATGCTTGCTGTGATTACGAGTGTGGAATACACATGTCATCTCAGAGCAATGCATGTGTTCAAGCATATTATCAATTTGATCCAGAAACTGAAGCAGCGGAGGTTTTGGTGGAGGTGCAAACATCTCAGTTGTCAGCAATGTGTGTTTCATGTGTTTTAAAAGCTCAGTTATTGACTTCTTTCTAAAGGGGTACATGTGCAACTTGCGCCACGATGCCTTCTGAACCGGAGCATGTGCTGCATGGAGATACCACACGTAACATTAGCTTCACTAAGTTGTCTGTTTAGAGAATACATTTTTCACATGTCATTCAATATATGTTTATCACACTAGGTGTAAAGACGGATGCAGGAACTTGAGGACTCTAACCTGTGTGGTGGACCATCCTGGATTGTGTGCCTAAATGTGTTTTCCCTGCAGAATGCATTGAATATTTACAGAGCTGAACACAGTTGGACTACAGTTGAGGCAAATAGAGCACTGAGTGGTTTGTTTTGACTGAAATTGTAAAACGAATGCTAATATTGTTCATGGAAATAAATACTGGTGTATATGGCTTTATGCAATCTTTCATTCTGTCATTGTACTATTATATACTACACAGCAATGGCATAACGCACCCATGTGTATGACAAAAAAAGTCCACACACAACCTTATGCTTTTGAAATCAGAATATTCTTTACCCATCCAAACATGAATAATCACGACACATTTGATATCAACTCGGAACTTTATTGTCAAAATCAACGGTTATTTGAACCCATGGAGAGAGGATCAGAGTGGTGATTCCGGCCTGCGTTGTCCTCTGATCCGTGAAATGTCTATGTTAGGTTCAGACAGCAGCCAAACTGAACCGTGTGGCATACCCGGCGATGACCTCCTCCCTGTCAGGTTGCTCATAATGGTGCAGGGTCCACAAAGACTTGGTCGAAGATGAGGTCCATCAAGTTGGCCACGTAGCCTGTGCAATGTTAAAAAAAGCACAACAAAAAAAGTAGTTGAGATTAGTAAATGCATGTCGTCAACAACAACATACCAGGGCTTTAGCTCCGTTTTACTCGTGGTGTGTGTCCCCTCGCATACATACATACAGTGTTGTATCCTAACACACCCCCATTTATATTCATGTGCGCACACAAGTAAACATGCAAAAGCTTTTACATATAACGCTGCAATAAACGGCATGTCTCATTAGCTTAGCTTAGCGTAGCGTAGCGTGAGTTAGCGTAGCGTAGCTTAGCTTAGCTTACAGATCGATGATATATGATGTTCTTACAGACTACAATCACAAAAGCTTTTACATAACGCTGGAAAAAAACGGCACTTACCTCCAGAAGATTACGTTTGTTATTATAACTTACTCAATATGATTTTTTAGAGGATACAAAATACTAATACATAGGAGAATAAATACTTGTGTTATCGGCTAGGCCAGGCGTGGCTTTACAGCCTTCACACAGATCGCCATTACGGCAGTCTGAACATGTTCGCAAATGCCTGATAATTAAAATAAAAGACAAAGCAAAGACTGCGGAGCGTACAAAATAAAATGTTACAAGAACATATAAACACCTAACCGATTACTAGTTGGGGTTGAGGCGACATTGATACGGCTAAGCTACATGCTACCAGCTAGATATAGCTTTATCAGGAAAAACACCGCTAAATAAAAACTTACAGCTTCAGAATTGGATGTGTCCTCACTGGCCTGGTCCCGGATGGTTGGTATTGATCCCGGGTGTAGCATTAGTTTGGAGGCATATCCGTGTTGGACTTGAGAGAAGTTCATAAACATGTCCGTGGTTTAACTGGCTTAGACATCCTGGCAATAGCAGGCAGAAACACAGATGTGACTGGGGTAGCCTGCCGATAGCCTATATGCGAATGAGAGGTTTGGCAATGCACGGCCGTGGCTCATTCCCCTGATAGGTGGAGAGTTGACCAATAAGCGGAGTACGTCTTTGTGACGTAGAAAAGTGTCGGAATGTGGATCCATTTTTTTCAGATCCGTTGCAGCCCCTTTTTTAGAGATTTGGCGAAGGAGGAAAATAGAGAGGGTTGTGTTTTCTGACACTTGGCGAGTTCCCTGGAACACCGGGGACACATAATCATGTATAAAAGACGTACAAAGGTGCATTTTGCATGATAGGTGCCCTTTAATTGATCAGCCTTTTTTCCCCTCACAAAAAAACTCATTTTTATCGATCCATCCATCCATCTTCTTCCGCTTATCCGTGGTCGGGTCGCGGGGGTAGCAGTTCCAGCAGAGAGCCCCAAACTTCCTTTTCCCTGGCGACATCAACCAGCTCTGACTGGGGGATCCCAAGGCGCTCCCAGGCCAGCGAAGAGATATAATCCCTCCACCTGGTCCTAGGTCTACCCCTTGGTCTCTTCCCAGCTGGACGTGCCTGGAACACCTCCCTAGGGAGGCGCCCAGGTGGCATCCTAACTAGGTGCCCGAACCACCTCAACTGGCTCCTTTCGACGCGAAGGAGGAGCGGCTCAACTCCGAGTCCCTCCCGGATGACCGAACTTCTCACCTTATCCCTAAGGGAGACACCAGCCACCCTGCGGAGAAAACCCATCTCGGCCGCTTGTATCCGCGATCTCGTTCTTTCGGTCATGACCCATCCTTCATGACCATAGGTGAGGGTAGGAACGAAAATGGCCCGGTAGACAGAGAGCTTTGCCTTCTGGCTCAGCTCCCTTTTCGTCACAACGGTGCGGTAAAGCGACTGCAGTACCGCTCCCGCTGCTCCGATTCTCCGGCCCATCTCACGCTCCATTGTTCCCTCACTCGAGAACAAAACCCCGAGATACTTGAACTCCTTCACTTGGGGTAAGGACTCATTCCCTACTTGGAGTGGACTCATTTTTATCTCAAATTAAATTCTGTTATCATAGTGCTTGCTTACAACATTGTTAAATCTCATCCTGATTGTACTTTGACCTTGCAGATAGTTTGCTTCCAACATCCTTTCCTTCAAGGATATGTTCTTGTGAAGTTTTCGATGTTGCAGTCTCTGTTGGTAGACCTATCATATTGGTGTGCATAAATGGTAGGTTTTGGTGAAATTGTTTTTTTTAAATTATTTTTTAACTAATACATTACTCCAATTCATTGTTATTGTTTTTTTTCTTTATGTGTTCTTAGGCCGTTACGATCTTAATGTTCCAGAGCTAACATGTAAACTTTGCACTAAGAAATGGGGTCCAGAATTCAGTGACTTGGTTAGGAGTGGATACTGGCCAGCTACCATGCAATTATAGACCCTGTTCCACCAAGATCTGTTCCATTCCTTTGAGGCTATGAAGACGGCAGCTCCAAGAATGTCTAGACAAGCCTTTACTGCAATGTCCCTTACGCAAAGAAAATATAATCACAAGTATGATCACATCACCCACATCCTTAAAGCACTACACTGGCTACCCGTGAAACTAAGGATTGAATTCAAGGTCTCCGTCCTCACCCACCAGTGTGTCCATGGAACAGCCCCTCCCTACCTCAAGGAACTCCTCACCCCCCATACCTCCTTACGGACCACCCGCTCCAGCAACTCCAACTTCCTCAAACCCCCCAGGACTAAGCTCCGTACTATGGGAGACCGGGCCTTCTGCTCGGCTGCTCCCAGTCTGTGGAATGCTCTCCCCGACCAAATGAGAGCACCACAGACCGTGGAGGCTTTTAAAAAAGGCCTCAAGACCCTTCTCTTCAAAAGAGCCTTTGCCTAGACCCTTTTATATCCCTTTTATTTATTTTTTATTTTTGTATTGCTTTTTTCTTAATTCTACCGTGTTGTGTCATGTTTATTTCTACTGTTCTTGCTGACTACTTGTAGCACTTTGGGATCTGAGATCAGATATGTAGTGCTTTATAAATTGAATCCATTATTATTATTATTATTATTATATATTTCCCCATATATTAACTGTCAATATATTGCATTATTTTGTTTTCTGATTTACTGGTTGATTGAAAATATTTAATAAAGGAAATCTTGCTGTTGGCTACACCAACTGATACTGATTAATAATCAACATGAAAAACATATATATTCATATTTACAAAATATATTGAAGTTATATAGAAAAATATATTGTGTTAATATATTGCAATATATGAGATAATACATCAGTAATTGCCGCTTTCCATATATTGAGTAATATATATAAATATATATAATATATTGGTTGTGTATATATGTGAACATACATTTAGTATATATTAACATTTATATGGGTATAATATGAAGTACTTTGTAATATTAAATACTTTGTAAGGAATTGGGTTTCTTTAGGGCTGTTTCAGTGAGACAATGCAGTTTTGATCATTTTAAGTTTCAAGTTTCAAGGCTTTATGTCATATGCCCATTGTCACATTGCCACAATGTAGATATGTCAATGAAAAACATAGGTCACAGGCTCCCCCAACAGTGCAATATATATATATATATATATAGAGCACATAAAACAGATACCATTGCAATATAATGTTTTTGATATGACAGAGTTGTGCATAATTCACTCACAAAGGAACTGTAAGATACACGTTTATGTATGCAAAAAGTCTAAATAGATGTTATTTAACACTAGAACTGCCAACGGGGTCAATTTGACGCAGAGCTGTTTTTTATTGTATGTAACTTTTTTTCAATTACATATTAAAGTCTCCCAGTCCGTGACTTTTCCTGAAAGTTTGTTATGTAGCACCCTCTGTTGTTAACAATTGTCAATATGAAGTCAGATTGAAGAAATCGGCAAAAGAATTGCCATTTATACCTATTTCCGCCAAGCGGCTCATATTGACCCCACCCCGTTTCGTGCTATTGATTTTGTGTGTAAACAAACATGACGTGTTGCTATAGCAACGCATTTTGCCTACTGCTGTTCCTTATAGATTGAAAGATAGATCGAGAGAGAGAGAGATAGATTGATAGCGACAGTCTGTAGTGAAGGAGCGCGCTCCCGCTCAAGGGAGACTGCTTGCGCTGCGCTCCGCAGCAAACAGCTGTTTGCTTTTCACCCAACAACGACAACCGCCTCACGAAACCCTATGTTGTACCGTTAATAAACGAAACAATTTAACCAAATTGTTTGTCAAAATACCAATACCACAGGACCATTTTTCTTTTTAAAGCAATACTTTTACTTTGAAAATCAATGCATTCTAATGCTGGGTCAATTTGACCCCGGTGGCGGTTTTAGGTATAAAAAATCTCTGGCGGTTCTATTGTTAAGAATGTGACTCTTATTGGCAGCTTTTTGATTTAAGTAAGACAATCCAGTTAAACAATGTCGTTTTTGATAACTTTACTGATTTTTGCTTTTTTTCTGCTACCAAGATACTTTTAGATACAGTTTGTTGTCTGAACACTTTACAACTGGTAGAATGTCAATCACTCAGTAATACATTTTATTTTCTTAAAGACTGTGACTCTAAAAGGCAAGTTTGTGATTGTAACACTTATTTACTGACACTAGACAGATTTTTTCTCTTTTATTGTGTTACTAAGATACTTTTAGATACACTTTGATGTATGCAACACTTGGCAAAAGGGTATAATATGAATAAGGAATGGGGTTCTTTAATACCCATTTTTTATTGTAACACTTGTTCAGTTAAACTATGTGGGTTTTTTCTGATATTTTAGTTATTTTCAGCTACCAAGATACTTTTTTTGATACACTTTTATGTAGGAACATTTAACAACTGGTACAATGTCAATTACTTTGTAACACATGTATTTTCTTAAAGACTGTGACTCTTAAAAGCACTTTGGAATTTTAAGACAATCCAGTTTTCTGGAAATATCTTAAATAATTTTATTTTTTTCTCCTACAAAGATACTTATAGTTACACTTTATTGGATGCAAAACATTGTAACTTGGTAAAATATTCATTGATTTGTAATGAATTGAGTTTCTTAAATAATCAAACACTAAATGGAGAGTTTGTGATTTTAACACTGTTTCGATGAAACAATGCAGTTTTTGATAACTTGATTTGACTAACATTACTTTTTTAAATATATGTTTTTTAGATGACTTTACTGATTTTTGCTTTTTTCTGTTACCAAGATACTTTTAGATACAGTTTTTTTTCTGAAAACTTTACAACTGGTAGAATGTCCGTCACTGTGTAACACTTTTATTTTCTTAAAGACTGTGACTCTAAATTGCAAGTTTGTGATTTTAACACTTTTTTACTGACACTAGGCAGATTAATAAAATACTTTGTCTGAATACATTTTCTTTAAAGGCACTTTTGATTTTAACGCTATTTCAGTGGAACATTCCAGTTTTGTTAACATCAATACTTTTTTTTCTCTTTTCTTGTGTTACTATGGAACATTTAGATACACTTTGATGCATGCAACACTGAACAACTGGTAGAATATGAAGTACTTTGTAAGGAATTCAGTTTCTTTTAATGGCCGTTTTTTTAAACACTTGTTCAGTTAAACAATGTAGGTTTTTTTTAATGTTATTTTCTGCTACCAAGATACTTTTAGATACGCTTTGATGTATGCAACACTTAACAAAGAGTATAATATGAAGTACTTGGTAAGACATTTTCTTTAATCAATCAATCAATCAATGTTTATTTATATAGCCCAATATCACAAATGTTACATTTGTCTCAGTGGACTTCACAGGTTGTACAAAATATCAGTATGACAATATGACACCCTCTGTCCTTAGATCCTCACATCGTACAAGGAAAAACTTCCGAAGAAAACCCACAGTTTAAAGGGAAAAATGGGAGAAACCTCAGGGAGAGCAACAGAGGAGGGATCCCTCTCCCAGGACGGACAGACGTGCATTAGATGCCGTGTGTAAATTGAAAAGATAATACATTTGCAACATAGGTAGTCCAAATGTTTGGAAATTGTTGGAGCAGATATCTCTGCTCCGCGCCGATCCTATATGAGTTTGCTTTAAAAGAAGGAAAACTCAAAACAACCAGGATAGGAGTTAAACAATAATCTGTTTTAATAATAAAAGGTAATAATACAATACACTTTTCAAAGGGGTCAGCCCACCCCCTGCTCTGGTCCAAATGCCGGGAGAACCTTTCATCTTGACGGCAGGAGCAAAAGAGAATGAACTAAAAGATAGAACAGACTTACATGCAGAAAACAAAACAGGAGTAGCTGTGGTCATAGCAAATCAGCACGAGCCAGCAGAGGACATGGAAACACGAGTATCTAGCTGTCTCATATTACTGCAGCTTTCATCTACACACACCCTTTCTGCACATTCCAGAGACTTGAGTTGTGTCTAAAGAATATCCCATTGTTCACAAGATAATACATATTAATACTCTCATATTTCCAGCTTCTGGTTACACAGACTGCTTATTATGAATACAAAGTAATTAAACACACACATATACTATTCAAGATATGTAGACTTCCCTGAAACATGACATACTGGAGATCTTAAGCAGAAGGTACTCTCATCCACCTAGCCCACTGTCCTGCATACCTACACCTCCCCCACAGAGCAATAAAACCTGTTTACTCCAAGCACCCCAGAATGTTTGGAGCAAGTTTAGTCCTCACATTTATGAAAGGATAAAACAGAGAAATCAATACAAACACAAACACAGGTATTGTTTGAACAGTATTCACTTAACTGCTACTATTGATAATTACCAGAGAAACTCCAGGGGCCTCTTTCAATATCTGGAAATTGCAACAAGACTTTCTGCCATTTCAAATGTAACACACTTCCCAAATATCAGATGATAATAATCTTCAAAATGCATGTGTATATAATAGGAAGATGAATCCACGAGGATATCCATCCAGGACCTATGATCCAGGACCACAGCCACGACTCAAGATCCAGGGCTCGCGATGCAGGACACAGGACCGCAGGATCATCCATGACTCCAGATCCCAGCGTATATAGACACCAAAAAGAAAGAAATTTGGGGAAGCTGGGTTAATCGGAACATGAGAGTACACAGGTATAGACAGAGAGAAGGAAGAAGTAAGGTGTCCCCCCACAAACTAAGCCTATATCAGCAAAACTAGGGGCTGAATCTAATCAGCCCTAACTATAAGCTTTATCAAAAAGGAAGGTCTTAATCGCACTCTTAAAAACGGATAGGGTGTCTGCCGCCCGAACACAAACTGGAAGCTGATTCCACAAATGTGGAGCTTGATAAGAAAAGGCTCTGGCTCCCATTGCACTTTTAGAGACTCTAGGAACAACCAACAACTCTGCATTATTGGAACGCAATGCCCTAGTAGGACAGTAGGGTATAATGAGTTCTTTAAGGTAAGATGGCGCCTGCCCATTAAGGGCTTTGTAGGCGAGAAGAAGAATTTTAAATGCTATCCTGTGTTCTATAGGGAGCCAGTGTAAGGCAGCCAGAACAGGAGTAATGTGGTCCCTTTTCCTAACTCTGGTTAGTACACGAGCTGCAGCATTTTGAATCAGCTGAAGCGACTTGACTGACTTCTTGGTACACCCTGATAATAAAGAGTTACAATAATCCAGCCTTGAAGTAACAAATGCATGGACTAGTTTCTCTGCATCGTTTTGAGGCAAGATATGCCTGATTTTTGCAATGTTACGTAGATGGAAGTAGGCGGTCCTTGAAATTGATTTTATGTGGGCGTTAAAGGATAAATCCTGATAACTTGGTAAAATATTCATTAATTTGTAATGAATTGAGTTTCTTTTCTTTGATTTTCAACATACTATTGTACACAATGACTTTTCCATATATATATTTTTCTGACAAACTATACTTTGACTTTTACCGTAAAATCGTGAAAAACTATTACTTATTCTTAAATTTGACCTCTTGCTGTTTGGTTGGAAATGATAGATGAAAAAGCTACAAAGCTTAAAGAACTTTTTAAAAACTCTCAATTCTACAGATGACTCCCCCCATTCAACGCAATAAGTCCCACCCTCCACTCAGCAAATCATCTAAATTAAAACGAAGGACCCCACTAAGACGACCGTTGAAAACTAGCCATGGATCTGAGAAAAACCAAGTCTCCCCCCGCGAGTTGCAGCCAGGAACAAACTCCTGGACTACCATCATTACCACCATTTTGGACATCCGAATCTTGCAGTACTACTGCTGC
Source organism: Harpagifer antarcticus (assembly GCA_902827135.1). Taxonomy (NCBI): domain Eukaryota; kingdom Metazoa; phylum Chordata; class Actinopteri; order Perciformes; family Harpagiferidae; genus Harpagifer; species Harpagifer antarcticus. The sequence continues at coordinate 1,558,953 of CADEHL010000172.1, read as the reverse complement.
TGATGTTACTCCTTGGGCCAAGACGTTTCTGTTTATGGACACAGCGAAATCGGTGTTGGTTGATATTCTGGAGAGGGTATTGTATCGGTACAGAGAAGAAATATGTAACGGATGCCGAGTCAGTCACCCCGGCCAGAGGCAACACGAGTATGACATACCAGAATATTTCTTCAGAAACAATTACAATGCATTAATGAAAAGACTTTTGCTCGCCAACTTCATTACTGAGATTGAAAATCGTTACTGAACTGATTTTGGATATTTGTACTTTGATAACCATTAATCTGCCCTTCAATGTTGACCATATTCTGGATCTTCTCGGGGATTCTTCAAGTCCAGCCAAATTATGTGTGACGTCATTGCGGGCACAGCGCTCCAGCTGCACCGTTCAGGATCCCAGCATCTGCATGTAAACGCACGATGGCGCACACAGCAGCAAGCTCAGCTTAATTTTGAACGTGTCTGAGAGCTCATATGAGGCTGAAGGATCGGTTTATGTTTTATCTGTTAGAAGTTTAGGAATTAGGTGCGTCAATATGGGCGATCATACGGTCATGTAGCCAGTTTGTGGAGAGAGAGAGACAGATACGCGAGGAAACAAATAAGGAAATGAGTACGGAACCGTTATTACGTGTCAGCTGATATTATAGCTTTTTTAGCTGTCAACCAACTCCCTCTCAGAGGTGACCACGATTCACTCCACAGCATGTCCGAGTCAGGCAGTGGGCTCTTCCTATCGCTGTTTGAGTATACACTGTACAAAGATGCAGAGTTGGCCAAAATAATGGAAATAATTCCCCCACACAGCAACTCACGACATGCAAAATGCCATAATAGAGCTAATGAGAACCTTAGTGACTGAGCATATTGTCGAAGAGATAGGGGATACGGTGTATTCTATTAAAGTCGACGGAACCAGCGATCCCACTGGGCAGGAGAATATTTCCATTGTTCTTCGGTTTATCAATGCAAACTGTGAGATAAAAGAGTGGCTTTTGACCATAGCCACTGCAGACAGAGTGGATGCCAACACTCTACCCAAACGGTTATTTCCGAACTGACCAAGGCTGAACTGAGCACAGACAAAATACTGAGCCAAGTGTATGACGGGGCCTCCCTGATGTCGGGAAAACATGGTGGAGTACAGAAACTGCTTCAGGATAAATTTTGAGGGAAATCCCATATGGGCACTGCTTCAATCATCATCTCCATTTAGTGGTAGTGCAGTAAATATCCGCAGAACAACCCATCACAGATTTTTTAAATGTGTGTAACCTCTTGTACAAATTCATCCAAAAACCCACAGTCGCGGTTCAAGGGGGAAAAAAAACGTCTGCTTGACCAACGCTGGACCGGTCATTTGGCCACAGTGCAGATGATACAGAAATCACATGAGGAAATTTCCCAGCTGTTGACGGAAGTTCAACGTGCACGCTCCTTCCCAGCTGACCTGAGAGTGGAAGCTGTGGGACTGCTGAGTGTCATCTCAAAGCTGGGCTTCAGATTTATTGCGCTCTGATCAACAAGATTTTGATGCTTCTTGAACCACCTAATAGAATGCTACAATCGAAAGACATGGATCTCCTGACAGCTGTCCAACTGTGAACTCAGCCACGGAGTGTGGTGCGGGCCTGCGCACAGAAACCGAGTTTGGTGCGCTATGGGATAAGTGTGGAGCAGAGGACACAACTGACCCGCCCCAAAGTAAGAAGGGACGCACCACAAAAAACACAACTCTACAAGATTACGTTGTAGAGCAATCTACTGGAGCACGGCTTGACCAGGACCAAACAGTAACAGAAAGTAGGAGACTGTTTTACAGCTGCATTGACACAGTGTGTGGAGAGATGGCACAACGCTTTGGAGAGTGCAACAGCGCACTGATGGAATCACTGGCTTCACTTGATCCTGAGAGTGATTTATTTTTGAACACAGACAAAGTATTGCCCCTGTTGGAGTTGACCAGCACTAAACTTGTAGAAGCCGAGTTTGTTGTGGCCCAACAGTTTCTTCGCGCACAAATGGAAGGCTCTACGCCCCCAAATGGACCATTAAAACATTCCTCACCACCTTCCACAAGACCCTGGAAGCCATGCCAAATGTCATAGGGGCATTTAAGTCGGCCTTAACCTTCGGGGCCTCCACTGCTACTGTGAGAACTCGTTTTCAGCCGTGAAAAACATTTTCAGTGACCACCGACGGAGCATGCTACACCAGCAGAAAGCTCACCTTATTCAACTCGGGTTTGAAAAGGACTTGGAAAAGGACCAGGAAATGCAGGGATGAGTGGAAGGACACTTTGCTGAGGCGATTCCATTCTTCAGGCAAACGGCGTCTCCAGCTTTATTAGCATAAAGCAGTAAGTAGAATGTTTGCACGTCAATATGTCAGTGCTTACTGCATAATGTGGTGTCGCGTCGCTCCCTCTCTGTATTACAAAACACAACAAAACAAACACAATATATGAAGAAGAACATTTAGTTGCCTAGCTATGGCGAGTTCACACAACACACAGGAGCTAGAAGACCCACCTGCTTCTTTTAAATCAGGTATGTGGGAACATTTCGGGTTCCCTGCGGACTACAACAATGATGAGGTGCGGGTTGTGGATCAGACGAGGACGGTGTGTCGGCGTTGTTCGACAGCGGTGCGGTAAACTAGTGGTAACACGTCAAACATGCTCAATCACATCCGAGTCAGTCCCCAGCGAGAGGGTTTTCTCGACGGCAGGTGACATAGTTACCGCCAACAGATCTGCCCTCACTACTGACAACGTAGACAAACTCATCTATTTGAAGAAAAACTTGAAAATAGAGTAAAGCTTGAGTACCTTTATTTAGGCATAATGGCCTCACACACTCACAAGTTAATTACACATGTTAGACATTGCTCCTAAAGGTACAGATTTTATTTTCTTATTATTTATTTTAATATGTTCAAGACATTCTTTTTAGTTGTACAGCTTATTTAACCTTTTTGTTTGACATCAGCCAATATAAATAATATGGCCATCTGAGTGTATGTGTTACTGTTTGTGGTTTGTTTTTAACTGTGTAATAAAGTTAATGATTCCAAATGTTAGAGTTCCTTATTTTCATACCAAAACATGCACTACTGCTAAAAATAAATAACGGCAACAAAATTATGCATTTGGGACTTTTTTTGCTTTTCCTTGTTGAATCGAACCCGTACCAAACCGTGACCCCCAAACCGAGGTATGAACCGAACCGTGACTTCTGTGAACCGTTACACCCCTATTACAGAGTCAACGGTGGCCCAAGCAAAGCTGTTGCTGTTATGTTTTTATTTCAAATGCATGTGTTAAAGGTGGGGTATGTAAGTTTGAGAAACCGGCTCGAGATACCTTTTGTTATATTCCATGGAATGCTCTTAACATCCCGATAGCAATGAATATCTTTGACAAAAAATACATAAAAAAATGTCATCTGTGGGCTAAAATGATTGGATGGCCTACCTGCCTGTCAACCTTCCATCTGTGCACAAACTTATCTCGTGCCCTCATTGGTCATGTGCGCGTTCGTGTGTGTTGGAGGAGGAGCTCTGTAAGGAAGTGGCAGATTTTCTCCGGTTGTGTATTTTCAAATTCTAGTGATCTCGAGCCAGTTTCTCAAACTTACATACCCTAAAATTAAGGGAAATGTGTACATATGTCCTCAGTTGTTGTTATATATATATATATATATATATATATATATATATATATATATATATTATGTCTATTCTCCACTCAAGCTCACAAAGGGATGTCATGTTATTATTGTACCACTGTGAGGCACTGAAGTGTTATGTGCTAGGTAAGGACGCAGGCTTTCGTCATATGTAAATGAGGGTGTGTTCACCTGATGCACATGTCCAGATCTATGTGTGTTCTAAGTTAGCTCGGCTGAGCGAAAAGATGCACCTGCAGTGCATAGGAAAATAAACCATGCCCAAGGTGGGCTAAACAGTTCATCTTCTCCGTCTATTTCTCTCCGAGTGCAACGATGAGGAAGCTGCCATCCTTAACCAGTGTGCCTTGCTCGTGATTTACCAGTGTTTGTGCTGCCACGCACACAATGTTTCAAAAGTGTTTTCTATGTTGCCCTTTATTTGTGTATGTATTTGCGATAAGTGTGCGTCTTTGCGCAATGCTGTTGGCCTTGCTGTTTGAAATATATTGTGCCGCAGGCCCGCAGCACGTGACGGTTTTGTGTGCTCTCCCATGACAATCATATGCCCTCCCTTGAGATTTGTTCTGGCGCCGGGTCTGGCTCACCACCTTCAAAGAACTTACAAAAACTCACCTCTTCAATCTGGCTTTTAATGTCTGATTGTTTTTGTATTATTTGACTTTAACTTTAACTATATATATTTATTTGTTGTTTATTTGTTGTTCTTTTCTTTTCACTATATCTGAAAAGCGTCTTTGAGCACCTGTAAAAGCGCTAACAAAATAAATCTATTATTATTATGTTGGTTGATATGGAGATGAAGTCGGCGTTGAGGGTGATCTGTAGATCTTTTCTCCATTTATTTGAAGGGATGGACATTGTTAAGTCTGCAGTATAAATTAATTTCTATATTTTTGAAAGCAGTTTTTTTTCTTGATTTGATTTTGAATATTTCTGAGGGGGGATAAGAGTTCAAGGTTTTGCTGTTAACTTTGGTTTGAATGGATGATTTGAGTTGTACATATTCTAAATATTGATGCTCCCTGATGCCGTACTTCTGGACCAATCAGCAAATGGAATTAATGTTCTTGAAATATATGTTTGAGGCGTGTGATGCCTTTGGCGATCCATGCTTTGAAATGTAAAGATTTTCTGTTTATTAGAAAGTCAGGATTGTTCCAGATGGCATATTTTAACACACACACACACACACACACACACACACACACACACACACACACACACACACACACACACACACACACACACACACACACACACCGTGTAATATGATGCAGGACTAGAATTATCTAAGATAAAGGCTGATGAATCCCTGGTGTTTCCACTTCCTGTTGTGTGTGTAGCCTTGTGCATTTAAAGCTAACCAACTGATATTATTATAATAACCATTGACTAAATGACCAAGTGTAATTTGATGAGGTGGTTCCCAGCCACACACCCACAGAGAATCACCACCCCTCTTACGTTTTTCTCAGATCGATGGAGCTTTTTAGCGTCCTATTTTTCTTTTTTTGTTGCTGGGATCCAAACGAGTCAACATCACAATGTAAAATAATTATCCAAATCATAGAAAGAAAAAAAAAGAAACATAAGCAAACTACAAAATCAATAATTCAACAATAAAACTACCGATAACAAATGATATCTAAGTAGTCAATTAAACATTTGGTAAAGCTGACATAATAGTAACACAGAAACAGAAAATGATGTAGTTAATGCATGATCATCAACCATCCCATAATTACATTCCTCTTAACATAGCAGTGTGTTGTCCTGCTTTAGTTTTAGAAACAGGAAGTGAAAACAATCTCTTTATGCCTGCCATTACATATGCCCATTACTTCTATATGAAGATAATCTTATATGAGAATTTTGATCTTTTATTTAATTGTTTTAGTTTTCCACAAAACACATAATACTTTTTCAACAATTGTAAACAACTACCACCATAATCCAGGAAAAATATGTTCCATCAAAAGGTAATTGATGATGCAGCAGAACTGTTTGGCAATGTGATTTTGCACTCACCACAAACAATACTTGAATTAATATTCAGGTTGCACTCTTTCTGCTGGATGTGCAACATGACAGATGTTTGTTAACAGCCACATGTCATTATGGATTGATTACATGCAATTTCACTGCTACTGAACACCAACAGAAAAAGCTTTAAGTAAAAGTCATTTTTATTTTTAAAGTCTAAAATTGCAAATTACAGTGAGCCAATCAATTTATGGTAATTGTATTAAAGAAACATTTAGTCAGGTACATTCTGTACGGTGGGCATAATATCAAGGGAAATCAGGATTATGTATAAATACAGGAGTTTACAATACTCTTATACAGAGTTAGCTTACATTAAATAGTTCAATTATACTTTTAGAAGAATGTACTAAGTACACTTTTAGATAAATGTGCTATTTTGGTCACATTCAAGTATACTAAAGTGTACTCAAGTAGTACTGGAGTACTACTTAATCATTAGTTGAGTATACTTGAAGTGTAAATAATGTGCTAAATTGGCACAACTTTTTGTAAACCTTAAGTGTACTAAAGTACACCAGTTAAAATCATGATTTATGTGCATTCGAAACACACTTGTATTATATCACCAGTGTGTTGGAAATATACTTAAAAGGGCATTCGTGTGCATTCGAAACATGCTTTAAGTATAATTGTATTATATCACCAGTGTTGGAAATATACTTAAAAGTGCATTCAGCTCAATTCATAGTAATTCATAAGTGTGTTTTCAACATAGGATTATCATAATTATTCAAGCACACCTGTTATATTTCCAATTAACTTCAAATGCACTTTCTGACTGTATTTAATACTTTTAAATTGTGCTATTATTTTAATAAAAATGTATTCATAGTAAGGTTCTATCACAATTTAAGCACCATAAATCCATGTATTTTAAGTATAATGTTATTATACTATAATGTAGAAGTGTATGGCATCACTGCTTATACTACAGAATAGAAGTGTATTTTACAATAATGTTACCACTGCAAGTACTGGGTTATGTGTTACAGAAGCATACTTACAATACATCACTATTATACTTCATACACTTTAAGCTACTTCCGGATACCACTTAAGTACACACCAAGTATGCTATTCTGTTTCATGACAAATTGCACTTCAATTACGAGAAAAACATAATTTTAATGACATAAAAACAACAACAAACCAAAAAACGTGTTTATACTAAATTTAACAATTAACAAAACATGATGGCTAAACTGACTAACTAACTTGCAAAGTCTATATAAACTAAATAGTGACCATCAGTGAGGAGTAACGTTGCTTGTATATCTCTCGTTGTTGCATTTCCTCTGCAGCAGGGCCCGGATCGCACTCACCTCGGTGCCCGGAAATTTTTCTCTCACCGTGTCTTACAAAACAGGAAGGAAGCATGGGATTTAATACTTGATAATATAGACAATATATTAGATTGAAATCCATTCATAATGATAACATTAATACAGAATATCTGTACCTATAATGGCATTGACTTTCTCCGGGTCAAGGGTCTCTGCGGTTTTCCCCTTCCCAGTAAGGGTAGACTTCGCCAGGGTCTCTTTCCCAAAGATTAACGTTGCTAGTTCCTGGGCAAAGAGAGACATCCTTCTGTTGCCTAATCCGTGGAAGAGGCGAGTGGAGACCTGGACGGAGGAGTTGCCTAGGAACATCTGTAAAAACAAAGAGGCGGATTAAAACAAGATAAATTACAAATATTGTACCTGTACCATCAAATGAACTTGAATGCTTTGCTATATTTTAAACACACTCGAGATATAATATAATAGTCATGCAAGTGTATTTCTAATGGCAACAAAACATATTTGTAATGGTAAATGGACTGTACTTGTAGAGCGCTTGATCTGGTCAGCAGACTACTCAAAGCGCTTTTACACCACATATCACATTCACACACATTCATACACTGATGGCGGAAGATAAACCATCAGAGGTAACACATTCACTCACATCCACACACCAATGCACAGCATTTTGAGCAATTTGGGGTTAGGTGTCTTGCTCAGGGACACAACAGCGCATGGCTGCCGGTGGCGGGGTGGGGATCGAACCACCGACCTTCCGATTGGTAGCTGACCTGCTCTATCACAGCCTTCCCTCGTAATCAAGTCAAGGTGTACTCAAACAGTACTCGAGTACACTTCTGTATATTATGTGGGGCAGCTCTCGTCTTGGCTTCAAGGGTGTGAAAATACAATTCCATTGATCCGCAGTGATTCATTTTGTATAGAACAATAGCAATAGAGTATCATTACTATGTAGGTCATACCAAGTCATTACTGCCAGTATTGCGGCCAGTTTGCTGGGAGTCACCGTGGCCACTACTGGAACAAGATCCTGATGAGGACGACCCTGAAATGTTGTCCAGGGCTGTCTTCATGGTAGCCACCAATCTTGGCATCTCTAAAAAGTGGGTATAAAAAAGTATCCAGGTATAAATAACAAATTCAGACATGAAATAGTGTCAACCGCAAAATACTAAATACTATGATTGACCATGGTGCATTCCAACAGTCCTGATTTTCTGAAATTACGCTCTTTCTTTTGCATTTGTTTACTGTTGTATAAATGCAATAGGTAGTTTATTTTGAAATGTGTAACATGTAGGAAGTCGGGTCGGGTCTCAAAATAAATGTGGGAATTCATGAATTTTACTTCACAACTTCATTCAAATTATTGCAGGTGGGTCAATAAACTGTGTGGGATAGGGATGTGCATCTTGTTGGGGCAGATATCTCTACTCCGCGCCGATCCTATATGAGTTTGTTTTAAAAGAAGGAAAACTCAAAACAGCCAGGATAAGGGGTTAAACAATAATCTGCTTTAATGGTAAACATAACACAATACACCATACAGAGCACTCTGCAACAGTACTCCGGGCTCAATTCCTACCACCGGGTGACATACGTACCATGACAGCCAGTCAGGAAGAGAGCATTGAGCATAATAATGTTACAGTATTTATACACATAAGCGGGAAGGAGTTTTGGCCGGTTTGCCTAGGCAATGAGTCAGCAGTTTGTTGATTCCATCTCCTTACAGTGTGTGTGTGTGTGTGTGTGTGTGTGTGTGTGTGTGTGTGTGTGTGTGTGTGTGTATGTGTGTGTGTGTGTGTGTGTGTATGTGTGTGTGTGTGTGTGTGTGTGTGTCTGTCTACCCTTAGGCAGTCCCACAGTCATGCTTTGGAGTCATATCATTTCACAGACAGAGGACTCTTTAACAGAACGCACACACATTCCCCCTAAAACATCTTTAACACACACATCTGTTTAAACCAATTATTCCAAAATGTGGTGGCAATTTAGTACTTATAACATGAAAAAACAGATAGAAATCAATAAAACACAAACACACAGTTTGAGCAGTAATTATACCTAGCTACTACAATAAACACACACATCCTCCATATGCATGTTTGACGCACACACCTCTTATCCTCCAGCTCACCACACCAATGTCACATGTTTTCCTTTATGAAAGCCATACTTGTTGGGGTTTACCAGTCATCATCTCATGACCTCCTCAGGACCAGCTAACCAACAAAGCTTAACTGTTCCTATACCCTAAGGCCATTTCTGAACTTCCCTTCCACTCCGAAGTCAGCTCACCCAGAATCAGAAGGACCATTGTCTCTCTAATTGTGTGTGACCCACTCGTCTCCTGCTATTTAGGAATCTTGAAATGAACGCACATACATTTCTCTCATTAATTTAAGCTCCCAGATTATAATGAAAACTCTTTACAGACAATCTACTGAGTTCTGCCCTTGAAAGCCCAAAATGACTCTCTAAAACACTTATCAATGGGTAATTATTTTACTTAAAGCTGAGATCACAGATTGCCCTGTATCCTTACCTAAATAGCCAAAAAACCACCTCCTGATTATTAACAAGTCAAGTGGAAGAAAAGACCATTTGCGCTAAATGTACTTCTACTAAAAATGGGACTTCATTATAGGAACATCAATATAAAAACCTCTCTATATTTAAGAGGAAAAAATTGACTTGTCCATCCAAGTTTTAATACACATATATTAGATGACATTAAAAACGAATATACCAGAAATACGCTGTATTAAACTTTCTGTATAATACTTTACATCAATTCCCACAATCTCCATCACTGAGGCCGATGCGATGCACATCTTGATAAGTTGCCCAGCGATACGATACATTTGAAGCACCGGGCGATGCAATACGATTCACCCTATTGCCATACAGTTCGATACGATTTGATTCAATAATATGCGATTCGTGGCGATACGATGCGATTCAACACGATGCAAAATAATTAGTGGTGCACGGTGGTATCGGGCCGATAATTATCGGTCCAATATTAGGAATTATGACGTCATCCCGATAAACCCGATAAAAGTATTAATAGCCCCGATAATATACAATATATTTTTTGGGTAAAAAAAAAAAGACAAAAATACTGCGGTGTGGGTGGATTGGGATGAGGGGCGCTTGTTTTTCTCGCGTTTTGCCAGTACTGTGGTATTAGTGGTTTAGGAAGAGGGGAGCTTTTCACAAATCCAGCGCTCCCTAACTCATGCCTGGCTGTGACGTAAATGGTGTGCGGCCGTGAAGCCAGGACAGTAAACAAACAAGTCGTCGGTAGTATGGGACTATTTCAAAGTTTCAGAGTTTGATAGTTCGCTTGCTATTTGTATTAACAAATGCAATGCAGAAGTTCCACGAGGAGGGAAAAAGGCAACGAGCTATAATACTTCCAACCTGATTAGTCACCTGAAACATCGCCATCGCTACGATGGTGTGTTAAAAGCGTACGAACAAGAACTTTATTTGGGAAAATAAATATGGTCAGTTTGAAGAGTCAAAACTGTTCTTGGCTTTGTTTTGTTCATAGTAGTAATGCTCATGTCATGTGCTCACTACTAGTCTTTTTTTTACCACCAGGTGTGCAAAAACTACAGGTACATTTAATATATTTATATATTATATTATTATCGGTATCGGTCTTGAGAAGCAGGAAGTTATCGGTATCGGTTTCAAAAAAACCATATCGTGCATCCCTAAAAATAATGATATAATTCAATATGGTACAACAGAGGATTTTGTTTTATTCCTTATTGACCAGCATTAACAATGTGCAAAAACAATTACCATATAGCAATGACCATACAACTGCCAGACTGATGTACATAACACTCAGTAAGTAGGCTAACTCACCAGTAAGCAGAAAGCAGCGGTTTCTATTATGAACATATTATAAATAATACAAATAACCTTTCACAAATACGTCTTAATAACTGCTTACAATTGTAAGCAAGACAATTAAACTAATATTGGCAGTCACAGGCTGCTGTAAAATAAAAACCACCTCACTGAGTGATTTAACTCATATGTCTAGCTTGCAGGTTTTTCTTCAGGAATATTAGTTGATCAACATGATCAGGATGAAGCAACCGGCACTTAGCTGTCACTACAGCTGTCGCGTCTCGCGGGCTCCGTAGAAGCGAAGAAAAGATCGTCTCTGCAGAGTGCTGACAAGTGGATGAGTGAATAATATGATATCAATTAATCAGTTTTTACCGATGCAAATGACGCCACAATCGATGCATCGCGAGTTCAACCCAAACTGTAGCCGATGTGCACTTTCAACCGGTGCACTCGGATCTTGAACATTTATGCCGGTGCACCGATGCGAATCTTAACATCACTAGTGTGGGAGGATTCAGGTTAGGGGTCGACCGATTATCGGCCTGGCCGATTATCGAGGCCGATATCCCGCATTTGACCGATTATCGGTCTCAAATATCAGAACAAACAAGTTTTAGTAGTTTTTATTTTATTTTTTACTTAATTTGACTCAGGGTCACAGAGAGGAAAACAGTTTTAAGATGTTGACAAGTTCATTAAACATATGCTTAAAGGTTGTGTTGGAGTTTGGGTTATTCTACATTTTGACACCAAGATTTTCTGATTTTACTGCAAATGTATATCGGTTCCAAATATCGGTTATCGGTCTCCTTGATTACTAATAATCGGTATCGGCCGTGAAATAGCCATATCGGTCGATCCCTAATTCAGGTGGCTGCAGAGCTAACCCAGGCATCACTAGCATGCACATGCACCAACCCACCTTTCAGAGCCTCCAACGTTTCCTGATCCAATTCCACCCAGACCTTCTGTGGTTGCTGCTGGCACGCCGGCTCCTTCTGTGGAAGGATGCAAGTGTCCTCCTCCTCCTCATCTTCCTCCTCCTCACTGGTCACAAAATAACATTTGCGAATCTAAAATGAGAAAAAGAATTTTAGTGCAAATTTCACACCACAAACTGTAAAACTTATATGGGAAACACTGCACATCAATTTGAAAAAACCAGTTAAATATTTAGACCTACAAATGGTTGCTTTTTGATCGGCTCAAACAGGTCAATCGAGGTGACATCAGAATCTGAAGAGTGTTGAGGTGATTCAGATGTCACCTCTTCTGAGGGCTTGGAGGTTCTCTCAGCCTGTAGGGATCTCTTGAGCTGCTCGCCCATGGCAGTTACCATCTGTGAACCAGACTGACAACATACATCATGTTTGAGTGTGCCTTGGAAAATTACCACCCAACACCAGGCTTAACGCTTGTAACTTAAAACAACATTTCACCCACATTACATTTCCTCATATTAAGACAACACTTTTCCATTAATCCACAGACGTTGCATGTATTTAAAAAGAGCATTTGGTAATTGTAGGATGAAAATGTAGTGGCCTCAAAATACAAAAAAACATGCGATATAACAAAAAGCCATAGCTGTCAATATCATTCAAGGTGAAAGGGAAAATGATTTGTCAGTGAATGTTATAGCAATAAACAAAATCAGTCAATGTCATTCCATTCAATCACAAACTATCAATCATCAAAACACACCAATCAAACTTACTGCCTTTCCTTGGTTTGTTTTTTGTACAGCCTCCTTCACATGTTTTACTGTACATGTCTTTCTTCTGCTGCACTTTTGAAGCACTTTTTCGTGCACTATTGTTCACACTGATACACACACCATATACAGGGTAACATGTAAATGATAGTGCCCATCCAAAAAACAACCGTTATTTAAAGTGAAAACCACCCTTGAATGATGGGATAGTAGACTAAAAGCTTTAGGAATCCAAACTATAACATGTAATATGTACCCTGTATCAAGATTGATGTAAAACAAGTTAAATTTGACCTTTTTAGAGAGATTTAGAAGAAAAAAAACCCACTTCTGGGGTCATTTGGGTGGATTTGACCGATCTCTGGCCCCCCTTGTTCGATTTTGATGATTGACATCTCTTTTTATCCGTTAGAGCTAATACAATCGAGGGGATGTTCCTAAAATCCATCTAAACATGACCCATTGATGAATGAGTGCTGCACCCCTGAACCGGAAGCTGCGATACGCTCTGAATATGAATATGAAATATCCGGTTTTTACATAAAAATGGAATTAAGTATTATCAGTAATACTTTCTAAGTGACACAGACACATAGGACTAACCTTCAGCTGCGTTTTTATCGTTGCTTTTTTAGCCGCTTCGCTTCGGGCCGAACCACGCCCCTTAGCTGTGATATAATGAGCATATACCACGGCCTGTCGTGAGCTATTGCTTAAATATATAATGATACCGGTAATATAATGATACCTTGATGTCTGTGATGATGGCGAGTGATCTGTCACCATGGCAACGGCATTTCAAAATGTAAAACTCAAATTAAACACATTAACGGCCTTCAAATCATATTTTAATGTCTATTTGCATGTTAATTGCATCAATTATTTCAGTTATGACTTCAAGAAATGGCCTTCATTTGTTTTTTAACGTACACCTTTTTAATTTGAATTTAATTTGAATTTCAGAGGCAATATTGTATATTTACTCACTTTTTACTGAAAAACATGTGATATAAATGAAATCATATAGTACTGTATTTCCTACCAGCATTTTAAAAAATATATTAAAAAAGTGCCATCGTATTGACAAATTGATAGAATTGACAGGATAATATCAATGGTAAGATAATACTGTGAACAGAGCCATTCCGCATGTACTTCTACTTTTGATACTTCGAGTACTTTTAGCTGATAATACTTGTACACTTTTACTTAAGAAACACTTTGAATTCAGGACTTTCAATTGTATTGAACACAGAAAGCAACAGACAAGACAGGACCAAATAATATACAGACAGATCGTGACAACTAATAAATGTTGAGGCATTAGTGAACCTAATACAGCTGATTGTAACAGTCCCCCCCCCAGCAGCGGTCAGTCATGACCCCATCTCAAATGATGGCCTGCTTCTTTTGTGGAACCTCACAACCTCTTCATCCTGAAATATATTTGACAAAGAGAGGTTAAATGTTTAACACTCACACTGGTTCAAGACTTTATCATTTGTGATTCAACAACTTCTACCTGCATTGCCTTTTCCTCCCGTCACCTCTTGCAGTCTTGCGACCTCTCTTGTTCAGATCTTGGTGAATGAAAGGCAAACATTAAAAACATTCATTAAAAATGATATAGTCTGGTTACAGTGTAACAAATAGTTTCAAGAATGCAAATGTAAATTGTAAAATTAAAGAAGCATACGGCATGGGAAAGTTTTTGAGGAGAGCTAGGCACCACCAGTGCCTAATTTGCTGCATGTTTGTCTTGGAATATAAAAAGCACACAACCATATGGGTCAACAACACATGTCCTGAAAAGTCTTGTATCCACAAGCGATATGAAACCCTTATTTATACATACCTCATTGAAATCAAATTGGGCTCTTGCCACAATGTAAAATGCGCACTGTAAATAAAGAAATAGTATATTATGTTAGGTTGTTGTGATGCTATGGTGTTCATTGACAAATAATATTCCTCCGTGAATGTTGTTTTGGATATAAATAAATCACAGCATGTCTCAAACTATGAGCAATAATGGAGTGCATAGCATGCTGAAAGCATTATACATTTGTATACATTATTATAAACAGAAAAATAGGACTACTATTTGTATACTGTATATCCAGTATCTTACCATCAAAACAAACACCCCACAGTTGTTCGAGAACCCTTGTCTTGGTAGGCCCTGTAGTGTGAAAAGTGACAATTACATCATACTCTTCGGTAGAATCATTTTAACAAATCTAACCTGGACATCATCCACACCAAGACTTGCCCAAGGCCCAGGGCACAAGATCTGAGCAAGGTTTCTGTGAACACGATGCATGTGAAAGTTAAGAATAAGTACTATATAATTGAACTTTATAAGTACTCGAAAATCATGCAGAAAATCTTTTAACACTGTTGGAACAGGAACAAACTTGAACTTCCAAAAGAAAAGTAATTAAGGGTTAAAACAGAACAGCCCCGCTGTCAAGTGGCATCTATGGTTCTGTTTAATGCCTTTTATTTAATACAATGCATCCCATGTTAGTTCAAATAACACAGAGCCATAGATTAAAAAAAGATAGACAAGTGGTCTGAAACAGAACTACCACTGTCCGGATGTGATGTAACTGTGCGCCAAAAAACCTGAATGGTTTGGTGCGACTATCATCTCTCCAGCCAGTGCCACGGAGGGGATCTAGAAAGAAAATCCCCCTAGCTTGTGGCCTCAGTATCTGTTAATATCACATGTTCCAATATCAACAGGTATACTTTGACATACAAACCTTATATTATAAAGTTGTAGGATCTGTATTATACAACTAAATGAAGCGTTTAAAGATAGAAACACTATTTGTGGCATGGCAAACTTCATTGTACAGTAAACAAACAAAAGACTGAACTACATGTACTCACACAGTGTCCAGGTTCCCACACTGGAAGGAGAAGCCGTTGGAGGTTTGCTGCATTTTCCTTTTTTTTTTTGGTTGCTTAATATAATTTTTTTTGCACCATAGGAAAACGAGTTAAAATCAGTACAGGTTTTAGGTTCAACTGGAAGAGTATTCCAGTGCTTGATATTGACAACTTGTATTCATACAAGTCATACTGTATAAAGACATACATTTTGTGTTGTTGATTTGTTATCAAGTGAATGATGCCAAGGACCAGGGAGACTTTACTAGTATCAACACAGTTATGTCAAGCAAAGGTTGCTGGGGACAGGAGCTTCAGGAGGTTCAAAACAAACAAGTAAAGCGAACTAGTCAGCAGTTCAAAATGTTGTATATAAGCTAAATATTACTTAAAATGCCGGTTTTCATTTTCTTTTTTCTTCCTTTAGCTGGCACAGGTTCTGGACAAGACTCAAAACCCAAACACACATAGCCTTTGTGAGCAAGATGGTTCTCAGATCTTTGGAGTTTGGGTTTGGCTAATGACATGGATGGGATGGTAATCAGAGTGATCACGCTCTTTGTTTCTTGTACTCTTTCTAACTGATTTTGTTTTAATTGTTGCCATGTTTCATGTACTCTGTATTTTACTGACTGTGTGTTTGTATTCTGCCAGATCCTGAACAGCTGTCTTACAGTTATTGAGAAGGTATTGAAGTTGTTCTAAAATATGTAAATATATGTATAAAACATACTATATTATACCAAACAATTATAAGATATTACATTATGAAACTATCTGTTACAGAGAGTAGATGGCGTGTTTGCTGCCAACAGCCATGTTATAGCTGCCTGGTTTCCACCATCTTCGCTGAATCCGATGCAACACCTGCCGGTGTTTGTATCATGATTACTCATGTTGCTGCTCCGTGTTCTTGTACCAACTCATCACTGTAGTCACATCAACTCCCTATAGAACACAGAATAGAATTTAAAATTCTTCTTCTCGCCTACAAGCCCTTAATGGGCAGGTGCCATCTTACCTTAAAGAACTCATTATACCCTACTGTCCTACTAGGGCATTGCGTTCAAAGAATGCAGGGTTGTTGGTTGTTCCTAGAGTCTCTAAAAGTACAATGGGAGCCAGAGCCTTTTCTTATCAAGCTCCACATTTGTGGAATCAGCTTCCAGTTTGTGTTCAGGCGGCAGACATCCTATCCGTTTTTAAGAGTGCGCTTAAGACTTTCCTTTTTGATAAAGCTTATAGTTAGGGCTGATTAGATTCAGCCCCTAGTTTTGCTGATATAGGCTTAGTTTGTCGGGGGACATCTTACTTCTTCCTTCTCTCTGTCTATACCTGTGTACTCATGTTCCGATTAACCCAGCTTCCCCAAATGTCTTTCTTTTTGGTGTCTATATTCGCCGGGATCCGGAGTCATGGATGATCCTGCGGTCCTGTGTCCTGCATCGCGAGCCGTGGATCTTGAGTCGTGGCTGTGGTCCTGGATCATAGGTCCTGGATGGATATCCTCGTGGATTCATCTTCCTATTATACACACATGCATTTCCAAACATTTGGACTACCTATGTTGCAAATGTATTATCTTTTCAATTTAGACACGGCATCTATTGCACGTCTGTCCGTCCTGGGGGAGGGATCCCTCCTCTGTTGCTCTCCCTGAGGTTTCTCCCATTTTTCCCTTTAAACTGTGGGTTTTCTCCGGACGTTTTTCCTTGTACGATGTGTGGGTCTAAGGACAGAGGGTGTTGTATTGTCATACTGATATTTTGTACAAACTGTGAAGTCCACTGAGACAAATGTAACATTTGTGATATTGGGCTATATAAATAAACATTGATTGATTGAACACAACTGGTTTTTGCTTTTCCAGGAAAATGCAGCAAACCTCCAACGGCTTCTCCTTCTAGTGTGGGAACCTGGACACTCTGTGTGTGTGTACATGTAGTTCAGTCTTTTGTTTGTTTACTGTACAATGAAGTTTGCCATGCCGCAAATAGTGTTTCTATCTTTAAACGCTTCATTTAGTTGTATAATACAGATCCTACAACTTTATAATATAAGGTTTGTATGTCAAAGTATACCTGTTGATATTGGAACATGTGATATTAACAGATACTGAGGCCACAAGCTAGGGGGATTTTCTTTCTAGATCCCCTCCGTGGCACTGGCTGGAGAGATGATCGTCGCACCAAACCATTCAGGTTTTTTGGCGCACAGTTACATCACATCCGAACAGTGGTAGTTCTGTTTCAGACCACTTGTCTATCTTTTTTTAATCTATGGCTCTGTGTTATTTGAACTAATATGGGATGCATTGTATTAAATAAAAGGCATTGAACAGAACCATAGATGCCACTTGACAGCGGGGCTGTTCTGTTTTACCCCTTAATTACCTTTTTTTTGGAAGTTCAAGTTTGTTCCTGTTCCAACAGTGTTAAAAGATTTTCGAGTACTTATAAAGTTGAATTATATTGTACTTATTCTTAACTTTCACATGCATCGTGTTCACAGAAACCTTGCTCAGATCTTGTGCCTTGGGCAAGTCTTGGTGTGGATGATGTCCAGGTTAGATTTGTTAAAATAATTCTACCGAAGAGTATGATGTAATTGTCACTTTTCACACTACAGTGCCTACCAAGACAAGGGTTCTCGAACAACTGTGGGGTGTTTGTTTTGATGGTAAGATACTGGATATACAGTATACATATAGTAGTCCTATTTTTCTGTTTATAATAATGTATAAAAATGTATAATGCTTTCAGCATGCTATGCACTCCATTATTGCTCATAGTTTGAGACATGCTGTGATTTATTCATATCCAAAACAACATTCACGGAGGAATATTATTTGTCAATGAACACCATAGCATCACAACAACCTAACATAATATACTATTTCTTTATTTACAGTGCGCATTTTACATTGTGGCAGGAGCCCAATTTGATTTCAATGAGGTATGTATAAATAAGGGTTTCATATCGCTTGTGGATACAAGACTTTTCAGGACATGTGTTGTTGACCCATATGGTTGTGTGCTTGCTCCAACTAAGGTAAAGGAAGTGACCGGGAATAAAATATCTCTATGGAGAAAGGCCATGACCGTGAAAACAGAAAAAGAGAAAGCTGAACGCAGGTGGCGAAAAACAAATCTCCAGGTGCACTTTGAAATCTATAAAGAGAGACTTGGCCTTTATAATTTGGAATTGAAAAATGCACGACAATCGTTCTTCTTTGACATCATTACCAAAAATAAAAACAACGCACGTGCCTTGTGTGCTACCGTCGACAGACTAACTAACCCCCCAGTGTCAGTAGCCTCTGAATTTCTATCCACCAGGGCATGCAATGATTTTGCCTCCTTTTTCACTGACACAATTCAGAAAATCAGACAAGCAGTCAGTGCCTCTGCATCAGGAACAGCAAATGTGTTGTCTCTGTGTCCACTTAACATCAATTCAAACACCATGACACAATTCCATCAGATTAATGATAAAAACCTAGAGGACATTATACAACTTCTGAAATCCTCCTCCTGCTGCCTTGATATTATTCCAACAGGATGTTTTGCCTTGCATGGCCTCAGATCTACTTCATATAGTAAACAAATCTCTTCACTCAGGTATTTTTCCACAGGCCCTGAAAACTGCATTCATTAAATCGCTCTTAAAAAATAATAATCTAGATGCTTCAGTAATGAACATTTCAGGTAAAATCATTGAAAAAGTTGTTTTTCAACAGTTGAGTAATTTCTTGCATTTAAATAACTGTTTCGATGTGTTCCAGTCAGGCTTTCGTCCAAACCACAGCACTGAGACTGCTCTTGTAAAGGTCTTTAATGACATCCACTTAAACACAGACAGTGGCAGAACTTCAGTGTTAGTATTATTAGATCTCAGTGCTGCGTTTGACACTGTTGACCACAGCATATTACTAGACCGACTGGAAAACTGGGTGGGACTTTCGGAAACAGTTCTAAATTGGTTTGAATCCTACTTAAAGGACAGAAACAACTTTGTTTCTATTGGTAAATACACATCTGAGTTGACAAATATGACATGTGGGGTTCCTCAAGGCTCCATCTTGGGGCCTCTTCTCTTTAACATCTACATGCTACCACTGGCTCAGATAATGAAAAACAACAAAATAATTTACCATAGCTATGCGGATGACACACAAATGTACGTAACAATTTCACCAGGAGAATATGCTCCAATTCAAACACTGAGTAAGTGCATTGAACAAATCAATGACTGGATGTGTCAGAACTTTCTCCAATTAAACAAAGATAAAACTGAGGTAATGGTTTTTGGAGCCAAGGCAGAACGTATAAAAGTTAGCGCTGAGCTTCAGTCTGCAATGTTCAAAACAACAGATAAAGCCAGAAATCTGGGTGTAGTCATGGACTCTGACCTGAGTTTCAACAGTCACATTAAAACAGTTACTAAATCAGCCTACTATCACCTAAAGAACATATCTAGGATTAAAAGACTAATGTCGCAGCAGGATTTGGAAAAACTTGTCCATGCTTTTATCTTCAGTAGACTCGACTACTGCAATGGTGTCTTCACAGGTCTCACTAAAAGATCTATTAGAAACCTGCAGCTGATTCAGAACGCCGCTGCTCGAGTCCTCACTAACACTAAGAAAGTGGATCACATCACTCCTGTTCTGAAGTCTTTACACTGGCTTCCTGTGTGTCAAAGAATAGATTTCAAAATACTGCTGCTGGTTTATATAGCAATTAATGGTTTAGGCCCAAAATACATTTCTGACCTCCTGCTAAATTATGAACCATCCAGATCTCTCAGGTTTTCAGGGAGTGGTCAGCTTTCTGTCCCCAGAGTCAGAACTAAACATGGTAAAGCAGCGTTCAGTTATTATGCTCCAAATATCTGGAACAAACTCCCAGAAACCTGCAGGTCCACTGCAACTCTGACTACTTTTAAATCCAGGCTGAAGTCTTTTCTTTTTGTCGCTGCTTTTAATTGAACTATTCATATCTTAGACTGCACTGTAACTTTTATCACTGAAACTTTTATCCATGTATTTTTTCTTTTACTGTTTATTTTATTAGCTTTTCTTTTTAATGACTGATTTTAAATGCCATTTTCTTAATGGCTTTCATTTTTTTTTGTAAAGCACTTTGAATTGCCTTGTGTTGAAAAGTGCTATATAAATAAACTTGCCTTGCCTTGCCTTGCTTTTTATATTCCAAGACAAACATGCAGCAAATTAGGCACTGGTGGTGCCTAGTTCTCCTCAAAAACTTTCCCATGCCGTATATTTCTTTAATTTTACAATTTACATTTGCATTCTTGAAACTATTTGTTACACTGTAACCTGACTATATCATTTGTAATTAATGTTTTTAATGTTTGCCTTTCATTCACGAAGGTCTGAACAAGAGAGGTCGCAAGACTGCAAGAGGCGACGGGAGGAAAAGGCAATGCAGGTAGAAGTTGTTGAATCACAAATGATAAAGTCTTGAACCAGTGTGAGTGTTAAACATTTAACCTCTCTTTGTCAAATATATTTCAGGATGAAGAGGTTATGAGGTTCCACAAAAGAAGCAGGCCATCATTTGAGATGGGGTCATGAGTGACCGCTGCTGGGGGGGGACTGTTACAATCAGCTGTATTAGGTTCACTAATGCCTCAACATTTATTAGTTGTCACGATCTGTCTGTATATTATTTGGTCCTGTCTTGTCTGTTGCTTTCTGTGTTCAATACAATTGAAAGTCCTGAATTCAAAGTGTTTCTTAAGTAAAAGAGTATAAGTATTATCAGCTAAATGTACTCGAAGTATCAAAAGTAGAAGTACATGCGGAATGGCTCTGTTCACAGTATTATATTACCATTGATATTATCCTGTCAATTCTATCAATTTGTCAATACGATGGCACTTTTTTTATATATATATTTTAAAATGCTGGTAGGAAATACAGTACTATATGATTTCATTTATATCACATGTTTTTCAGTAAAAAGTGAGTAAATATACAATATTGCCTCTGAAATTCAAATTAAATTCAAATTAAAAAGGTGTACATTAAAAAACAAATGAAGGCCCTTTCTTGAAGTCATAACTGACATAATTGATGCAATTAACATGCAAATAGACATTAAAATATGATTTGAAGGCCGTTAATGTATATATATATATTAATAATATAAGATATAATATGTTAAATAGTTAATACTCTGACGCTATGATTAACAGAACAGAACTGCTACCCCGGAAACTGTGAAGCTCGTCACGTGCCTCAAAGGTTGAGAAGGAGGGGCCATCCCGTCACGTGCCTCAAAGGTTGAGAAGGAGGGGCGTTGAGGCTCCGCCCATGTTGAGCTCCCGCCCATCTTGAGGTACTGCGCACTGCAGTGAGGGGTACTACGATCCTGTGAGCTGCAGCTGACCACGCCCCCTTGCAGGAGAGGGGAGCGTGCTCTGAGATCAGCTGTTTGGCTGACATCAAACGGCGACACATAATCAGTTACCAGTTACTTTGGCATTAGGACAGGGATATCTAGATACTTTCCAACTTTTGACATAATGAATTGTGCTACTTTTAAAGCAAGCAACGATGTTTTCAAATCTGTAATCAAAAAGCTCCTCAAAAACACTATGGAAGCAGTTCCTGCCATTGCTACGTAAGTTCAAACCATGGTTCAAACGGTAACAACGGACTATTTTTCTTAGCGGATGCATGTCAATTTAAATCAATACATACAACTATTTTTTAAATCAATACAATCATTTTCTAAATCCATAAAAGCATTTCCATTAATATTGGGATTCATGTCGTTACTTTGTTGAGAATATGGCCATGTAATAAGCGGGATAATGTGCACATTGCATAATGTGCCTTCATGCCGATCTAGATCCCTCCGCAAAAAAAACGGCTCGTTCGCGGGCCCGAGCCGGCTCCCGCCGTTCACTTAAAAGAGCCGGCTCTTTGAGCCGGCTCATTCGCGACCGACACATCACTAGTGCCATGTATCCTGCAAGAAAGGATCAGAGAGGGCGACGTGGCAATAGCTGAACAGGCATTGAAAACATTTGTCAGACAATTTGAGGGGTTATATGGCACAGATAATGTCTCATTTAATGTTCATCTAATGATGCACATCTCTATGAGTGTGAGGAACTGGGGACCTTTGTGGGCCACATCCACATTTCCCTTCGAATCATGTCATGGTACCCTGTTGAAATATTTCAATGGAACAACTCATGTCCCTGTACAGATAATAGGCGCATTCACACCGCAGTACTTTTCCCACAAAGGTTCATGCGAACTTAGTTCATGCGAACTCTTTAGTTCGCATGAACTAAAGAGTTCGAACAGATCGCGTTCACACCGGAAAAAGTCCCTGGGGGTGGATTAGGCAAATGAAGCCGCTGACGTCACTTCTTCTGCTTTGGGTTTACTGGCAGGCTACAAACAACTTCACGGCGTATACTGCCGCTCACAGTCGCCGGCCGGAAGTCCCCGGAGTTGGGGACTGGCTTCAGTAGAAGCTGCTGGGACTCCCAGCAGCTTCTACTGAAGCCTTCCGAGTAAATCGCCAGAACGCCGACACCTCCTCATCTCCACCGCTCCCATGTTTTATTTTGTGTTGCCATACGTTAGTCTCTCTGCGTTTCTGCGCTGGGCTAATGCTAATGCTAATAATGCTAATGCGAGGATAATAAAATGGCGGCTTCACAAAACTTTCTGGGAGTTTTACGGGGCGTGGTTTGCAATCCGCCCAGCCAATCAGAAATATAGCTCTTTTCTCACAAAAGAGCCACTCGAAAGTCCCTGCTCTCTAGCAGGGACTTTCGAGGGGGTAAAAAGGTTCACATGAACTAATTTTAGTAGGATATTATTTACATTAAGTGTGCAAGGAATGGCATATTCTCCAAGAACTTGGAGTTTCAGGCTCTGCACTCTCCCTCCTCGCTTCATACCTCAAAGACCGTACCTACAGGGTAACTTGGAGAGGGTCTGAGTCTGACCCTTGTCAATTAACTACAGGGGTCCCTCAGGGCTCTGTTCTTGGTCCCCTCCTTTTCTCTCTGTACACAAACTCGCTCGGATCGGTCATTAGCCCGCATGGTTTTTCTTACCACTGCTATGCTGACGACACCCAATTGATTCTGTCCTTTCCCCGCTCAGAGACCCAGGTCGTCGCACGCATCTCTGCTTGTCTAGCTGACATCTCTCAGTGGATGTCTGCTCATCACCTCAAGCTCAACCTTGACAAGACTGAACTGCTTTTCCTTCCGGGAAAAGATTGTCCTACTCTTGACCTGACGATCAACATCGGCACCTCTGTTGTTTCCCCGACTCTGACCGCAAGGAATCTGGGTGTGACCCTGGATAACAACCTCTCCTTCACTGCAAACATCGCTGCTACAACTCGTTGCTGCAGATATACGCTGTACAACATCAGGAAGATTCGTCCCCAGCTGACCCAGAAAGCCACCCAGGTTCTGGTCCAGGCTCTCGTCATCTCACGCCTAGACTATTGCAACTCCCTCCTGGCTGGTCTACCTGCATGTGCCATCCGACCTCTTCAGCTCATCCAGAATGCAGCGGCTCGTCTGGTCTTCAACCTTCCAAAATTTTCCCACACCACTCCGCTCCTTCGCTCCCTTCACTGGCTCCCGGTAACTGCTAGAATCCACTTCAAGACACTAGTACTTGCATACCATGCTGCGAATGGATCTGGCCCTTCCTACATCCAGGACATGGTTAAACTGTACACCCCAGCGCGTGCACTCCGCTCGGCATCAGCCAAACGACTCGCTGCACCCTCGCTGCGAGGTGGACCCAAGTTCCCATCAGCAAAAACACGTGGGTTTGCTATCCTGGCTCCAAGATGGTGGAATGAGCTCCCCATTGACATCAGGACGGCAGAAAGCCTGCACATCTTCCGGCGCAGACTGAAAACTCATCTCTTTAGATTCCACTTCGAGCGATAGAATTACTATCAAAGCACTTATATACTAACATAGGACTGGCTTATCTATAGCCAGCTGAGAAAGCACTTATATACTAACATAGGACTGGCCTATCTATAGCCAGCTGAGTAGCACTTGAAATGTGTGGCTCTATGATACCTGCTGTACTTATATGATTCTGTTTTTCTTCTGGGCTGTGTCTTCCTGGTCGTATGTACTTATTGTAAGTCGCTTTGGACAAAAGCGTCTGCTAAATGCAATGTAATGTAATGTAATATTACAGTCAATTAAATGTAAAATACATAATGTGATTTTTTCTTGACAATGCTCAGTTCATATTCATGATCATCTCTGTTTGTTCTGACAGCAGACATGAGAGGATGCCCCCCCACATGTTGACCACAGGTCCCTCAGTAATGAGTCCGGTTCAAAGTGATGCTTTGTGACACCTCTGTTGTCCCCTATTAATAATGAGACCTGCCAACTGTGGAGCAATGAGTAAGATGATAGGACACTAAACTAAAATCAGGTCGGGGAGAAAGTCTCAGTGGTTTACAGTAAAGATGAAAAGCATTTTGGAACCTTTTGAGATAAGAATAACTTGTTTAGCTATACAGTATACTTTATCACATTAAAATATATATTATTGTTATCAATGCAGAAATGTGTTGCATTAATGTTAAAGCTGGTAAATGTGGAGCACATTTGTATTATATTAAGATATAATCTATAGCTTGTGAATTTCCCCTGTCGACCAATATGTCATATTCTCCAACCATCACATCTATCTGTGTGAAGTATTAGAAATGCAAACTAAGAATTTTAGAACTTTTGAGATTAGAATACAACATCTTGTTCTATTTGCCTCTGAAGTATAACGCTGCTGTCCAAAGAGGTTCTCAAGTACAATATCACAAACTCAAATGTGTACTAGTTAAATTCTACCACAGGTAACTGAAACGTCTTGAAGTATAGTTTGTTTAACTGACGTTATATCAGGAATGTGTCTTGAAGCAGTCCTTCCAGCAGGCAGCGACGACAGTGCCATAACTGACACTTTATCTGCTCCGTCTGCAGCTACAGTGATCAAACTGGACTCACGACAAACGTTTTGATTCCATGCACCATCATTCTCATGCAATTCACTGTAGCCTGAAGTGCCGCTCTGTAGACCCTCAACATGACAAGAGTAACAATGCGCATTAATGTTCGCTTCTAAAACACTGACTTACCTCAAGTTTAGATGGACACTTTTGCAAAATAATCTCCCCCCCTCTTTTAAAAACACTCTTGGATTCTACAGGATTCACATGGACGCCCTGGTTAACACTAACCGTGTTGAGATTGCAGGTAGGAACAAAGTCATGTACATCATCCTCTTTGTGTCGCAATGTTGGCAAAGGATATCTTTATTTTTGTATATATATACCTACACTGACCACTAAAAGGTAAAGTGCCTAGTCTAGTAAGGCTTTGAACTCATATCTTGAACTCCAATGTCCAGCAGTGACATATAAGACAGTCTGAATGCATTTCTAATGCCCCCTTCACAAAAGCCATTAGTATGTTACACTGTAGGGACAGTATGACCTGATAGAAGTCTACCCAATTCCAGCACACCTAATTCACTATTCTTGACACCTTGTGCATCAATAATGAAATTTAACATTGACAACTCCCCTAATTATGGAGAGTATGGCACACAGGGACACAGTGTTATACACTGCTGAGGGAAACTTATGGAGCTAATTTCCTGCCATAACTCCACAAACAAACTAAACAGGTTTTACAAATGCCTCATGATTCACTAACAAACACAAGTGGTTTGCAAATACAAAACACCATCTACAAACTAATGCATTTAGTTTTGCAAAGAAAAAACGTATCTATCAAATAAACACATACCATTGTTCTAATAAATCATGTTTCAGAGACAAATTCAGCTTAGGTTTTACAAGTACAACACTTTTTTTTACAACTACAACACTTTTTTTTACAACTACAAAACTTGTTTTTACAAGTACAACACTTTTTCTTCTCACGGCGGAATATTACTGGCAAAAGTCACGTGAGTGAGTCACGTGACTTTTGGCAGTAATATTCATTACATGCTCCACGGCAGCAGGGGGCGCCACTGAGTCCATTGGGGAAGGCGGGAGCCTCCCGCCGGGAGGTTGAGCAGAGCATGGAACAGCCCTTGCCAGCCTGATGACAGCGGTGTTTCTAGCGATCCAGCGATCTGGGTCAGTGTTTGAAGAAGGTGAGCGATCACAACGAAAACAGCCAAGACACATATTGAGCCCAGAACACTAATGTTATTAGGGCTGTAAATATAATAAGCCTTTGTCTAAAATGGACAACATTGTAACTAAGGAGATTTAAACCATACAGCGATTCTGCACTCTTCATTTTCTTTCTGCTATATTCAATGAGTGATACAAATATTTTTTACCACAAGTTCTTCATAAAACTGACACTGTTGGATTATAGGCTACTAGTTGACTGCTCCCAGAAATAAAATGAAGTACTTTACTGTGTACTTTGTAAGTAATCCTCTGTCAGAGTCCCCTCCATAGTATATAATGCATGTTTTCTGCTATCTTTGATGAATGATAAAAATAAAATGTTACCATTAGTTCTTAATGAAATTGATACGGTTTGACTTTGTATTAGTTAGCCTACTACTTACAATACATTGAAGGCAAGGCAAGGCAAGGCAAGTTTATTTATAGAGCACTTTTCAACACAAGGCAATTCAAAGTGCTTTACAACAAATGAAAGACATTAAGAAAATGGCATTTAAAATCAGTCATTAAAAAGAAAAGCTAATAAAATAAACATTAAAAGAAGAAATACTTGGATAAACACTAAAAGAAAAAATACATGGATAAAAGTTACAGTGCAGTCTAAGATATGAATAGTTCAATTAAAAGCAGCGACAAAAAGAAAAGTCTTTAGTCTGGATTTAAAAGTAGTCAGAGTTGCAGCGGACCTGCAGGTTTCTGGGAGTTTGTTCCAGATATTTGGAGCATAATAACTGAACGCTGCTTCTCCATGTTTAGTTCTGACTCTGGGGACAGAAAGCTGACCAGTCCCTGAAGACCTGAGAGATCTGGATGGTTCATAATTTAGCAGTAGATCAGAAATGTATTTTGGGCCTAAACCATTCAAAGCTTTATAAACCAGCAGCAGTATTTTGAAATCTATTCTTTGACACACAGGAAGCCAGTGTAAAGACTTCAGAACAGGAGTGATGTGATCCACTTTCTTAGTGTTAGTGAGGACTCGAGCATTGAAGTACTTTTACTGTGTATTTATTGAGAAATCCTCTGTCAAAGTCCCTGCTGAGAACAAAATCAAGCCACTTCTGCTAAGTTTGATGAGGGAATTATTTTTTGTTGCCATTATTTCTTCGTGAGATTGATCCTGTTGGACTCAGTACGACTGAAACTACCCCCACAAGTACTATGAAGTACTTATTGTGTACTTTTCCAGTAATCCTCTGTCAATGTCCCCTCCCAATTACAAGAATGCATGTTTTTCTTTTAATAAGCGTTAAAAAACATTTCTTCCTGAGACTGATATTGTTGGACGGAGTATTTTAAGAGGATGGTGGACACGATATCAGCAATACTTCCAGTCAGCACCCCGGCAGCAACATTTTTACACCTTGGAAAGTCTTTAGAGACTGGCCTGGATAGCTGGTCACAAATATCCTTCAGCAAGTTGTTGGCCTCTTATGGGGCTGCTGTCTTTTAATATATAATTATTCCTCTGCCGCTACTTCGTACCTCGCAGATTCTTCAGTCTCATCAGCCTCATCCTTCCATCAGGCCCAGTCAACGCCTCCAGCACACTTCCAGTGTCTGACTCCATATTCAAAATAGCAGAGAAACATGCATTATTGTACTCAGGAGGGGACATTGACAGAGGATTACTCAAAAAGTACACAGTAAAAGTACTTCATAGTGTGGAAGAAACTTCTGTGTAGCAATGCAGTAGGAGTCACCGACTCAGGAAGGAGACACGGTAGAGCAGGAGCTTTTGATGTCAAACACTGATGGTTTATTTGGAGTTACGGCCGGAGAGATTCACATCACAAGTCACATCAGTCACGGTGAGACTGCACGGGAGAGTTGCCACGTCAATTCTGGAGCACCTCTCTCTCGTTAGCCCATTTAACTGCTTTCACAGAGAGTGATCAACATATTTTGATAAGATAGCTTAGACAGTTTGGCACACTGAGTCACTTGCATCCGTCACTTATGGCCTCGAAGATTTCATACCTTGGAGTCCACAAACAACAAAGAAGGAAGTGTCCCAGTGCACCCACAACAACAGACCATCTGTGACCTAGTGTTGACCGGTCACAGAATGGGAACAATAACTTTATGGCTGAAGCAGCCTATGTCCTTAAAGGAGATAAACAGACGTCAGGGTTGGTCATGTACGTCATATCTAGGGGTCTAGGACAATTATTTCCCTAACACATAGTACTTGTGGGACTAGTACTGAGTCCAACAGTGTCAATCTCACGAAGAACTAATGGCACATTCTTTGTTGTGGCTTGATTAGGTTCTCAGGAGGGGACTTTGACAGAGGATTTAAAAAAAAACACACACACTAGAAGTACTTCAATGTATTGTGATATTAGGTGTAAGAATACTGAGTCCAGCAGTCTCAATACCATTAAGAACATATGGTAAAATTGTCTTTTTATCACTCATCAAAGATAGCAGAAAACATGCATTATACGGAGGGGACTCTGACAGAGGATTACTCACAAAGTACACAGTAAAGTACTTCATTTTATTTCTGGTAGCAGTCAACTAGTACCGAGTCCAACAGTATCAGTTTTATTCAGAACTTATGGTAAAACATATTTGTATCACTCATTGAATATAGCAGGAAAGAAAATGAAGAGCAGCTGATTGACCGAGTGCAGAATCGCTGTACAGTTTAAATCTCCTTAGTTACAATGTTGTCCATTTTAGACAAAGGCTTATTATATTTACAGCCCTAATAACATTAGTGTTCTGGGCTCAATATGTGTCTTGGCTGTTTTCGTTGTGATCGCTAAATTCACCTTGTTTATTATCACTATAACACTGACCCAGATCGCTGTCATCAGGCTGGCAAGAGCTGTTCCATGCTCTGCTCAACCTCCCTTCCCCAATGGACTCAGTAGCGCCCCCTGCTGCCGTGGAGCATGTGCCAGCCACGGCGGAATATTACTGCCAAATGTCACGTGACTTTTGCCAGTAATATTCCGCCGTGAGAAGAAAAAGTGTTGTACTTGTAAAAACAAGTTTTGTACTTGTAAAAAAAAGTGTTGTAGTTGTAAAAAAAATGTGTGAACTTGTAAAACCTAAGCTGAATTTGTCTGTGAAACATGATTTATTAGAAAAATTGTATGTGTTTATTTGATAGATACGTTTTTTCTTTGCAAAACTAAATGCATTTTGTATTTGCAAACCACATTGTGTTTGTTAGTGAATCATGAGGCATTTGTAAAACCTGTTTAGTTTGTTTGTGGAGTTATGGCAGGAAATTAGCTCCATAGAAACTCTCAGTTAGGAGAGGAAAGGCGCTGATATGAGGTGATTCCACAGACAGGGGGGACATATGTTTCTTCATGACATACTGAGTAAATGTGTCTGCAGTGGCCTTCAGAAGCTGATCAATTACACTCACGCAGCACCCTGGTGTCATGCCGCTTCAGCTTTGCTTCTTTGTCTAGGAGAAAAAAAACGAAAACTGTCTTTCATCCTTTTGTTTTCCTCTGCTGTGGTGCGCATGTCTCTCTGGGTCTTGCTTTGCAGATTGTTCTATCTGAGCATGCTGATATATTCAGGGAGCCTGTATCAAAGGACCGGTGCTTAATTGAACAATTGTAGCACATCTGTTTCCCATCATGCATTGTTATCTTGTTATCTGGGGGGTTCATTAAAAGAATGTGTTGCACCAAACCTGCCCTCACTAGATTTTTACCTTACAAGTCTGTGAGGCTGTATACCAATGTGTGTATACGCGGAGGAGTATACCACCACGCAAGATAATGCCATTCATTTCTATTCATTTTCTACATGCTGAGGTGTCACCCAGCAGTGTATTAATGCCCTGACTAACAGCATAGAACAGCAAATGTATTTCATTTGATATAAACTGGATGGTTGATGTTGATAGTGGCAGCAGGCTACACTCTGCTAATTATGGCCAGCTAATTATATGCAGCTAACACAAATTGATGTGTAAAGGTGGATGTAAATTGCTATAGGTGTATGTACATGTTCAGACTTTCCTGGTAATTACATGCAGATGTGTATTGGCAGATGAATTAAAAGAATGTGCAGTGAGCTCAGGGTAATATGGGGGATGGATTTAATGAGGGGGGCGTGTGTACTGTGACTTAATCAACAGCTTCAGGTTCACTTTAATCTGTCAAGCCTGAATAGGTGATGGGTGTGTGGATATGCTGCATGAAAGAGGGGTGTGTTTGTGTATCTTATACTCCACTGTTTGTGCATGGATGTGACGTTCTCTTTATCTACATATGAAAACTTTTAAAAGTGATTGCCATGTGTGACATTCTTTCTCGTTGGTGTTTATTTATGCTTTCAACTCCTCGATGGCATGCTTTCCAATGACATTTGCACTGTTGGATAAAGCAATGTCAGAAAACATTGAATTAACTGAACAATGCAGTCAAGCTACAAATGTTGGAAAGTTTTACCCAATAACAACATACATCATCATACATATTGTTCACTATGTTCATTAAAAAAATATCAGTTGAACATTATTCCTAATAATTAGGCTATAACAAGTTGAATAGCAAATCTAAATGTAAGTTTGATAAAGCACATTTTTTGTATTTATAATGCCAATGCAATCAGTAACTGCCGTAAACTCAATCACGCTCACAATACTCTTGTACAGTGTGACCTACTACTCTTCAGAATATATGTATTTTTTACTGAGAATATGTATCTATTGTTTTTATCTAGCTATCTATCCATCTCAACCCGGTATCACGGCAAGACATGACGATTTACCATGCTGGGAGACGTGAAGATGTCACGATTTCGTCCCTTCAAACATGACAGTTACACGGTATTGTTAACATGGCCCTGTCACTACCCGATCTGCAGCTCTGCCCGATCTGCAGTGCACATGTGCGAGATGGTCCGCCATATTGGACAACTCCGGACGGCAACCCAAGTAGGACAACATTGACACAGTGGCTTTTGGCAAAGCTCAACAATAAAACGAGAGAGAGATGAGTTATTGTTATTACAACGTGACTTCATTATTATTTAACAACTCTGTTTATTGGGTTCTTTTATTTGGGGTTAAGTACATTGTCAGAATAAGTGAGACATGGATTTAACTTCTGTTAGACAGCTATCATACTGAATACATATTTACTGTGAATGTGTGCAAAAATGTATGGCATATGGCTGTCTAACAGAAGTTAAATCCATTCCTCACTTATTCTGACAATGTACTTACCCCCAAATAAAAGAACCCAATAAAAAGAGTTGTTAAATAATAGTGAAGTCACGTTGTAATAACAATAACTCATCTCTCTCTCGTTTTATTTTTGAGCTTTGCCACTGTGTCAAGTGTCCTTCTTGGGTTGCCGTCCGGAGTTGTCCAATATGGAGGACCATCTCGCACATGCACACTGCAGATCGGGCAGAGCTGCAGATCGGGTAGTGACAGGCCCAACCAGTGGAGATATACCCGGAAATACCAAGCAAATGCTCTACCACGACGGTGGGTTGTTATTGTCAATATTAATTTCACTAGCAGGAACCACGCCACAACACTGTGATGTTTGTACGTTTATGAAGTAACATGTGAATGATATGAGGGGGGTGAAGGGATGGTCTGGGAGGACGAGCTATGGTCCGTGCAGTGGGAGACTCAGAGTAGGGGTTCCGTCTCCGGCATGATCTGCGTGGGCTGATTACGGGCCCCCAAAAGAGTCGGATTAAAGCAGCTGACTTAAGCGTGTGCGTGTCTGATGTCGTTTAGATTGTCGCGGATGTAAGCGTGGTACGCTTGGGATGACGAGCGGCCGAGGGCCTAGATGGTTGGATAAGAGATGCCCGGTCTAGCTGCTGTGGACGCTAAGCCGATGCGGGAGAAATGGCTCTAATAATGTTCTGAGAATGCCCCCAAAATGTGCGGGATGTTCTGAAAGTGTTTCTGGACCAGAAACGTGTGGCTTGGAAATAACATGCCCGGAACGAATGACTACATCTTCGCTTCTAAATCCAACTAAACATTACCTTGAGGAGTTAGAATGATGTGCGTGCGGTTTGCCCAGCACCAGGCCTCCGTTAGACTCTAAAGGGAAAATACGTTTATGCCGTAAATTTTAGGTTGGGTTGTGGGGGTGGGTGCTCCTGGTATGAGCGACGCCGCGGAAAGAGCAGATGTGAATTAGGCGGCAGTTAGAGAGAAAGCAGCCTGGTTCATTGAAGTTATTACACACCATCCTGCCTCCCTGCGGGTGATAGACGGTTAAAGTCTGAGGCGTTGCGTGATGGAGAGGAAAGTGAGTGAGGTGTTTGGGATGGTGGAGTGCTGACTAAGCATGCTGAGGCCGGGTGGGAGGGGGCTCCGCATAATTGGCAAGAGAGGGATGCGCGTGCTGCGAAGAAGCGGCAGTAACGCTCGGAGTCCGGAGCGCCCCGGTATGTTCCCTGGTTGAACTGCTTGATGCGGCTTGGCTAGCGAAGTTTATTTTATTATTTTAATTATTTTTTCCGGAGAGAGAGACCGGAGCGTCTGCTCACAGCGAGAGTCAGAGAGAGAGAGACCGGAGCGTCTACTCGCTGCGAGGGTCAGAGAGAAAGAGATCGGAGCGTCTGCTCACTGCGAGGGTCAGAGAGGGAGAGACCGGAGCGTCTGCTCGCTGCGAGGGTCAGAGAGGGAGAGACCGGAGCGTCTGCTCGCTGCGAGGGTCGGAGAGAGAGAGAGACCGGAGCGTCTGCTCGCTGCGAGGGTCAGAGAGGGAGAGACCGGAGCGTCTGCTCGCTGCGAGGGTCGGAGAGAGAGAGACCGGAGCGTCTGCTCGCTGCGAGGGTCGGAGAGAGAGAGACCGGAGCGTCTGCTCGCTGTAAGGGTCGGAGAGAGAGACCGGAGCGTCTGCTCACTGTGAGGGTCAGAGAGAGAGAGAGACCGGAGCGTCTACTCACTGCGAGGGTCAGAGAGAGAGAGACCGGAGTGTCTGCTCGCTGTAAGGGTCGGAGAGAGAGACCGGAGCGTCTGCTCACTGCGAGGGTCAGAGAGAGAGAGACCGGAGAGTCTACTCGCTGCGAGGGTCGGAGAGAGAGAGACCGGAGCGTCTGCTCGCTGCGAGGGTCAGAGAGAGAGAGACCGGAGCGTCTGCCCACTGCGAGGGTCAGAAAGAGAGAGGATGGACCAGTTGGGAAAGAAGGTACTGGGTAAGAGTCGGCTAATGGGTTAGCATGTAGCATTGCCCCTTGGGTTACTGGGTGAGGCGCTGTTGCTACGGGGTTAGCTGCTAGAGGAGGAAGGTAAGCAGAAGCTGGGTTGCTGTGGACTGCTGAAGGTAGAGAAGAAGAAGAAGAAGGGATGGAGGGATGAAGGGATGTATGTGCAAGGGGATTTCGTGAAGCCTGTGAGCACAGGGATGAGAGAAAGGTTGACATGAGCTGCGACATGTCAGACACAGAGAGAGCAGGCACAGAGGGCAATATGACCTGGCCCCCACCAGGGGGTGCTGGTGAGTCGGGCTGTGTCCGAGGAGGAGGACGGAGGCCTGTCACGTCATGACCTGTGGTGCGCGCGTGCCGCGTGGTGGTTGGCTCTGGAGCAGGAAGAGCTGTGTGTGTCGTTGTTCTTGCCGTTGTGCTGCTGTAGGCTTTGTAGAGGTTGAACAGTCTAGCCTTGTTGTCATTTCGGTGAAAGTGGATGCCGTTTTCTTTCAGGAAACGTTGGAGTTGAATAACTGTCCACCTCCTGAGTTTGGGCTCCGTCCGAGAGGCATGTTGAGTGCTCCGCTGCCAGTGGCCGGTGGCTGCTAATGAGGCAGGCTGCCATCGGTTCGGAGATTGGAGCTGGCTGTGCCTGTTGTGGCCCCGGTTGTTTGCCCTCGCTGGCGGAGTAGACGAAGCCTGGGACCTGTCTGGAGTTGGAGGTGTCTCGTTGGGGGAGCTTGAGTGGGAGCGGTGGCGGCTGGTGTGTGGGACACTGATTGCCGAGCGCACGCGGCTCCGTTCGGATGCTTGGCTTAGATCCAACTGCTGAAACGTGGATGGCGGGTTGCCGATGTCGAAGATATCTTCGTCTGACTCCGGTGAGTTGATCAGCCGTGGTTCGAGGTGGAGTTTTAGGCGTGGCCATGCTCCTGAACCTATGTTAACATTTTAACCTCATATAATAATGATTTATTTTTTAATAGTCACACTCGATTTTGACAATGTTCTTGTTGCCCCAGCTGGTCGACATTAAATCAATGTTAATCCATGTGTGTGGATGTGGAATTAACGGACGTGACGTTGTGCGATTGCATTGCCAGGCAACAGCTTCGGTTCATGTTGATTTACAAACTCTTCAACTAGAAACGTAGTTATATTTAAAAACATTTTAGAAGGCCTCACGAAATACTTTAATGTAAATTCTATAACACATTTGAGCAAGCTCTCTGATTGGTCAATAGGCGTGTTTGATTCCACGATCAAACAACGATCAAATAGAACGTGCCTAATCACAAAGTATCCAGTGGCCTACACACGCCACTAGCCTACCGAAACTACTTCCATAAGCCTACATAGTGTGGTTTCCATAGCGACGTTTAGCGACACACAGCCGTTACACTGTTATACATTGTCTCTCGTTGGAAATCGGTAGCTACAAAATGTCAGAAGCACCTGCATACAGTGGCTGGCGGAGGCAGGGTTGGAGGCCAGAGAAATCATGTCCGTTAGCGGACATAAAAACGAGTCATCGCTTCGCAGCTACTGGGCTCCATCTCTAGACAACAGAAAGATGTGGAGCAACGCTTTTTGCCGGTCCGGGACACGCCATGAAACGGCCACTGGAGGAAAGCTCTTCCTATAACGGAGTC
Source organism: Harpagifer antarcticus (assembly GCA_902827135.1). NCBI lineage: Eukaryota > Metazoa > Chordata > Actinopteri > Perciformes > Harpagiferidae > Harpagifer > Harpagifer antarcticus. The sequence goes on along the minus strand of CADEHL010000172.1, from coordinate 1,523,370 downwards.
CTACCCGTGAACACCACAGCACCACCTGCAAAAAAGTCTGGCATGGAGTTCATGGAGAGCTGTTTCAAGACTTGCACTTTTAATGGCAGCATGAACATCCACCTTCATTCTGAACCCAAAATGTTTCAGCACCATGGAGCCTGATTTGATTTGTTCCGCTAATCCCACACAGTGATTACTCAGATATTTAAATAGCCTTATTCAAGAATTGTTTTCAATAAATTGTTTTCAATAAATTGGTTAATAATATATTATTTACTATAATTATATCAATAACTGTAAGCGGGGTAGCAGGAGTGTTCGATTGGCTATCGTTACCATGGGAACTACTTTCTAGGAACTACTTTCTGACGGAGATTAACTCAAGCAGAAAGCGTAGGTTTGGGAGCAAATTAGCCCACATTATGAAATTATTTTTACGATATTGTTGATTATAATGATAGTTTGTGTAATAGAATCGCAATCATACACTTGAGGCCGTTCTTGAACATCATTATTGGTACGACAGTACTGCGGCAGGCGCCGAGGTCCGTGTATGATTGCTTGTATGATTGCTTAATTTAAATGTGAAGGAATGTGTGTATAACAAAATACATCCGTCATTAACAATACCGGAAACAGACGTAGGCAAGATCCTCAGCTCGGTGATTCGATGGTTTAGCCGCAATGCACGTTGGAAAATGGTGTTTATGCAATCCGAAAACATTTTTTAAAAATAAAATAATAATTTATTCCGAGTGTGCTTGCTTTTCTCTTTGAAAGTCATCACATAACGGCATGGTAATACACGGTTCGGCAGCATTACATATTACATATCTGCCGTAGTTCTCTATTTATAGAGCCCTGATGAGAAGACTTCTAGACAAACAGGAATAGCTGCCGCCAAAACTGAATATGTGACGTGGATCATAAATATATCAGCAATTAAACAACATCTTACATTTCTTTTCACACAATACGTCTCCTTGCAGTATCAACACTAATTCGGCTGACTTTTATATTTGATCCAATTGGTAGATAGGCTGTATTTACACCATAACGGTGAACAGCTGATAGAAAGGGACACCTAGTGGTTAAAGCACGTTATTTAATTTTATTATTTCATTATTATTCACAAAAATGAAACCATCAATAGGAAAAACAGAATTAACTGTCATTAGTAAACCACTCAAATAAAAAGATCATAAGTGGTTTTGTTTTACATATATTTTAAGGATAATAATAGCAATGTAACACTGTCTATGACACAGAAAAAATCATTCACTGCCCTTCATAAAGTATTTAAATATACATTTCAGGTGTGCTGTTTTGTTTAGATAATTAACATCTGGAGCTCTTTTAATGTCCTTTTTGATTATTGTTACACCAGGTCTTGTCAAAACCTTTATTCCATATTCAATATCCATTACTAAACAAAACAGAAATTATACTCCACTACAATTCAGAGGTTAACCTGGTATTTTTACACCACTACATTTATTTTAGTTACTTTGCAGATTCTGATTAATGATGTGAAATATAAACAACCCTTAAATCAGTCTTTAGTTACACCTGAGTAAAATTCAGGGAAGGTGATTGTCCAGTGCCAACAATCAGGAGAGATATTTGATAGTTGGTGCTTGAGAAGACTAAACATTCATCTGCAGATCTCTATAAAGTATATTCATTACTCGTTATTCTCTACTAATAGTTAATTAAAGACTGTATATAATGGCTATTTTGCATATCCCTTTCAAGATTTCAAGATTTGCTAAGGTTTATTGACATATCATATACACAACTAATTCAATAACTTGCTTTAACCACTAGGCGGTGCACACAAGGTACACACAGCCATAATAACGTTGTGTTATTAGTGTAGGACATTTGTGTATGTATAACATCTGAAGTTTTACTTCTAATATCTGATTTGTAAAACATCACAGACAGAAAGGTATATCCGTCATTTAATGGTAAGCTATTGAAATTCTGAATCCATAGATGTGTCTCCCATCACCCAAAACCCCTGACTATTTCCTCAACTCAGTATTTACATTCTTATATTCAAAGAAAATCAGTAATATCTTTAAAAACTACAAGTCCTTTTATATCAGCTGTGCACCGTAATGGTGTAAATATAACCTATCTACCAATTGGATCAAATATGAAAGTCAGCTGAATTAGTATTGATATTGCAAGGAGACGTATTGTGTGAAGAGAAATTGAAGATGTTGTTTAATTGCTGATATATTTATGATCCACGTTACGTTTTCAGTTTTGGCGGCAGTTCTTCCTGTTTGTCTAGAAGTCTTCTCATCAGGGCTCTATAAATAGAGAACTAAGGCAGATATGTAATATTTAATGCAGCCGAACCGTGTATTACAATGCCGTTATGTGATGACTTTCAAAGAGAAAAGCAAGCACACTCAGAATAAAGTATTATTTTATTTTTAAAAAATGTTTTCGGATTTCACATCGCATAAACACAATTTTCCAACGTGCATTTCGGCTAAACCATCGAATCACCGAGCTGAGGATCTTGCCTACGTCTGTTTCCAGTATTGTTAATGACGGATGTATTTTGTTATACACACATTCCTTCACATTTACATTTGAATTTACATTAAAGTATTTCGTGAGGCCTTCTAAAATGTTTTTAAATATAACTACGGTTCTAGTTGAAGAGTTTGTAAATTAACATGAACCGAAGCTGTTGCCTGGCAACGCAATCGCACAACGTCACTACGTTAATTCCACATCCACACACATGGATTAACATCGATTTAATACATTAATGTAGCCTTTGTTTCTGCTAAAAGAGGTGTCGACCAGCTGGGGCAACAAGAAAATCGGCGAAATCGAGTGTGACTATTAAAAAATAAATCATTATTATATTAATATTGATAATAACAACTGACTGTCGGGGTAGCATTTGCTTGGCAACCGCAACCTGGGTGTCATCCTCGACTCCACCCTCTATTTCCACTCCCACGTCAAGTCTGTGACCAAATCGGCCTTTTTCCATCTAAGGAACATTGCAAGACTCCGACCGTCACTCTCTGAGTCGGTTGCCGAAACCCTAGTCCATGCGTTTGTCACCTCCCGCTTGGACTACTGCAATAGTCTCCTGTTTGGGGTTCTCAACAAATCCCCGGACAGGCTCCAGTATGTCCAAAACTGTGCTGCTAGGGTACTCACACATACAAAGCCGTGGCAGCACATCACTCCCACCCTCATACACCTCCACTGGTTGCCAGTCAAGTCCCGCACATCATTCAAAATCCTCCTCCTTACCTACAAGTCCCTGCATGCGCATGCCCCCCAGTACCTATCGGACATCCTTCAACCACATGCCCCTCCCCGGAACCTGCGGTCTTCAGACTCTGGCCTGCTTATCACCCCCCGCACAAAACTGCGAACCTTCGGGGACAGAGCCTCCAGTGTGGCAGCCCCCACCCTCTGGAACGCTCTCCCTGCGGAGATCCACAACATCCCCACGCTTGACGCCTTCAAAAGGGCCCTCAAGTCCCATCTGTTCACTAAGGCCTTTGGCCCCTAATCTACACTGAACAAAAATATAAATGCAATACTTTTGTTTTTGCTCTCATTTTTAATGAGATGAACTCAAAGATCTAAAACATTTTCTATATACACAAAATAACCATTTCTCTCAAATATTGTTCACAAATCTGAAAAAATCTGTGATAGTGAGCACTTCTCCTTTGCCGAGATAATCCATCCCACCTCACAGGTGTGGCATATCAAGATGCTGATTAGACAGCATGATTATTGCACAGGTGTGCCTTAGGCTGGCCACAATAAAAGGCCACTGTTACGGTCGCTGTTTGTCTGCTCATCAGTCTGCCTGTGAGTGTTTTCAGCTGTGTGGGTGATTATGTAAATGAGCTGTGTGGTTGCTACAACACCATTGGCTGCACATCCCCTGGTCCGACTCTGAAGACGGTGATTGGATTGACGACGTCCAATCGCAGCTCACAGCCGGCGCACACCTGCTGGGGAGGAGTACAAAGGCCGCGGACTATCACCACTCTGGAGGCTCTGTTGAGGAACAGACGCTACTTGCTCTTCTGTTAACTATGTTGTAAAACTCGGGTGTAGTGTGTAGAGTAGCTTAGTTAGTGTTTAGAGTATAGCTTCTGATGTTGTGACTGTTGCCTTTAGTTTAGCTGTGTTGGGTATAGATTATTTGGTTAGTTGTACCACTGTTAAAGTGAGGTTTTGTTTCGTTCTTTATTTAGTATATTAGAATTTATTTTCCCTGTATGCCTGAAGACTCCTTTTGAGTCCTCCTTTTGTTTGGTTATCAACCGGTGCACTTTTGGCCTTTTTGTTTGTTCCAGGTTGCATGCCTGCCATTTTGTTTACCGCTGCTATTGAAAATAAACCACTTATAATTATACCAGTACCAATCTGGTTGTGTTTCTTCCCGTTAGTTCCCCTAGCCAAATAGGGAACGTAACAGCCACTCTAAAATGTTCAGTTTTATCACACAGCACAATGCCACAGATGTCGCAAGTTTTGAGGGAGCGTGCAATTCGCATGCTGACAGCAGGAATGACCACCAGAGCTGTTGCCCGTGAATTGAATGTTCATTTCTCTACCATAAGCCGTCTCCAAAGGCGTTTCAGAGAATTTGGCAGTACATCCAACCGGCCTCACAACCGCAGACCACGTGTAACCACACCAGCCCAGGACCTCCACATCCAGCATGTTCACCTCCAAGATCGTCTGAGACCAGCCACTCGGACAGCTGCTGCAACAATCGGTTTGCATAACCAAAGAATTTCTGCACAAACTGTCAGAAACCGTCTCAGGGAAGCTCATCTGCATGCTCGTCGTCCTGATCGGGGTCTCGACCTGACTCCGGTTCGTCGTCGTAACCGACTTGAGTGGGCAAATGCTCACATTCGATGGCGTCTGGCACGTTGGAGGGGTGTTCTCTTCACGGATGAATCCCGGTTTTCCCTGTTCAGGGCCGATGGCAGACAGCGTGTGTGGCGTCGTGTGGGTGAGCGGTTTTCTGAAGTCAATGTTGTGAATCGAGTGGCCCATGGTGGTGGTGGGGTTATGGTATGGGCAGGCGTAAGTTATGGACGACGAACACAGGTGCATTTTATTGATGGCATTGTGAATGCACAGAGATACCGTGACGAGATCCTGAGGCCCATTGTTGTGCCGTTCATCCACGACCATCACCTCATGTTGCAGCATGATAATGGTACGGCCCCATGTTGCAAGGATCTGTACACAATTCCTGGAGGCTGAAAACATCCCAGTTCTTGCATGGCCAGCATACTCACCGGACATGTCACCCATTGAGCATGTTTGGGATGCTCTGGATCGGCGTATACGACAGCGTGTTCCAGTTCCTGCCAATATCCAGCAACTTGGCACAGCCATTGAAGAGGAGTGGACCAACATTCCACAGGCCACAATCAACAACCTGATCAACTCTATGCGAAGGAGATGTGTTGCACTGCGTGAGGCAAATGGTGGAAACACCAGATACTGACTGGTTTTCGGACCCCCCCAGACCCCCCCCAATAAAGCAAAACTGCACGTTTCAGAGTGGCCTTTTATTGTGGCCAGCCTAAGGCACACCTGTGCAATAATCATGCTGTCTAATCAGCATCTTGATATGCCACACCTGTGAGGTGGGATGGATTATCTCGGCAAAGGAGAAGTGCTCACTATCACAGATTTTTTCAGATTTGTGAACAATATTTGAGAGAAATGGTTATTTTGTGTATATAGAAAATGTTTTAGATCTTTGAGTTCATCTCATGAAAAATGGGAGCAAAAACAAAAGTGTTGCATTTATATATTTTTTTCAGTGTATTTGTTGTTTTGTCTGTCTGACTGGTTGTTTGACTGCCTTTTGTTTTGTTATGTTTGTTTTGTCCTGTTTTTCCTTGTAAAGCGACCTTGGGTGTCATGAAAGGCGCTATATAAATCTAAGCTATTATTATTATTTCCGGGTATATCTCCACTGGTTGGGCCATGTTAACAATACCGTGTAACTGTGTAACATCTTCACGTCTCCCAGCATGGTAAATCGTCACATGTTCGTCTTGCCAGGTTGATCTATCTATCTATCTATCTACCTGGAAGAAACGTTCCATGTAGAATAACAGACACAAATCAATGCATTTACAAAGGGGAAAAAGGAGCTAATGTTAGTTATTTAAAAGAGCGTCCAAACAAAAAGACTATCTCAAAGCTTCTCAAGACAGAAAGAAAAACATGCAAACTCCTCGGGCAAATGGACATATACAACTTTTAGTATGCAGGGTTTCAGTAATGTTCAGTTAAGATTGTACTATTTCTTTCAGGTCCTTATATCTGTAAGTAATACATTTGGATGAACAGAATACATTAATAATAAGCTTCTTTGAAATGACATTGCATACTTAAAGTGAACTTAAATCAAAAACCTTGACAGAACCATGTTCAACGTTCACTCCAATATGCAATCAAATAGATTTTGTGTACAAAAAAAAATTAACTCATGTTTGGGGACATTTCTTTCAACTCTGGTTGAGTGTAAAGGATATTAAAGCATGTGGTGTTTTCTAATAACTCCTACAAAGGAAAAGAAAATCATGAAAGATTAATCTTCCCTTAGAAAATAGAGCTGTTGTCCTTGAAAATGTTTCCATTATTTTCAGTCTCCGCCTTTGTATATCTTAGCCTTTTGTATTTTTCTCCTTGAAAAACTCCAGTTTAATTTTGTGTATGCATGGCTATGAATGTGATGCTTTAAGAGTCACCACATTGTTGAAAAACATGGCATCCCTGAATACAAAACGACCTAAGGCTAAGTGTGTATTCATCTTTTTATCAAATGTCTTGAACTTCTTGATGATCTTCACAAGGGAACTTGATCCCAGTGTTTGTCCTGCCATAAACACTCATGCAGTGCCAATATGGACCACTTGATTAGAAAATAAAATGCTAAAACCTCTGTGAATAAAGTCATACTTAAGCATGGTGATTCACATTAAAGTTGAATAAGCCGACATAATGAGTCATATTAATAAACCAAAATGCTGAAAATCATTATGCATGACCAAAACTGTGGGATAAAAGGATAACAAGGGTTCACCAAGTGTGCCGATGAAAAATTATCTTTATGAACACAGCGGGTAATCAATGCGATTAATCATTAGCTTAAGCGGAAAATTGGACTTATCCAAATTCAAACATGCCAAGAGAATTTGATTGAACAGACTAATTGTCTTTTAGAGGAATGAATTAAGAACACATTCATTGCATCAAACACACAACATGGGGGATTTGCTTTGCTTCAGTAAGATGACATGTGGCTACGAGGCCTTGGAGAAATATTCTCTTAGAAGCTACGCTCTCACAGAGGATGGGACCAAATCAATGCTGTTCAATTTGCTTTTGAAGGGGGAATTGCTTCCTCATCTCACAGAGTCCATCACAGCTCAGTGGGACACAAAGACTTACTCCTTGTTATGAAACAAAAAGCCGGCAATTTGCATTTTGTTTTTTTAAAGTAAGCTAAACAATGTTTGATTTCCTGGTTATTTTGTACATGCAGAGATTAAATAAAAAAAAACACAGACAGAAACTTTTAATCTAACTTCACACTGGGATAACTGACATTGATGATTGAGGTAAATCATGTACTTTTACATGTACACGTACTTATTTACTCCACTACACTTATTTAATCACTTTAATTACTTTGCAGATTTGGATTAATGATGTGAAATATAATCAACTCTTAAAGGTGGGGTAGGTAAGTTTGAGAAACCGGCTCGAGATACACTTTTTGTTATATTCCATGGAATGCTCTTAACATCCCGATAGCAATGAATATCTGAAGTGCTTTGACAAAAAATCCATTAAGAAATGTCCTCTGTGGAAGCCGTGGTACTGTAAAAAGCACGACAATCATCTGAGCCGGCCTGGCTAAAGTAACTGGATGGCCTACCTGCCTGTCAGCCTTCCATCTGTGCACAAACTTATCTCGTGCCCTCATTGGTCATGTGCGCGTTCGTGTGTGTTGGAGGAGGGGCTCTGTAAGGAAGTAGCAGATTTCTTCCGGCTGTGTATTTTCAAATTCTCGCGCACTCGAGCTGGCTTCTCCAAAATTACCTACCCCACCTTTAAATCAGACTTTAGTTCCACCTGGAGTAAATACACAAGCTACCCTGCAGTCTACAAAGTCATTCAAACTAGCTGCACCTTCACCAGCTTTGAGAACACTTTAATGATCAATCATTATAAAACATATCATATATATTATTCTGAAATCGACCAATCTGCACAATGACTACTTTACTGTCGCTACTTTAACTATATTTTGATGCTAATACTTTTCTACTTTTACTCGAGTAACATTTTGAATACAATAATTGTACTTGTAACAGAGTATTCCCACACTCATATCTTGTACTTTGACTAAAGTACAAAATATGAGTACTTTTTCCACCTCTGTCCCAGTATACATTCTGAAGGTTGAATTGTCCTCCTACTCACTCTCTGGCCTCTGTGACCCTTCCCTCCCTGTTTTGTAAGGCTGTGTAATGAGGATGGGGCTGGTGGAGGGAGCTGTCCCCACCTTGATTTCACGGGTCATCATGTCTGCGGTTTCCTTACCTTGCCCACGCGACGGACTCCAAATTTGATTTTAAGTCTTCTCATGCCTTCCACACGCAGGTTGCCTGCATGTACTGCGAGGCTGAGAAACAGGATTACCTGTACAGATCTTCACGGCCAGCGGCAGGAGGAAGCAGCGGCAGCTGCTATCCTGCGGGTGTGACAAAAAGGACGTTTTGTGCGGACACTGACATGGTGCTTTACACTGGATTTATGATTTAGCCAGCAGTCTCCCTTTCATAAAGGAAAAACCAACCATGAGGGGAGACTGTAGTTTCAATTTAAGCATTGAATAATTTAAACAACAAGAAATGATAGAGGTGGCAAGGGAAATATTATGTATGAAAACATAAATAACTAATTGGAGAGCAGCTCATGTACTGCAGGTAGCTCCATGACATTAGACAGTGACAGCCAAATGGACTACATTTATAGAGAAAATATTGTATTAATAACAAAATAAACAAGAACAACATCTGAATGAATAGGGCCCCAAAGTGTTCAATATTAAATAAATAACAAATTAGAACAATGTATTGTGGAAAATATACAGATTAAATACTTTTTTGAATCAAGGAAATATAAATCATTATTTTTGACATTTAAGTTGATTTCTTTAGAAGATATATTTGCTCACTAACCAGCTGATAACAATAGCTATATAGTTTGACATCAATGTACATGCTGGTATTAATATAGTAACATATTATTGTAATCAAACACAGGGCAATATACTTGATGTTGCCTTTTAGTTGGTGCTTTATAATTTAACATGTGTGCTTTCACTGATATGTGAGGTCTGGACAGGACAACTGCTTCCTTATTGGTAAAAGCATTTACTCCAACTGGCTTTTTAAAGTAGGAGCTCTGTATTTTCAAGTGCCAAGCTGTTGAGAACACAGTTATAAGTCAAGGTGTTTTTGGGTAAAATATAATTATGAAATAAATAAATGCTTTAAAATAATAGCATTTATAATCAAAGAAAAATCTAAAGAAAATTAGGTTATGAAAACTAAGGCTAATATTCTAAGCATTGTCAGCACTGTTTCATTAGCATTGTTAGCTGCTTTGTTTAGTGGTCTTCTTGTTCAGACCTGTATGGAGGCAATCGCAGGTTTTAAATTCCTTATCGAGAACCTTTATTATTAATTATGTTGAATAAATCTTGTTTTATTTAAATACATTTTTTACTCTATTCATATAATTATCTTGTATTATTTTTGTTATTTATATACACTTTGAGGTTCCTTACCAACCGAGGTCCTGCTGTGTTATAATGTACCATATTCCATAAGTGAAGCATTATAATTTAGTTTCTGTCATGTGTGAGTTTTAATCACAGCAAAGGGTTTCAAATGACTCTCAACCACACACAATTAATATGGCTCCTGCAGTGAACTGAATTACTATTATCATGCTATATTACCGTCATCCTTCAGACCTGATGGCTTTCATTGCTACAGGTGACGACTCCTTCATTAAACTAATGAAGGATGTGGGCTTCACAAGCTTCACAGTAGCACCTGGTCCTGGCTGTGTCTGCTAATGCTTAGAAGCCAACAGTGAAAAGCACTGCCTGCTGACCAATCAGAGCTCCGTGTACGGAGTTTAAAGCTATCAAGTCATATTACAGGATAAAGGAAATACAGAAAAACTGCCGTTGCAGGAAAGACGGCCGACAAAAATCAACTGACTGTGTGAGCGTGAAAATTAATAGAATATCACCTCCCATCTTCAGAGCAATCTGACTATTATAACATTAGCGTTAAGAAAGCTAACTTAAATATCTGCCACTAGTTAACATAAGTAACCGGATCAAAGTAACATTTTTTATTTTTTTCTTAAAATCCAATTGTATTGTATCAACTTAAGCCGTGTGTTGATTGTTTGTGTTTGAGCCTTCAGGCACACATTCTTTTTCAGAGATTTCCTCTTGTAAATCAAGCCTCCAGCTTTTAAGTGTATCTTCTGAAGATTCAGGTGACTTGTCTACAAAGATTTTATAGAGCAGCGATAGCTGGCCTCTACCAACCACGTGTTTAACTGTAATGTCTTCCAACATTGAGAGAGGTGGCTGAGTAAGTGAGCGGTTTTGAGATACAGAGATAAAATGTCTTATTTGTAAAAACTTAAAGAAGTGCTTAGAAGGAATATCATACTTTTCTTGTATTTCAGTAAATGACATTAATTTTCCATCATTGTACAAATCGGTAATCCTGCTTAATCCCTTGTTCGCCCAAATCTTAAAACCAGCATCTTCTCTACCAGGTATAAATTGACTATTGCCCCATATGGGGGTGAAACCTGACAGTGGGGGGGGTGTCCCCTATATATCTTTGGACCTCATGCCAGATGTGTATGGTATTTCTTAGAAAGGGTTTTTTTGTGTTTTTCCCTAGATTCTTTGGCTCAGAAGAATAAAGATAGCTACTAAGCGATAACCCTTGAGCTGAGCATGCTTCAATCTTGACCCACGCTGGAGCTTCCTCTGGGGAGAAGTAGCACATGGCTGCTCTCAGTTGTGCTGCCCAATAGTACCAGTGTAGGTTGGGCAGTTTTAGACCCCCTCTGTCATAAGGCAAGTAAAGTAGGGTAAAACGGAGCCTAGAGCGTCTATTATTCCAGATAAAGTTGGTAAATATTTTCTTAAATATTTGAAAAAATGACTCAGGTGGATTGAAACAAATAGAGCAATTTGGGTAATGTATTCATTTTTATTATGTTAACACAACCGATTAAGGAGATTGGCATTAAGGTCCATCTGTTAAGCAATTCTACCACAGAGTCTACAACAGGGTTATAGTTGGCTGGAACCAGATCATTCATTTCAGGTGTGATTTTTATTCCTAAATAGGTGAATCCTTCCCTATGAGCTGAAAAGGGAGTTTGTATTATAAGTTGCTGCCTCTCTTGTTCATTTAGATAAAGTATTGAGGATTTATGCATATTTATTTTGTAGCCTGAGAATTCCCCAAAGGTCGTAATTAGTTCTAACAGAGATGGTACAGAATACTCAAGATTTGATAAAAAAAAGAACAACATCGTCCGCATAAAGTGATATTCGATGATCCAAGTCACCTACTGAGATCCCAGATATAGATGGAGAGTCTAATAGTTATGGCAAATGGCTCCATAGCTAACACAAACAGCAATGGGGAGAGGGGGCAGCCCTGACGTGTAGATCTGTACAATGAGAAGGATGTAGAAGTAATATTATTTGTCACCACTTCAGCTGTTGGGTTCTTAAATATCATCCTGATCCATTTGAGAAAGCCTTCGCCTATTCCAAACCTCTCCAACACTTCAAACAAATACTTCCACTCAATTCGGTCGAAGGCCTTCTCTGCATCTAAGGACAGCAGTGCCATGTTAGGTGACCCTCTTTTTTCATAAAGAATATTTAGTACCCTTCTAACATTATGAAAAGCTTGCCTTCCCTGAATAAAACCATTTTGATCATCTTTAATCATGGAAGGCAGTAGTTTGTTTAGGCGTCTCGACAACGTCTTGCATAAAATGTTGCTATCTGTATTAAGCAGTGAGATTGGTCTGTATGATGCACAGTCAGTGGGGTCCTTTCCTGTTTTTAGCATCAGAGTGATTAGTGCCCCTCTAAGAGATGGTGGTAGGTCCTCCTTTTCGTATGACTCCAACAGCATATCCAAAAGGGTTTGTAGTAGCTTATCTTTAAATCGTTTATAGATTTCAATAGGAAGACCATCTGGACCAGCCGCCTTTCCCCCGTCATGTTGGTTATGGCTTCTGAAAGCTCGTCAGTTCCTATGATATGGTCTAGTTTTCCTTTTGAATCAGTTGAAATAGTGGGGAAAACTGATGAACTTAGAAAATGTTCCTGTTGGCCTGAATCTTCATGTTCGGATGTATAACGTTTTTCATAAAACATTTTAAAAGCACTATTTATTTCTGCAGGGTCATTTGTTAATTTACCATTTGTTTTAATGTTGTTGATAGCCCTTTCAGATTGCAATTTTTTAATACGCCAAGCCAATATTTTGCCCGCCTTTTCTCCCTGATCGTAGTAGCTTTGTTTTAATCTTAGTAAGCTAGCAGCTGTCTGGTTACTCGATAATTCACTATATTGAGTCCTTAGGACCAAAAGTTTTGCTTGCAGTTCTGGGGAATCTTGGGTAACAATCCTATCCTCCAAATCTTTAATACAACCCTCCAGTGAATTTAATTTGGATTTAAAGGCTTTGTTCTGCGAACTAGAATAGCTAATAATCATGCCCCTAATGTATGCCTTAAACGCTTCCCAGCGTACAATTGGAGAGGTTTCGTTAGTATTCATGCTAAAATAGAGGTCAATATGTATTCCTACAAATTCAACAAATGTTCTATCCTATAGCCATCTGGATTGAAAACGCCACCTAGAAATTGGTGAATGGTCAGAGAGGACCCGACTGTCATACCAACATTTTGTAATCCTTGACATAAGACCCATAGAAACCAGGAAATAGTCTATACGTGAGTGTGTTTGGTGAGTGGCGGAAAAACATTCAACCTCTTAGCTCTATTTAACACTTGCTTGAGTTTCGATAAATTATTGAGCCCACGTACATTCCATGAAGTTATCTTAAATTCTGTATTGGAAGTCATATTCTGTTATCTAAACAAAAATACAATAGTATTTAGAAGAAACAGAAAATAACAAAATTCCATAAACACCTGACTGAAATAAAACTGCCTATCAGACTGCTTAACACGACCCCATTTGCTGACCGCAATATGAACAGAAAATAAACACACCATGACATAAAACAAATAAAACAAAACACCCCATGTGAAATTCCCCAAACGAACCTCACCCCTCCCTTTGCTCAAACGATGAGCATCCCTTTCCCTCCTAAAGACTCTAATCATGGAGCTATCTGGTCCACCAAACTGAGGAACAGAATAAATGTCCACAAACAAGTCCCTAAAGTGTCGCTCCGCCCTAATTTCCATACAAATTATAGAAATGTTAACAAAGGGAATGAATAAAACAAAACACTTCTATAAAATATTTCACTTTAACTTGTCGATGTTTTCATTCACTAGGCAGCGAGTTTAAAGCTCTTCAAATAAAATGTATTCATAAGTAAACACCGAGTTTAGCTGCCATTGTTAGGATCTAAAATGTGGATTATTAATTTGTTTTATATCTAATGAAAATTATATAAAATGTGAATTTGGGAGTGTAAAGGCATAACTTAGATGTAACCGTTCAAGGACAGCACTTATTCTTAACAGTATCAATAACAGAAAACACACTTCTTCAACACCGTAATATAATACCTGTAAACAGATATACCAGTGTATAGCCTACATACATATTATTACTGCTAAATACTTTAAAGACAACTTTACTTTGACAGTGTATATAGTAGATTTAGTCCTTTTACAGTAACAAGTAATATACTGCAGGCCATTCTTTATGGTAATCTCACCAGGTGCTTTCACAGAACTGTTCAATCTCTGGGCCTCTCCTGGATCATTTCCAGGAACGTGTGTACATCCGTAGGAGAGGTGAAGAGGTGAGAGTTGCCGTCATGTGTCGCTCGGAAAGAGGATGGATATTGTATTCCATACGGTTGTTTTCTTGCGTGGAGGCATTAGTAACACCGTTATGATTGTGTAAAATGTGTTTTCCTTTTACCTCCCGCGTTCAAAATAGTTAATTTACAATATTAGGGCAGAGCGACGACTGAACTACGTCTGATCAACACCGCGCCATAACCGGAAGTCCAGATCAAAGTAACATTACGTACAGTCCGCGGCACATTGAGTGCAGACTTCAATGTGTCCCATTATCACCTGGCAGTGCTGTGGTGCTTTCCACGTGTCCTGTTGTCTGCGTTCTGCCGAGGCATACTCCCACCTGTCGAGTACGGCTGTGCTGAGGTGGATTTTCCCCGGAGATGGAGCGGTGAGACGGAGCGGCTCCACCTGCTGCTGCCTGCTTCCCACCTGTCCGGTGTCTGCGATCTGCAGAGGCCTGCTCCCACCTGTAGAGTATGGCTGTGCTGAGGAGGATTTTACCCCGGAGACGGAGCGGAGACGGAGCGGAGAAATGGAGCGGATCCACGCTTCGGGCTGGGGCCTGCTTCCACCTGGCGTGTGCTGCTGTGCGGAGGAGGATTTACCCCGGCTGGGGCCTGCTTTCCACCTGTGCTGAATCTGCTGTTGCGGAGACCTGCTCCCACCTGTCGTGAGGAGATTTTACCCCGGCTGGGGCCTGCTTTCCACCTGTTCTAGTCCTGCTGTTGCGGAGGCCTGATCCCACCTGTCGTGTGCTGCGGTGTCGTGTCCTGCTGTGCTTAGGCGACTTTACCCCGGTGATACCACAGAGAGACCGGAGCGCTTCCACGCTGCTGCTTTCGCCTGTCCTTTGCTGCTGTGCTGAGGAGGATTTTGCCCCAGGAACATCGCGGATACTGTGTGCTGGTCTGGGAAAATTGCCCATATCGTGATTCTGCTGTGCCTGTTAACTTTTTTGGACAATGAGAAGATCTCTAGTCATTCTGATTCAGGTCTGTTCTGCCACCCACAGTGGGAATCCCCTGCAAAGGTTCGGATGTGTTACACAAACAATTACCGGTTGCCTTTTCACAGACAATCAGTTAGACCAAATATGTTTGTCTTTTTCACTTGCCTGCTATGATGGTTCTTCAGGACTGCTTTTTGAACTCTAATCTCACTTTCGCAGACTTTGCTGGTGATTTTAAAGTAGATGACAATGTTTGTTTGTCGATTAAGAGGAAAATATGCCTGGTTTTCTTGTTATTATTGCTATCAGGAAATGTACAACCTAACCCTGGACCGCCCAGTAGTAGTAGTCAGATCGCTACGCCTGCTGATTTTAATTCTATGTCTGGGCTGGGATTCATTCACTTAAATGTGCGCAGTCTTTTACCTAAATTAGATTTTGTCCGCATTTGGGGCGAGCTCGACTGATGCTGATGTCATTGTCAGAAACGTGGCTAAATAAATCTATATTTGCCTCTACTTAATGGTTACAGTGTATATCGTACCGACCGACCTAATAAAGGTGGTGGCGTTGCCATTTATGTGAAAAATAAGTTTTGTGCAACGAAGATGGTTTCCAAATCTATCAGTAAACAACTCAAATTTTTAGCCTTAAATATCGAAGTAGCAAAGGGTCAACAGGTCATGATGGTGGGCTGTTACAGACCCCTCTCAGCTGTCAAGGACTCCTTGTCTTCATTGGCAAATCTTTTATATCAACTTGACTAGTGCTGCTTGGTGATTTTAACTGGGACTGGTTAACTACAGTATCAAAGGATTTTAAAAACCTTTGTATCTCATTAAATGTTACTCAGATTGTTGACAGTCCTACTCACACTAACATTAAGTTCCCAAATAAATCCTCCTTAATTGATCTCATCTTAACTAGTGTTCCCCTTAAATACTCATCTGTGGGAGTATTTGCTAATGATTTGAGTGACCACTGTGTTGTAGCCACAATTAGGGACACAAAAGTCCAAAAGGGTAAACCTAGACTTATCATTAAGAGAGACACACAACATTTTGTGGAGCAAGGTTTTGTATATGATTTATTTGGTTAGTCAGTCAGAGGCTAGTCAGTATTGGCATATCCAGCCATGCAGTGGGTAGGGTTGTCAACTACCTCTCTGAAAGGTCCCAATGTGTTCAGTTTGATGGGCTGTCTTCTGAGTGGTTAAACATTACTAATGGTGTACCACAAGGTTCTGTTTTAGGTCCGCTATTATTCACCACCTATATCAACAGTTTAGGTGAAAATGTGGATGGAGCAACCTTACATTTGTATGCGGACGATACCGGGATGTACTGTGTTGCAGAGGTGGGAGTAAGTCCTACATATGCAAGTCATGAGCAAGTCTTAAATCTTGACCTACAAGTATCAAGCAAGTTCCAAGTCACTGTGGTGAGAGTCAAGCAAGTCAAGTCATTGCTCAGGTCAAGCAAATCAAGTCAAGTCATACAAAATGCTGATGAATAAGCCCAGTTTCCGCATTTAAATCAGTTAAAGGACAGTGGTTATGAAAATTGATTCAACCCACACTATGATCTTCATTACATACACAGTTAATCATTTGAAATCTAATTTAGACCGATGACAATCATATTAGATTCATATTAACCCTAGAACTGCAGACAATAAAGCTTGGACTCAATCAAAAAGTCTGTTCAAAAAGGCAGAATTCATTCAAGAAAATCATATATGGCATTTGCAATTACACATATTTAATTTAAATGTATGTTAACACTAGAACCGCCAACAGCGTCAGCACCTACATAGATATCATTTTCAAATCATTTAATTTGTTCCTCTTCATAATTTCCTTATAAACTAAGTAGGACAATTTAAAACTCACTTAATTGGGTTCATTTTGAAATTTCTTCAGTTTATCATCATAACAGATCAAAAAGTTCAGATTCATTTTACAATAAATCAAAGAATGATGCACTTCTACAAACAAAAAAAACATAATTAAAACATTTAAACAAACTACTAAAAGTAGATTAACTACATTATTTAAAGGTTTACAGTAACTTATTATAATAACTAGAGCTGTCAGTCGATTAAAATATTTAATCGCGATTAATCGCATGATTGTCCATAGTTAATCGCGATTAATCGCAAATTAATCGCACATTTTTTATCTGTTCTAAATGTTCCTTAGAGGGATATTTTTCAAGTTTTTAATACTATTATCAACATATGAGTGGACAAATATGCTCTATGCAAATGTTTGTTTATTATCATTTGATCAATGACAAATATTCTCATGAATATTAAACATAACAACCTCTGAACATTTGAAATATTTGCCTCAATTCAACCTGGAACCTCTCTCATACAATACAATAATACAATACAAAGTGTGTGTGTGTGTGTGTGTGTGTGTGTGTGTGTGTGTGTGTGTGTGTGTGTGTGTGTGTGTGTGTGTGTGTGGTGTGTGTGTGTGTGTGTGTGTGTGTGTGTGTGTGTGTGTGTGTGTGTGTGTGTGTGTGTGTGTGTTATTGGAGCACCACCCAGTGGCATGGTTGAAGGTTCGACTCTGCTCCGCGCCGATCGTTGATGAGTAGTCTTTTCAAGGAAATGACTCGAACACCGAGGTATGAGATAAACAATGAGCTGATTTAATGGTAAAAGCAAAAGTACAAAATACAGAGTACTCTGGGCTCAATTCTACTACCGTGTGATACGTATCAGGACAGTCAGTCAGAAGAGAGAGCCGAGTATGAATATTGGGACAGTTTACATACAGATTCTGTGGGAGGAGTTGTGTTGATGCTCCTCCCTTCATATCTCTAATTGGTGGCTTCACTCCTGGGCGGACCCTAGGCAATGCGTCAGCAGCCGTTGACTCCGTCTCGTTCGCCCCATCTCCTTACAAGGAGATGTTAACAGATGTTTGACACGCTGTGTCCAAAATAGGGATGTTTCACTTCTCATATTTCTAGCTTCTTGTTATGCAGACTGCTACTACTTCGATACAGAGTAATTAAGCACACACATATGTTTAAGCAAACTACTCCAAAATGTTGTGGCAATTTAGCTATAGTTGATCAATTATTATTTTGTTGTACAACAATCAATAATAACAAGGAAAACATTACCTCTGCTCTCAAGCAGTCCTACAGCAATGCTTCCAAGTAGTAGAACTTTACAGAAACATACATAGGACTCTTGACAGGACCCACAAACATTTCCTTACATTAGCTAACACACAATATCACATGTTCTGCCTCTGAATGCTATACTTGTATGTTCCAGATATGGAAAGTTTACTTATCTCATGACATCCTTTAGGAGTGGTCATCTAACAAAGGTTAACTGTTTTTATAACCTAAGGCCTTCTCTGAACTTCCTCCAACCTCGATGTCAGCTCACTTAAAATGAATACATCTATTGATAATTCAGAACGACCATTGTCTCTCTAACTGTGTGTCACCCAACTCCGTAACACACATCATATGGAATATCATGTGACATTAAATGAATATACCAGAAATACGCTGTATTAAACTTTCTGCTATAACACCATAGCTGGAAACTGTGAACACAGGTTACTTTAGTGCAGTGGTTCTCAAACTTTTTCTGTCAGGCCCCCCGTTTGGAGAAGAAAAAAAAGTGGCGGCGCCAGAGATTTATTTTGGGGGTGCTGAGTGGTAGCTTGACGTTTCATAGAGGGTGCTCAAACATTTAGGGTTTCCCATTAATGTACCGGTGTCACAGTCTGCTTTCTCACTCACCTATTTTCTGCATTATCATTCCTTAGTCACCTGGTAGCCACACCCTGTCTCTCTCTCTCTCACTCTGTTACACCCATCAGCTCCATTAGTATTTAGGCCCACTTCACCTTCACCTCAGTGCCAGATCGTACTTCGCAGCATGCTTGTCTTTCCCGCACTACTCCTCAGATTGCTCTCCCGGTTTCGACCCTGCCTGTCCCTGACCAGCCTGCCTCGCCTGCTCCTTGACCCGTTCTGTACCTGCGACTCCCGTCCTGCCTTCTCCCGGAACCCTCGCCTGTCCCTGACCAGCCTGCCTCGCCTGCTTCCTGACCCGTTCTGTGCCTACGACTCCCGTCCTGCCTTCTCCCGGAAACCTCGCCTGTCCCCGACCAGCCCTTTGCCTACTATCTGCCGTGTTGTCTTCTACCAGCCGATTGCCTCTAATAAAGCTGGTTACCGACTATCTCTGGTTTCCCGTGTTCTGCATTTTGGTCCTCAGCTCGTTTGTGACAGAACGATCTGGCCAGAAATGGACCAAGCAAACACCGGGTCTCCTAGAGACCGCTTTGAGAGGGTTGAGGATGCCATCCAAAGACAGGAGGTCACAATAGCTACCTTAGCTATCGAGACCCACCAGGCAACCTCAACCCAGGGACAAACGCTGGCTCACCTTACCTCCCAGATGCAACAGATGGCCGCCACCGTACAACAGCTAGCCGCTACCATGGCTGCTACCGTCCCTCCGCCCGCAGCTCCGATGCTCGCTCCAGCCCCTGGGTCGACGGGATACGCTCCGGAGCCTCGTGTGGGAACGCCGGAACGCTACGCTGGTGAGCCGGAGGGATGCAGTCCTTTTCTCACAAACTGTTCCATATTGTTTTCACTGCAGCCACACACCTTCGCCTCCTCGGCGGCTCGGGTAGCTTTCACCGTTAATCATCTGACGGGGAGAGCACGTTTATGGGGAACTGCTGAGTGGGAGCAGCAGACACCAGCCTGCGCCTCGTTTGCTGCATTTTCCGCGGAGATGCGGAAGGTGTTCGGTCCCGTTCGTCTGGGTCCCGACGCTGCTGGAGGCCTGCTGAGTTTGTGCCAGGGTTCCGGCACGGTGGTGGATTACGCTATTGACTTCCGCACCAGCAGCCGTCGCAGCAGCTGGAATGAGCCGGCGCAGTGTGACGCATATCTGAGAGGATTAGCGGATTATATGAGAGATGAGCTGGTTTCCTATGATCTCCCTGCTTCCTTGGATGGGTTGATAGAGCTCACCTCTCGGATTGACGGACGAATCCAGACTCGGAGAGGAGAGCAACAGACGCGAGCGGCGGGCCGCTGCTCGCGACAACAACTTCCGGTTTCTGGGAGATTTCGACTTCCGGGTTCGGCGGAGAGTTCCCACTCCTACTCTGACTCACGGTACGAGGTCGAGCCCATGCAAGTGGGTCGTACCAGTCTTACCTCTGAGGAGAGGGAAGTACGTCGAAGAGGTAATCTTTGCCTTTACTGTGGTCAGGCTGGACATAGGGTTTCCCGTTGTCCGGTAAAAGACAGAGCTCATCAGTAATGGGGAGTATACTGGTGGGCCAAACCTCTGAGCTGATCCCCAATCTAAGACCCTTATGCCATGCTCGACTCCTCCTGACAGGCAAATCTCAGGCTCTGGCTGTTTTTATCGACTCCGGATCAGATGTTAGCATCATTGACGAGGAGCTCGCACGACAGCTGGGCATCCAACAGGTTCGGCTGCTCCAGCCGGTACCGGCTAATGCTTTGGATGGTCACCTGCTGGGAACAGTGACACACCAGACGACACCGGTCCGTATGCTCATGTCGGGGAACCACCATGAGACAATCCAGTTTCATGTGCTACGGTCCCCCCAAATCCCTCTGATTTTGGGTTATCCGTGGCTCCGCCGCCACAACCCGAACATTGACTGGGCAACTGGGTCCATCCTAGGTTGGAGTTCTTCCTGTCATCAGGTTTGTCTCAAGCAGGCCGCCGCACCTCAACTATCTGTGGATATGAACCTGGTTCCGGATGTCACAGGGGTTCCGGCGGAGTATTTGGACTTTAAGGAGGTGTTTAGCAAGGCTAAGGCGACATCTCTCCCACCTCATCGGCCCTATGACTGCGCCATTGAGCTACATCCAGGCGCAGTCCCACCCAAGGCCCGGTTGTACTCGCTTTCGGCACCGGAGAGGAAGGCCATGGAGACATACGTCAATGACTCTCTGGCTGCGGGAATTATTCGTCCTTCCACATCACCCGCAGGAGCAGGGGTTTTTTTTGTGGCGAAGAAGGACAAGACCCTGAGACCCTGCATTGACTATCGGGGTCTGAACGACGTCACGGTGAAGAATCGTTATCCCTTGCCACTCATCTCGTCAGCATTTGAGTTACTACAGGGGGCTACAATCTTCACTAAGCTGGATCTACGAAACGCTTATCACCTGGTACGAATCCGGGAGGGGGACGAATGGAAGACCGCCTTCAACACCTCTTCGGGACATTACGAGTACCTGGTGATGCCATTTGGACTTACCAACGCCCCTGCAGTTTTCCAGGCGTTGGTGAACGACGTACTCCGAGACATGTTGGATCGTTATGTTTTTGTCTATCTGGACGACATCTTGATTTTTTCTAAGAACCTCAAGGAGCACGTCCATCATGTCCAGACAGTCCTCCAGAGACTTCTGGAGAACTCACTGTTCGTCAAGACGGAGAAGTGCGAGTTTCACACTTCTTCGGTCGCCTTTCTTGGCTACATCGTGGGTCAAGGAAGTGTGGAGATGGATCCTTCTAAGGTCTCAGCAGTTACCTCGTGGCGGGTCCCTGATTCCCGGAAGGAGCTGCAGCGTTTCCTGGGATTCGCCAACTTTTACAGACGGTTCATCCGTGGCTACAGCACCGTGGCCGCCCCGCTCACTGCCCTGACCTCATCCAAGGTGACGTTCCGATGGTCCCCTGCAGCCGAGGAGGCTTTTCAGGACCTCAAGGGCCGGTTTACGTCAGCTCCTATCCTTCAAGTACCAGACACCGCTGGTCAGTTGGTGGTGGAGGTGGATGCTTCTGACGTAGGGGTGGGGGCCATCCTGTCGCAACGTTCTGGTGAGAACCAGAAGCTCCACCCCTGTGCTTTCTTTTCGAGGAGATTGAGTCCGGCGGAGAGAAACTATGACGTGGGGAATCGAGAGCTTCTAGCAGTCAAGTTGGCGTTGGAGGAGTGGCGACACTGGCTTGAGGGGACAGAACAACCATTTCAGGTATGGACCGACCATAAGAACCTGGAATACATCAGGTCGGCACAGAGACTGAATTCTCGGCAAGCCAGGTGGTCGTTATTTTTCACCCGGTTTAATTTTTTTCTCTCCTACCGCCCGGGCTCCCGCAACGTGAAGGCCGACGCTTTGTCCCGGCAGTTCGGGAGGGAGGGAGACACCCGGGGTATTCCGGACACTATTCTTCCTGCTCCTCGAGTGATCGGCGTCCTCGCTTGGGAGATTGAGGAGAGGGTTAAGACCGCTTTGGTGGACCAACCCGGTCCTAGTTCTTGTCCTCTTAACCGCTTGTTTGTGCCTCAGGTTTTGAGGGCTGAGGTGCTTCAGTGGGCTCATAGCTCCAGACTTTCCTGCCACCCTGGAATTCAACGTACCAAGGGGATGGTCCTACAACGGTTCTGGTGGGCCACACTGGAAGCTGACACCCGGGAGTTTGTGAACGCCTGTCCTGTGTGCAATCGGCACAAACCATCTCACCAAGCGCCAGCTGGCCTCCTTCATCCATTACCGGTCCCACGTCGCCCTTGGTCACATATTTCATTGGACTTTGTAACTGGTCTACCACCGTCCCACGGACATACTGCCATCTTGACGGTGGTAGATCGGTTTAGTAAGATGGCTCATTTCATACCCCTGCCTAAGATCCCGTCAGCTAAGGAGACGGCAGAACTGATTCTGCTCCACGTGTTTCGCATTCACGGACTGGCGACTGATGTGGTTTCCGACCGGGGGCCCCAATTCACCTCTGTGTTTTGGAGGGAGTTTTGTGAGCTGATCGGGGCGACGGTTAGTCTCACCTCCGGTTTCCACCCACAGGCCAATGGCCAGACCGAACGGAAGAATCAGGAGATGGAGACCACTCTCCGCTGCATGGCTTCCGATCATCCCACGACCTGGTCAAAACAACTCCTGTGGGTGGAGTATGCCCACAACACCCTCATCAGTTCCGCTACTGGTCTTTCCCCTTTTCAGTGTGCATACGGTTTTCAACCCCCATTGTTCTCTGTATTGGAGAAGGAGGTTACCTGTCCGTCTGTCCAGGCTTTCATCCGACGTTGTCGGAGGACTTGGAGGCAGGCTCGTACAACTCTGCTTCAGTCTGCTAACCGGTACGCCACATCAGCGAACCGCCGACGAACCAAGGCACCTGTGTACCAGGTAGGCCAGAGGGTGTGGCTTTCCACTCAGAACATTCCCCTTCGGATGGAGTCTAAAAAGTTAGCGCCCAGGTTTAGTGGACCCTTCAAGATTGTCAAGGTCATTAATCCTGCAGCAGTTCGACTGAGTTTGCCCCGGAACATGAAGATCCATCCCACCTTCCACGTCTCTAGGATTAAACCTGTCCGGGAGAGTCCTATGGTTTCCGCCGCCCCTCCACCACCACCCCCTAGGATGATCGATGGGGGCCCTACCTACACCCTTCGTCGTTTACTCCGTTCCCGTCTCAGAGGGAGAGGGGTTCAATATTTGGTGGACTGGGAGGGCTATGGTCCTGAGGAGAGGCAGTGGGTTCCGGCTCGTCATATCCTCAACCCTCAACTCATCCGAGACTTCCACCTGCGTTACCCGGAGCAGCCGTCTAGGACCCACGCTCAACCGGGCGTTAAGCCAGGGAGTACTCGTCCGCTACGGACCAGAGGCTTCGTCGAGGAGGAGGGGGAGTCGTCATCGGGCGAGGAGGACGAGGATTTCCAGGAGGGAGAGGCCGAGAGAGCAGTCTCAGACGAGTACTAACCTTTCCCATACCTCCACCTTCCACCCGGTGTCTGTAGGTTTTTTTTTTCTTGAGTCTCTTTTTTTTGTTTTTTTAGTATTGTTTAGACGTCTGGAGCCGTCCATTAAGGGGGGGGTTCTGTCACAGTCTGCTTTCTCACTCACCTATTTTCTGCATTATCATTCCTTAGTCACCTGGTAGCCACACCCTGTCTCTCTCTCTCTCACTCTGTTACACCCATCAGCTCCATTAGTATTTAGGCCCACTTCACCTTCACCTCAGTGCCAGATCGTACTTCGCAGCATGCTTGTCTTTCCCGCACTACTCCTCAGATTGCTCTCCCGGTTTCGACCCTGCCTGTCCCTGACCAGCCTGCCTCGCCTGCTCCCTGACCCGTTCTGTACCTGCGACTCCCGTCCTGCCTTCTCCCGGAACCCTCGCCTGTCCCTGACCAGCCTGCCTCGCCTGCTTCCTGACCCGTTCTGTGCCTACGACTCCCGTCCTGCCTTCTCCCGGAAACCTCGCCTGTCCCCGACCAGCCCTTTGCCTACTATCTGCCGTGTTGTCTCCTACCAGCCGATTGCCTCTAATAAAGCTGGTTACCGACTATCTCTGGTTTCCCGTGTTCTGCATTTTGGTCCTCAGCTCGTTTGTGACAACCGGTCGCTACAGTGGAATTTTCTACTGCAACAATCCCCACGCACACACACAGTGTACCCGCGGCTGTTACAATGAAGGCTCGATAATCAGCTCACGGCATATAGGTGTAAGCAGGGGTCAAGTATTATTTTATATGGTGTGTGGACCTCACATTGGAGGGTCCGGGGGCAAGCTCGTCCGGGAAGATTTATTTTTAAATATTGAAGTTAAAAGCATCAATCTGGTGCACTTTGAGAGCAAAATGAAGAGATCTATGGATACATCAATCAATATCCATTTGAAACAGAACTGTAAACATATTTACTTTTTCTTTATGGATATTTTACAAATCACCCTTTTAAACTTTATTCTTGTTTTACTGTCATATAGTATGTCATACCTGTTTTTCATTTATTCTCTTATTTATTTATAACTATAATGATCATATAAACGTGTGCCTCGGAAATAATTGTTTACATTAATGGTGACCAAAACATTTGAGACCCACTGAGATAACGCTGAGAGAGTCATTTAGCTCACTTAGTCTCTCAGTCTGACAGAAGAGGACTCTCCTCCACTTTGCTGTTGAAAAAACTCCTTATATCCGTTAGGGTAGCTCACTAGCACCAGAAGCTAACAACAACGATCTCCGGTACCGGTGCGCTCTCTCTCGCTCGCGTACACAAAATGGCTCGTTCCACACACACACACACCCACACACACACACACACACTCACACAGAGCCGAGCTTTAATGAAACACAGAGACACAGACGTAATAGTACTGCATCATATTATTTTCAAATCAATATTTTTTTCAATTTATGATTCAATTTATGATTTTTTATAAATCTTTTTATTAGTTTTTGCACAGATATCAAACAGACATTTTCATGACATTACATGTAAAATACTGTGTTTTCCTAGTACAGTTGACAAATAAACACGAACCCCAATACCCCGAAATCTCATTCACACAAACATACAAGGGGGGGGGGGGGCAAGGAAATAAAAACAAAATTAAATAAAGGGTGAATATTAAATAGTATTTCAAAGAAAAAGGGGGGAGGGATGCTCAGCTGAGAATTAAGTATTGGGTTCTTCACCAATAGTAAGGGTGTCAATGTGGTCCAGAAAAAGCTGCCAGGTATCATGGAACGTCGTCAGGGCGCCCCTAAGGGAGAACCTAATCCTCTCAAGCCTGACGCAATACAGGATTTCATGAATCCATCTATTATGGGTGGGAGGGGAGGAATGTATCCATTTAAGGAGAATAAGCCTCCTGGCAAGCAGAGTGGTGAATGTGATAACTCGTTTTAAGGTAATGGGTGCATTGGGCATCAGAGGAATTCCGAAAAGGGCAGTGAGGGGGCTAGGGTCCACTGCCTCACCTAAAACCTCCCTAAGTGAATCAAATATTGCAGACCAGAACTCCGATAGTTTAGGGCACGACCAAAACATGTGCATGTAGTCAGCCGGAGATTGTTTACATCTATTACATGCGTCAGACCTGTCAGGGTATATCCTGGCCAGCTTAGCGTTAGTGTAATGTACTCTGTGCAGAATCTTGCACTGCAGTAAGCTATGCCTTGCACATATAGAAGAGGTGTGTACCAGGTCTAATATATACGTCCCCACTGATCATCTGACATGTAAATCAATTATCGAATCAGGAGGCCGGCCTGGAAATTGGGGGTATTTCTTTCTTTTTTTTTCAGATGTGTATTTACACAACTAATGGCCCATCAACCACAGCTCTCTCCCCCCCCCTCCCCCCCTGATCTTTCTTCTCCAGCAGCTACATTAACTGTAGGTTACTCTAAGTGACAAGCTTATAGTTAGTGACGTAACAACACCATAAAAGCTGGTGGGTTGAAAGCAATACGGGAGGTAAAAAGAACTAGAATAATTGTGATTTATTTATTGTGGCTTTTATGTTTTTAGGTAGAAAATGTTATATAATTCAGGCTTATAATTCACCCTTCTCTAAAAGCCTTCAACAATGACAATATGCATAGTACTTTAATAAATCCTTCCAACACACATTGTAAAAAATAGCCTACTGTAAGTTAAGAAATCATTCCAATATGTACATCTTCTGATGTAACAACAATAACATTATAAATAGTAACATAGCTGAACATGGTATTGCACATTTAGCTTTGAGTGTTACTGACCTGAGATGTTTTTATTACATGAATTAAGGTGACTGAGTCTTTTTAACATAGACAGAGCACAACTGAAACATAACATCTGAAACGATGTAACAACATAATACACTTTTTGGGGATGCAGCCTGGGATGTGAGGAGTGAGGGACACGGCTTAGAACAGGCGTGTCGCCTACTCAGACCCGGCGCCAGAATAAATCTAAAGGGAGGGCATATGATTTTCATGGGAGGGCACACAAAACCGTCATGTGCTGCGGGCCTGCAGCACAATATATATCAGACAGCATTGCGTAAAGACGCACCCTTATCGCAAATACATACACAAATAAAGGGCAACATAGAAACCACTTTTGAAACATTGTGTGCGTGGCAGCACAAACACTGGTAAATCACAAGCAAGGCACACTGTTAAGGATGGCAGCTTCCTCATTGTTGCACTCGGAAAGAAATAGAGACGGAGACGATGAACTGTTTAGCCCGCCTTGGGCATGGTTTATTTTCCTATGCACTGCAGGTGCATCCTTTCGCTCAGCCGAGCTAACTTAGAACAATATTTTAGCCAACTCTGCATCTTTGTGCAGCGTATACTCAAACAGCGATAGGAAGAACCCACTGCCTGACTCGTACATGCTGTGGAGTGAATCGTGGTCACCTCTGAGAGGGAGTTGGTTGACAGCTAAAAAAGCTATAATATCAACGACAGCTGACACGTAATAACGGTTCCGTGCCAGCTGATCTGCACCAAAGTACTCATTTCCTTATTTGTTTCCTTGCGTATCTGTCTCTCTCTCCACAAACTCTCACATGAAATGTGTTCTTTTGATGCGGCATGCCTTAGCAGTCCTTTATCAGTCTGTAATGCGTGTTTCCAGACGCAAAAACCTTTGACAGTAAAAGCCGCATCAGATGAAGACGTATTGACTTTAAACTGTCTACAGGGGAAACAAAAGGCTGCGTCTGCTTTTAACGAATATTCAAGCCATGGTCTGTTGTTGTACCATGCAGTGGCATAAGTGAGCTTCTTTCCTGAAAACAATCTCCCTGGATAACGATCCAGTTTCACCTAGTTGGGTTTATTAACCCCAAGATCATCTGGGGCTGTTGGTCTTTGAGCAGTTGCTGGCCCAATAGTACCTGTTGATGTGCTGCAAGGTAGCGTCTGTAGTGGAGGCACCGGCACGGAGGAGGAGGATGCTGGCGGGTGTGGTACAGGGTGTGGTACAGGGTGTGGCAACGCAGGTGGTGATGGTAGGGGCACAAGGAGCTGTGCCTCGGAGGACAGCGTTGGTGGCGGCCGCCTTGATGAGTCAAGGCTTGGGCTTGCTAACTCAGCCCCGGGGTTTGCCGAGGTCAAGCTTGTGACATTAAGGCGTGCTGCTGCAACGGCAGGTGCAGGGTTGCCAGCAGCTGCAGTTCTTTCATCGCTATTTCGTTTTAATAAATGCTTAGACCTTTTAAGCCAATTGCTGATGTCCATTTTGTAATTCAAACATATGGGAGTCTACAGAATGCACAATAAACAAAACCAGAATAGGCAGCAGTGTGTGACGCTGTGATTGGTCTAAATGTGGACGAATCACAAATCACAACAGACACATGAATTTATTTGACGTAGCCTGCAATTTCTTTTTTTTAGTTACTATCTGACATCACATACATCGTAGCATAAAAGTTCACAGTTTATTTATAATTAAAAAAAATGTTTTTTTAAATGTTATAAATATTTTAAATGTTATAAATATTAAAAAACGTGTTTATTGGGGGAGGGCAGGAAGGTCAAATGGGAGGGCCTGGCCCTCCCTGGCCCTCCCACGGTGCCGGGCATGCACCAACTGTCCTGCCAGTGTTGGAAGGACAGGAGAGTGTGTGCACCAGTCTGCCTTGATCTATGAATTCATGTCAGTGACACTCACTGCTGCCCACAGCTGTTTTATAGAAGAAAAACGTCCTTCACTTCATGAAAGTGTTTTAACCACACACACCTCTACACACACACATACACACACACACACACACACACACACACACACACACACACACACACACACACACACACACACACACACACACACACAATTGACATGAAATCACTGACAAATATGAATATACTGTATTCAACTTCATTAAAACGTTATTAACGTGCCTAAACTCAGTAATTCACTACAAATATTTATATTTTAATGGAGCCTCGTCGGCAGATCAGGATCCCAACGCGTGGCAGAGGGATCTTGATCAGCTGAAGGGTGTTATTTTCCCCATAAGGAACAAGTTGCTGCAAATTATCCCGCTTATTACATGGCCACATTCTCAACAAAGTAACGACATGACTCCCAATATTAATTGAAATGCTTTTATGGATTTAGAAAATGTTTTTATTGATATAAAGAATAGTTGTATTTATTGATTTAAATTGAATGAAACAGCAGCTCTCAGCTGTGTATTTACACAACTAATGGCCCATCAACACCAGCTTTCTCGCCCCCTCCCCCCCTCCTGATCTTTCTTCTCCAGCAGCTAAATTAACTGTAGGTTACTCTGAGTGACAAGCTTACAGTTAGACACAACACTGTCATTGCAAGTGACCTTCAGTTAGTTGACTTTTATGTTCAACTGCTAAATTCGTTAGTGATAAAAAAGGGCTTCTACTGTACCTAATTACCTTAACACTAGAACCGCCAGAGGTTTTTGTATAGGCCTACCTAACACCGTCAAATCCCGCTATTAGAATGCAATTTTTAACAACATAGGGTGCTACATAACACACTTTCAGGAAAAGTCACGGACTGGGAGACTTTAATATTTTATTGAAAAAAAGTTAAATTGCACACACACAACACACATCACACAAATTGACCCGATTGGCGGTTCTAGTGTTAAATAAACTCACTAATGAATTAAACCAGTTCAATACGCAATATTCTTATTCTTATTATTCTTTATGAGCGCAGAAATAGTCTTAAAATCAGATCTGTTTTTTAAATGAAATCTGACGGCAGGCAGTTAGCTCTGATCACCTATGATAAATGCGCCACACCTAATCGCTGGCCATTCAGCCACAGAGCTCCCTCTATACAAATCAAACTGTAGACGGTGTGAAAGCACCTATTGTTTTAAATAATGGTCGGAATGTGACCTGTGAGCCTTCTGAATTACCGTGGGACAGCACATTCTAAACTAAAATGTTCAATCAATAAAGTAACATCTTATCTTATCTTAATAATATCTTCATATTAATAATAATAATAATAAATCATACAGTATGTGTCCGAAAGGGAGCAGGAGGAAGCAAACACAAAAATATACAAAACATATACTGCATATTAAAGCAAACGATTGTAAAGGTAAAAGTATGAGCATAACAAATAAAGAAGTGTAATGTAAACATTTACATTATTATTATGATTATTTAATATATAAAGACTATATATTATTGAATTACAATATTAGATATACTTTAGTTGATCTAAAATATTGATGTGTTCAAATGCTCTTCAAAACACAACTGCAAGTCCATGAAACTTGTCTTTCTGCATGTGTGAATGAAGCGCCATCTCCTGGTTAAAACCTGCAATTGAAAATCTGGCAACGCCCTCTTGGAAAATAGTGGGAGGGCTTAACATTCCTCGATACTGGTCTTAGGCAGGTTGTAAGCTGGAGTCTGAAATGAGGTGCTACATCTGTAAGAAGGAAATAAAATACAAGTATTTGTAGGACTATTTATATTTTGTTGCATGGTTGGAAATGTTTCGTATCATGTATTTTGAGGTGATACTGTGACACATAAATAAAAAACAAAAGGGTTTTAATTAGGTCAACTAAAATATGCGTCACATCCTGCTACGGTCCCGCGCCAGCGCCTTTTCTTGCAGGTGAATAACGTGATCCCCGGCTCAATGAGCAAACTATGGATAAATCAAAGAAAAGAAAAGTACCGGAGGAACACAGGATTTAATTCTGCGTGGACAGAGTTATATAATTTCACAGCAAACGATGCTGGTTTACCGGTATGTTTGATATGTGGAGAGAAGTTGTCAAAGGTGCTGCAGCCTTTACGTATCAAGGAACAACACGGGAGAGGAAGACAGCTGACGATCTTCAGTCATAATTCAACGGGGTAATTTATTTCAGAAAACACTTTTTGTTATATTCCAGGGAATGCTCTTAAAGTCCCGATAGCAATGACTATATTAAGTGCTTTGACAATAAATACATTAAACAATCAAATCTGTGGAAGCCGTAGCACTGTAAAAAGCACGACCAATCATTTTAGCCGGCCCGGCTAAAGTAACTGGATGGCCTACCTGCCTATCAGCCTTCCATCTGTGCACAAACTTATCTCGTTCCCTCATTGGTCATGTGCGCGTTCGTGTGTGTTGGAGGAGGGGCTCTGTAAGGAAGTGGCAGATTTGTTCCGGCTATGTATTTTCAAATTCTAGCGCACTCGAGCTGGTTTCTCCAAAATGACCTACCCCACCTTTAAGTTAACGAAACACTCGAGTCAAATGTCACTTAAGTCAGATCGTGTCTTAGACGGGGCAGTGATATCATAAACCTGTTAATGTATGCATTCAACACTTCTTTTTTTACCAGCTGTATTCACCTTGCAGGTGCAGCTATGTTGCTTTTATCCTGGATAAAGTGTTTAAGTCATGGATGTTTATTTAACCTGTTGAACCCCATCGACCCGCCCCCGGGCGGAAAAAAGCATCATCTGCAGGAAACAGCGTCTGAGAGCTTCTTAATATTTAATAAACTATGAATGTTTCATATCCATGTAACGGGAAGAAACTCAGCTAACTGATCATTTATTTTATTTTTTGCAAAAAAAAACACAAAGCTAACGCCCATTTTTAGAAGGGAAGATATGGTCATTTCTTCTGGGAATGTCTTTTTCGAGCCTGAGACCTGAAAAACAGGGAGGGGGTTTAACAGGTTAAAGTGTAACTTCTTCATATTTGTCTAATACTGTAGTTCACTTTTCATTCAGGAAGTATGACGCTGCACTGTCAGTACGCTTGTCCATGTTTGTGATTGGTCAAATGTTGCTAACCCCGCCCCTTTCATGGGAATGCGCACTCAGCCGGACAGAGTGGGGGCAATGCCAATAATAGTTGGTGGCCAATACAGCAAGTCTTTTATGACAGTTAAATTGCTATTTCAGCTCATCCAACAATATGACTCAAACAAGACACTAGACTGTAGTGTGTTCAGCCCTCACTGATCAGCTCTCTTGATTACAATAATACCCAACAGCACTGACATCATTTGCTGCAATGATCTGATGGCCCAGCGGCATATTTATTAAATTTTTTCTAAAAAGAAAAGACATTTGCACATGTTGATGAAACCACCTGGTGTAGGGCCGATGTGTGCGATGGGAGCGATGAGCAATCAGGTTTGGCAATTAGACCAAGAGCCAGCAGGACTTTCTTGATATTAACACAATCAGAGAAACATCATTACACACAATTAGTATGAATGGATATGGAACAATGAAACGTAGTGAAATGATTTAAAATTAAAGGCACAACTGCTATAGGTCATGCAGACTATAATAATAGAACCATAATCAAAAGAGTGAGTCGCTTGAGTGTAATACAATATGACACAATAAAATGTAATGCTCACTGACACATTAGAATACTAAATCAAAAGTGTTTGGTATGACAATAAGAAACAGCTTATCCTACAACATGATAGATGGATAGAAGCTTAACAATAAAAGATGAATGAAAAAAAATGTTCATTATACCTCCATTTCCCTGTCAGCCGATAAGGTGGTGTAGAAATGTTTGGAAGAGGCAGGAATAATTACTGGAGGATTCAAGACAGACATAAAGACAATCACGTAGCGCAGCTGCGTGCTCTCTCTCTCCAAGTATTAGAGACTGGAGAATAATATCCGTTAAAATATACAGCAGAAGATGAAAACGTAATGTCTAGCAAGAGAAAGCCCTTTCCAGTGTTTATTGGAGGCTTGTGATTATTTTGTTTTTATTTGGTGTTAATCCTCTCAGCAGTCTCTCTATGTAGGTATGCTGCATACACAAGAAGCAAAACATGCTTGTGTTCTTTCCGGTAAATTCCAAGTAAAACGTATTTCTAAACTTAATAAACATATTTTGCCAATACCTACTAGTTAAAACATTATTATAATATAAGCTGGCACATGTTAGGATGTCTTGTTCAATATAATGTGCAGTGTTAGAATATGTTCTCAAGTGCTACAACAGTAAAATGCTCACCACTATACCACCATCGCTACCCAAGAGGCTTTTCAATACATAGTTGACTATTTCTCCGACCGTTGATACTACATTTTCTAAAAGTCACCACTATACCACCATTGCTTTGGTTAAGAGATTTTTGTCCGGTTTCATCAGACTGTTTTCCATCAGACCAGTTTCATTGCTGGGAATGTGTATTTGCCGGTCTTCCCTATTACAATGTTTAGCCAAAGACCCTATTTTGAACCTTCATTCTGGCTTCTCATGCATCAAAGCTCAGTATAAGATTAAACTACTGCGATGGCTGGGAATCGAACCCAGGTCAACTGCTTGGAAGGCAGCTATGTTCACCACTATACCACCATCACTACACAAAAGTACTTTCATTGCATAGTTGCCTATTTCTCCGACCGTTGATACTAAATGTACTAAAAGTCACCACT
The DNA here is from genome assembly GCA_902827135.1 of Harpagifer antarcticus. NCBI lineage: Eukaryota > Metazoa > Chordata > Actinopteri > Perciformes > Harpagiferidae > Harpagifer > Harpagifer antarcticus. Next base: position 1,490,023 of record CADEHL010000172.1, on the reverse strand, counting down.
CTACCACCATTGCTTTGGTTAAGAGGTTTTTGTCCGGTTTCATCAGACTGGATTCTCATGCATCAAAGTTCAGTATAGAAGTAACAACTGCGATGGCTGGGAATCGAACCCAGGTCAACTGCTTGGAAGGCAGCTATGCTCACCACTATACCACCATCGCAAGACAAAAGCTTTCTCATTGCATATGTTACCAATTTCTCCGAAGGGTTTCTGACAAAAGTAATAATGCATTTAAAATGATGCATACCGCTGAATTGCTGGGAATGTGTATTTGCCGGTCTTCCCTATTACAATGTTTAGCCAAAGACCCTGTTTTGAACCTTCATTCTGGCTTCTCATGCATCAAAGCTCAGTATAGATTAAACAACTCTGATGGCTGGGAATTGAACCCAAGTCACCCGCGACATGTAATGTTATGTTATCTGGGCTTTGTCTGACATGTTTTAGTTTCGATGAACGCTATAAAGTGGTCCGTGTTTCCTACGTGTATCGTGTCTAACGGCTGCATGCACACACGGCACTTTGGGATGAATTACATGTTAATGTAAAGTTAATTCAACTTAAGCCGCTTAAAGTTCATGTGGTAGGATTTCTGTGTGAGTTTATTGTGTTTTTGTTGACTTGGTCAGGCGAAATTACCGCGAGGCGAAATTACCGCGAGTTACCTGTGGCGAAATCCTCCGTGTGTGTGCGTTTACATTAATGTATATTTAAATATATAAATTAACGCTAACTACCATGTAAGTTTACCATGTATTTACTTTTTAATATTTACTTGCACTATATTTGTCTGTTTTTCTGTATCATTGTGTTGCACTGTTGGAGAAGCCTGTGACCTAAGATTTCCATCGACATAACTACTCCGGGACAGACTGGACAGCATACATCTTTTTCTCTTTAGATAGGACACTACACACTAAAGTGTTACCTGGGTCACATGACTGGGGGGAGGCAGCTGAGACCCTGGAACAAAGGCAGTTGAGGTGTGAATTCAGCCTTGGCTGAGCTCCCTTTGATAATTGAAGTGTAAATAGTTTGTTTCAACAAACACACAGCTCCATACATACAGGAACAAAGATCAACCTGATCCAAAGTAAAATAGCACTACATATATCATAGCACAATGTGAATGTGCAGACAGTTAAAGCTAGGGCTGAGATGTTAACACCATAATGTCTGCTCTCTATTAGACCCCACCTGTGAACATCATTAACTCACTGATATATATATATTTTCTTCTCGACAGATAAAATGCAAAAACGCTGCTCGTTTTTCCCTGGGAGGATGACTGTCACATTCCGCAAGGGTCCGCTGGGATATCTGCGGCAGGACCCCACAGATGCAGCCAGACTTCTCAAAGACAACCCGTCTCTACAGGACCAGCATGCACCCACGAAGGAGGCAGTGGTCAAGCTAAACGCGCTCACCGTAATCCATATGAGAGGAGTGGATGCTTCTGATAGAACGGAGGTGGCTGGAGAATACATCCTGCAGTTTGGGAAATATAAGGGCAAGTCCTTCCGCTGGCTCCTTGAAAATGACATTGGGTATACCATGTACCTGATCACAAACCAGCAGAAGGAGGAGGCTGCAGGATTGTTCATGGCAGAGGGGCACAGCAAGGATAGCTTTCTGTCTTTTCTGAGCTATGCCCTCAGCTTTGGGGAGATCCAGTCACTTCAGGACTATGAGGCGAAGAAGACAGTTGTTGCTGCAGCAGCGTCAGAGGATGAGCAGCTGGTCGGCTTTGGCAATCGTGCCAAAAACACCTGGAGAGACATTTGGGACAGCAGGGATGATGGCTATGCCGCCTTCATAGTGAAGAAGAAATGTGCTGCAGGTACAAGGATGCATAGGCTGCAACAGTACCTGCAGAAGAAGCTGCACCCCCCCTCTGGCTCCACCACGACACATCCCTCACTTGCTCCTGCTGAGGCCATGGGTGAGTCTGGTTGGTTAGCGTTGTCAGAAATATGCTGTTGGTTAAGTATTGTTTATTGAAACATAGGGAATACACTTCCATGATGTCAGTCGTGATTGTATCCACATTAATTACAGTAAAGAGGTTTTGAAGGATGTTCTAAGTCTTGTCTGTTTGCATATAGGGATGGATCAAGATGAAGAGCTGGAGCAAGCGATGCTGAGTATCTCTCCTTCTAAACATGTGCAGAGCTGTGAGTGAACATCTTGTCTCTGCTTGTTTTGCCTGAAGGTTTAAAATCATGTATAGTTCAGTTCAGTTCTGTTCTGTTCAGTTCTATCCAGTTCAGTTCTGTTCAGTTCTGTCCAGTTCTGTTCTGTTCGCTGTTCCTCGTTTTTTTGTACAGCTCAATATATATTTGTTTTTTTCAGCGGTGTCTGCGCCATCATCATCAGCAAGCCCACAACAAGCTCCAAGAAGAAAAAGAGGTTCATCTTTCTGAAAGTTACTGATGAACTCTGGGACCAGGAATTCTTTTCCCAAGATGACTGTCCGTCACATGTTGGCCATGTTCTGGTCTGACCATGTTCTGGTCTGTTTGTGCTCTTCTACGTGTTGTCCTAGTGACTATGAATTGAAACCAGTCATGTTGAGGGTAAGTTACTGCTTTTGTTCTTATTTGGATTGAATGAAAAGTACACATTGAAACTGCTGTGGTCACTAACACTTGAACGCATGTGTTTGCAGTGTGCAGTTATTTCACCTGCTCAGACTGAGTTGTAATGACTGAATGCTGAATATGAATCCAAACAAAAAGAATGCATGTGTATGAATGAAATGTATTCTCTAAACATTAATATGAGAAACCGTGTTTCACTTTATGAGATCAGCAGGTGATGTTTGGTCTTACTAACATCATTAGTTATTTCTATATTGCCATAACATGAATAAACTGACACACGTTTCTATGTTAGTGTCTTCTGCTACCCTCTCTACTGAGCTGAAGGCTTCACTAGTAGAAGGTAATGCATTATATTACTGTTTATACATTTAAACCCTGCATCACCTGCATCTGTCCAACATGTTGATGAGTCTGTTGCCTCCATGCAGCCCCTGCTCTGCCTGTGAAGACCCTCGTGCCCCTTCCAAAGGAGCTGATGTTTCTGATGCCGGAACCATCCGCCCCGACGCCTACAGAGACCCACATCACTGTTCCAGGTGTGTTTGACTCTTTGCTGACTACGGTGAATATGCCAAGTGTCATACAACATTATTTCTTTATTTTACTGTTGATAATAACGACATGTTTGAATATTCTCTATAGTGGCTCCTGAGAGTTCTGCAGAGCCCTCTCAACCGACACTGCACCCACCAGCTGCACCAACGCAAAGTGAGTAATACTAACAATAATAATACATAAATGTTTGAGGCACCTTCAAGTGTTTGAATGTTTCTCATTTGGATGTGTACTTGCTAAAAATCATTTTTCAAAAATCACACACAATCATAATTATTTGCCATGTGTTTTTATTTCTTGTCTGCCTAGGTCAGCCATTACCCAGGCCATCAACGGTCCCCAGCTGTCCTCCTCCTCCTCGTCCTCTTCCTCCTCCTCTTCCTGCCTACAACCAGGATGTCAGTCATTGGAACTGTTCGCCGCAGCAGAGGATCTGGATGAAGATAGAGCTGCAATCCATGGGGCTCTGGCCAGGCTCCGTTCCTGTACGCAACCCTCTGAAGATGGTGTCATTGTGGCGTGGCCCTCCCCAGCCAGAGCTGATTGACAGCATCTATGATTTCCCTTGCGCCAAGTACTTTCAGCTCCATCCCTTTTTCATCTGGAAGCCAGAAAATGACAATTTGATGGGAAGGCTGAGGAACAATTACACTCTGCCGTGTATTGACGGCTGTGCTCAGCCTCAAATTGTCTCTGCTGGTGTTGGTAGGCCTCGTGTGATTGTCGGCACCACCGGACAGTACTACTTGCTGTCTTCAAGGCTCTGCTGCAAAGTCTGCCGGAAGAGGTGGTATGCCGACAATCCATCCTGGCTGGAAAAGCTCCCCAAGAGGTTCACCAACCTGCTGCCAGCCGTACTGACTTACAAGAAGGCCATCTGTAAGTCGGTACTGGACGAGCTCCGGCGCAGCGGCAAGTCACCCACTGATATGGCCAAGCAGATCACGGAGTTGATGCACCTGAAATATGAACGTGCTGACCTGGCGTACCTCCTCAGCTGTAAGAACATCATGGACGGTGAGGAAGGAAAGTACGACCAGAAGACAATTACTCAGTTCCTTCGGCAGGAAACCAAGCCGGCTCCCTTTGGAGAGTATGGGGACTCTGATGGCTGGAACGGGATCTCTGTGTCTGCACACTACCTGACGGACTGCCTCCTGCATGAGTACGAACACCAGCAGGGCGCTGGTTTTTAAAACTTATGGTGCTGAAGGTCTGACAGACCCTAAAATGCCATTTGGAGACTTTGCCGAGACAGCTTTCTTTCCGCGGGAACTGGAAGCTATGAAGCAAAGGGTGAAGGCGAGAGTCCAGCTAAAAACAAAGAACACTGAGCCAGAGCACAAAGGTCGAAAATGCGGATTTTGTAGAAAGGAACTCAAGCAGGGCCCAAACAGTCCTCACATACACACAGGATTCCCAGGAGTAGCAGGGAAGTATGTGTACTGTCCTGCTAAAGTGTTATCCCTCTACAGGGATCAGGGCATGGAGAAGCAGATGACCTGGAAGAACTTCAAGGAGTCTGATTTTTATGAGGCAGAAAAGAAAAGATGGGAGGCTGACAAGGGAAAATGACCAGGTTTTTTTTCATGAATAGGGAAATCACTTCTGTTGTTTTCCTCCTGTGTCTCTGTTAATGCCAAATTGTCATCCTGTGTGTTTTAAAACATTTACATTATTTCATTCTCTATTTACTACTGCTTTATTTACTTTTTTATATTTACTTTATTTAACAAAATATTATTTACTTTATTTACTTCTACCTTATTTTGTTACTTATATATTATGTTTTGTACATAATCTGCTGTGTTTCTGTTGTTTACAATAAAGATATTTTCTTGATTAATATCTACATGTCTCATTCATATCTTAAATATAAATAATACCTTCGGAGTTTTTCTTTTGAAGGTAATAAATAAATATAAACACAATAACAGTTACTATAACAAATTAGGATTCACATTTCTTGATTCATAGATAGCTCTTTATCTTTGATTATGTATCACAGACTTTGCCCCAACCGGGTGTCGAACCTGCGAACAGAAGAAATATCAGCTGGCTAAGACAGTGGTTCAGCACCATGGACAGCATCAGTAATGCTGCGATTTTATTGGCTGTCACTCTATGCCACCTAAGCACGTCTTGCCCCCGCGTGGAAGGCAGCTATGCTCACCACTATACCACCACCGCTACACAAAAGTATTTTCATTGCGTAGTTGCTTATTTCTCCGACCGTTGATGCTAAATGTACTTAAAGTCACCACAATAACACCATTGCTTTGGTTAAGAGGTTTTTTGCTGGTTTCATCAGACTGGATTCTCATGCATCAAAGTTCAGTATAGAAGAAACAACTGCGATGGCTGGGAATCGAACCCAGGTCAATTGCTTGGAAGGCAGCTATGCTCACCACTATACCACCACCGCTACACAAAAGTATTTTCATTGCATAGTTGCGTATATTTCTACGAAAGGTTTATGCAAAAAGTAATGTTGCATTTAAAATGAAGCATACTGCTGAATTGTTGGGAAAAAGATTTTGAAGGTGTTCACTTTTACAATTTTTAGCCAAAGACCCTAAAGTGAATCATCATTCTGGTTCCTCATGCATCAAAGCTCAGTACAGAAGAAACAACTACGATGGCTGGGAATCGAACCCAGGTTAACTGCTTGGAAGGCAGCTATGCTCACCACTCTGACTACTTTTAAATCCAGACTGAAGACTTTTCTTTTTGTCGCTGATTTTAATTGAACTATTCATATCTTAGACTGCACTGTAACTTTTATCCATGTATTTTTTCTTTTAATGTTTATTTTATTCGCTTTTCTTTTTAATGATTTTAAATGCCATTTTCTTAAAGTCTTCAACGTGAGCTCAGTCATCCAAGATGCACTATAACTGTATATCTCTCTCTATCTATCTATCTATAAGGAACCGCTGTAGACAAAATAAGTTGCTATAGCAACACGTTATGTTTAAGCTGTATTTTCTATGATGTAAATATTACCCGCTGGCGTATATAGGTATAAAAGGCAATTTTCTTGGCGATTTTCTTTAATCTGACTTCATATTGACAATTTTAACACACATTTAGGTGGTGCAGCATATGTTTCGGAGAGATGTTTGATAGGCTTGACGTGTTATTGAGCTCAACCTTGTCTTCTAAGAAGGTAACAGTAAAAACGGTGCCTACTTCCAGTGGATCAAATCAAGTTTTATTTATATAGCACATTTATAAACGATTTTTGGTCGAGCCAAAGTGCTGTACATATAATAAAAATAGCCTACAGTGGAGCCATGAGGGGTAGAGCGCTGATTTGTCCTTGCTTCCTTTTTGTTTTCTTTCATTTGAGCCACGTGCCACATTAGACTTCCTCCATTCATGTAACGCAGTAAACAGAGTCGATGTAACCCTCAAAACATGCAGGCCTAAAGGATATATACATAAAGATACACTATGGTCCATTCGGATAGTTTGCCATCTCCGTTCTCCACGAAATATCTTCAAAAAATGAGCTGATGTAGTTTAGCCAATTGTTTGCAAGTGTTTTGATCGAACAGGAAAAGTTTCACTGTTGTAGATATTTGATAGTGTGTGTGACGTACTATGCAAGAGGAAACAGGCCATCACCAATAGCCATAATGTCCATTATCGCCCACCTCATTAAACTTCGTGGAGTCCTCCCTCTAAAAATAAATTGCACCATATATTTGATTTCACATTTATTTTTGACAGTGTATGTAAATCAGTTTGTATATAGAGAAGTAATGATTGTAACTGTATGATGGTCTGTAGGGCATTATACTGAAACACATTGCTTACCTCAAGACTTGAGACAAATCTCTCTTTTCTCTCTCCTGACGTTTGTTTGGCCTCTCAGTCAGACTCTTTCTTTTTTTTTACGTTTCCTTGTACCTAGGCCTTCTCTCATATTTGGACATGTTATATATTGTATAATCTACACCTGAAGCACTATGGTATAGCAAACTAACACAAAAGCTGGTCAATGTTATGTGTAATCTATTTAAAGAGGCATTTATATACCCTATATAGGCCCACACGCACTCATCTGCAGATGATAAAATCCTTTTTTAAATGATCTATAATTGGCTGATGTTTGAAATAAAGCTGAGTTTCTTGTGGCTTCAGTGATAGTACAGTATACATGTTGCTGTGTTTAAGTGTTTGATGTCGGGAAAACACTCAGAAACAATCCAGTGGGTACAGCTACAGTCACAAACAAATAAATATATGATTGTAAAGATATACGTTTGATTAGGAGTCATAATATAGTGTATGCTTTGACCTTGGTGTATATATTCAGTATCCAAACAAGGCCTGATTTATCCTCTCATATTACCAAAACTTATAAATCATAATGACTTACAGGATTTTTTTACAGGATTCTTTCCCCCTATTTTGTATGTACTCTTAATATTTTTCTCATCAAATATAACATATTCAACAAAAAAATGCAATAACGTGCTTTAACCCTTTGGAGTCCTGGGTTAATTTGGCCGTTTTCGCATACTCACAACAAAACATTTAAAAGCTTAAATAATGTACATGGGATTATATTCTGATAAGGCAAAAGTGTTATTAGAAATATAATACAAATATATATCATATTATGTACAAAAATCATTTTTTTCTGTCTTTATCTGTGCCACGCTTCAAAGCAGTTTGTCAACTACGACAGAGGGCAACATCACAGGCCCCTCCTCCTCCTCCATGTCAAAAAACGTATAGCTTGACTCACGTTCAGAGTTCTCTTCATCATAGTTCAATCTTCAAAACTCTAAATCTATCAAACTATATCTAAATTCTCAATGTTTGTCTGTCATTTTACTTCAATCGCCATCTCTCTCCATTTCCCGCCGTCTCTCTTCGGTTCCCGCAGTCCCTCTTCGTCTCTTTTCGTATCACTCCGTTACCTGATTACCTCACCCCCTCCCTGGTAAATTCATCCTGTTGAGCAGGATGTACAGTTTCCAGTATTTTCCGTTTCGTAAAATGATAAAATACGGCAAAGATATTAAATGTGTGCTTCCATTTTTCATACTTTTGAAATATATTTGTATTAACTTTATATCATCGTATCTCCGCGTTTACTGTGTCTTTTTGCATGAAACAAAGACTGGCATATAGTTTCAAGCCAGTACTTTCGACGGAAACACACGGCAATGTTGGCCCGGACTGTTGTTTTTATGCAGCACCAGCTTGAACAGGTCATGAGAGGATGCTGGCGTTGCTTGTTCGCCGCTTCTCCATCTGCGTTTTAACTTATTTTTAGCCTTAATTGAGTTGTATTCTCTTTTCTGTACTCTCTTAAAACTGTGTTTTAACACTTTGTCTCGTTTTGTTTAGTTGTTTTTAGCCCTGCAAGCCTGACAATCTTCACAGCCTACCACCTGTGATATGGCTGAAGTCTCCATACCTGCGCTGTAGCTAGCCACCTATGGTCATCGCCTCCGTGGATTTTCTGCTCAGTTCTTCATCCTCTGAGACACTGTTGGGTTTCCCTGCCTCCACCAAGCATCTCTTCGGGACTTCCCTGACAGTCTAGCCTCGCTGTTCCGGGTTGAATAGCCTCTGCCTGGTCCGCTGCTTCTTAGCCAGCTAGCCCGCACCCGGCTCCCCGGCTGGGGTGCCTCTGCCTCTACAACCCCTGTACACATTGTACTTTTTAATACACAGTCTCTCTCTAAGAAATCTGCTCTGATGCATGATTTTATCAACGACAATTGCTCAGACTTGATATTTTTAACTGAAACCTGGCATAAAGAGGGAGTTTTCCTCCACCCAAATGAAGCATCCCCTCCTGGATACAACTACATCGAAAAAGCCTGTGCTCATTGCAACGGTGGTGGCATTGCTGTTCTGCACAAAAAACTATTATTCTCCAACCACTGACTATTCCCCATACTCAGTCCTTTGAGTGCCTTGCTTTTAAATGTTTTCCACCCAAATCACTGACAGTTGTACTAGTCTACCGTCCTCCAAAATCCAACTCATCCTTCATCCCAGAATAGTTCAACTTCATCACCTCAGTATGTCCCACTCTCTCCCACATTGTGATACTAGGCGATTTTAATATACACGTGGACACCCCCAAATGCTCCATGGCTGCCGACTTCCTGTCCTACCTCGACTCACTAAATCTGACACAACATGTACATGGGTCCGCCCACGATCATGGTCACACACTTGACCTCATCATCACCGGAAACATACCTGCATCAGACCTAAACAACTCTGATCTTGGAGTGTCTGACCATAAGGCTATCTCCCTAACGCTGACAATCCCATCCTCCAACCAGCCACCCCCACTGAGAGTCATGAAGTACCGAGACATCCATAATCTGGACACTCCACTTTTTCTCAAATCCATAACACCAAACCTTTTAACTGATCTCTGTACGTTTTCCCCTGACGACGTGATTGAGCTCTACAATGACACCATGACCACCACGCTCAACACCCTGGCTCTGGAAAAAAGGAGGAAAGCCACTTTCCAACGGTCTTCCCCCTGGTTCCCGGACGACCTCCGCCGCATGAAAACCTGTGGTCGACAGCTGGAGAGACTATAGAGGAAGCAGGCTCTCGCCATCCACCTACTGGCCTTCAGAGAACACCAAAGTGCCTATGCTACTGCTCTAAAAAACGCCCACTTTTCATACTACTCGTCAATAATAGACAACGGCAAAAGCAATCCTAGAACCTTATTCTCCACTATCAACCGCCTTCTCAACTCCACCAACACAGGCCCCCCAGCTGCCTCTCCAGAACTCTGCTTTCTTCAAGATCGCAGATATCAGATCAACCATTACAGCCTCAACAGTAGCTCGGACCCCACCCACCTGCTCTCCCTTCATCAACGGCATCACCCTCTGCAGCTTCAACGAGGTGACGTCATCTGCACTGCTAGCCATCATAGGCAAATCGAAGCCTACCAGCTGCTCCCTCGACCACATACCCACCCCGCTGCAAAAAGCCTTGTTGCCAACCTTGGTTAATGTCCTGAAAACACATCAACAAGTCACTACAGACTGGTGAGGTGCCTGTCCATTTCAAAACAGCAGTTGTCACCCCACTTTAAAAAACAAACAAATATCGTAATATAGTACATACAGTATATACAGACCTATCTCCAACTTCTCGTTCCTTGCCAAAGAACTTGAGAAGGTCGTGGCCGCACAGCTCCAGTCTCATCTGTCTGACAATAAAATGTATGAGACCTTCCAATCAGGTTTCCGCCCTGCACACAGTACAGAAACAGCCCTAATAAAAGTAGCCAATGACCTACTGATGGCAGCCAACTCTGGGTCACCCAGCATCCTGGTCCTACTTGACCTGAGTGCAGCTTTCGACACAGTGGACCATACCATCCTCCTCCACCGCCTTGAGACCTACACCAAGGTGACGGACACGGCTCTGAAGTGGTTCTCCTGTTACCTCACCAACCGGAAGTACCACGTGTCTCTGGGGGGTTCCAGGTCTGACGACACCGCAGTGACATGCGGGGTCCCACCAGGGGCGGACTGGGACAAAAATTCAGCCCTGGAAACTGACCCAGTCCGGCCACATGTCAAATGTTAGAAATCCGCTGTTTATTATTTAAAGTTTTACATCCGATTCGCTCCTTTTTTCCTCTCTGTACACAGCTCCAGTTTGGGCATTGGCCTGTCATCAGATTTCATTTTTAGTTGCTGCCTGTAGCGGAAGTTTAGCACAATTATTTTTGATGAAATACTCCAAATCTCCACCCTCCATAATTGCACTTGCTTCAGTTGCTTGCTACTTTTTAAGGGCGGTGATGACAGTTACAGTACGAACTGAAGTTGATGCGATTTGATTGGATTGTGAGGCATGACTTGAGCCTCATCTGATTGGTCAATCCCTCAATTTTCTTTCACCAAGGGAAGCCAATTTCAGCTCTCACAACAGAGTGCAATCTACTGTTTCACCATAACATCTAGAGGGGGCGCTGTTTCACTCTTTGTAAAATACTCAATGAGAATGGGGGAGAGATGGGCCGGCAGAATAATTACCGAAACTAAACGAAGTGTTTTTATTTATTTATTAAAATTATAACTACAATCCAAAAAAACAGGGGAAGCCTGGCTTCCCTTGGCCTCCAGGATAAAACGCCACTGAGTTCAAGGGATAATTCTCACCCACCTCTTGCTCTTGCCCTGCACTTGTATGTGCCAGAGCTGGTTCTTCCACCAGCTCAACTCTGTCCCTCATCATGAACGCAGGAGGCTGGCTGTATATCTGAACTCGCGCCCTCATCATTCTCTTCATCATCTTGCACTTGTTCTAAGCTGCTGCTGATAGTGCTTGTAGCAGCGCTGCTGCCAAAGAGGTCTGTCAATGTGCGACAGTTATATGCTTCACCTGTGAGTGACTTCACCTTTTTTTCTCTTGCCTTCTCGGCCCCACCTTTTTCTTTTCGTTTTCTTTCATTTTATCCATGTTTTTTCATTCTCCCTGTCTGCTGCGGCGTCTAATCCCTTCTCTTCGTGTGACAGGTATTTTTTCTTCTTCGTGTGTGATTATTTGACAGATAAGAGGCGTGTGGCGCAGTGGATAGAGCCTTGGTGTTGTGATCAGGGGGTCATAGGTTCAAACCCCACTGCAGTCAGCATGTCATTGTGTCCCTGGGCAAGACACTTCACCCCAAAGTGTTCCTGTGGGGATTGCCCTCAGTATTGAGTATGTATGTCGCTTTGGATAAAAGCGTCTAACAAGTGACATGTAAAAGAACCACATCACTGCATTAGCGGCCGCTGTCACCCTCTGTCGGCCGTCAGTGCAACTTAAATAATGTTAAACCATTTTTTTTTTATAAAGGACCGGCCGTCAACGGCCCTTGACGACCGGCCGTTCTGTGGTTCTCCAGATTCTACAGATGGCCAGTCCGCCCCTGGGTCCCACAGGGCTCAGTTCTGGGGCCGATCCTGTTTTTAGTCAATCATTACCTCTGGGTCATATCATCAGACAACTCACATCAATTTCCACTGCTATGCTGACGACACCCAGGCCTATATCAAAACACAACCCAATACCACCAATACTATCCAAACACTAAACACCTGCCTGGAAGACATCCGCTCCTGGATGACCACCAACTACCTCCAGCTCAACAGCAGCAAGACGGAGGCAATCCTGATAGGCACCACCGACCAACTTGCCAAGGCCGCCAACATCAGCCCCTCCCTTGATGGTCAGCTCATTTCTCTCTCCTCCGTTGTCCCCAACTCGGTGTAAGGTTTGACCCCACTCTGTCTTTCCAAGCCCACAACAAACATATCACCAAGACCTCCTGATGCAATGGATCATGGATCCACCGTGAAAAGCTGCCACACTGGAACTCATGTGAAATAAACAGCTGATAGATCTACAGGTATCTGATCGGATATTTGTTAAGATCCATATGTCACGGATAGGATCATATTCTGTGCTAAATAAGAGATATGTAATCATTTACAAAACATCACCATGTTTTATTTAACAAAATAATGTTGTTTAATTCACGTTGGTGTAAGTACAAAACCATTGCTATGTTTTTTTCATCAGGAAATGCAGCCCGGCTCAAACAAACGATTTTCAATCATCCTCACGATCATTTAATGTATCATATGTTCGCGAATTGAAATGAATGCACTAATACATGTAGTTTAATCCACGTGAGTTTACAACAACAAAAATAATCGCTTTGTTTTTATATCACATCCAGGAAAATGCAGCGCTCTCACTACCGATCATCCTAATCCCACGGGCAAACAATAATATGTACAGTGTTAATAGTTTACTGTATTATTAGTGTCTAATATTATGGGTGCGTTACTGCGTTACATTATGTGATGGAACTGAACCGAATCTCCCCGCGGATGTAGTTTACAGGCGAATACAGCGATGTCCTCTCACAGCACCATGGAAAAGTGAAAGTAACCAGAGAGGAGTGATGATTGGTTAACGCGGGGTAACATTTCAGGGTAAGCCAATCTGAGACAGAGTTGGGCGGGTCTTGCCTTATGGGTAAAATACACACACACAAACACTTGCTAACACATACACTGCAACGCTCACCACCAGCACACAAACACACACACACACACACACACTATGGCAGATGCAAGTATCAGCGAGAGCAGCAGCGCATTTACAACTTGGAGATATAACTACTATTTTCAATTTGTGGGGATAAAGGACGCACAAAATATTATGGTCAAATGTAAACTGTGTGCATGACAAAAAGCATTGTCCACATCGAATAACAGCAATGCCAATCTCCTGAAGCACCTAACTAATGTACATGAGGCTATAAAACTAGTCACCAAAGACCCCACCTTCTCAACCACCGGCAGTGACCCAGATGGAGCAACACCAATCCAATTTTTTTTTAAATCGCCACATGTCACCCAGAGTCAACTAAACAGATTGATTGCTGAAAATAGTTTGTCTGTCTTCAGTGTCAGTCTGACAGTTTATTATTTATCTAATTGTTACTGCCAAAAGAGTGTAGTTCTTGTTTAATTGTTACACTGCCAAAATAGTGTAGTTGTTGTTAATGTGTACACTGTGGTGATTGACATTATTCACCCACGGATCTATGGGGTGGGGTATTGTTCTGCACGGACATTTTAGTGAACCGGACTTCCTGTTTCCGCCGGTCTTCGCTTCCCGGGAATGAAGTTGTTCACAATGGTTTTCAGATGCTAATAAAAGTCTAGCTTGTACCTTTGATACCCCGCCTCCGACTCCCATCTCTCGGCACCACAACACTGCCGAAAGAGTGTAGTTGTTTTTATTTCATATTGCACTACTTAGAACTTGATTGTTGAGGCTACAATAAAGATGCCTGCTTTATTGTTATTGCACAGAGTACAGGTACTGAGACAACGAAATGCAGTTTAGCTTCTAACGGTGCAACAAGCAGTAAAGTGAAAAGTAATGTACACAATCTACAGAATAAAATATAGAATGAATTGAATGATGAATAAACAGTGAGCTTGGGTATGAATCTAGCAGCCTGTGAGCAGTATTAACAGTTAAAAATTAATTCGCAGAAATGTAAAGTGATCTAACTAAGTTCTATTCATACAGTATTCTTGACGGGAAGAGCAGTGTAAATGGGTGGCCACATGCATTTGAAAAGCAATATAAATCACAGTTATTATGCAATAGGCTTAAAAAGCACCATCGATTACCTTTCTCCAATTCAAACGCTTGACGGGAAAAAAGGAAGGTGTAAATGGTTGGGCTATACTGTACTGTATACATACAAAGGCCATTCAATAGACGTTCAATATATAGTATTCGTTTATTAGTCCCCGAGGGGAAAATGGGTAGCAGCACATCACAGAGGCATTTAAAAAGTCAAGACCATACATTCTGGAAATGTTCACATCAGGCACCTTCAAGTTAAACAATACTACAGTAAACAATTAACACAGTAAATTTTGTGGATTAAATCATATTTATTTCGTTAAAGATAAACGAAATATGATTTCCTCCGGGAATCGGCTTGACTCGGTTTGCATTCATAAAGAATGCACAAATGTGTTTAATCGTTAATGTCAGATATGTACTAAGTAAATAGCCTACATTAGTTCCTGCTCAAGATTAGATTCAACTTTATTGTTATTGCACAGATTATAGGGACTGAGACAATGAAATGCAGTTTAGCTTCTAACCAGGTGCAACAAGCAGTAAAGTGAAAAGTAATGTACACAATCTACAGAATAAACTATAGAATGAATTGAATGATGAATAAACAGTTCACCATCCCCAACCCCCCATGTTTCCTATGCTGTATGTTGGGAACTCTTTATTTAAAACTAATTGGACATCGGAATGTGTGGAGTCACATTCCACAGTTCTCCCAGAGTGATCCCCCGCACACGGAGATCGCTCTTCTGGAGTGAAGAGAGCGGAAATAATGATATTGCAAGTTAGAAACGTAAAATGGATTTTGACAGACACTTGGGGGAAATATGCTGCATTTTGAATGTCCGATAGTCCACCATTAACACCTTAGTCCATCTCGTCTCATCAACGAAAACTAAATATAAATTTCGTCATAGTTTTCGTTATCAAGAATCTATTTTTAACTCGTCATCGTCTCATCTTAGTCATGTAAAAAAGGTCGTTGACGAACATTTGTTGTCATAGTTTTCGTTGACGAAATTAACACTGGCATATTTAAACTGTCGCACTTTATGTTGCTTCAATCGCGCATTGCCGGTATGAAAGGGTCTGTGCCGGAAATATCAAACATTTAATAAAAGTGAAAAACAATGAACAAGACTTAACGTATTCATCATAATTAATTATATTTATTTCGTTTGGATGTAGGATTTTTGACTTTGTTTAGAGCAGTGATCTTCTCTGCAGCAGAGAGCTAAGCGCTGTCAGACCGGACCTAACCCTGAAAAGTATACCAAACATTGACATTGACATTATCATCTGAAATTAATCATTATGTTATTAACCCTTTGGAGTCCTGGGCTAATTTGGCCGTTTTCACATACTTTTGATTTGTCTTACTAAACCCCATTAAGAAATGTTTGGCATGTCAATGTTTGGTATCTCTTTTTAAGGACAACCTCACCTATATAACCTGATAGTTATTTCTTTCATTTTGAGATACTATATGAACATGTTGGACCCAAAATCACAAAAAAACGTAAAAACAGATTTTGCAAATGATATTATTTTTCATATAGGTAACACAAACATACACAACGAAACCATTTAAAAGCTGGAAATATATACATGGGATATCACTATGATAATGTGAAAGTTTGATTGAGGTAGCATGGGATTTCATTCTGATAAGGCAAAAGTGTTATTATAAATATAATACAAATATATATATATACACATTATGTACAAAAATCAGTTTTTTCTGTCTTTATCTGTGCCACGCTTCAAAGCAGTTTCTGTCAACTACGACACAGAGGGCAACATCACAGGTTCCTCCTCCTCCATGTCAAAAAACAAGCTTAAAGCTTGACTCACGTTCAGAGTTCTCTTCATCATAGTTGAATCTTCAAAACTCTAAATCTATCTAACTATATCTAAATTCTCAATGTTTGTCTGTCACTTTACTTCAATCGCAGTCTCCCGCCATCTCTCTTCGTCTCCCGCCGCCTGTCTTCGTATATCTTCGTCTCTCTCCATTTCCCGCCGTCTCTCTTCGGTCTCTTTTCGTCTCGTTTCGTATTACTCTGTTTACCTGATTACCTCACCCCCTCCCTGGTAAATACATCCTGTTGAGCAGAATCTACAGTTTCCAGTATTTTCCATTTCGTAAAATGATAAAATACGGCGAAGATATTCAAATATGTGCTTCCATTATTCATACTTCTGAAATATATCTGTATTAACTTTATATCATCGTATATCCGTGTTTATTTGGTCTTTTTGCATGAAACAAAGACTGGGATATAGTTTCAAGCCAGTACTTGCGAGAGAAACATTCGGCAATGTTGTCCGGACTGTTGTTTTTATGCGGCACCGGCTTGAACAGGTCATGTGATCTGATCACGCCGGCGTGACGCTCGACTCCAAAGGGTTAATATTAAATACATATAAGTATTTTTACAACTTGTATTTAGAAATACTCTGTTGTAATTATTGATGCATAAATGTGTTCATCCATTCAATGTGGCATCTGCTATAATGGGGTTAATGTATGATATTACTTAATAATACAATACATTATAATATATGATATGATAATTACATTTTAGTTTTATTCATTTCTTATTTCATAGTTTCTCATTATTATTATTTTTATCGCTCATCTTATTTTTGATTTTATTAATCTGTGTGAATCTGTGCTGTCCTGTTTTTCACTCTCACCCTGTTGCTGTTTGAACTACTGAATTTCCCCACGGGATTAATAAAGGTCCATTTTATCATATCTTAATGTATAAGTTGATTTACTTCAATCTACTGTACTGTGTAAAAACACCCCAACAATATTACAAGAAATATACTGCATAAAGCAAACTATATACTTTATTTGATCTAAAATATTGATGCTTTTTCATTATAGTAGCTTGTGAAAACCATACAGTAACAAATACGTGATTAAATGCTACAGTATTCAGCAAACGCAACTGCAGAGCTGCAAACATTGCAAACAGACTAAGTTCTACAACACTCAGTCTTTGTGTATTTGTGAATGAAGCGCCATCTCATGGTTAAATCCTGTAATTTAACAAATGGGGAAATTGGACAACGCCCTCTAGCAATTTGGCAACACCCCCAGCCACTGGGATCCGCTGGGCTTTTGACTGGGACACACCCATGTGAGTCTGATCTGGAGTGCTACTTCTGTACATCCAACCGGCCTCACAACCGCAGACCACGTGTAACCACACAAGCCCAGGACCTCCGCATCCAGCATGTTCACCTCCAAGATCGTCTGAGACCAGCCACTCGGACAGCTGCTGCAACAATCGGTTTGCATAACAAAATAATTTCTGCACAAACTGTCAGAAACCGTCTCAGGGAAGCTCATCTGCATGCTTGTCGTCCTCATCGGAGTCTCGACTTGACTCCGGTTCGTCGTCGTAACCGACTTTAGTGGGCAAATGCTCACATTCGATGGCATCTGGCACGTTGGGGAGGTGTTCTCTTTACGGATGAATCCCGGTTTTCAGTGTTCAGGGCAGATGGCAGACAGCGTGTGTGGCGTTGTGTGGGTGAGCGGTTTTCTGATGTCAATGTTGTGAATCGAGTGGCCCATGGTGGTGGTGGGGTTATGGTATGGGCAGGCGTATGTTATGGACGACAAACACAGGTGCATTTTATTGATGGCATTGTGAATGCACAGAGATACCGTGATGAGATCCTGAGGCCCATTGTTGTGCCATTCATCCACGACCATCACCTCATGTTGCAGCATGATAATGCACGGCCCCATGTTGCAAGGATCTGTACACAATTCCTGGAGGCTGAAAACATCCCAGTTCTTGCATGGCCAGCATACTCACTGGACATGTCACCCATTGAGCATGTTTGGGATGCTCTGGATCGGCGTATACGACAGCGTGTTCCAGTTCCTGCCAATATCCAGCAACTTGGCACAGCCATTGAAGAGGAGTGGACCAACATTCCACAGGCCACAATCAACAACCTGATCAACTCTATGCGAAGGAGATGTGTTGCACTGCGTGAGGCAAATGGTGGTCACACCAGCTACTGACTGGTTTTCGGACCCCCCCAGACCCCCCCCAATAAAGCAAAACTGCACGTTTCAGAGTGGCCTTTTATTGTGGCCAGCCTAAGGCACATCTGTGCAATAATCATGCTGTCTAATCAGCGTCTTGATATGCCACACCTGTGAGGTGGGATGGATTATCTCGGCAAGGGAGAAGTGCTCACTATCACAGATTTTTCAGATTTGTGAACAATATTTGAGAGAAATGGTTATTTTGTGTATATAGAAAATGTTTTAGATCATTGAGTTCATCTCATGAAAAATGGGAGCAAAAACAAAAGTGTTGCATTTATATTTTTGTTCAGTGTATTATAGCGATGGCGTTTCCTCTTTTTGAGGTCTTTAGGATGCTTCAAAAGTTGTATAATTTTGCACGGACGCCAGGACCGGTGAACAATTCAATATTCTGGAGTCAATGGGTTAAATATTCCAACCTGCTCATTAGCGCCACCTATCAAAATCCCATTTCGGAATATATTTACAAAGTCGCACCGTAACTCCGAATGACCTGAAATGTTACACACATATCCGGGTGGACCTGCTCTACAAATAATCCACTTGGAATCCTAAACTTTGCCTACATTTTTTTTAAATTTAAATTAGCATAATGTTCAAACCCGTTAAATATTCACTTAAATTTCAATTTTCAGTTTTTCAACACCAAACTTTGTATACAACATCAGTGGAGGGTCAGACACATTACCATAGAAAATGAGCATGTTAGGATGATAAATATTGCCGCCGTCAATCAATATGTACTCGCAAAACGGCGGGGCTTAGAAATAAATGCTCATAACTCATCAAAAATGTATTCAAACATCACAGAGTTTGGTAGACAGGTTCAGTCTGTCTTGGGGAATAGGCACACCAAAGCATTTTCATTTTGGACTATAGGGGGTGCCAAAAACACCACCAATGTATAACTCAAGAGCGGATGGACTTTTTTTTTTTGTACACATACTCTCGGGGTGACTACGAACTCAGATTTCAAGTGTCGCAACAAATGCAGAATGTGGGCGTGGCCTATACATTTTTTTTTTTAAATTGCGATAGCATAAAATGAGCTTCGGACGCAAAACTTGGGACACACGTCAGAGCCCATGACCTTTTCGAGAATGTAAAAGAAAAACGTAATTTTTCTAAAAAAACTGCTCACTAGCGCAGTGTGGTAGTCACATATAGTTTCTCAGAACTTCACGCATTTTCGCACAGACATTCCTCCTACAATTGCGGACATATTTGTCATTAGCTTCCATTAGCCCCGCCCCCCATGAAGTCAGCCATTTTGAAAAATGTGCGTTTTTCATGTATTTTAAGCACATTCTTGCAAACTCCTCCTAGGGGAATGATCGGAAAAATTCCAATCCAGCACAAGTTCAGCCCCTATCCAATATGATGTTAAATTTAGAAGAATACTTTTGATAGCGCAATCGTGGAGGTCGTAAGCTCACAGTGAATACACCAGTTTTGACCATTTACATGTCGCAAATGACTCCAAACTACTCCAAATAACTCGCATATAGTTTCTCCGATATTCACGCAACGCTGTATACACATTGCTATTATAATTGCACACATATTTCAAATTGCTTTTCATTAGCCCCGCCCCCCAGAAAGTTGGCTATTTTGAAAGATTTGCGTTTTTAATGCATTTTAAGCACATTTTTGCTAACTCCTCCTGGGGAAATGATCGAAAAAATTCCAATCCAGGACAAGTTCAGCCCCTATCCAATATGATGCTAAATTGCGAAGAAATATTTTGAGAGCTCAATCGTGGAGGTCTCAAGCTAACAGCAAATACACCATTTTTGACTATTTACATGTGGCAAATTACTCCAAACTACTCGCATATAGTTTTTCCGATATTCACGAAACGCTGTATACATATTGCTATTATGATTGCGGACATATTTCAAATTTGCTTTTATTAGCCCCGCCCTCCACAAAGTCGGCCATTTTGAAAAATGTGCATTTTTCATGCATTTTAAGGACATTTCTGCAAACTCCTCCTAGGGGAATGATCGTAACAATTCCAATCCAGGACAAGTTCAGCCCATATCCAATGTGATGCTAAATTGCGAAGGAATAGTTGATCGCTCAAACGATGAGCTCGTAAGCAAATGGAGAATTTTCCATTTTTTACGATTTACATGTCACAAATTACTCCAAACTACTCACATATAGTTTTCCGATATTCACGAAACGCTGTATACAAATGTCTCTTATGATTGTGGACATATTTCAAATTGGCTTTTATTAGCCCCGCCCCCGACAAAGTCGGCCATTTTCAAAAATGTTCGTTTTTCATGCATTTTAAGCACATTCTTGCCAACTCCTCCTAGGGTAATGATCGGAAAAATTCCAATCCAGGACAAGTTCAGCCCCTATCCAATATGATGCTAAATTGTGAAGAAAATTGTTGATAAATCGATCGTGGAGGTCGCAAGCTAACAGTGAATACACCAGTTTTGACCATTTACATGTCACAAATGACTCCAAAATACTCCAAATAACTCGCATATAGTTTATCCGATATTCACGAAACGCTGTATACACATTGCTATTATGATTGCACACATATTTCAAATTGCTTTTCATTAGCCACGCCCCCCAAAAAGTTGGCTATTTTGAAAGATTTGCGTTTTTAATGCATTTTAAGCACATTTTTGCTAACTCCTCCTGGGGAAATGATCTAAAAAATTTCAATCCAG
This sequence comes from Harpagifer antarcticus, assembly GCA_902827135.1. Taxonomy (NCBI): domain Eukaryota; kingdom Metazoa; phylum Chordata; class Actinopteri; order Perciformes; family Harpagiferidae; genus Harpagifer; species Harpagifer antarcticus. The sequence goes on along the minus strand of CADEHL010000172.1, from coordinate 1,468,913 downwards.
GACAAGTTCAGCCCCTATCCAATATGATGCTAAATTGGGAAGAAATATTTTGAGAGCTCAATCGTGGAGGTCGCAAGCTAACAGCAAATACACAATTGTTGACGATTTACATGTAGCAAATTACTCCAAACTACTCGCATATAGTTTTTCCGATATTCACGAAACACTGTATGCACCAGGGGCGTCGCCTGGACCTGGAAACATTCGAGGCTTAGCCCACAGTGGCGGCGCTACAGTCGAATTTTCTACTGCAAGACTCCCCACATGCACATACACAATTGTGTGCCTGCATTAGCTTTGTTACGGCAATGGATTGTGGGAGATTCTCATAGCACGTGAGGATCTCTTGAGGGTAAGGTGCCTGTATTATCTCGGTGGACAAAAATGTATGTTTTTATTTTATAAGGACAATAACGTACTGTTAATTGTTTAATGCTCACAGTCACAGCAACATGTTTTTTGTGTGGTTGGCTATTTGTTTTATATGATTTATCAACGTGATCATCAATAGCTAATCTGAGCACCAGAACCCAGCTCACGTGGCATTTTATGCTGTCCATTGAAATGCAGGTATGTGAGTTTTGTAGACCAGTTTATTTATGTTTAATGTTTCACATTGCTCCACATGATGCCGTGATTACAAAGTCTTCCATGTTTCTACGCTTCTTCCTCTGTGTCACAGTTTCGGGAATATCAAGATCATTGCTCAGGGCCTTGGTCTTGTCATAGACCTCATGTGCTTTCTCGTTACTTCGGTAACTTTTCAGTGTGTTCTCAACTGCTGTTTTGTAATCTACTGCCTACACCAAGTCAATTGTTTCTTTGTGCAGGTATTTGTGCAGGCCCTGAGTGGTTGAGAGCAGTGTCTGGAACATGACAAGCATGTGGATGGTACTGAATGTTCAAAGCTTGCTTTCCAGTCCCTTTGCTAGAGGGGTTGAAAGGCTCCCTAAAGTCTTGATCAAAGCAGGGAGGTTTTTGACATGCCCAGCGAACAAGTTGTTTGTCCCCTACCTCTAGCTGTTTCTGAAATGTTTGCAATCTCTGATGGTGGACTGCTTTCTGTAACAACACTCTTACACTCGTCAAGCTGGCCGTGGGGGAAAACATCTCTCCATAGTCAATCCCCATCCTCTGGCTATAGCCTTTGGCCACAAAGAGATGTGGAGAAGAAAGAGTAGAGACACTCCAGTAGATCAACGCAGGTATGTGAGTTTTGTAAACCAGTTTGTATAAGTTTAATGTTTCACATTGCTTGTGAAAAATATACTACCACTAAGCGATCACTGATGTGTTGTTGTTGACTGGACACTTATTGTGTAAAAGAGATAGCATGTGAAGATCTCTTAAGCAATGCAGCTCACGTGTCCTTTTTATATGCTGTCCATTGAAATGCAGGAAAGTAACCAGCTCTGAGTGATCTTTTGCCGAGGGGATACTACACCGGAGTTACATAAGAAGAGATAAAGTGCTATTTTGGGGGGAACTCACCTCCTCTGGGGTCCCCCAGGAAGATGTCTTTTTAAATATTGAAGTTAAAAGCATCAATCTTGTGCACTTTGAGAGCAACATTAAGAGATATGGATACATCTCTCAACACCCATATGTCAAAAATAAATCTCAGAATCAGAAACGGGTTTATTATTTAAAAACACTTCATTTTCCAATTAAATCATAAACTATGTCAAATTATTAGAAGTTGTTAGTAATCAGATTAAACAGAAAAAAGGGATGGAAGGAGGAAATAATAATCCCTCATCACTTGCTGCTTCCCTCATCACTTGCTGTTTGCGGTTGAAATGATCTCTTTTGCTGGCTAAACATGCTGGATGGAAAGCAGTGATGTCTCACTTGCCTTGGCCCTGTATCTGCAGTCCCTAAATCAGTCATGTTACCCATTGACTCTTGTCTGTTCTGGTGTTCCTGTTCATTGTTGTCTCCATTGTCATTCTTGTCTGTTGTATCTCCTTCTTGTGTGTCCCTTTCTCCTGTTCCCCTTTCTTCATCTTCTACTCTGTTTGGCCCATCTGTGATGACTGTGTATGTAAACACAAACAAGTATGTAAGTCAATCAGTTTCCAGCTCTGTCAAATAAATGAATTTCAAGATACACAAATTTGTCTTCATTAAAATGAGTGTCACCACACTGTCACAAAATGTAATACTAACCAATTGAAAATAGGTACATTTACATTGGGAACCTCTTGTAGATATCACTGTTAAGAGTAGTTATCTGCCAATAGGACAGAATCATTCCTATACAAATGCAGTTTGAGTAATTCACTTAATATATTCACTTAACACTTTAATATAGTAATTTTCACTTAATACTCTAATATTGTCATCTTTCAGCATTCAAAACTAAGGAAAGATGTACAATTTGACATGATAATGAGGAAAAAAGGCCTCTGACAATGCAGATAATGTTATGATCATATCAATTTTAAGATGGGGGTCAAGGCTTAATATTTGGGAGCATAGTGTCCCTTGCTCCCATTCAGGAGCCCCACTGGATTAGCTTTGATCTGAAAGCTTGTTAGCTGGCTGTCCATCTCATAATGTTCACATTAGGGGTGTAACGGTATTCGTCCCGTACCGTCACGGTTCGAACGTCACGGTTCGGCACATGCGGTAACATGGCGAATACGCCTTTTTTTACGAGTGGGAAAAAAGTCTGTGACTCAGGGCAGTATTATACTATATATAATGCAGGGGGCGGTATTGCGCCTAAAAGCCAGCCGCCCGTAAATAACAAATGAAGAACAAGAACAAAACGAACACAATACATGAAGAAGAAAAGTTAGATATGGCGAGTTCACACAACACACAGGAGCTAGAACCCACCTGCTTCTTTTAAATCAGGTGTGTGGGAACATTTCGGGTTCCCTGTGGACTACAGCAATGATGAGGTGCGAGTTGTGGATCGGACGAGGACGGTGTGTCGGCGTTGTTCGACAGCGGTGCGGTATGCTAGTGGTAACACGTCAAACATGCTCAATCACAGCGAGAGCGTTTTCTCGACGGCAGGTGACATAGTTACCGCCACCAGATCTGCCCTCACTACTGACAACGTAGACAAACTCATCTTTTTGAAGTAAAACTTGAAAATAGAGTAAAGCCTTGAGTACCTTTATTTAGGCATAATGGGCTCACACACTCGCAAGTTAATTACACATGTTAGACATTGCTCCTAAAGGTACAGATTTTATTTTGTTTTATATGTATCATTGTATATATTTTATATTCAGGAGATGTTATACAGTTCTGTATTGCCTTTTATTAATTGTGATTGAAACACTTTCTTATTATTTATTTTAATATTTTCAAGACATTCTTTTTAGTTGTACAGCTTATTTAACCTTTTAGTTTGACAGCCATTATAAATAATATGGCCATCTGTGTGTGTGTTACTGTTTGTGGTTTGTTTTTAACTGTGTAATACAGTTAATGATTCCAAATGTTAGTGTTCCTTATTTTCATATCAAAATGTGCACTACTGTTAAAAATAAATAACAGCAAAAGAAATAATGCATTTGGGACTTTTTTTTGCTTTTCCTTGTTGTACCGAACCCGTGCCGAACCGTGACCCCCAAACCGAGGTATGAACCGAACCGTGACTTCTGTGAACCGTTACACCCCTAGTTCACATAGAAACTAGCTGTCAATAGGAAATATCAATCAGAAGAATTATAATTTCATGCAAAAATCTGTCACAAAAAGAGGTTGCACATTTAAATTCAGGTGTTGTTATGGCAACGTCAGTGGCCAAACAGCCACATTTACTGCTGCAAATACGTTCAAACATGCTGTCGACACGTAAAGCAGTGGCAACTATGCCACCATTGCAGCTGACTTTTTCTCAGAAATACTGTCACATAACATCCATATATTTTAGTGCTAGGTTGATGCTTAGCTAAGCTAACTATGAAACACTTTAACTGACAGGACTCAGGATCAACTGTGTAATGTACGGTAGCTTCTAGCTTCATGTCGAACACTAACAGAAAGTAAGTCAACATTTCCCTGAGAGCTTTCTTTGAAATCACCAGGTAATGCTAAAAAACACAACATTTAGATTGTATGACAAAATGTTTATTTAATATATCTGGCTAGCTAAAGCTACTTGCTAACGGTTTAGCTTACCCGCGCGATTCAAAGTAACGTCATCGTAGCTATAATTTATGCTTTGCTTACATGTTGACATAACTTGTAAGTTTACTGACATTTACATACCTTGTTCACCTGGCTCAGGTGGTGGCTCTGGGGTTGTTGTGTGAGCCACCACTTGAGAATTGCCGTCTTTTTTCTTAAAAAAATGTCTAATGTCCATCTTCAGAAACTCCGCGTCTGCGGCTGAAAGTTTAAACACTGTCACAGAGGAGAGGTACGTACCTGTCAGCCTGTTATTTCCATGCAACTCTCTGATTGGTCTGGTGGTGTCTTGCCTCTGTTGCATTCACTGAACACGGGAAATTACAATCCTGCCGTCCTCGAGGTAAAGTACGGTTAATGTATTATATTATTGAGGGAGAATTTGTCCGGGGCTAAAGAAAAAACATACCCCAGGCGACGCCCATGGTATGCACATTGCTATTATGATTGCGGACGTATTTCAAATGTGCTTTTATTAGCCCCGCCCTCCAGAAAGTGGGCCATTTTACAAAATGTGCGTTTCTCATGCATTTTAAGGACATTTCTGCAAACTCCTCATAGGAGAATTATCGGAAAAATTCCAATCCAGGACATGTTCAGCGCATATCCAATGTCATGCTACATTGAGAAGCAATAGTCCTTCGCTCAAACGGGTTATAGGTCCTCCAGAGAGACTCCTCTCTCCTCTAAATCAGTGTATCCTCGGTTACGGCTCCTCCAGACAGCCTCCTCGATAATCGATCTTCGACGACCCTTTAGAGAAATTTGTTTTCCTTCTATACGGCGCGCCGATATCCGTTTCCGGGTCGCTGCCGGACAGTGGCGAGCTGTGACTTTTCTACCTAGGCCCTCTGACCCCACCCCCCTCTTCCCTCGGGAAAAAAAAAAAAGTTATTACGTCACATCCTATAGTATACTTCAGCGGAATATCAAAACAGCGGCCCGGGGTGCAAAACGCATCAATGACAGCGACCCTCTACTAGGGATGCCAGAAACTGACCATGATCAAAATCGGACAGCCCTGGCGAATAATAATCGATTATTCGACCCCCCCCCCCCCCCCCCCCCCCCCCCCGCGGGAGGGAAAAAAAAGGGCTGCTGTTAACGTCAGTCTGTACAACGGAATTGTGCCAAAACTACGCCAACCGGCTGCGGAGGGAGACTCCCCCCCCCCTTCACTGGAGAACTGCGCTAAAACAGCTGATCACAACGTTCACACTCTGTGGTCACAAAGTACTCCACTAGCCTCCCCCCGCGGGAGAGAAAAAAAACAGTCAAATGGAATTCTGTTGTGTTCTTTTACTGGAACATGTACAAAGGGCTGCTGGCTTCCTCCAAGTTTACAGTAAAACAAACTGGTGGTGTGACCAATGGCCATTTACAATTATTAATACTATTATTAGCATTAGTCTATCTTTTGGTTGAAACTAAGCCAGGAAAAAAATATATATAAATAAAATCGAATTTTAAAAATAATTTTCGATTATGGAGACTGTAACGAATATTCGAATAATCGCTGGCATCCCTACCCTCTACCACACAAAACAACACCATTTATATAAACACCTATCATGACAGGGCACCCACAGCCAAGTAACAATTACAAATCAATTAAGTCGGCACGGCGGCCCACATTGAAAATCACTTTGGCTTAACATTTGATGATCAAATCACCTAAACACAAAGTCCATCCTCCTGTCCTTTTGGATGAAGAACTTGATGGTGTCGTCATGCAGCTGATCCTTTGCTTTTAAAGCAATCAGCAATTCCTTCTCGATCAAAATTAAGGCCAAGTCTGACAGTCGGACTTGCCCAGTCGTGGACCTCGAGTAGCTTTTTATGCGCTTCAGCGCAGAGAAGGACCTCTCCACAGAGGCAGTGGACACAGGTATTGTCAGGATGATGCATGAGAGGGTGTACACCTGGTTCATGCTTTCACTCAGTCCTTTTTTGAGGAGAAACTGACGAATGTCGGCTGGGCTTTTCCCCAAAATGTCAGACATGCCGTACATCACGGCGAGTTCCGTGTGCAGTCGAGGCTGGTCGAAATATCCGCCATAGCTCTCCATCAAACTGTTCAAGGCAGCAGTTGGGAAATAGTTACAGTAATGCCCGAACTGTTGCGGGTCCAGAAGGGCCAGGAATTCCAGCTTTTTGTGGGCACTGAAGCGGAGAGCCCGGAAATCTGGGTTAGCAGGCTGTCAATTACGCTGCAGTGGAGCTCCCTGTACCGTGCACGAACGTCTCCTTGAGCTCCACGGCCGTGTGGAGGGCCAACCAAAGCCTGGGTTTCATCGTAGACGTTGTCAAAGTTCCCCTTCTCCTGTTCAATTTGTCGCTGTAGCTGATCCACTCTGGCCAGGCAGAACTGCATATCAAAACCTTTGTTCTGAAGTATTTGAAAAACAACATCCGAGTAGGAGAAGATAGCGTGGAAGGTTTTCAACCAAAAGCTGGAATCGAAGCTGTTAAGGAGGGTGATGTATCCATCAGAGCAATGAACAGTTTCGTCATCAAACTCTGTGTGATGGTCTACGATGTGCTCGAACACCTACGAGAGTAATGCTTAGTTTAGAAAAAACAACTTATAGACCTCCAGTAAACACTAAGATTAGCTTTTCATTTAATGTAATACTAGCATAGTTCTTTACCTTAATGTTTTTATGAGTGGGTAGTTTCCAACACTAAATAATTTCTTTATTATTGTTAATATTTCCATTACGTTCATTGTTATTATTATCTTACCTCTCAATTCCCTGGTCTTCTCTGCCACTGTGCACACCAAGCGAGAATGAAAGCACCAGCGAGTAGGAGCTGCCCGTGGAAGCCTATGCTGGCAAATATCATCCAGTAGCTTGGTGCGCTTTGCTGAGTGGCTGAAAAAGGTGGCCAAGCCAGAGAGGTGGGAGAAGAAGACCTTACACTCTCTTATCTTGGAAGCTCCCTTTGACAAGACGAGATTTAAGATGTGAGCATAGCAGTGAATGAAAATGGCCTGTGGAATTGTTTCCTTAACTTTCGCTTGCACCCCATTCAATCCAGAGGCCATAACAGCTGCTCCATCGTAGCACTGCGCGACCACTTTGTCAATACAGCCACTCTCCCTCAAGAACTCCAGCAGCCGTGTAGCTATGGCCTCTGCTCGTTTGTCCTCTGTCACATCTTCGTACTTGAAGAAACGCTCTTTCATCCCGTCGTCAGTGACATATCGAAGCACATATGACATCTGCGCCACGTTGCTAATGTCTGTCGTCTCATCCAACATGACCGCAACAAAAGGTGCCTTTCTCAGCTCCTCTTTCATGCTATCTGTCATTACACTAGCGACAGCGCTGATCAGGTCATTCTGAATCCTTGAAGATGTGACGGTAAAGACTGTTGATGTGGCGAGGTGTGTGTGTGCAGGTCGCTGTCATATTCTGCCACTAAATCCAGCAACTCTATGTAATTCCCCTTGTTTGATGAAGTTACACTCTCATCGTGACCTCGGAATGACAACTCCTGCTTGCCCAAGTACACCACACAATTTATGAGGCGTTTCAAAATTCCTCGGTTCCTCTTCACCTTTTCATTATGAATGATGACACCCCGGCATTGTTGCTCATCCAGCTGGAGCTCTATCCTGGTGTCCCCAAATGTTTTAAGCCGAATAGTAGCTCTGAGGTGACCTGAAGGATTCTGATGGTGATGTGCTGATTTGGATAAACTTCCTAAATCAGAATATCCATCTTTGGCCCATGACCCACTGTCCACGCCTAAAGCAAGCAATCCCAGCAGTACAGCTTTTGTTCCCTGGTTGATCCGGTCATCCAGTTGTATCTGGCGTAATTGCCGATATTAAAATGCCTCTCGAACCGTTTGGCTTTTTGAACCAAATTAAGCTGTGGTGTTGGTCGCCCTTTGGTAATTAACTCCAATTTATCCGTGTAACTCATTCTTGAAAAAGACTCGGTTAGTAGTTTCGCAACGATGTCATCACTATCACTAACGTGAGCCATCGTGAATGAACGTATGCTAATTAGCTAATAATAATAATAATAATAGCTTGGATTTATATAGCGCCTTTCAAGGGACCCAAGGTCGCTTTACAAGTAATAGGGCAAAAAACAAACATAACAAAACAAAAGTCAGACAGACAAAACAACAGATCGATTTAGGGGCCGAAAGCCTTGGCAAACAGATGGGTCTTGAGGGCCCCTTTGAAGGCATCGAGTGTGGGGATGTTGCGAATCTCCGCAGGGAGAGCGTTCCAGAGGGTGGGGGCTGCCACGCTGAAGGCTCTGTCCCCGAAGGTTCGCAGTTTGGTGCGGGGGGTGGTAAGCAGGCCAGAGTCTGAGGACCGCAGGTTCCGGGGTGGGGCATGTGGGTGAAGGATGTCCGATAGGTACTGGGGGGCAAGGGCATGGAGGGACTTGTAGGTGAGGAGGAGGATTTTGTAGGTGATGCGGGACTTGACCGGCAACCAGTGTAGCTGGATGAGGGTGGGAGTGATGTGCTGCCACGGCTTTGTGTGTGTGAGTACCCTAGCAGCACAGTTTTGGACATACTGGAGCCTGTCCAGGGTTTTGTTGGGAACCCCGAACAGGACACCATTGCAGTAGTCCAAGCGTGTGGTGACAAACGCATGCACCAGGGTTTCGGCAACCGACTCCGAGAGTGACGGTCGGAGTCTGGCAATGTTCCTCAGGTGGAAAAATGCCGATTTGGTCACAGACTTGACGTGGGAATGGAAGGAAAGGGTGGAATCAAGGATGACACCCAGGTTGCGGGCTTCAGGAGATGGGGAGATGGAGCAGCCGTCAACCTCAAGGACGAAGTCACCAACCTTCTGGAGCAGGGCCTTGGGTGCCACAACCATGAGCTCTGTTTTTTTGCTGTTCAGCTTAAGATAGTTGGAAGACATCCATGTTTTGATATCATGCAGGCCGCCTAGCTTAGACCCGTTGATATATCACATGCATAAACTTGGCAGCGCAGCGGCGGAACTTGTCATATAGTCCGCGATAATAAAGCCCTGCCATTTAGAGGGAAGGGATTGGTCAATTGTACTGTCACTTAACATTACTCTCTCGTTGAGTTACTATAGCGGGCCCTCTGTGAATCGCATAGAGGGCCAGACGAGCTTCTTTCATGTAACCCTTCACATTCAAACAGAAACTGAACAGGCAGATTCGAAGGATTTATTTCTTTGGAAATGTTATTTTAAATACAATTAAATTAAGTTTTTTCAGTAAAACTAATGAAAAATATAACAAAAATAATATTTAAAAAATATATATTTAATATACATAAAAACATAAAAATGTTTTTAAATATTATTTTTTAGAATATCTTAGGCCCTCACAGAGGGCCTAGAGGGCCCTGACGGCTCGCCACTGCTGCCGGAGGACCTGGGAGTCTGGAACGCGAAAATGATAGAAATCACAAACGGCTCATTTCGGTAGACTCGCACGTCTGCTTGACGCCGGGACGACCGGCTGCCCTCTTAGACAGGCGCACGGAGGCAAGGGCCCACTCATCACTGCGCGCACAAGTGCGACCGCAGTTTTAATTATTATTATTATTTGTTTAATCTCTCAAATTGTATCAGTGTCCTTCGTTGTGAAGCGCTTCAAGATTTGTCTTGGCAGATGAGAAGTGCTATATAAATTAAATGTATTATTATGTGATCTGATCATGCCGGCGTGACGGTCGACTCCAAAAGGTTAACCACTAGGCGGTGCGGGTTAAAAAACAGTCAAGTTTAAAGTGTTAACACAATAAATTGTACATTCCAGTATAAGTTTCCAGCTTAGTTCATGACGGATGTATTTTGTTATTGTGGGATGCAGAAAGTTTGTTACAGCGTATTGTTGGTATATTCATTTTAATGTCACCCATATATAAGAGGTATGTTGTCTTATGTTATCACTAATATATGTGTGGTTTTATACATTCCTGTGTGTTAATAGTTGAAGGAACAAAGTACATTTTTCCTCTTAAAAATAGGGAGGTTTTTTATATATTCAAACAAAGTTCCCTTTTTCTTAAAAGTAGAGTAGTGCAATAGTCTTTTTCTTCCACTTTTACATATAATCAAAAGGGTGGTTTTTTGGTTATTTGTGAGTTCTGTTTTGAGTGAAAAGATTACCCGTTAAGTGTTTTTCAGAAAGTCTGTGCAAATAACAGGGGGATTTCCCCCAGATATAAGACTATTGGAGCAGCTACGTGAAGACTGCTCAAACAATACCTGTGTTTGTGTTTTATATTGATTTCTCTGTTTTATTCTTTCATAAATGTGTGGACTAAAATTGCTATGAACATTCCGAGGTTGGTTGGAGTAAACAGATTTTTATTACTCTGTGGGGGAGGCGCAGTATGCAGGGCAGGAGACTAGGTGGGGGAAGGGGATATTATTCTTAAAATATGTCCAACATGTCAGTGAAGTCTACATATCTTGAATGGTATATGTGTGTTTAATTACTTTGTATTAATAATAGCAGTGTGTAAACAAAAGCTGGAAATATGAGAAATGTAAGGATTATCTTTGTGTGAGCAAGGGGATATTATTTTGACACAGCTCAAGCCTCTGGAATGTGCAGAAAAGTGTGTGTGTGAAAGTCTATGCAGGAAAATGACATAACGGACACCAGATGTATTTTGCTACCATCTCAGAGACACTTGTTTATTATCCTGGCTGGCTCGCGCTTATTCGCTAAGAGACGCCAGCGTTTTACATCTCCCAATGAGATGACCTGAAAAAAGGAGCATTTATGCTATATAAGTTTGTTTTGTATTAAGTTCGTTCTCTTTTTTCTCCTGCTGCGAAGACCGAAGAATCCCACCAGCACGAGAAACTATAGCAGGAGTACTCCAAATTATATTGTATTGCATTGCATTATTACCTTTTACATTTAAAACAGATTATTGTTTAACTGTTATCCTGGTGTTTCATGATTTCCCTCCTGTTATGATTTTAAGCAGCTTGCCAAACGAACACGTGGAGCCGAGGTGGGTTTTAAAACCTCTCAGCTACAACATTATCCACACATGTATTTTTTTTATATTTGAACCTACACCTGCAACAGTCAAAGACAGGAAACTGTTGAGGAGTTGGAAAGGTAGTTTCTGAAGATGTTACAAATAAGGTACACACAGCATACAATGCCATAATAACTTTTTATTATTAGTGTAGGACACTTGTGTATGTATAACATCTGAAGATGTGTAGTTTTATTCATGTTGTCACATAATTTTACAGGATATTGATATATTGTTTCACAAATTGTACTTCTACACATTAATATCTGATTTGTAAAACATCATCGACAGAAAGTTATATCCATCATTTAATGGTAAGCTATTGCAATTCTGATTCCATAGATGTGTCTCCCATCACCCAAAACCCATGACTATTCTCTCAACTCAGTATTTATTTTCTTTAATTCAAAGAAAATCAGTAATATCTAATAAGTCCTTTTCTATCAGCTGTGCACCGTTATGGTGTAAATATAGCCTATCTACCAATTGTATCAAATATAAAAGTCAGCCGAATTAATATTGATACTGCAAGGAAACGTATTGTGTGAAGAGAAATTGAAGATTTAGTTTAATTGCTGATAATATTTATGATCCACGTCACGTATTCAGTTTCGGTGGCAATTCTTCCAGTTTTTCCAAAGGTCTTCTAATCAGGGCTCTATAAATAAAGAACTACGGCAGATGTGTACTATTTAATGCAGCCGAACCGTGTATTACAATGCCGTTATGTGATGACTTTCAAAGAGAAAAGCAAGCACACTCAGAATAAAGTATTTTCATTTTTTTAATTGTTTTTCGGATTTCATATCTCATTAACACCATATCCCAACGTGCATTGCGGCTAAAACATCCAATCACTGAGGATCTTAGGTAATCAGTTCAGTGGGTGTGTATCGCAATGATGCTCGAAATGTCCCATATATATATATATATAGGCCTACATCTGTTTCCGCTGGCTTTATTTTGAAATTCAGTTCCTGACGGACGGAAAAAAAGCCAGAGATTATAGAATTAAACAAATAAATAAAAACAAGGATATGTGTTATTGTTGAGTAAATAACAGTGTGTTATTTAGAAAAGAATAACAAATTGGAAGGAAAAAAAAATAAAAAAATTCATATTTCAATATTCTGAGCCCCATTTCTTTTCCTCACGGACGGCAAAAAAAGTTATTATACGATTTAAAATAAAAACAATAATCGTGGCTTGATATTGAGTAAGAACATGTTTTTATGAACCACACAGCTTCCGGTCTTCCAAGACCCGACCGGACAAAAATACGTGGTGCAGGCACGAAAAATACTACCAATAGAAATACATTGCTTTTAAAATCGTTCTGTGTGACACGAAAAAAAGGGGAAAATCGTGTTGGTGAACACGAATCAATAGATTAAATGTTGTGACTATAACACGAAATGCCATGAGACTGGGTTGCGTGACCAGTGTTAGCTATTTTATTTTGCCGTGCATGTGCTGCAATAATAGCGGTGTGAATATCTGTGACTCTAAAAATAATTGCCTCTTCTCAGACTTAGAGCTTGGCAAATGTTACACCAAGCTTTACATAGAGCAGTTACAACGCTATCAATGTGATAGATATTTTCAAAAAGTAATCTCAAATCTTACATTTTAAGAAGCTATCCAAATTGGAAGTGATCTCATCCTTGGCCCCACAAGTGGTTTTAGATGGTGTGTGTTTGTAGACAAGGGGGAAATAAGAGCATTTCATTTCAATTAAAATGTTGTTTCATGACAGGTGTGTGCTTACTGCAGTTGGCATTAGATGTTCCTTTTGCTTTTACAGGTTAGCCAGGTTGCACACATTATTATGGCTAGTCAATATGTGTACCAAAATAAATGTTCTACCAGCCCTAGTAAATAAATCAGTTTTATTTATATAATAATAGTAACAAATGCATGTATTGTTATTTTCTTTATATTGCCACAGTAACATAAATAATCCCAATAGTTATTCAAACAGTATTGACTCGGTTTTTTAAAATCTTTGCTGTTGTTGCCCTTAAGGGGAGTTTATGGCATTATATCGTTGTAAAACCTTTTGCATAAGAAGCAAAACTGAAAACAATATTTCAAAAATATCTAATACCACCTAAAAAACCTGCAATATATTGCAGCTTTTCTGTGTTAAAATGTAAGAGTATGGTATCTGCTGCACACACACACACACACACACACACACACACACACACACACACACACACACACAGCATTGAAATGTATATTTCTTCGAGGTATCCTTCTGAGCCAGATCTAATCTATATAAAAGGATGGATTAGGTTATAGATTATTAATCTGAAGACGGATGGGGGTGATGAGCTGGTCAAGCCCCTGGGTTCTGTCTCTGCCACTGTGAATGCTGGGAAATTGATCTGCACGTCAATGCTTTGCTTACCCTGGTCTAGCATGGCAGGGACATCCCGCTGTGCCTCCGGGGAATATTTATTCATATCCTCTAGGAGAGTGAGAGAAGAGTCGTCTTTTAAGAATTTGCTTGCATAAAGCCGTGTAGAGAGCTTAATACCAACTTCTAATTGTTACAAAATAAGCATCCCTCAGTAAGCATCATTATTGCCTCTGCAACTGGCTTCGTCTTCAGCGCACGCTGTGCCCGAATCCACTTTAAATGTGTTTTTCATGAGTAATCCAAACTCTTTTCGTTGTGGCAGCTTTATTGTCTCTACTAAACAGCAAGATATTTACTGATGACCTCAGGGAGCCCTGAATGATACAAGGACCTCACATACACACAATTTGAAATGTTATAAGTTATAGATATGTTGTCTCCGAAAAAGGACATGCCAATACAATGACACTGTAATGTCAATAAGGTTTTAATGATACACTTCTAATCCAAGTAACACTAGGCCACATTGGAAGGAGGTTAGGGGATGGGCGGATTTATGTTCACACAGTGACATTTTACTTAACATAACCAAGTAGGTTGCATTTTGTTTTGGTTTGTTTAGATTTGCAATGTCAATCACATGTACCAAACTGTACTGTACAGTTTTCTTCTAAATGTAATTGAGAATGCATTTTAGTTGTATAGGAAAATAATTTTATAGAAAACAGGGTTGCATAGATGTATCGTGTCCTTTTGTTGTGTCGAATTCTTTCTCTAAACTGGGTATGCTTGTGCTTTGTGTAGCGTTATTTTGGCCAGAGTTGGGTGGTTTGTACACAGTCTGAGAGATTGCCTCAGAGCACTCTTCTCATGATGCACCCGTTTGATAACATTTTGAAGTTCAGTTCTATAATAGAGAAATTAAGTACTTCATAAATATGTAAATTACAATATGTTTCACCTTAGACAAGCCTTCCATTTTACTGCTTGACGTAAAAAACATCAAGACAGCGACCCTGAGTTTGTCTGAATGTAGTGGGATAACAATAAATTGTGAGACAACAACAGACGGTGATGTTGTTTTTTACCACACATGTTGTCTTGAGTGATGGAGGCATATTTTTAACTGCATCTGCTCTGCAGCATGATCACACGTGTAGTGTGTCAACAGCTAGAGGTGTTATAACTTGTGGCACTCACACCTGTAGCACCTTAATCACGTATCCTTCATCGCTGTGGTTTTAATGCCTTTTTCAGTAGTATTCGAGTAAAAAGGCTGCCTCCTATCTTTTAGCCACTCTATGTGCAAACCGTTACATTATCAATCATGGTGCTGTCCAAACCACCAAAGCACTAAGGGAAGCTCAAACTGGGATTAAAAAGCGGAAGCAGGCCGAGCATTCAGAAAGAAGGCGTTGAGAGGAAGGGTTTTATGCTCAAATGATTTGCTCTGTTCCATCAATCACACAGCCTCATTTTGTTTGTTCTTTCTCACTGAATAAGACTGTCATTTGGGGATTTCTGCTTTTGTATTTGAAATGTTGATCAGGCCAAACTCCCTTACACCCGGTCTCATAAAATATTGCGCAGAACAACTGAGACAGTTTATCGGTTTTATAAAAAAATCCCAAAATATATATACTAGTATTTCTCCTTATACTATTTAAAGTATGAAGGATATCCTGTGAGTCAAATATTGTTTGTTTGACTCCTCCATAAATGGACTTGTGTCATATTGAAGGTTTGAAGTGAAAAGTTAATACAGCGTATTTTTGGTATATTCATTTTAATGACACCGGATATATAAGAGGTGTGTTGCATCATGTTATCACTAATATATGTGTGGTTTTATATATTCATGTGTGCACTTAATTACTTTGTATCAATAATAATAGTCTGTGTAACAAGGAAGTAATATATGAGGAGTAAAACCATTGTATTTGGAGTAAGATGTGAGCAAGGGAATATTCTTTAGACACAACTCAAGCCTCTGGAATGTGCAGTTGTGCAGGACAAGAAATTATGGGGGAGGGGAGCAGAGAGGGAAGTCGGAAGAATGTGTGTGTGTGAAAACAACAGAATGAGATAACGGACGCCAGATGTGTTTTGCTTCAAACTAAGGGACTGTTTCCGGATCATCTCGGCTGGGGCGCGCTGATTCGCTGCGACACGCCATCTTTTTACATCTCCCAATGAAATGACCTGACTCAGCTCCTCCCGTGTTTTGTAGTATATAAGCTTGTTTTGTATTTGGGTTCGCTCTCTTCTTCCTCCTGCCGTCAAGACGATGAGGTTCTCCCGGCATTTGGACCAGGGCAGGGGTGGGCGTACCCCTTTGAGAAGTGTATTGTATTCTTACCGTTTATCATTAAAACAGATTATTGTTTAACCCCTGTATCTGGTGCTTTGAATTCCTTCCTTTATGATTTTACAAGATGCTCACCAAACGAACACGCGGAGCCGAGGTGGGTTTTAAAACCACTAAGACTCCAACAATATTTATACTTCATCAGCTGACTCCCCAAGAGACAGCCCTGCACGTCCTCGCTCAAGATTATGAGGGTAATGTAACACATATAGTGCATCCCTTTTTATGTATAAATATGAACAGTGAATAATACTGATTAAATAAATGTGATGCTGCCTGTCAGGGATTTCACTACTTCGTTATATTTCCTTATTAATGGAGAACTATTGATTTATTGAGCATTAATAAATAATCTATTTACAATTAATGGTAAATATATTAGTCAATTAGGGGGGGCATTAGTCAAATCCTCTTATTTATTTATTATAGGTTATAAAAAATGGAAGTGGGCATTCAATCTCTTTTCAAGAGCTTTATATTCTCTCCGGGGATAATGTCTGTCTTGTTTTGGACATTTCGTATGAGCATTTGATTTCAGCCAGTGGTCCCTTGCACTTGGATCTGTTATTTTCATTGAACTTCATTGAAGAGTGTGAACACTTTCACAGGTTTTTTATCCATCTGTTGCACACATCCCTAGGAACAGCTCAAAGTAGATTCTTCAGAGAATGTTTGTTTGTGTGTAAACTGTAACCTAAGTAATACTAAAGGCTTTAATGTTTTACTTACTGATGGATATATTTTGTTGTTAATACATGTATAAAACAGTCACATTTATGTGAGTCTAAAATTAACTGTTATCCTAAATTCATACCGTTCTAAAGGGAACGAAGAGAACGCAACACAAGAAATACCCATCCCTTTGTATAAACCATGTGGACATGCTTTCAATTTGAGAGGAGAAAAAGCCTGTCAGCCCAATGAAAACATTTCATCATTCAGCTGACATGCAGTTCAGTGACAGAGGATACTATTTCAACTGCGGGCAATGGCAGGGGTGCCCCCTCGCTATTACACAGATCTTCCATTATTTATTTAAGGGAGCCTGTTGTGAGCAGTGGAGGGGCTGGCAGCACTATCTCTCACCGAGGCAGGCTGATAAATAGACCTTATCCAGAGTTCCATCAGACACCAGGTGAGCTTCCACCCGAGTCTTTCCTCTTCCTCTTTCTGTTGGAGACCCCCGGAATGTGCACCATTCATCATTGCCGTGAATGTGAAGAGCCCAGTCCACAGCCTCTTCATATTTCTCACTGCTCACTATTATGATGCAACTATTAATTATTTCTTTTTTTTGTCTGGAGATACGTTTATGGATTGCATATATTGTTATAAAACTGTGCAACTCTTACAGCAGCCATGTCTACTATAAAGGTATGTTATAATACAACTACTCTGCATTATTAACTATGCTTCAGAAATATTTCCTCCTGGATGATGCTTCCCATTTTAATGTGGATAACCTTGTTATTAGGAAAAATACATAGAAGCAAACTACTTGGATATGTCAATGCAACAAAACCATGTTCATGCAGAGGAAACCTAATAGTTTGGCTTAAAATAAGTCACAGACAAAAGTCTGTAACAAAAGTACTACATTTTCAAAAGACCTTTGGTTGGTGTAAGTTTCACATTTGTTTGATTATTAATCCACTCCTACTTTCTCAATATGCAACATTTGTTTAGAAATATTGTTGTGATTGCTCAAATACAAATACAATATTTGGTAGCAAATATCTTGCACTCAAAACATTAGCTAAAATTGACAATGCAGTTTATAATGCAAACGTACGTTTGCATATAACAATTGAATCAACATTGAATCATCTTTGTGAGAAATGTTAGGTCGTGTATTTTATTAACAAACTTGCCATGAAGTATTGTTGCCACTTGTAATGCTAATTGAGGTTTCTTGATGAAACCTAACACAACGTTGTGCAGAGCCTTTCTGTATCTAAGTACTGCATGTGCTGTCAAATTCTTCAGAGGCTTGTGTTTTGTATATTAGCATGTGGAGCTTTCAGGATCACTGTTGGTGTATTAAAAGCTCTGCTATGATCAAAGCTTCAAGCCATCATCCCATGAACGTCAATGACTGTGCTGCTATCCTGTTCTCCCCGAGTAGCTTTGACACATTGTCACTGTCAGGGTTTGAGTTTTGTTGTGTCTAGTTGTGGGGTT
This sequence comes from Harpagifer antarcticus, assembly GCA_902827135.1. Lineage (NCBI taxonomy): Eukaryota > Metazoa > Chordata > Actinopteri > Perciformes > Harpagiferidae > Harpagifer > Harpagifer antarcticus. The sequence continues at coordinate 1,450,827 of CADEHL010000172.1, read as the reverse complement.
ATTTTTTGCTTATTATGTTGTTATTTCTGTTCTCCCTGTCATGTTTTCCTCCTTGTTTCTTGTCTGCTCCTTCTCCCTGTGTTTTCCTCCCTGTCGTTAGTTTCCCTGGTGTGTCTGTCTGATTGTATTCACCTGGTGCCCTTGTGTTTCTCTTTACATTACATTACATTACATTGCATTTAGCTGACGCTTTTGTCCAAAGCGACTTACAATAAGTACATACGACCAGGAAGACACAGCCCAGAAGAAAAACAGAATCATATAAGTACAGCAGGTATCATAGAGCCAAACATTTCAAGTGCTACTCAGCTGGCTATAGATAAGCCAGTCCTATGTTAGTATATAAGTGCTTTGTTAGTAATTCTATCGCTCGAAGTGGAGTCGAAAGAGATGAGTTTTCAGTCTGCGCCGGAAGATGTGCAGGCTTTCTGCCGTCCTGATGTCAATGGGGAGCTCATTCCACCATCTTGGAGCCAGGATAGCAAACCCACGTGTTTTTGCTGATGGGAACTTGGGTCCACCTCGCAGCGAGGGTGCAGCGAGTTGTTTGGCTGATGCAGAGCGGAGTGCACGCGCTGGGGTGTACAGTTTAACCATGTCCTGGATGTAGGAAGGGCCAGATCCATTCACAGCATGGTATGCAAGTACTAGTGTCTTGAAGTGGATTCTAGCAGTTACCGAGAGCCAGTGGAGGGAGCGAAGGAGCGGAGTGGTGTGGGAACATTTTGGAAGGTTGAAGACCAGACGAGCCGCTGCATTCTGGATGAGCTGCAGAGGTCGAATGGCACATGCAGGTAGACCAGCCAGGAGGGAGTTGCAATAGTCTAGGCGTGAGGTGACGAGAGCCTGGACCAGAACCTGGGTGGCTTTCTGGGTCAGCTGGGGACGAATCTTCCTGATGTTGTACAGCGTATATCTGCAGCAACGAGTTGTAGCAGCGATGTTTGCAGTGAAGGAGAGGTTGTTATCTAGGGTCACACCCAGATTCCTTGCCGTCTGAGTCGGGGAAACAACAGAGGTGCCGATGGTGATCGTCAGGTCAAGAGTGGGACAATCTTTTCCCGGAAGGAAAAGCAGTTCAGTCTTGTCAAGGTTGAGCTTGAGGTGATGAGCAGACATCCACTGAGAGATGTCAGCTAGACAAGCAGAGATGCGTGCGACGACCTGGGTCTCTGAGCGGGGAAAGGACAGAATTAATTGGGTGTCGTCAGCATAGCAGTGGTAAGAAAAACCATGCGGGCTAATGACCGATCCGAGCGAGTTTGTGTACAGAGAGAAAAGGAGGGGACCAAGAACAGAGCCCTGAGGGACCCCTGTAGTTAATTGACAAGGGTCAGACTCAGACCCTCTCCAAGTTACCCTGTAGGTACGGTCTTTGAGGTATGAGGCGAGGAGGGAGAGTGCAGAGCCTGAAACTCCAAGTTCTTGGAGAGTGCGAAGGAGGATCTGATGGTTCACCGTGTCGAATGCAGCTGACAGGTCCAACATGATGATGACAGAGGAGAGGGATGCAGCTTTAGCAGTGTGCAGTTCCTCAGTGACAGCAAGGAGGGCCGTTTCTGTGGAGTGACCTGCCTTAAAACCAGACTGGTGCGGATCCAGAAGGTTGTTCTGATGGAGATAACAGGAGAGTTGTTTAAAGACAGCGCGTTCAAGTGTTTTAGACAGGAACGGGAGGAGAGACACAGGCCTGTAGTTTATAACATCGGACGGGTTGAGAGTGGGTTTTTTAAGGAGAGGGTTTACTCTTGCCTCCTTGAGAATGTTTGGAAAGTGACCAGAAGTTAGAGAGGTGTTGATGAAATGGGTGAGAAACGGTAGAATATCAGGAGCGATAGTCTGAAGGAGGTTTGAAGGGATGGGGTCCAGAGGACAGGTGGTAGGGCGGGCAGAGGTAATGAGGGTAAGAACCTCACTTGGAGAGAGAGGGGAAAAGGAGGTTAGTGAGTGGTTGAAAGGAGGGTCTGGTGACCCAGCGGTCAGTAAAGGTGAGTCAGAAAAAGAAGAGCGAATATCATCAACCTTTTTTTCGAAGTGGTTAACAAAGTCGCTTTCTCCTTCCCTTTCTCGTCTCATGATTACCCCTCCCTGTATTTAGTCTTGTCTCTTCCTGTGTTCGGTGTCGGTTCATTGTTTGTCTTTCCTGTCTCCCTCCATGTTGGTCACGGTCGTTTTTGTTTCTAGACCTTTTACCTTTTTTATAGTCTGCATTTGGGTCCTACCTTTTCCTCAAACCGCAACAGTCACCCTGCTGTGCTCTTTCACAGAGAGGCGTCTGAAACTGAGCTCTGACCGAGAGAACTTTCTATATTTATATTTACTTTTTGTACTGAATGGCTCAGTCCTAAATTCAATTTTGGATCATATACCATACAATAAGTCCCAGATGAAGTGGTGCAACTGGATCCATGTGTTATACCTTTCATAATTTCGGTCATCACAGTTTCATAATCTACTCCAATGTAAAGTGGTGGCGTTTGGTAAGAGCAAAGACCAATCATTAATAAAGAATCACCCCATTACAGATCTTAATAAAAACCATAAACATTTTCTGTTTTTATGACAACACATAGATTTTCATGAGGTTCACTTTATGACTGATTTGTTACCAGGTATATTTAATGGTTAAACTTAAATTGGTCCCAGCAAGCATACATGACTGTTCATCCGTTGATATTAAGACTGTACTAATACCAAAATGCTGCACTTTTTGTCCAAATCTTGAGCAAAGAGTCAGCCAACAGCGGGACAACCTGCTAGATTTTTCTGGTCTCCTCAAGGCTACGTGTCAGTTCTGTGCTCCCTGACAGTCTGTGTGTGCTACAGTCTGCTGCATTCATTACAACCAGTAATTCCTCCTCTGCTCCATCAGTAAGCAGAATGAGCAATGACACTATATGCAGTCATAATTTCAGGCCTGCACAGTCACAGCAGTCAACAGACAAAACTCAGATCAATTCCTTATCAAAGAAATGGAGTGGAAACATTGCACGTTTTGACTATACACATTACTCACATGGATTCAAAGTTATAGTGTTTATTTAATGACGGGTGAGAAAATGGCTGGAAACTCCCGATTTGTCCTGATTCACACCTTAAAATGCTTATCTTACTTATGTTTGGTGTTGTAAATGTGTATTGAAAAAGTATTTGTTTGCAATAAGCATTACACTTGTTATACTTTCTTTTTAAACATTGTCTTTATTGCTCTCCCTGAGGTTTCTCCCATGTTCCCTTTAAACTGTGGGTTTTCTCTGGAAGTTTTTCCTTATACGATGTGAGGGTCTAAGGACAGAGGGTGTCGTATTGTCATACTGATATTCTGTACAAACTGTGAAGTCCACTGAGACAAATGTAGCATTTGTGATATTGGGCTATATAAATAAACATTGATTGATTGATTGATGGATTGATGGATTGATATTTTAAACATAGCAGCCCCAAGGCTGAAAAAGTAGACAATCTACAACAAGGTAATCTTAATGATGTTTGATCAGCCCGCCCCTCCCTCGCACCACCCCAGGTCCAACAATATATTCTTCACAATGTGTACATACAAAGTAAAAATAATATATATATATATATATATATATATATATATATATATACACAATACATACATACAAGTGTAAAATAAACAATGTAATTGCAGGGAGGAAACAAATAATAGTTATTGTGTCCATACAGTTGAAAAAGGGGTAAAAAAGGACATATAAATCAACAAAACCATGATTATAAAAAATAAAACAAACATCAGATTCTCATAAAAAGTGTTATCCATCCAAATGTGAACGTGAAGATCTGTCATCTGTCTCCAGATATTCAAGAAGCCCTCCCCAAATGTTGTAAAGTCTCCTGCTCTACCCTTCAGGTTACATTTGGTATACACAATGATCATTCGTTAGTCCATCTATCAACTGTAGGGGGGTGTTCATCCTTCCATTGCATGGCTATGCATTTGCTGGCTGTGATCAGGGCTATTCTAATAAATCTGAGATTGCAATTATTGACCTTAATCATGGACGTGTCACCTAGAAGGGTTACTTTGGGTTCAGCAGTGATGGTTATTCCTGTAATGGTAGTAAGCACATTGAGTACGGAAGGCCAAAATGAGTTCAGGCAAGGACAGGCCCAGAACATATGTAATAGCTTACCTATACCGCTTTTACATCTCTGGCAGAATTGGGAGCACTGAGGATTTATTTTGTGCTGCCTTTCAGGCGTATAGTAAATGATGTGAATGAGATTATATTGTGTAATTGTATGTCTAGTGTAAAAGGAGAAATATTGACTACTTTTACATAGCGCTTCCCATTCTTCTTCTTTAAAATTCCATTTAAGCTCTTCTTCCCATTTGCGTTTAACTCCGAAAGTTTCCCATTCCATGAGTTGGGAAATGTCGAAATAAATATAGGATATAAACCTTCTTACTCCCTGTTTGTCACACAAGTTTATCTAGAGGCAACTGTTCTAATGGTTGTAGTCGGCCACCATGTTCAGAGATCACAAAGTGCCCAACCTGGAGGTACTTGAAGAAATTAGTGCGGGGTAGCCCGTGTTGGGAGGAGAGCTCTTCAAAAGACTGAAGGGATCCATCTTTAAACAGGTCCCCAAAAGTTTTGATACCTTTAGTAAACCACATTTTTGTCATACCATCTGCAAAGGGGTTTTTATGAAATGGAGATTTGTTGTAAATGTTTGTTGTTGCAACAAGGACAGATTTTAGACAACTGATTCCAGTTCCAACCTATCCAGGTGATGTTGTTCAATCTGTTTCCATACAGGTGGTTGTGCCTGCTCTGCCTGCCATATACATACTGCCCTTATTTGTGCTGCCCAGTATAAGTATGCAAAATTAGGCACCACCTTTCAGACCACCTTTTTCTAGAGGGTTTTGAAGTACTGTCAATGTAATCCTGGCAGGTTTGTTTAAACTTTGAGACAGGATTTGAGTTGTTTTAAAAATATTTTAGGGACTGGAGTTTGTAGCATCTGGAAAAGATAAAGGAATTTTGGCAATATATTCAATTTTATGCAATGAATTCTCCCCAATAAAGACAGAGGTAGGCCACTCCATCAAATACAATCCTCTTTTGTCTTATTTAGTAATGGTGTGTAATTAAGGGGAAATGTATTTTGTACCTCATCTGAAATATTGTGTCCTAAGTAGGTGACAGTTAGAGCTCCACTGAAGCATGGTTTCAGGAGGTTTATCCTTAGCTTTGGTGTGAAGAGGCATAATTACACTTTTGTTTATATAGACCTGGTAGCCTGATATTTGACCAACTTCTGTCAGTTTATCCATCAAAGCCTGGAGACATTGTTGTGGCCTTGAGAGGTATACTAATAAATCATCCGCATAGAGAGAGAGAGTGGACACAGTCACCAATATGTATACCATGAATAGCTTGGTTAGATCTAATTGCTGCCGCCAGCATTTCAATGGCAATTGCGAATAATAAAGGCGAGAGGCAACAACCCTGTCTTGTGCTGCGTGATACAATCGGGCTGAGATTTCTTTATTAGTGTGTATTTGTGCTGTAGGATGTTTATAAAGCAATTTGACCGAATTGATATATTTTAGAATATGTTTATTCTTGCCATCGTCTCAAACAGGTATTGCCACTCAACGCGGTCAAACGCTTTTTCGGCATCAAGTGATACTGCCACACAAGGGATTGGGTCTGATTTAGAGCTATGGATTATATTAAAAAACCTTCTTACATTGTCGATTGAGGATATATTCTGAATGAATCCTGTTTGGTCCATATTGATTATGGTCGGGAGAACGTTTTCAAGACGTAGAGCCAGTATTTTGGAGAACATTTTATAGTCGCTGGGTAAAAGTCATATAGGCCTGTAGGAGCTGCAGAATTTGTGATCTTTTCCTGGTTTGGGTAAAACAATCATTTTAGTGCCTGCTCTAATGATTCAGGAAGTCTTCCAGTTTCTATGGCATAATTACACATTGTGAGCATAGGGTCTATCCGTTTGGGGATAAATGTCATGTAGAATTCCATGGGAAATCCATCATGGCCTGGCAATTTTCCTGAGGCTAGCAAGGATAAGGCTTTCATCACCTCTTTTTGTACATTGTATGAACCGAACATGCACAAAGTGCTGCTATGATGAAATCATGCTTGCGGCTTATAACCCAGACGAGCGAGCCAGATGGGAACACTGGACGAAGGAAGACGTGGTGGTTGGGAACAAAACATGTAAAAACTGGGTAAAGAAAACAGAAAATGGTACAGTGGCAAAACTTGTTAAGGAATTCAACAGAGAGTTGGACGCCATTGCCATCCATCATTTCAACTGGCTTCACCAGGCCCAGAAATGTAGGCAACTGAAAGACAACCTGAGAGAGAACGAAATAGTTCTACATGTTGACTTCTCTGAAAATGATGCCTCTAAATTGAACACAGAGATTCAATCATTTCATTTTGGAGGAAATCGACAACAGGCATCCATCCACACAGTAGTGGCTTACACATCAACAGGTTCACAATCGTATGCCACAATCTCTGACTCTCTCAGCCAGTGGGCCCATATCAAACCTGTAATACAGGAAATGATGCAAAACTCGGTCCAAAAGATTGACACACTCCATGTGTTAAGTGACGGTCTAGTCACACCGTATCGAAATAGGGAAAACTGTTTCCTCCTCAGCAGTGTACCCTATACCTGGGGGTTCAAGCAAATCACTTGGAATTACTCAGAGAGAGCCCACGGTAAGGGTGCACCTGATGGAGTTGGTGGAGCCCATGTCCGTGGGGGGAAAGACTTACAAAATGAGCTTCTTAAAACACACCAGACTTTCTGTCTGTCCAGGAGAGATTTACTACAGGGATCTGAGCTGCTTCTGCCAATACCCAGAGATGTGTGAATACTTCAAACCAACTAAGATGAGGATGGACAATTCTTTGAATGCTAATTATGATCACCTGCAGCCAGACAGCATCCAGGAGAGCTATGCTGAGAGTCCCAGTACTAATGTGGAGAAGAATGAAGAGTACACTGTGGGAAAGTTTGTCATAGTTAACTATGACAACAAATTATTTGTTGGTCAGATCACCAAGCTACTTCTTGACAACATTGAAATCAACTGCATGGTTCAGCATGGAAAGAGAAATGTATTCAAGTGGCCTAATAAGCCAGACTGCATTTTCTACCAGAGAGAACAAATCACCAGTGTCATCTCCGAGCCAGAGCCCAACCAGCGTGCTGCACAGCTCACCAAATATGACTGGTTACTATTCAATGAGATCTGAAAGAATGTAGAAACATGATGTGAGTCCCAAGCACCAAAAGCTACAGTATGAGCTAGTGGGCATTGTTTCACCACTTGAGTCAAACTACAGATGTGACTGAATTTTACTTAACAATGAATGTGTTTATCTTTACTGAATGTTTTTATTAATGAGTTTTATCAATTGTTCAATGAATTTTACTGAAAAATTAAATTGGTTATCTCTACTGAATGGTACATGAATGAACATTAATGAGTTGTATGGATGAATTGTTGTTTCAAGCTATCCATTGTTATTCACAGTTCCGTTTATGTCCATGTTATGATGTGACATGATATTATGATGGCTATTAGCCAATCATTTTTTTAAATATCACTGTTGGTTCTGATGTTCAGAATATAACCTTAGAGAGTAGAGATGAAATAATAAATATGTTGTACAAAACTTGGCATATTTTGTAATGGTGTCCATCGGTGTGACAGAATGTCAAGTGGTGTGATATGTCATTTGAGTACAATTTCAGAAAGAAATATAATTTTACTTTTGCTTTCAGTCAACTACCCACATACAGTATCTCCCATCTTTGTGCATTAAAAATGTAATTTACTACAGATTAAGATTGTTACGCCCCTCCTGGATCCCTTTCTGTAAGAGGATGAGTATGGAGTGAAATTCCACTTTTTTAAAAAAAAATTTATACTTTGTTTTTATTGAAAATAATTGCACTGAATTCCAAACGTACATATTGTCATTTAACTTTGACATTCGAAAATACAATTTCAATTTGCACCCATATGTTGAGGCACAACTCAAAAATGAAATAAAAAAAATAAATAAAAAATGACTGTCCAAAAGAGCCCTTGTCGGGAGTTTAAATCTCAATGGTTTCCTGGATTTTCTTGTCCAATGTGTTTTTCTTCTTCTCTATATAATGTCCATCCTTTCCACTGGTCTTCCATTTTTGGTAGACTTAGTCTCAACTGATGTGTCAGTTTTTCCATTATGTAGATTTCCTCTACTATCTCCATCCATTGTCCTTGGGTAGGGATATCCACTTGCCCCCATTTCCTTGTGATGGCTTTCTTGCCAGCTATCAACAACACTTTAACCAAGCATCTATCTCTTGGTTGTATATCATTTTCTGTAAAATTACCCAAATAAAGAATCATAAAACTCTTAGGGAAATCATATCCGATTATCTTTTGTACTACTTTATGCACCATTCCCCAAAACGTTATTACTTTGTGACATTTCCAAAAGACATGTGAATGATCTGCTTCTGCTGTTCCACATTCCCTCCAGCATGGTGACTTTACATTTGAGTATTGTAGTGTTATAAAAAAACGGATCAGAAATACAAGAGAACTCCCTCCAATCATCCGAACTGGTGGATGATTGGTGTATTCTCCACATGTTTTGCCATTCATTATTTTCAATTTTCGTGTTGAATTCTGATTCCCATTTTTCTTTTATATATGTGGTTGAATATTTGTTCATCGTTAGTGCTTGATATAGTACATGTAGAGGAAAATTCTGTGTAGCAATGCAGTGGGAGTCACCGACTCAGGAAAGAGACACGGGAGGAGCAGGAGCTTCGATGTCAAACACTGATGATTTATTTGGAGTTACGGCCGGAGAGATTCACATCACAAGTCACAGCAGTCACGGTGAGACTGCACGGGAGAGTTGCCACGTCAATTCTGAAGAACTCTACCTCAGACCCCTGTATTTAGCTAGTTCTGAGAGCATCATCAACATGCTGCATAACAAGATAGAATCATAACACCTCTATCAGCTGACGTCAACAGGCAGGAACATAGAATCATAACACCTCTATCAGCTGACGCCAACAGGCAGGAACATAGAATCATAACACCTCTATCAGCTGACGCCAACAGGCAGGAACAGGGAGACAGAACACTGAGAGCACAGCAGCCAAGGTTACGAGGTGCGTGTGCTCAGTCAGGACAGTTTGAACTGATAAACTGGGTCAAAGTTATGGGCCTTGGAAAATATTCCACAACAGTTTCTGTCTTTTTATCAATTTTGATAATCTAAAAACCTTAGTTTAATAATATTTTGTTCAATACTTAAATCAATGGGAATCTTCAGATTTGAGATCATCTTTTGTCAAAAGCACAATAATGAACACACATAAAACACAGATGCACAATAGCAAAAATATTTGTTTTGGGCCAAAACTGAAATGAATCCAGTACTTGAAACATCATTGTAGGTCTTTCTGTGCATGGATAATACATTAAAGAGTAGTGTTGTTAAGCCTGATTGCTGGACGATTAAGGATATTAACATTATCTGTGATAATAGTAGAAATATTAATTAATTAATTTTGTTTAGTGCGAAAGTGTAATCTGATCCGGCAAAAATATATTAATCACCACTATTCAACACATGTCTGTTCATTGGGAATATAAAAAGAGTCATTAATTGTACATCTGTAAACATCCAAGGTATAAAATCAATTCAAAGTTCATCTTTGTACGAGAGCTGGAAGAACATGTCCTTCAGTCTTTCTGACTCGTACTCCTCCTCTCTTTATGACAAAGAGTGTCTGGTGTGTGTAAAGGCATCCTGATACTGTAGATTAGCACTGAGGTGCTGATTGGCTCAAACTCTTCGTCATCAGAGCGCCATATTTCAACCCCCCAATTGCTCTGCTTTTGTGTGGCTCAATTCAGTGAGCACTGTATGATCCCCCAGTGAAACGGAGGCTCATCTGCCTGCATTCCTTCTGCTATCTGCTTGAGAGCAGTGCAACTGCGTATTCCAAGTGGCGCATCCAGGTCCCCCCCCCCGTGATGGGAGAGGTTAGGAAGACATCTGCTCCTCCAAGAAACAAGGAACCTTGTATGAAGCCTCTGAAGCCCTTGCTCGTCCCGCAGGGTTGTCTGCCTGAGCCCACCGAGCAGAATGGTGAAGAAGCATCCCATCTACTCAGATAGTTGAAGATTAGAATCCTCTCATCTCGAACGAACTCGTGCCTCCTTGCCCGTGGATGGGGGTGCCCTCTGCAGCCGGAGAGTGTGACCCTCTCTCTCTGACCCTTGTCCTTCAGAGCTGTCCTAGTTATTGGATTAACACTTGATAGTGATGTTTTCCTGAGTGCAGACAACTCAAAGTAATGGATTAGCACATTATCATTTAATTACAAAAATAGGATAGGCCACTCAGAATTATTTGGGAGCCTTCCTGACACATGCACATGCATAAATGTAAGGTTTGTGTTAGTCATTTAACATGCAAGAATCATATACTCATCAGTCCAAAGCAGAGAAATGTTATCGTAATTTAAAGGTGAGCTAGTCCCTGGATATAACCCCTTCTCAATGATTCTAAATGTTATATTAATTTACCATTTGATAAAATATTAGTTTATCAAAAATATATATTTTTCCTCTTCCAAAAAAAAAGGTTTGAGTAATAAATGTTCCAATATAAAATCAATTACTCAATATAATTGACTCTTCCCTCCCTTTTCTTACATATGTCACATATGAAATAATAACTTAGGAGTCTATTTAAGCATGGTGTAGTTTATAATCTATTACTCGAGAAGACTCAGTATCACCTGTGTGCAGCTTGCAAAAAAAAACAATTGTGAAAAACATATATTATGCAGGAAATGTATACCTTTGTTGAAAAACAAAGCATATCTGATTTGGGAGGAAAAGCTTCAACCCCCTTAACATCTGAGTTATTACTGATGGCATAGCATGAATGATATTGGGTGTCTGAGGGTGTTATTCCTGAGAAATGTCAAACAAATTCAAAACCTTACATTTGAAAACAGGTTTGCATTCTTCCACTTAAGGTGACGTTATCATTGGAAACAATGAAAGCTAATTGTTTTGACGTAGAATTGAATCGTTAGAGCAGAACAGAATGGTCGTATTGTAGCCTGAGTTTCGTGCAGCCTCTAGTTTTTACGAGGTGGACACATTGTTCTACAGATGTAGCACTCCAGATAGGACTCACATATGTGTCCCAGTCAAAAACCCAGCGGATCCCAGTGGCTGGGGGTGTTGTCAAATTGCTAGAGGGCATTGCCAAAGTTCTCCATTTGTTCAATTACAGGATTTAACCATGAGATGGCGCTTCATTCACAAATACACAAAGACAACTGGGTGATGTAGAACTTAGTCTGTTTGCAAGGTTTGCAGCTCTGCAGTTGTGTTTGCTGAATACTGTAGCATTTAATCACTTATTTGTTATGGTTTTCACAGGCTACTATAATGAAAAAACATCAGTTTTGGATCAAATAAAGTATATAGTTTGCTTTATGCAGTATATTTGTTGTAATATTGTTGGGGTGTTTTTACACAGTAGTGAGAGTGAAAAACAGGATAGCACAGATTAATAAAATCAAAAATAAGATAAGCGCTAAAAATAATGAGAAACTATGAAATAAGAAATGAATAAAACTTAAATATAATTATCATATCATATATTCTAATGTATTGTATTATTAAGTAATATAATACATTAACCCCATTATAGCAGATGCCACATTGAATGGATGAACTCATGGATGAACTCATGGATGAACTCATTTATGCATCAATAATTACAACAGAGTATTTCTAAATACAAGTTGTAACAATACTTATATGTATTATATGGGTTGTGTCTTCCTGGTCGTATGTACTTATTGTAAGTCGCTTTGGATAAAAGCGTCAGCTAAATGTAATGTAATGTAATGTATTTAATATTAATAACATAATGATTAATTTCAGATGATAATACTTTTCAGGGTTAGGTCCGGTCTGACAGCGCTTAGCTCTCTGCTGCAGAGAAGATCACTGCTCTAAACAAAGTCAAAAATCCTACATCCAAACGGAATAAATATAATTAATTATTATTAATTATTATTAATACGTTAAGTCTTGTTCATTGTTTTTCACTTTTATTAAATGTTTGATATTTCCGGTGGAAATGGTGGACTATCGGACATTCAAAATGCAGCATATTTTCACTCTTACACACATATATTCTCCTTTTACATACATACATTTTCACTCTTACACACATATATTCTCCTTTTACATACATACATTTTCACTCTCACACACACGTATATATTTACACTCATACATTTTGCTCTCATATTATCATATTTCAATGCACACATTCATATATTGTCACTCACACATTCATGCATTTTGTTCTCATATTCTTATATTTTAATGCTCATATTTATACATTTGCTCTCATGCGAAATCTACTAAAACAAAGTAGGCTATGTCATGGTAGTGGTCAGCTGTTAAACACAAAAGTGTATCTTAAGGGCTGTACATATAATAAGCCTGTTGTCAATTTTAGACACAGGCTTATTATATTTACAGCCCTTAATAAGATTCATTTTCTGGACTCAATGTGTGTCTTGGCCGTTTTCTTTGTTCCAAGCAAATGAGTGCTTTTTGTTTTGAAATCACTTCCGCGAGTTTCGCGGGCCTCCCCCTCGCTCCACTGACCATTAGACCATTTAGTAAGGTAAAAAGCAAAAGGGCAAGAACGCCTCTCAGACGCTCTTCCGTTTACTTTTGTAATAAAGAAAAACAAATGGTCCGTAGATACAGGGACTCATATAGCCTATGTATGTATACTGTAAGGAGAATGTATGTGCGTGAGAGGACCAGTATGAATTACGGCATAGAAATATGCACAACATATTAAAATGCATGAATGTGTGAGTGACAACACAAACCTACAGACTGGGGGTTGGGAGATCACAGGAGTGTGGGGGGGGGGGAGAGCTGTGGAATGTGACCCTTGGGAGAATTCCTCCACACATTCCGATGGCCAATTCGTTTTAAACAAAGAGTTCGCAACACAGGGCAGCATAGGCAACATGGGGTGTGGGGGCTGGTGAACGGTCTGGTCAATGTTTGTAAACACAATCCCCAGGATGTGTCCTAATCAAACCAAAAGAGAAAATGCAGATATCATTCTCTCTCTCTCTCGACTCGCTGGTATCTCGAGCTGAGCGCTCATTGGTGTTCATACTGCTCACAGGCTGGGCTGCTGTGTATATCTAGTCACTAGATATACACAGCAGCCCAGCCAGCTAGTGTATTCATACTGTACCCCTCCTCACTGTTTATTCATCATTCAACCATTTACACCTTCCTTTTTTTCCGTCAAGAGGTTGAAAAAGATTGAGTCCTATGTTTCCAATTGGTTCCCAAATCTGAACATTGACCAGTGGCATAAGATCAGGAGCCGGGTAAATGAGAGACTGAGGAGCCCCCGAAAAACAGATCCCGAAATAGCTCGTCCTTGTTTCCGCAGCAGATAGGCCTACAGTATGGTGTCTGTTATGGCAGTTATTTTAAATAAAACGGTGAAAACTGAACTTGAAAATTGTTTCCTCTTTTTATTTTATTTATTATTTTCGGGACGGGGAGACGTGTGTGATTAAAAATGTATTTGCAGAAATGTAAAGTGATCTAAGTTCTATTCATATTCTTGACGGGAAGAACAGTGTAAATGGGTGGCCATATGCATTTGAAAAGCAATATAAATCACACAGTTATTATACAATAGGCTATAAAAGCACCATCGATAACCATTACCTTTATCCAATTCAAACTTTGGACGGAAAAAAGGAAGGTGTAAATGGTTGGGCTATACTGTAGGCCTACTGTATACAAAGGCCATTCAAGCTATAGTTCTTCTGGAAATGTTCACATCAGGCACCTTCAAGTTAAACAATACTACAGTAAACAATTAACACAGTAAATTATGTGGATTAAACCACATTTATTTCGTTTAAAATAAACTAAATATAATTTTGTTTGAATGATTAAATGTCATCCGGCACCTTCAAGTTAAACAATCAGGTGCACACTTTAATGTGCCGCCACCTCCGGAGTCGGCTTGACTCGGTTTAAAGAATGCACAAATGTGTTTAATCGTTAATGTCAGATATGTACTAAGTAGCCTAAATACATTTGTTCCTGCTCAAGATTAGATTCAACTTTATTTTTATTGCACATATTGCAGGTACTGAGACAACGAAATGCAGTTTAGCTTCTAACCAGGGGTGCAACAAGCAGCGAAAAGTAATGTGCACAATACTACAGTAAACAATTAACACAGTAAATTATTTGGATTAAACCACATTTATTTCGTTAAAAAGAAACGAAATATGATTTTGTTTGAATGATTAAATGTAGGGTGAATTGCCCTAATGTGGGACATTTTTGCATTTCAGACTTCGGGAATATATTGCGATATGAAGCCGATACAATAAATCAAAATCCAGTACCATTCCGAAATCCCCAGTAATGTTAGACACTAATAATACAGTAAACTATTAACACTGCACATATTATTGTTTGCCCGTGGGATTAGGATGATCGGTAGTAAGAGCCGTGTTTCATTTTCCTCCGGTCGGATGTGATATAAAAACCAAGCGATTATTTTTGTTGTTGTAAACTCACGTGGATTAAATTTAGTGCATTAATTTCAACTCGCGAACATCCATCCATCCATCCTCTTCCGCTTATCCGTGGTCGGGTCGCGGGGGTAGCAGTTCCAGCAGAGAGCCCCAAACTTCCTTTTCCCTGGCGAAATCAACCAGCTCTGACTGGGGGATCCCAAGGCGCTCCCAGGCCAGCGAAGAGATATAATCCCTCCACCTGGTCCTAGGTCTACCCCTTGGTCTCTTCCCAGCTGGACGTGCCTGGAACACCTCCCTAGGGAGGCGGCCAGGTGGCATCCTAACTAGGTGCCCGAACCACCTCAACTGGCTCCTTTCGACGCGAAGGAGGAGCGGCTCAACTCCGAGTCCCTCCCAGATGACCGAACTTCTCACCTTATCCCTAAGGGAGACACCAGCCACCCTGCGGAGAAAACCCATCTCGGCCGCTTGTATCCGCGATCTCGTTCTTTCAGTCATGACCCATCCTTCATGACCATAGGTGAGGGTAGGAACGAAAATGGCCCGGTAGACAGAGAGCTTTGCCTTCTGGCTCAGCTCCCTTTTCGTCACAACGGTGCGGTAAAGCGACTGCAGTACCGCTCCCGCTGCTCCGATTCTCCGGCCCATCTCACGCTCCATTGTTCCCTCACTCGAGAACAAAACCCCGAGATACTTGAACTCCTTCACTTAGGGTAAGGACTCATTCCCTACTTGGAGTGGACAGTCCATCGGTTTCCTGCTGAGAACCATGGCCTCAGAACATATGATACATTAATGATCATGAGGATGATGATTGAAAATCGTTTGTTTGAGCCGGACTGCATTTCCTGATCTAAAAACATAGCGATGGTTTTGTACTTACGCCAACGTGAATTAAACATTATTTTGTTAAATAAAAACATGGTGATGTTTAGTAAATGATTACATGTCTCTTATTTAGCACAGAATATGATCCTATCCGTGACATATGGATCTTAACAAATATCCGCTATATCAGATACCTGTAGATCAGCTGTTTATTTCACATGAGTTCCAGTGTGGCAGCTTTTTAATCACGGCTCCCCCTGGTGGATCCATGATCCATTGCAGCTGGTTCATTATAATTAAATGTATTTATCAAGGGGGCGTTTCAAGTCCTGCGGGGGGTTTTCCTTTTCAGCAGGGGCCCACCCCTTGCCGATCACGGACCCGCACGGGTCGGCGTCTGAAATTAAGCGCTACATCAAATCAAATCAAATCAAATCAAATCAAATCAAATTTTATTTATAAAGCACATTTAAAAGCGATTTTTGGTCGAGCCAAAGTGCTGTACATGCATTAAAAACACATAAAATCACAATAAAAGACAATAATTTACAACAGATATAAAACAAACACAGGGAATAGTGAGGAGTCGTGCTCCGCTCTGACTAGAAGGCCTGAGAGAAGAAGTGAGTTTTTAGTGTGGATTTAAAAACCCCTAGGGTCTGGGCCGACCTCACGTGGAGGGGCAGAGTGTTCCAGAGCCTGGGGCCAGCTGCTGCGAAGGCTCGGTGCCCTCGGGTTTTGAGCCTGGTCTTGGGCACTACCAGCAGCAGATGGTCAGCAGACCTTAAAGCTCTGGCTGGGGTGTAGCGCTGGAGGAGTTCAGCTATATAGGCCGGAGCCAGCCCATTTAGTGCTTTAAAAACAAATAAAAGGATTTTAAAATCAATTCTGAACCGAACTGGAAGCCAGTGCAGTGAGGCCAGAATTGGGGTGATGTGGTCACGTTTTTTATGGCCAGTCAGCAAACGTGCAGCTGCGTTCTGGACTAGCTGCAGGCGTTTAATTGATGCCTGGTCCATACCCATGTACAGAGCGTTGCAGTAGTCGAGTCTCGAGGTCACAAAGGCGTTAATAACCCTTTCCAGGTCTTTAAAAGATAAATACGACTTGGTTTTGGCCAAAAGTCTTATTTTAAAAAAGCAGGATTTGACTACGCTGCTGACCTGCTTGTCGAATTTAAAAGTACTGGAGAAGGTCACCCCAAGGTTCGTGACCGAGGGGAGGATGTTCTGTTGGAGGGAGCCTAGAATATCAACCTGGGTTGCTGGAGGTTGGGGTCCAAAAAAGATGACCTCAGTCTTGCTTTCGTTGAGGTTAAGAAAGTTTTTGCTCAGCCAGGATTTTATCTCAGTTAAGCAGTCCATCAACTGTTGTAATGAGTGTGTGACACTTGCTTCGAGAGGGAGATAAATCTGTACATCGTCGGCGTAGCAGTGGAAGGGAATATTATGTTTTCTGAGAATTGAGCCTAGGGGTAGTAAGTACAGTAGGAAAAGGATGGGGCCCAGAATCGAGCCTTGGGGAACCCCACAGGTAAGAGGGGCTTTTGCAGAGGAGAAGGCACCTAGCTGCACAGCGAAGCTACGGTCTGTCAGGTAGGACCTGAACCATGCAAGGGCAGAGCCTGTGATGCCAGCGGACTGTTCAAGCCGTGACAACAGGATGCTATGGTCCACAGTGTCAAAAGCAGCTGTCAGGTCTAACAGCACCAAGACAGCTGGGCTACCTGAGTCGGCGGCTAGGAGCAGATCATTAAAAACTCTTAAAAGGGCTGTTTCAGTGCTGTGCATGGGTTTGAAGCCAGACTGAAACTTTTCGTGGATTCCATGCGTGGTTAAAAAAGACTGCAGCTGGGCGTAGACCACTCTCTCCAGGGCTTTTGATAAAAAAGGTAGCTGGGAAATGGGCCTAAAATTTTCGAGAAAGGAGGGGTCGAGATGTTTCTTTTTAAGTAATGGCTTAACCACGGCATGTTTGAAGGCAGCAGGGACACATCCTGAGCTAAGGGAGGTGTTTACAATTAATAAAATACTTGCTCCAACTGAATCTAAAACGTCTCTGAGAAGGCGAGAGGGAATGCTATCTGAGGTGCAGTTTGTCGGCCGCAGGTGCTTGATCACATCCGAGAGAGAAGAGAAGGATACAGGCTCAAAGTGGTCGAGGACAGCAGGGCACAGAAAGGGAGCAGGATCTGGGGTAGCACTAGTGTGAGCTAGCCTAAGAGCAGATACCTTTTCAATAAAAAATTTAAGAAACTTATCACAGAGAGTAGTCGATGGCACAATAGAAGAAACATCACAGGGATTAATGATCGAGTTGAGGACATTAAAAAGAACCTGAGGTTTGTGGCTGTTTTTGGAGATTAACAGAGAGATGTGCTCTGTTTTGGCTGCTTTGACTGCCGTCTGGTAGTCAGACAGGGAAGCACGAAGGATTTCTAGGGAGACATGGAGTTTATCCTTTTTCCATTTTCTCTCTGCACGCCTGCAAGCGCGTCTGAGAGCACGAGTACAGTCATTGAGCCACGGCTCTGAGAGCACTTTTGTGCGTCTAAGCGTAAAAGGAGCAACAGAATCCAGTGTTAGTGTGCATGTAGAGTCAAACATGGAGATAAGCTCATCAGCATTAAAAGCACAGTTCACATCTAATTTACAGATAGGAGAAGCATTAAAAACATCAGAGAACTGTGAGGCAGTCAAGGGGTTAATCGAACGCAGACGACGCGCAGGGGCACGTGATTCGACTCCTGCGGAAGGGATGGAGGTTGTAAACAGAACCGGTAAATGGTCTGAGATACGCGTTGCTGCACATATTTCATCAACAGATACAGACAGTCCAAACGACAATACCAAGTCCAAAGTGTGTCCTTTTTCGTGTGTTGGGCCAGCCACGGACTGAACGAGACCAAAAGAATCAAGGAGATTTAAAAAGTCCCTAACCAGAGGTTTGGACTCACAACACACATGGACATTGAAGTCTCCGGAGATCAAAACACGATCATAATTCACCATGATCCCGGACAGAAAGTCAGAAAAGTCATTTATGAAATCCTTATTGTGCTTTGGCGGACGATACACAACTGCGCAGAGTATAGGCGAGGCCGGGGTCAGTTCAAAGAGCTGCAACTCAAAGCTAGCATAGGTAGTTACAGGGTGAAGCAATCGGCATTGGAGGCTAGCTCTAAACACTGAAGCTATGCCCCCGCCATGGCCGGTGGCACGGGGGGAGCTGAAGAATGTACAGTCAGGAGGAAGAAGATCAAAGAATGATGTGTACTCGCCAGCGTGTGCCCAGGTCTCCGTCAGGAACATGAAATCCAGTTCACGGGAGGTGAAGAAGTCATTTAGCAGGAACGTTTTGTTTGCTATCGACCTAGCATTTAGCAAAGCCATACAAAGTTTTTGCTCCGGGCTTGCCGACGGTGGAGTGCGTCTCAGCTGACGAAGAAGTGCGTGTTGAACGCCGCGCGGGCCGGGAGCAGTCAGTCGGGCAGGAGGGGCTGCCAGCGGGCCCAGTAGAGTCCGTAGCTCCGGAAAAACAGGGCGAATCCACCGATTCCGCACATGACGTGCAGCGGGAGGGCCATGACATCTGAGACGTGGATAGGTCCCGGAAGAAGCCGTCAGGTATGCCTTCAGATGGACGAGTGCACCACCACGCTTTCCCCGTCGTCTGAAGCGCTTTCGGCGAGGCGGGATGCGGGGCAACCGGCACAGGTAGGTGGGTATATCCGACAGAAGAGGGGGGGGGGACGATTTTTGGTTGCCAGATGTAAGTTTGGGCAGCAGTATCAACTCCAGTGAGGGTCTGAGGTGGAGGAGGTCTTGGCGATCATAGACGAGCAGAGCAGAGACATTCTGACAAACATAAAACAGAAACAGGAAAGCTATGGGTAGACAGCTGAGCGAGCGGCGGGCCGACACAGGCGCCATCTTGAATCACGTCACGTCACGTCGACGTGAATCTGCCATCTGTATATAATGTGAATTTGGCTTGCAACACAAAGTGATACTGATCTCTGTAGGACTTGGAAGTGTCATGATTCAAAGTGTGAGCCTGTGAAAGACAGGCCCTTGGAAAACAACATCTATTTTTTTAACTGTAATTACTTATTTTAAAAAGATTGCAACATTATACTTTTTAAAGAATTGCTCACACATTTATTATGCACACAATAAAAAAACTTCAACAAATATATTGATTCTGGCTCAACCAGCGACCTTTACTCATTGTTCATAAGCTCGGTTTCAGAAAACTTGTCAGTAGTTTAACAACTATTTTAATTTTAGTAATGTCTATGGAGACCAATTGGTTGATACGAGAAATAATTTGAAGCAGTTTAATAAAGAATGTTAAACTATTTTTAAAACTGTAATTGAACTTCAATTTATATTAATTACCTGATTCCAGTGGCCAGTTGGAACAGATAATCAACAAAGTTTCCATTTAGCAGCAACAGCACAAAAGGTTTCAAAAACAATTAGTATTATGTCTGAGTCTAGTTCTGTCTTATCTGCTTTGTTTCGGAATGTGTTCAATACATTACGTTTTTATTCATTATTACCATACAATACATACATTTAAGAATAAATTAAACAAATAATACAAAATTGACCTAAAATAACAGATGTTGCAACCCTGACCTCCTCAGGCAGGTCTTTACGACCAGCAGCGATGCCTCTGAGGGTCTCGGCCGCAGGACGGGGCATAGGGTTTATACAAGGTCACAAAGATATCTTAACATACCAGCAATACCATTTAAGAATGGATTCTTAAAGCAATATAATCTTCTTTTCTTACACTCTTTTGCTATTTATTTTCATTTTGCAGCACATTTATACTACCAGAATTTTGCTTTACATCTTTATATTATTTATTTTCCTCAAGTCATTTTTTCACAGGTAGCCAGTGTAGTGCTTTAAGGATGTGGGTGATGTGATCATGTTTGCGCACTCTCATCAGGATCCTAGCAGCGCTGTTCTGAATGTATTGGAGCTTCTGGATGCTTTTGTTAGGGATCCCGATGAGGAGTGCATTGCAGTAGTCCAGCCTGGAGGAGACAAAGGCATGGACCAGCTTTTCGGCGTCAGACAGAGTGAGTGTGGGGCGGAGTTTGGCGATGTTCCTGAGGTGATAAAAGGAGTTCTTGCACAGCTGTTTAATGTGGGCCTCAAAGGTCAGATGGGCGTCCATTTTAACACCCAGGTTGGTGACTATTGAGGAGAGGGTAATGTCCTGGCCGGAGAAGGTGATGGTGGTGATGGTGGATGACCGAACCTGGTGTGGGGTGCCAACTATAATTGCTTCGGTCTTGGCGCTGTTGAGTTTCATGAAGTTTTGCTTCATCCACGCCTGTATCTCCTCCAGGCAGGCAGTGAGTGTGGGTGAAGGCAGGGCTGCAGAGGAGGTAGGGTTGATCCTGAGGTACAGTTGGGTGTCATCAGCGTAGCAATGGAATGATACTCCATGTCGGCTGATGATAGAGCCAAGGGGGAGCATGTAGAGTGTGAAGAGGGTGGGGCCGAGAACTGATCCTTGAGGGACACCACAGGTGACGTTGTGGGTACCCGACTCTGCCTCGCCCAACGAGACATACTCTGTTCTCCCGGTGAGGTATGATCTGAACCAGTCAAGGGGAGAGTCAGAGAGTCCGATGGTGGAGTGCAGACGATGGAGGAGGATGCCGTGATCGACGGTGTCGAAAGCTGCAGTGAGATCGAGGAGGATGAGGAGAGAGGGAGAGCCAGCATCAGCCGTCATCAGCAGGTCGTTGGTGACCCTGACCAGGGCAGTTTCTGTGCTGTGGCCTGAGCGGAAACCAGACTGGAACTTCTCAAATAGATTGTTGGAGTTTAGGTGGTCATGGAGCTGAGCAGCAACTACTTTTTCCAGCACCTTTGATAGAAAAGGAAGGTTGGAAATGGGTCTGTAGTTGGCCAGGACTCCCGGGTCAAGGGAGGGTTTCTTGAGACGAGGTTTGATGACAGCGGTTTTTAGGGCAGAGGGGACATGGCCAGCCTGGAGTGAGAGGTTTACGATCTTAGTGATCATGGGGCTCATGGTACCGATGTAAGATTTTACAAGAGCTGAAGGAAGGGGGTCCAGGACACAGGTGGAGGGCTTCATCCTCCTAACGATGCCATCAACCTCTCGCTGGGAGATGTCCGAGAAATAGCGAAGAGGCTGGGTTGTCCCAGGCTGTGGGTCAGCAGTTGTAACTGGAGGTGCAGAGGGGCTAGAGAGGAGGGAGCGGATGGTAGCAACTTTGTTATTGAAGAAGGCGGCGAAGTTGCTACACTGCTTGTCAGTGGAGTCGGAGTGTAGAGGACTTTGGGGTTTGAGGAGGTGGTTTATGGTAGAGAAGAGTTGCTTGGAGTTTCCAGTACTGTTGTTGATGAGGGAGGAGTAGTATTGGGACCGTGCATCTCTGAGGGACTGTGCATAGGCCTTCTGGTGTTCACGATAGGCTAACCGGTGAACAGTGAGTCCTGAGGCCTTGAGCCGCCGCTCAAGGACACGCCCAGCTGTCTTCATTCTCCGCAGTTCGCCGGTGTACCAAGGGGCTGAGCGCGAGAAGGTGACCATCCTGGTTTTGAGGGGGGCGTGCAGATCAAGGAGACTGTTAAGGGACTGGTTGTAATAGGCAACTGACTCATTTACTGATGAGAAGTTGGCGGAAGATAGATGCTGGAGGTCCAGGGTCATGGTGTCCGGGTTGATGTTCCTCAGGTTCCTGAAGCGGATTTGGCGTTTGGGCATGCTGAGTGGGGATTGGAAAGAGAGCTCCATAGAGATGGTCTTGTGGTCAGACACCCCCAAGTCATACACTAGCAGATTGCTGATGGGGGCGGAGTTTGTGATGACCAGGTCGAGCGTGTGGCCCTTGGCGTGTGTGGGGACATTAACATGCTGTGTCAGATTGAGGCAGTCCAGAAGTAGCAGAAACTCAGTGGCAAAGTGGCAGGAGGGGGAGTCAACGTGAATATTAAAATCTCCAAGTATGATAATATTGGCAGAGGTTGTGCATAGCGTAGTGAGAAGGTCGTGTATCTCTGGGATGAAAGCTGAGTTGGGTTTGGGTGGCCGGTAGATCAGAAGTATTGTCAGGGCGAAGGGGGGTTTACATTTAAATGCAAGGCATTCAAAAGAGGACAATACAGGCAGGGGCAGGAGTGACAGTTCCAATTCCTTTCGGTAGATAACAGCTAGGCCTCCACCACGACCAGTGCTGCGGGCTTTCTCCAAGTAGCTGTAGCCAGGAGGGCAAGCTTCATTGAGGGTGGAGTAAACCTCTGGCTGATGCCAGGTTTCAGTGAGGCACATGAGGTCCATTTTCTCATCAGTGATGTGGTCAAGAATGAAGGATGCTTTATTACTGAGAGATTGTGTATTCAGAAGTTCTATTTTGGCTTTGGAAGATGTGGTGAATCTCTGTAGGGGCCGGAGTAGGCTGTAATCCACTCCACGTTTTCCAGACTCCTTCGTGTGTGGCGGTCTCGCGATGCTCTCCGTGTATTCATGCAGCGGTCTCGCGATGTTTCTGGCGTGATTTGACCCCGCCATGAACGGGCTCTGATGACTCGTCAGATGTGCGACACGACGGCAGACAGAGTGGATGGATGGAATATCTGCAACTCCGTGCTGGGAATATACAGTTTGTCTACTTCTTTGGCTTCGGTGGATATAGCGAGGCCGACGAAGAAGTCCAAGTTGTTTAATGACTGAGGTGCTGGTTGGAGCGTTGGAGTGGTTGAAACTCAGGAGTTGGGGAATAGAAAACCTCAACATGTCGATCTCTGAAAGCCAAATCTTTCAGATAGGTTTCCATTTATTTTAATTCTAGCAGTAGGTCGTTGATAGTGTTTTTATGCATTGTATTGATTTATTATTGAATCCTAGTCGGTCTAACACTGTATACAAAAAAGCCCAATTCACCCGATCGAATGCTTTTTCTGTGTCTATGCTTACCAATAAAGTATCTTGTTTTGTCTTTTTGCTTGTTCTACTATATGCAGTGTCCTCCTGATATTGTCCTGGGTCTGGCGTTCCCTCATAAATCCTGTTTGGTCTTCTTCTATTAACTCGTCTATGAAGGTGCTCAATCGTTTAGAAATAATGGTTGTATAGATTTTGTAGTCTACATTTAATATCGAAATAGGCCTATAGTTCCCACAGAATTCCTTATCCCTTCACGGTTTTGGAATGACTGATATGATTGCTTCAGTCCATGATGGCGGCATCTTATTATTTTGGAGAGTCCAATTGAAGGATGCCAGGAGAAACGGTGCCATTTCATCTCTAAACAGCTTATACCATTCTGCAGGATATCCATCGCTACCTGGAGACTTGTTATTTTTTAACGTATTTATTGCATCTATAACCTCTATTAATGTAATATCAGCTGTTAATGTATCATTATGTAAACTGCCAATTGATGGTAAATCCAGTGAATTTAGAAAGGTTCTAATTTCTTCTTCTGTTGCAGATGGAGGCTGTGAATATAAATCTTTATAGTATCTCAGAAATATGTTCTCTATATTTTCTGGTATGCATGATAACTCGTTTGTATAGGGGTCTCTAATGTTATGAATATGACTAATTGCTTGCTGTTTGCGTATTCGTTTTGCCAATAATTTAGTGGCCCTCGGGCCCGTTTCATAATAGCTTTGTTTCATATATCTGTTCCTTTTCTCGACTTCATCCAGTAATAGATCATTTATCTCTGCCTTCACCAACTCTATCTGACCCAACACCACTGCATCCTCCGTAGTCTGATGTTCCCTCTCAAATTCTCTTAGTTTTTCCGTACACTTTCCAAATGTTTCTGATTGAATCCTTTTCATATATGCTGTTTCCGCTATCAACCTCCCGCTAATGACCACCTTCATGGCATCCTAAAATATTGTTGGGTCGACTGCTCCATTGTCGTTCTCTTCTACATATCTTTGAATTTCTGCCTTAATCCTAATCTTTCTCTGTTCACAGTTTAATAGTCCTACATTAAGTCTCCAGACTGTATTTCGTCTCCTACTATTAAGACACATTTCTAAATATAATGGGTTATGGTCTGACAGGTCTGCCCCTCCTATCCTACATTCCTTCACTCTGTATATATCAGTCTTATTCATAAAAAAGTAATCTATCCTTGTATGTACTTTATGTGCTGCTGAATAATGAGTGTAATCCCTTTCCTGTAGGTGTAACTCTCTCCATATGTCAATCATCCCCATCTCACCTAATGACAAGTTTACAAATCTAGATAACTGCGATTTGGTTATTTTGAGACTAGTCGTGTCTATATTATGGTTCAAAACCACATTAAAATCTCCCCCACAGATTAAGATTCCCTCCGATTCAGCAGCTATAATATCAAACAAAGATTTAAAAACATATTTATCGTTTTCAGGAGGGGCATAAACATTTATCAATGTTATAGGTTCATTTTCTATTCTGCCCTTCACTATAATGTACCTTCCTTCCTTGTCTCTGATTTCCTTATCATAACCAAATTGGATTTTGTTTGATATTAACGTTGCAACTCCCCTTCTGTGACCTTCTTTATAGGAGCTGTAATATGAGTGTCTATAACCATATCTGTTTTCTCTCTTCTTTGGTATGTTAAGACCATTCACATTTAGCGACAGTATCTTAGTGTTAACCATTTATGTGTATTGGTATGTTATTCTTCTGGTATGCTCCCTCGGAGCTCTGGGCTAAACAGTCGTTAACAAAACACACATAAACATAAAACAAAAAAGGCTTCCAACCCTGGGGTTCTAACATCCCCAATTCCCCTTGGTGGGTGCAGGGGAAATCCTCTCGTAAGAGGGACCCTCTCTAGACTTGAGACGATACCCAACTCGTGGGGTTACGTCCTGTCTAGGCATGTCCAACATTAACACTGGCCTACCTCTCTTGCCGTTGGTATCCGATATAATGCAAAAAAAAAGCCTGTATATTTCTTCAATCCTCAATGAAAGTTATTCAAGCAAAATAGTCCTATGCTTTCCATTTTTGCAACATTGCTCTCGCTCGGCGCGCTGAGTCGTGTCTTCCTTCCTTTCCCCTGACTCGTTGCCAGACCGGTTGCGCCCTCCTCTCCTCCACAGGTGCGGCGGCTCCGCCTGGTACCTCCATCTTGAGTCCCCTCTCCCTCATGTCCCTGGCGGCGTCTATGGCGTTGTCATAGGTCTTCACTCCGGCTTCCCAATAAATGCGTATTTTAGTGAGGTGTCTGGAAACGTATTCCTTTGTCCTTCAATACCTTCTTGATGCCCAGATATGACTTTCTTTTCTGGACCACTGCGGTTGCATAGTCGTGGTCAAAGAATATGCGTTTGCCCCCTACACTAATTTTCTTCTGCCATGCTTTCTTAAGAATGACTTCTTTCGTTTCGAATTGCAGGAAATTGACCACTATTGACCTGGGGGTAGCGGTCGGAGGCGGCTTTTGAGCGAGGGCTCTGTGCGCTCTTTGAATGTTGAGATTAATAACGTTCCCCTCCTGTAAATCCAGCTCAGTGCTCAGGAGTTGCTCCACGTATTTGGTAACCGACTCCCCCTCTGTTTCCTCTGGCACACCGAATATTCGGATATTATTCCTCCTTGATCTTCCTTCAAGGTCCACCATTTTTTCCTGCATCTGGTGCATCTGATTCGACATTTCAATCATTGTTTCTTTCGCCTCCGATTGCCACTGCTCTAGCTCTGCTATGCGTGTCTGGGCCTCGGTCATGTGTGTTTTCTGAGACTGTAGTTCACCATTATTCTCTGTAAACTTGCGCTCTATTTCCTCCCGAAGATTAGTGATTTCCTCCTTCATTTCACTTTTTAGTTCGTCTTTAAAATGTGTTAGGTCTTGTCGCAGCTCCTGTTTGAGTTCTTTTATTTCTTTGGAGATAGTTGCCAGCCCGGCTCGCAGTGTTTCGGAATGGCCCGTCTCCGTCATTTTAGCTTCTTCGTCCTCGTGTCCGTTGTTTTCTTGCTTCAAGTTTTCTGTCACTCCTGGTTGATCTTTCGCTGTTTCTTGTTTTCTGTTATTTCTTCGGCTACTTGAGCATTTATGAGGGTTTATTGTGTCCAACTTGCGAGAGGTAGAAGATAGTGTTGCTACTCACGTCGCCATCTTCCGGAAGTCAACCGAAATTCCACTTTTTAAGTGTTAATATTCAAACAAATACAAGTTCAGATTTTGTTCATTGATGTCTGATTTGATATTGAATTTTGTTTTAGGGTTTGTTGTGCTCACTTTTCTGTTTGCAGTATTTACACCAAAAAAAGTTCTCACTGGTTTGCTTCCACAATATATATTGAGAACTGCATATCCTTATTATAATGCAAACAATGACCTTTGTAGACTCTTGGAAATATTTATCAAAGAGGAAGACTTGACCTAGTTGTGTCTTGTCAGCAGTTTTAGTAATGTCTCTTATATAATCTTTTTTGGGTTGTACCTGCAGTGTCAATATGTATATATCAGCCAGGCTGAGCAACAACACTCTCAATGCATCAATGCAGGGCAACCAAACACTGCATTTATGCATCATCAAGGAAGTCAAAGGTAAGGGAGACGAAAGGGAGGATACACCATGGATGTATAATAAGAACTGGATACAGCGTGGGAGGCGGGCCTCATTCATTCCTATGAGAGTTGCTCATTAGCGCATGATGATAAAATGGCCCAACTTTTGAGAGAGCAAAACGTCACAGATTACCCGGCATGCCTGAGAAGTACCCGTATGTGCGCTCATAGCGCATGCGCAACTTTAACCAAAATGCTCGTTCACATCAAGCACGTCAATTTGCGTACACGTAAGAGCACCGCACGTTCATGACAGCATGGTAATGATTTGTTATTATGATGGATTTGATATTAACGAGGCGGCAGCCTATGGGCGGCAGTTAGCAGCTAGCGGCTAGCTAGTCATTATGCTGATGTACACATCGTCGTTATGTACTTATATTACGCTGTAACAGGATCTAGTGATATCCAAGCAACAGAGCTTCATTTAGCATGAAATAATTATTGCACTGTATATATATATATATATATATATATAAACAGGGTTGGGTTGTAATGGAATACATGTAACGGCGTTACGTAATCAGAATACAAAAAGTAAAAAGTAACTGTATTCAGCTCGCGTTACATTTGAAAAACGAGTAATCTGATTACAGTTACTTCCGTAAACCTGAAGTGAATACATTTTGGATTACTTTTTGGAATTATTGGTGGAAAGATTTCCTCACAACATTTAATATGCATTACTAAAGGTACAGCCGAATCATCACAGTGCACAAAACCTATTGCCGCCGCAGATGGACCAAAAAAGGGAGCGTTTGAAAAAAATGTGCGGGTCCGCTCAGTGAAACAATAACAACGAAACATGGAGGAACAAAAGTCTGCGTTTAAATCGTGTGTGTGTGTGTGTTTGTAGAGGTGTGTGTGGTTAAAACACATCATCCAAACCGCTCTTAGCCTTTCGAATGATTCTGAAGGTAAACACAGTGAAGGCGGTGCGTGAAAGGCGGTGCGTGAAAGGCACGGCGTGCTCATCTTCTCAGAGGCGGAGTTAACCCTCCCGCTGCCTCCTGGTGCTGCAGAGATTTCATGAAGTGAAGGAGGTTTTCCTTCTATAAAACAGCTGTGGGCAGCAGATACTGTGAGTGTCACGGACATGCATTTATAGATCAAGGCAGACTGGTGCACACACTCTCCTGTTTTGCCAATCCGGTGGTTAAACAAATATAGCTCTACACCCCTGGCCGAAATGTCCTTAAAATGAAGTCCGAGTTCGACATTTTAATTCCTGTCCTGCCAACTATGGCAGGACAGAAGGCGACACGCCCGTTCTAAGCCGTGTCCCTCACTCCTCACATCACAAGCTGCACTGTACGGAGGCTCAGTCACTGGTACTTTTTCATTTACAAAGCCATGTTGGATAAACTACCATCTTATATCTGCTCCCTGATCTCTCGGCGAATTGAAAGTACTTATTGCCTGAGATCACATGCTGTGGTTTTATTAAATGTGCCAAGTGCTAGGACTGTCTTAGGGAAGAAAGCTTTTAGATGTGCAGCTCCACTAACATGGAACAGTCTGCAAAAAGAATGGAAAATTACCAAGCTAGTACCACTACATGTTTTTAAAGCTCGGTTGGATGCTACAAAATCAGATGCTGTTGGTACCTGTACATGTGGTTAAATGTGTAAATTGTAATCCCTGTACATTTTGCTGTATGATGTCCTTTTGTTGTTCTGTTGTTTATGTTTTTAAGCATTCTTGTGGAACCTACTGCTGCAGGTCTCCCTTGAAAAAGAGATCATTGATCTCAATGAGATTTTACCTGGATAAATAAAGGTTTTGAATTGAATCGAATCCCCAAAAAGTTTATTATGTTGTTACATCGTTTCAGATGTTATGTTTCAGTTGTGCTCTTGATAAGCCATTAAAACAGTAAAAACACGTTCAGTTTATTTTTGCTTTTTGTGTCTCCTGTACACCAAAACATACCCATCTGTGATGGAAAAAGAAAGTAATCCAAAAGTAATCTAAAAGTAATCTGATTACGTTTTTTAAGACATGTAACTAACTGTATTCGGATTACTTTCAGAGCCATGTATTCAGTAATCAGTAACTGATTACATTCACAAAATAACCTCTTCCTACGCTGTCATTGGAGGCAGTCGCAATTTCTACAGGCTCACACTTACCTGTTAGCATCTGGCATCTGTTAGCATCTAGCATCTGTTAGCATCTAGCTCTCCTGCTTACAAACTTTTAGCCATCCCTGCTTATACAAGTAGTAGTTTTAGTTATCTGCGATCTGCGGAGGCCTACTCCCACCTGTCGAGTACGGCTGTACTGAGGTGTTTTTCCTCTGGAGACGTCGCGAAGAGACGGAGCGGCTCCACCTGTTGCTGCATGCGACCTGCGATCTACGGAGGTCTGCTCCCACCTGTAGAATACGGCTGTACTGGAGAGGTTTTTACCCCGGAGTCGTCGCGGAGAGACGGAGTGGATCCACGCTTCGGGCTTGGCCTGCTTCCACCGGGCGTGTGCTGCTGTGCGGAGGAGGATTTACCACCGCTGGGGCCTGCTTTCCACCTGTCCTGGTTCTGCTGTTGCAGAGGCCTGCTTTTCACCCCGGGGATACCACGGAGGGACCGGAGCGCTTCCACGCTGCTGTTTTCGCCTGTCCTTTGCTGCTGTGCTGATTTTGCTCCAGGAACATCGCGGATACTGTGTGCTGGTCTGGGAAAATGGCCCATATCGTGATTCTGCTGTGCCTGTTAACTGTTTTGGACTATGAGAAGATCTCTAGTCATTCTGAGAAGTCTACTGGTTTCAGGTCTGTTCTGCCACCCGCAGTGGGCATCCCCTGCAAAGGTTCGGATGTGTTGCTCAAACAATTACCGGTTGCCTTGACCATGATAACATCCTCCACAGGAGGGTGAGTGGGGCTGTGAATAAGGACGAATATGGATGCCGATGGGCGGACGATAAAGCACCGCAAACTCCACCCCCCCTTTAAGGTTCCCAGGGGCACGAGGTTCTTGAGGGTGTGATCATCTGGGTTTAGTCCGTGGGGGAGTGCTTAAGTTCGGGGCCCGGGGACCCAAGGTGCGCGAGGTTATGGAAGTGTGCATGTCAGTGAGAAATGCTGGAGCTGCTTCGTCACGGCCCGTTCTAACAGCTGTTAGAACAGGCCGTGCAGGTGTTCAGAACAGAGCTCCCTGTCGGAGCGGCAAAGCGCGATGTGCACTTAAAAGTTTTTTTGTCGCAATATTATCGTTGAGCTAGCTAACTAACATACATTGTCACTATCTCTAACGTTAGCTTTAACCTTCGTTTTCTAATAGTTTTTTTCATAGGGTATAAACGGAGGTGGTATACTGTAAGTATTGATCTTGTACTTGAGTAAAAGTAGAAGTACTCAGATTTTGTACTAGAGTAAAAGTAGAAGTAATCAAATCTTGTACTAGAGTAGAAGTAGAAGTACTCAGACCTTGAACTAGAGTAAAAGTAGAAGTACTCAGATCTTGTACTTGATTAAAAGTAGAAGTACTCAAATCTTGTACTTGAGTAAAAGTACCAGAATGTAGGAACAATCCTGCAATCAAAATGTTCCTCAAATAAAAGTACAAAAGTATTATCATCAAAATATAGTATCGACAGTAAAAGTAGAAGTACTCAGATCTTGTACTTGAGTAAAAGTAGAGGTACTCAGGTGTTGTACTAGAAGTAGTGTAGGAATACTCTGTTACAGTAAAAGTCCTGCATTCAAAATGTTCCTCAAGTCAAAGTATAAAAGTATTATCATCAAAATACAGTTAAAGTAGCGACAGTAAAAGTATTCATTGTGCAGATTGGTCCATTTCAGAATAATATATATGATATGTTTTATAATGATTGATCATTAAAGTGTTCTCAAAGCTGGTAAAGGTGCAGCTAGTCTGAATGACTTTGTAGACTGCAGGGTAGCTTGTGAATTTACTCCAAGTGGAACTAAAGTCTGATTTAACACTTGATTATATTTCACATCATTCATCCACATCTGTAAAGTAACTAAAGGTATTAAATACATGTAGTGGAGTAGAAGTACACCATGTACCTCTGAACTGTAGAGGAGAAGAAGAACAAAGTAGCAAACCATTGAAATACTTAAATAAAGTACAAGTATCTCAAAATTGTACCCAAGCAGTACTTGAGTTTATGAACTTAGTTACTTTACACCAGTTGCTATACAGATAGAAAGACTAATCCTTGCACAGAGGCATGAAAATACATTTTCAAAATGCTCAACAGTCCTACCAAAATTATAAACTGACTGCTACACAATTTCAAATAAATGCTTTTATATATTTCTATTAGATGTGACTCTTTGGCGTTTCTGTTACTATTAACACTGCTGCTTTAGTTGTTCTGACTGCTAAAATCATCTGTTATTCCTAATGTTAAAGCCGATATTCCGGGGGGTCGGGGGGGGTCGGGGGGCTTGGATCCTTGTCACCTTTTTCATACCTGATGAGTTTGCATCCCTGCTGTACATGTTGTACACAGTGGAAATAAACATTCTGGTTACCTCAACATCAGGGATCTTATACACTAAACTCCTTCTGAATCAAACCGTCACGGTAGCCTAACCTTACTGATCCCTTTTAAATTAGAAAAAAACACGTTACTTTACCATCAGAGAGAAAATTGATTATTAAATTATTAATTTGACTAATAAAGAGCAGTTTGATTATTAAAGGGAGGGAATGCTCATGACACGCATTTTTAAATAATTATCATCCGATAAAACAAACCAGTCTCTGCCAGATATTTTATTTTTATTTTTTTAATCCAATGACGTTATCAGTGATTTTAAACTGATTAATTACCGAAATAACATCAACCCTGTGGGCGGCGCCATTTTGACGAGTCACATGACTTATTTTACCGGAAGTGAGGTGAACTATGCGTTTGGTGTCGAGGACAAATTGACAAATGTGCTTTGTTCACGTTGTTTACTCTAGTTACTCTCTCAATTCTATAGAAATATGCCTCATTGTATCGCGAAACATTGCCACAATTCGGATAGGAACAATCCACGGAATGCTCGGTTCCATCTATTGCCAACAGGTAAGCGTAGGAAGTACGTTCGGAGGCAGTGGCTAGCGAAATGTGCTCGGCCTGAACCGAAAGATCCACAGGCGCATGTATGCAGCGAACATTTCAAGTTTCCGGATGACTACTCTGAGAGTATGATGAAACATAAAATGGGATTTATTAATCAACCATTACTTAATGGGGATGCAGTGCACTGCCAATGCCAGCCAGCGTAAGCACCTTACGCAGCAGACTTTACTTATTGTTTACTACGTAAGGAAGCAGGAATTGCAGGACCCAGAGCTCACGGAGCAGTATCAGGTGACCACGTCATGTGACAATGACGTCACATTCCCATACAAATATGCCTACATTTGTAACATAATATTATGTCGTGAAAATGATCACAATGCTTAATTTACATGAAGCTACAGCAGCTAAAACTCAACCTTCACTTCTAGTTTTAAACAGGACACAAACTGGTATGCTGGGTAAAGACCTGTGTTTAAACCACACATCTTAGCTGCCAATCACCCTGAGGGACTCTCTCTGTCTTTATACTTCATCACTGGACTTCCACTAGTGATGAAGTATTGCTAACATCATAATAAACACAGTCGTCAGAGTCTCCCCCTACAGGTTACATCTGTGAGCGACCACGTGAATGGAGGATGATGATGCTTTGAACCTGCTGGTTGCTGTTGCACGGCCCCTCTGACACATACTGGACTGTATAACGCTGATAAGAACAGGTGATATCATTGTATCATTTAAAGCAGGGTGTTAACTAGCAATGTGGAACATTTGACTAACTAACTGGGTTTACAGTAGAGCTGGAACAGACCAGTGACCACCATACGTGAGTTTCCATGGGGAAGAACATCTGTGCTTCTCCATCTGAAGAACACATGCCCTGGAGGTTATTACCCATGAGTACCAATGCATAGGTCTTATCATCACCCTTCTTCGATCTAAAGCGCCCGCTCTCCACCACACTGTAGATATTGAATTTTTAAAGTAGGCCATATCGCTGCTACAAATGGAAGCACTCTCTCACCCCCACAACCCCCCACCTCTTTGCGCGCCCATCACATATTGAAATCTATGCAAATTCATAATAATCTGAAAATGCTCCATCAGTCCCGCTGACACTCTCCATGTCTGTAAGTCCCCTGGGGAATCCCGTTCTCGGAGATTCTGAACCAGTGATGGAACTCCCACAGGACTGCTGGGGAATTCTGACTCGCACATAATTATCACGGTGGCCGGGGCAGAGGAAGAAGAGGAAAAAGGCCGACATGATCAGGAAGGGCTGCTTATGTGAGGTTATTTCAGCCCCAGTGGTGAGAAGGCATGCTCATACATACCCTATTACCCTACAGTTATTTTTACCATGGCCAAAACAATTTACAATTAATTAATAATGCATAAAACTATGCCAAGCTTTCTCATGAATGATTGTCATTCCAGAAAGAAGGAAAGAAAATTAAACACACATTGTCTTCACCAAAAATAAACAGCACATGCTATCTGTTGAGTTACTTCTGAGCTAATTCCTATCTATTAGTAAATACTTGTAATACTTTATTGATACTTGAACATTACATTTCTATATATTATTTGTTATGCCAACAATCTTTGAAGTAGGCCTTAGGACACACCTGGCAGATAACCTTAGTATGGCTTATTTGTTTTGAGAGTAGAAAATGTTTTCATTACAATGTGTTTATGACCAGTCTGAGCATCAGTTAATATGCAGAACCCAGAAGTGTTCAGCAGAATGGATGGTCTTAACGTGATTGCATACTTGACTTTTCTTGTATTATCATATTCTGTTTTCCTCGGCCAGCCCTTTCAATAATACGACGGAGTATTAGGGCCACACTTAGAAAGAAAAAAAACAAGAAACTATGTATATTATTTCGAAGAAAGAACCAAACGGACTTGGATGAGATTGTCTCCTTTCTGCAGGAGGAAATGGCTGGTTCTGGCCGACTACAAGACTATTGTTGGTTACATCTACGAGCTGTTCAAAGGGGATTTGTTGTTTAACAAGAAACGATGAGACTTGTAATCAAGGCTTTGGATCCAGAAGGAGTCGAACGATAGCCTCGTAGTGGAATCGGATTGAAACACAAAAGTGTATCTTTCAGTAACTTTCCGAGAGAATTTAAGCTCAAATCCAGCCTGTTTCACTGAAATCAGGACAGCAGAAAGCTTACACATCTTCCGGTGCAGACTCATCTCTTTCGACACCACTTCGAGCGATAGAATTACTAACAAAGAATTGCTAACAAAGCACTCATATACTAACAAAGGACTAGCTTATCTAAAGCCAGTTGAGTAGCACTTGAAATATTTTGGCTCTATGAAACCTGATGTACTTATATGATTCTGTTTTCTTCAAGTTTGTATCTTGTTGGTCGAACGCACTAAGTAAGTCGCTTTGGATAAAAGCGTCAGCTAAATGCAATGTAATGTAGTCGGCCAGAACCAGCCATTTCCTCCTGCAGAAAGGAGACAATCTCCTCCTTGTCCGCTTTTCAAGTCACTTATGAAACTACGACTTTAATCTCGTAATTATTACTTTATTCTCGTAACATTACGACTTTATTCTCGTAAATTACGACTTTATTCTCGTAACATTACGACTTTATTCTCGTAACATTACGACATTATTCTCGTAACATTACGACTTTATTCTCGTAATGTTACGACTTTATTCTTTGAACTATGACTTTATTCTCGTAAAACTACGACTTTATTCTCGTAATATTACGACTTTATTCTTGTAACTATGACTTTATTCTCGTAATATTATGACTTTATTCTCGTAACTATGACTTTATTCTCGTATTATTATGACTTTATTCTCGAAATCTCGAAGTGTGGCCCTAATACTCCGTCGTACAATAAACCTTCAGAATTGTCATACGTCAGTTAAAGCTTCCAGCAGCCTCTTTGTGTGTTCCAGTATTGTTGCTCACTAAAGCATTTCCGTCTTACTTTCCTCCTGAATATTGTTGATTCTACTGACCTCCTGAGGAAGAAGAGCAGTTCTTACTTATTTTAACAAAAAATATTCAACTTCTACACAAGCAAAAAATAAAGTATGCAGATGAGTTTCTCCAAAGTCCTCTCAGCAGCGTTCACTACAGACGAGACACATGCTTGATAATGGTATATAAATGATAAAACATGACTAAGCAAGCACTTAGGCAGAAATAAGCCCAACATTAAAACCATAGCTAAATTAATGCAACACAATTTAAGAAGTTCATGGCAATCCATTGGAGTGTTGAGTCATTTATATTGGAGTTACACCATCCATAGAGCCCAAGCTCCTCTCCTGTTGTTACCGTCTCACCTGATCTGCAAATAAAGACAAATTCTCAGAATTACTCATGGAGTAGTCTTCAAACTGCAAAAATAAAAGCATTAAATCATTGAGGAATGTCAATGCTTTCAGAGAAATTATAAAGTTTGAGTAACAGATCAGTGGGTTTAAAAGCTTCTCATACTCACACACAGGCTTAACCGCCCGCTTAGGAAGATTTATAACAATTGTAACTAGTTTATCTTTTACTGCGACAATCATAAGGTTAGTCAATTAATCAACTTAGTTTATGTGTGAACATGCTTATGTTTGCTAATCAATCCTAAACATAAAAAACAACAGAGGCTGATAGCAATGTGATTAGATTTGCAGGTAGTTGGTCATAACCCAGGTATTGGACAAAGTGAAATGTTTACCTCATAGATCACCAAAGCTATTATGATGTATGTACAGGGGAACATGAATGTCTGTACAAAATCCTCTGTAACAAAGTCCATAGTCTGTTATTGACACATGCTACACTATCCCACAAATGTAAACCTAATGATGGTACTAGAGGAAGAGTAAGGGGCCATCACTAACTGAATGGCTGGGTACCAGCAGAACATTTAATAATAATAATGATAATCAATCAATCAATCAATGTTTATTTATATAGCCCAATATCACAAATGTTACATTTGTCTCAGTGGTCTTCACAGTTTGTACAGAATATCAGTATGACAATACCTCTGTCCTTAGACCCTCACATCGTACAAGGAAAAACTTCCAGAGAAAACCCACAGTTTAAAGGGAAAATGGGAGAAACCTCAGGGAGAGCAACAGAGGAGGGATCCCTCTCCCAGGACGGACAGACGTGCAATAGATGCCGTGTGTAAATTGAAAAGATAAAACATTTACAACATAGGTAGACCAAATGTTTGGAAATGCATGTGTCTATAATAAGAAGATGAATCCACGAGGATGTCAACAATCCTGTGGGAGCCATCAGTGAAGTAGTATGGTGAGAGTCTGGCAGGACCACAGAGACAGGTTCAGCCACGACTCGAAGTCCAGGACTCAGATCCAGTACTCAGGATAGAGGATCCAGGACACACGACCACAGCAACAGGATTAGCCTCGACTCAGGATCCCGGCGTAGATATGAACACAAAAAAGAGATGTGGGGGAAACTGGGTTAATCGGAACATGAGAGTACACAGGTACAAACAGCCAGCAAGATGGAGTAAGGTGCCCCCCTCAACAGTCCAAGCCTATAGCAGCTAAACTAACGTGTCTACATACATGCACTCCTTTAGGATAGGTTGAGGGAAAAGGGTAGCAAGTAAGAAGTAAGAAATGGAGGTGGAGAGGCACACGCAGGGAGAAAGGTCCCCACTGGAACCTGAATTGGAATTGGTGAGAGGTAAGGAGTAGGTCTGTGACCTATTAATAATAAAGCTTTATTTATATAGCAGTTTTCATACAGCAGGTAGCCTACAGCTCAAAGTGCTTTACAAAAGGACACACATCACAATTTAAAACCAACAACAAGAAATTCCCCTCAGATCAGATGTGTAGACCCTTTTTGAAAACATGCAGCATGGCAACATAAAATAGTGTTTTAACGGGTGAAGAGACAAGGAGGTAAAAGCTATGAAAATACAAACAATAAAATGTGTAATGATTCCTCTCCGAAAAAAGACAAAAGACTAAATGAACCGATACAGCAAAATATAAAAACCTATAAAGTAGATCAAATAAACATATACACAATAAAATAATAATAATGTAAAATAAAAAAATAATGAGAATAGAGGCATAATGATTAAAAGCTTAAATTACCACCATAAAAGGACATTTCGCTTATAAAACTGTTAAATAATAATAAGGTCAAACCTATGAAACCTTTAAAATAAATGAAACAATATCAAATTAAGTAAATAATAAATACTAAAACTCAATTTAAAAAGATGTGTCTTTAGCTGTTGTTTATAAATGTCCACTGAGTTGTCCTCTCTTATATTTCCTGGTGTTCCACAGTTTGGGAGCGTAGTGGATAAAAGCTGCCGCATTTTATTTTGGGGGACTTAAGGGATGAGGAGGATCTCAGGGCTCGTCCGGGGACATAAAACGAGAGTGACTGAGATGTTTGGGTGCCAAACTACTAAGTGCCCTGTAAACCAGTACAAATATTGTAAAATCAATTCTAAAAGAAACTGGAAAGTCATGGCAGTTCAAAAGCTGATGAGCTATTTATTCTGGACCTAGTTAGTGGAGTGACATCACCATCCTTAGAGCCCTGAATGCTCCTTAGCAGACTCAAAGCCCTGAGACCTTTACTTAAACGTATTCAACTACTTCTTATGTCCTATAGTTAATATTGAAAACACTCATATTCTATTGCGCTGGGTTATACCTTCAGACCTACTATACTGTTTAGTTGATATACCCTGCAATTTGAACATTGTTGTGTTTACAAGCAATATCATTCCTATTTCCTCCGATGCAGCTTCAGTTTATTTTGTTAAATGTTCCACTAAAACATTAAGTCTGCATTCTGAAGACGTTTTGTTTCATATGTAATTTGCATGTATGTCTTTCCTCAGCATCCCTTCCATACTGAGGCACACTCATCACGCCTGCACCGCTTTGTGTTTTCCCACAGACACAGATGGGCACTGTGGGGGGATATTTCCAACCGTGAGGGGGGAGCTCAACAGGCCAGGTGTGGCATGAACACTACACCCTCTTTGCCTTTGGGCTGTGCCTCTGATTGAAACTCCCTTGTTGTGGGAGTGCCGTGAAGCAGTGAGAAGCAGACAACGCTTGGTCTGAAAAATTAGTGTCATCAGCGTCACAGCATCCGGATTAATGAGAACCCGCGGTGCTGAGCCAGGCAAAGGCTGCTCATTTGTTTGGGTACCCATCTCCATTAAACAGCAATAAGGGGAATTCATGAAGCTCCATCAGAGCGTGGGGGTGCGTTGGAGAAGCCTGCGTGTAGGGATTCGCAACGCTCAGTAATCTCAGATGAAATTAAAAAGCCGTGGACAGCTGCAGAAAAAAACTCTCACACTTTTTTTTTCCCACCTTACTTTTACATTACATTACATTATTACATTACATTGCATTTAGCAGACGCTTTTGTCCAAAGCGACTTACAATAAGTACATACGACCAGGAAGACACAGCCCAGAAGAAAAACAGAATCATATAAGTACAACAGGTATCATAGAGCCACACATTTCAAGTGCTATTCAGCTGGCTATAGATAGGCCAGTCCTATGTTAGTATATAAATGCTTTGTCAGCTGGCTATAGATAAGCCAGTCCTATGTTAGTATATAAGTGCTTTGATAGTAATTCTATCGCTCGAAGTGGAATCTAAAGAGATGAGTTTTCAGTCTGCGCCGGAAGATGTGCAGGCTTTCTGCCGTCCTGATGTCAATGGGGAGCTCATTCCACCATCTTGGAGCCAGGATAGCAAACCCACGTGTTTTTGCTGATGGGAACTTGGGTCCACCTCGCAGCGAGGGTGCAGCGAGTCGTTTGGCTGATGCCGAGCGGAGTGCACGCACTGGGGTGTACAGTTTAACCATGTCCTGGATGTAGGAAGGGCCAGATCCATTCGCAGCATGGTATGCAAGTACTAGTGTCTTGAAGTGGATTCTAGCAGTTACCGGGAGCCAGTGAAGGGAGCGGAGGAGCGGAGTGGTGTGGGAAAATTTTGGAAGGTTGAAGACCAGACGAGCCGCTGCATTCTGGATGAGCTGCAGAGGTCGGATGGCACATGCAGGTAGACCAGCCAGGAGGGAGTTGCAGTAGTCTAGGCGTGAGATGACGAGAGCCTGGACCAGAACCTGGGTGGCTTTCTGGGTCAGCTGGGGACGAATCTTCCTTATGTTGTATAGCGTATATCTGCAGCAACGAGTTGTAGCAGCGATGTTTGCAGTGAAGGAGAGGTTGTTATCCAGGGTCACACCCAGATTCCTTGCGGTCAGAGTCGGGGAAACAACAGAGGTGCCGATGTTGATCGTCAGGTCAAGAGTAGGACAATCTTTTCCCGGAAGGAAAAGCAGTTCAGTCTTGTCAAGGTTGAGCTTGAGGTGATGAGCAGACATCCACTGAGAGATGTCAGCTAGACAAGCAGAGATGCGTGCGACGACCTGGGTCTCTGAGCGGGGAAAGGACAGAATCAATTGGGTGTCGTCAGCATAGCAGTGGTAAGAAAAACCATGCGGGCTAATGACCGAGCCGAGCGAGTTTGTGTACAGAGAGAAAAGGAGGGGACCAAGAACAGAGCCCTGAGGGACCCCTGTAGTTAATTGACAAGGGTCAGACTCAGACCTTGCTTCTTTCATCTTGCAAGCATTGTTTCCAGGCACTGTTTCTTGGCACTGCTGCTGTCTTGTTTCGGTGCCAAACGAGGCAAGTGATAAAGGATAATGTCACACACTATGCAGGAGATATGGAAAAGTTACAATGTGCCATATGGAGCCGGATGTACTGCAGAAGAAAATGATAGTCATAAACAAAGCAAACAACTGTTATTGTGTTTCATGTTCATTTATTTACCGTCTTTCACTTGATGTGCTGTGGCTATGTAAGAAAAAAAAAATGCCTTCTGTTCTGTTTGGCATGCAATGTGTTGTATGTTGCATGCAGGATCAGAGCAGTTTGTAGACTAAGCTAAGCACATTGCAGCACCAATGTAGTTTCTGTTTTCTTACCGTTTCATAAAGAGGATGGAAAAAGAAAGCTCACAGCGCCTCCAGTAACCCTGCAATGGTATTTGGATCTATTGATTCGTGAGTCTGACCAGCCTCTGTGTGCATTGTTGGTTGTTCATGGTCCAGCAGTTATAATAGAGTTGAAGGGAGAGAAGGTGCACCAGCACAAAAACCCATTTAAAAACAATTAGCATGTATCATTAGGCAAGATGAGAGGAAAACACCTGAAAAGAGAAACGGCAGGAGGAGAGCCAGAGGTATGTGGAGGAAAGGAGAGAGACAATAAGGATAACAGTCACATCTGTGGCAAGGAGTCCTGAAGATCTCTGCAATGCACTGAATCCTTGGACTGCTCTTCATATTCAAATGGTTTTGAATTATTTCATCATCCATTGTCATTAATGTAAAACTTTAATTGCTACTACTTCATTACCATCTTATGTGGCAATAAAAATTACATTAAAAAATATATCAGTTTCAGGCCTTAAACTATGTGTAAAATTGAAGCTGTAATTACAAATATTAGAATAATTGCATTGCACCACTGTCCTTCGATGATACTGCAACACATCTCTGTCTCAGAGAAGCTCAGAGCTGCACAAGGTGCTCTATCACTTCAACGCTTTAGGTAAGGCTGCAAGAGTTCAATACCAATAAATAATATAACATGACAGTAAACCGAATATCACATACTTACGGTTACCTGCCCGGGTCAGGGTGAGTTGGACGTCACCTCGGAATTTATCTCCTTTTCTTTCTCAGTAAAAACAATATTTGCTTTTCACATAAGGGGTTGTACACATGCAGGGTATTTACCGGTTCAAACCCACTGTTGTCAATGTAACTCAAAGTTACTTTTTCAAGTCGCAAAGAGTGTAGGATTCACCCTTTTTTTTGTTTATCACCCTTCATCAAAAAGCAGATCATGAAGTAATAATAGAGCATCTGATGTGTCTAGAATTTGGTGAAGCAGCCTGCTGTCGTTTCTTTGCAGATCTAATGGAGTTAACGGTGGCCGGCTGTGCACAAACGGCCGTGCGCTCTACTCGATGGTGTGACACATCTCAGAGGCTGCAGGTTTATCATTCTTTCTACCTTCACATGCATCAGGGATTTCATAAAGGGATGGAGCCTATACTATAAATCAGCTGTAGGCAGCAGATTCTGTAGGAAACACCATCATTCAGTCATAGATCAATGTCGACTGGTTTAATGACTATCCAGATGTGCTGATTCTGCCTAAAGAGTGTTCATTGAGAGTGGTTACGTTACATTTAAAACCAGCCTCAGCCATGTGCGTGCACACATGTTTGTCCTAGCTGTTGTGGGCTGGGTCAGAGTCCAGGGCCGCTTTTCAGTCACAGTGCATTCCTGCCGTTGCTTATTTTTATACCCTAGTTTATTTATACTCAGGTTATTATGTTTTATGCAAAAATCATAATAATTAATGATCCACACCATGATGATAAACATAACTTGGACAAAGACATTATGTGCACAGATGAGCCATAAACTCCAGCCATGCATTCGCAGACGGACTATGAGACTTTGTGAGCTTTTGTGGTTGTCTTCATCTCTATTTGGTAATTATGCGGCTATTTGTGTCATGATTTGGTCATTTTGTGTCTCTAGTTGGCCGTGTTTCTTCTCTGTGGTTGCTTTTGATCTCTCTCAGTTGTTGTGTGTGTCTCCTTGTGTGTCTTTGTGGTTGTTTGATTGACTTCTGAAAAATAAATGTTAAAAAGCCCCTGGCCCATTCAGTTATCCGTCCATTCATGCCAGTAAGTTCATCAAAAGAACATCAATCAAGAATATAATACATTGTGGAGCCTATAACAAATAATGACACTCTTTTAAAACATTTTATCAGACTAAGGATGTTCTGGGCAATCCACAGGATCCAAAAAAAAATGTGTTTGGAGTTGTAGGTATCAGATATAAATCCAAACGTTTGCTCCTGGTATGACTGCTATGCAGATTTGCCCATTTCACAATCATGTATATTGTATGTTTTGATAAAAATGATTGATATATTGATATTTTTATCAAGCTGGTAAAGGTAGAAATAATGTAAATGACTTTATTTTCTGCTTGGTAGCATGTGAGTCTTATTTAAGTGTTTATTATATTGTTATCATTATTCCATATCAGCAAAGTAATTTAGGGTACTAAGTTAATGTAGTTGTGTAAAAAGGCACAATTTACTTCTGAATTGGAGTCGGAGAGAAGTACAAAGTCGCAGAAAACGGAAATACTCAAGTATAGTACAAATACCTCAAAATGGTACTTAACTACAGTGCTTGAGTAAATGTACTTAATTACTTTACACCACTGGCTATTTGTTTCTGCTCAACAGAGCTGCATGATAGGCCGCACCACAAGACCATAACATGGCTGCAAAGCGCTGCAAGCATTCTTCAAAATGCTGTTTTGGGTGGTGTTAAAGACAGGATTAATCTGTGCTATTCGCCATGTGACAGCTGGGAGATGTGTTTCGGTCAGCTCCATCACTGGGGTGTTATTGCTGCACAAGGTCAGCCATATAAAAGATGAACACATAGAAAGAGCAGCCATCAGTGTTGTAATGCCACAATGTAGGATGTTGGTATAAAGACTTTCTGAAATCTGGACACTAGTTCCTTTGCTCACCGATCAAAAGTGCCTGCGCAGATGCTACTGTTTTATGTGTTTTGATTGTTTTATTAATGTTTTCTGATATAGGACACAGACTCCCTGGAAAGCTGATACTAACTATCCCAATGAAATCAAGACAGTTGAGTGTTAAAGATAGTAAATCATAAGTGTGTACACAAAAGCACTGTTCAGATACACATACTGTAACGCTAACATTGAGATGCTTTTCTTTTAAGATCAGAGTTATCATATTAATGTCTGTTGCAGTACAATGCAACACCCCGCTGCATAAAAAAAAGCCACTAATTGACAATTCACTCGACACAACTGTATGGTGACGGGTATTTCTGCTTTGAAGTCCTGGAAGAAGTGAGCAGGAATCCAGCGATGAGTCGACAGTTCTTGAGCATCTCTTCTTTCAGCTGTTCATGTTACCTTCCACCCCTGCACCCCCCCAAGCTGCTGCCTGAATGACAGCGCTCAGGTCAGGTATTTCACTGAGGCTGGAACAAATGAGCTGAGCAGAAATCAGAAAACCCCTTCCTAACAACACCCAGGAGACCTTTGTTTAAACACTTATACAGTGGCATTAAAAAGAAGATTACTTATTTGGGAAATATTATAACTAAGACACACACACATAGACCCATGCACACACACACACACACACACACACACACACAC
Organism: Harpagifer antarcticus; assembly: GCA_902827135.1. Lineage (NCBI taxonomy): Eukaryota > Metazoa > Chordata > Actinopteri > Perciformes > Harpagiferidae > Harpagifer > Harpagifer antarcticus. Next base: position 1,407,366 of record CADEHL010000172.1, on the reverse strand, counting down.
ACACACACACTACTGTATGATTAATTATGATTCCTTAATGAGAAGTTCACCAGGACACAGAGACCACTGGAGTGTCAAATTAAACTTATAATGAACAGTTATTTCTTGTGGATTTATAAAATGTTGAACCTTGATAAGGTCATTTCTGATGCACTACACTACATTGGCATGTTCACCTGTCAAGTCATTACATCCGAGCTCAAAGCATGTCAACGACACAAATCCCCTATTACCCGCTACTTATCATAAACAGAAAATAATCTAAACTTTTATAATTAACACAGAACTTAATGGTATACTGGAATTTTGTAGGCCGACCCTGGAGTCAGGAAATAATACTGATGTCAAATATGTGCAAACAAACACCCAGCAGTAGGCGTGCTTTACGTGGTTGCCCAAACAAACACACACACACGAGTATAAAGGGCTACACACCTTTCTATTAACAGGAAATCACCCTGGGAGTTAGAGGTAATAGTATTGAGGCAATAACAGTATAACTTAATGTAATCAGCATTCTTTATGTTGTTTTGAGTTTGTGAGGTCCTAAAAACAAAACCATTTTCTTTTGGTGAAAATGGTTCCTAGATTGAATTCTTTAAAATGTGCTTCTCTTTAGTGTCGTTTGTAGTGTAAGATGAAAACAAGATCACCAGGTTTAATATTTGCTGGATGATATACTGTTGTAAATACTCACACAATACCCACGAAGCTCATTATCATTACTTTTGTATGCTGTTTGGAATATTGCCTTGCAAATAATCAGTGCAGGTATAGGATTTCCAGGCCAATACATTTACGTACATCATTGATATCTAAAAAGATTTCAGGTAGGTTGGTGAAAGCATCCATCAGACCAACTGCAAATTTAGAATAGTTTTCAAATGTTCATTCACTTTTTTTCTTAACCTTTTGTGGGTGTGTGTGTGTGTGCGTGTGCGTGTGCGTGTGTGTGTGTGTGTGTGTGTGTGTGTGTGTGTGCGTGTGTAAGCATTTCAAAGGGTCCGTTGAAAACGTTCTATAAATGTTCAAATCCAGACATATTCTGTTATAATTTGTTCTCCTGTTAAACATGTTCAGCATTAAATGTGTGTATGGTTTTATTCCTCAAGACACAGGCAACAAGGATCCAGTCATTTAACCTCCAGAGACCCACCCATTCATTTGTGTCCTCTGTGGAGCACATTGGGTTTTGGTCCATTACTTTGAGGTTATACATGCCACGGCATTAAGTCCAATTGTACTCCACAGAGGACATACGCGGCTTTTCAAACATATGACATATGCGGGGGTGTGGCTTTGAAAAAGATAATTTCATTGTATTTCAAAGTGTTGTGAGTTCAATAATTTTTATTAATTATAGTAAGGGAACATTTTAGGAGTTAGTGTAATAATGATTTTACCTAAAACTAAATGTTTTTATGAATGTCCTCTGAGGAGGACATGGGGATTTGCTAACTTTTTATTTCCCCCATTTTACACAACACAAATGTACAACCTCTTGAACAACCTCTTGAAAAATGACTTTTTACAGTAACGCATTACTTTTTGGTGTAAGTAATCAGTAAAGTAACTGAGTTACTTTTGAAATGAAGTAACTAGTAATGGTAACTAGTTACTGGTTTTCAGTAACTAGCACAACACTGCACCTAACCAATCCAACCAACAGAGGCAGACCCCGCCCCCCCCCCCCCCCCCGGCTGAAACGCCTCCATTGGACTCCTTTGTTTACTTCCGGAACATAGAGACATAACTATGTGAAACTGGCGCTGCAACACATTGTACGTGATATGCTTAAGGGCGGGACATCTCTAAAATGTTGACCAATCACAACAGAGCCTGCCAGCTAACCAATCAGAGCAGACTGGGCTCTGGTTTCAGACAGAGGGTGAAAAGAGGAGCTGCACCACAGGCAGTATGAGAAAAATAAAGAGCTTTTTGAACATTAAAGCATTGAGACATGTCCCAGTAGAGACACTACATACTGATATACACCTGAACATCAGCAGGAGAGGACTCTTTAAAGCAGAGACACTACATACTGATATACACCTGAACATCAGCAGGAGAGGACTCTTTAAAGTAGAGACACTACATACTGATATACACCTGAACATCAGCAGGAGAGGACTCTTTAAAGTAGAGACACTACATACTGATATACACCTGAACATCAGCAGGAGAGGACTCTTTAAAGTAGAGACACCAAAAAGTAATGCGTTACTGTGAAAAGTAACTTTTTAGTTACTTAAAAAAAGGGCTCCCAGTAATGCCCTTATAGCCTTCATTTCAGTTTGTTATTGCATTGGAGAATAATACAATCTGTTGATCAACTTGACATGCATTATATGCAATCTGGATTGCATCGATATTAGCTGGCTTTCCATTTTTGTATATTCTTTCTCCAGGTAGTTTTCCGTCCCATATGCCGTGAGCCGCCCGGACATGGTATCATGCTAACTAGCTCCCTGAAAGCGGGTGACTCCACTGTAGCAATAGCCTGCATGTGTTCTACAACATACCGTGCAATGGCTTTATCGACTTTTCCCTGGATAGCAGTCCCTTGGTTAAAATCCAGCCGCTGTTGCTCAGGTGGAGGTGGAGTGGCGTCGGCTGAGTCTCTGTGGTCTTAGTTACTAGCTTCGTCCCAGCATGTTGTTTTTGCAGATGTTTTAAGAGATCTGAATGACTGGTTTGGGCAGTAGATAGGATCTTTGACCCGCCAGGACACAACTTACATTTAACAGAAACTTTCTTTTCTTTGTGCTCGACAAAAGTGAAATAGTGAGAATATCTCCAGGTGGAGAAACTAGACTTGAGCTCCGCCGCCGCCATGATAGTCTTGTTAGTAAACAACACAAACACGCCCACAGCCCGTCTCCGCATGTGACACAGGAAGTATCTAAGTACATTTACTCAAGTACTGTACTTAAGTACAGTTCTCATCTCTGTTCGCCTGGCTGTTGACTATATAAAAAAACTAACGCAGTAACGGAGTAACGCACCATGTAGTAACGGTAACTGAGTTACTGAATTTAAAAAGTAATGCGTTAGAGTACTAGTTACTGCCAAAAATAACGGCGTTACAGTAACGCGTTAGTCCCAACACTGGTTAGGTGAAGGCATGAGGAGTGAGGTACGTTAAGATGAGGGTCACAATATCATGATTCGCCAATAATTAGCTGTGTGCTTGTGTCTGATTCAGGCAGAGTGTGTATTTTCATTATCAGAATGTCTCGCCCATCCTCTGGTACACTCAGGTTGCCACTGCATGCACTGTCTATCGCTGTTAGTGTTGTTAGCTGCTAGCTGGCAGCTCAGGCACCACCAGGTTGAGAGCCATGTAGAGAGCCATGTAGAGGCAATCCCTCAATTATTGAAAGGCTCTGATGTCCACTGATGTCTGATGTTCACTTCGTAACCATGACAACACTAGTTCCCCTGACCTTAACAAAGTAGTAGTTTGAACTCAAACAAGGACCGTTCCCAAAATAGAATGAATTAATAATTATTTTTACACCAGTGAGTTTGGCTTTCCATATTGCTAAAGTCGTGCTGTTGGTTTCACTGGTTGCTCATGGAAATGATTTGGTTGTTGGCTAAGAGCTGTCAATGAATCATTGAATTGTTTGTGCACATGTGCCTGCAGTGCACTGCACAGATTTATTTTCAAATAGCTTGAGTATGCCAACATAGTGTAAAATTACTATTTTAAATGTAAAAGGAGCCTGATGGTATTTTCAAAAGTTAATATACAACAGAGAAACACAAAGCCAGGTTTCCCTCCAAGCATTAATATGCATATTATCTAACTAGAAAAGCTGGATGGAGTGACAACATTTGATGAACTCCATATTGTTAAAATGTTTCAGACCTCCTAGAAGGTTTTTTTCCCACACAAATAGACTCCCTGGATCATATGTTATCCTCTCGCCACTACCAGAAACAATCAACCTCTTGCTTTTTCTTAGTTATTTCTGACAGCCGGGTGCTGAACCAACAGCTCGTCTACAACAGCTGATGCAGCAATCCTCCGTCAGTGTCACACACACTGGATGTGGTCATCTGCAGTACTGCTGGGCAATCACAAGTGTTTAGCCACTGCCATACGGCCCAATACAAAATCAATGTGGTTAAGTGCGTAAACTGGAAGAAAATAATCCTTGGGCATGTCAGCTCAAGGGCTCGAGTACTTAACCACTGCTTTGCATAACATACATCGCCCTGAAACTAGAATACACAGAGAATAAGGCTTGAATAAATACATCTTCATGTTAAAGTCAATGTTAATCAGATTCATCAAGGTGAGTTCACTGCATTCATACATGCAGCAATGTGTTTTCAATATACTTACAGTAGCAGCAGAGCTCTTGCTATTCAATGAAATGTAATTGGTTGCATTCAGGCACAAAATGTATTTATTTTCCTGCTGATTGGAGGAGATGATGTTATACAGTCTATGTGTTGAATATCTGACTATTGTTGGTAGACAGCCATCTGGGAACAGGAGTTTTCTCTACAATAAAGGGAGAAGAATCCTTGCAGACATAAAAGCAAGGCGAAAAAACTTGAAGCAAATATTGGACTTCAGAGTGGTATCACACTGCATTGCACTGCCCCTTAATGTTTGCAGCAGATGTGATAAATGTTAAACTTATGACCTTTGTTGTGTGCCATCCAGTCTGTGCTTATCTTTGCTTGCCACAGCACACTGTCTGGTAGTTCAGGTGTATGTGAATTGGACTGACTACAAAAAAGACAGGGAATTACTTTGACTTCCAGACAGTTTGTCATTCTCTTAAAATATACTATTGCAGCCTTTGTGATACAGAATTAATTGCATTTTGTGAAAGGTCTTTGCCAACTGACTGTGCAAACACTCTTCAAAGAGTCTCAACATCACTTTGTCATTAGTTCTTTGTCATCAGCTGCTGAATCTCAAAAGTGGCCTTTAAAATCAAGGCCTTGTATTTTTCAAAACACAGTAATCATTATAAGAATCAGTGCATTTTCTATTTTCGCGAGAGGGTGTGCTCTTTTCCACTTTTTATATTTCAACTTCAAAAGGTATGCTACTGTCACTGAAGCCTTTATAGAAATGCAGCCTGATTTCATGCACTGCAAAAGTGAATCAAAAATCACTCCTTCTTTTCTCCTTCTTCCTTAGGTAGTGTTCTCTCATAATATCTTATGAATAGTTTATTATATAACTGATGTACAATGGCTCAGTTTTTAGTGCCCTCTGAAAACTTCTGATGTTATGTACAACCTGTTTTTGTATTTGCAGTAATAAGTAGTAATTCGTTTTTTATGCTTCATATGTGGTGTCAAATGTGTTTTACGAGTTATCGTAACGGTGACATACAGTATATGTACTCAAACAGGGAATATCTCTTTTTATTTTCATTTGCTGATGTATAATCTTAACCTGCAGTGCATTGAGCTCTTTCAGTAACAGTCCATCTCATATTTCAAGGCGATTATTTGAAATATGACAAATTGTTGTTGAATCTTTCTGGGACAGCTTACCCACACATCATAATGACAACAACTATACAACAGACTGGGCCACAATTAGAATCAATCTGTGTTAATATAAATATATTTGTAACGTTATAGTTGCTTGTATGTGGTAGCATTCACTTTATAGTGATAATCCACACATAACTTAAAGGTCTCCTATTATACTATTTTTAGGCAAATGTTATGGGTATAAAAATGTATAAAAACATGTATATTAAGTGTTTTGCTCAAAATACCAAACAGATCATGCATTCTAGCGATGCCTCAGATCCCTCTATTTCAGCCCTGTTAGAGTACTGCTGATCTGGGTCCTTAGCTTGAAACAAAAAGTAGGAGGGGTAGCTAATGCCGGCTCAGAGTTCTACGAGATACTCAGCCAAATGCTGCCGTGATGAAATGCCATATCATGTTCCAAACCACATCAAGGATTATTTCTGAAACAGTATGGAGCTCATTTCCTTTTTTTCTTTCCTGCTTTTTTACACATACTCTCTCCAGTACAAGTTAGCTCTGAGTGTTAGCGATGCTTGATAATGTAAACAAAGACCATATGACGTCCAACACAGTCAGGCATTGTTTCTGATAGCAAATTTCTGATAGTGTCGTAGGTCCACATTTCCAATATGACGTGATTTACGTCATATCGGATGCAAATCTGGATCAGCTCCGTTGTACCCCCGTTTTTAGAGATTTGGGTACGGAGGAAAAGAGAGAGGGTTTTGTTTTCTGACACTTTGTGAGTTCCCTGACACACCGGGGGGGACATATTTACTGTATTTATAAAAGACATGCAAAAGTGCATTTTACATGATAGGTCCCCTTTAAAGGCAAAAATAGCAATTTCTCAGTGTCTGTCACAAAGGGCCACATATGCATTCTAAGTTGGCCAGAAATACCATTATGGTTTAACTAAAATGTTCAAGGTCACACACTGTCAGTAAAGTTTAAATATGACTTATGTTTAGTTTAAGAATAAAAAAAACTGGTCTCGTTCATTATTATATTATTATTTCTACTAGTGCATTGACTATTCAAAACGTGCCACATTTGAAGGCAGAAGTCCACAGGAATATCAACGGCGAGCGAGCAGTACATCACAGCATATCTTGATGAAGGCTATATAGCATCCTGAGTGGGTGTGACATACAGTGCTCAGCGATAAATGGTTGTGAACGGTAAGATGAATGGAATGATCTGATCATATTGAGCGCAGGCAGTGAAAATCACGATTTTCTTTCTCATATAATAATAATAAACTCAAGTTTGTTCACAGTCAAATAATTATGATTAAATGTCTCACTTTTACCACCCATGTTCCAATAATGTTTCGAGTGGACTGTCACTATCAGATTGTCGGTTTTCTCACTTTAACGTAAGGACCCCAGACCAAAAATAACACCTGCCAGCGGGTTCAATACTAGTGTTTATTCTAGTGAGAGACTTCCTTCTGCTGTTCTCCTGTAGTCCTGAATAAGAAGTAGCATCCTTGTAATGGAAGATAGAACCGTATAATCACATTAAATGGACTAGGCTGTAGCTTTGTAGTCCATGCTTGGAGAATGGGCTTCCATTTTCACTTCCCTTTGTAGACGGTACTTTGGCTCTAAATCATTATTCCAACGCAGTATGAGAGAGGGAAGGCAGTGGATGACAGGCTCTGATCTAAGAAACTCCCCAGCTAGGAGGTATGGACATTGAATGCTTTAATAGTGTGAGAGCTCCTCAGAGGTATATGAAGACTTTTTGTACCACAGTATATATGGAACTCATTTCTATCATTTCTACAGCTGCTTTCAAGCCACACATTCAGCCAGGGCTTATGAAAACAAAATATTTTACTGGTGAGTTGTTGTGAGACAGCTGCAAAAATTGCTTCTGCATATAATTTGAGCAATTTTGAAAGCTATGTTAATGCTAGTTTGTTTGGTCAAAGTATCCCTGAGTATGACACTAATGGTTAGGGCAGCACCTTGCATGGTAGCACTTACCCATTGTGTCTGAACTTGTCACTTTGAGTGCTATGGATAAAAGTGTTGTAAAAAATACTGCCATTTACCATATGATTAAACTATTAAACTATGCAATACGGTAACTCTACATTAGAGGTTACACGTTATCTATACGTCATTGTGGGTAACACTTTACGGTAAGGGTACATGAATCATCATGAATTTGTGCATGACTTAATGCATGAAAAAGCATGAATTCATTCATGTAGTACTCATGAACTATCAGTAATGTACAGGTATTAATAGTATCTCATGCATGACTTAATGCAGGAACAATACCTTAATTAATGCATCAACTAAGGTATCTCAATCATCATGACTTCTGAGTTCTTAATGATGTGCATGTCTTCTTCATATAGATCTGCAGTTAAAGTGACAGGCCAAAAAACTGACCAGTAACAGCAATTCCAAGTGTTGTAATCATGAGTAACTAAGCATGACTTTGTCATTACTTCATCATGTTTGTGCCCCTTTAAATAAAGTGGTGACCTGGTCTGTCGGTCACAGCAGTGCATGTATTCTGTTGAATTCAAAGTGTTGACCCCAACCCTGTTCAGTGTGTTGACCATTAATCATATGTTGGTTATCAGTGTAAACGATGGAACAGGTCACCACTTTATTTAAAGGGGCACAAACATGATGAAGTAATGACAAAGTCATGCTTAGTTACTCATGATTACAACACTTGGAATTGCTGTTACTGGTCAGTTTTTTGGCCTGTCACTTTAGCTGCAGATCTATATGAAGAAGACATGAACATCATTAAGGACTCAGAAGTCATGATGATTGAGATACCTTAGTTGATGCATTAATTAAAGTATTGTTCCTGCATTAAGTCATACATGAGATACTATTAATACCTGTACATTACTGATAGTTCATGAGTACTACATGAATGAATTCATGCTTTTTCATGCATTAAATCATGCATGAATTCATGATGATTCATGTACCCTTACCGTAAAGTGTTACCTCATTGTGTGTCTGCATCGGCTGCAAATACATTGGTAAAACACTAGTTGGCAGTATGGTCTCTATTTCATTGTGTGGACATTCTAGAAAACTCTGACAATTCCCAACTGGACTTAAATTGTTGCATGAAAATTGTGCAAATTAACATATTTGGCTTCCCTCTGTGTTACCAGTGACTGGAGTTTCCCGCTTAAGTGGCCATCATATGTCCCATCTCCCTTTATTCTTTTACTGGGGAACTGTGTTTGCAGCATTGTATGCAATACATAGCTAACACATGAACATTAAACCATTGCTGCCCGACATAGAGCAACTACAGCATCGCAGCAGTGGAAATAGTGGTATAAGTTGATGTGAAGTTGCATTTCTCCGCAGGTGAAAATAAGATGGTATATGGTAACATATGCATCTATCCGGCACTATACTTGTACACTTGACTGCTTTAGCCTTAGGTTAGATCATAATATCAGTTTCATCTTATAATAAATAATTCATTTGTATAGTAAAACTTTTCTTTCAGCTCAAGTAACTCCAGGGATTTTTTCATACGGGCTTCATGTGTGAAAGTCTATGCACATGTTTGTGTTTGAAATTATCTTATTTTCTCATGCAAGAGCAGGTAACAGCCTTGCTGCTCTTGGGACTGACTTTGCTCGATGCATAATTTATTAAAGAAAATTCCCAGCCTATAATCGTAGCCAGTGGCGTTTTTATGTGTACAAAAGTGGTGGGGCACAAAAAACTTAGATGTCTATAAGCTCCTGCATTGAGGTTCATGGCTGGTGAGGCACTGGCACTGACTCTTCAGGTTTACAAATATTATATTTTGACCTAAATCAAAATATAATATTATTTTCAAAAGCTTTTTTGTCTGATGCTTCGATTAATTTTAAACTGACAGTTCAACAAAAGGATACCCAAAAAATGTAATTTCATCATTTAAATATTGAATTGTTCTCTCTTAGTAAGATCCCATTTTCAATAAAATTGTGGTCTTACCTTGACTTGAAGATGAAGTCCATTTGCCTATCCTTCTGGACAAAAATCTCTATTACTTTTTTTAAAAGTCCTCCTTATCTTCTTGTAGTTTCAAAAGTCTATCATAAATCTAGTCGATAGATTTATGATTCGAAAATGATAAAAGTAGGGTAGACATGTGGATATTATCCGGCTGAACAAAAGGTGCATTCATCTAACAGGTACATTTCCCACAGATCTTATTTTGAGCTATTTTCTAAAATCCTATGGAGAAATCTCATTCCTTTTTTGTGGAGGGAAGCCATGCGCAGCTTACTTCCTGGTTTTAGGACGCGTCTCTCGTCTCCTCTTCACACACCACACTTTTCGCGGCACACGTACTTACAGCCAATCAGCTCTGAATTATGTGAGATGACGTATGGTGGGGATGGCAGCTCTATGCCCCTATGGTCATTATTTTTTTGCCACACACATTAAATTGGAAAATACTCGGAGCATGCGCAGCGTAGTTTTTACAGTCACCGTTCACTTAGACAGTGAGAGGGAGGGGCATGATCGGGTTTTGTCCAAGCGGTAAACTCTGGGGAAGAGCTGGGACGCCAATACGGAAATGCCACACACTGCAGTTCATACATTGGCCGATAGGGACTGACTGCAGAAAGGAGCAATTCCCATAGACCCCCATGTTAAAATGCCCAACTTTACAGCATAAAAAAACATGTTTCTACCCATGGATGCAATAGATATTATTATGAATAGAGTTAGATTCCACCTTCATGATTATGAATCTGTGAGCGAATTGTTTTCAAACACGACCCTTTTATTTATATTAGGTCTTAAAGTTTTTGCATAAATTAGGGCGTGTTCACATTGAGTGACGGCTCTGCCAAGTGACTGCTGCTGCTAGCTTCTTGTCTCTCTGCTACCTGCTCCGTGAAGCTAGCTACATGCACTCTGCCTGCTCAGTTCATCCATGGAACACAACTTGAAGCCGGCCGTGGTTGTTTGTTCTTCATGCTTATATATCGGACTATTGTGACTCGCTCTGCGGTTAAAACAGACGGTGCATGCATGCGGTTTTGCGGTAAGTGAAAATCGAGTACTTATTTATGTGTTAATGATTTTAATCAGCTACGTAATGAATGTTAAGGCTTGGGTTAGCATGTAAGCGAGTGGTAGCTACATCGGTGCTAACGATGCTAATCGTAGCCTCCAAGTTAAAATCATAGACTGTATATATAAAGGTTAAAACTAAATAGACAAGTGTTAAGCGTTAAGTGGGATAATACTGTAGAACAAACGGCTTCTGTTTGAGGTTGATAAAATAAGGTCATCCTTGTAACTTAGAGAGATATTTTATTATGTAGGTAGGAACTGTATGCATCGCTAAGGTTCATTTAAATTGGCTATGCTCAAGTATGTAGACAAGCTAATGTCGAAGTAGTGTATGTGAAATCAACCTCACAATAAGATGTGTGTATATTACAAATAATAATGTCATATTTCAAGATGATTACTTAGATATTACAATATGGTTGGTTGAGCTGGAGTTCATTATTGAGCTTACACCTTAACGTCACAGTCATCTGTAGAACGAACCCAAACCTTGTTGTTTTTATTAATTGCATTACCAAATTGGTATCAAATAAACAATAAGCATTGGTAACACAACTTCCAAAGTTACAGTAAAATAAAAAGGACCCTGACTCACACAATCCAACATGTTCAACAGAAGAGAATTAGTTATATTGTTTGTACACATGGTACTTTACATATATATCTGTTTGTTTAAGGTGTCCAGGTGATGCAAACAGGCTGGACCAGAGAGTGAGAGACAGAACTGGACTCCTCACAGCAGTGAACTTCAGCACAGGTACAAAGACTCTTTTTTCATACTGTACAAAGAATCAAGAAAGATATTGGTTTAAATAAATGAAGTATTAACTTGAATACACTGATATACATTCCATTAAACAATACTAAGTACTAGATCACCTACACATCAGTTAAGTTGAGGGGTTTTTCCATGCAAAAAGTTACATTTAGATGTTAACAAGCAATAGGATTTTGTCAGCTTTCTAATTTAATATATTGAAGGCAAAGATATTTAACACATAGTGAGAACTGCTACTATTTGTCTCTCAATATTGTCTGTAAAAAACGTGGTCAAAGTTATTCTTTCAGTGAGACAACAGAGCAAGCTTCTACAGTTGCACTACGTTTTGATAACAGTTAAATATTATTTTGATAATAACATATATTTCAATGTTGATGAACTTCATACTGTTCATTCATAATCTGATTGTCTTTTTAGCTCACTGTTGAAATACAAAAAAAACATTACAATTACAAAATAATTATATCTACAGCCCCTAAACACACAAACACACTGCTTTCATAAATACCACACTTGTTCTGCAATAATATGTTTTATGTTTCCTGTCATTTTTGTTAGGAAAGGACATGCCTGAAAGACACGACATTTTCTCCTTCTCTGAGGGTCAAGAAGAACATCCAAGAGGAACATTAAAAGCTGATGTTATGAGATTTTAAGACCAGTACAGGACATTCACTAAGAAACTACTTTTATTGTGAAAACACAGTCAGCTGATCGAATGCACCTATTTCCACATCTACACTCCATCAGCTGATTATTTCTATTTGCCTCACTTTATGAGCTTCACATCACCTGTGCCTTGTACCGCAGAGTTTGCAACGTCACAAATAAATGGGGCCAATCTTCAGTCAGATGTGTGTGTGTAATCTAACATTTTCAGTAAGAATAATGGACGAAAGGAGTGCAAATACAAATACAATTTATTGAAATGTGAACCAAAACTTCATCAAATGTTTTAAATAAAAAGCAGATATGGACAGAAGGTGTAAACCTATTACATTTATAAGTAAACACATTTAGTCAAATAAAGTGACAGACTAGGCCTGTGCAGTTGGTATCAGCTGTGCCCAGCATGGGCTCCTCCATCAGGCCTGGTCCTCCTCGCTGAGGAAAGACCCTCAGTCCTCTCCGGGACAACAGACAGGACGTCCATCACACGGAGGTTTCTCCCTGAAGTCTCAGCAGCTCTCTGGACACCACGCTGTCTCAATCCGTCCATCACACGGAGGTTTCTCCCTGAAGTCTCTGCAGCTCTCTGGACACCATGCTGTCTCAATTCGTCCACACTGAATATGAGAGGGGGAAAATGAAAATAATAAAAGCTTTAGACAATAAGAAATATAAAGTTGACTGTTGAGTTGCTCAGTTTTTTTAGATTGTCAATACTATTACTGTATAACTAATATCTCAGGTTAAGACGCACATTCAAATAAAGATTGGTCTTTAAATACATTTTGCCTTTTGAATTGTTTGTCTAAAGTCAAGGATCTAGAACTGGTACTTAGTTTTAATGATAGTCTGGTTATTATGCTGTTTGGAGGAGGCCTCACAGGTAAGAGGTAACTAGCTACCATCACATTTACCTTAGCTTGACTTAAATGTATTAAACGTATAGTTAAGTGATATCAAAATATAAATAACTAATGTCATGCAAACATATTAATATTTGCTTGATTCCAATGTTGAATTTAGCACAATTGCATACAAACGATAAGGGATTTTAAGATTCTGAAGTATTATGCTAAACACTCAATAACTTAGATTATTATTGATAGCTTTGCTGAATAATTTCATGTCCGCTTACCTTAGAAACGTAAAATGCGATGGCAGTGTGCAGATTGGGAGCATGTTAGCTTAGCTTGGTAGCTTCAGCTAGCTCTGGAACTTCCAGCTCGGTGGCAGCATGTCTCGCCTCAGCTACGCCTCTTTGCCCTTATTTGGATCAGGCTGGAGCAGGCGGGAGTTGAACTCTGACTTCACTGTCGAGCCGTTAGTGGCCGACTCCGCCTACTAAGCGCTTCTCGGCAAGTCTGCAGAATCCTATGGGTGACGTCACGGACCCTACGTCCATTTATATATACAGTCTATGGTTTTGTCCCACATGGCTCTAAACAGCTCAATAGGCACACACTGTAGACACTAATTAGAAGAACACAGACTAAAACAGCAATGTACAGATAAATCAGACGATTAAACATGATCTTAAAATATATATTATATATTTTTTTTGCATTTTTTTGTAATCATTATTTTTAATACTGTCTGCTGACACTAGGTGGGGCTGTACCTGCAATGACCAGTTGCCACTGATCGTTGCTATGTATGCATCTTGGCACTATGCATGTCACACCCAAAACTAAACCTGTGCATATTGTGCACCATATGAATAAATACTTAAATAAGTCTAATTATGATTTAATTCAAGCTGTTTCAGAGCAGAGGGGGGAAATAATGCTATGACAGCAGGTTTTTTAGAATCCCATATGATGTGATCATATGTTAAATATATTCTGTCATCACTTTCTTACGGTGGCTGAGAGGTGCAATCGACAATTACAAAGTATTTTGTTTTTTTACTTAGTTTTTATTGAAAATAATTGCACTGAATTCCAAACGTGCATACTGTCATTTCACTTAGTGTGAAACACTTTTACAAAGCCTGAGACAAATTTACATTCTATAAAACACATTTACATTTTATAAAATAAAATTACATTAGCAAAACACTTTTACCCAAGAAAAAACGATTTAACATTAACAAAAACAAATGAACAAGATGCGAAACACTTTTACAAAGCTAGACACAAATTTACAAGTGTCGAAACACTTTAACATTTGCCGAAACACTTTAACATTTCCCGAAACACACAAAAAGTACAGTAGTCCAAGTAGTACTTAGTATTGACTGAATCCAACAGTATCAATTTCATGTAGAACTGTTTGCAAAAAATGTTATCCCTCAGCAGAATACATGAATTATTGTACTCAGGACGGGAGTTTGACAGAGTATTAATCAAAAAGTACAGAGTAAAAATACCTCATTGTATTTGTGGTATAAGTACTGAGTCCAACAGTACCAATTTTATTAAGAACTTATGGCTAAAAATCATTTTATCTCTCATCAAATAAAGCAGAAGTGGCATGATTTTGTTCTCAGGAGGGGACTTTGAGAGAGTATTACCCAAAAGGTACACGTTAAAAGTACATTTTGTTGTTGGTTGCAGTCAAACTAGGACTGAGTCAAACAGTTTCAGTTTTATTAAGAACTTATGGTACAAATTATTTGTACCGCAAGTAAAGCAGAAAAAACATGCATTATTTTACTCTTGTAGCCTACTACTAGCGTCAGTGCCGCTTCTCGGTGATTACCGTAAAGGCCCGATTAATTGCGCACTCAAAAATGAAGAGCTGCTGATTTGACCAAGTAAACGCGAGAGACGGCTGAGTTGACCGCAGTACCGGAACGGACGACAGTATCTTAATATCTTCTGAAAACAACATCGGGCAGTTGGATGTGTGTGTGTGTGTGTGTGTGTGTGTGTGTGTGTGTGTGTGTGTGTGTGTGTGTGTGTGTGTGTGTGTGTGTGTGTGTAAAAGGCACAGCTCCACTTCCTACTTGGCAAACCTGTAACTTTCTCGTGTGCACGAGAACGTATCTCTTGCGCAAGAGAAAGTATATCATGATGAGCAAAACCATGTCACTTGGCCCAGGTGGTTTCCACAGAACGGACAAAACATGTTTAACGACCATAAAGGTCCATAGGTACTGGCGGTCTATCCGCCAAAACAAACTTAAGTTTGTGTTAATCACTTGCACGTCACTTCTGGTATGATGGGCATTGCCTTTCCGGTTTGATTCTCTAGTTTGTTAAAGTGTTTCGGCAAATGTTAAAGTTTTTCGGCAAATGTTAAAGTGTTTCGGGAAATGTTAAAGTGTTTCGGCACTTGTAAATTTGTCTCTAGCTTTGTAAAAGTGTTTCGCATCTCGTTCATTTGTTTTTGTTAATGTTAAATTGTTTTTTCTCTGGTAAAAAGTGTTTTGCTAATGTAATTTTGTTTTAGAAAATGTAAATTTGTCTCAAGCTTTGTTAAAGTGTTTCACACTTTGCAATTGTCGATTGCACCTCTCAGCCACCGTACTTTCTTCCTTATTGGCCCCCTCTAAATGGCCCCCCCTCTAAATTATGGTTGAATTGCTCCCATGATATTTCTATTGCTCCCATTTGATTCTCCTGCAGGTTACGAAATGCCAAGATAATGCTGAGAAATTAGGAAACGCTTCATTTTCACAGCAATAACCATTCCACACAGGCAATAATAGTCTCTCTGCGAACTTGCCATATTTGCATCTATACTTGTATTGACTCCCTTCTTTATTTGCATCGTTTTTCAATTCAAACACAGCAATAGGAGCATTAAACCAATTATTTGCTATTAAGAACATTTGCGTAGATGTTTTTTACTTTCCTCCTGTGTGTTTTTCTCCATTTTACTGAAAGCTATAGCAAATTGCTTTCCAATGAAAATGTTATACACAGTTGCAGAGAAACCTAAATATTATGCTCTATGTTGTTCCAGAATAATCAATAACAACCTAATGTCATTACCCATGGTCGCTAAAGATGCGTTTTTTTAGCTCTGACCACCCAATCAAAAAATGAAAATGCCAACGTTATTGTAATCTGCTATATTGCTTTGATTACGACAACTCCAAATCTATCACCCTGGCAACATATGATGGCTGAAAAATGATTGGATAAAAGCATAAAACATAAACATACAACACTGGAAGCAGCACAACCCAGAGAAAATCTATTAATTGAAGGGAATCGACTATTAGGAGAAATTAAAAACATATTCATGGGAAAAATTAAATAGGTAAGTCAGTGATTCTGACTGTTAGCCAGCAGTTATATATTTTTCATATTTGCTACAGTAGACCATAACTGATACTGATATCAGCCACTGTATAAAACCTGATCAATAAATATATTTAAAAAATGTGAATTTATACATTTTTTATCAATGCACGATGATTTAGAAAATACATACACCCCTGCATTATTTTATCTAACTCAACTAAGACAACCCTATGAGGCTAGATTTTATTTTGAAAGTAAGAGGATGGGTCTAACAGGATGAGCCTTCACTTCCTGGTCAAATTGAACAGATGATGCACCGCTCTAGGTTTGAGTTTGCACTCAGTAGCCAAACATTAGCATGAGAAGCCTTGATTAGTATTAGCATGAGGAAAACTGTGTTTTATACAGCCTGTCCTCCTACAAAAAACGACCATATAGGCCGATTGTTCATGCCCCTATTACGACACAGAGACACGTTTTAAAGTGTATGTTGTTTCTTACCCCCAGTTTCCACCGGGTCCATCTGCGCCGCGGTGGTCGTAAGGATCGCGGCCACTCTAGTCGATGTGCTATTCCACCACACGCGCCGCGTTACGGCTCAGACGCGTCCCAGAAGCTACGCTTCTGAAACGCTTCTGGGACGCGTCCGGTGGGTTATGGCGCTAGAGGAGGTCGGACCAAAACCGCGGCGCAGCCGTGACGCGGTGCAGCGCGGCGCAGACGGACCCAGTGGAAACTGGGGGTTACACGTGCTCTAGTGGTGCTCTAGAGGTGCTCTAGTGGTGCTCAGCTTCCATGTAAAGTTAGCGTGGTGGAAAACAGTTTTTCCGGTCTCGAAGTTTTCATAATAAAACAGGATATATTCCCCTCACTGTCAAATGATTACACAGTGATATCTGCATTACTCATCCACTAAAAAACATCAGTTTATCCTTTCAATTGTGTACAATGCTTTTGTGTTTTTAACCTTCGATTCAGAGAAACAAATTGTTTTTTCGGAATTTAGACACTACAGTTTCCGAAGACACTACACTACCCAGAATCCCCAGCTATCGTTTGGGACTACAACATCCGCCTTGCTTTACAGACCCCATGATTAGTCATCAAGCCCTGTGATTGGATGTTGGAGTGGCAGTGCGACAAGGTTACGCTGAGCGTCAACAGCTCTTTGAAATGGAATGGAACCACGGCAGACTTTCCAAAACTGGAATTGGACGGGTCCAGTTAATATACCCACATGACAGCTAAGGTCAGAAGAGCTTTAACAGCTGATCTTATGTCTGTGACCCCTCCTGTTGTTCATTGATAAGCCTGAAACATGCACTTGTCACGGTTCAGAGGCAAATTTTGCAAATATGGCAGTAGCCATCGATCATCTTAAGATAAGATAAGATTAGATATACTTTATTGATCCCAAGTTGGGAAATGTTTTTGTTACAGCAGCATGTATTACTTTGTTCTACTCCACCACAATTCAGAGGTTAACCTAGTATTTTTACTCCACTACATTTATTTGAGTTACTTTGCAGATTCTGATTAATGATGTGAAATATAAACAACCCTTAAATCAGACTTTAGTTACACCTGAGTCAAATTCAGGGAAGGTGATTGTCAAGTGCCAAAATGAACTATGCAATATATTAGACGTTAAGTACTTTGTCAGACTTCATATTTATCTGTGGATAACCCCATCGTTTTTTTTCTTATTTAAAAGAAGACTTTAACTTAACTTAATCTTTGGACGTCCTGCAGTAAACTGTTTTATTGTAGAGATCACTACAGTATCTTCTTGATATTTTATATTTTGTATGTAGGCTACTCTTAATATTTAAATGTTTTCATCAAATAAAACTTATTCAACAACAAAATTCAATAACGTGCTTTAACCACTAGGTGGTGCGGGTTAAAAAAAACAGTGGTGTAGTTAATAAAACATAATAATATCAAACATAATATGACTATTAACTTTATTGTGAAATTAAAACAGAACGGTAAAGGAAAATACAGTTTCAGTCTCTCAATTTGAAGCTTATGCATTGTACCATGAACCTGTATAGACCTGTAACAGTCAACTGCATGAGGAGTTGGAAAGGTAGTAAATAATATCTTTAAAAACTACAAAAAACATCCCTTTCTATCAGCTGTGCACCGTTATGGTGTAAATATAACCCATCTACCAATTGGATCAAATATAAAAGTCAGCCGAATTAGTGTTGATACTGTAAGGAGACGTATTGTGTGAAAATAAATGGAAGATGTTGTTTAATTGCTAATATATTTGTAAAGGCAACCGAACAACAAATATTTGCCAGTGAGGGATATGGTGTGAAGCTTTTCCAGATGCGTGGTGTTGACAGCAAATCAGGTCTTCTCTTTGAGTGCATTTAAGATGTTTATTTGGATTGCAGGATGATGACAGCAAAACAAGAGCCGGGTGTTTAACTGATAACTAAACAACTAACTGTGATAAAGAAATAAACCGAAATTAACTCAAAACAAACAGAAAATAAGCGAAAACACGCAAATCCATTCCACTTGCTTATTGAGAGAATGCCCAAATCAATGAAACTCCGTACCATGTTTTCACTGCTACTTTGTACCAAGGCAGATTCTCACATAGCAAGCGCATGTTCAAGGAGTGTTGTCATAGTTGGACAGCTCAGATCTGTTGTATGAAGCGATGCCGGTAGCGGAGGTAAGGCACACACACCAAGTGTTCAGGACATTGTTAATACAGCGAAAATCAAAGCTGACGATCTCTTGGTTTGATATGTTTTCTCCCCCAGACAACATGGACATAAGAACATTTTTTTCAAAGAAGAGGAAAGTAAGTAATCAGCTGGTAGCAGTTAATCAGTTAACAGTGATGGCAGCGGCAGAAGCGTCTCACTTCTGGAGAGGAGTTTCGTCTTTATGTCATGATAGAGAGATACAAATACTGAATAGTTTAGATGAGAAAAGGCATCGAAATGCCAGGTTACTACTATTTATCATGTAAACAGGAAACATGAATAACCCGATCTCTCTGTGCTCATGTAAACACCATGATGTCCATGTAGAGACGCAGTCAGTGTGTTTTACTGCCTCAGTTCGATAAGAGATTATCTTCTGAGTTCTTTAACTTCGGTACTCTCTCTCAAAATGATAATGTGCATTATGTTTTAATTATACTTCTTATCATTCAGAAGCTTTTTGTGTGTGTTTATGTTTTACTGAGTGCTTATAGGCAATTTCCATCCCAGTATTCAGTTAACTATTTATTTTCTGTGCACATTACATAGACTAGCTAATATTCTACCTACTGCTTGGGACTTTGAATCTTCAAAATGTTCAATGTCACAGACTGGGACTTACTTTAGAGTCAGTTGTATTTACATTCAGTATGACTTGTTATTGTTACGATTATTGTGCTATGTCACGTTTTGTATGTCTTGTTTTTGGGTGTTTTGCTGTTCTCCCCGTCATGTTTTCCTCTTGGTATATTGTCTGGTCCTTTTCCCTGTGTTTTTCCTCCTGTCGTTAGTTTCCCTGGTGTGTCTAGTTGTCTGATTGTGTTCACCTGTGGCCCTTGTGTTTCTCCTCCCCTGCCCGGCTGTTTCTCGTCTTGTGATTACGCCTCCCTGTATTTAGTCTTGTCTCTTCCTGTGTTCAGTGTTGGTTCGTCGTTTGTCTGTGTTCACCGGGGAGTGTTCTGATTGTCCGTGTGCCATATCCTTGAAATAAAGGTATTTTCTGTTTTTTCTGCATTTGGGTCCTGCCTGCTTCACTCACCGTAACAGAACCAACCAACCAAAAGATGGACCCAGCAGACAGCCTGTACGAGGTGACGTACAACCTAATGTGCTTTCAAAACGACTGTCGATATGCCTCCAGTAGTGAAGAGAGGCAGTCAATTATCTCAACGGCACGCCAATAAGGCCCTCAAGGCCCTGGTTAAAGGAGTTACTTCCCAAGTGGGTGGAGGACCTTTTCGGTAGCTTTGAGGTCAAACCTGTTTCCCGGCCTACTAGCCCCTGGCATGCTAGCCCCCTGCCGGCCACAGTTCCCAACAAGGCTCCTTTCAAGGACCCTTTCGCTGCTTTTGAAGGACCTCTGAGCCTCCACAAGGCTTCAAGCCAGCATGGAAGGAAATGCAAGGCAGCCATGGTTCCGGCTCCGGTCCAACACACCGGCTCCTAATTGTTACTGTATAATAACATAACAATTCAACAACATACAAAACATTGCAGCCAAATAGAATAGTCCATATCAGTATTCTCAATCCATAATGTTCATTGTTCATGTAGATAATCCAATAGGGTTGGGTTTCAGCTTCCAATAGAAGACAGATCTTCGTGATTGGTCATTCCAGGATGTTGTACTTTGTCCGGACTTTAACCGACCGCACAAGTCCTTGTCTGTCGGGAAAGGTCTGCAGTACCTTGCCCAACAGCCAGGATCCGCCAGGGGCATTAGAGTCCGCTACGATGACAATGTCTCCTGTGACAAAGTTCCTCTTGTCCTTTGGCCACCGTTGTCTCTCTTGCAACAGTGGTACATACTCCTGAATCCATCTGTGCCAAAAAAGATTGGCAAGGAATTGAACTTGCCTCCATCGTCGTTTGGAGTAGGAGTAATTTTTGTCAAAAAGCCCGGGTGGTAGAGAAGGTTTGCCTTTTAACAAGAGAATGTAATTTGGAGTCAGGGGTTCGAGATCATTTGGATCCTCTGAGGTTTTTGTAATGGGACAGTAATTCAATATGGCTTCCACTTCGCACAGGAGTGTTTGTAGTCCTTCATCATCCAAATGTTGCTGATGAAGAATAGAGTTCAGCACTTTCCTGACCATGCAAATGACTCTTTCCCATATTCCTCCATGATGGGATGCGGCTGGAGTGTTGAAACTCCATTTCACTCTAGAATGAAGCAGTGAGTTTTGAATTTTCTGATGGTTCAAATGAGATAGAGCTTCTCTCAGCTCACGTTCTACTCCAACAAAGTTGGTTCCGTTGTCTGATTTGATGTGTGATACTTGGCCTCGCCTGGAAATGAATCTGCGTATTGCATTGATGCAAGAACTGGTGCCCAATGAATAGGCCATTTCCAGATGGACTGCCCGACTGGCCATGCAGGTGAAGATAACTCCATAGCATTTGATGAGGCTGCGGCCTCTCTTCACTTCAAACGGCCCAACATAGTCAATGCCCACATTTGTGAATGGTGGAAGATCAGATTGCAGTCTTTCTTTTGGCAAATCTGCCATCTTTTGTTCACCCAGCTTTCTCCTATGTCATCTGCAGACAACACAGGAAGAGAGGATCTTTCTAGCAGCAGCATTTGCTCTGGTGATCCAGTATTGTCGACGAAGTCTGGAAAGTAGGTGATGTCCTAAGTGTTCATGAACGTGGCGTAAGATTAGAGCGGCGATGTGTTCATCCTTAGCAAGAATGACTGGATGTTTTGTGTCTTCAGGCATTGCTCCTTTGCTAAGCCTACCTCCCACTCTCAATATTCCTTGTTTCAGCACCGGATCAAGTTTATAAATGTGACTGCTTTTCTTCACTGCAGATGTTCCCTTTTTCAAAGCAGTGATTTCATCACTATACTTGTCCATTTGGCAGTACTGAATGATGACACTTTCTGCTGCGTCAATATCTTCAGGAAATAAGACGTGACCACCCATTGTGGCTCTGAATCTTTTCATGTCCTCTTCCTCTTTGTTCTTTTGTTGAGTTGGGTCAAGTCCACTGCTGGACAGAGAAGCAATGTATTTCTTTTCTCTTTTGACTCAACAACTGCAACGTCTTTCTCAGCTGGAGAAACCATGCAACTGAGATCTTAAGCCTTTTCCACGAGGAGAAGTGGGTTATCAGTTGATTTACTGCATTCTGTGAGTCTTCATCAGAGATGTTATTTGTTGCATTTGGTGCATCATTAATGATGACAGTATTAACTGAAACTTCTCCTCTAACCTCTGGGTCATCACTGCTGATGGAAGTTGAATCCAAGATGTTAAGAGGCCATTCCTCTTCACTCTTGGAAAGAAACTCTGGGCCATGGATCCATCTGCTGCAAGTGACAAGGTGTTCAACTTTCACCCCACGAGAGGCCTCATCAGCTGGGTTCCGTTTTGTGTCAACGTACCTCCATTGTGAGATGTCTGTGGCTTCTCTTATAGCAGAGACCCTATTGGCAACAAAGGTGTGAAAGCGCTTTGTTTCGTTCCTGATGTACTTTAACACTGTTGTGCTGTCTGTCCAGAAGATTGAGTTTTCCAGCTCTAGTTGCAACTCTGCTTTCAGGAGTCTGTCAACTCTCGCTGCCAGCACAGCAGCTGTTAGTTCCATCCTTGGGAGTGTCACATTCTTTAGAGGAGCAACTCGTGACTTTCCTAGAATGAAAGTTACATGGATCTTCTCATCATCACTCTGCAGCCTCAAGTATGAAACTGTGCCATAGCCGTTCTCGCTGGCGTCAGAGAAATGATGTAGTTGGGCACTTGTGAGCTGTCCAAATCCTTTGGGTTTAAAACATCGAGTCTTCTTAGATATTCTAGCCACCCCACCCACTGCAACTGGTAGTTTTGAGGAATGTGCTCATCTCAACTGTAGCTCATCTTACAGAGGTTTTGCAGCATTATCTTGACAGGTAAGGTGAAGGGTGCTAAAAATACAATGGGGTCGTAGACCGAGCTCACCACCGAGAGGATACCTCTTCGTGTGAATGGTCTTTCTTGGACTGCCATCTTGAACCTAAAGGTGTCAGTTTCTGCGCACCACTGCAGTCTCAGGGTTCTTTCGACAGGAAGGCTATCGATGTCGAAATCTAGTTCTTTCACTTCCTTGGCTCTTTTCTCCACATCAATGGCTTCCAACACTGACCTGCTGTTGCTGATCCATTTCAGCAGTTGGAATCCTCCCAACTGGCATAGAGCGGTCAGGTCTGTAACCAAAGACATGGCTTCTGCCTCTGAAGACAAGGCGTTTTTCTAAGGGAAAAACTGGCACAGCTGAGCGATGATATTGCACCAAATAGATGAACAGTCATTCTGTACTCAGTGAGCGGCTGTGTCAGATCACCTCTTGGCCACTATAGGAAGCAAAGAAAGTCTACATCCTGTTTTGCCACTTGGACTTGATGATACATAGCTTTTATGTCAGCCATAACTGCTATAGAGTTTAGGCGAAACCTTGTGAGAACTCCGAGCAAGGAATTTGTCAAGTCAGGTCCCTGGAGTAGTTTAGTGTTGAGTGACACACCTTTGTAGCTTACCGCAGAGTCAAATACCACTCTCAGGGTTTTCCTTTTAGGATGGTATACCCCATGATGCGGGATGTACCATACCTTTCCTTCTTTTCCTTTCACCTGATGCTCTGGCACACTCTCTGCATAGCCGTTGTTTATGACATCACCAAGAAAGTTGGTGTATTCCTCTTTGAATGTTGGATTTCTCTCCAATTTCCTTTTTAGGCAGAGGACCCTTTGCTCAGCAAGATGGTGGTTGTTGGGCATGACAACATTGTCCTCTTCTCTAAAATAGGGGTTCAAGCAGTAATGTCCATTGTTGAGTTCAGCTAAAGTGTTGGCAATTTGCATGAACTTAAGATCTTCTATGGACATTGCTGGCTTGTCTTCTGCTGATTTCTCAATGAAGTCATGGTTGTACTGCTTCACCAGCAGTTCCTCTATGTGAGCAATGGATATGCGGTTGGCTGTGAATGTGGGGCAGCTACTCCCACTCTCATTGCCTCCTCTCAATGGTCCGTTGACAACCCATCCCAATAGGGTTCTAACAGCGTAAGGTCCTTTACCCCTGCTGTTTATCACTTCCCATGGCTCCATTACTTCTGGAGAGTTAGTTCCAATTAACAGCTCCACATCAGCATCGATAGCAGGAATTTCCACAGAGTCCAAGTATGGCCAAGCATACAAGTCTTCCTGTTGTAGGATGTTATTACGAGTCACAGGCATCTTGCGTTGGGTGTACACATCAGGCAACTCAATATAGATGTTACGATTGAGTGCAGCTACCTCTAGTCCTGAGATGACGTGACTGTTGACAAAGCTTTCTTTATTCATTGTTTGCATCAGGAATTTAGTGTTCCTTCCTCTCACCTTTAGCTTCCTCATCAGTTGCTCAGAGCAGAAAGTAGATGAGCAGCCAGGATCTAGAAATGCATAGGTCTTTAGAATTGTGCTGCCTTTCTTTGCCTTGATCTTTACAGGCACAATTGACAAGACGTAATCCTGTGCTCCGGCTCCTATATGGCCACATGTCTTGGGAGTAGTGGCTTGACTCATCCATGTTGTTTCTTGCTGTGTGTCCTTTGATTTGATTTCTTTCCATTCCTTTGCATGGATATGGAGAATGCTAGGATGTTTCAGGTTACACAACTTACAAGACAGCCGACTGTGACAATCTTTACTCATGTGTCCAACTGATAGACATCCAAAACAAGCACCTTTCTTCTTTAGGAAATCAATGTTATCCCGATACTGCTTCTTTTCCATCTTGGGGCACACTTCCAATCTGTGGCCCTCTTCACACAGCAGACAAGGTCCCTTTGTTGACTTGAAGTATTTCTCCTTTTGAGTTTCAGAGTTAACAGCTGCCACAGATGTAGCGAAACTGCTTCCTTTCTCCTTTATGCGTCCCTGTGACACTTTATTTCCAACTTTGAATTTTGAGAATGAGACAACTGTGTCTTGAATGTCTCCATACAGTGGGTCAGATGCAATAGACACTTGTCTCTCAATAAAATTGACCAAGTCACTGAAACCTGCTTGACGATGTTCAAAAGCAATGTTTCTCCATTTTTCTCTCAGTTTGTATGGTAACTTCATGATTATAGCACGTATGTTGGATGGCATATTCATTTCTGACATGTAGCTTATGTCCTCCATAGCGTTACAGCAGACGCGTAGGAATAGTGAAAATGCTTGTAAGGCTTTGATGTCCTCTGACTTCAGTGGTGCCCATCCAAGTGCTTTTTCCATATATGCAGTGGCTATTTTTTGCTCATTTCCATAGCGTTCTTCTAAAAGCATTCTTGCTCTTTGATACCCCCTGTCAGATGGCATGTGTTGACAGCTCTTGACCAGCTCTCTAGGTTGCCCTCGAGTGTACTGCTCCAGGTAATATAAGCAGTCTACACTGCTAGCAGCTTTTCCTTCCACTCCATTTTCAAAAGCTCTGACAAATAAGTTGTACTCAAGAGGGTTTCCATCAAACACTGGTATGTCCCTTGGGGGTAATGATAATGAAGACTGCTGTTGCACTAGTAATGCTGTGATGTCGTTTTGCTTTTGCATGATGGTGAAAATATTGCCTTGGTCCGGTTCCTCACTGTTTTGGTTTGATTGCTGTGATGGTTGTGCAGTTGGATATGACTGACGAGATCTTTGAGGCATTCTGCCTTGGTCCACATCGACTTGGATACATTGCTGTTGTGTATATGCACTGGGATATGACTGCAAAGACCTTTTGAGGCATGCTTGGGATGTGATTTGAAGCATACATTTTTGATCTGGTTCGTTGTGAAATGGTTTCTTTGCGCCGTGCCCCTATTCCACTTGGCATTGTAGCTGCAGTATTGAACTGGTTGTATGGATCCTGTAGCTGCTGAGACTGTAATGGCATTGCAGCTTTAGCAGCTCCTGTTGGTGGATTGTACTGGTTGTATGGATTTTGATGTGATTGAGTGGGTTTTGTAGTTTTACTGCCTCCTGTTGGTGGATGATTGACGGTACAACTTGAAGTTTGTGGAACAAATGGCACAGCAGAGGGTTGGAGAGCAGACTTGTGTTTTGACCAAGCGGCAAACTCTGGGGAACAGCCGGGACGCCAATACGGAAGTGCCAAACACTGCAGTTCATACATGGGCCGCTAGGGACTGGCTGCAGAAAGGAGCAATTTCCATAGACCCCCATGTTAACATGCCCAACTTTACAGCAGAAAAAAACATGTTTCTACCCATGGATGCAATAAATATTATTATCGACAGTTAGATTCCTCCTTCATGATTATGAATCTGTGAGTGAATTGTCTTCTAACACTACCCTTTTATTTATATTAGGTTTGCATAAATTAGGGCGTGGTCACTTTGGTGGACATGTACATGCCTCACTGTCAGCTAACAGCAACTTGTCCACTCTGCTAGGCTACAACCATAGAGGCTACAACGTTAGTTAGTCATAGTACTGTACTTGACCCTTTAGCTTTAGCCGTGTTCGTGGTGATTGTGCCTTTTAGGGAATATTGTTACAAATACCAGACAATTAAAATGTCGTGCTGTGCGCTTGAATGTACTAACAGAACTTCCAAGAAGTCTAAAATGATAATATTATACATGTTAACCCAGTTCGCAGGTGTTTGTGTGCTTGGTAGCTTAGCTTGTTACTTATTAGCCAGCTAAGGACGTAACCCTTTATGCATACATATACATTTGAGTTTATGATTCAGCCTTGGGTAAGACTTTTATAGTCTATGGCTATGACGCCCATAATGCTAAACGGGAGCAAATGTTAATAGAGGACCCAATTATCCCAGTGGTGGCCGCCGGAGCTAACTGAGCCGCAGGGGGCTAGCTCCAGCCGGCGTCCCGGAGCTAGCCCACTGCGGCTCCGTTAGGTCCAGGTGGTGGAGTCCGTCTTTTCTCAACGTGTGAATGACAAGCATTAAGAATAACAAAATATAGCTAATT
Organism: Harpagifer antarcticus; assembly: GCA_902827135.1. Lineage (NCBI taxonomy): Eukaryota > Metazoa > Chordata > Actinopteri > Perciformes > Harpagiferidae > Harpagifer > Harpagifer antarcticus. The sequence continues at coordinate 1,380,443 of CADEHL010000172.1, read as the reverse complement.
CTCTTGCAGATTGTCTCATTTGATTATGAATGTAACGTTTATATAGGGGAACTACACTGTTAGCAGTAACTTGGTAAGCATGTATTTCATGTTAGCTTAGCTTCTTAGCCTGAGCTAGCTCTGTTTACTTCCAGTTCGGAGGCAGCAGGTCCCGCCTCGGCTCCGCCTCTTTGCCCTTATTTGGAGCAGGCGGGATTAGACTCTGACGTCACAGTCGAGCCGTTAGTGGCCAACTCCGCCTTCTAAGGGCTTCACGGCAACTCTGCAGAATCCTATGGGTGACGTCACGGACACTACGTCCATACAGTCTATGGTTTTGACACATGTGAATTTGTTCCATTTGTGACTCCTATGTCAGACCCTCTGTTTCTGAGTACTGTGACTTTTGCTGTCTGCGCAGCAATCTGACTTTGCACTTCAATCAATTCCCTTTTTCTTCCTAATTTGAGCCTCTTGAGCTTCCAGCTCATGCTTTTCATTGAGAGCAGCCTCCAAAGCCAGGAGTGCAGCCCTTTCAGCCTCTGCCTTGATACGTGCAGAGCACGTTGTTGGCCTTGAATGGCCAGAGCTTTCACCTGACACATTTGTTTTGTCACCAATGTTAGAAATACTGTCATTTGGCCCAATATTATCCAGCTCCTCATTTGCATGTAACACATCATCGATTTCATCATCCACAACCTGTATGCATTTCTCCCTGTTTGCATGGACCCATTTTTCCATTTTGTGTATTACTCCTTTAACATTGTGCATTTCATTTTGAAACCATTCCGTTTGTTTAAACATTTCATCCTCAGGCAACAAAGGTTTTAATGACTCATGCAACCTTGTAGTTTCCCCAGACAGTTTCCACAACATTTCATGTTTGATTTGCATGTCAGAAACATTTCCATCTGAAATCATCATTTGTTCCAATTCCTTTGCCATTTTACACAATTGCTTTATCCCAGAATTCCTGTCCTTTTGCATAGATAATATCTTTGCTTCCACTGCTTTATATGTGAGTTTAGCTGTCCTTTTACCAAGCCCATCCTCCTTTTCAGTTTGATTGACAGCAGCGTTAATTTCTGCGTTCATTTCCTGATTTTCCTCGTTACTCATGGCCATTATTTAGCAATCCACGGAGGCTTTGTTTAGAATTACTTTATGGGGTTTGCCTGTATCCCGTTGTGTGAAGGCCACTCTCCTCCGCAACCTTTTATTCATTCATAAATACTCCTACCGTGACTTTGATGTTTGGTCCGTCCCCGTTCCCCTTGCGGGTGCGTAACGTGGATTTAAGTCGGGAAAAGTCAATAAATACAACGCTGTCCTCCTGTGTCCATCCGTCTTTGGAAGCAAGTTTTTCAACAAATGTAAAGGCAACCGAACAACAAATATTTGCCAGTGAGGGATATGGTGTGAAGCTTTTCCAGACGCGTGGTCTTCTCTTTGAGTGCATTTAAGATGTTTATTTGGATTGCAGGATGATGACAGCAAAACAAGAGCCGGGTGTTTAACTGATAACTAAACAACTAACTGTGATAAAGAAATAAACCGAAATTAACTCAAAACAAACAGAAAATAAGCGAAAACACGCACGGTTGAAAAACTGTGTGGCCTCCCCAAATAGTAGGCTGTACCCTGAAATTGGCTGAGTCCCCGCCTATGCCCAGGTCAATTCAGTAGTATCACAGCACCTTCATATACAAATATTAAAATACATCAAATTGGCTGCAACAATATTTATGATCCACGTCACGTATTCAGTTTTGGCGGCATTTCTTACAGTTTGTCAAAAGGTCTTCTGATCAGGGCTCTATAAATAATTATCTACGGCAGATATGTAATATTTAATGCAGCCGAACCGTGTATTACAATGCCGTTATGTGATGACTGCGAAAGAGAAAAGCAAGAACACTCGAAAACAAATCAATCGATCTATCAAAACCTCTGAAAAAAGAAAGGTGTCTCCCAGAATCGAAAGAGAAAAACCTAGCGGAAAAATACAAAAGCATTGTACACAATTTAAACCAATACATGTCGTATAATTAACAAGGATAAACTGATGTGTTTTAGTTGAGTACTGCAGATATCACTGTTAAATCTTTTGATCATTGGGTTCATTATGAAAACGTAGAGACCGGAAATACTGTTTTCAACCCGTAACTTTACATGGAGGCTGCCGCATACCTCAAAATCATCTTCGTAATATCTATCAAACTATAGATCCTACATATCGACTGGACGTGGATTCTAAAAGTACAATATAGACTTCTCGCTAGAAATCTAATCAAAAAGCGTTTTAATGGCCAAACTTAGTGATGTTACGTATTGCGCCGAGGCTTCGGAGCGTGTGTCGAGTAATCCCCGAAGCTTTTTGTGAAGCATGTATCGAGGCTTGTATCGTTTTGGGCCAGTGATGTCATCGATGACAAACGAAGCCTCGCTGCCTGTCGATACCACGTGACTGCTTCAGGAAGAGATTCAGATCGGTTGAACCACAATGCATGGATGTATAATAAGAACCATATTACCCCTCCTGTACCCGGGCCCGGTGACACGATGGAATCAAGAGAGCTCAGACCCTCACTTATATAGAGGTCGGAACATGTCATAAGTATAAATAGATACAAGCATAAATAAATGTAGGAATAAAAACATGAATGAATAAATACAGGAATAAATATGTTGCAGTGTTTTCAGGGAGATTCAGTGTGTGTGCTGTGGCTCAGCTGGAAAGCAGTTGACTCACGACCGCAGGGTCCCTGGTTCAACGACTGAACAATACGTACTTTTTGTTGTTTATAAAAGCTACAGCTAAATTAGATAATGTAGTTAATAAATGTAATCTTTGATATGGTTTAGCCTTTCTCAGGCTACAACGTGGTTACGTTCATGAATATTATTAAGGAATACAAATCCTTCTTTGCAATGTTTACCAGCCTCCTTAGGCTTTTCAATCACAATCATTAAACTGGAATAAATACAATATTGTTAACATGAAAATATGATTTCATGTTCGTTGTTTACAGTTATTCTAAGGCTTTACTCATTGGGAACTCGGTATGAGATAGAGCACACTGTTGAGATGTCCAATCTGCCTGTTTTACACACGTTGACCAGCAGGGGGTTTGTGTTCAAATGAAGCCCATGATGAAGCCTCATGAGAAGAACCCTTTTGCGAACCAATCGGCTGGAAAGCTTCATAAGGCTTCATCTCGCCATCACTAGCCAAACTATCCTACAATTTAGGATTTTACAGAGAGGGTTTATGACGGAGCAGATCACAGAGTGACTGACTCTGCCACTGACAGCCGACAGCCGACACACACACACACACACACACCCCCACACACACACACACACACACACACACACCAAACATTTTCCTGCTCTCTTCCGTTCGTCGTGCGGCCGCCGTCTCCCCAGCAAAGGGAATGTGGAAAAGACGGAAGCGCATCACTTCCGTGATTTAAATTTATTATTTATTTTGCGTTTGTTAATTATGGGGAATGATTGTGTTAAGAGGTAGTTAACCTGTTTTTGTTTGGGTCCGATCTTTATGTTGAAAATGTGGTTTTGAGTTAATTGCGTAACCTGTTGACGGCAAGCCTGTGGGGAGGGGCTATGGGTTCAAAAGGGACGGTGTTGGTCCTGGAAGATTCACTCGGGAGATTGTTGCAGTGAAGGCAACAGCTAGGATGTGTTCGGGAGATTGTTGCAGTGAAGGCAACAGCCAGAATGTGTGTATTCCATGAGTGATGGACGGCCTGGTTTGATGACTTTTATTTAGTTTTTTAAGTTGTGCCGTTTCGCTTTTGTCAAACAGTATATATTTCTTTGTTGCTGTCAAATAAAGTTTTGGAGCTTAATTCAACCGACTAAGTCTATGTTTCAAACGGACAAATAGAACCCCGTCACAGGGTTATTTGTGAATAAACGACCATCTGTAACGTTTGTATTCAACGCTAGCACTAGAGGGCGAACACTTTAAAACGTAATTATAGGACGAATTAAGCGCTTGAACAAACGATATATTTGGTCGTAATAATGGCCTGAACAATGGGCCCATTTGGTCGTATGAGTTGGAGGACTTGTTGGTTTTAGACATCTTTTGAATCAATGCTCACAATTCTGTCCCCATTGACGCATACATCTTATTATTTTCTTACAAACCCATGCCTATGCGCTCATTAGGGTTGACTTGTAGTAAGACTCCTGTTTGGTACTCTATCAAATCTTTTGTCGTCATTACTTTTTCCATAATGCATCAGAGAGCATGGGTTATTTATTGAACCAATTAAGTGATAATGATAAAAATTACATTTGTTGGGTTGTGGGAGGTGGATTATTTTCCTTGAAATGTGGACTGTCAATTCAAACAATACTCATCTATTACAATTGGAACTTAGAGATTGATAGATTCAAATAAAACTGCCTTTGTTAGAAAAATATCACTTGACACCAGGTTGAGAATCAATGATCAGGTAACTAATTTATTCTTGCATGAAGGAGCAGAGTTAAATCACATACAAATGATATGGGTTAACTCACACACATGAGATATGTTGCTCAAAGGAACAGCAAAAAACATCAGGCTTATATAGTCCAAAACACAGGAGATAACAAAGTCGTAAATCGAGGTGGCGCTAATATCAGGGTGTCGGAAAGTTGGGTCATCTGCGATGGGTAATCTGTGACGTCTTCTGGACTTGCAGCAGTTGTGAGATAATGTAGGAGACAACAAGTATGTGCCTGTCTCCTCATAAAGATCAACAACCTGAACAAATAAGTCCCTGCCTCCTCAGAATAGAACAATAACCTGTCTTCTGTTATCATTAGAGGAGGCAGCTGCAAGGTCGTACAGTCTCAGAGCCACACATGATATCAGTGCATTAAAACAACCCAAAGAGTGGAGAAAACAGTATTTCTCCACTCTTTATTCCTCTTCTTATTTTAGATGAGAAACTCTATTTCAGAGTCAGATCAAAGCCACTGGCTTATAGGCTTTCTCTGAAAAAACCTTCCACATATAGAAATGTGGGTACAATTTGATTACCTCTGAGAGTTTTTTGTCTCCTCCAGCCTATCTCGAGACCTATCTTTTTTCCCCTCTCTCCACATCTCTGGCAAGAATTGACGATTGATTGTCCCTTCTTTCTCAAACGGCTTTGCCTTACTGCTCTGCCCCTTGTGACGGGATTCAATCCACCCCCATAGCCCATAACAGCTCATTCACATTTAGCTGACAGACAATGGGAACATTGGATGTTGTGGTAAAACTACAAAATGACCGGCAGCTTTAATAAAATTACGGAGGTCATTGAGGAGCAATTACATTGAAACTTCAGCTGTGGGGAAATCATTTCTCCACTTATCGTTATTGAAAGACAACATCAGGTTTGCCCTTTTCATATATTCTTTGTTTTATGCTGAGCAATTTGGGTAAAATCCAAAAGAGATATTGACTCTCTGCTTTGAGTCACAGCATCTATTAAAAATGCATAGTTAGTTTTCTGCTGACTCTCTTGAGGAAATAACGAAAATGTAAATTACTTCATAAATGGAAATGCTTTACCCAGGCCAGTGCTTTGCCGAGCAAATAAACTCTAAAACATTAAGATGTAATATTTTAGACCATTTAAAAATAAATGTTTTCCGAAAATAGAACGCTTCCCCCAAGAATTTGGTCTATTAATTTAACCCTCACACTGGCCCTCTAAATATGTTTCTTTTTTTAAATATACACAATGTCACCTGACATGCTGGTGTCCAATAAAATGAGGGAATTATATGAGTGTGGCATTTTGTCTGGGGGTGGAGCAGTCCTTTCTGCTAGCAAAACTGCAGGGGACTCAGGGCCACCACTTGGTAAGATACATTTCACTTTTTAACATATTAGAAATGTACACAACTTAAAATAAAAAAGACATGCATGTGCATGAAAACGTAAAGAAGTATATTTGATTGTTTAAAGACTTATTATGTATTTATTAATGAGCTAAAACTATGTTTTTTTGTTCGTTGCCTCAGGGCAACACTGGGCCACTTGACCACTTTTTCCCAGGCAATATCATGCAAGTGTGCTCAGCTGTAAAATGATAAACCTAATCAATGTTTTTACCATCTACTGATATTTACAGGAAATGGACCCCAAAACATCTTATGGGCAGAAGGGACACGATCAGGCTGTTAGGGCTATTCCGTCTGACAATGAGGACAGTGAAGGTCAAGATAGGGTTAGGCACACAGACACATAGACACACACACACACACACACACACACACACACACACACAGACAACACATACACACACACAGATGCACACAGATACACACACAGACCCACACACATAGACACACACACACACATACAGACAAACACATACACACACACAGATGCACACACATACACACACACACACAAACATAGACACACAGACACAGAAACACACACAGACACACACATACACAGACACACACATACACACACACACACACACAGACAAACAAACACATACACGCAAACACACACACACACACACACATAGACACACAGACACAGAAACACACACAGACACACACAGACACACAGACAAACACATACACACTCACACACATACACACACACACACACACCCCACATACATACACACAGACACACACAAACACACAGACACACACAAACACACAGACACACACACATACACACAGACATGCACAGACACACACACACACACACACACACACACAGACATACAAACACATACACACAGACACACAGAGAGACATACACAGACATACACACACACACACACACACAGAGACATACAAACACATGCACACATACACACACAGACACACACAGACACACACATACACACAGACACACACACAGACACACACATACACACAAACACACACATACACACAGACACACACATACACACAAACACACACATACACACAGACACACACACGCACAGACACACACACACACACAGAGAGACATACAAACACATACACACATACATACACACACACACACACACACACAGAGAGACATGCAAACACATATACACAGAAACACACACACAGACACACAGACATACACACAGACACACACATGCACAGACACACACAAACACACACACACAGACACGCACACACACAAAGAAAACCTTTTGAATTCATATGGAGTTGTTTTTTCTATTTCTTCTGAAGTGTAGAAATCCTTGGTGTTTCAATACCCTCGTAGCACATTGTTGCCCTGAGGCAACAAACCAACCCCTGGTTGAGGGGTGAGGGGGGGTCACATTATATAATTGATATAATATCAGGGACCCCTAAGCTCCTAAAACACATGGTGAAACGTTTTTTCTCCCAAAATAAAAAGTCATGCCATAGAGGGTTAAGAAAACTGAATCCAAATTAGCAATAGGAGTATGTCCAGTTCTGTTTTAATGTATTTCATGTAAGGTTAACAAGACTGAATGAATAATTCCCATCAGACATGACTCCAGAGGAAGTGCTGCTTTAGAGAAGTGAAAGGTTTTAATCACTATGGCAACATTATAGGTTATATTTCGAACTAAGGTCAATCATACTTTTGTCATTATCTTTTATCAACTTCTTATAATGAGCTGACTGAAGGACATATCGAAGCAACCCACTTTATTCTTTTTCTCCAGATACAACTTTTTTCCGCATAATCTTTTGTTGGTGAGCTGAGAACATTGATGTGACGTGGTGATAAGGATTTTTTTGATCACTTGTGAGCAATTGATCCTTTGCTGTAAACTTTGGCAAGTTGTTATGGCCATCATGTTAATAGTGGTCTATTGACACAGCCAATTAGCTTTGATTCAAATGTAGGTTACTGGCCACCCAACACATTTAAGTCAAATGTAAATATTCAAAATGACTTCTGTTCTGTTTTGCCCTCTACAAAGCTTCTATCAGTACCTAAAAATGCTGGCAATGACATCACTTCCAGCTAAAAGTAATCCTTCAAACTGTAAGCAATCCATTTTTATCTTAACACTACTCAAACTGTGTTCAAGGTTCTCATCTACCGTGTCACACACAGAGGAAAGTTTAGATTAGACCTGAATGGGGGGAGGCCAGTGTAGCCTGACCTGTTTGGATGGAACAAGGCGCGCAGACTGTGTTCAATGTCCCATGACTTAAAGATATGTGTTACTGGAGGGAACACATTTTACACTTACATACCATTGTTGTGTGTGTGCCAGCAGGCAAACATGTGCAACTAAAGTATGTATAAATGTGTGTAAGCATTGGTAGAATTTCCTCTACATTGGGTTTCTCTGATTAAACTGACATGGAAAACTCCCACTGAGTGTGCAAACACATTTGCTCTTTGGATCCAACATCACATCAGCACATTGACATTTGACAATGCTTAGGCTACCCTATCTATAGGCAGAGGCACCGTGGATGCATCCTGTGCAACACATTTGTTATGAACTTCCACAAATTGCGTCAACATCAGATTAAATCTATCTAGCTCTCAATATTGCAAGTTATCTGATTGTGAGGCACAGCGCTGGTGCCATTTCTCAACCCACTCTGAATTTTTAATGAATGCATTTTCTATGATAAGCAATATGTTTGACGGCACTATAGAATCCACATGTTGGGGTATTTCAAAGTGAGTGAAAATCACATATTGAAATAGAAAAGTGATGAGTATGAACACAATAAGCATAAAGGTGATATAGTACCATGTTAACACTACTATGGCTGTACTACCCATGTCTCCTTAAAACAATACATGTAATGTAATATAATGGTTTTGTCAAGATGACTCACTTGCTAGCTGCTTCCATGTTTGAATGAAGGTGACTGAGGTCTGCGGTTGTCTTTCAACCAGAAGGTTGACCAGATCCCTGCCCATGCTTACATGTCGATGTATCCTTGGGCAAGATACCTAACCCTAAGTTGCTCCAGATGGCCAATGGTGTGTGACTCATAGTATGTAAATAGGTTTGAGTGGTTGATAAGATCTAATAAATGATTTAGACAATCATTTTTCTGGATCTGATGATGTAAGTAGCTAATGAGTATTTCATCTTGCCTCTTCATCAACTGAGGCTGTAAGGATTGGGCTATGGCATTGTTCCAACAGCCCATTTGTCTGATGGCCAAATAGCCCCTTTTGTCTGATGGCCAAATAGTTGAAATGCTACTGTTATTTTTACTGTACCCAAAAGCGCGTCGGCAGCCTCCAGGAATGCTTCTTTCACAACTTTGCCGTCTTTGAAAGACTTCATGTGTTTCGTAAGAACATGACTGACACGATAAGATGGTAGCAGCCTTGCTCTTGTTGTTGGGCCTGGCAGGGGCGGCGCCAGGGGGGAGCTAGGGGGTGCTGAAGCACCCCCCAGGATTGCCAAAGCACCCCCTAAGCACCCCCAAGGAATATGTGTTTTTTTTCCGAAAATTATTATTATTATTTTTATTAAATTAAATCAGAAAAATTATTGATTACATCAATGCAAATGTGAAACAAACAAATGTTTGACCAAAACATAAAGCCAACACAGGTGATATGATTAGGCCAATGGCCAGCACCCATTAGATTTTTTTACCTACCCAAAGGCTAAATTACTTTGTGACACTTGAGTGACTTCCTGTTAGCTGGAGCCCCAAATTATTTGCTAACAGCAAAGTGACAAATGGATCGTTTTTTAGTCCTTAAACGTCCACATGTGGACACTCAATCAAAACCAACTGAAAGCGAGAGGGATTCTGCACATAATAGGCCTCGTGAGTACAAGCAGCTTTCTTCTGGGTCTCTACGTTTCATTCAAGCTCTGCTCTGTGTGTGTGTGGCACGAGCCATTTTGTGTGCGTGCGCAAGCGAGCGAGAGAGAGAGCTCGCGCACCGGTGGGTATACCGGCGATCGTTGTGGTTAGCATCTGGTGCTAGCTAGCCAAGCTAACGGATATAAGGAGCTTTTTCAACAACAAGGTGGAGGGAGAACTCTCTCCTGTCAGACTGAGAGTCTCAGATAACCTCAGCTCAGGTGAAGTAAAGGGATCTCAGTGTTTAGATAGTTAACTTTAGTCTAGTTATCTCAGTGGGTCTCAAATAATTTGTTTTAAAAGGGGAGTGATTTGTAAAATATCTATAAAGAAATAGAAAATCTGTTTCATATGTATGTTGAGAGATACTGTATATCCATAGATCTCTTCATTTTGCTCTCAAAGTGCACCAGATTGATGCTTTTAACTTCAATATTTTTAAAAAAATATTCCCCCCACTCGAGAAGGTGAGGACCCTCCTAGAGGAGGTGAGGTCCACTCCCCACTTGTAAAAATAGCACGCTCGCATTGCAGATGAGACAGATGGACTTTGAATTGGAATAGATACAAAAATAATCATCCTCCCACTCGGAGTGAAAATTATATATTTTTGGGCTTTTTTGATTCTGCCATAATTGCGGTCTTGTGTGAGTGCGGACTGTCACTCCTGTTGACACGGACAACGTCAGCGAAATAGTGCCCACTGCCCACCAGCCACGCCCCGACACATGGGGTCACACCGGCCAATCACAAAGCTTTGATGCGTTCAAGTGTATTATTCTGGCACAGGAAGATTATGTTACAGGACATTAACGATAAAACAGAATGTTGATTTTCTATTTTTAGACACATCTCGCGATCGACTCGCGATCGACTGGTTGGGCACCCCTGCTGTAAACAAATGTCCATTATTCCAATACAAAACCATCTCCCTGCAACAAACAGAAGCACAGGGCTAATCATTGAGCCTCTGATGGGCTTGCCCGGATATTCTGACCTCACCCTAACCAATCTCACTCCTCGTGGCGAAACCTAGCCAACATAACCCAATGAAGGCAATGCCAATAAGAGTAGTGCAGGTTATCTCTTCAAAGAAGTAGGGGGAAATTAGCATATATGTGTTCATATATATTGTATATATTGTATATATATATATATATATATTGTGTGTATATATATATATATATTGTGTATATATATATATATATATTGTGTATATATATAGTATATTGATTTTGGGATATCAGGCTTTGTTGACAAATTATCTTTAGAGTTAGTCTGCTCAAGCATTTCTCTGTCTTTTAGGGTTTTGGAATAAAGGGAGTTCTTAACAATGAAGAAAGAAAGAAGGAAATGTCATTTAGAAGCATCAATGAGCTAATGAATGATTACGTGATATCTGATTGATGCAAGACTCGTATCAGTTTTCTCTGTGTACGACTGTGGTTATTCTTCCCAGCTTTGACTCCTCTGTTATTTTTACAATCACATATCAACCACTCACAGCCGTCCTGAAGGCTCCTCAGAGAAGATTGCTCATCAGGCCTTCTGTCTTACTCTTGTCTCTCTGGTCACAACACAAGCCTTTGAACCGCTGACACTCGTATCACAACCTGAGAGCAGTGAGACTCTCAGGCTTTAACATCCTGATGCCCTGACAGCAACACTACAGCTCACCTAACACCTTATTAGCTGTAAGCAACATCCTCAAAGGACCCACCAGGGTCACAACAAGGGTTATTTACCACACCTGTCGCCTGGCTTAAAGGCTTTTGTTGTCATTGGAACAGCTTTGATCTGACAGATGTAACAATAGAGCAGCAACATGCTTCTGTGGTCATGATTCATAAGATTGCTCAGTAACCTTTTCATGTCTAGAAATACATGTGCCATCAACTTCTTCGTCAATACATGACTACAACAAACATTGTGACAAAGGTGAGTCATATGAGGCCACATGCCAATTAACAAGAAAATAAATGATATACAGTATGTCCAAATGTCATGTCCATGCTGTGTTTTATGTAAAATACTGTATGTCACTGTTAGAGCCACAAAGTTATTATTTCGATTCATAATTTGATAAATGATTTAATGATGGAAAATGATTTATATTGCCATGGTGAATATGTTTTTGATGAAATGATTGTTAAATTTATATCGTAAATATTATCCGTTTCCTTGTACCTTCCGGTGGGTATTTAAGTGAGGTAATTGAGGACAGCCGGGGTGCTCGGAGACCTGATGAGACGGGGAGCGGAACAGTTTTTCGACCGCAAATTGCAGACAGAGATTATTGTTGCAAATTGGACTGCACACCAAGTATAGTTTAGCTTATATAGGAAAGCATATCGCCGAAATACTGTTTAAAGATTTGTTATTTTGAGACTATTTAAGTCAATACTTTTTTGTTAATAAATTACACTTTTTTGATTGAAAACCTTCGGCTGCTTATTGTTTTGGATTGCGTGTCGTCAACCCCGCTCTATAGTGGCAAGAGGAAACCTTGGATGCCATTACATCAAGTCGAAAAACTCCGTAAGGAAGAGACACACACCGTTTGGATCCCCGGAAAAGAGGGACACACCGGAGCGGACAGACTGGGCCGGTCGTGAGTAAATAAAGGGAATAAATCCGTGTACGCATTGATTGGAATGTCGGACGTGTTAATGTCTAAAAGGAAATCATAACGGCGATGCACACATTGGAGGGGGATTGTAAATACCTGTGGATCGTCTGTGAAAAGAATGTGATTGAATTTGTTTGTGCAACAAAGGAAGCCAGGCGTGCTCGGTGAGACTTATTAAAGGAGCGCAACGTCTTTTACGCACGGCCTAAAAACAAACAAATAAATAATGTCGCACGATCCCAGGACTTCTGCTGACGCAGAAAGATTGTTAAAATCACTCAAAACCTCCCGCAGTGGGAAATTAGGAGCATGCACAAGGAAAATGAACGAAATGAAGGCCTTGCTTCTGGAGGATGGGAATGTGGAACATGTGAATGAAGCTTTGGAAATGTTTCAACAAAATATAAATGACTTGTGCAGTGTTCATGGATCCGTACAGCAGCTTTTATCAGAGGAAGAGAGAGAGGAGGATCATGTGGACTGGTTTGAGCCAAAAATGACACATTTTGAATATTGTATGAAAGAGGTGGATGTGTGGAAAAGAGAAAAAATCGCACAATCAAAGATTCATCCCCATGACAGCATCTCTAATGTTTCACACAAGTCAAGGAGCTCAAAAAGCTCTTCAGTCTCCGCAGCCAGAAGGGCGTCTGCTGAAAAGGCTGCCCTGCTAGCCAGAGCAGCTGGATTAAAGGGCAAACATGCACTGCTATTACAACAAGCAACACTAAAAGCTGAAATGGAACAAATGGAACTGGACACAGAAATCGCAGCATCTGCTGCTAAAATAAAAGTTCTGCAAAGCATTGACGTAGAGGAAAAAATGGAGGATCAAATTCAAGATGGAATGAATGCTTATCTGGAGGAAAGCAAAGAAAAAAGCACAGACACTTTGGAGCCTGAAATCTCAGCCTTGGAGTTCATGCCATTGGGTGCAGTGCCTAAAACTCCACTTCAGAGGACTGTCATTAATCTTCGCAGCCCTCAGCAACCCACAACACAGTTTAGACCTTTCGAAATGCCCACAATGCATAGCTCCACCCAACACAATGAAACCCATGATAACCTCGACACTGTTATACAGAGACAGAGAGATATTGTTGACCTCATCATTATGCAGCAGAAACTTACCTTGTTACCAACAATGGAGATAAAAGTGTTCAATGGTGATCCACTTGAATATCAGTCCTTTACGCGAGCTTTCGAACACCTTATTGAGGATAAAACAGCTAGCAGTCATGACAGGCTCTACTTTCTCGACCAGTACACTTCCGGCCAGCCCAAAGATCTCGTTCGCAGCTGCCTGCATATGGATACCCAAAAAGGTTACACAGAAGCCAAACAGCTGTTAAAGGAGCACTTTGGGGACGAGATCAAAATAACCAGCGCTTATTTGGAGAAGGCAATGAACTGGACATCAATTAGACCGGATGATGGCAAAGCGCTTCAGGCATATGCAATGTATTTAAGAGGATGCTGCAATGCTATGCAAGATTTAAAGTACATGGATGAACTAGATATTCCTTCCAACCTAAGATCAATAATATCTAAGCTCCCTTACAAACTGCAAGAAAAATGGCGGACAGTGGCTTATGATATATTACAGAGAACAAAGAGGAGAGCTAGATTTCGTGACCTTGTGGAGCTTATGGAAAAACAAGCTAAAATACTCTTGGACCCATTGTTTGGGGATATACAGGATCGCCACATCTCTAGCCCAAGGATGGCCACTAGGAGCCAACCCATGAGCCACAGAACACCTAAAGGTAGAGGCAGCAGCTTCGCCACCATCATCGCAGCAGCATGTGATCAGGAGTGCAGCGCTGCACCATCAAACACAGAGCAGCGTGGCGCCTTCAAGCAGCCACAAGGGGGCAATCCTACCTCTTTTTGCTACTTTTGTAAAGGCAGGCACGTGCTGACTGATTGCCATCAGTTCAACCATCATCCACACAAGGAAAAGGTTGACTTTTTGAAGATAAATGGTTATTGTTTTGGATGTTTGATGAGGGGTCATATGAGCAGGAACTGTAGGAAAAGGCTGACATGTCAAATGTGTCAAAAGAGTCACCCAACAATACTTCACATTGACAGTCCACTTCTACAAAGCCTCCCCCTCCTGAAACAACAGGAGCTTGGGTCAACAGTGCACTTGTCTCGGCTGGTGAAGCCACTGGGGCCGGTAGGGATTGTGCCCTAGCCATAGTGCCTGTTCGAGTCAAGGTTCACAAAGGAGATAAGTTTATCTCAACCTATGCTTTTCTTGATCCCGGCAGTTCAGCGTCATTCTGCACAGAGAATCGAATGAGACAGCTGAATCCCAAAGCACGAAAAATGACAGTCGTTCTACGAACAATGGGTCAGGAACGACTTGTACAGAGTTACGAACTCAAAGGATTGGAGATAGGACATTTAGATGGCAGTACTTACATTGACCTACCTCAGGTATACACACAGAGTAAGATTCCTGTCTCAAAAGAAAATGTACCTACCCAAAAGGATCTGGAAAGATGGCCTTATCTAAGTGACATACAGCTGAAAGAAATTGATGCTGACATAGAGCTTCTAATAGGAGTTGATGTTCCTAAGGCAATGGAACCTTGGGACATAATAAGAAGTCAAGGAAATGGACCATATGCAGTCAGGACAGTGTGTGGATGGGTGGTGAATGGACCACTCAACGCTTGTACTGCTGTGGAATCCGGACCTGTGGTCACAATGGTCAACAGAATATCAGTAGCCAACCTGAATGATCTCCTCATCACACAATACAATCAGGACTTCTCGGAAAAAGATTATGAAGAGAAGAAGGAAATGTCAGGTGAAGACAAAAGGTTCATGGAGATAGCATCAAGCTCAGTAGAACTCCAGGATGGACACTATCACCTACCCTTGCCTTTTCGAAAAAAGGACATGGTTATGCCTGACAACTACGAAATGGTAAAACAATGTACTCTAAATCTCCTGAAGAGGTTTAAGACGGATGCAGAATATGCCATGGAATACAAAACATTCATGGAGGATGTGTTAAAAAGGGGTTATGCAGAGAGAGTGCCACCAGAACAGCTTAACAGGAATGATGGACAGATATGGTACATACCTCACCACGGTGTTTACCATCAACAAAAGCGCAAACTTAGAGTTGTGTTTGACTGCACTGCATCATGCAAAGGCACATCTCTTAACAAGGAACTTCTCCAAGGTCCAGACCTGGCGAACACTCTCTTTAGAGTTCTGCTTAGATTCCGCCAAGAACAAATTGCTTTCATGGGTGACATTGAGGTAATGTTCTATCAAGTGCAAGTCCAGAGAGAGCACAAAGACTTCCTTAGGTTCCTGTGGTGGCCAGATGGAGACACTAAAAATTCATTGGAGGCATATAGAATGAAGGTCCACCTCTTTGGCGCTGTGTCCTCACCTAGCATTGCTAACTATGCTCTCAGACAAGTGGCAGAAGACAACAGCTTCAAGTACGACGAAGAGGTAACTGAAACAATCAATTTCAACTTTTACGTTGATGATTGCCTCAAATCAGTGGCCACAGTTGAACAAGCTATTAAGCTTATTAGAGACCTCAGAGATGCATGCGCCAAAGGAGGTTTCTCATTGACCAAATGGGTCTGTAACAACCGTGAAGTGCTTGCAAGTATACCTGAGCATCACAGAGCAAGCTATTCAAGGATCTGGACTTTGACAAGGAAAACCTGCCAATTGAAAGAGCACTTGGAATCAAATGGGATACAGAGAAAGACTCCTTCATATTCAAAGTCAATGTCAAAAACAGAGCTCTTACCAGGAGAGGGATCCTCTCTACAGTCAGTTCCATCTACGACCCATTAGGATTCCTCTCCCCATTTATCCTTAAAGCCAGGCAGATCCTCCAAGAGCTATGCAGGATAAAGTGTGGATGGGATGAAATCATCCCAGAAGAATACTCAAAACAATGGCAGAAATGGATCACAGAGTTGGAACAGCTTAGCAGATTTCAAGTGGACAGGTGTATGACACCTGAGAATTTTGGACCAATCAGGACTGCAGAGCTTCATCACTTATGTGACGCAAGCGAAAAAGGTTACGGCACCACCAGCTATCTTCGCTTTACAAACAGTATGGGAAGGGTCCATGTTTCATTTATTTTGGGGAAATCCAGAGTGACTCCACTCAAACAGATCACTATTCCCAGATTGGAGCTTACTGCAGCAACACTTGCAGTAAAGGTGGACAGGATGTTGAAAAGGGAGCTTAAAGTGGACCTTAACGACTCAACCTTCTGGACAGATGGCACATCTGTTCTCGGATACGTCAGCAACCAGACTAAACGATATCACACATTTGTGGCAAATAGAGTTTCAGTGATCAAGGACCTGTCTCAGAAGAAGCAGTGGAGGCATGTGAGCTGCATAGACAACCCTGCCGACGACGCGTCCCGTGGGCTGCATGTAGAAGACTTTCTAAAGACATCAAGGTGGATAACAGGACCTACATATCTGGAAAAGAAAAGGAATATTGGCCAAAAACACCTAAAAACCTGGGCCTTATTCCATCAGAGGACCCAGAGGTTAGAAAGGACGTAGCAGTTAACAGTTTGAGTGTCCACGAAACCAACCCAACCAGCAAACTGTTTGAGTATTACTCATCATGGAGCATACTGCAGAGAGGGGTTGCTTGGATACTTAAATTAAGGGGAATTCATCTTCTGCTAAATCAAAGAAGGAAATCTGCAAAAGCTGACCTTGCCCCAGATTGGACTCTTTTGAAATCCTTAAAGGACTAAATGAACAAGCTAAAGTTGACATTTGGATCACAACATCTGTCTGTGGAGGACATTAGAGAAGCTGAACGGTCAATAATTCACTCGGAGCAAAGACGTCACTTCTCTCAGGAACTTGCACTTTTGGAGAAAGGAAGGCAAGTAAGAGCAAGCAGCTCTATCCTGTGTTTTCTGCCGAAGAATGCTAGCCACAGTTGGAGAGCAGAAAATGGCTGACCTCCCAGAGGATCGGGTGTCTCCAGATCTACCACCCTTTACTCATGTTGGTATCGACTTCTTTGGACCCCTGGAGGTTAAACGAGGCAGAGCAAATGTAAAACGTTGGGGAGTGATCTTCACCTGCCTTGGGAGTCGTGCCATACATCTGGAAGTTTCGAGCTCATTGGACACTGACTCCTGAATCAATGCTTTGTGCAGATTCATATGTCGCAGAGGGCAGGTGACAAGCATCAGGACAGACAATGGCACAAACTTTGTGGGAGCACAGAAAGAGCTAAGAGCTGCTCTTAAAGACCTGAATCAACACAAGATTCAAAATGCATTACTCGGGGACGGAGTCAAATGGACTTTTAATCCACCATATGGAGCCCACCATGGTGGAGTTTGGGAGAGACTCATCAGACCTGTAAAAAGGATTCTGTGTTCCGTTCTAAAAGAACAGAGATTGGATGATGAGACTCTACAGACAGCTTTGTGTGAAGTTGAGAGCATCATGAATGACAGACCATTGACTACAGTTTCAAGTGACCCAAACGATCTCGAACCCCTCACGCCAAATCACCTCCTTCTGCTAAAGACAAAACCGATTATGCCACCTGGACTCTTTCACAAGGAGGACTTGTACTCACGGAGGAGATGGAGACAGGCACAATACCTCGCAGATCTCTTCAGGAGGAGATGGATAAGAGAATATCTCCCAACCATGGAACAGCGAGTCAAATGGCACAACCCCAAACGGAACCTTCGCCCCAATGATCTCGTCGTCATCGTGGATAACACTGCACCAAGAAATTCCTGGCAACTGGGCCGGGTGATAAAAACACTGTCAGGGTCCAAAGGGCTTGTCCGAAGTGTCTTGGTGAAAACCAAGGGTAGCACCTTACAGCGACCAATTGACAAGCTCTGTCTGCTTCTGGAAGCAGTTGATTGAACACAAGGTGTCATGTGCTAGTAACCTCTGACACCCAGTATCACACACACACACATGCCCCCCCCCCCTTTTCATCTTGATCTCATGCAAACACACTAAACACAAACATTGGACTATGACAATGATTGTATATTGATGACAGTTACATTTTGAGTAACTGCTTGTTTTTTGGCTCTATTATAATGTATTAATTGTTTTGCTACTGCGTCAACAATTAGGGGCCGGTATGTTAGAGCCACAAAGTTATTATTTCGATTCATAATTTGATAAATGATTTAATGATGGAAAATGATTTATATTGCCATGGTGAATATGTTTTTGATGAAATGATTGTTAAATTTATATCGTAAATATTATCCGTTTCCTTGTACCTTCCGGTGGGTATTTAAGTGAGGTAATTGAGGACAGCCGGGGTGCTCGGAGACCTGATGAGACGGGGAGCGGAACAGTTTTTCGACCGCAAATTGCAGACAGAGATTATTGTTGCAAATTGGACTGCACACCAAGTATAGTTTAGCTTATATAGGAAAGCATATCGCCGAAATACTGTTTAAAGATTTGTTATTTTGAGACTATTTAAGTCAATACTTTTTTGTTAATAAATTACACTTTTTTGACTGAAAACCTTCGGCTGCTTATTGTTTTGGATTGCGTGTCGTCAACCCCGCTCTATAGTGGCAAGAGGAAACCTTGGATGCCATTACAGTCACCGTGGCTTTTGAGAGATCTACTGTTTTCTTTTTCTTCTAGCCTATGAACATGCAATGTGGACCAATGATTGCTCATAATTGGAGCTGCATTAGCTTTCTGTTGGTACTTTAAAACATTTAACAGTGCTGATGGACAGACCTTTTCATTGTGGATGCTGCTAATGAACATTGACATGTCTTGGGAGTCGGGAAGGCTGATAATTTATTCCGGCAAATTACTCAGACCTACTAATTGACCTAACAGAAGTTATTGAGTCTATGTAAGTTTACTGCTTGGCTCAGATCCACCAACATCAGCAAGATCTCACTTCTACTAACTCCTGAAGAACCAGGTTCAATTAACTGCTGCTTCAATTCAGACGACCCGCTAAATCTGTTCTTAAGCGATCCCGAAGGATTTTGATATCAGTAAATGAGGTGTGGCCCTACCTAAGTGTGAGTGTGGCAGGATGCAATCTTACCTTTGAAGCAGGAGAGGAGAGCGCAGATGTCTTTTAAGTTGTCCCAATCCAAAAGGTGGGATCAGTTTATTTGAAGAAAGATTGGTCCAGACTTGAACAGGGTTTTACCTTTTCGCATTACAATATGACAATCATATAAAACATATCATGCTGTTTCACATTTATTACCCTAAATTGTAACTTCAACTGCCCCATTCAGTTGTGATATTTAAAATCGTCCGATAGAGTTTAGAGGCATCTCCTCATAAATAGCCAGTAATAATAAAAAACACATTCAACCTTTCATTCAACAAATCGATTCACATCAATTCCACACCTATTCCCGCATGAATTCAGAGGACCTTCCCCATAGGTGGCAGGGTGCTAAACATTCAACAAATCGATCCAATTCAATTCCACACCTATTCCACCTAGGAAGCGAACCTCCTCTCTATCCCCACACGAACCAAGCTCCGAACCTGGGGGGACAGAGCCTTCTCCATCGCTGCCCCCACCCTCTGGAACTCCCTTCCACAACACATCAGAGACAGCACCGACCCCCCCACTTTCAAAACACTGACCAAAACACACCTCTTCAGACTGGCTTTTAATTTGTGAATTATGCTGTGTTGCTGTTTTAATATTTTTTTTTTATTCTTTATTCTATTTTATCATGTTTTATCAAACCACTGTAAAGCGTCTTTGAGCACCTGGAAAAGCGCTTTGAAATAAAATGTATTATTATTCCCGCATGAATTCAGAGGACCTTCCTCATAGGTGGCAGGGTGCTAAACATTCAACAAATCGATTCAATTCAAAACCTATTCCCGCATGAATTCAGAGGACCTTCCTCATAGGTGGCAGGGTTATAATCTTTCAACAAACAATTCATTCAGCTTTCAACAAAGAAATTCGAGAGATATTTACCAAGTTTGAGAGAACCTTTACCGAGGTAAAACCCAGCTTACCAGGAGAGAGCTACCAGGGGATAAACCCCCCTCTCTCGAGTTTGCTCCCTCTCTGCTAGTGTTTTTATGCTAGAAACAGGACAGAAAAACCTAAAGACACCTCCTCCATACCCACATTTGTGGAAACTGGGCATGGCCTCTAGTGTGCAGGACTTGCAAAATATTATTCTCGGCATTGGCATAAACACATTTTTGGGGCCTTGGTATTTCTCCAAAAAGTCAGGAGCCCCACTCCCTGTTTACTGCTGTGAGAGAAGAGGGAAGAAACTGTCTCCTCTCTCTTATAAGTGACACCCATAAACCATAATAGGCCTTACACTCAACTTAACAAACCACTTTTTGTTTGTTTTGTTTTGTATACTGTAAATATAGAAAATCATAAAATATGAAGCATTTTCATTGTGGATTATACAAGAATATAGTTGATTATATTTGATTATAACTAACTTTTGTTTTAAGTACTCAACCTAATATGGAGATCTCAACACATGTTACAACACATTTTTGAAACAAGTGCTTTTTCAAGATGTGTTTGCATTCCTTCAAGCAATTTGTAATAATCAAAAAATCAAAAATATTTGAAACAAAATGCCTTCTGAATGCGTAATTGAAACTTTATATATATACTTTTTTGGGGTGATTAGGCATAGCAGCGAACGGCAACCCACACTATCCCTCCCATAGAGTTATATGGAATGTGTTAGCAAACTACTGAGAATCTTTTTACTTACAGCAGAGAGTGAATACATCTTTCTATTTGTATTCTATGTTAAACATGTATTTGTTGTTGTGTTTCTGTTCATCAGACAGCTCCAATATTATCTCTCCTTGTTGCTCTGCTTTGGTCTCTTATTTTTGCTGCTAAATGCTCTGCTAGTTTCTAAGTGTGTCGGTCTGCTGCAGGGCTGATCAGGTAGTGTACTGTGGGTTTATCAGAGCTTTTTTGGACAAACAAATCTGTTGCTGGGAATGATGTTGATAAGAACTTTCTATCAGGTAAAACCAAAACAGTTACATTTAGGCTGTTAAATACAAATGTTGAGTTCAAAGAACTCTGGAGAGCTGAGAGGGAGTCGAGTGATAAGCAATCCCTTTTAAATAATGTGCAGGCATTACATCCATTCTATATTGATCGTTGCAGGCTTGTAATATAGTAAAAAGAATAGGCAGGAAAACACATTGTTGGTTTTAGTTTTTGTTGTCAATAATGAAAGCGTGGAATAACACCAGCGCCTCCTTCAATGTGTTTAACTGCATTTTTTTTTTTTTTGATTATTGTTGTGACACATATTCCTATTTGGCATGGGTACTGTTAAAATGTGACATCCCATGATGTCCTTTGTTTGGAAAACACAGCTTTAGCTTTTGGAATTGCTCACTGAGGTCGGCTTGACCATCTGCTGCCCCAGGCCATGTCCAACATGTGTACATGTGCCAAGTGATCCAAGCTGACACTCTGCCTCCTGGAGACGTTCAGAAGCCCCCACCATAGACGGACATATTAACATCCTTATGCTGATACGTTCTCTCTGCCAAGGATATTACCTTGCCGAATTTGAACAGGTTGTGGAGAATAATGAAGCATTCTGTTATCAACTTTATGGCAAAACATTGACAGCTAGAGCATTATTTGACTCGGATTCACCATTAGGTTTGTTTCTTTACTTTTGATTCAGTTTTGGGTTGCTTTGCGGCTCTCACAGTAAGAGTCACATTAAGATCCAAATGATATGATGAAACTTTGTTTGATTTGTATCTTTAGCGCTTATCAGCGTTATCTAAGACTGAGATAATCTTGACAAAGATGAAAGAGCCAATGATGAAGAGAATATGACAGTTTGCTCTGAGTTTGTCTTTTCTTCCTATCTCCTGATTGCTCTCAGCCACAGAAGGAGAGGATCCAACCCTCCTTCAAACTCATATCACCCTCCACATCACTGCCTGTCTCCTTGATATGTCCTCCTGGACTCCATCTTATCCACTTCTGCACAACATTCAGACTCCAGCCGCTTTTATTTCCACTCCTCTCACCTGACTCTATCTCTCCTGACTTCTCTAAGTTCAGCCCCAAAATGATCAAATAAAAAAGATCCAACAACCTTATCCCCTTTCCACTCTTCAGCCTGTCCATGCTCTTTGTAGTGCACTGAAGGAAAATGTACTTAAAGTAAGATCAGACAAAAGCAAGGCTGTTGTTATAACAACTTTACTATTGATGGATACCACTCCTTTATCTTCCTATAATAAAGATCTTCTTTATTTTGCAAGTGATTCACATTAAGCATTCTGCTCTTAATCAAACTGTGAAATGCTCTGTTTATCATCTATCAAGACATCCAAATCAAGATTAAAGAAATCCTATTTATGCAGTGTTTTATTTTAATTTTATTGAAAGCATGGCTGGACTGGCACTTGGGGAACATACCACTGCAAAGGTTCAACAACAACTACCTCTGAATTGAGGCTTTATATGGCATCATTAGGTTTTACAAGGATACCAAGGAGCTGCAGATTTAATGGTGCTTTAACAAGGCTGTGTAGGATTAAAACCAACCCACTCTCTTCAGTCTGCATACAAATGACACGACTTTACACATTGGAAATGCGTGCAATAGATACGCAGAAGTCCGATTTTGCGTGCATATGATACGCTAACCATTCCCATTGAGTTCTGAGGCCGAGTTTTGCGTGCATATGATATTCGCCACGTTTCGTGCCTGCACCACTTATCTTTGTCCGGTCGGGTCTTGGTAGACCGGTAGCTGTGTGGTTCATAAAAACATGTTCTAATCAATACCAAGCCACGATTATTGTTTTTATTTTAAATCGTATAATGTCGAACTTTTTTTGCCATCTGTGAGGAAAATAAATGGGGCTCAGAGCCTCAGAATAATGAAATCTGTATTTTTTTTAATCTTTTTTTCCTTCTATTTTGTTATTCTTTTCTAAATAACACACTGTTATTTACTCAACCATAACACGCAATTATCCTTGTTTTTATTTATTTGTTTAATTCTATAATCTTGGGCTTTTTAGCCGTTCCTCAGGAACTGAATTTCAAAATAAAGTCACCGGAAACAGACGTAGGCCTATAAGGGAAATTTCGAGCATCATTGTGATACACACCCACTGAACTGATTACCCAAGATCCTCAGCTTGAAGCTCGGTGATTGGATTGTTTAACCGCAATGCACGTTAAGTTATGGTGCTAATGCGATGTGAAAGCCTCCTAACTGAATAGCCCTTGACCTGAACGAGCTCCTTAGATTCTTGGGAACAAAGGAGGGGTTCGGTCTGAGTGTCGCCCCGCTACGGTCACCCCGGATCACTAAGCAACTTGGGTGCACCGACAGAGCGGTCAGCTCCGACACTCTCTTGGCCGAAGTTAAGGCAAGTAGCAACGCTGTCTTCCATGACAGTGCTTTCAGGGAGGAGAGCTCCAGAGGCTCAAATGGTTCTGTGACCAGAGCCTCGAGCACCAACGGCAGGTCCCACTGCGGGAGCGGAGGCGTGCACTACTGGGCGGAGGCCCACAACTGGGCGCTGAGCGGAGCGCTCTCCCCCCCGAGGAAGAGCCTGAGGATGAGCCAGCGGCAGCTGCGCCCTCTCTTCCTCCAAGCGACTGAAGTGCTGGGTGACCGAGGTGATCGACCCGAAGAGCCCTTCCGTGGATACGGGGGCCCCAAGGAGATCATCCCGGTCTTTCTTGGACAGTGCGGTCAGACCCAGCCACACGTGACGCGACGCCACTGTGGCCAGGGACATCACACGTCCAGCTGCAGTAGCCATACCGTGGACCAGATTATTCATCTGGCCCACGCAGCAGTCCGAATAATCGCCCCGTCCAGAGGCGGGGATGTCTTGCTGAGGGGTGATCAGTGAGACACCCAACACGCCAGGATTATTGGCCGCTGCTGCCATCTACACCCCGAGCCTGAACATCCTGGAGGCCGGCCCCCGGAAGCATCAGACAACGAGGTGTCGTCGTCGTCTTCCTCCTCGACGAACAGGGCTGCCCGGCCCGCTGGCATGGCGAATACGAAGGGCACACCGACATCCTGCTCCTCCATCTCCACCACTTCAAGGTCCCTGTCCTCCGCCTCTTCCGGCGAGACATACTACGCCTGGAAGTGCTCCAGACGCCGGCGGCGGCTAAGCCGCGGGATCAGGCGGCAGGCGCTGCAGGCCGGGGACTGGATCAGGCCGGCCGCCGCGTGGTCAGGCCCCAGGCACTCGAAGCAGCGGCGGTGGAGATCGGCACCTGCAATCAAGCCCGGGCACGAAGGGCAGGGTCGTTGCTCTAAAAGTGGTGAGTCCATGACTTTTCAAACTTCTTCTTGTCTTTTGTCTTAGCGCTCAGTTGTTTCCTTGCTTGCTGAAGAGAAAAGGATGACAGTCAGGAAGCGAGGCCGCCTTATATACGGTGGGATTGCACGTGCATTCAGGTAGGCCCGCCCCAGGGGGCCGGCTACGGTTATAGATATCTCAGTTGATGAATGCTCACATAGTATGGTTGAGAGGTAGTACCCATAGAGTCCAGTAGAGGGCTGTGCCTGAGTGAGATATAACTAGGCTGATTAATAAGATGTGAAGTGCTTTGTAACTTTGACCAGCTTGAATGAATACACAAAAAATATGAAGAAAGAGTTATCTCTCTAACTTGAAGAATCTTGTTTAATTTGGCATATTACTCTCAATGAATATAAGAAAGCACTGCGTATAGCGAGAGCAGCTTACTACTCTTCATTAATAGTTGAGTATAAGAATAATGCAAGATTTCTTTTCAGCACTGTAGCCAGGCTGACAGAGAGCCATAGCTCGATTTAGCCTTCTATTCCCATAGCACTCTAATGATTTGATGTGCTTTTTTAACGATAAAATGGTTACTCTTAGAAATAAAATTAATGACCTCTTGCCTTTGACCAGTATAGTGTTATCAACAGCTCCCGGAAACATAAGTTCTAATATTACACTAGATAGTAAACTAGAATTCTTTTCAGCCATAAACCTTGAACAATTAAATTCAATGATTCTCTCTTCTAAACCATCAACGTGTATCTTAGACCCAATTCCAACTAAGCTGTTGAAGGAAGTTTTTCCATTAATTAGCACTTCTTTATTAAATATTATGAATATGTCTTTATTATCAGGCTATGTTCCACAATCATTCAAAGTAGCAGTGATAAAACCGCTTGTTAAAAAGCACAACCTCGATCCAGAGGTTTTAACCAACTATAGACATATTTCTAATCTTCCGTTCCTCTCAAAAATTCTTGAGAAAGCAGTCGCAAAACAGCTGTGTGATTACTTAAAAAAACAATGATTTATTTGAAGATTTTCAGTCTGGCTTTGGAACACACCATAGCACAGAGACAGCTCTGGTTAAAGTCACAAATGACCTACTAATAGCCTCAGACAAGGGACTTGTCTCTATTCTTGTTTTGCTCGATCTCAGTGCTGCATTTGATACTATCGACCATGATATCTTATTGCAAAGACTAGAGCACTTAGTTGGCATACAGGGAACTGCTTTAGGCTGGTTTAGGTCCAATCTATCTGAACGCTCTCAGTTTGTACGTGTCAACGATGAATCTTCCACGCAAACCAAAGTTAGCCATGGAGTGCCACAGGGCTCAATGCCCGGACCTATTTTGTTCACATTATATATGCTTCCGTTAGGCAATATTATAAGGAATCATTCTGTACATTTTCATTGTTATGCGGATGATACGCAACTATATTTATCAATCAAGCCGGATTAAATTAATAATCTAAATAAAATTCAACACTGCCTCAAGGACATAAAAACGTGGATGACCTTAAACTTTTTGATGTTAAACACGACCAAAACTGAAGTTATTGTACTCGGCCCAAAGACTCTACGAAACAAATTATCTAAAGATATACTAACTATGGATGGCATTCATTTGGCCTCCAGTGAGACTGTAAGGAATCTTGGTGTTATA
The DNA here is from genome assembly GCA_902827135.1 of Harpagifer antarcticus. Classification (NCBI taxonomy): domain Eukaryota; kingdom Metazoa; phylum Chordata; class Actinopteri; order Perciformes; family Harpagiferidae; genus Harpagifer; species Harpagifer antarcticus. The sequence continues at coordinate 1,353,999 of CADEHL010000172.1, read as the reverse complement.
TTTGATCAGGATTTATCCTTTAACGCCCACATAAAATCAATTTCAAGGACCGCCTACTTCCATCTACGTAACATTGCAAAAATCAGGCATCTTGCCTCAAAACGATGCAGAGAAACTAGTCCATGCATTTGTTACTTCAAAGCTGGATTATTGTAACTCCTTATTATCAGGGTGTACCAAGAAGTCAGTCAAGTCACTTCAGCTGATTCAAAATGCTGCAGCTCGTGTCCTAACCAGAATTAGGAAAAGGGACCACATTACTCCTGTTCTGACTGCCTTACACTGGCTCCCTATAGAACACAGGATATCATTTAAAATTCTTCTTCTCGCCTACAAAGCCCTTAATGGGCAGGCGCCATCTTACCTTAAATAACTCATTATACCCTACTGTCCAATGAAGTATTAAAATAACCTATTCAGCAGAAAGTTTAGTATAGCGTATTTCTGGTATATTCATTTTTAATGTCATCTAATATATGTGTGTTTTTATATATATTCATGTGTGTTAAAACTTGGATGGACAAGTACATTTTTTCTTCTTAAATATAGAGGTTTTTTATATTGATGTTCCTATAATGATGTCCCGTTTTTAGTAGAAATAGATTTAGCGCAAATGGTGTTTTCTTCCACTTGACTTGTTAATAAACAGAAGGTGGTTTTTTGGCTATTTGTGAGTAGGTAATGTGCTGTACAGCCTCTGATTTCTGCCTTGAGTAAAAAGATTACCCGTGGATGAGTATTTTTCAGAAACTCAGTAGAAGAGGCACGGGAGTCTCTTTGCTATTTATCAATGGTCTTTGCAAATTAACAGCAGATGTACTCATGTTAATTGAATTGGTAAGAGGTCAGAGGAACTCCAAGAGAGGGGCTTCCTCAGACCTAATACAATTAAAGTCTTGTTGATTAGTGGTTCATATCCAGCATGTATTAGCTAAGAAACTATAACAATGTTGGTGCGTAGCTGCATAGGGGAAAATGTATGTGCGCTCCTGTGCAGACGTTAGTTAATTGGATAATTCATATCCTGCAAGACTCCTAGAGAGGCCATGGGATAATGGTCGTTAAGAATTTATCCTGTTAAGTGAGCTGACTTCGAGGTTAGAGGAAGTTCAGAGGATGTCGTGCGTGCTAAATTGCCACAACATTTTGGAGTAATTGGCTTAAATATATGTGTGTGCTTAATTACTCTGTGTGAGGTAGGACCAGTTTGCATGGCAGGAAACATCCTTATTTAAACACCCACACACTGTAAGGAGAGGGAGCGAATCAGACGGAGTCAACGGCTGCTGACTCATTGTCTTGGGTCCGCCCAGAAGTGAAATCGCCAATAACAAATAGCTAGGGAGGAGGAATCAAATGGTAGTATTGAGTCTCCATCCATGACTAATCAGAATAACAATTCCGAGGCTCATAAGAACCAAAGTTGAGTTATAAGTAAAAATTCCAAGAGGAGAAAACGCGACCTTCAAAAGCCATTTGAAATGACCGGAATCTCACTTACTCTTGTTCTGTTGTGTTAGATCTATAAGGCTAAACGTGACGATAAAGAGATTCTGTTGACCTGGGTTTCGACTCCATGAGAATACCACATCGCTGAAAAGCGGTGTAGAAACGCGCTTTAAGGTCTCCTAATCTGTTGAAATAAACATCGCACGATAAAAGCTGGATAGACTGTATGGGGAATAATTTTCTGTGAATAATTACTAATAGATAAGGGAGAAAGTCTGATAAAGAAGCAAAAGTTTAAGCTTGTTGCTCTCAGAAGCATTTTTCCCCTCAGTGAGATGGAGCTCATTCCTGGTCAGGTGCCGCCATCTGGTGGCCATTAGGGTGTGGCACAAAAGAAAGAGAGACTAATGGTTAGGTATGGTTTTTTGGCTCCATCAGCTAGATGTATTTTGTAGTATTTCTTGCATTATTGCATTATATTTGGCTGCCGCCTTTATCCAAAGCGACTCGCAATAAGTGCATTAGACCAGCAACGTATATACTTAAAAACAAAACAGAATCATTCAAATACATCAGCTTTTATAGAGCCAGAACATTTCAAGTGCTACTCAACTGGCTTTAGATAAGCCAGTCCGTTGTTAGTATATAAGTGCTTGGTTAGTACTTCTTTGTTAATAATTCTATCGCTCAAAGTAAAGTTGAAATACTTGAGTTTTTACACTCAAACTATTTACACATCTAGATTAAGGGCAGGGCAGTTAAATAAATACATTAACTACGTTAGGAGTAACGACAAGCATTGTCCAGTATAATAATAAATACATGTGAACACATATCAACCTAGTCAGATAAATACGATACAACCATCATGGAAGGACAGTTTAAAAAAAATGATTTACACGTCCCAATTCCCGGCAGTTTCCGAGAACAATGGGGACAGACTGAGAGATTGATTCTCAGTGGAATAAAACAGGGAGACAAGCAGAAGGGTTGTGCCGACCTCCGATTCCTCCATAATAAAATTTTAGAAGAAGACAGAGTGGGAGGAGATGACACTCTAGGAAATGTAGGCTCAGCTCTAAATGTTTATGAACGACAGCTTGTAAAAAAACTTGGTGACCTAAACGAACAAAAACACGGATTACTAGGCCGGACGAAACTAAACAGAGAGGAGGAGGTAGATAAAATACGGAGGCTTTGTCATAATGCAGCACTCGCCATGAACGGGGTAGCTGTTACTCCCTTCGCAGCCAAAACTCCCCCAGTCCTAGTCGCGGTCCAAACCCCGACCGAGGGAGAGGAGTTTCAACACTCTAGTTACCTTAGCACTCTCCTGTTCCCTCATGACAGTATAGGGACGCACGTGCCAGCACAAGCACCTACAGATGAAGAAATACATCACTATAATGCAGAACGTGTCAGGGGTTATAGGAATATAAATAAAGAGGTAACCTCTGCCTCTGACAGGGAACACATGGGGAGCCAAACTCTCAGCAATGTTGCAAATACGGAGTGCAAAGCACAAAGGGCTAGCTCAGGGAGAGGTCTCAGGCAGAACATATGGAGGATCCATATGTCCCCTTCATTTCCCCCTTCATTTACCCGGACCTATCCAGTCTGTCTACACAACCTCCCCCTTACTCTCCCCCTACCCCAAGCGCGCTACCCACGACTAAGTTACAAATGACACTAGGAAACCTATCTGGGTCAGAACAGGAAGTGGCTGCTATAAGAGGAGGACATTTTAAAATACTGGGAACTGTAGCATTGACTCCTTTAAGGAACACTTCCACTCCAAAGGCTAGATCAGAAGGTAAAAGTATCTTTGCATCACCTGCAGGGAATGAAAGACACCAGAGACAAAGGGCGGAAATAAATGAAACCATACAGAGAGCTTGTATCACCCCAGGACAAGTGCTCTTTTCCTCCGAGGAGGGAGGCCCATCAGGCAAAAGACAGATAACCTCGGAACGGTTGGCTTCCCTTCTGGAAACCATTACGAGAAGCCAAGCAGGCGTAACACAGGAAGAAGTCCTCCACATAATAGAAAGACAAGAACAACGGGAAAGACAAGATAGGCAGGACCATGAAGAACAAGGGAGGCAATTTAGACAAAGACAGGAAAGACAGACGAGAGGAGGGCTCGACGGAGAGGGTAGGAGCCCTGGAGAAATAGCTTATATAGAAGCCTGTGAACAAATAGGACAAATGGAGGGTGGTGAGAGTGAGCCAGAAAATCAGAAGGGTAATAGAGGTAGAAGAGAAAAAAAGAGAGACAGTCAAGACAGAGCAGAGGACAGATACTCTGAGGAAGAGAGGTCAGGTGACGAACCTTTCAGAAGTAGAGAAGCCCAGACCCGCTATAACCCAGAAAGTAGGGGAGGAGCATCTGGAGATGAAAGTGATAAGTGTTACTCTGAAGCAGAACACACAGGGTATAGAGGTAGATATCAGGACAACTGCAGAAAGGATAAGAACAAGGTTAAGAGCATATCTCTGGCAGGAACAATCACTGAGTTGACTGATGACCAGGTTCTTGCACTCCCCCGTGGGATGTTAAGATCCCAACACACCTCGGAAAACCCCACACATCATGCTTTTATGGGCCCAGCATTACAGGCTCCTTTAGTGACTCTCCCCAGTGGGAATATCACTTACCACCCTTTCACACTAGGAGACATACATGCACTAGTTGACAAAATGCCGCTACCTACTGAGGGAGGGAGACATTGGATGAGAAAGTTTGCTGATATGTCAGTAGGACAAACAATCTGCCTTGGAGATTTCAGGAGGATATTAGCACAACACACTTCCAACTATGAGGTAGAAAGAGTTGAGGGAAGATCAGGTACAGGAAGAATGAGCGATGACAAGCCTATCTCTTCCGACAACATACACAGCTTGCTTAGCAAGGCAATGAGAGAACATTTCCCACAGACAGGAGGAGGCTACGGTTCACTGTCTTTCACATTCACACCTGGAGAGGCCGCAGCAACCATGTTGCTCAGGTCACGCCAACAATACACAGTAGCTACTGACTGTAGTCCAGAAAATAATGACCAAAATGTGCAGATGTTCCGTAAAGCGATACTGGCAGCAGTACCTGCCGAGATTAAAGCTCTCATGGAGGACATCCCAGAAGCAGATCATCTAAACACTCAGACACGGGAGCGTAATTTGGCCCATCATTTAGGCAAATTTAACAAACAACTCACAAAGAATAAAACCGAGGAAGAAGAGTTGAGAGTGCAACTACTCCGTACTCAGCTGGAAATAGCCCGTAAAACAGTTCAAAATGAGAAAAGGAGTGCCAAACAGCTGATTGTTCATCCCAGCAGAGCAAGCACCGAGGCAGCAAAACCCACAAGGGGGTTTTCCCAACCAAGGTCCGTCCTATAACCAGCCCCAAAATGGCTACAATAATGGTTTTCAGCAACAGAGGGGCGGGTTCAGAGGCAGAGCTAGAGGTAGAGGAGGGTTTGGAACAGCCCAGGAGTGAACCAATATCATGCTTCATCTGTGGACAGGCCGACCACTGGTATAAGCAATGCCCACAGGGACCCCCACCACAGAGAGGACGGGGACAAGGGGGACAGAGAGGGCATGGACAGGGGTACACAGCAGACATGCAGTATTTCCAGAAACACCATGAGGCAGCCCCACAGGCCCAACACCAAGACCAGGGTCACGTTGCACCCCCCTATGGCCAGTTTGTCCAGAACGGACAAGACTATTACCCACCACAATGAGGTCGCCCAGGGAACCCTGAATGTACGGGCCTGGCGGATCCTTACATGGACATGACTGTACAAAACTCGAAGCTACCATTCCTTGTTTATTCAGGAGCTAGATATTCAACTATCAACTCCCCCGTTTTCAACACGTCCATGTCAAGTAATACAGTCTCAGTCATAGGGTTTTTGGGAGAAATAGAGCAAGTACCGCTCTCTACGCCATTAACGACCAGAGTAGCAGGCCAGATATTTTTCCATCAGTACATTCTGGCACCCCAAAGCCCGGCTAACCTCATGGGAAGGGATGTTCTAATGCCTCCATCCTCTGTTCCCCCGACGGACTAATAATATCGTTTCCAGATGGCACTCGCCTCAATTGTTCAATATCCACCATAAAGTCAGGTTCTCAGATGATGTTGGCCCAATCCACTGAAACGGAAGCAACTCAGTATGCCACTATATACTGGGGGTTGCTCGACCAAGACAAGACACCAGGACTATTTTCCATTTTTCAACAATGGAAGCCGTGGATTGGGCCTTATGGTTCCCCTCCAGATCCTCCCCATCTGACGCTAAATTATGATAGAAAAGACGACCAAAGTTATGAATATGCCTATGACGCAGAGGTGTCTATGTCCGTTTGGGACGTAACCACAACCAATTTATTTATGGGACAAGCGGGGGTGGCTGCATCTGTTGAACTCACTGATGAACAACTCTCTTGGTACTGTAGAGGAAACTTCTGTGTAGCAATGCAGTGGGAGTCACCGACTCAGGAAAGAGACACGGGAGGAGCAAGAGCTTCGATGTCAAACACTGATGTCTACCTCAGACCCCTGTATTTAGCTAGTTCTGAGAGCATCATCAACATGCTGCATAACAAGATAGAATCATAACACCTCTATCAGCTGACGTCAACAGGCAGGAACATAGAATCATAACACCTCTATTAGCTGACGCCAACAGGCAGGAACAGGGAGACAGAACACTGAGAGCACAGCAGCCAAGGTTACGAGGTGCGTGTGCTCAGTCAGGACAGTTTGAACTGATAAACTGGGTCAAAGTTCTGAGCCTTGGAAAATATTCCACAACAGGTACCGTATGTCAGCTGAAGCTACACCACACATTTCATTAGCTATCAGAAAGGGCTATGAAGCTAAAGAACTTGGTCCAATGGTCAGAACACTGCTAGAAGTCGAGGATTGGGAACCAACACAAATAGCAGCACTCATATCTCATAACATACTCTCCTTCACACAAAGCTTATGCTCTAAAGATCTGCACGCAAGAACGCATCTCCATGGAGAGACACGAAGTGGATAGACATCATGGTAGAGAGAAGACTGACCATTCATTCACTGATGACATTTTGCGTGACCTCCCACCTGACCTGTGGTCATCTGACTCTCATGACGTAGGTTTCTGCTCAAAGGCTGCACCGATAACTTTTGAGGTGAGCAGCTTTATTCCTATAAATCTATGACAGTACCCTGTTAAACCACAGGCCAAAGGGGGTATCAGCAAGGCAGTTGAGGGACTAAAAAGGGCAGGGGTATTGGAACCCTCAAAAAGCAAGTGGAACACTCCAATCCTCCCGGTAGCAAAACCTAGTACAGGATGGCTCATGATTTGAGGACCATTAATGCTATCACAACTACAGCTCTGGTACCAGTTCCTAACCCATACACGGCGATCTGTAATATCACACCTGAACATACATGGTTCACCTGTATTGACCTGGCCAACGCTTTCTTCTGCATACCTCTGGCAGAAAAGATGAGACCTATCTTTTAATTTACAATGGGGGGGGGGGGGGGGGGGGGGGAACTACAGTACACAAGACTACCCCAAGGCTTCAGTTTGTCTCCAGGAATATTTAACAAAATACTCAGGGAACAGCTAGACGGCGTTCCATTGCCAGAGGGGGTGGTATTGATCCAGTATGTTGATGACCTTCTCATTACAGCACCCTCCGCAGCCTCTTGTTTAGACCGGGAACCTACTGGTTCGCCTTCACGCAACAGGGTTCAAGGTCTCCAAGAGAAAGCTACAATGCACCCGTAAAGAGGTGACATTTTTGGGCAGAGTTATCTCTCCAGCAGGTACAGGCATGTCAGCAGCACATCAAGAAAACATATTACATCACCCCAAACCCAAGACAGTCAAAGACATGCTATCTTTTCTGGGTCTCACAAGCTACAGCAGACACTACATCCCAGAGTATAACCCAAGAACGGCTGTACTAAGAACACTGATCAATGAGAAGGGCATGCGCAATCTCACTGCCACACCGGACTGAACACAAGCTGCAGAAGCTGCGTTCATTTCTCTCAAACAATCCACGTCCCAGGTCACCTCTCTCGCCTCTGCATCCTATGCATTACCATTTTTCCTTGATGTTTCTGAAAATGAAAACACAGTAAATGGTATTCTATTTCAGAAAAAGGGTGGATGTAGGTTAATACTGATGTACATTAGTATCACTGGACAGAGTGGAGAACAGAGACCCTCCATGCACAAGACATGCAGCAGGTACAGCACGTATCTTAAACAAAATTTCACACATTGTGATGAGACACCCTTTGACAGTCTCTTTTGTGAACTCAAGTGCATTCACAATGACTTCCACAAGACAGACCAGGTTAGAGAAAACTCTGACAGAAGCACACATCACCTACTCACATGAAGGAGTTAACAGCGCAGACACCATTGGCAGCGGAGAACCCCATAGGTGTGAGGAAAGAATCATCCAGGATGTGAAGCTCAGAATAGATCTCAGAGACAAGCCTATGCCACATGCAGAAAACCTGTTCACAGACGGCTGTTGTTTCAGACACCCCACCAACGGGCTCCAAGCGGCCTACGCAGTGGTGGGTCAAACAGCTGAGGAACAGTTTGAGCAAAGATCAGCAGGAAAAGTAACAGGGAAAGTCTCAGCACAGTTGGCAGAAGTAATGGGAGTCATTGCAGCATTAGAGCTATCAAAAGAAAAAGATGTAAACATCTATACTGACTCAGCATATGTTCATGGTGTCATACATGTGGAAATGCGCCAATGGATGCGAGCAGGGTTTGTAACATCCACTAATACCCCCATCAAACACGAGAAAGAGATCAAAAGGCTTGCAGAAGCAGTAATGTTACCCAACAAGCTAACTTTACTTAAGTGTAAAGGTCACAGCACGGCAGACAACTATTTGTCTTGGGGTAACAATGCAGCAGACAAAGCAGCTAAAGCCAAAGCAGGGTACTGTATATACCCCAGTTTCAAATGCTTGTTTCAAAATCTGCTGATTTACTGCCCGCAGTAACAGATGATACTCTTAAAGAAGCTCAAGCAGCAGGGTCTCCTCAAGATAAAACAGTATGGTTAGACAGAGGAGCTACCAACAAAGACGGGATATGGTACTCCCCAGATGGGAGACCAGTGATACCCCCAGGATGGATAAGATCAATGCTTAAAGATGCACACGGGCCAACACATTGCGGTAAAACTCAGATGAACAGACACCTCACTCATTGGTGGCACCCCTACCTACCTGACATGATAGCTAATTACCAAGAAGAATGTGTAATTTGCCTAACCCATAACATCAGAGCCACAGTAAAACCACACCAGGGAAAGTTTCCTTTACCTAAGATGGCAGGAGAAGAAATCATCATTGACTACACTGACATGATTGACAAAGTGAGAGGGTTCAGGTACTTACTAGTTGTAGTAGATGCATACACAGGTTGGCCAGAAGCTATGCCATGCAGGAGAATGCAGACTCAGTGATCAAGTTTTTAGTCACGCATTACATTCCACTACATGGGTTTCCTAGGAAAGTGAGGTCAGACAATGGCAACCATTTCAAGAACCATGACCTACGCACCGTAGAACAGTCATTAGGACTAAGACACGGTTTCGGAGCTGTCTATCACCCTCAATCTCAGGAAAAAGTAGAAAGGATGAACCAGAACATCAAACAGAAACTCAGCTCAGAGGAGACAGACATGAAATGGTTAGACGCCTTGCCTCTGGCCCTTATGTCAATCAGGAGCTCTATTAACTGAGGGACAGGTTTCTCCCCATTTGAGCTGACACATGGCCATCAGTTTCCGGGCCCAGGAGCCCTGAGCGTAGGAAAGGAAGTAGAGGTCATGAGTTTGAAACCTTATTTCCAGCAACTTAAGGGGCTGGTATCAGGCTTTTCCACACAGGTTGCTGACGCCAAAGGGGGACCCGAGAAACACGAGGCCAACACAGCAGAGTTCGTCTGGCTGAAGGTCATCAGGCCCAAGTGGCTCAACCCCAGGTTCTCCGGCCGTTACAGAGTGACTCAGAGGACATCCCATGCCGTCCGCCTAGAAGGAAAGGGGGACAACTGGTACCACTGGAGCCAGTGTGCGGCGGGGAAATCACCTGGAAGGACCCTACACGACATCAGGACGGACCTGGCGCTCGTCAAGGAGGTCGACTCGGAAGCTGCCATCAGCGGACCGGAGGAGAAGGACCTCGAGGACATCCCTACAACAGACGGCCCAGAGGTCGTCGTCAGCGGGCTGGAGGACAAAGACACCGGACTTCACGGGGAAACAGAGGAACCTACTTCCCTCTGATCAGGTTGCTATAAGCTACACATAGCACCTCATTTATTAACCCATTTTTTGAGGGAAGTGGTATTTTAACCCACAGTTTAAGTCATTTATTAACCTATTTTTGAGGAAGAGGACGCCGGGGACTAGGGGAAAGGACAACGATCCACAGCGGACCCCATTTATAAGCCCACCTTTAGGGAATTTGTTTTTGTAAACTCACATTTAGGGAGTTGTTTTCTAAACACCCATATTTAAGGGATTTTAATTTTATTTTTTTACCTCGTGTAATGCTGACACAGAGACCAAAACATTTCAGAGAAGAATAGAAAATGTCTGAAGGAGCCCTGAATTTCTTGATAACCTGTTGGTTGCTACTACTAGTAGGAATATTAGTCTATTGGTTCGCCCTACTGTCCTTAAAAAGTCAAGGTTGAATGACCCATTGGTCCATAGCACTTTTAATAACTTGGGTTTTAACACCATATGTTGGCATAGATGTTTTACTGACACTAGAAGAATTGGAGCTTACAGTATAACTATGTATGAGAACTGGAAATGTTTCACAGGCTTAGTCCTGTTTTCTACTGTGACTGTTGCCATTATTTTTATCTTATGTGATTCCATTGACCACCCAGACTCCACTCCCCCGCCAGATGAATCCGTAACTAGGGTCAAACGGGTCACATATGAGGTAGTAGTTACCCCAATGTCTCCTAAACGAACCTTCACTTTCCAAGCAGGTAGTGATGGAATAGTACAAATCGACCTGTGCAGAATTGCCCCCTGCAGAAACCTCGACATAGCCAAATACATCTGCTTAGCCCCTGCGGTATGTAACAGAAGCATCAAATATAAGGTCAAAGGTGGTCCTTACACTTACAGAGGCAGTACATACTATTCCAAAGGCGACCCTTATGTGTCCGTCACATACACCTACGGTTGCTCCTGCAAGTCCTGGTCCAATGTCCTAGCAAATTCGGGTCCTGATGACTGGGGATACATGCCATCTTACCGATCGGCAGAAATTGTTAGATCCCTCAAACATAGAATGAACTTGGTTAGGAGAAACCCAGGTGTCCCGTGCTCCGCCAGGTTTTGTAATCCGGTACTCATAACGATAAAGAATGTCGTCCTCTCCGACGCTGGACTTTATGTCCTCGCGGTACATGCAGGGAAGGGTTCGCCACAAGGCCTCTTCGAAATTAAAGTTACACCAAAGATAGAGCAAAACCTTCCTCATTCAGCATCTAATGTTAAATACCTGTCTATAATCACATGTACGGATAAATGTACGGGGGATTATAGCCAACTTCAACCTCTAGACGTCATCCAAATGGCCACAGGATACACAGATGACAATCTATGGTTAAAATGGGTTGCCCGAACAGCCCAAGAACAAATGACAGGGGATTGCCTAGCCTGTGCTACGGCCCGCCCACAATTAGTCGCTGACCCTGCGCCCCTGTTTCCCACGGATACCTGGGGTTACGACCTGGGGTTATGTTACAACTTACCAAGATGGCTAGTCCTCCTAACTGTGCCACTCTAGCCAATGTTTTCCCTCCAATTGGTAATGATACTAGGACAGGCCTATTCACTCCTAGCAGAGGCGCCGGTGGGTACACATGTTTCGCCATGGTCCAAGAATCTCCACGTTTTGACCTAGGAAATGTCTCTACGGATTGGTGTAACCACACCGTGTCTAGCACTAGTATAGGACATTGGGCCAGGGCTGGTCTATACTATTATTGTGGGGGCCACCGCCTGTTCACCCGTATCCCCGAACTATCTGTAGGATTGTGTGCTATGGTGCGCCTCCATGCACCCCTAATGTTACTAGGCGAAAAACTGGTGCCCACGGATCCTAAAGCCTCCCACAACACCAACCTAATTACCCGTCGTAGAAGGCATGTACTGGCTAAAAGGGACACTAGAAACACGTTTGATTTATCCCTCGACTCTCCCACCTACATTGATTCCATAGGAATCCCATGAGGGGTCCCTAACGAATACAAACTAGCTGACCAAATAGCTGCAGGGTTTGAAAGTATGCCAATTATCTCTGTCTTCTTCCCTGTGACCCCTATCAAAAATGTAGAAAGGGTCAACTATGTACATTACAACATACTCCGATTGGCCAATCTCACTAGGGACGCGGTAGAAGGCCTGGCTGAACAATTGGGTCCAACGTCCCTTATGGCTGTGCAAAACAGGATGGCGTTGGATATGCTTCTGGCGGAGAAAGGGGGTGTTTGCGCAATGTTTGGGGATATGTGCTGCACGTTTATTCCCAACAACACGGCTCCGGACGGTTCCGTCACAAAGGCTTTAGAAGGCCTTCGTACCCTATCTAAAACTATGCATGAACAATCAGGGATACACAATCCCTTTGATGAGTGGTTTGCTAATCTGTTTGGTCAATGGAAAGGTTTAATAATGTCTCTTTTTATTTCTCTATCTACTTTTATGGCCATTTTAATAACATGTGGTTGTTGTTGTGTGCCATGCATCCGCTCATTATATGTCAGACTAATCAGTTCCACCATTGAAGGAAAGGCTGCTCCTCCCCCTCCGTACCAAATGCCCCTGTTGGCTTATGCTTCGGAGGGAGAGGACTGATATGATGACTCAGCAGATAAGGACGCAGTGGAAAAGAATGACAGTGGATATGTTTCAAAATGCCTTGTGTAAGTTGATCTCTTGATCTCTTGAGGTTGAGATCAGATTTGAAGTATTAAAATAACGTATTCAGCAGAAAGTTTAGTATAGCGTATTTCTGGTATATTCATTTTTAATGTCATCTAATATATGTGTGTTTTTATATATATTCATGTGTGTTAAAACTTGGATGGACAAGTCCATTTTTTCCTCTTAAATATAGAGAGGTTTTTTATATTGATGTTCCTATAATGATGTCCCATTTTTAGTAGAAATAGATTTAGTGCAAATGGAGTTTTCTTCCACTTGACTTGTTAATAAACAGAAGGTGGTTTTTTGGCTATTTGTGAGTAGGTAATGTGCTGTACAGCCTCTGATTTCTGCCTTGAGTAAAAAGATTACCCGTGGATGAGTATTTTTCAGAAAGTCAGTAGAAGAGGCACGGGAGTCTCTTTGCTATTTATCAATGGTCTTTGCATATTAACAGCAGATGTACCCATGTTAATTGAATTGGTAAGAGGTCAGAGGAACTCCAAGAGAGGGGCTTCCTCAGACCTAATACAAGTAAAGTCTTGTTGATTAGTGGTTCATATCCAGCATGTATTAGCTAAGAAACGATAACAATGTTGGTGCGTAGCTGCATAGGGGAAAATGTATGTGCGCTCCTGTGCAGACGTTAGTTAATTGGATGATTAATATCCTGCAAGACTCCTAGAGAGGCCATGGGATAATGGTCGTTAAGAATTTATCCTGTTAAGTGAGCTGACTTCGAGGTTAGAGGAAGTTCAGAGGATGTCGTGCGTGCTAAATTGCCACAACATTTTGGAGTAATTGGCTTAAATATATGTGTGTGCTTAATTACTCTGTATGAGGTAGGACCAGTTTGCATAGCAGGACACATCCTTATTTAAACACACACACACACTGTAAGGAGAGGGAGCGAATCAGACGGAGTCAACGGCTGCTGACTCATTGTCTTGGGTCCGCCCAGAAGTGAAATCGCCAATAACAAATAGCTAGGGAGGAGGAACCGCCACAACTCCTCCCAACTTGTGGGTATAAATAATATGATATTTTGATGCTCGGCGCCCCTTCTGACTGACCGTCTCAGTGTAGCACAGTAGTGGAATTGAGCCCAGAGTACTCTGTAAATTGTATTGTGCCTTTTGTCATTAACAGAATATTGTTTAACTTGTATCCTGGTGTATTTGAATTCCTTCCTTTTATGATTTTACCTAGCTCACCAAACGACACGCGGAGCCGAGGTGGGTTTTAGACTGCTCAGACTCCAACACCAACTAGGGCATTGCGTTCCAAGAATGCAGGGTTGTTGGTTGTTCCTAGAGTCTCTAAAAGTACAATGGGAGCCAGAGCCTTTTCTTATCAAGCTTCACATTTGTGGAATCAGCTTCCAGTTTGTGTTCAGGCGGCAGACACCCTATCCGTTTTTACGAGTGCGCTTAAGACCTTCCTTTTTGATAAAGCTTATAGTTAGGGCTGATTAGATTCAGCCCCTAGTTTTGCTGATATAGGCTTAGTTTGTCGGCGGACATCTTACTTCTTCCTTCTCTCTGTCTGTACCTGTGTACTCTCATGTTCCGATTAACCCAGCTTCCCCAAATGTCTTTCGTTTTGGTGTCTATATATGCCGGGATCCGGAGTCATGGATGATCCTGTTGCTGCGGTCCTGTGTCCTGGATCTTGAGTCGTGGCTGTGGTCCTGGATCATAAGTCCTGGATGGATATCCTCGTGGATTCATCTTCTTATTATAGACACATGCATTTCTAAACATTTGGACTACCTATGTTGCAAATGTACTATCTTTTCAATTTACACACAGCATCTATTGCACGTCTGTCCATCCTGGGATCCCTCCTCTGTTTCTCTCCCTGAGGTTTCTCCCATGTTCCCCTTTAAACTGTGGGGTTTCTCTGGAAGTTTTTCCTTGTACGATGTGAGGGTCTAAGGACAGAGGGTGTCGTATTGTCATACTGATATTCTGTACAAACTGTGAAGTCCACTGAGACAAATGTAACATTTGTGATATTGGGCTATATAAATAAACATTAATTGATTGATTGATCTCTGGGGCTGCTTCGCTGCCAGCTGTAGCCCCCCGGGACCCGAAAGTGGCGTAGCCTAAGTTGTCATGTCTAAAAAACTTATTGTGAAAGTTGATTCTTTATGTGAGTTTTGTCATGTCCCTTTGTCCTGTGCTTTATGTTTATTTTGATAGGTAATTCTCCCTCTTAATTCAGGCCTCCACGCTCCCCGCCCCTATCTGTCTCCTGCGTCCGTGATTGTTTTCCCCGCCCTGATTGTTTCCACCTGTTCCCCTTACCCTGTGTATATATTGTGCTAGTTCCTTCCTGTCCATTGCCAGTTCGTTTCCTCATTTAGGACAAACGTACAAGCCTACTCCACGGACATATTACGTACCTCTATCTTATCTTATCTTTCTTACAGTGCAGACGCTTTTTCTGCTTGCTCCTGCCTCTGCTTACTTTTTATGCTGATTTTCCTATTCTTATTCTCTGAAAACTTCGAGCAGCGGCTCCTGGACATTAACTTATCACTGGGACAGTTCATCTTCGTAAATAGACGGAGGGTTTCAGCCATATTTCAACATTTTTACGACGACCTCAGTCTTACAGTAGCGTCTAGCAACAGCTACCCACTAGCATGCAGTAGCCTGGTAGGCTACTGCATGCTAGTTGGTAGCAAAATGCCTCCGTTCTCTACAGATGACTTCCACAAACTTATACAGAAGATCGATGTGTTGGAAATGAAAATGCAACGGTTAGAAGTTAACGTGGAAGTGAATGGACTATGTCGTGGGAATGACACCACTTTACCAGTGTTGCAAAATAATGGAGAAGGGTATGCTAACTCACAGCTAGTTAGCAGCTACAAGGATTCCAAGGAACAGGAGGCCTGTGTACTGGGTAATACATCTACAAGTGGTAGTCCTCCCTGGAACTCTCTGGGTGCAAAGCCGAAGAGTAAATCATTTCCATGGGATTTGGGAGGACGGATAACAGGCAGAGCCCAGCGCTCTGAAATCTGTGATGCGACCAGCTGGCCTGCATTGTTATCACCCAGGAAGAGCGCCTCTTCAACCCCTGTCCCAACCAGGAAAACGCAGTGGACAGCTGCTAAAGGGAGAATTACAAACAATACTCCTAAACCACCAAGTGTGCCAATCCAGAACAGATACGCTCCGCTGACCGAGAACCGGAGATCTCTTTCTGATGACCTGGATAACCTGTCCTCTTCACACAGCAGGGTAAGAACCAATAGCTACTCCAAAAGTAAAATGCTAGAGGGAAAGCTAACGACTGGGCCTGCAACTCTGATTGTGGGTGACTCTGCTGTGAGAGATGTAAAAGGTCTGTGTAATAAGAACAACACCAAAGTACTCTGTTTTCCCAAGGATATGGTCTCTGACTTGGCTGAGAAGATCCTGCATATTGGGGCTGAACATCCAACTGTGAAGAATGTGGTACTACACATTGGAACAAATTATGTTGTGAAACAAGAGTCAGAAGTGCTGAAAGAAGACTTTAAATGTTTGTTGCAAACTGTCAGCTCTCTAAATGCGGAGGTGTTCATCAGTGGCCCTCTACCGCCAGTCAGAAGAGGAGTGGAGAGATTCAGCAGATTGTTTGCACTGAACACCTGGCTTTCCAATGCCTGTACTGACCATTCTGTCCATTTTATTGACAATTAACTTTTTCTGGGATCGCAGACATCTTTTCAAGGCAAATGGAGTTTGCCTGAACAAGTCAGGAGTGAAATTGTTTATCTCTAACATTTTCAACTGCCTGCGTCATCAATCTGTTCCCTCTGCCAAGGACAAGCAACAAGAGGAATCAAAACAGGAGAAAGACACAACACATCGCGCAGAAAACCCTGAAGAATTATCACTGCACCCGCCTGAGGAATGTTCTGATTATGGGAGACCTATGAGACACATGGAGGAGTCTCTACTGCCCGTCACCCCCCCCCCCCCTGACAACGCCTTTGAACACATGAAGGCGATACAGAGGGTTGGCACCGATTCCTTGCTGGATTTCAATAACCAAACTAAGGCGATACGCAGGGCTGGCAGCATGTCATTTACCCCCGCTCCTCAACGACGCCCACCAAAATCACCGCGGAGACGCGCTCCATCTCCCCCGTCTTCATCACGGAGCCTACGTCAACCACCTCCCCCCCCTGGCAGCATGTCTTCTACCCCCGTACCATCTCCCCCGTCTCCATCACCGTGCCTACGTCAACCACCTCCCCTCCCTTCAAGAAAGCATCTGCAGTCTCCGAAGCCTGATAAGGATGTGTGTGTACAAAATGCTTACTGATGTGTGCTGGGTCCAGGCTCAAGGGCGCATGGCACTCTCAACTCTTTCCAGGATATGCCAGGGCCCTGCCTGCCTATAGCTTTGCCGATATCTGTGTTGATAGGTAATAGATTAAGAGCGGTGAATCATCTTAGATACAGGAAGCGCTCAAACGTTTGTGTGAGTTTATCTAATTTAGCAGTGATTCCATGTCAGCCACAGCTTGTTACAAAAAACATGACTGATAGTGTGTTTAACAAACTTAAACTAGCTTTATTAAATGTCAGGTCTTTGGCAGGAAAAACATTTTTAATCAATGATTTTATCACTGAGCACAATCTCGATTTTATGTTTTTAACAGAAACTTGGATTGAACAAAATAACAGTGCAGCTGTTCTTATCGAATCAACCCCTCCCAACTTTAGTTTTATGAGTCAGGAAAGAATGCATAAGAAAGGGGGTGGAGTTGCTATTCTGTTCAATGATTCCCTTCAATGCAGGAAGACATCTTATGGGAACTTTGCTTCTTTTGAATATGTGGCCCTTCAGCTGAAATGCTCCTCTCGAGGTCTGTTCCTAAATATCTATAGACCACCCAAATACTGTGCAAGCTTTTATGATGACTTTACTGAACTGCTGTCTATAGTGTGTATTGACTTTGACTGTTTAGTCATTGTTGGTGATTTTAACATCCATGTTGACAACCCTCAGGACAGAGGGGCAAAAGAACTGTTTTGTGTTCTTGATAGCCATGGACTGACTCAGCATGTGACGGAGCCCACGCACAATAAGGGGCACACTCTGGACTTAATTATCTCAAAGGGTCTGAATATCTCTAAGGTTGTGGTGACTGATGTTACGCTCTCTGATCATTCCTGTGTTTTCTTTGAGAGCTCTATTTCTGTTCACAAAAATGTTCAAAAAGAAGTAACCACAAAGCGATATTTAACTGAAAATACTAGGGAAATGTTTACTCAGAATTTTTCTTCCACACTTGCCCCTGCTAACATCTCAGTAAATGAGCTAGTAGATCATTTTAATTCAAAAATTAAAAATATTATAGATGCCATTGCTCCAACTAAGGTAAAGGAAGTGACTGGCAAGAAAATATCTCCATGGAGAAAGGCCATGACCGTGAGAGCAGAAAAAAGAGAATGTCGAAAAGCTGAACGCAGGTGGCGAAAAACAAATCTCCAGGTTCACTTTGAAATCTATAAAGAGACTTGGCCTTTATAATTTGGAATTGAAAAACGCACGACAATCGTTCTTCTCTGACATCATTACCAAAAACAAAAACAACGCACGTGCCTTGTTTGCTACCGTCGACAGACTAACTAACCCCCCAGTGTCAGTAGCCTCTGAATTTCTATCCACCAGGGCGTGCAATGATTTTGCCTCCTTTTTCACTGACAAAATTCAGAAAATCAGACAAGCAGTCAGTGCCTCTGCATCAGGAACAGCAAATGTGTTGTCTCTGTGTCCACTTAACATCAATTCAAACACCATGACACAATTCCATCAGATTAATGATAAAAACCTAGAGGACATTATTCAACTTCTGAAATCCTCCTCCTGCTGCCTTGATATTATTCCAACGAGATTTTTTAAAGATGTTTTGCCTTGCATGGCCTCAGATCTACTTCATATAGTAAACAAATCTCTTCACTCAGGTATTTTTCCACAGGCCCTGAAAACTGCAGTCATTAAACCGCTCTTAAAAAAGAATAATCTAGATGCTTCAGTAATGAACAATTACAGGCCCATATCAAACCTGCCATTTCTAGGTAAAATCATTGAAAAAGTTGTTTTTCAACAGCTGAGTAATTTTTTGCATTTAAATGACTGTTTCGATGTGTTCCAGTCAGGCTTTCGTCCAAACCACAGTACTGAGACTGCTCTTGTAAAGGTCTTTAATGACATCCACTTAAACACAGACAGTGGCAGAACTTCAGTGTTAGTATTATTAGATCTCAGTGCTGCGTTTGACACTGTTGACCACAGCATATTACTAGACCGACTGGAAAACTGGGTGGGACTTTCGGAAACCGTCCTAAATTGGTTTGAATCCTACTTAAAGGACAGACACAACTTTGTTTCTATTGGTAAATACACATCTGAGTTGACAAATATGACATGTGAGGTTCCTCAAGGCTCCATTTTGGGGCCTCTTCTCTTTAACATCTACATGCTACCACTGGCTCAGATAATGAAAAACAACAAAATAACGTATAAAAGTTAGCGCTGAGCTTCAGTCTGCAATGTTCAAAACAACAGATAAAGCCAGAAACCTAGGTGTATTCATGGACTCTGACCTGAGTTTCAACAGCCACATTAAAACAGTTACTAAATCAGCCTACTATCACCTAAAGAACATATCTAGGATTAAAAGACTAATGTCGCAGCAGGATTTGGAAAAACTTGTCCATGCTTTTATCTTCAGTAGACTCGACTACTGCAATGGTGTCTTCACAGGTCTCACTAAAAAATCTATTAGAAAGCTGCAGCTGATTCAGAACGCCGCTGCTCGAGTCCTCACTAACACTAAGAAAGTGGATCACATCACTCCTGTTCTGAAGTCTTTACACTGGCTTCCTGTGTGTCAAAGAATAGATTTCAAAATACTAATGCTGGTTTATAAAGCACTGAATGGTTTAGGCCCAAAATACATTTCTGACCTCCTGCTAAATTATGAACCATCCAGATCTCTCAGGTCTTCAGGGACTGGTCAGCTTTCTGTCCCCAGAGTCGGAACAAAACATGGTAAAGCAGCGATCAGTTATTATGCTCCAAATATCTGGAACAAACTCCCAGAAACCTGCAGGTCCGCTGCAACTCTGACTACTTTTAAATCCAGGCTGAAGACTTTTCTTTTTGTCGCTGCTTTTAATTGAACTATTCATATTTTAGACTGCACTGTAACTTGTATCACTGTAACTTTTATCCATGTATTTTTTCTTTTAATGTTTATTTTATTAGCTTTTCTTTTTAATGACTTTTTAAATGCCATTTTCTTAATGTCTTTCATTTTTTTTTTTTTTTGTAAAGCACTTTGAATTGCCTTGTGTTGAAAAGTGCTATATAAATAAACTTGCCTTGCCTTGCCTTGCGTGAGGCAAATGGTGGTCACACCAGATACTGACTGGTTTTCGGACCCCCCCAATAAAGCAGAACTGCACGTTTCAGAGTGGCCTTTTATTGTGGCCAGCCTAAGGCACACCTGTGCAATAATCATGCAGTCTAATCAGCATCTTGATATGCCACACCTGTGAGGTGGGATGGATTATCTCGGCAAAGGAGAGGTGCTCACTATCACAGATCTTTTCAGATTTGTGAACAATATTTGAGAGAAATGGTTATTTTGTGTATATAGAAAATGTTTTAGATCTTTGAGTTCATCTCATGAAAAATGGGAGCAAAAACAAAAGTGTTGCATTTATATTTTTGTTCAGTGTACACATATATGTATATATGTATATATATGTATATATATACATATGTATATATATGTGTGTATATATATATATATACAGTGCAATAAGCTTCTTAGTGCAATAAGAAGCTACAGCAGTGGTTCTCAAAGTGGGGAGCGCGTCGTAATTTGAAAAATTATTGATTCGAAAATAATATAATGCAGTACTATTACGTCTGGGTCTCTGTGTTTCATTAAAGGTCGGCTCTGTCTGTGTGTGTGGAACAAGCCATTTTGTGTGCGCGAGCGAGAGAGAGAGAGCACACCGGTACCGCAGATCGTTGTTGTTAGCTTCTGGTGCTAGCGAGCTATGCTAACGGATATAAGGAGTTTTTTCAACAACAAAGTGGAGGAGAGTCTTCTCCTGTCAGACTGAGAGACTCAGTGAGCTAAAGGACTCTCTCAGTGTTATCTCAGTGGGTCTCAAACGTTTTGGTCACCATTAATGTAAACAATTATTTCCAAGGCACACATTTATATGATCATTATATTTATAAAAAAATAAGAGAATAAATGAAAAACAGCTATGAAATACTATAATGACAGTAAAACAAGAATAAAGTTTAAAAGGGTGATTTGTAAAATATCCATAAAGAAAAAGTACATCTGTTTACAGTTCTGTTTCAAATGGGTGTTGAGAGATGTATCTATAGATCTCTTCCTTTTGCTCTCAAAGTGCACCAGATTGATGCATTTAACTTCAATATTTAAAAATAAATTGTCCCGGGGGAGCTTGCCCCCGGACCCCCCTATGTGAGGTCCACACACCACCTATAAAAATAGCACTTGACCCCTGCTTACACCTATATGCCGTGAGCTGATTATCGAGCCTTCATTGTAACTGTCACACTGTGTGTATGTGTGGGGATTGTTGCAGTAGAAAATTCCACTGTGGTGCCCGGTAGATTAATGGGAAACCCTAAATGTTTGAGCACCCTCTATGAAACGTCAAGCTACCCCACAGCACCCCCAAAATAAATCTCTGGCGCCGCCACTGAGCCTGACTATTTGTGTTGGGGGGGCCCGACTTTTTTTTTTCTCCAAAGGGGGGGCCTGACAGAAAAAGTTTGAGAACCACTGAGCTATAGGGACGTTAATTTACGTCGGTAATATTAACTTTATTTAATACAACATTTACGGTACAAGATTTAATCATACAGCCCATGTAGTATAATATTTTACAAATGATGAATTACAGCAAACATGTGCAATATATCTATTATTACAGCTCCGTGGGACGGCAGTAAGGCGATATGGTCCGTTGTTATTGTGCATCCATGGGTAAAGATAAATGTAGTGCTGAACACATAACATGAACGTGCCGGGCGGCGCGGTCCCGTGGGTTAGATGCACGTTCATAATGCAGAGGGAAATAACTCTCAGAATAACGTTATTAGCACATTTTTACAACTTGAGGAACGAATGTTTTTAATAAGGGCTATACAAGTGTTCATACTGGGTTGTTTATTTAGTTTAATAACGAGTAAACGAGTTACAGACCACTCTTTCCCAATGTAAGTCAATGGGAAAAAGTGTTTCCGGGCCTGGCAACCAAACGGAAGTGTAGTACCACCGTTTGGCCACCACGAATATTTTCATCTGAGTCTGGCGCACTTCCTGGGGGCTTGATATTAACGAATAACGAGGCGGCCGCGGCAGTTAGCGGCTAGCTAGTGTAACGTCAGAGCCATTAGTAATTATGCTAATGTACACATCAATCGTTATGTACTTTTATATTACGCTGATGTAACAGGATCTAGTGATGGTTAGTGACAACCAAACGGAAGTGTAGTACTGCCGTTTGGCCACCACGAATATTTTAATCTGAGCCCGGCGCACTTCCTGGGGGCTTGTGTTAAATGCCCAGCATTCGGCGCCACTCAATGACGTAGTATACTTGAAATAGTGGCACTGCAGCAGGTATACTCGACATTGAGAAACGGGCCGTTTCTCAATCGCGAGGATGCTTGCTTGGTAGCACATGTCTTCTGAGTCACTTCCTTCAGAAGCTAGGCAAGAATCCTTCCTGGCATTCGGAAAACGAAGAGTGGAACAGGCTAGCAAGTGTGCAGGTGTGCGTCATATGAGAGGCCCCGCCTTACATTTTCCGCCACAGATTTGGGGAAATTGGTCCGTGCGCAAAGCATTGTGGGGATTTTAAGGACGTGAAGTCTACCCATGTGCAGCCTCGAAATTTCCCCCAAACCAAGGACGCGGCCTCGGTGGAATTCCAAGTATGCTTGAGATTGTAACAGTCCTTCGGTGGCACTCGATGACGTAGCATCCTTGAAATATTGTCTTGGAAGCCAGTTTCCTCGAGATTGAGAAACGGCCACGGCCTGTGGGTGGGAAAGCTGCTCCAGAGCCACCATTTCAAGGATACTACGTCATCGAGTGCCGCCGAAGGACTATTCCAATGTCCAGGATACTTTTAATTCTACCGAAGCCGGCGTACTTCGTCGCGGGAAATTTCGAGGTTGCACGTGTAGACTCTGCGGTCTTAAAATCCCCACAATGCTTTGCGCACGGACCAATTTCCAAAATCTTTGGCGGTTCATTTAAGGCGGGGCCTGTCATATGACGCACACCTGCACAATTGCTAGCCTGTTCCATTCATTCTGCCTCAGCACACTACACCCACAGCCAGGGACACTGGTGATGGGCCATCTTCAGTTACCACCAGAAGTGGTCGCACTGTAGTGAAGCCACAAGGTTACAGGGCCTTTGTTGCTTAAAAAAATGAAAAAAAATGAAAAGAGAGACGAGAATGTATTTAAGTTGACTGGAAAGTTAGTATACGTGTTAATGTTTAAAAATTAGAACGTTATGTGCAATTTATTGTGATATTCAGTCAGCCAGTATTTGTGTTATGCTACACTGTTCTTGATCTCAGTAGTAGAATATTGTAGTAGTAGTAGTGGTAGTAGATCATTGTAATGTTATTTTAAGAGAACGTTTAGTTTTAGTTTCAGGTAGGCACAAGGCTGACATGGAGTTGTTATAATTTCTTCACAGGAAAAGAGAAAACTCTCAAAAGAGAAAGGATATAATAGTATGAACTATTGTTTATGCAGTAGATCTGCCTACCAACTGTGATGTTGCTACTCTTGACATGTTTTTCTGATGTGTTACACACATGGGGAGCATACAGGCATGAGATGTAAGATGTTCACGTTTACTGGAGTTTAATAACATAACTACCCACCAAGTTAGAAACAAGGTATTCTGTAGTCTTCCTGTGATACAAAGAGCAGAATATAACAGCAGCTTATTTGTTTTGCAGGGCTTTCCACCAGCTATTGGAGAGCGGGCAAGGCCTTTTACAAAACACTTCACATGCATCCTTACATTAGAAAAAAGGACGAGGTGTGCTGATGCAATAGGAGCTTCCTGGCACTTGTTGATACAGCCCCTTACGTTCACTGAGAACTGTACACTCTAAACAATACAACCTAGACACCATGACGTTTGAAAGAAAATCTAAAATGTGTGCCCTTTTAAAACATTCACTCACAGTTTATTGGATGCCAGACCCTTGTCAGTGGTTTCCAGGTGGCCTTAGATCAGTTATACTGTCATACAACAAGATTGTAATGAACGTTGTTGATGTTTCAGTATCCTTCACATCACTAACTCATTTAGTACGGCTGAGAGACTTTCCTCCCATCAGTCTCACCCCTCTTGAGTTCCAGGTCTGGCAGAAAGGACGCAGCAGGGTCAGAGTCTCCCGCAGGACTATTTTCCTCATCGTCCTCCTCACTGTCTCCTGTGCAGACAGATGTAGTGACGGCTCATTCTCTTGAAGCACTCGGCCTTCTTCCACTCCTCTGTAATGCAATAGGGCTCCCCTGCCCGGTGGACAGAAAGTCAGGGATGCAAGGGAATGAGGAGGATTTCCCCCTGGAATTATTCTTGTTAATCCTTGCCTTAGGAAACGTTTTGAGACAAAAACATGGGCTAAATGTTTCAGTGCGGCAAAATATTAAAATACGGTCGCATTCTTTTCAAAATTGGGACTGCTTTGCAAGAATCA
Organism: Harpagifer antarcticus; assembly: GCA_902827135.1. Classification (NCBI taxonomy): domain Eukaryota; kingdom Metazoa; phylum Chordata; class Actinopteri; order Perciformes; family Harpagiferidae; genus Harpagifer; species Harpagifer antarcticus. The sequence goes on along the minus strand of CADEHL010000172.1, from coordinate 1,329,737 downwards.
AGTAATTCTTAATCTGTGCTACAGCGCTATTAGCTGAGGAACCTTAGAACATGTTATCAACAAAAAAATATAGTTCCAAATCCTGAGAATAATCTGTTTCAATGTAATGCCCCCTTTGTGACTGTTCAGTCACTTACACATGTTGTAATGATTCACAACGAACGCAGTGATAACATTTTTGAGACTGATCACAGGATGCAGCACTAATAAAAAAAAGAGAACAAGTAAAACAAAGACTGGCACTTAGAAACAAATGTAAGCCTTTATTGGAATTTTGCAAGGCATTAAATACACAAATCCCATTATTTTAATAATTTGGCATTTAATTATAAAAAACGTCTAGTCTAACAATACTGGTCTTACAGTCGTTCTTATTTGTTTCATCTTTATAGGTCTTCTCTTTCACTGTATCACAGAGGTGGAATCCTGACATTGTGAAAACAGATGGGTTAAAAGTACTGTATGAAGAAGGGGATGAGCAATGAGACGTGGGGAATAATAGGAGAACACCTACTCAAACTCAAGAAAATACTGCGTGTCAAAGCTGCATCGTGGGTTAAAACAGTCTTTCGTTGATATCTATTCATTTTTTACCCCGGATTTCCCAAGTTTTACATATAAAAAACTTTTGTATGAAATATAAACAAGCTCTTGCCGTGGTACACAGACATGTGCCGATAATAAAAGTAGACAATAATATGTTCTAAACTTGTCAATAATCTCAAGAGTCATGGGATCTGGCCTGGACTCGTGTTTGATAAACATAAATAATATGTTCTGCTGACAGGAAATTACTTTCAATATTTGTATCAACATGCAAGTCCTCCACCAATGCTGTCTTTATAGTCATCATAAACGTTATCATTATCACTGACTGCATGTTGCTCAACAGATCCAAAACGGTTTTGGCTTTACGAACCATTTCCCCTCATTTTGACAAGAAAGAAAAAACGGAAAAAAAGAAAATGGGAACATTCACAATACATTTCCAGCCGGTCTGTGTTTGGTCTGGTCTCTCTTTTTTTTGTTTTCCTTTTTATATTCTGGTTTCTCATCCCACACATCCAGAGCAGAATAAGTCATCAAAAGCACCTCCTGAGCCTGTCCTTACACCGCCTAACTCCCCCCCCCCAGAGTTAAGACATGACTCCGAACACAGGGTTGTGGCGGCAGATGCTCGGCCCGATCTCTTCGTAGTCCTTCTTGGTGTGGCACACCTGGTAGAACTCAGGCTGTGGAGGCAAAGCAAGATGAAGGTGAGCACACACAAGAGAACAGAAAGATCATTTAAAAAGCTGCATATATCTGCATATGTATCTTCTGCAGGTGTTGTTGTTTTGTTTTGCTTAGGCCTGGAGGTTATTTTATTTATTATAAACAAACTGCTGCTGAGGGAAAACTGTCTTCGCCCCCTGCAGGATCTACTCAACTAACTGCAGTTCTATTGGAAAGCAATGTTAGTGTTACATTTAAATGTTGCTTTTCTACTGCAGCATACAGGTCTGCTCTGTATATTCAATTAAGTATATATGATCTCTTGGCAGTCCTGTGTTTTTACTTAACATGAAAAAAACAAGACTGATTTTAAGGTTAAGGCATGCTAAAGGTTAGGCAGCTTATTTCTAAAGAGTTGAACTTTGAATTAATTGTCTGACTCGAATAACTTCAACTTCCCAAGTCTATTTTCTTTTCTTTGTTTAATGACAGCACCCGGCATTAGAGACATATCTCTACATGTAGCCATCTATCAATATAATGTTTTAACTGTTTTCATAAAGCTCAGATCTACTGTTCAATTCAATTACAGTACAACGATGGAACAGCATTGAAAGTTAAACAGGGCTCCACTTTTGTTAGAACACATTTAGTGGTAACCAGGCAACGCACGTCATTGGCCAATCATACACCTGTCCGCCCACTCAGAGGCGTGAACGCTAAAGGAGGATTTCTGATGCACCTCTGTCCTCTTTGCAAAATACTACAGGTATGTAACCTCTAAAAATACCTTAGACACGATTGTTGAGAAGAAACCCAATCATGGTGATATAAACAATAAAGCAATTGTGTTGTAACAAGCAGTAATACAAAGCTGCAAAGTCCATTTGTATGAAAAGGTAATGAATGACTTCTTTAGGTTCTCAAATATTTACTGACAATATTGTTGGAATTATCTATAAATCAAACTGCTTGGGTTTTGAGAGCTATTAATATAGGGCATGAAGTCCTGACTGAAACCTGAGAGCTGCTAAAAAGAGCAATTATTCTTCTTATCAGGGAACAATTCTGTTCAATTCTAACATCAGCCTTTTGTGAATCAACTGTCAGAAAGCTTTGCTCAGTCATATTATTTCCTGCTGCTACAATGATCAGCTTCACTCACACAAATAACCCATGGGGGGGGGGGGGGGGGTAATGAACGACCACCCACAGCATTCATTTTCACTCAGTAGGACTAAAATAAATGACACAGTAAATAAAGAGGGAACAAAAGTAGGGCCCACCCCTCCATGTCACGGCAGATGAAAGCCATGGAGTTGGAGATTCTAAAAGTAGATGAAGTCTAACAGGAACATGTTCATAAAACAGTGATTGAAATACTTACAGTTGATGCTAACATTGATCCACCAAACCACACTGCATATCTCTGCATATGGTGAGTGATGACTTGGACATCGATTGGTTTGGGCTGCGGGGGGGAACAGAGAGAAGGGTTAGGGATCGGTCACTCTGAGAGCTGCAGTAACAGGATGAGTTTAAAGACTGTCTATTATTAGAATATGTTCTATACAGAAGAGAATCACTGTTTCACTTCTGTGTGTTGCTAGAAACTGCAGATACGGTAACTATCATGATACAGATCAACTGCAGGCAAAGAGATACAGCATATTATATTTGAGCATATTATATATCATATTCTTTTAGAAAAACTTTAAGTTTCAGAGTAAGTAGCCAGTGTATACAATCTGAGAAAAGTAAAATGAGTTTAGTTTTAAATGCAATCTGAACAGTGGGATCTGCATTTACATTTATCAGCGTCAATAACAAACAATATAAATAAACGTGCTTGCAGGATATTTCAGGTAAACAAATAAAAGACAGATATTGTTTACAACTTCTGAAGCTAATGGGAGAGAATAGGGTCCATTTGATTGTTTAAACTGATAAGTGGAGATATCCCAAAAAACGATTCTCTGATTAACAGAAGTCTCTTTCTATCTATGGGCAAAGTGTGTTTGGGCCCGGTAGCATCACCACGTGGTTCAGAGCCCAGCACTGATCCTGGGGCTTGGAGCCAAGAGCTTATGTTAATGGGGGCCGTGGCATGTACTACGAAGCAGGGTTAGCGGTTAGCAAGGTAACTTCAGGGTTAACTCTGGGTTTCCGGTCCTACGACACTGGTTCACTTCTTACCGGGGTAGATCTCCATGGTAACTTGTGCTGAACACATAACCTGCTCTGGTATTTTTTACCAGATGTTCTGTATTCACCTTGCAGGTGCAACTATGTTGCTTATATCCTGGAGTATGTGTTTAAATCATAGATGGTTAAAGTTTAACTTCTTCATATTTGTGTAACATGATAGTTTACTTTTCATTCAGAAAGTATGACGCTGCGCTGTCAGTACACTTGTATGTTTGTGATTGGTCAAATGTTGCTAACCCCGCCCCTTTCACGTGAACGCGCTCTCAGCCGGACAGAGAAACCCTGGGTTGATTTAGCGAGTTGATAACCAGCGTCGTAGGACCGCTTAGCGAGATCTCGTTTGTTAGGGTTAGTTAAGCCAGATATCTCAGACATATCCAGGGTCTGTTGAACTGGATTCGACGTACAGGCCACAGGTTCCATCGAGTTACATTGTAATGCTTTCAGGCTCTTTTCGGTTATAATTAGTATTGGGCAAGGTTAAATTGTTAAATATGCCCAAATGTCTATCTATGTCTTTCATCCATGTGTAGGACATTTTGGGACAGATCGGTCTATTTGTGTCTGTTTTTCTGTGTTTCAGACCACATCTCCTGAAATAACTTGTGAAATTCAGCAGGTTTTCTAGTTGTTTTGTGGACTCAGATTGACTCCGTCGGCTTCCTTTATGCCTGAGGTGGAGTTACAGATGCCAGTCAGCGCAGCCTCGGGCTGGAGGACATTAAATATCTCACGAAGATGAATCACAGCTACTGCCTTCACAGTTTGACAGAGTGAGGAGCATGCAGAGAGAGCAGAAATATATACTTCTGCCCTGAAGGTGAAACACTTCAAGTGTATTCCATCTTAGCACTCCCTGGCAATACATTTGCAATTTAAATCACCAAATCTAAATTCAATACACATCTGTAGCAACAATAATTGTCATAGGAAAGGACATAAACTTTAAAGACACTTTCCCTCAGTTTCACTTCTCACAGTAATTGTGTTTTTGTCGAGCAGCATCGATCTGTGCTGCGTATGAATTAAAGTGTTCTCTCACCGTGAGCTTGCCTCCACTCAGCTCCTCACTCATCTTCAGCCGGGCGTCCACCGAGCGCTTCAGGTCTCTCTGCAGACGCCGGCCGAAGTCCCTGAACATGGTGGAGCCTCCTGACAGAACCACGTTCTGCGGGGGGAAAGAGATGAGGATTACACAGCTGCAGAATGAGAAGCACTTAACCAGTGGACCTGCAGCTGGCTACTGGCCAGCCGTCTGAGACAGCACCCACTGCTGTGTGTGGGGAGTGGAATGGCCTCAACTCAGTGATGGGAGATATTACTTGATGAACACAGTGACAATCAATCACACTCAATCCTTTTTATATTTCAGTCTCTACTCAGCCGTTAAATTAACTACAGCAAGCTGGGGTATCGTCACAACATATTAGGAGACGAAGCTCCACACCTACTCGCTACTAGCAAAGGGAATTTATCACTTTAGACATATGAATTTGAAGACACGCAAAAATAATGGTGCACACCCTTTTAAGAGTAAAATTCAAGCACTTTTCAAGAACTTACAAGGTGCAATAATCAAAATGTCCAGACCCTCAAAGCCTTTGTCATTTATAATTAAATAAATGATCAAATAAATGAATGAAGCTTACCTAGATGTTGAAATAAAGTTGACAGAATTCCCTTATACCTAGAATGATTGTATACCTAGCAATCAGCTACTTGGTAGCAAAGTTAACATCAACTTTGATACTATGTTTTGATCATCATTATGAAATGCTTAGTTAGCTCTCCAACAACAAACAAATGGAGGATTGTTACATTTGAAATGAGTGATTGTGTGGATGATAAATCCGAATGTGCACATATTCCTGACCTTCACCTTAAGCATTATCCAAAGACTTTGTACAAACCCTGTAATATTTAAAAACTCTACAAATAATGCAGTAAAGCTGTTGATCTAATCTGCCTGGAGAAACACTGAAAGTCTTCCCTGTTTGTCAGCTGCCAGGTCTGAATGTCATGTATGAATCAAAATCAGGTTTATTGCCAAGTAGGTTTACACATACAAGGAATGTGCCTTTTTACATCTAATATTTAAAGCAACTACGTGCAGTATACTATTGCCAATTATTTAGAATAATAAATAAAAGTATTGTTATGGAAAGTGGATGAGAGGTAGCTTGTGTTCAGATGTGTAAATATTTGGAGGCTTGTGCAAAACTCGCAATACTTAAGGTCTCATTATTTCATGTGTGGATAAAGCAGGTCTTGAATGGTGCAACACAACAACAGCTGTTCACAGTGGTTTTTGACAAACAAGCATCCTGTTACCATGGTGACTGAACTTACTTTATAGAGAGGACGCCTGACGTCTATAGGGCAGTTCTGAATGACTTCGTCCACAACTTCAGAGATAGGCTGGGTGAAGTCAGGGTTGGCAAACTGGGATCGGAGGACAACAGACACACATGTTATACTGTGCAGTGAGTTTAATGATCCTGTGCCAGAGCAGAGTGTGAGGCGTCCGAGTCTGTTCTTATGAGAGCAGCTGCCAGAAAGGCACATCTGGAAGGCGCAGTAATGTTGGCCCCATTAATGCACACTGGAATGCTAAGGGACATGGAAACTGCATTATTTTGTACAAACCATTTTCTATTTTGTTAGATTTGTTGACCTGTAACTATCCGTTTAGTAAGTCAAGTTATGGTTACATTAAGTAAAGCCCACACTGGTGCTTCATTCATTAGACCTAGCCAACAGTATACAGCTACATTGCAGCGATGCCCTTCTGTATGTTCAGGTGGAGAAGTGTTGTGAAAGTTTTACCAGTTAAATGACGAGTGAATCGTGAGAAACAGGGTGTCATTTGTCACCAATATGTAGGGTTGGGTATTTCGTTTGGATTTGAACGATTCCTGTTCTGATTTCGGTTCTGATAATCGATCCCGGTTCTTTCTGTTCTTTGAGAGGGCAAAACTAAGTCACATGCCAATTTCACAGGGGACAAAAGGGATTTATGAAAACCTCCAGGTAAATAAGTATGTTCCGGAATCGGTTTTCGGTACCCAACCATACAAATATGGACTAATGCCTGTAGGATAATCATCTGTATCTAAATATTGATTTCTGTATTTGTGGGTTCATTGCAAGCAAACTTCTTCATTTATGCAAGTTTAGGAAGGTTAGCAAATATTTGTACGGATGCATCACTTATTAGACCTAGCTGAGAGTGCAACACGCGAAACAGTGGAGAAGTTGATCATCTAAGTTAAGCTGAGGACACCTAAATGTTGTGTGATTCCTGCTTGGATTCACACTGCACTGACCTCTGGGTGGAAGAAGATCTCGGGTCCCAGGAAGCGCTCGTAGCCCACATCGATGGTGAACTCCTTCTTGCTGACGGAGTTGATGCCGGTGTACTGCTTGATCCACTTGGAGCCGTCCGTGTCGTACTTGTTCAACTCTTTGACTAGATCCGGGCACACGTAGCTGAAGCGCTCCTGGTGGGGAGAGCATGAGCCTCAGCATGGCACAAACAAAACACCTTACAATGGTAATCCTAATTAAGCAATTCATTAGGTTATCACAACTAGCTGCTGTTTCACTGAACAATGAATCACAAGAGTGATAATGAGAGCAAGGACTGTTTCACTGGTCTCTTGGCTGATGTATTCTACTGCTAGTTGTGAAGTTCAAAAAACATTTCATTTGAAAACTTGTTAGTTAATAGTGAAAATGAAAATGAATGGGCAACGTAACAGTGTACTGTAATCAGAGAAGTCACTGGTCACATTTGCAGAAAGCGTGGTCCACACTGAGAGTGATACAGCAGTGGAATCATTTTACAGACATGATTGGCAATATGCACAACGTGCATTCCCTCAATAGTAATGCTAATTATTTGAATTCACATTATTTTTTGTTTGTCTGTCTCCGGTGATGAAGGATAGTCTTTGACATCGAGAACAAAGTCTTGGATAACAAGCTATTTAATAAACATTGGGGATTTGTGGGGAATTGAGATGAATCGCTAAAATGTGCTGACTGACAGAATAATAAGAGAAGAAATGGCATTTACATAAAGTTATAAATATGTGTGACCTGTGAAGAATAGGGGATACAATTGTCTATAGCTTTGCCTAACCTCGGTTTTGGGAACTGTGCTAATTATATAAAAGTAAACAAACAAAGCTAAACAACAGTAGGGGGTTTTGAAGGACAGCAGCTGCAGGTGAAAGGAAGAGTGCTGCTGCCCCCTGTTGGTCTAAAGCAAAACAACAATGATGGCACGTCAGCTACAGATAAATAGACCCGAGCAGAACTTTAACTGCATTATCCACTGTTATCCTCAAACTCCACACAAACAAATAATAAGATGAAATATGACACCCATAACTTGTAATCGTAACATTTGTAAAAATTGGGGATTACGATGTTACTAAAAAGAGCACATAGTGTTTGTTGTAAAGGATCAGATGTTCTCTCTTCTCTGTGAGCTGTACTGTTCTGTAGGCTAATACTTTAAGTGTGAGTCTATACGCCTCCTGCCTGAGTCTGCTTTATGCTTTTCACTTCCTTTGCTTCATTTGCTCTTTTTTTAATTCAGTAGGTGAACCTGTATGTTCATAAAATAGTGTGTGTGAGCTTAACTGTGTGTGTTAAACCAACACGGAGCATTCTCTGTAGTAATTGTAGATATCAGTATGTTACTCATGGATATGTTATATGTATACAGTGGGGAAAAAAAGTATTTAGTCAGCCACCAATTGTGCAAGTTCTCCCACTTAAAAAGATGAGAGGCCTGTAATTTTCATCCTAGGTACACTTCAACTATGAGAGACAGAATGGGGGGGAAGAATCCAGGAAATCACATTGTAGGGTTTTTAATGAATTAATTGGTAAATTCCTCTGTAAAATAAGTATTTGGTCACCTCCAAACAAACAAGATTTCTGGCTCTCACAGACCTGTAACTTCTTCTTTAAGAGCCTCCTCTGTCCTCCACTTGTTAACTGTATTAATGGCACCTGTTTGAACTCGTTATCAGTATAAAAGACACCTGTCCACAACCTCAAACAGTCACACTCCAAACTCCACTATGGCCAAGACCAAAGAGCTGTCAAAGGACACCAGAAACAAAATTGTAGACCTGCACCAGGCTGGGAAGACTGCATCTGCAATAGGTAAGCAGCTTGGTGTGAAGAAATCAACTGTGGGAACAATTATTAGAAAATGGAAGACATACAAGACCACTGATAATCTCCCTCGATCTGGGGCTCCACGCAAGATCTCACCCCGTGGGGTCAAAATGATCAAAATGATGGTAAGCAAAAATCCCAGAACCACACGGGGGGACCTAGTCCATGACCTGCAGAGAGCTGGGACCAAAGTAACAAAGGCTACCATCAGTAACACACTACGCCGCCAGGGACTCAAATCCTGCAGTGCCAGACGTGTCCCCCTGCTTAAGCCAGTACATGTCCAGGCCCGTCTGAAGTTTGCTAGAGAGCATTTAGATGATCCAGAAGAGGATTGGGAGAATGTCATATGGTCAGATGAAACCAAAATAGAACTTTTTGGTAAAAACTCAACTAGACGTGTTTGGAGGAGAAAGAATCCTGAGTTGCATCCAAAGAACACCATACCTACTGTGAAACATGGGGGTGGAAACATCATGCTTTGGGGCTGTTTCTTCTGCAAAGGGACCAGGACGACTGATCCGTGTAAAGGAAAGAATGAATGGGGCCATGTATCGTGAGATTTTGAGTGACACCCTCCTTCCATCAGCAAGGGCATTGAAGATGAAACGTGGCTGGGTCTTTCAGCATGACAATGATCCCAAACACACCGCCCGGGCAACGAAGGAGTGGCTTCGTAAGAAGCATTTCAAGGTCCTGGAGTGGCCTAGCCAGTCTCCAGATCTCAACCCCATAGAAAATCTTTGGAGGGAGTTGAAAGTCTGTGTTGCCCAGCGACAGCCCCAAAACATCACTGCTCTAGAGGAGATCTGCATGGAGGAATGGGCCAAAATACCAGCAACAGTGTGTGAAAACCTTGTGAAGACTTACAGAAAACGTTTGACCTCTGTCATTGCCAACAAAGGGTATATAACAAAGTATTGAGATGAACTTTTGTTATTGACCAAATACTTATTTTCCACCATCATTTGCAAATAAATTCTTTAAAAATCAGACAATGTGATTTTCTGGATTTTTTTCTTCTCATTTTGTCTCTCATAGTTGAGGTATACCTAGGATGAAAATTACAGGCCTCTCATCTTTTTAAGTGGGAGAACTTGCACAATTGGTGGCTGACTAAATACTTTTTTGCCACACTGTATGTTACTCAATACACCTTGATATTGGTTTTTCACGCCACAGTGTAAGCAGAATATTCAAACATACACACATCAGAGGGGCCAGCAAGATCATCTGTGTCAGGGTTTACTGTGAACTGCTGTGACCTCAGAGGCAATGTGTTGTATCCCACTGCTGACACATGGAATTCCTAATGTGGCTGCAGCCAGCTCCTCAGCAGAGGAAGTGGCTGAGAGGAAGTGCAGTGAACATTTACCTTGACAGCCTTGGCCGTCTCCAGCGACTGCTCCGGAGGGATGCCCACCTCCCTCTCTCTCAGGAGCTGCTGGGTGAAGTAGGTGATGTCTCGTCCTGCGATGGGAATGTGCTTTATACAGCTGCCAATGACGTAGCCTTCAGCCTGAGAGACACAGACAGGAAGAGGAATAAAAAGAGCTTATTTCATGTGTCATACAGCTGTTATAGTTTGATACTCTACCACCAGATCTGTGTACTGAGAGGCCTTCTATATATCCCCATGCTGTTGAGTTTTTGGCTGCTTTTGCTCAGCAGTGGCTTCACACATGCTGACTCATGTTTTCTGCAAGCACACTTCCTAAAGCTGAGTAATTCCTGCCGGCCTCTTAAACACTGTGGCCTACTTTCAAACAACACGATCCTGTTACTGAGCAACTATACACACCTTTCAAATAAAACCTAAGCCTAGTTATGGTTAATTGTGAGTCGTTTAACATTAAAACATGGAGCGAATTAACACAAAATCCAATGATACTGCTGTTCTAAACAAATCTAAATATGAATGACCTTGACTTTCAAATATGAAATCAGCAAAAAACGAAATGGATCTTTAAAATGTTTATACCTAGTCATACTGTTGTTTTTTTAATATAGATGTATACATTTAAAAAAAATTACATTTCTCTTACAATAAAACTTGATTTATTTGGAGGTATTTCCTGGCTATAGGGCCGTACACATTTATTTTACATTTAACTGAGGTTTTTAAATTCAGTTTTGAATGTCTGTTGTCATATTTGCCATTACCCTAAAATGAAATCCTTGAACAAAACCCCTGATTTTATTAAATAAAATATGAATAAAAAATAAAGTAAGTCTTCTTTTATTAAAATAACTTTTGTTGACATGAATACATGTAGGCAGCAGGCTAATTCAATAAGGCCTTAACCTAATTAAGTACTTTCAAATGATACTGTAAGAGCCTGAATAAATGTTGTTGTTATTGTGGTTCTTGTAGTGAAAAACATAGCACTGTAAACAACTTTAATACTTAAAGACAACTTCATTACTATACAAGCAAACTTGTATAGTAATTATTCTTTGTGTGCTGCAAGCCAAAACAAACAGTGTTTGAACCACAGAGAAAATGTTGTTTTTGAACAACTAAATGCCAACAAATATGCATTAGAGCACAATATTTGTTTGGATAAAAACCTTGAATTTTGATAATAATTTAATCTAACTTTTTCAATGACTGTTGAATGTTGGATTTTACACCACTTGTGTTATCGGAAAGTTTGGATCAAGCAGAGAACAATCCTCCGCAGGCCACTACTGGAATCAAATTCTACAAACAGTATGATACTAATCATATGAGAGCAGCCTAATCTTTATCGGAAACTGTAAACAAACAATGGCTTTAAACTAAATACAAATAAAAACATTTGCACACCATTTAATGTTGATTTAGAATTAGAATGTTAAAGGTCCCATGTCATGGCCATTTCTACATTACATTACATTGCATTTAGCTGACGCTTTTATCCAAAGCGACTTACAATAAGTACATACGACCAGGAAGACACAACCCTGAAGAAAACAGAATCATATAAGTACATCAGGTATCATAGAGCCAAACATTTCGAGTGCTACTCAACTGGCTATAGATAAGCCATTCCTTTCTTAGTATACAAGTGCCTTGTTAGTAATGTTATCGCTCGAAGTGGAGTCGAAAGAGATGAGTTTTCAGTCTGCGCCGGAAGATGTGCAGGCTTTCTGCCGTCCTGATGTCAATGGGGAGCTCATTCCACCATTTTGGAGCCAGGATAGCAAACCCACGTGTTTTTACTGATGGGAACTTGGGTCCCCCTCGCAGCGAGGGTGCAGCGAGCTGTTTGGCTGATGCAGAGCGGAGTGCACGCGCTGGGGTGTACGGTTTAACCATGTCCTGGATGTAGGAAAGGGCCAGATCCATTCGCAGCATGGTATGCAAGTACTAGTGTCTACTGATCATAATTCCATTGTTGAGGTCTACTAGAATAGATTTATATTGTTCAATGTTCCACACTCACATTGGCTTCTCATACAGCATCTCTGTATAGTATGTGTATGACTCTCTGTCCTAAACGGCTTGTTGGAGCTCCTACCCCCCCCCCCCCTCCTCCTCCTCCTCTCCACTCCCTATGAGCCCACTGTGCTCTGATTGGTCAGCTCGCCCACTCTGTTCTGATGAGTCCACCACCGTTACAGCGGAACATCAGTGATTATGTGTTACAATGGCGTTAGCAACCAGAAAATGACACCAGCAAGGACAAACAGATGAGAATGCTGTGTGGGGTCTGGGTGCCGTGGGGTCTGGGTGCCGTGGGGTCTGGGTGCCGTGGGGTCTGGGTGCCGTGGGGTCTGGGTGCCGTGTTGGCGGGACGTTGCGGGGCTCGCTGCTGGAGCAGACAGTGTGAGCTGGATTACTGGGGTCGTTTCCTGGTTGCTGCATGAGGTCTGCGAGACAGCGAGACACAGCTAAACTCAGCCTGAACTTAGCCTGAGCACACACACACACTCGTAGCCTGGCTGTGAGTTTGTGTGTGTGTGGTCAGGCTGAGTTCAGGCTGAGTTTCGTTGTGTCTCGCTGTCTCAGGCTGAGAAATCCGCGGCTGAGAAAAGATAAGGCTGAGTGAGTGTTTCTCCGCGATCCCAACTCGTCTATTACCATCGTTCAGGGAGCTCTATGCAAGTCTATTGGACTCCCTGATAGTTGAAAATCTACGCTAAAGATCCCCCCACTGCGTTTGATAGTGACGCCAAGGGATCCTGTTGTGTGAGGAGCTCCGTAGCCGTTACGTCATTTAGCCCCTTACGTCACTTGGTACCCGGAAGAAAACAATGGAAATAGAGAAATGTCCAACGAGGCGCTCTGGGGCAGCATAGACAGGTATTGTTTTACTCGCTACAGGGTGTACTTTGAGGGTTTGTGACTCTGCAGACCGTTTACATGCAGAACAAGCTACATAACACAAGGGGACGGGTAATAACCGGAAAAGCATGACATGGGACCTTTAACGTTCGCTGCTACCTATTCTGCACAGCCTAAACTAGCCATACTCAGTGTTGATTCTTTGAGAGCGACACTGTGGGACAGCGAGCAGTCCACGGAGCTGTGTGTTTTGGAGCGTGTGTGTGTCTGTAGATGTTCAAACCCACCACAGGGATGACGTGGGTGACACCGTCCCCGCTGTCGATGACGGTGCCTGTCAGCGTCCTCTCTCCCACCTGTCTGGATGTCCAGGAGGCTGCCAGAGCCAGCACAGCCTGGCACACACAGAAATGTCATACTGTTAATATCCTGGCTGTATACTCACATGTAAACATGATGCAACTATTCTGTAACACATTTCGGATATTTCTACACCAGAATGTCATAATCACTTTGTGAAAATGTACAGATGCCTAAATTATGAGAAGACGACTTTTTTTAGACCTGAATATCTTTTGAGCTTTTGTCTGTACATAGGTAAATGTCGTGACACCTATATTTTCTGTCCAAGTGTATTTTCTTTTGTCACAAATAATCTTTAAATGTTTTTAACAATATTATTTATAGGTTATTAAAAACATATACATCACCGAAATAAACATTTTGACATGAATGTTTGTTGTACGCAACAATCTTAAATGTTGGACACATTCATATTCGTCATTGAACTGTAGACACACATATTTGACCACATCTTGTGACATTTTAAAGCCTCAAACAGAAAGAGAATCTAAAAACGAAATCAAAAAACACCCAAAAATAAAATGGACATTATCAGTGACCGTATACATCAAATCAGAATTATAAATCCGATGACAGAATTCACCAAAAGTGATATATGTATTTCGGTGCTCTACATTTCTCACCTGCACAGCGATGTACAGCCCAGGTACGTTGAAGGACTCGAACATGATCTCCGCTGTGTACTCTCTGTTCTCTGGTGTGTTGAGAGGAGGCTCCGTCTGCAGACACACAAATACACTTACAGGCATGTCTTGAATCAACATTACAATTTCAAGGACTTTCAATGTTCCTTACCAAAAGGTTCCAGTTTCTCAAAGATTATTTTCACATCAAATTGTTACTATAAATGCAATGTTAAAAATAAACGAGCAATCAATGCATTTCAGCATTTCCTTATATTACCAGCTTTGATTGTTCGGTTTGGTCATGATGATTAAATGCTTCGCTCATTGTGAGAAGAAGAAAACAAAAAAATATGATGACAGTATTGTTTCATTTGAAAGATTCAGAATATTTGAAATGTATATCTGTTTAATAAAATGTTGTATGTATATGTAATCAGCTAAGACAGAAGAAAGTGTACATTTGGCTGCAAATAACTGTTGTTTGTAGGAGCAATATGTGGTTGACTGGCTTTCTTTGGCCCATGACATGTCACGCTGAGAGGAGAACTTTGAAATGTCATTAGAAGACGTGGAATCTCATTTCACTTTTAAGCCTCTTACCAGCAGGAAGTAGTGGTCCTCGGGCTCAGCCCTCAGGTACTTGAAGATGATCTGCTCCATGAAGCGCTCCATCAGGTCCCAGTCCTCCACTATCCCATGACGGATGGGCCACTGTTGGCATAAGGATTTGAAAATCAAAACTCTGCACTGAGAATGCAATTGCAGCGAAAAAGCACAAACATAAGACACACAAACAGAACATATACTGTTAGATGTCGGAGCTTCAATGACACGCTGCTTTCATCCCATTACGTTTTATGTTTTGATTGAACTTCCTGTCTACATGATTCAACCTGTGTTTTGAGAAATAACTGAACTGTTTACCTTTAAACCTCTGAAGCCAAATAGCTGCACTGTAGTCCACAAATGTTTGTTAATGCTTATATAACTGCAGGAAGGTTTTACCGGTAGATACATGTGAACAGCAGCCCTTATAGGACCATTCTGACAACAGGTCCATCAGCATACTGTGTGACAGTCTCTTCTCGGATGGCAGATTAACCCGAACAACAACGTCTCAAATGCACAGCATGTAAGAAATCTAATGACGTCGTGCAGCTGTTATATCATTGTCAGCCGTTGTCTTCCTCCACAATACTTTGGCTCTGTTCCAAAAGGCCTACCGAAGCGCTTCGAGATTTGTCTTGGCAGATGAGAAGCGCTATATCAATTAAATGTATTATTACCATTAGTATGAGGTCAAACTGAGCTTGTAGTGAGTTTCAACTGCTGTCGTTTTTTTGTGTGTGGATTCTGTGTATGCAAAGAATGCATACTAAACAAAGAAGCTAACATATATGATGTGCTGTACAAAACATATTGAATGCTAACATTTTACAATAAATGTGAGGAGGTAACGATGTGATTGGTAGTCATGTGATGCGAAGGAAATGTTTTTGTCTTTCGTAAAGGGTTTAAAATATCTTGGGTGAACCTGACGTATGTATTATCCTGCCTCAGCCGTTCAGTTTAGTCTATTTCATTTTACTGTTAGAAGTAGATTTTCCTTAGCTCCCTCTATACTTTGTATTTTACATTTTAGGAGAATAGTCTACATTTGCAAACATGTCTACTTTATTTTTGTCACTTTTCTATGTGATAAAAATAATAATGTGTGGTGGTATGTTGTACAGAAGTGGGACACGGGTCTGGCTAACTGGGACAGCTTAATGGAGCAGAGCCATTGCTAGTAGCTGCCCCTGTGACATCACTACTCATGTCTGCTTTGAGACACCCACTGCCTGTACCGAGAACAGTGGAGTGGAGAGTGCTGCTGGTGCTGCTGCTGCTGCACCTTTGATCTTTTATTACATGCCTAGATTCCCAGATAACCAGGAATAATGGAATTCATCTTATCTCTATGCTATTCCATATAGCTTTATATGCAGTACTCAGCAGTTCCTACAATTTCAATTCACCCATATATTCAAATCAACATCCTTTAATACACCAGAGTGTTGCAGTAATACAGATAGTCATTGGATTTTAAAACCTTGTTTGAACAGTTCAAGTCTCTCCCCTAATCTGCTTCTTGTTTACGACTCACAAATGCATAACAGGTATGACGGATATAATGGCTGTCTAAAAGAAAAGAGCAAATCAAACATTTGCTTTGCCAGTTCCTTGTGTGGGCGTGCTGAGCTGTCAGGGTAACCTACCTTAGTGGAGTATGAGGGCTTGTCTACTGCTTCATCTCCGATGTAGAAATCCAAGTCATCCACCCCCTTCGTCATCCTCCGCTGGGCCTGGTCTCCAACCTTGGCCGACTCTTTGATGGCAATACCTGACAGGAAAATAGAGAACTCAATATAGAGCAACAGAGAGGAGAAACTCTTATAACAGTGTGTTTATTTTATTCAACAATAACTTCAAATTGTCAAACATTTATAATAGTTTTGCAAATCATATTAAAACAAATATATTTGTTGAAGTGACGGATCTCAAGTATTACTACCTAAAGAGAGATTAAATAGAGGTTGTTATAGGCAATAATAAAGTCTGTCAAATAGAATGCAATGTGATGGTAAGAGAAATGCGAATTTGACACAACTCAAATAGAATAAGATCTTGACAGAATGTATGGCAAGATCATTTTATTTTCTTAGAGAACTACGAGCAACATAAACGTCAAGAAGGACACTGGGAGTGAATAACTGTGTCATGTTTTATTTGGATCTAGTTCATATTATAACATGTGCTATAGCCTTTTTTAAATGTACTTTTAATGCCATTAGCATTGTTGTTATACTTTTATAAGTTTGCAGAGGCATGTATTTATTGTACATTATAAGACAATACATACAGTTAAAAAAAAAAAATACAAGATGAATATTGGACTTGAAGGAGACCCAATGATCTTGTGGCAAGAGGTTTCTTTGAACCCTCCTGTTGTCTTCGGGTCAAATCTGACCGATTTACTGCTTTCATCATAACTTTGTAGTTTTACATTCGATTGCATTCAGGCTTCATGATATCCTTCACAGGAGACATTTGAACATATACAAGTGCTGATCACCACTTCCATTGAATTGTGGATGATTTAGTCAACTTTGTAACACCATGGTGTTCCCGGACGGACAGACGGACCGACGGACACACACACGATGTGTTCCCTCTTATGCACCCCTCCCCCCACATGGATCACACCTGGCACACCAATACATGTTCAGTGTCTGTTCTTTGTATATTTACTGCAGTTGTTCATGTATACCAGTACTCTGATACAATATGTACAGTTTGAAAGGGTGTTCAATGAAATGTGGTGATGATGAATGGTTTTTGTGTTCATGTAATAGCAGTTAAAACAGGACCCGTCACATTTGACCGGGAACACCAAAGTAAGGGGGGGGGGGGGGGGGGGTGAACGGAGACAATAGGAGGGTTAATAATGTCAAGCATCTTTCTCTTTTGAAAGATGCATCATGGTTATTGTAGATTCACTGCTTGGTGTGAGGGAGAATATATTGCACAGTGAAATACTCACATGATGGAACGATGAACTGCGGCTCTGTGTTTCCTGCATAACCCAGTTTGGTGTAACTGCAAGAGAAAAGCATTTTGATTACAGAGGTAAAACGCCCACCTGCTTGACTGCTGGCACTACATCTGTATGCATGAAAGTTGACTTGGGTAAAGATTGTTTTTGGCTTCCATCTGCTATGCTATCGTTTTGATCAATGCCATCACTGTCCTCTGGCGGCTGGTCAGGGGCCATAAGCGGTGGCAGCTCTGGACTTTGCTAATGGGAGGCCATTAAAAGAGCCATTCAGGTAGTATTGGAAAACTGAAGACTATTCGTATTTGTCCTGCAGGGAAAAAAGATCATTGACCATTCTTAATATAAACTAGCTGTGACCTCAACACTGCAGAGTTCTACATCGCTCTTTTCAATGCAAGACACCGTAAGAAAGAGGAAGTTGTATGTAAAAAAAGAAGAGAAAAACTAATTATGATTTGCAACATTTCCATCCCCATGTTCAAATAACAGTTAGTAAAGACACTTTCATCCTTAGCATCAAAGGCTTTCTGTGCTCCGTACAAACAGTGTTTTGTGGAGCACATGCTTACCAGATGTAGTCCTGACTGGGTTAGGCTCAGACAGGACTACCATACTTCCTGACACATGGCCCAAGGGACTGATAGAGGACACTGCTGACGACTGCCAAAGCAATGTGGGCATAATAGGCCACATCCTGGTCATAATAGTGGCTTCTTTGAATTCAACTTCTATACTTGAGGGGCCATATCAGCCACTCAAGTAGACATGAATATAAGGGAATGTTGAGATCAGACTCTAATCTCAAATAGGTTTAATAGGAGTTGTAACAGTTAACAAATGTCCTGTACAGTGTGCAAGATTGTGCATCTGCATGAGTCATATTTAACAAAGTTTTTGATTAAGCATGTAAGCTATATTTTATGTCCTGGACACAAATCCAAGGCTTTTTTCCCCTGGAAATCAAACCTTACTGGACAGGAAATTGTGATTTGTACTTTTTATGTAGAGGCAAAAAGAGACATTTGTGTAGAATAACTAAAGAAAGGGAGCAGAAATATTAAATATGATGTCATTCCATTTTACAGGATTTGGAATTTCCAAGTTTGCAGTCATTCATTTCAACTGGAGGGCCGTCTTACTGGGAAAGTCAAAAGAATCTCAATATCCCCTAACTCAAAATCAGATATAGCTGCTCCACGCATCATTTACCGGAAAGCTGTGTTTATATACAGCCTGTAAGCACTTGTGTCTTATTTGTGTCGCATTCAATCTGTCCTACACACAGAACTGTGTAACGTTTATCTTTGAACATGTTGCTAGTATGTATGCGCACAATGATGGTGAATTAAGTTTTGCTAACAATGCAAAGAAAGTTAACCTGAAGAGAAGATGGTTCTCCAATTTGTTTTACCACTGAGTGTCTCTCGATTCATTCTTGTGTCAAATAACGTCACCCTACTATGAAATGAGGAAAAACTACCTTACAACCACCACTTCCCTATTTGTCCACATCACAGTGTGGTGTGTGTGAATAAAGGTATATTATCTTATCTCGGCTCGGCACACTGAAAAACCAACAGAGCTGCCAAGGTTCATTTTCTATGGGAACCTGCAATAGATCAAAATACCTCAGAGACCAGGCAGAGTAAAGGTCCAATGTGTTAATGTCTAAGGTCTAAATGCATACTGCCTGGTAGCATAGGGAAGTTCTCTAACTTATGAATAACTCTCAGGAAGTTCTGTGGCTTTGACAGAAGCATGTATGCAGGAGTCGGGTCACTGTTACTACTAATAATAAATAATAACCAAGGACATCTATTTGTTCAGTGATAAAAATAGTGCATGACAGTTACAAAACATGTTAAAATTGTTAACATTATTACTTTGTGTTTGGTTTCTTAAAAAATAAATACATATATGTTTTTATAATGGATTGGTTTAATTCAAATTTAACATTAAAAAAAGTATTGTTGTTTTACTTGCTGAATGTTGAGCAATAGTGGAACTACTTTCTAATTAGACTCACAAAAAGCTTGTAAAAACAATGAATGTCTTTGTGTTTCTTATGATATTCTTGACTTCTGTAGCCCCGGTTCATGTGTCATTGTAAGGCTGTTCTGTAATAAAGTAGAAGCAAAACAGACAGTAACAACACCTGATGGTTTGGCTGATGGTTACAGAATCTTGCAGCAGCACTGTTAACACCTTCATACCACAGAGCAGTCCCAGCTTGTCTCCCTCTACCTGCCTGGACACGTTACAGTACAGCAGTCTGAGGGGGACATTACACACAGGACAGCAGGAGCGTGCCCAACAACCAGCTAACTACTGCAGGGAACCACCAACCTATGCTACTTTTGTTAGTATAGTTTTAGGAATTAAAACCTTGTTATCTTAAGCTAGATGACCTGTACTTGTTTGCAAAACACAGTGTCATTGGCCCAGTAATTATTGTAGCTTCATATTATAACTTTTCAACAGCTTGCTTTCGGAGAATTACTCAAGCCAGCCCCTTAGTGCATTAAGCTGCAACACCTGACATTTTGTTTTCACTTCTCCATGACATTACATTGAATATAGACTGAGTTTCAGTCACATAGTCATATTGGCCTTTGGAAAACACTGACCAATACCTTTCACTTCTTTTATGTGAAACAACTAATCGACCAAGTGAGAACACAATGGACAATGAAAATATTTGCTAATAGAAGCCCTACACAAACCTAAATCTAGAAAACCCAACCCACAATACACCTACATCTGGATGTGACTGTGTGTTGTTGTTGCATGGTCAAGTATGCTATTCTAATAATAGCAGCCGGGCTGCTTAGAACACTGATGTGTAAAAGGAAGTGGAGTTGTCACTGGTTGGACATCTTGATCTTGGCTCAGAGACAGCTGTTGAACTCCCTCAGCACTTTAGAACTTTTGCCCAAAGCTGGTACTCTCTATCAAAGCCGTAGCCTGTCAGCGTTAACACAACTAATCAATTTGATGTGAACCTAAACTCGGAGTAGATGGCCGAGTGTTACTTCATTGATAGCGTAACATATGTGTTATGACTCTAAGGCTTGGCCAGAAAGAAGAAGCCATATGCTTGATGAGTAGAAACTAGCACAGGCTAACCTTATTCCTAGCTGACCTTTTTTTTTTGCTGTCCCAGTGCAGATCAGAAGCAGCAGTCTGGTTAACAGCCTGGAGGGAGGGGGGTGAGTGGAAAGGTATGCAACGAGAGGAGTAAAGAGTTCAAGCCACTACATGCAGGGAATCCAAACCACTTTTATCCCCCAAAACTAACTGAGCATACCGATCATGTCGAGTACTTTATTTGTGCAAGTCAGCATTAGTTAAAATGCATTTCTCTTCATCAAAGTGAGGATTTCTCATAGAAAAGTATACAATGACTGCCGTGTGGATGCAGTAATAAAATGATAACGACTCAACAAGGACATCTTTCAAATGTCAACATTTTAAAGATGTTATTGAGTCGTTATGTTCATGGTTTAAACATTCACCTACAAATAAAGAAAACAATCAGAGGTGACACTCCTAATACTAAAATCAGGGAAGGAAGTATGCACAGCGATCAATACAAACACTGCTGCAGGAGGAGGAGCTGAGAGAACATATAGCCTCGTATTGCTCAGACTGCTCTTAAAACAAAATGTGCTGCTACAGCAGATTCTTATAACGTAATTAAACTTGACACAATTCATTAAAGAATTTAATCGGTAGCCGTGCAAAGAAGAGAAATTGGAGAAGTCAATCCAAAAAGCATGCTCGGATGCCGAAAACGACCATATAAGGACTAAAAAGCGTGAATGAGGAAGTGTAGGCTGGATAGGAAGTAATATTGCGCATGCTCAAATCCAGACGAACGAGTGAAAAGGTTTGTGAATTGCACGAGCTGAAGTCACGGATATCTTTACGGAACACTTGTTATGGGGAGTTTGGCAAAATCAAATACAACTTTAGATTATTCTGGCAATAATGTTATCCCTATTCAAAAATTAATGAAAGAACACTGATTTAGCATTACGTTACACTAGCTGCTGGGCTCTTCCAGTGAAGAAAACATACCCATAGGGATGGAGCTCTGCTCATGATGACTAGCTAACCAGCAGGAACACGAACATGAAAAAGACATGGTTACAGGGCTAGCCAGTTACCCGACTGCGGTTATCTTAAATGCAACCAGGAAAGAGTATTAACATGTAATTGTTAGCCGTTCGTTGGCATTATAGCTTGTTGGCTAGCTATCTGCATATCCACAGACAGACACACACACCCAGTTGTTGCTGCTGCTGACACTGACAGTCTCACTCAGCCTCTCGGTGACACCGAGCCCTCTGTTCGCGGTTCGGTTTGAACAGCTTACCCTGTGCCGCAGTCGACAACACACGCCGGTAACCGTCCAGCCATCTCTCCCCTGGTCTCTGCTGCTTGGGAACGGTTAAAATGTGATTGAAAGCAGGCTGTGTGGCTGGAAGATATGCAAAGCCGTCCACAGGCGGAACCCCAAGCCCGCACAGTGCCGTTTCCACTTCCGCACTTGGCTTCTGGTAGGCAGGGAGAGAGGCAAGATGGCGGAGGCCGGGTAGAGGGACGCAGACAGGGTTGTGCAGCTGTCAATCATCGAGAGAGGAGGCGGGATCAGTTTAAATCTGCATGATGGGTGTATTATTATAACCGTGTATTAAATGAATGCAACCCCTCTTTGTTTTGTTCTCATTTGTGAATAAGCCAACTAATTTGAAAGGTTTCAGTGCTGTTTTGTGCTTCAATTAGGCCTATATACCAACATACACGTACATATTTATAAAGATAAAGATGCATTCATTATGAAATATTTTCCTTTTTGGCATAGAAAATAAATAAATTTCTGCTAATTAAATTTGAACAAAGATCAAAGGGAAAACAAATGATTCATGGTATTTAATATTTAGGAAATTCATACAATAACTTCCGGTCAATAAACGTTATTATTATTTTTATTTTTATATGATATAATATATTATTATACTCTTCAGAGTATTACTCTATGGTATTACTACATAGCCCAATTGTTAAAACAAAACATGCTATATCAAATTTCCATAAGTGATCATATAATGAAAGCAGTGTGAAACTGCTATACATTTGGCTATATTTATATTAGGATCGCCAATTTTGGGGCCGATCGTCGATCGGCGGAATCAGTATCGGCCGATCGCCGATCCGATCGAGTGGGCGGGCCTAAATGGAAGATTTAAACATCACTTTAAATCTTCCATTTAAACATTACTTTAAATCTTCCAGTAATGTTTAAAACACAGTTAATGGAGATCATTCACTGGAGCCTCCACAAACAACAATCAACTTAATTATTACATTCAAATGATGTACATTATTCAAGTTTAATTCACTTTGGATAATAACATGGGAGAAATGAGCAGAAGCGCTCTCTTTTCCTCTCTCCCTCTCTCTCTCCTCCTCTCTCCCTCTCCTGACAGCCTGTTAACCAAACCGAGCGAGGCCGAGCGAGGCCTGCAGTGGAAACGCGCCATTAGTATCTCATGCAGCTCACTGATCCAGTAGGGGAGACCAGGGACTGTCACGGGTCGGTTGTAACACCTTCAATATCTCCAATCACAAACAAGCTAGAGTGATGAAACTCACTCTGCACATGCGCAGTTAGATGGTAAGATCGCTGAGAAAAAAAGGAGCCACGTTTGAATTTCTCGTGTAAGATATCAGTAAAAGTGTGTTTCTGAGGTAAAATATTAACAACAATTATATGATGTATTTTTTGGATACTGTCTTGAGTTCAAATGTCTAGGAATCCAAACTAGTATTATTAGAATCACTGTTTTGTAAGCTACAAATATAACTAGCTAAATATGGGTCAAGCTAGCAATCAGGCAGGTTCACAGGGGGTGGAAGCAAGACTGGTGGTCCTGGGACGGTTGTAACATGGCACATTTACAATGATGGCTAATTTGCTTGAATGATCAATTGTTCATTCAAGCATACAGTTGTATTGTTGATTGGTGTGCATTGTCCCTGTAAAAATAAACAGAATAAAATACTGTACAGTAGGCCTAAAGTGTGTGTGTGTGTGTGTGTGTGTGTGTGTGTGTGTGTGTGTGTGTGTGTGTGTGTGTGTGTGTGTGTGTGTGTGTGTGTTTACAGTATGCCAAATGTCAGAAAGAGGAAGACAGGCAGGGGAGTGCCACTTGCTCTGCTGCAGAGGGCCTCAAATGAAGTTGAGAAGGGCAAATCATTCAGGGAAGTGGCAAAGCCCCTGGATATATGCCATGTCACCCTGTACCGCTTCCATAAAAAGAGGCTGAGGTTGGAGAGTCAGGGATCAAAATCACCCCAAAGAGTATGCTACTGGACACCAAAGAAGGTGTTCTCAACAGAGCAGGAGATGCTTTTGAGAGACTACCTGATGGAGGCAGCTGATTATGGTCTCAGCTCAAAGGAGGTAGGTCCACATAATTAAGGTAGAAGCACCTCTCAGAGAACAGTTTAAGATTAAGATAGACTTTTATTAATCCCTCGTGGGGAAATTGTTTCTCTGCATTTGACCCATCCTAGTGTTAGGAGCAGTGTGCTGCCATTTTGAACGGCGCCCGGGGAGCAGTGTTGGGAACGGTGCCTTGCTCAGGGACACCTCGGTAGCACTTGGTCTTGCCGGGACTTGAACTGGTGACCTTCCAGTTGCCAAGCCAAGTCCCTATCGACTTCGCCACCACCGCCCCATCATCCTTCACAGAGGATGATGCTGTGTGTATTATCTGTTATCCTGTTCATTGTTTGTTGGAGGATGTGTGAAACCCCATTCAAATCTTGTTGCCTTAGAATTTGACAGCTTTCCCTATTTGTTGTTATGTAGTGTGAAAAAAGGTAACCGTTATTAACATGTTACAACCGTGCCTGGCATGTGCTACAACTGTCCCTGTACACAAGGACAGTTGTAACAGTTGAGTTTAAAACCTATACTTATTTCATAAAAACATCTTAAATACATTGTTGTTTCAGTAGCTGACATATTGATAATGTATAATATAGCAAAATGTCTATCCTATTGTAAATAGTTTTTTACTTATTGGGGAAAAGCCCAAAAAGTGTTGCAACTGTCCCTGGTCTCCCTACATTAGCCTGTATGCCCATGATACATTGCCTTAGCTAAACCTTGAGCTAACTTATCCATTAGCAAATAGCCTACCTTAGTTAACTTTATTTGTTTTTGTCTTTTAGCTAATTAGCTGTAAACTCGAGGCACTGGCAGTTTAGTAATTTGTTCATCACCACTCACCTTCAAAATGAGCCAAGAAAAGCCGGCATAATATGGGACAGTAAAGTGGGAGGTGCGGCTACCTGTCAGTCTGTCCGCACCGCTGTGCAGGAGACGTGGAGGGAGAGAGGGTAGAGAGAGCATCGGAACTTCTCAGTCTAATCTCCTGACCTGATGTTGTTATTTTGTATTCAGTCAATATATTTTTGGAAAGGGAAACTGTGCGCAAACAGCAGTAGATATATATTAATTTATTTAAAAAAAGGGCACTTTCTCTGGAGGAAGAAAAAGGGCAGGGGCTTAAGCCCACTTCGATCTCTATTTGTGCACGTGCCTGAGTGGTACTATTTACAACATGCTAGAATGTAGCTAACTCCATGTATCTGGTATTCAGGGAACACAGTACACAGTAAAACCATTAACATATGTATTATGGTGAAGTAGTATGTTACATACTATGTAATATTACAGGTTTTCAACTAAATGCAGAGTTAGTTCTGAAAACACAGTCCACCACAGTGGCAAGGGCAGTGCACTGAATTGCTGCCTTGACACAGTTGAAAATGGTCCACTGCACCCCTTTTTGCATCCACAGCGGAGGAGTTCGCGACAGGCCTGGGTGGCATCTGGTAATGTGGTCCAGTAAACTTAACATCCACCTGTGGCCTTCCTTTTCCACCCCTCTTCCACATCATCAAACGTCATCCATGTAACCCACGCCGTCTTCTTGCCCCTGCCACCAAAAGATGACACAGTGTCACATCCAGTAAATGCATGGAACATTGGTAAGGCTATGCATCGATCTGGACCTATAGTGATCACGCCATCTCATGAGCTGCTAAATGCCTAAAACTCTTCCCAGCTCCAAAGGCAACCCACAGCAGTGATGTTGAGGGATTGGGCTGCTGTGACTGCCAGTACTACTACGTCCGTGTCAACTGTGCGTATTGACACCTTGCTATACCCTTCCTTCACAGCATCTCCTAGGTGCAGTAGGATGCGGGTATCAGCCTCCTCATGTGTGCATGGTGCAAGTACTGATTATTTGTTTGCCAGTGTTGAGGGCTGTCACACTGGTTGCCAGGAAGGAGAACAGTTCAGCCTTCTTGTCTTCAATGCGCAGAAACTCTGGCCAGTTTCCAGGAATGACACTGGATGGCTCAACGCGTCTATGAACTCCCTTCCCTCTCTTGCTGCGTGTTTCAGCCTTCAGACTTTCGGGGAAATATTCATCCCACACGACATCGACTCTGCTGACATGCTCCAGCTGAGACAGGATGTATGGTGAGAACACTTTCTGCACATAAACAAAAAACTTCTTAGCAGCACCAGGTCGTAGCATGTTCACAAGAGTAGGCCCATCACGGATGATGACCTGTACTGTGGGGTGGGATGCATTCTCTTGTAAAGAAATCAGGTCCTCCAAACAGCCCACCAATCTGACTTGGTACCAGTTCTGAGCTTGCCCATTTGTGACAATGATGATGGACATACCTGGTTTTCATGCTCAAAAAACTCATCCAGACTTCCATCACGTATCTCAGATACCATGTACAGCCTAGAGAACAGAGAACAGTCATTCTTCAGAGATGAGAGCTGTTGTTGGACCTGGACTTCTCTCGGACAGGAGGCCGGCTGAATAGAGGGAGGTTTTTCCTTTTGATTGGATCTTTGATGGGCTTTGTCTGTTTGACCAGGCGCTCACTGACATACACTGGAGGAAATAAGTATTTGATCCCTCGCAGATTTTGTTTGCCCACTTACAAATAAATGAACAGTCTATCATTTTAATGGTAAGTTTATTTTATCAGTAAGAGTAAGAATATCAAAAAGAAAATCCAGAAATTGAAATGATATAAAAGATACAAATTGATATGCATTTAACTGCGGGAAATAAGTATTTGATCCCCTTGCAAAACATGTGTTAGTACTTGGTGGAGAAACCCTTGTTGGACAGCACAGAGGTCAGGCACTTCTTATAGTTGGTCTCCAGGTTTGTGCACATCTCAGGAAGGATTTTGGTCTACTATTTGAAGAGGCTGATGCTTGGCATCTCCAAGCTTCAGCTCCCTCCAAAGATTTTCTATGGGATTAAGGTACGGAGACTGGCTAGGCCACTCCCTCACCTAAATGTGCTTCTTCTTTAGCCACTCCTGTGTTGTCTTGGCCGTATGTTAAGGTTTATTGTCCGGCTGGAAGACCCATCCATGACCCATTTTCAGAGTCCTGGCTGAGGGAAGGAGGCTATCGGCCAAGATTTCACGGTACATGGCCCCGTACATCCTCTCCTCGATGCAGGTAAGTGGTCCTGTCCCCTTAGCAAATAAACACCCCCAAAGCAGAATGTTTCCACCTCCATTTTGGTCTGATCTGACCACATCAACTTCTCCCAAGCCTTCTCTGAATGATTGAGATGTTCATTGTCAAACTTCAGACGGGCCTTTCATGTTCTTCTTGAGCAGGGGGCCTTCAGGCACTGCAGGATTTGATCCATTATGGTGTTGTGTGTTACCAATAGTTTTCTTGGTGACTGTGGTCCCAGTTGCCTTGCATAGGAGGTGCCAGGGGGGGCGCTAGGGGGTGCTGCAGCTCCCCCTAGGATAGCCATAGCACCCCCTGAGCACCCAACTCCACCACCACAACTTAATTGAGGAGTAACAAATCTTTAAGCAAAACAGCACTTTAAATTGAATTTCATTAAAGTAAAGTTACGTTACCTGTTGACTGGTGAGCTGGAGCGTAGTATGCTGGAATGACCTCTCAATCACATACATATTTTCGACATTATTCTCGTAATATTACGTTTACGACTTTATTCTCGTAATTATGACTTTATTCTCTTATTATTACGACTTTATTCTCGTAATTATGACTATATTCTCGTAACATTACGACTTTATTCTCGTAATTATGACTTTATTCTCGTATTGTTACAACTTTATTCTTGAAATCTCTCTGGGGTTTTTTTCTCAGTGTGGCCCTAATACTCTGTCGTAAAGTATAACTTTGCCACAATTGTAATTCCATTTTATACTACTGTATACTTCTACTCCACTACATTTTAGAGGAAAATTGTACTTTTTACTGTCCTACCTTTAATTTAACACTTACAGTTACTATAGGCCTACTTATATTTATACTTAGTTAGTTACAATTATATATAAAAACACATGATATATACGTAGGCCTATGTGATATGATGTATTAATAATTCTAATATTTTACAAAGTTTCTCAAATGTGCTGCACATAGACATGTTTAAAATACTTAAATCTTTGAATACACCTGTCGGTCGTTAACTAAATCCAGTGGTAATCTAAAGATGTTCAGAAACGATGCAGGAATGTGGTACAATAATTAAAAAAAATTAAAAAAAAAGTTAAAATAGTCAGCTAAAAGTGAGCTAAAATTAATGTATATATTGTTTGTTGTACCTTAACAATACAACTAATGCTATTAATACTTACTCAGCGGGGGTAATGTTAGCATCGGGACCATAGACTAATGTTAGCATCGGGACCATAGATCGGGACGCGCACCCAAGTTTCATTCACATATTCAACATTTCTCGGAATGTTCTAGTTAATATATTTTCCCCTGGCCAAAAGTCTTTCCTCAAAGGATTTTGAGACAGGTCCTTCGCATTTTCACTCAGGCAATGCAGACTGCTACCCCCATGGGTCCTGACCACACACATACACACGTGTGTATGCACAGCAGCCATGGCGGACCTACAGATGAAGCTGCTCCGCAAGAAAATCCAGAAGAGAAGTGATAAAGACAAAGAGCGCAAACTGTTGAAGACGCAGGCAGAAGACAAAGAGACCGGTATGTCATGTAGAACAAATATGATCTTGTTGCATTTGGTTAGTGTTTCTGAAGAGGTGTCGAATGTACATGCTAGGCTAGCTACGTTAGCTTCTCATGAGAGGGATTTCAATCCGGAACTCATGTCACACCGGTTAAACTGTTTCATGACATTAGCTGGTTTTAATTTGTAACGATATATTTATCCGTGTGTCACCATCATTTGTTAACCATCACGATTTTTTAATTTGTGTAATGCTGCTAGCTAGCACTGGACAACATGAAAGTTCTCCTTACAGATGTTACAGCAGAAGGCCCAAAAGCATCACCCTTCACTGACTTCCATGAACCTAAAGAAACATTTTAAACACCCTGGAAGAAAAGTGAAACATCATGAAGTCCATCAGAACTGCTCAAAGATCTTTCCATATCATGTGTGGTGTACATTAAACTAAGTACTGTACTTAAGTAACATTTTGAGGGACTTGTACTTTTCTTATATATCAATTTGTTGCTACTTTGTACTTCTACCTCACTAATTTTTTTTTTTTACCCCACTATATTTATTTATCACTTATTGGTTATGTATATATATATATTAAAGAAAATACTGAACTACTAATAAACCCAATTTTTCACAAAGTCTCTAAGATTTGCTCCACATTAACACGTTTAAAAAGATTATATTGCACACAAGTGTTAAACAGTTTACTTTTACTCCACTATATTTAATCCCTTTAGTTACTTCACAGATGTGGATGAATGATGGTAAATCTAATCAAGTGTTAAATCAGTCTTTAGCTCCACATTGAGTAAATCCACCAGCTACCCTGCAGTCTACAAAGTCATTCAGACTAGCTGCACCTTCACCAGCTTTGAGAACACTTTCATGATCAATCATTATAAAACATATGTGACCTGCTCTATCGAAATCAGTCGCATTGACCCGAAGACCCATTTTGAGTTGTATACACTGTTGGAAAGAGGATATTCCTAACTTTCTAATGATATCAGGATTGTTTTTATACTCCAAATATTAAGCGAAATATGTCACATTATATAATGACTGTCACCGAGTCATCATTTTGAGAAAAAGGCCTTCAAAGTTTTCTCTTCTCTGGAATCCATCGATCTGATTGGTCATTAGTGTTGCGACTTCCGACTGATTTCGATAGAGCGGATAATATAATAATATCATATTATTCTGAAATGGACCAATCTGTGGACTTTTGGTACTTTAAGTATATTTTGATGCCAATACTTTTCTACTGTTACTTGAGGAACATTTTGATTGCAGTAATTTTACTTGCAACAGAGTATTCCTTCACGCTGGTACTTCTACTTTCATTAAGTACACAATCTGAGTACTTTTCCACCTCTGCATCCATCTGGCTGATAGTGTGAATGTGTTTGGTTTCAATGTGTTGACAGCAAACGGGTTGGAAACTGAACCCGAAGCTGCCGGTAAGCCTGACGACAAACCCAAGAAACCCCAGCAGAAACAGAAAGAGGTGACCCCGACTGAAGAGGTGACCCCGACTGAAGACGCTACTGCGAAGAAAAAGAGAAAGCTCGTGGACACTGCTGGATCACCAGGTAACACATGAGCAGTCTGCTAGCTTCACATTCAAAACTAAATCTTTGTTTACCTGTGATGGCTAACCAACATGTTTCCAGTTGAGAAGAAAACCAAAACGGTGACTGAAGCTGATGATGATGATGAAGAGGAGGACGATGAAGAGGTGGAGACGAGAGCAGCATTAGCAGATGGAGAACAGGCTGCAGACAAACCAGAGGAAGCTGCAGATGATGATGAGAGCGGAGAGGAAGATGATGAGGAGGAGGACAAATCTGGAGAGGATGAAGAGGACGATCAACCTGAATTACCATCCGGCTTAACGGGTAAAGAAGAATGAGCTATCTGTTTAACCCACGGGTGGGAGATGATAAGATTGTATAAAAACCAATTCCATTATTTATTCCTCTTAACGATCTGATCCTTTCCTAATATCCTTTCCTAATATCCTTTCCTAATAACCCTGTTGGGTGGAAATAAACCGTTGGTACAGACAAGGCCTTTTCATCGATTTGACTTTGTAGTCGTTGTTTGCATAAAAATATAGAATATTACCATTGTAAAAAATTCTGCGTTTTAAACTGTCTTACATTTCTGTGAAGTTGTAATGTCAACAAGACGATAAGAAAACAGTCAGACTAAGTCTTTGCTTCATGACAATAGATGGTATGAACTTCTAAAGAAACACTTTACCCAAAGCATCTGAGCGGGAAAGGAGTCTCCCAACGTCTCGTCTTCTTTGACTCTTACCTGAGGAACATTCAGCAGGTGCCTTTATGTGTTGCCCGCTCAGTGTTTCCATCATGAAGCGGGTGTCAGCAAAGGCATACAGAGACTCTTGTGGTGGTCTTCGTGGGGGTCCCCAGTGATTCTCCTGACAGGACTCACTGCAAGCACACTGGATCTGACTAGTTTCCCAACCCTTTCCTGACATGCTGTCTTCCTGTGCTTCATCTACGCCTTTCCTCTCAGCCCACCACTGATGAACTGTTGTCTGCTATTACAGGAGCGTTTGAGGACACAGCCTTTACCTCTCTCTCTGAGCTGGTGAGTGACAACACGCTGAAAGCAGTGAAGGAGATGGGCTTTGAACACATGACTGAGATCCAGCACAAAAGTATTCGCCCCTTGCTGGAGGGAAGGTAAGCGTCACTCTGCTGTTACTCTGTAACGGACAGGTTTCTTGTTCTTAGGCTTTTAGGCATCAGTTTATTTCAGAAAGAAATAGAGAAGCTCCTGTCGTTTGTCTAGGACAGGGTTAGTCAAAGATATCACAGATTATGTGCCAGTCAAGTCTATGCGTAGCTTGATGGTTGTTAACACCGGTCCACAGACAGTGACCGCCTTTTTGTCACAGCAACACAGTTGTTAGACCCTATAGAGTGCCACAGTGACGCGTCTTAAAACCCGGAAGGACGTGATCCGCCTCTTAAATGTGTGTCAACCACAGACCTTATTTCCAGCTATTTTCCAAAATCCTATGGAGAAATTGCATTGCTTTTTTTTTTGTCAAAGGAACCGGAAGTGGTAAAATGCTAACTTGGTTCCTTATTTTACACTTTATATATGAAAAGCAACTTATTCAGACCAACAAGGAAAAGGTGATTAAATTATTCAAATATTTATTTCATTCCCATTAAACGTCACTTTAGTGTTGTCTTCATGAAACGGTCTGCTTTTCTTCTCTGTAGGGATGTCCTGGCTGCTGCCAAGACAGGAAGTGGCAAGACCCTGGCCTTCCTCATCCCGTCTATAGAGCTCATCTACAAACTCAAGTTCATGCCCAGGAACGGTGAGACTCCCGTTAATAGACTCTTTCTCCAAATTGCTGAAACATTTCTTATTCCTTGTGTATCAAACGGTGTTCTGATGCTTCATACTGCCCCAACCCCCAGGCACAGGAGTGGTGATCCTCACGCCCACACGCGAGTTGGCGATGCAGACCTATGGTGTGCTGAAGGAGCTGATCCAGCATCACGTGCACACCTTCGGGCTGATCATGGGGGGCAGCAACCGCTCCGCTGAGGCCCAGAGGCTCGCCAACGGGGTCAACATTGTGGTGGCCACACCGGGCCGACTGCTGGACCACCTGCAGGTGAGCTCAGCCCCAGAACCACCACATGAACAGAGCATCACGCATTCACTACACTGTAGAATTGGTGGTATGACACATTGACTAAACGTTTAATCAATGTTTTATATTTTTCTTCTCTAAACTCTTATTGTGAATATGTGGATAAGATTATTCAAACTAAATAACATTGTGTGTTCAGAACACGCCCGGATTCATGTACAAGAACCTGCAGTGTCTCATCATTGATGAGGCCGACCGGATCCTAGAGGTGGGCTTCGAGGAGGAGCTGAAGCAGATCATCAAACTGCTGCCAAGTACGTACCCACCTGACTGTTGTACACATTTGTTGAAGGAGTATGTCAGCAATTTAGTGATCCACTTCCAGAGTTAGGACAGTAATTGACAGTTTGAAACAAAAAGCTCACAATCAAAACAGAAAATTAAGAAATATGTGTACTTTTAGTCCGTAATAAGCTTTTATATATTTAGACAATGTCCCGCCCTGTCTGCCAAACAGACATATTTCTGTTATGTTATAGTATCCAAAAAGACACATCACAGGCTGTGTTGACCTCGTTCCTCTGATCCACCTGCCGTCTCTGAACACCTGCCTATTGTCTGCTCTCCCCAGAGAAGAGACAGACCATGCTGTTTTCAGCCACGCAGACCCGGAAGGTGGAGGACCTGGCCCGTATCTCCCTGAAGAAGGAGCCGCTGTACGTGGGCGTGGATGACAACAAAGACAACGCCACAGTGGACGGCCTGGAGCAGGTAGGCTCTGCTGCTGTTTCTGTGAACGCAGAGCTGTACTGCCGCTCCGCAGCACTCTAAAGAAATGTCTCTCATGTTTCAGGGTTATGTGGTGTGCCCGTCAGAGAAGCGCTTCCTGCTGCTCTTCACCTTCCTGAAGAAGAACCGCAAGAAGAAGCTCATGGTCTTCTTCTCCTCCTGCATGTCTGTGAAGTTCCACTACGAACTTCTCAACTACATCGACCTACCTGTCATGGCCATCCATGTAAGAAGTGCCACGTAGCTTCACATTAAGTTGTGTTGAGTCTGTCTCGTCTACAAAGCCAGTGGTAGTAACAAAGGTTCTTCTTTCATTCCAGGGCAAGCAGAAGCAGACCAAACGTACCACCACCTTCTTCCAGTTCTGCAACGCTGACTCGGGCATCCTGCTGTGTACTGACGTAGCTGCCAGAGGACTGGACATCCCCGAGGTGGACTGGATCGTCCAGTACGACCCCCCAGATGACCCCAAGGTATCAAAACGGCTCTTGTTATATCACATGATAATAATTGTTCAACACTTTTGAATTAAGACGAAATGTTAGGAATCCTATTAAGCCTACCAACCCCCTCACAGGAGTACATCCACAGGGTGGGCCGGACAGCCAGAGGCATCAACGGCAAGGGCCACGCGCTGCTGATCCTCCGCCCCGAGGAGCTTGGCTTCCTGCGCTTCCTGAAGCAGGCCAAGGTAACATCTCTCTGCCCCATTAACATTCACCTGAAGGTGTGTGTGTGTGTGTGGGAGCTATGTGCAACTCAAGGCATATGCTCGAACGGGAGCTGCCTGGACGCTGCAATCATGTTGCGCGCACTATCCGTGCTGAGTGTGCTGACTTTTCGTACAATGTCTGGCTTCCTGCATCAAGTCAAGAGCTCGGCGCAGTTGTCGGCGAAATGTCGCTCCTCTGTTTTCATTGAAACAGCTCCTTATATCCGCTAGCGCAGCTAGCTAGCACCAGATGCTAACAACAATGCACGTAAGGTGTGCGCGTTCTCGCTCGCTCGGGCCACACATACACACACCCTCCCGGTCCTCCCAATAGCCAGTCGGTGCCTGCCGGTAAGCGTGGAAGTGTGGTCTGCCGCAAGCGGACGGCAGGAGCGGGGCTGTCAGTATCAGCTTGTAGATGGTATTTTAATCTCGATGCTCTGAAACTACGGGGCGGCCGCGATTAACATGCGTTAATCGCGTTAAAATAATTAGGGCTCTGTAAATCTTTTTGATTCATTTCTGAAATGCTATTTAGTTCATTGCATTTTACAAACATTAACTCTTGGATATTTGTTGTTCCAACTAGGGATGGCTAGGAATCTAGGGCTTAAATCTTTTATCATGATATCAATGATATGTATCACTATATAGCAGGTGTTAAATATAAAATATTGAGGTCAGGTGAATAATGTCAGTATGAACACCGTTTTCTGTCCAGGTCCCATTGAGTGAGTTTGACTTTTCTTGGGCTAAAATCTCTGACATCCAGTCCCAGGTGAGAACTTATCTCTCTTAGAACATTTAAATACATGTATATATGGTTTTGTGCCAGTTTAAGTTTAATCACACACTGTCTGCTGTTCTTCAGCTGGAGAAGCTGATAGAGAAGAACTACTACCTTCACAAGTCAGCGCAGGAGGCCTACAAGTCGTACGTGAGGGCTTACGACTCCCACTCGCTCAAACAGATCTACAGCGTGAACACCCTGAACCTCCCCATGGTGGCGCTGTCCTTCGGCTTCAAAGTTCCTCCATTCGTCGATTTGAGTATCCTTTCCTGTGGTTTGTTTAATGTGTTGAGTCTGTCATGGCCTGTATCCCTCATTTCATGTGCAATGGTATAGAAATGTATAATAAACAGCTGAAGTTTCCCTTAATCCGGCTCCTCTCCAGACGTGCACGGCGGTAAAGGAGGAAAGCTGCAGAAGAGAGGCGGTGGAGGTGGCTTTGGATACCAGAAGTCCAAATTTGGGCAGAAGTCAAAAGTCTTTAAGCATGTGAGCAAAGGAAAGGGGGGTGACAAGAGGCAGTTCTCCCGCTGAAGACCGAACAGTGAACTCCTGGACTGATTCCTCCTCTGTTCATTAAAGAACTGCCTTTTTTAGTACATGAACTTCCTGCTTTCTTAGGGCAGGCTCCAGCTGTCCTATATGTGTACCTGTGAACAAACATCATCGGGATGTGGTGTGTTAAAGCTGCATTCCACTGTGGACTTCCGGTTCCAGAATATTACATCTGTTGACTTTAAATATGTTAAGTTTGCCTCGTATTATGTAGACTTTGCTCATTACAATGAAGTAATGGATATAAACCATGAGGTGCTGATGTACATTTCTTTATTTTTCAACATCACATTTTTATCGATCTATTCCTGCAGAGCTGAGGGCTCTTATTAAACAGAGGTTCTGATCATTAGGGACATATTACATGGAACGTTTTATAGACCTTTTTTGAAAGAGCAATGTGTAACCACAACTCATAATCTTCGGCTGGTCTGTTGCTTTGACAGTCTTTTTAATGTATTACATCCAAAGTAGCAAACGGTTATATCACCAACACCGCCGCGCCTTCTTTGCAACCAGGAAACTATTTCGTGTAGATTAAAAACTATTTTCTGCCACTTTAGTCCAATGAACACACTTTAAAAACATACAGACTCTAACATCAAGCGCGGAGCAGCTGTACTTTCTCGTGCAGTACCCAAATGCTAAATATATAAAGGTTAAACTTTCAGAAGACTAAATCTTGAGGTGTCTTCATCATTATTCAGGATGTGTATGATTGTTTATATGTAACGGACTAAATACAAAAACCCATGGAAACAATCGTAGTACCATGATGTTTTAATAGATTGTATAGGGGCTTCCTTTAGTCTTAGATTTGAGTAATGATCAACTCTCAAATAAATCATTCTTAAAAACATTAGGTTAATAAACATTTGTTTACATCCTGCATGGCTCACAATCCTCATTATACACAGGATAAATTATAAAGTGCTGTTGTGAGTTAATGCAAATGTGTGCGCTGACATGTAGCATGTTTCCCCTCAATCTAGAAAGAAAATCATGGTAAAAATCCAGGGAACTAATTATGCCTGATCAGAAGATATCTCACTAATTTTAAGTTCTTCAAAAAATAAACCCCACTAACAGTAAAGATGCTGAGCAGTAACCTTTTTCAAGCATTAGTCACACTAATCTTGTGCATCCCAAAGTTAAGAAAGACGCACAGACATTAAAACAGTGTACACAACAATTAAAAACTGTCACAGTGATGAGGTACAGTAGTGTGCCTGTTTGCTACCAACACCTGAGTTCGCTATGCCCAACAAGTCGAAGAAGGCAAATTCATAGATATAAAAAAAAAAAGGATGCTTTAGGAACATTTTCTTTTCAGAAAAGAAATTCCATAAATCCAAAAACGGTTCCATAGTGCTGCCCAGGTTGTGTCAGTCTTTAATGCGGCTGGCTCTTCATCTTTCAGTCAGATGTGGGGTTCTACTGCTAGCTACATCATGCAGCCTTCAAGTCCTTTATCCACTGGGAGCACCATTGTACGGCTCCATGATCCATGATCCACAGTTACAGCTGGGGATCTGTCAGGGGAAGGACAGTATTATCAGAGAGACTGCCACACAGATCGACAAAGTTCTTTTGGTTGGACATACGGTGACGGGTGAGGAGCTTGACGCTTGTCAACTATCAGCAGGAGGGCGGGGGAGCCTCTCTGCGGGGAAGCAGTGTGTGGACCTGTCAGTGCAACTTACATGATGTCGAATTTAACAAACACATTTAAATAATTGGTTTAAACGGCATAATAATAAGGACGATTGTCCGTTCTGTGATTCTCCAGAACACACATGTAATGATATTAGGGTCACGCAGAGTGAGATGAGATCGCTGTCCCTTTAAGAGAGAGAGAGAGAGGTGTGGCTTGTGCATACGTGTTTGTGGATGGTAGAGCGACAGTGAGAGAACGTGTGTATGTTTCTGGAAGTGAAACGAGGAAGCAGAAAAACAGAGGTCTGTACTCCTTGACTACGGTCTGGGAGCCGACAGGAAAGTTCAACACACAGATGGCCAGTCCGCCCCTTTGTAGCATATTATTTCAATGAGAGATGATCAGATCGCCACTGGGCTTTCAACTAAATACACAGCCACGCAGAAACTGCGGCATTTGTACAGCTCCTTATGGGTAGGCTACTGCAATTAGTGAAGTGCTTTCCTCTCCGTGGTGAAACGATCAGCACCACGGAGGAAAGCGGCAGAAAGTCACCTGGAGTTAAAGAGAGCGGGGCTGCGTTGTGTGCATGGCTTCCTTCTGCGGGTAACGGGGAGACGCGCTCTGGCGGCGGCCTCGTTCAGGATCCCAAAATACAATTTAAATATTTTTGCACACTTATTCCACTTATTCCTAGCGTGCCACTGGTTACGGTGCCGCGTGCCAATGCTGGCACGCGTGCCAGGGGTTGCCGACCCCTGCTCTAGCCAATCAAACCGCATGCTTGTGTGTCTGGGGCGGGAGATTCATGTGATTGGTTGTTGGTCGAGTTCCAGCCCCTCCCGCCGGCAAGCGACAACGCACGCCGCCGTGTGTAGGGGCCGTTACGGAGCCTACACACGGCGGCGTGCGTTGCCGCTTCAACGCTTCTGCCCATTCACTTTGAATGGGGTGACGTCACGATTCGCCGAACTGCATTGTGGGAGCAAAGCGTAGCTTCTCTCGCGGTGCTCGCTGCAAAAGTAGAGCAATGTTCTACTTTTGACGCCTCGACGGAGGCGTCAGCCAATCGAATAATATGCCAGTGCAATCAAACCGCATGCTTGTGTGTCTGGGGCGGGAGATTCATGTGATTGGTTGTTGATCGAGTTTCAAAAACAAAGGCAACAGCAATGTCTCCTTCCAGAAATCATGACCTGGTTATTCCAAAGACCTTGTTGAGAGCAGTTTAATGTAGGGACTACTTTATTTATACCAAACTACACCATGTTTTCCTTAGCGCAACACAGAAGACGCTTCAGCTCAGTCATTCATAGGTGTAGTTTGGAAGAAGGAAAATAGTTCATACATCAAACTGCTCACAACAATGTTTAATTACATTATATTGTAGAGCTGGGGGAGACATCTCCAATACTCTGCATCCAACACAAAAACTATCTAGATTGATAAATGGCCCTACAGGTGTTTGATTTTGGGATGAGCTGTACCTTTAAGACACCAAGTTACCCAGACTGCCTGTCTTTAACTTTAAACTGCAGCTTAACTAATGACATAACAACGTCTGGAAGAGTAATAAACACAGTAACATGCACACCCAAACAACATAAACAACATAGTAGGGCTAGAGCGACGCAGTTGATTCATTTGACAATAATACTCTGTCTAATAACTGTAGTATTTAAACGAGTTATTCAAGAACAACTGTATTTACCATTCAGCA
This sequence comes from Harpagifer antarcticus, assembly GCA_902827135.1. Lineage (NCBI taxonomy): Eukaryota > Metazoa > Chordata > Actinopteri > Perciformes > Harpagiferidae > Harpagifer > Harpagifer antarcticus. The sequence continues at coordinate 1,291,299 of CADEHL010000172.1, read as the reverse complement.
CTCCTTAAAAAGCTGGGGGATAAACCTGTCATTCATTGATTGAAACCATTTGTTCAATGAAGGCCAGGTTTTGTTTCAGAGAATTCTTCGAAGTGTAAAACATGTGTATTGAAAAACTGGTCGGTCAAACCCTTCAGAACAGTGTTAGTACAGCCTGGTAATGGGACCATGCCACAGTTAACCCTTCACAACATAAAGAAGCAGCCACACAGCATGCAGCAATGTCGGACCTTAGAGGTCCGCTCTGATGTGGGGAGGGGGGGGAGGCACCCCCCAGGGTGTGCCGTTCATCTTCTTCCCTACACCCGTTGTCACTGAAGAAGAAAGAGAGCATCCGGAGGGATCAAACCAGACTATTGCACTTGTTCACTGTTTGAGATTCAGGGAAAAATTCTACAAAGAACTCTACGTCACTGACGTTGTAATAACTCAATCCACTTTGTTATAGGACAAATATTTCAGATCTGTACCGTTGGTATTGCAGCAGGGCTCGTTGGTCTCCCAGTTCATGGATCTCTGGACGGCTTTCTTCCAGCGAGCGTAGCGGAACTCGCTCTCTGTGAAGACAACACATACATCAGGGTCAGATTAGATGCAGATTTGTAAAAGACACACCGTCATGATGGTAACATCCACTAGATGGCAGCAGTGATGTGAACCCCTATGAGAGTCACATGCTGTGTATGGAGTGCCTCACACATTTCCTCCAGTTTTTCCTCCTTACCATCAGGGTTGATCTGAGGTTCATATTTCTCAGATGTGACGTGTGGGAGATGACTCGTGCTCAGGCTCCACACCCCCACCGCTGCCCCAGCTGCCATGGCTGCCCCCAGAGCGGTGGTCTCTGACATGGTGGGTCGCACTGGAACAACATGAGCCAGACACAGGAGACATGTTTTCAGTTAGGTACAGTCATATCCATTCATTCTACGAACTAGTTAATCATTTCATTTATATAAACGCTAAAATGTTTTTCATGTGGCAGATATTTAAGGAGGAACAATGTTTTAAATACCTGAGTTTATTTTTAATAATGCAATCTTCCAATGAGCATTTTAATCATGATCCAAGATAGAAAAGTGGTAAGATGTATCCTGCTATGAGTAGGCTGGACGTTGTCATGCCAATTCAGTTTAAACTAATAATGTCATTTGGGTACACCGCTAAGTACACATCAGTTATCTTACCCTAATCTACAGCATTGAAGTCAACATCTGTGTGTGATTGTGTGTGTTTCCTTTGAACCGGGACAAAAGTCAGGACAGAGGGTTTAAAGTCCAGGTTCAATCATTGGTTACTCACAGTGACAAAACACTTTGAGAAGCTTTAGAGCTGTTGTTAGAGAACTTTGGTGAAGCTGTTGGTCCTGCCAGTGTTCTACTGATTCACCTTTTCTTTTAATGCAGTTATATAGGGACAGCTAAACCATTTCAATCCATGCAGCTGAACCAGAGAAAGGGGCAGTGTATATGTACATACTGCATACCACATACTCAATATGTATGCCCTTCATACTACACATTCAATTGTTGCCGTTACCATCACACTTCTCACACTGAAGTTCACTCAGTAACAACACGACTGAATCGATCATGTGACTGCATTGTCATGACATTACCGGTCCGAGCTACAGTTCATTTCAAAGTTTTTCACAGAAGCCCCATCAACATTTCACCTTCAATTTCATATTTTCTCGTACTATTTTAATTAATTTGAAAAAACAGAACTATTTGTGCTAAGTCAATATATTCTACTGTTCATTATAAAATGTGAGCTCCTCCTAATCGTTTTGCACCATCATTTGTAAAAAAAACAGTCTGCCTTTCAGTGCACTATCGGACAGTCTGGTGGGCTGCAATGGATTCCAGGCAGTTTATTTTGTAAGCTCACAGCTCAAATGTTGACTAATAAACACCCGGACATTTCTCACTGACACGTCATCCACATAATGTGTTAATAATACATACTCAATTTACCACATACTTAGTTTAACGTATCTTAGTAAGCCAGTTCCAACAGAGCCTCTTTTACATCCACACATTCTTTCTTGTCAAAACCTGGAGTCTACATTACCCACAATGCAACCTACTGTTGCATTGCACCCATAACAACCAAAACCGTTTCCTTCACCCACTCTGCTCCCTGGTTCACCCCCGAACTCCGTCTGATGAAAACCCGTGCCCGGCAACTTGAAAGACTACGCAATAAAACAGGGCTGAAGTCGAATAGTCCATTTAGTTTAAGAACCTTCCTAACGGAGTGAAATGACCCGGAAGTCCCTCAGTGGCAGCCATGATAAGTGCCGTTCGAATTCTAGATGATAGGAAAGGAGGTTTCAAACTTCCTTTATAACCTCCTTTAGCTTAGGAACCACTGGACCTCCCTTGATGAAAGGAGAGGAGAAAATGCTGCCCCAGAATGCCTTGCAGCCGCAGCATTTGCCGTCACTCAACAGTCGGCCGTCACACAACAGTCGGCCATTCACGGAAACAACCGAGAAATGATATCATGAAAGTTACGGTGCTTATTAAGCATTTTAAAACGTATGTGGTAAGTTGCCAATGTGCTTTGTTTTGAACGTTCATCAGTATTATAATCAAAAAGAAATATGCACGTTAGTTTTTACTGAAATGATCAAATAAAGTCAGCATTTCACAGTCTTTACTGAGCTGTGTAGTGTTTGTTTAACTTTTAAAAGATGTTTGAATGGTGATATACACAGTGATAGATGTTAAGGACTAACGTTTATAATAAATACATTTGTATTGATTTTAAGATCTTTTCATAGTTCATACAATCATACGTATTGGGATCATTTGTATTAACGGAGAGCGGAGGGAGAGGGTGACGAGCATAAGTTTCACTTTCTTTTTTTATTTCAATTCCAACTTCGGTCATGAAGAATATGTTTCTCTGTTGTCGATGCTCATAAAGCAAAGCAACAGCATCAGAGCACGGTGCAGAGTCTCTAGATGAGTTTACAGTAGTCCCTCGTTCTTTTTAACCATCCATGTTGTAGTCCGCTGTATCAATCAATCAATGTTTATTTATATAGCCCATTATCACAAATGTTACATTTGTCTCAGTGGTCTTCACAGTTCTTCACTGTATAGAAAACTGTAGTTTCCCCACAGCAGCAGATGCACATTTATGACGTCCGCTGGCGCATCATAAACACGTCGGATAGTGAAAGTGCAGTCGGATTCTCTAAAGTACCGCAGTCTCTTCTCCTAAGTCCTTTTGAATTCTCCTGTCCGCTATTCTTTAACCTCGTGACGTTTCACTCAGAGGTCAAGGAATAGACGATAGGGTTAGACGTTAGGAGCTGATTTTTTGATTATCCGACCGCAACCCGGGTCTCACGATTCATTCTCAAACCTACAAGGACCACCTACAGCAATACAAAGATGCCCTCTCCCATGCCCGCACCACCACACTCTGGCTCTGGAAACCCCAAAATACTCTTCTCCTCCACAATAAACAAACTCCTCAGCCCCCTGGACAAATGCAGCTCTTTTCTCAAATTTTTTCAAAGCAAAATAGACAACATTTATAGCAGCTTATCCACCACCACACCAGCTCCCCCTCAAGCCACCTGCCCCCCCTTATCCTGCCATCCCCTGTCCCAGTTCTCCCCTGTCTCCCCTACTGACCTCTCTGATCTCCTCACAGGGATGAAAACTGCCACCTGGACCCCATCCCCTCCAGCTTTGTTAAGGCCTGCCTTCCTACTCTCTGTTCTCTCCTCACTGCAACAATCAACTCCTCCCTGTCTTCTGGCACCGTCCGACCATCCCTCAAAATAGCTGCCATCACCCCTATTCTGAAAAAACCTGGACTCAACCCTGACAACCCTAATAACTTCAGACCAATCTCAAACCGACCCTTTCTGTCAAAAGTTCTGGAACGCGCTGTAGCGTCACAACTCAAGTATCACCTCTCCACCAATAACCTCTATGAAACTTTACAATCCGGATTCCGCTCAAACCACAGCACCGAAACCGCACTCCTCAAAATCACAAATGACCTTCTCCTCTCCTCCGACGCCGGTAACCTCAACATCCTCATCCTCCTTGACCTCAGCGCTGTCTTCGACACCATCAATCACTCCATCCTCCTCACCCGTCTTGAAACCACCTTCAACATCACCGGCACTGCCCTCTCTTGGTTCACATCATACCTCTAACAGAAACCAGTTCATCTACATCAATAACTGCAAATCCCCCACCGCTCCCCTCCCCCAAGGTGTCCCCCAAGGTTCGGTTCTCGAACCCCTCCTCTTCATCCTCTACCTGCCCCTTGGTCACTTAATCCGCCGTCATGGACTTCAATTCCACTGCTTTGTCATTACATTACATTGAGCTGACGCTTTTATCCAAAGCGACTTACAATAAGTGCGTTCGACCAACAAAATACAAACTTGAAGAAAACAGAATCATATAAGTACATCAGGTTTCATAGAGCAAAAACATTTCAAGTGCTACTCAACTGGCTTTAGATAAGCCAGTCCTTTATTAGTATATAAGTGCTTTGTTAATAGTTCTATCGCTCGAATTGGAGTCGAAAGAGATGAGTTTTCAGTCTGCGCCGGAAGGTGTGTAAGCTATCTGCTGTCCTGACTTCAATGGGGAGCTCATTCCACCATTTTGGAGCCAGGATAGCAAATCCACATGTTTTTGGTGATGGGAACTTGGGTCCCCCTCGCAGTGCGGGTGCAGCGAGCCGTTTGGCTGATGCAGAGCGGAGTGCACGTGCTGGGGTGTACAGTTTAACCATGTCCTGGATGTAGGAAGGGCCAGATTCATTCGCAGCATGGTACGCAAGTACCATTGTCTTGAAGAGGATTCTAGCAGTTACCGGAAGCCAGTGAAGGGAGCGGAGGAGCGGCGTGGTGTGGGAGAATTTAGGAAGGTTGAAGACCAGACGAGCAGCTGCATTCTGGATGAGCTGCAGAGGTCGGATGGCACATGCAGGTCGACCAGCCAGGAGGGAGTTGGAGTAGTCTAGGCGTGAGATGACGAGAGCCTAGACCAGAACCTGCGTGGCTTTCTGGGTCATCTGGGGACGTATCCTCCTAATGTTGTAAAGCGTGTATCTGCAGCAGTGGGTTGTAGCAGCGATGTTTGCAGTGAAGAACAGTTTGTTATCTAGGATCACACCCAGATTCCTTGCAGTCTGAGTCGGGGAATCAACAGAGGTGCCGATGTTGATTGTTAGGTCAAGAGTGGGACAATCTTTTCCCGGAAGGAAAAGCAGTTCAGTCTTGTCAAGGTTGAGCTTGAGGTGGTGAGCAGAAATCCACTGAGAGATGTCAGCTAGACAAGCAGAAATGCGTGCGACGACCTGGGTCTCTGAGCGGGGAAAGGACAGAATTAATTGGGTGTCGTCAGCGTAGCAGTGGTATGAAAAACCATGCGGGCTAATGACAGATCCGAGCGAGTTTGTGTACAAGGAGAAGAGGAGGGGACCAAGAACAGAGCCCTGAGGGACCCCTGTAGTTAATTGACAAGGGTCGGACTCCGACCCTCTCCAAGTAACCCTGTAGGTGCGGTCTTTGAGGTATGAGGTGATGAGGGAAAGTGCAGAGCCTGAAACTCCAAGTTTTTGGAGAGTGCGAAGGAGGATCTGATGATTCACCGTGTCGAATGCAGCAGACAGGTCCAGAAGGATGATGACAGAGGAGAGGGATGCTGCTTTAGCCGTGTGCAGTTCCTCAGAGATAGCAAGGAGGGCAGTTTCTGTGGAGTGACCTGCCTTGAAACCAGACTGGTGCGGATCCAGAAGGTTGTTCTGATGGAGATAACAGGAGAGTTGTTTAAAGACAGCGCGGTCAAGTGTTTTAGACAGGAACGGGAGGAGAGAGACAGGCCTGTAGTTTATAACATCAGACGGGTTGAGAGTGGGTTTCTTTAGGAGAGGGTTTACTCTTGCCTCCTTGAGACTGTTTGGAAAGTGACCAGAAGTTAGAGAAGTGTTGATGAAATGGGAGAGAAACGGTAGAATATCAGGAGCGATAGTCTGAAGGAGGTTTGAAGGGATAGGGTCCAGAGGAAAGGTGGTAGGGCGGGCAGAGGTAATGAGGGTAAGAACCTCACTTGGAGAGAGAGGGGAAAAGGAGGTTAGTGTGTGGGTGAAAGGAGGGTCTGGTGACCCAGCGGTGAATAAAGGTGAGTCAGAAAAAGAAGAGCGAATATCATCAACCTTTTTTTCAAAGTGGTTAACAAAGTCACTGGACAGAAGGGAGGAGGGGGAAGGGGCTTTGGGGGGGTCCAAGAGGGTGGAAAAAATTGAAAATAGTTTTTTGGGATTGGAATAGGAAGATTGGATCTTATCTTGAAAGAAAGTGCTTTTTGCCTGAGAGATCGAAGCAGAGAAAGAGAGGAGAGCTTGATAGGTTAGGAGGTCGTCATGGTGTTTGGATTTCCACCGTTTCCACTCTGCTGCCCGAAGGATGGTTCTATTAGCACGCAGTGCGTCATTTAGCCAGGGAGCAGGGGGGGACTGACGAGCCTGCCGAGATGTGAGAGGACAGAGAGAGTCCAGAGAGGATGAGAGAGTAGAGAGGAGAGTTTCTGCAGCAGAGTTTGGAGGCAGAAGTTGGAACGAGTCAGAGGAAGGGAGGGCTGAGAGCACCGATGAGGCAAGGGTAGAGGGGGAGAGGGAACGAAGGTTACGGCGGACAGGTGCAGGATGAGAAGTGATTAGTTCGTTATGTTTGGAAAGGGGTAGAGAGAATGAAATGAAGAAGTGATCGGATGTGTGGAGCGGGTTTACAGAGAGGTTAGAAGTAGAGCAGTTCCTTGAGAATATGAGATCAAGGACATTGCCAGCTTTATGAGTTGGTGGAGATGGAGACAGTGAGAAAGCAAAGGCGGTTAAAAGAGATGTTAGTTCAGATATCTTCCCTGTCTGGAGGTTGAAGTCTCCGAGAAGTACAGCGGGAGGGCCAGTTTCAGGGATGTGTGAGAGGATATTATCTAATTCCTCCAAGAAGTCCCCCAAGGCGCCTGGTGGACGGTAGAGAACAACAATGGTTAATTGTATAGGATGGGTTACTGTGACGTCATGGAATTCAAAGGTGGAAGGAGTGAAGTTAGGTAGCTTGAAGAGGGACAAGCTCCATTTGGGAGAGAGCAGGAGACCAGTGCCACCTCCTCTGCCAGTGGGTCTGGGTGAAGGAATATGCTGTGGAGAGAGCTGCTGGAGTGGATGTGTTGGATGGAGTAATCCAGGTCTCCGTGAGAGCAAGGAAATCCAGGGACTGCAGGGAGGCGTAGCCAGAGATGAAGTCGGCCTTAGGAACAGCTGACTGGCAGTTCCACAGGCCGCCTGAAACTAGATGTTGGATCTCAGTGGAGCATGTGGGATAGACGAGAGCAGGCCGGTTATATCGATTAGGAGATACACGGGGCCAGTGATAATTGCGAGAAGACACATAAACAGGAATGGAGAAAATACACATGATTATAGCATGAGGGGCTAAACAACCAAATAAAACACCAGCAATACTTAGCTCAATCAGAGTAGGATTTGCCTCCTCTTTGCTTCCCTCGTGACTCCAGCAGGACTCTATTGTCTTTGTCAGTCTTACTCCAGCAGGACTCTATTGTCTTTGTCAGTCTGACGCTGAAGCTGACGCTCCTGGAAAGTGCTACCTAAAATGGACACCTGATTGCTGAGTTCTCACAGCTGTGGGGCCACGCCCCTTTAATTAGTTAACTCTCTGCAGCTGGTGGCCCTCAAAAGGAAATCTAGACTGGCTCCCTCCTGAGTTGTTATTGTATCTTTTCAGTGGCCCAATGGTTTTACAATGACATTAAACCCCAAGTTATAAAGTTATGAGTTTAACCCTTAATACAGTTACACCTACTCAATAAAGCACTTAGTATTCTACAAATGTTTAAATCAAAGTTAACCCTAGCAGTCAGTTAGTTCAATTTTAAGGTTTCTGTCAAATGAGTTGTCCCAAGTTTCTGCCTGACAGATACTGTAGCGGTTTTGAGATTTAAAAATCACAATTTCAGTCAGATCAACTACAGAGCATTTATACAGAGTACACACACTGAAACAGAGAAGTCTAAAAACAGAATGTTACTCACACAATTCTAGAAGTCACCAGTTGTTATCCTGTCAAAATCGAGTTGCACACGTCGACGACATCCAGCTTCTCATCTCCACCAAGTCCATCTCCACTGCTACCCACTCCATCCTGACAAACTGCATCACTGAAATCAAATCCTGGCTCCAACTCAACTTCCTCAAACTCAACTGCGAGAAATCTGCAATAATAATCATTGGACCAAAAAAGCTCACCACATCTACCCATAACTTCACCCTCAACATAGATGGCTTCCCAGTTCAAACCTCCCCTCACATCCGGACCCTAGGCATCATATTTGACCAAACCTTCTCCTTCAACCGATTCATCAAACAGATCACCAAGACAGCCTTCTTCCACCTCAAAAACATCGCCCGTCTACGTCCATCCCTCTCCCCCACTGCTGCAGAAACCCTCATCCACGCCTTCATCACCTTGCGCTATACAAGTATCATGTATTATATCTTATTGTAAGTCGCTTTGGATAAAAGCGTCAGCTAAATGCAATGTATTATTATTACTACTGTTGACCCTTTGTTCAGAGATTCAGAAACACGTGTTTATTGTTTGTAGTGCATGTGTGAGTTGTGAGTCCTCTCACCTACGGGGATGCAGAGGATGTCGGCCTGCAGCTGCATCAGGAGTCTGTTGGAGGTCATGCCTCCGTCCACCTGCAGCTCGGTCAGAGGGACGCCGCTGTCCTGGTTCATCGCATCCAGGATCTGAGACACACAGGGCTGTCACGTTAACACAACCCAACTGCAGCCAATACCATTCACACACCTTTAAAATCCGAAGGATGGTCACTGTAGCTGAAATAAATGTCGTGCTTTCTTACCCTTTGTTGTTCTGTATGTATGTATGGGAATACATTACAATATAATATGTTTAAATAAGTTTCTTGCTCTTCCCTGATGTTGGGAATAGGTGTGTGTTTGGGTACAGGAGGGAGCATGAGGAGACACTGCTCACCTCTCTGGTCTGAAAGCAGACGGCCTCGAGGGCAGCAAAAGCCAAGTGGTTCCTGTTGGTGAACTGAGTGAGCCCACAGATGATTCTGGAAAACAAACAAAGGGAATATGTTAATAGACAAACTTTAATGTTGATGATCAAGGGGCTAAATTAGGGTTAGGGTCAACTAATACGTAATGTTATGCTTTTACGTTGCTTACGAGTCCCTTGAGAATAAACTAAGAAATCACAGTATCACATTATAACTCTGCAGTTCAGTGTGAAATTACATTTGATAGCTCAACAGTTAAACATGCGCCTGCCTCACCCTCGTGCACTGGGCTCCCAGTAGGGGGCGTAGAGTCCGGAGAAGGCGGGCACAAAGTAACAGCCGTGAGACGTGCCGGCTGCAGCTGCTAGCTTCTCTGAGAGAGAACAGAAAGAGAAAGAGTTGTTAGTCAATCCCATTATATAATTAAAGGTTCTATATGTAAGCATTTACATGTATTAAACGCTTTATAGAGCCCATCTGTGAATACAGACAGATTTGTTCATGAATGGGTCAAATGTCACAGGTAAGCTGTAGCGTGTTTGTACCGATCTCTGAGGAAGACCGCACGATGCCCAGGTTGTCCTTCAGCCAGCACACCACTGCCCCGGCGATGGCTACAGAACCCTGTGAGGAACAAAGAAAAACATCAGACCCAAATCACACAAGAGGCAGGTAGAACATTTCACAGCAGGGTGCACCATTGAGGACTTCATTTTCGATCTGGAGGCGGATTTAGAAATAAAACGTAGTTGAAAATAAGACATAAAAGCTTCACACACCTCGAGGGCATAGCAGGCAGGCTCGTCTTTTCCCAGTTTGTAGGCAACTGTGGTCAGCAGGCCGTGGTCCGACATCAGAGGCTAACAGAATGACATGGAAACACATTGTGCAAAGTGTAAAGCAAAGGAACGTAGGGCACAGTAGGCAAGAAGGTAAGGTCATGTATTCTTGGACACAGTATCTTACCTTGGTCCCTGTATTTCTGAGCATGAAGCAGCCGGTGCCATACCTTCACAGAACCATGACGGAGAAACAGATAGATGAGAGTCCTGATGCATGTCATCAGTAACTCAAAGAGAAAATAACATCCCTCACTTATAAGGTACTGAATGTTGGAGAATCATAGTTCTCAAGGTTTGAAGAAGGTGATTAAAAGATGATGTTTTACTATATGACATTTATATTTTGTTGCTTTATTAACAAAGACAACACTGTGTAATTATCAGAACTTGAATGTATATCCAATTTTTTCATACATACTAAACTCGCTGGATTAAACACACCATCATCACGTTACCTGGTCATTGTTTTTTCTACTCTGATCTTTATAAACCTCCTATTCATATTTGTGTAATGTTTTTATAACTTCACCATTTATTAACTTATTAATGTCATTGTGCAGCTGCACCTGAAAGAAATACGTTTGGAATAATAGATCCCCATTTTCTAACATTTGAAATGCTTTAGCTATTCTGACCATCTTCCCATATGTTTATTTCATTATGTTTCTTGATAGATTTGGAACATTATGAGCTCTTTGGTGACTTTCTTTCCCCACAAACATGACCGAGCATCACAAGAGTTGCCAATAGTTCCCAATGAATGTGCTCTTATTGGGACTGTCTGAACATCCTTCAGTAGAGGGCTGCAGCAGCTTCAGTCAACCAATCAGCATGCTTAGATATGCATGCAAAATAGTATGTGATGTAATCTAGTTAATCTTAAATCAAGCTTTATCTGCTTTCCATTCGAATACAGTGGTCAACACAGATAACGTTTTAAAATCATCAGGCATCGTTATTGTTATGAAATGTTGTCAAACACAATAGTAGTAGGCTATCTTTAGCAACGAGGTGTAATAAATAAAACAGTGGAGGGCTTACGTGTTTTTGGTCTGGCCTTCCCTGAGGCACATCTGACCAACCAGGGCAGCCGACTGGTCACCAAGACACTGAGGGACACAGTCACAGTAACAAAGAAATGATAATCCTCTACTAATTACACAAATATGCACACACAGATACAAGGGTGTACAACCCCCCAAAACACACAGTGTCCTACACTTCAAAACAGACTAAGTCAAGATTTTCCTCGAAAAATGGAGCTGGGTGGATGCTGCCCTTTTTTCTTTAACAAAAATCATTAGAAAAGGAGGCCTTAAACAAGGTTATTAAAGAGTTGTGACATTATAAAGCTGTGAACCGGGTAGGAGATGTTACAACTGAAAGCAAAAAGGCTGTTTAATAGATACATTACTGGAAAAATAAGAATCACATGTCTACAAATATGGTGAATGTAACTTTATTAAGTAGTAAGTAAGTAAGCAAGTAACATGACATGTACGTTCTTACCCCAGAGATTGGAACCCCTGCAAGAGAGCCGGATTTCTGGCAGGAAAACAAACACACACATGTTCAGAGGTCAATCCGAAACATTTTAATCAACATGAAGGGGCAACATGACAATCCAACACCTGAGATAGGAAAATACCCATTTGTAGCCAAGAACGCTACCATCCAAAATAAAAAATGAGAAAAGGTCGCTCAGTGCAGAAGGATCTCCACCAGGCCTGTCTCCCTCTCCCCTCCCCACAAAGAACAGCTGAGTGTTCCTTAATGGTTCCTCCCTTAGAGTCAAGATGGTGACAAAATAGGAGATGTATTCATCTCCACCAGGGCTAATTTAAATGGATCATCGTGTATGGAATTGATCTGCAGATGAGCTGGTTTCAACTCATACCAATCTTGTCTGTCCATGTCAGTTTAGATGGCCTGCCAGTTGCCAGAAATGCCTTATTATACAGATATACTGTATATACACACCGTATATTGCAACTGAATCAGTGCGACATAGCCGTAGATTTTACACAATGTGCTGTGGCGAAGGATCAGGATAATACTGTGAAGGGAAGCAGGAGTAGTATCAGCCAATGAAGCTGTCTCTTTTCTAACTAGGGCCGCCTTCTAGTAGCCTATTATGTCAAAGGTAGGTTTAAGAGGATGTGGGTAAAGTACAGTAAATAACTGTATTCTGAGTTAAAGGTGGGGAAGGTAATTCACTTCAGAAACCCTTTTTGTTATATTCCATGGAATGCTCTTAACATCCCGATAGCAATGAATATTAAATGCTTTGACAATAAATACATAAAAATATTTTATCTGTGGAAGCCGTGGCGCTGTAAAAAGCACGACCAATCATCTGCCTCGGCCCGCGGCAGATAACTGGATGGCCTACCTGCCTGTCAGCCTTCCATCTGTGCACAAACTTACCTCGTACCCTCATTGGTCATGTGCACGTTCGTGTGTGTTGAAGGAGGGGCTCTGTAAGGAATTCTGAAGGAAGGGGCAGATTTCTTTCGGTTGTGTACTCTCAAATTCTAGCGCACTCGAGCTGGTTTCTCCATTCTTATCTACCCTACCTTTAAATGAAAGACTGTGAGAAACAAACTGTGGACTGCGGGGCAAAGGATGTGTTGCATAACAAATGAAAAACCAGGTTGTGGTCAAGAGAACACACACACACACACACACACACACACACACACACACCTTTTAGTACCTCACTATCTCCACATCAGTACAGTATCTGCCTTTCTGTGGAAGAACACGTTGCATCTTATCAACTTATCTGTTCACTACAGTGATTAAAATACTTCATGAGGCCGACGCATAACATCGTGACTTTAGACTTTGATATGCTACAAGTCATATCAAGATTGAAATAAGATGTCATTGCCAAGGCTGAGCATTTCCACTTATGATCCGTGTAGCAATGATTCTAAAACAGAACCAGACAGCATCTGCATACTGCCATATACTGAAGAAACAAATGCCTTCAAGTTGTGGGCTTTTCACATCATTAGGGTAGTGCTGTGGCTATACGAGTGCTATCAGAGGAGAAGTATGTTTGTATCGGTACTGTTGAATTACTTTCATCAATGGCAGTGACCTGTTCTGGTTGCAAAAGGAGAAATGGTGAGCTTTCATGTGTTATCAAAGGATCTAAAAGTCTATTAATATACGTGCAAGTTAATTCCCTACGCTAACTTCCAGAGAGGCTGTGGTTCAGCCATTTTCCATCCATTTATCTTTGGGGACACAGCACCATGATGGTCAAGTGTTTCAGTAACTAATACGTAAATGAATAGATGAGCACAGCACACACTTAATGTGGAAAAGGGATAGAGTTACATGAAGTAATTACAGGCATGAACAGATTCATTTAGAAAAAACTAAATATTTAGAGCTGCTGTGGCTCAGGGGGAAACTCATTTGGAGGGTCAATGGTTTGATTCTGGCAAAAAACCTAACCCCCCCCAATGTGCTCCTATACAGGACTGTCTCAGAAAATTAGAATAATGTGATAAAGTTCTTTATTTTCTGTAATGCAATTAAAAAAACAAAAATGTCATACATTCTGGATTCATTACAAATCAACTGAAATATTGCAAGCCTTTTATTATTTTAATATTGCTGATTATGGCATACAGCTTAAGAAAACTCAAATATCCTATCTCTAAATATTAGAATATCATGAAAAAGTATACTAGTAGGGTGTTCAACGAATCACTTGAATCGTCTAATTAACTCGAAACACCTGCAAGGGTTTCCTGAGCCTTGAAAAACACTCAGCTTGGTTCAGTAAACTAAATCACAAGTATGGGGAAGACTGCTGATCTGACTGCTGTCCAGAGGACCGTCATTGACACCCTCCATCAGGAGGGTAAGACACAAAAATAAATTTCTCAAAGAGCAAGCTGTTCACAGAGTGCAGTTTCAAAGCACATCCACAAAAAGTCTGTTGGAAGGGGGAAATGTGGCAGGAAACGCTGCACAACCAAGAGAGATGACCGCAGCCTTAACAGCATTGTGAAGAAGAGTCGCTTCCAGAATTTGGGGGAGCTTCAGAGACAGTGGACTGAAGCTGGAGTCCAGGTATCAAAAGTCACTGTTCACAGACGTGTCCGGGAAATGGGCTACAATAGCCGTATTCCCATGGTCAAGCCACTTCTGAACTCAAGACAACGGAAGAGGCGTCTGACTTGGGCTAAGGAAAAGAAGCACTGGACAGTTGCACAGTGGTCCAAAGTCCTCTTTTCAGACGAAAGCAAGTTTTGTATTTCATTTGGAAGTCAAGGCGCCAGAGTCTGGAGAAAGGCTGGAGAGGAGCAAAATCCAAGTTGCTTGAAATCCAGTGTGAAGTTCCCACAGTCAGCGATGGTTTGGGGAGCCATGTCAGCTGCTGGTGTTGGTCCACTGTGTTTCATCAAGCCCAGAGTAAATGCAGCTGTGTACCAAGAGATTTTAGAGCACTACATGCTTCCGTCTGCTGAAAAGCTCTATGGAGATGAGGAATTCATTTTCCAGCATGATCTGGCACCTGCCCACAGTGCCAAAACCACCAGTAACTGGTGTACTGACCATGGCATTACTGTCCTCGATTGGCCTGCAAATTCCCCTGACCTGAACCCCATAGAGAATATGTGGGGTATTGTGAAGAAGAAGCTGAAAGACACCAGACCCAACAATGCTAATGAGCTAAAGGCCGCTATTGAAGCATCCTGGGCATCCATAACACCTCAGCAATGCCACAGGCTGATTGCCTCCATGCCACGCCGCATTGATGCAGTAATCCGTGCAAAAGGATTCCCAACCAAGTACTGAGTGCATTAATGGACATTTTCAAATGTTTGATTGTGTTTTGCTGTTATAAATCTTTTTTTTTTACTTGGTCTGAGGAACTATTCTAATTTTTTTAAATAGGATTTTTGAGTTTTCTTAAGCTGTATGCCATAATCAGCAATATTAAAATAATAAAAGGCTTGCAATATTTCAGTTGATTTGTAATGAATCCAGAATGTATGACATTTTTGTTTTTTTAAATTGCATTCCAGAAAATAAAGAACTTTATCACAATATATTTTCTGAGACAGTCCTGTAAGCCTTTCTGTCACGGTTATCATGTCAGGTCACAGGTCTATGTCTAGGTTTGGGTGTTTTCACTGTTCTCTATGTCATGTTTTCCTCCTGTCGTTAGTTTCCCTGGTGTCCCTGTGTTTTCTCCTCCCTCCTCACCTGTGTCTCGTTAGCTGATTGTGTTCACCTGTGGCCCTTGTGTTTCTCCTCCCCTGCCCGGCTGTGTCTCGTCTTGTAATTATCCCTCCCTGTATTTAGTCTTGTCTCGTCCTGTGTTCAGTGTTGGTGCTTCTTTTGTTGGTGACTGAATTCACCCCGGTGAGTGTTCTGTTCTGTATGTATAAGTTTCATTATCCTTGAAATAAAGGACTATCAGAGTTATCTGCATTTGGGTCCTGCTTCATTCACTCAACCGTGACACTTTCTGCAGTATAAAATGTGTATGTAGATCACTTTGGATAAAAGAGTCAGGATGCATACAGTATCATGTCAAAACACAGACGGTCTAACTGAAGCTTAACTGAGCTCACCATCCAGCCGTAGATTTCAGAGGAGCTTCTGACAGTGGGGAGGACTTCCATCGGGACATCAAAGTACCTAAAAGTAGCACCACAGCAATCAGTGGTGAAGATGCATGTTTATAGTGGACCAAACATGACGGACAGGGTTTTTATTAGCAGGTCTGCAGTACAGTCTTGTATTTGGACAGCGATTAGTGTGGTTTGATATGTTCCTGTGTGTTTACCTGCAGAGCTCAGGATCCCAGTCCATGCTGTGGATGTTGAAGAGCATGGTGCGGCTGGCGTTTGAGACGTCTGTGCAGTGGACCCCCCCGTTGTTACCCCCCGTCAGGCACTGAGGAAAACCACACTGGAATTATCACATTGTTGTATGTAAAAAAAGGGGGCTGGAGATTCTTTATTTGTTTCTCTCTGTATCTCGTTATAGAACAGCCTCTGCGATGTCAAGAGAAACCGTTTCTCTTCTACGACTCACATAGGAAACAACATATTCTGGATCGTAAACAGACTTTATAAAAAGGTGCAGCTAACTGTATGTACAAATACATATAGTTGCTTACCCAGATGATCCAGGAGTCCACTGTTCCAAACATGGCACGCTGACTCAGCACCGCTTGCTGCACTTCCTCGACGTTGTCCAGCAGCCAGCGGAGCTTCACCGCGCTGAAGTAGGTGCTGATGGGAAGGCCTGTCTTGTGCTGGAGAGAGTCAGAGTCTTTGTTTAGATACTGTACCATATTCAATCAGAAGAAAATTAAAAGGGAGAACCATCCAAAGTTCTTTCTTACCCACACTCACCTTGAGGTGGTTCTTGTTTTTGCCTGGAGACTTGTTGATGAGACTCTCCACTGTAGACTGCGTGCGCAGGTCCAGCCAAACTATAGACAGAGAAGAGGAGGGCTTACATATACACCTTGAAATATCTCAATTAGACTGCTGTTGTCCATTTACTAAATAAATTAGGACATTTCACAGCTTTCTTCTGCAACCCTGAAACGTTCAAAATAGATTGTCTTACCTTTGAGTTTAAAATGTGTAGAATTTGAAAGTAGTTAAGGGGTGAACTTTCATTAAAAGGCAAATATTAGAGGAAGTACATAAAGGAAAATGTGAGCAACAATTTGGTTCCTTTAAACATTTCTTGTAATAATGTTGACCTCAATCTGAAGACTGAGACCAGGAGAAAATGACAGTAATTCATCAGTCAAATTAATGACGATATAAAAACATTGTTGTTATTCCAACATATTCTGCTCATGTCCAGGTGTATATCAGTATGTAGTGTCTCTACTTTAAAGAGTCCTCTCCTGTTGATGTTCAAGTGTATATCAGTATGTAGTGTCTCTACTTTAAAGAGTCCTCTCCTGTTGATGTGCAGGTGTATATCAGTATGTAGTGTCTCTACTTTAAAGAGTCCTCTCCTGCTGATGTTCAGGTGTATATCAGTATGTAGTGTCTCTACTTTAAAGAGTCCTCTCCTGCTGATGTTCAGGTGTATATCAGTATGTAGTGTCTCTACTTTAAAGAGTCCTCTCCTGCTGATGTTCAGGTGTATATCAGTATGTAGTGTCTCTACTTTAAAGAGTCCTCTCTTGCTGATGTTCAGGTGTATATCAGTATGTAGTGTCTCTACTTTAAAGAGTCCTCTTCTGCTGATGTTCAGGTGTATATCAGTATGTAGTGTCTCTACTTTAAAGAGTCCGCTCCTGCTGATGTTCAGGTGTATATCAGTATGTAGTGTCTCTACTTTAAAGAGTCCTCTCCTGCTGATGTTCAGGTGTGTATCAGTAAGTAGTGTCTCTACTTTAAAGAGTCCTCTCCTGCTGATGTTCAGGTTCATATCAGTATGTAGTGTCTCTACTTTAAAGAGTCCTCTCCTGCTGATGTTCAGGTGTATATCAGTATGTAGTGTCTCTACTTTAAAGAGTCCTCTCCTGCTGATGTTCAGGTGTATATCAGTATGTAGTGTCTCTACTTTAAAGAGTCCTCTCCTGCTGATGTTCAGGTGTATATCAGTATGTAGTGTCTCTACTTTAAAGAGTCCTCTCCTGCTGATGTTCAGGTGTATATCAGTGTGTATCGATTTTATGTTTTTAACAGAAACTTGGATTGAACAAAATAACAGTGCAGCTGTTCTTATCGAATCAACCCCTCCCAACCTTAGTTTTATGAGTCAGGAAAGAATGCATAAGAAAGGGGGTGGAGTTGCTATTCTGTTCAATGATTCTCTTCAATGCAGGAAGACATCTTATGGGAACTTTGCTTCTTTTGAATATGTGGCCCTTCAGCTGAAATGCTCCTCTCGAGCTCTGTTCCTAAATATCTATAGACCACCCAAATACTGTGCAAGCTTTTATGATGACTTTACTGAACTGCTGTCTATAGTGTGTATTGACTTTGACCGTTTAGTCATTGTTGGTGATTTTAACATCCATTTTGACAACCCCCAGGACAGAGGGGCAAAAGAACTGTTTTGTGTTCTTGATAGCTATGACTGACTCAGCATGTGACGGAGCCCACGCACAATAAGGGGCACACTCTGGACCTAATTATCTCAAAGGGTCTGAATATCTCTAAGGTTGTGGTGACTGATGTTGCGCTCTCTGATCATTCCTGTGTTTTCTTTGAGAGCTCTATTTCTGTTCACAAAAATGTTCAAAAAGGGGTAACCACAATGCGATATTTAACTGAAAATACTAGGGAAATGTTTACTCAGAATTTTTCTTCCACACTTGCCCCTGCTAACATCTCAGTAAATGAGCTAGTAGATCATTTTAATTCAAAAATTAAAAATAGTATAGATGCCATTGCTCCAACTAAGGTAAAGGAAGTGTCTGGAAAGAAAATATCTCCATGGAGAAAGGCCATGACCGTGAGAGCAGAAAAAAGAGAGTGTCGAAAAGCTGAACGTAGGTGGCGAAAAACAAATCTCCAGGTTCACTTTGAAATGTATAAAGAGAGACTTGGCCTTTATAATTTGGAATTGAATAACGCACGACAATCGTTCTTCTCTGACATCATTACCAAAAACAAAAACAACGCACGTGCCTTGTTTGCTACCGTCGACAGACTAACTAACCCCCCAGTGTCAGTAGCCTCTGAATTTCTATCCACCAGGGCGTGCAATGACTTTGCCTCCTTTTTCACTGACAAAATTCAGAAAATCAGACAAGCAGTCAGTGCCTCTGCATCAGGAACAGCAAATGTGTTGTCTCTGTGTCCACTTAACATCAATTCAAACACCATGATACAATTCCATCAGATTAATGATAAAAACCTAGAGGACATTATACAACTTCTGAAATCCGCCTCCTGCTGCCTTGATATTATTCCAACGGGATTTTTCAAAGATGTTTTGCCTTGCATGGCCTCAGATCTACTTCATATAGTAAACAAATCTCTTCACTCAGGTATTTTTCCACAGGCCCTGAAAACTGCAGTCATTAAACCGCTCTTAAAAAATAATAATCTAGATGCTTCAGTAATGAACAATTATAGGCCCATATCAAACCTCCCATTTCTAGGTAAAATCATTGAAAAAGTTGTTTTTCAACAGTTGAGTAATTTTTTGCATTTAAATAACTGTTTCGATGTGTTCCAGTCAGGCTTTCGTCCAAACCACAGCACTGAGACTGCTCTTGTAAAGGTCTTTAATGACATCCACTTAAACACAGACAGTGGCAGAACTTCAGTGTTAGTATTATTAGATCTCAGTGCTGCGTTTGACACTGTTGACCACAGCATATTACTAGACCGACTGGAAAACTGGGTGGGACTTTCAGAAACAGTCCTAAATTGGTTTGAATCCTACTTAAAGGACAGAAACAACTTTGTTTCTATAGGTAAATACACATCTGAGTTGACAAATATGACATGTGGGGTTCCTCAAGGCTCCATCTTGGGGCCTCTTCTCTTTAACATCTACATGCTACCACTGGCTCAGATAATGAAAAACAACAAAATAAGTTACCATAGCTATGCAGATGACACACAAATGTACGTAACAGTTTTACCAGGAGACTATGCTCCAATTCAAACACTGAGTAAGTGCATTGAACAAAACAATGACTGGATGTGTCAGAACTTTCTCCAATTAAACAAAGATAAAACTGAGGTAATGGTTTTTGGAGCCAAGGCAGAACGTATAAAAGTTAGCGCTGAGCTTCAGTCTGCAATGTTCAAAACAACAGATAAAGCCAGAAATCTAGGTGTAGTCATGGACTCTGACCTGAGTTTCAACAGTCACATTAAAACAGTTACTAAATCAGCCCACTATCACCTAAAGAACATATCTAGGATTAAAAGACTAATGTTGCAGCAGGATTTGGAAAAACTTGTCCATGCTTTTATCTTCAGTAGACTCGACTACGGCAATGGTGTCTTTACAGGTCTCACTAAAAAATCTATTAGGAAGCTGCAGCTGATTCAGAACGCTGCTGCTCGAGTCCTCACTAACACTAAGAAAGTGGATCACATCACTCCTGTTCTGAAATCTTTACACTGGCTTCCTGTGTGTCAAAGAATAGATTTCAAAAATACTGCTGCTGGTTTATAAAGCTTTGAATGGTTTAGGCCCAAAATACATTTCTGATCTACTGCTAAATTATGAACCATCCAGATCTCTCAGGTCTTCAGGGACTGGTCAGCTTTCTGTCCCCAGAGTCAGAACTAAACATGGTAAAGCAGCGTTCAGTTATTATGCTTCAAATATCTGGAACAAACTCCCAGAAACCTGCAGGTCCGCTGCAACTCTGACTACTTTTAAATCCGGGCTGAAGACTTTTCTTTTTGTCGCTGCTTTTAATTGAACTATTCATATCTTAGACTGCAGAGTAACTTTTATCCATGTATTTTTTTTTTCTTTTAATGTTTATCCATGTATTTCTTCTTTTAATGTTTATTTTATTAGCTTTTCTTTTAATGACTGATTTTAAATGCCATTTTCTTAATGTCTTTCATTTTTTGTAAAGCACTTTGAATTGTCTTGTGTTGAAAAGTGCTATATAAATAAACTTGCCTTGCCTTGCCTATGTAGTGTCTCTACTTTAAAGAGTCCGCTCCTGCTGATGTTCAGGTGTATATCAGTATGTAGTGTCTCTACTTTAAAGAGTCCTCTCCTGCTGATGTTCAGGTGTAGATCAGTATGTAGTGTCTCTACTTTAAAGAGTCCTCTCCTGCTGATGTTCAGGTTCATATCAGTATGTAGTGTCTCTACTTTAAAGAGTCCTCTCCTGCTGATGTTCAGGTGTATATCAGTATGTAGCAGAGGTGGGACCAAGTCATTGCAGGGTATATGCAGGAATCCTGAAGTCAAATGTAATACCTTTAAGACCTTTTTTAAGACCCTTTCCATACATTTTAAGACCACATCGCAACTTCGAGTTCTAACCGGTTACATTGGCGACACACTTTACCTCACATTTACTATATTGATTGTAAGATAGCACAACTAAACAGAGTGCAGACAGACTACTGAAGCCTCCTCTCCACATGAAGTTCAACCTCTCTGTGAAGGTCAGGTTTAATGCAGTATGCTGCTTTGTTGCTTCTGTACTCTGTGCTCTTTCATTCCAGTAAAACTCCTCAGAAACCAGTATTTGACCAATAAACAAAACAATTGACAAAACTTTGAACTATGAAATATATTAAACTTTGGTGAGATTCAGTGGGGTAATGCCATATAGGAGCTCCCTCACAAATACCCAGGGGTTAAATTGGGCTGGGGCTGTCCGGGGATAAGCCCGGCACATAGGACGATGCTCTGACGTCATCACCCATATAGGGCGACTGTGGCTGCGAGGGAGTGCGGTCGTCTTTCAACCAGGAGGTTGTGGGTTCGATCCCAGCCCGCGCAGCCAACATGTCGATGTAATCTTGGGCAAGATACTTAACCCTGAGTTGCTCCCGATGGCATGGCCAACGGTGTGTGAATGTTAGGTCCTAGAGCAAGTGGTACTGTTCTGTATGAATGGGTGTGAATGGGTGAATGACATGTAGTATGTAAAGCGCTTTGAGGGGTCGTAATGACTGGATAAAGCGCTATATAAGTACAGTCCATTTACCATATAAGTACAGTCCATTTATCACCCTCACACATTTGTCATATGTTTACAAAAAACGATATATATGTTAAGACTTTTCTCGTTCTTAATATAGACTATAGTTAGGGTCGATATGTGTTGACCTTACTTTAAAATAGCAGATCTCTGTGACCGGATATAGTTTGGCTTATACCCCGGCCCCACAAGGACGCATACAGTAAAACACATACGCAAACGCAAAAAAGTCTTCCGTTCACATGCATTCGATTCATTAACGTGTCCGTTCACACTAGACCGCTGGAAATGCTGGAAACGCTGTAGTACATATGCCAGGCCTGTAAGTGGCTCTGCTGCCGCCACAAAATACACCAAAAGCAGCGACGAAGACACTGGAGCATGGTTGTCATGGTTGCCCTTCTGTTTATTCTCTGCGGTGGACGGCGTGTTCTCCTGCTGTATATCTCTCAGGTAGTCCACCAGCAGATAAACACACCCCCTAATCAAACCGCTCTTTATTAGTCACATTAATAATTTAATAATCAATTTTCTCTCTGATGGTAAAGTAACATGTTTTTTCTAATTTAAGAGGGATCAGTAAGGTTAGGCTACCGTGACGGGTTTGATTCAGAAGGAGTTTAGTGTATAAGATCCCTGAGGTTGAGGTAACCAGAATGTTTATTTCCACTGTGTACAACATGTTATAAGGGACCCACAATCTATCTTTATGATAATGGGCAGCGCGGCAGTCTCTATGGGGAAAAGAACACCTGCATCTAGGTCCCTCTGCAGGTGGTACTTTAACTATATTTTGATGCTAATACTTTTCTACTTTCACTTGTAACATTTTGAATGCAGGACTTTTTATTGTAACCGAGTATTCCCACACTCAGGTACTTTTACTCAAGTACAAGATCTGAACTTCTCCCACCTCTGGCAATAAATCCTGAGTGGTAATCAAAAAAAACTTTTTCCGACACGCTTGCATTTAAATCCGGCTCCCCATCTCCCTGTCGCTCTGTGTAGCTGGCCTGTACCACTACACCTGCTGTCTTTGGAGCGTCTGCCCCCCACCCTTCTTTCACATAATGGTATGATCCTAGTGTGTCTTCGCATATGATTGGCCGCATGGTGGCCCAGCTAAATAAAGTCCCGCCCCTGCCTGCATGGATTCTCAGCAAGAGAAGCGGCTGAAGATTCTGCTCTCCCCAACGGGAGTCTGCTCTTCTAGCGGCATCTCGCGATCGGCGTGTTGGAGACCTCTGAATTAAATGATCAAGTCACCTCAAGTCCAAGTCAAGTCCCGAGTCATTGGTGTTCAAGTCCAAGTCGAGTCGCACGTGTTTTGTGATTTTGTCAAGTCGAGTCCAAAGTCATCAAATTGGTGACTCGAGTCTGACTCGAGTCCAAGTCATGTGACTCGAGTCCACACCTCTGGTATGTAGTGTCTCTACTGGGACATATCTCCGTGCTTTAATGTTCCAAAAGCTCTTTATCTTTCTCATACTGCCTGTGCTGCAGCTCCTCTTTTCACCCTCTGTCTGAAACCAGAGCACAGTCTGCTCTGATTGGTTGGCTGGTCGGCTCTGTTGTGATTGGTCAAGAGCTTAGAGATGTCCCGCCCCTATCACATACAATGTGTTAGAGCGCTAGCCAATACAAGTATTACACAGTAATGTCACTATGTTACGGAAGTAAACAAAGGGGTCCAATGGAGTCTTCAACATTTCTGAAGAAGACTTGTGACACTTAACCTGACCGCAAAAAAAGTGCTCAAACTATTAGATAAACTGAGATTTTATCGGTTGTCATTGGGATTGTTTCAATTATAACAAAAACAAACTTGCCATTTGAATCACTCACAAGTGTACACATGGTGTCTTTAGGCTAGATAATAGAGCATTGTAATCTCTTGAAGGACTGCTGTGTGAACACTTACAGGTTGACACCCCCTCCCCCATTACATCACTCACACTCCATTGAAATATCAGCCAATAGGAATTATGAACAGCTTGCATGTAAACAATCCTCTCAAAATGAATCTGAGGTGTTACAATGAAAGCTCTCTCTGATAGTAATATAAGGCCGTCAGGGGGCAGGGCCAGACATGACGTAGTCCACTACCATCTGATGCAATCTAGTCATGTGCTGGGCCAATTCCCAGATGACATCATCTCTTGTTTGCTCAACTGAAGATGTTACAAATCAAATAACTGAATGTTTAGGGGGACACTTCACAAGTGTGAAGCCCAAAATGTTGTAACAAGTGCATTTTGCACAATTCTGTGTTTCTTCTTCTAGACAACTTCATTTTAAATCATTTCCACACATTTTACTTTTCGTTTTGGGATATATGGTCAATTGACCTCCTTTATACAAAATGAAATCACATTTCTGATTTTAAAAAACAAAAAATGTAATTATTTGACTAAAGTTAAGATCAGAGCAACATATTGTGATGGATAATCATGGACTGGTATATCTGGTAACCGAGGACAAAATATGTTTTCCATTCTTCTTTATTTTGTATTTCCTACCTATTTAGGGTTAAAAAAAACATCTTCCAATTTAGACTTTTTTAATTAAATTTGATTTTTAAATGTTACAGTATGTCCACTGTAGAGGACGTCAGGACCATTTTAGTTTGAAAAGACAGCCAAAATTAACAGATAGACTATGTAATGTATTATGGTTATAGAGTGATATTAATACAAGAATACATTCACCTTTATTTAAAACATAAATAAGTAATTGATCTGAACATTGCTGTTTATTTGGTCAATACAAAACTAGTTTGGTTTTTGGTGAATCTTTCCAGATCTTCAAAGACTTTGTAGTCAATGTAGTGGGAAAAGTACCTCATTGGACTCCAGTCGGCACGGGCTGTAGGGTCATCTTGACTAGTTTTATGGATGTGGTCTCCATTTGACCATGCTCATAGAAACAAAGCTTGCATTCCTGAGGCAATTCTCATTTTTCATGGCTCCACTTAAAATGAAAACAACAATAAGACATACGTGCTACTCTTGGCCCACAGAGGGCCATGTCTTTCCAGCTCGTCCCTATCTGTCTCTATGTATCTATCTGTGCGCTCATGGAGCCTCCTGCATCTTTCCCCCCCTTCTTCTTGACCCTCTTCTATCCCAGGTGTGAAAGCCTCATCTCTCTCATCACCTGAGAGCTCAACATCTGAATCTCCCTGAACTATCTGGTACAGAAAATGTCTGCTTCAGTTCCGTCTCCTGCAACAATATTGAGTCATAAAGTCCATGAAGATAGTCCTGACGTCCACTAGAATGGACATTTATAAAAGAGCTGTTATTTGAAAACTTGAATTATTTAATTGCTTTCAGAACTAATTCTATAGTTCCTCACATGATAATAAACAAGAACATATATGATTTTCATGGTAAAAATTACAATAATTCAACAATATTTGACTTCTCCTACTTCTTCTATAACATTTTGTTTTTGGTATGCCAGCCATTTTAGATGAAAAGGAAGAGGAACTTCCCAGCATGCAATTTTAACCAATGACATAAGACCAGGATGTCCTCTGTACAGTACATCAGGGATTGGTTGGTTACCTCAAAAGAGTAAAAGGAGATCTGGGTAATGTCATTCTTTAGGATTCTGTTTAGAAACCATTTAAAACATGTTTATAATGGCAGCAACTAATGACAACAAATGCTAAACATTTAAATATAACAATGTTTCAATGAAAATAGTGAACATTTATATTTCTTGCAAAGAACCTAGTATGTAACCATCCATGTTTTTTGTGACATCTAGATAACCTTATTCCAACGGAGGACTACAGGAAGGTCAATTGAATTGTCTATGTTAATAAGAATATTGGGCAATGATACGTGTACATTCAGATGTATAGTGCACCCACCAATGGCGTTGTAGAGAGGCTCTCCTGTCTCTTTGTCCCAAACCAGGGTCGTCTCTCTCTGATTGGTCACCCCCAAAGCTGAAAAAACAGAAACAAGGTCAATCTCAATAAACTCCCATCTCCACCCATTCCTCTGTGTTTCAGTTCTCTTCTCCAGCTATAGAGGGGGTTACCACGTCTGCCCCCACAGCTCAGTATCACTGTGCACACCTTTAATGTTGGAGATGTCGATGTTGAGCAGGCGGAGATTCTCACATGTCCTCTCCATGCACTCATAGATCGACTGCATGATCTCTTTGGGGTCCTCCTCCACCCAGCTGTGGACAGACACAGAGACAGGCATGTTGACACACACAGAGCCCTTGGTTTGTATTTATTCCAGAAAAATACAAATATGTAAACAAAGTCATCAGCATACAGCATAGTTGTCTGTGGCTGTTTCTATGCGTTACCTGCTCTACTGTGCCGATTCTATTCCTGGATAACTATTGAATCACGAGTATGGTCATTTGATCACATCGACACTCAAAAACGGAGCCAAGATAGACTAATATTATAGTTTGACTGAACTTCAGACTATACCAAATACATAAAACGAGTCTGCCCGAAGATATTTTGTAGTTTCTGACTGTGGAACAAACAGTACAAAACCCCCAAACGACTCTCTTTCTGAACCGTCTCTTTGACCAAATCACAGATACCGATAGCCCTCTGACATAGAGGGAATCTCTATAATAGGGTTACAGTATATACTCAATGTATTGTGGCTTCCTCAGGCTCTAGTGAAAGACTATATTGCCAACACTAAGTACAAAATGTCTCATAGTTTGTTAACAAGAGGCTTGCTTTGGATGTCAGTCTCCTGCGGCTCATTCCCTCTCACAGACACACCTACAGGTGGATGAGTGTGTGAACATGGATGTACATATGAGGCTTTTTGTATCTTGAGAGACCAGGGAACCTGTAAAGAGTCTAAAGAGAGCAAAAGAAATGAAGCCCCAGAGTCCTTTGCCATCTCTGTATAGTGTAGGTTCAGAAAGTGTAATAGAAGATGCCAGACTCCTAAGATAAGGTCAAACAAACCCCTGTGTTGTGTTAGAGTAACTGTGTATATTGGGTATTATACTGATATGATCATTAAAAGGTTGAATCAAACACTTATATATGAAATGTACGGTACTTGAGAGAAAATATAAAATATGTTTATAGGAGGCATAGCCTAATTATACTTAGATTGTATTCGTAAATCCAATTGCCCAGTTAATTTTACAATGGTTCAAAAAGTAGTTTTTGGCAAACAGCTGTAACCATGCAACATGACCTCAGCTGACCCTTGTAGTTTCAGGGTGTGCATTCATGCAACATATCTAACATTTACACAACAGGAAGGTCATCATCTACCACATGTAATGAGAGTAGAAAGCACCATATCAATGGATATCAACCAAGCCTTAGACTCAATTATGTTACACACATCAAATAAAGTCAGAGAATAATCTGAACGCAGCTAAATTGTAACCTAAGTAACCGAGTAAACAGTTAGGAAAAAGCAGAGTGGTTACATTCGGCAGCCCTTTTGTTGAATGTAGTATGATTTGAAAAGGTTATCTTTAAATATGTATCTGGACATTTAGTTAGGGAGTTCTTTGCATTTCTGGAAGACTTTCTGTCTTTGGATGTTAGGCAAACAGCTATAATACTGAGTGACTACTCGTACTTTTAATATTTTGTAAAACCAGTTGAACCAGACGAATATGGTTTAAATTTGATTTTAAGTTTCTCTTAGAAGCAAAAATTCCACAATTTGAATGTGAAGTAGTATATGATAATTGTACAATTGTTTTAGTAGAACCAATTCACATTTTAGTGAATTGTAAAATGTCTTTCGAGTTGGACTGTGGGTCATATAAAGAAGAACTTTGACAGTCACCATGGTCTGTTGGAAGTGTTAATCATTGAGAAACAGTTGACGCACTCACCCCTCCTTGGGGAAACTCTGCTTGATCTCTACTTGGTGTTGACTCATCAGCTCTGCGGTTTTGGCGTTGAACACCTGTGGAGAAGTTAAAGTCATAAGAGACCATGCACATAAAACAGAGGACACAGAGTGTGCCTGGGAAACATTCTCTTAATTATAAGGGAACACATCATTTGGCACAACACAGGACTGGAAGAGGTACAGAATGTTTTAATTTCCCAGTGATAAAACTGATGATGACTGACAGGACTTTGCAATGCTGCAATGCAGGCACAGCAACTATCATGAACGTCACCACCAATAAAAAGGTGGCTGCCTATTACAGAGGGGAAAGATTGAAATGTAAGTTATGACCTACATTTATTCAAATAATAAAGTAGGGTAATCCGTCTTAGCACAGCAGTACAATTTGGCTACAGACAATATATATTCATAGATTAGGCTGCATGAATTCAACACAGCAAAAGGGGAAACTGAGTTGCTCAGTTATGTTGTGAGGATTTATTTAAACATTGCCAAGGGCTTAATTATTATCTTCTTTGACCAGAGACGTGTTCCCTTATCGTCGCTTGTGTCCTGAGATCAACCTTAAAGACAACCTGATAGGTTTAACCTTCACTTCAGCTTTGCTGTGGACATAATTCTTTACCACATAGGTTTGAGATATATTACCCAGCAAGGAAAGGGTTTGGGTGGGTTACAATTTTAAATCAGGCATCTGTGTATTTCTGTATAGATTATGGTTACAAATATTGTTCTCCTAAGCATTGCTCACAAATAACACTCTTTTCTGTCTCTTCTAAGATAAGAATAGCTCGACCTGGTATTTATATAACTCTACATGTTGGCCAAAAATTCATCAGCTTTTGATCTATTGTTTTGAATTTAGGACCGACACCAGCCAAACAAAAGTCCCCAGACCCAGAGTGGTCTCAGTTGGCTCCAAGAAAAAAGCTATAATTTTCACAGAAATGTTTACCAGATATACTCGGCCATTAAAAAGCCTGTCCGTCCATCCTTTAGATCTAAGTTGAACTTGTTAACTGCCCATATTTCGTGCCAAGTCTCCATCTTCCAGCTGACCTACTCGAGGAAGCCCAATTATGTTCACAATGGTTAACCAAACGGGACTCATATTACTCAACTGAAAAACAAAGCAAAAGACCACTTTGAAAGTAGTGTCTGCAGTATTCAGTATTCAAGTGGAATCAGGAAAAGGAAGGGGACATTAAGCAGGTGAGTCTCTTTGATAAATGTATGAAACTAAATGGTGGGATTTCAAGAAAAAGGATAAGTGATAGGTTGCATTCGAGGTGGTGATGAACTTTGTCTCACTTTTCAAAACAGAATATCAATTACCAAAACTCTTAATGCAAACACCCAAACTGACTGACTATATTATTGTCTTCTTAACACACAATGCTGTCTTTACCACAATACATTACTGAGGGGACCATCAATTCAACATAGTAGCAAATCACTTCACCTCCACTGCAATGCATTCTTTCATTTGGCACTTCATGTTTAAATCATACAAGAACCACTTTGTCTTCTATTCAGTGGTGGAGTGTAATAAAGTGCAGTGCATGTATTACTCCAGTACTGTACTGGAGTAATACATGCTGTCTAAATGTAGGTCACAACTTACTTAAAGTGGACATATCATGCTATATTTGAATAATATATTGTAGGGCCATACCTATATAAAACATGTCTGTGAAGTATTTTTTTCAAAATACCAAACAGATCATGCATTTTAGCCATGCCTCATTTCGCTCTATTTGCTCTATTCCAGCCCTGTTTTTGCAAGGGCTGATTCTGTGGCAAATGCGATGCAGCTGACCACGCCCCCCTGCAAAGGAGGGGGACGAGGCACGAGCGTCATGTTACCATGCTGTTACCATGCCACGGCAACCTCTCATTCTCCTGATTGGTGGAGAGTTGGCCATAGGCAGAGCTCCCCGTTTCTGACATCAGAACAATTTTAAATCTGTATCAGCTCCGTTGCAGCCCCGTTTTTAGAGATTTGGGTATGGAGGAAAAGAGAGAGGGTTGTGTTTTCTGACACTTGGTGAGCTCCCTGACATACCAGGGACACATATTCATGTATAAAAGACGTACAAAAGTGCATTTTGCATGATAGGTCCCCTTTAAGTATTTCAATGTAGTGCTACCTGATACTTCTACTCCTCTACATTTAAAAAGGAAAACAGTGTTATTTTACTTTTATTATTTATTAGCTTTAGTGACTTTTCAGATGAAGTTGTTGCATTAAATAACATGTGATAAACTTAAAACTTAAAAGGTCCCCTATACTGTTTTTCATCAATATATTATAGGTCTAAGATATACAGAACATGTCTCCGATTGGCTGAAACACCAAACAGATCATTGTAGTATCCCATAATCCCCTTTTTCATAATCCCCTCTTTTTAATCCCCCGCTGTTTCAGCCCTGTTTCCAAAGTGATGATTCTCTGTCTGTTACTTTAGATGAAAATAAGGAGCCCCTCCCCACAGCCCTCTGAGAGACATTTGGTTAAAAATAACTCAATGTTGCTCTAGGAGGAGATGCAGGTGATAATCAATCATTTCTGTATCCAAACGTTGTTTGTCTGCAGCTGTAGAATGCTACTTTTTGCACACATATTAACAATCAGATGTCCTGTCACATATTGAGGCCAATTGAATAAAAAAGTACTTTTTAAACTTTGAGCACATTTTCTGGTCACCCGTATTTGTATTTATGTAAAACAGCACTACATTTACACTACATACAAAGGCTAACTTCATCTCTGTTTCTGTCACAGTTCTGTCTAAGTTTGGGTGTTTTCACTGTTCTCTGTCATGTTTTCCTCCTGTCGTTAGTGTCCCTGTATGTTCTCCTCCTCCCTCACCTGTGTCTCGTTAGCTAGTTGTGTTCACCTGTGGCTCTTGTGTTTTTCTCCTCCCTCCTCACCTGTGTCTCGTTTACCGATTGTGTTCACCTGTGTCTGGTAATTAGCCCTCCCTGTATTTAGTCTTGTCTCGTGCTGTGTTCAGTGTCGGTGCTTCTTTTGTTGGTGACGGACTCCACCGGTGAGTGTTCTGTGTTTTTCTGTATTCGTTCCATTTTAGCCTTGAAATAAAGGTTTATCAAAGTTATCTGCGCTTGGGTCCTGCTTCCTTCACTCAACCGTGACAGAAAGCACCGACCAGAGATGGACCCAGCAGATGACCCATTTGAGTTGGAATTACAGCATTTTTCATTTGCTTTGGCTTGCTGCTATGATTGGTGGAGGGGAGCGTCCAGTGTTCGGCAGAAGGAGGCCGCTCTGGTAGAGGCGCACCGGTTGGCTATGGAGAAACCGGACTTGGTGAAGTTCTTACCTGACTGGATGTTGAACTTCATCTGGGCGTGTGATTTCCAGCCTGCGGACTATAAACGCCTCGGTGTGTTCCGTCTGGAGTCAACCAGTGCTTCCGCCCCAGTTCCTGCTCCTGTCCAAGAGGCGTTTTCTGGAACTCGGCTGGCTTTTGGAGGTCCACGGAGCCTTCAGGCGGCTTCTAGGAGAAGGAGTCGCAAGTCCAGGCTAGCAATCCGAGCCCCAAGAGTCATGGTTCCGGCTACAGAACCGGCCCACACAGCCATAGTTCCGGCCCCAGTACAGGCCCCAGCAGCCATGGTTCCAGCCCCAGCAGCCATGGTTCCAGCCTTAGCTCTGGCCCCAGCTGTCCTAGTCCCTTCTCTAGTCCCTTCCCCAGTCCCACCTCTAGTCACTTCTCAAGTTCCTTCTCGAGTCCACTCTCCAGTTTCCTCTCAAGTTCCCTCTCAAGCCCTCTCTCGAGTCCCCACTCAAGCCCCTACTCATGTCCAGTTGGAGGTCCCGCAGACTAGTCTTCTGCCGGGGGTCCTGCCAACCCCATGTCCCGTCCAGTTGGAGGTCCCGCAGACTAGCCCTCTGCCGGGGGTCCTGCCAACCCCATGTCTTGTCCAGTTGGAGGTCCCGCAGACTAGCCCTCTGCCGGGGGTCCTGCCAACCCCATGTCCCGTCCAGTTGGAGGTCCCGCAGACTAGCCCTCTGCCGGGGGTCCTGCCAACCCCATGTCTTGTCCCGTTGGAGGCCCCGCCGACTACTCTCCTGCCGGGGTTCCTGCCAACCCTTTGTCCGGTCTCGTTGGAGGCCCCGCCGACTACTCTCCTGCCGGGGGTCCTGCCAACCCTATGTCCTGTTCCGTTGGAGGCCCCGCCGACTACTCTCCTGCCGGGGGTCCTGCCAACCCTGTGTCCTGTCCCGTTGGAGGCCCCGCCGACTACTCTCCTGCCGGGGGTCCTGCCAACCCTGTGTCCTGTCCCGTTGGAGGCCCCGCCGACTACTCTCCTGCCGGGGGTCCTGCCAACCCTGTGTCCCGTCCCGTTGGAGGCCCCGCCGACTACTCTCCTGCCGGGGGTCCTGCCAACCCCATGTCCTGTCCCGTTGGAGGCCCCGCCGACTACTCTCCTGCCGGGGGTCCTGCCAACCCCATGTCCTGTCCCGTTGGAGGCCCCGCCGACTCCTCTCCTGCCGGGGGTCCTGCCAACCCCATGTCCTGTCCCGTTGGAGGCCCCGCCGACTACTCTCCTGCCGGGGTTCCTGCCAACCCCATGTCCTGTCCCGTTGGAGGTCCCGCCGACTACTCTCCTGCCGGGGGTCCTGCCAACCCTATGTCCTGTTCCGTTGGAGGTCCCGCCGTCTACTCACCTGCCGGGGGTACTGCCAACCCTGTGTCCTGTGCCGTTGGAGGTCCCGCCGTCTACTCTCCTGCCGGGGGTACTGCCAACCTTTTGTCCTGTCTCGTCGGAGGTCCCGCCAACCGCTCTCCTGCTGGGGGTCCTGCCAACTCCTGGTCCTCTTCCGTGGGGGATCCTGCCGAAGCCTGTCCCGCCGGCTCCGGTTCCTGTCCGGCCGACACCGGGTCCTGCCCGGCCTCCGGAGCTGTCTGGTCTTCGCCCTCGATCTCGACCCTCTGTGGGCCGCGGTCTTCGTCCGCGGGCCCGGCCTCCTGACTCTTCCTGCCGCTGCCCTCGTCCTCGGGCCCGGCCCCCTGACTTTTCCTGCCGTGGTCTTCGCCCTCGATCCCGACCCTCTGTGAGCCGCGGTCTTCGTCCGCGGGCCCGGCCCCCTGACTCTTCCTGCCGCTGCCCTCGTCCTCGAGCCCGGCCCCCTGACTCTTCCTGCCGCTGCCTTCGCCCTCATGCTCGGCCCCCTGAGTTCGCCCGCTGTGGCCTATGCCCCACCATGGACTCTGCCTTGCCCCCAGGCTGTTTTTCTCCTCCCTCCTCACCTGTGTCTCGTTTACCGATTGTGTTCACCTGTGTCTGGTAATTAGCCCTCCCTGTATTTAGTCTTGTCTCGTGCTGTGTTCAGTGTCGGTGCTTCTTTTGTTGGTGACGGACTCCACCGGTGAGTGTTCTGTGTTTTTCTGTATTCGTTCCATTTTAGCCTTGAAATAAAGGTTTATCAAAGTTATCTGCGCTTGGGTCCTGCTTCCTTCACTCAACCGTGACAGTTGCACCATTTTTGTCATTGCTGTGTTTATAATATTTGATAAAGTTACTTTGGTACACTTTTTTGCTGCATCAATTGATGGCCCTTATTGTTATTTGATATTTGCGCATACATACATATAACTTGGTTATGTCCTTATAAAACCCATACATGATGTATTCCCAGGTCTAATAGAGTTATGAACCCAGTGCACATGCTTTATGAGATGTTGAGCCCTAAATGAGGAGGATAGTCCTCTGTGACAACAGGTTAGCACCATAGACTGTAGAAGTTTGTCATACTGATATTCTGTACAAACTGTGAAGTCCACTGAGACAAGTTTAACATTTGTGATATTGGGCTATATAAATAAACATTGATTGATTGATTAAAGTTTGCACATAGAAACTGAGGATAACATCAGAGCTAATAACACTAGCGTCTCTCGTCCAGTAGGCAAGTGGGCTTATATGGGCTTATATGTTTATATTCACTCAGTATGTTTTTGTTTTACCTTAGGCGAAAACATGCAAAACGCTGCTAAAGCTAACGGTAGCCAACACCACACACATAAACTGTATACATAGAACAAATAGATATTGAAGGGTATAACCTTTGCCGCGTGAAGCCATAAACGTAGCTGTTACAGGAGTTATAATTCCCACTTGCAAAAGTTCGTTCAGTCGAAGTGGTTGTTGTTTTTTGATCAGCTATGTCACCAAATAAGATAGCAAATGTCGACTCATTAAGTAATCAGAGGAGTTGCATCAATACAGTGAACTTTGGGTAAACATCAAAGTAAATCATCACCCACCAGAAACCGTGTGGAGCTCGTGCCCTGGTCTATCGCAGCCACCAGCGGGTCCATACTGAATACTTTTTCTTGTGGCGATTCAAACACTCAAAAAAAGTCGTTGAACACGGCCAGCTGTTGGGGTTCAGGCTCTCTGGGATCCACGGCGTGAGTATTGGTTCTCCTCAACAGCGGCCGCGACTCCTCGTGAAGGAGGAGGGAGGAGGGAGGAGGTCGGCAGGGCAGCCTGCTGGCTAGAAGGAGTGGGCCTCGCTCCGGCCAATCAGGTTTGGGGGCACGTTCTCTCTTTATTTATAAGGCTACAGTCTATGCTCCCAGTAAATGAGAATAATCGACACTAACACAGTCTGTGACGATTTGTTAGATAAAGTCGCTATTTAAGCAAACAACTCTCTCTCAGGAATTCTCTCCCCTTAGAGCCGGCAATTAATCAAACCTGAAGACTTGAATGTATGAAATCATCTGTTAAAAAGTTGTTGAGCTTTTTATTTTAAATATTTATTCTAGGTAGTTAAAAGGTTGAAACATTATAGTTCAGAGGCTATAAGTAATACACCTGACTAATACCTAACCAGATCACAGTGGTGAACCGTCAGGGCCTTCAAGGTATTCAGAGAATACCCTGGAACACTCAGATAAGGAAAAACCAAAAATCGATTTAATTATATAAATAAAATGAATAAATGAGAATCGTATCTGTGTTGTTGATCTGTAATATTACAGTGTTACGTTGATTTGTTTGTCTTTCTCCGGCCAAGCACACGCATTTGAGTGGTTTTGTGTATAAAAAAAAATGCAACCAATCAGATATTTTTCTGGGTCTCTGGGTAGAATATCCTTCAACCAAGGTATTCTATATCCTTGATAGAATGCCCTGGCCCTTACCCTGAATGGGAGCGTACGTTTAGATTGACAGTTTGATCAACCAATCATATATTGATTTGTAGCCAATGGGCGTATTCTTTCAGAGTTTCCCTCGGTTCCAGGGCACTCTAGAACAGTGCTTCTCCAACTTTTTTCAGTAATGTCCCCTTTGAAACATTTTCTCCGCCAAGTAACCCCTGACCGACCCCGAACATTTTTGATAGAAAAAGCCTATAAATAATTGCAAAGATGAGAGTAACACATGTGTGACTTCCGGGCAAAAAGATATATTGCACATGTTTGCTATAATTCATTATCATACTACATGGGCTGTATGATTAAATCTTTTGCCATAAATGTTGTATTAAATAAAGTTAATATTACTTATTATAAGTATATATATATATTAGGGCTGTCAGTCGATTAAAATATTTAATCGCGATTAATCGCATGATTGTCCATAGTTAATCGCGATTAATCGCAAATTAATCGCACATTTTTTATCTGTTCTAAATGTACCTTAGAGGAATATTTTTCAAGTCTTTAATACTCTTACCAACATATGAGTGGACAAATATGCTTTATGCTAATGTTTATTATCATTTGAACAATGACAAATATTCTCATGAATATTAAACACAACAACCCCTGAACATTACAAATATTCGCCTCAATTCAATCTGGAACCTCTCTCATTCAATAATACAATACAAATGGTGTGTGTGTGTGTGTGCGCGCGTATGTGTGCGGGCGGCAGGAGCGGGGCTGTCAGCATCAGCTTGTAGATGGTATTTTAAACTCGATGCGCTCTGAAACTACAGGGCGGCCTCGGAAAAAAAATACACATGCGTTAATCGCGTTAAAATAATTAGTGGCGTTAATTAATTTTTGCATTAACGTGTTATTAACGCGTTAACTTGACAGCCCTAATATATATATATATATATATATATATATATACACAGTGCAATCATTCTTTCATGCTAAATTAAGCTCTGTTACTTGGATATCACTAGATCCTGTTACAGCGTAATATAAGCACATAACGATTGATGTACATTAGCATAATTACTGACGCCCCGCCTCCCACGCTGTTTCCAGTTCTTATTATACATCCATGGTGTGGACGGACACGTTTCTTGAACCGATTCCGTGTGGACAGACGACTTTTTTGATATCGACATCAGTTCATTTTCGTCTCCGTGTAAACGTGGCCTATTATTGCAACATGTTTCCTGCTCAGCGTGGTTCCCGGCTACAGCCTGATTTAGTTCTGGTTCTTCCTGTTTCCAGCTTGGTGGAGCTGGCTCTGAGTACCGAAAACCGGTTCTTAGCTGGCCCCACTCGGCTGCCCGGCAAGTACCAATAGTCACGCTTACGTCGGAGGGGGGCGAGATTAACCTGAGAAAAGTTGTAACAAGCAGTAGCGCTGAGCAAACAGTGGCGCTTCCAGAAATGTTTCAAATGGGGCCACTGAAAATCTTGGGGTGGCCCACCAAAACCAATAATTTAATTGTTGTAAAAGTATAGACTAGAGGAAAACAATAGCAAAGAGAATCACCTACTGATATACTTTGGTTTCTTATTTTACATTTTCTGATACTATTCATCTGAAGTGATACGGATAGTTTTTTTTAAACAACATTTAAAAGAACCTTGTTTTGGTGATTTATTGTTTTGTTTTTTATATATACTAGTTGTTCTTTCCTTTTAAAAAGACAAATACAGCTTAATTTAAATAAGTTCCTTTATTGTAAGGCACAAAATGTTCAGCATTCTCAACACATACAATACACAACAGAAACACAACATGTTCTTCAGTTATGTCTCTAGGTTATACATTGTTTTAGACTGAACAAAGCTGTTTGTGTCACACTGGAATCAAAGGTGATTGACATGACTTTACTAAATCAAGTTTTAAAACATGACTATTGTATTTCAACAGGACCCAAAAACACAAGGGGTATAACCATAGACTGTATATATAAATGGACGTAGTGTCCGTGACGTCACCCATAGGATTCTGCAGAGTTGCCGTGAAGCACTTAGTAGGCGGAGTCGGCCACTAACGGCTCGACTGTGACGTCAGAGTCTAATCCCGCCTGCTCCAAATAAGGGCAAAGAGGCGGAGTCGAGGCGGAACCTGCTGCCTCCGAACTGGAAGTAAACCGAGCTAGCTCAGGCTAAGAAGCTAAGCTAACATACATGCATACCAAGTTACTGCTAACAGTGTAGTTCCCCTATATAAACGTTACATTCATAATCAAATGAGACAATCTGCAAGAGAATTAGCTATATTTTGTTATTCTTAATGCTTGTCATGCACACGTTGAGAAAAGACGGACTCCACCGCCCGGACCTAACGGAGCCGCAGTGGGCTAGCTCCGGGACCCCGACTGGAGCTAGCCCCCTGCGGCTCCGTTAGCTCCGGCGGCCACCACTGGGATAATTGGGTCCCCTATTAACATTTGTTCCCGTTTAGCATTATGGGCGTCATAGCCATAGACTATAAAAGTCTTACCCAAGGCTGAATCATAAACTAAAATGTATATGTATGTATAAAGGGTTACGTCCTTAGCTGGCTAATAAGTAACAAGCTAAGCTACCAAGCACACAAACACCTGCGAACGGGGTTAACATGTATAATATTATCATTTTAGACTTCTTGGAAGTTCTGTTAGTACATTTAAGCGCACAGCACGACATTTTAATTGTCTAGTATTTGTAAAAATATTCCCTAAAAGGCACAATCACCACGAACACGGCTAAAGCTAAACGGTCAAGTACAGTACTATGACTAACTAACGTTGTAGCCTCTATGGTTGTAGCCTAGCAGAGTGGACAAGTTGCTGTTAGCTGACAGTGAGGCATGTACATGTCCACCAAAGTGACCACGCCCTAATTTATGCAAACCTAATATAAATAAAAGGGTCGTGTTAGAAAACAATTCACTCACAGATTCATAATCATGAAGGTGGAATCTAACTATATCGATAATAATATTTATTGCATCCATGGGTAGAAACATGTTTTTTTCTGTTGTAAAGTTGGGCATTTTAACATGGGGGTCTATGGAAATTGCTCCTTTCTGCAGCCAGTCCCTAGCGGCCCATGTATGAACTGCAGTGTGTGGCACTTCCGTATTGGCGTCCCGGCTGTTCCCCAGAGTTTGCCGCTTGGGTATAACATGGTAAATACATACTGTGATTGAAGACAAAAACACCATCTATTATTGACCTTTATAGCAAATTCAAAACATTATAAATGATACAAAACACCACCTTTTAGTATTAGACAGAAAATAGGTGACGAGACATATTTCTATTTTTTTTAGATTAGGCCACTGTGGTGAGAGTAATACATAGAGCTTGTATTCCATTTGTTTTGAAAATGTATATATTTTATAAACAAACTGGTTACCCTTTTTTTTAATTAGCATACAGAACATTATGAAAACAAACTTGACTAATGGTCGGCTCATAACCTCAGAACACAGAAGAGGAACTGCATAGATTCTCGTTTCATTTTGAAGGAGCTGCAGACCTAAAGTGTGTAGAAGACTTTAATGTTTAAAAAGGTCACAATCACATTAATAAAACTGTACTTAGGTTTTAGTTTCACTTTTACAAAACAGATTTCCACATGTACTTTCTAGCATGTATGGCCATCTCCTCACTAGCCCGATGCTGCTGCTCCCCTGCCAGCTCTGTCTCTCCTTTACTCATCTTCTTCTTCAAATAAGAAGAGATGTCTGTTGACTTTCTCTTCATTTTCTGCAAATTGACATTACACACAGCAGTGATTAATAGTAGCCTACGCATTACACCAGCCCAGCATACCGACATCAGCTAACGTTAGCTTAGCAAGCTAAACTAACGCTAACTAGGATAGCCGCCAAAGTGTGTTTACAGACGAATTATACCTGAAGTCAAGCCAGCCTTTACTGAGCCCCGAGCCTGTTTTCCAGGTCTTCCAGCGTTTTTCTCGGTTTAATGCCATTGAACACAATTTTTGATCAGAATAACAGCTAAAGGTAAGCATATCTCCGTTTTCTGCTACCTAAAGCTAACACACTAAAGCCTAAAGTGTTGTGGGGCTTAACAGGCAACAAACATATACGACTTACCTTCTAGAAGTCAGGTGGATTTTTGTCAACTTGTCCAGTCAGTAGAAAGAAATGTTTTGCTGCAACCTGCTGCTGTCTGTGCGAATCTCAGAGTGGTGCGCACGAGTATCAGAGTGGTGCGCCGAGTATCAGTGTTACCATAGTAGCAGAGGGAGAGGGAGGGGCTGCAGTATGAGCGTTGGAAGCTCAAATCAAGCGACTCGCTGGCTGTGTATTTGTTGTTAAATATCAGATAAACTACTACGCATACGTGACTGGCGAGGTGGTGTGTGTGGTGGGGGGGCCAACAAATATATCAGGGTGGCCATGGCCCCCCCCCTGGCCCCCCCTGCTGGCGCCACTGTGAGCAAAGTGACTAGACCGTGACCACACACAAAAACAGGGGGGGGTGTGTGTGTCTACAGAAGGTCCAGTTGTGATAGACACGGTTGGCCACTGCAGATCACTAACCTGCCCTGGCATGCATGGTGTGGGGGGGCCATTAACCAGTTCCCCACTTCCAACCACATTCCTTCAGTGCTTTTGCCTCATACCACACACACTTTGAAAACGTGGCCTTATTTTCACCTCTTTTTTCATCACTTTACTTGGAACATCTTTGAACCTGTCTGCTAATAAATGCTTGTTTCGAAATTGTACTGTATGTCCTCTATTTCTACCATCTTCAGTCATTTATTTCGGAAAATGCCCAAGTTTGAAATGTTCTGCAAACTTCTTATACCTTACCAACCAACTGGTTTAACACTCCCAGCAAGCTGCTGCGCTCCATCAGGACCGAAGCCTCTCCACCTGAACAGTTTCTTCCTCTCTGGGACAAGGCCCGGGACTGGGACCCCCACTGACACTTGACTATTACCCACCCCACAAACTTTATACATTGCATTAATGCACACATCATGCGAACAATATCTTGTTATTTTTAACATTGTAAATCCTGCTCCTCGCCATGTCTTTTTAACTTTGCACAGCTCTCCACTTTGAATATAGTATTGTCATATTTTATTATATTTTACTGTACTCAGTTCCTCACATAATTATATTTTGTGTAAATATTGTCTTTATTTTTTCATTTGTTACAATAGTCTGAAAATAGTTTTTTAAAATAGCTTTTATAATACTTAAATAGTTGTATTATTATTTTTGTCTCTTTGTATGCACCACATATACCAAAGGTTTAAACATACTTGGTAATAAAACCGATTCTGTTTCTGATTTGGATAGTTAGTGTTCTTTGACAAAATCACTTTCAGTGTACATGCTTAAGTAAATGCAGTAATGCCATTCAGTCCACATTTGACACTGGAGTACAAATAGCTCATGTTTTAATGTGTTACTAAGTGGTTTTCACATGTAGCTTACATTCTGACTATTTATGCTATGATGTCGCCAACAATAATAGCTAGAAGAAGTTTTGTAGCTCATATCATTTCTACCACCGTTGACATAATAGGCTTCCCTAAAGAGACAGCTTCATTGGCTTCACTCCTGCTCCCCTTCACAGTATTATCCTGATCCTTCACCACAGCACATTGTGTAAAAGTCCTTTCTTTTCTTTCAAATGGTCAACATCTTTCAACTAGAGGTCCATGTAAACCAACTCTGTCCAGCGCTGGAGTTGAAAAGGCTCCGCCTGGCTGTGTATCACATCATGGGAATGTATTGCAGTAAACTGGAATATGCTCTGATAGTCTGATAAAGTACTGAATCATTACATTCTGATTCAGATTAATATAGCCACGATATTAATTTGATTTAACAGTGAACATTTCATTATTCATGTTCAACAAATACCGTTTTCTTATGTAGATCACTTTGCCATAAAGAAAGTCATTCTTTACATAAATCCCATTATATGAACTTATAAATATAGGCATATACTGCTCTGCATGAACGAGGTTTGAATAGGTGAATAACTCGTTGTATGTAGAAGAGCTTTGAGGGGTCTTAAAGACCTGATGAAGCGAGATATAAGTAGTCCATTTACCATGATCTATGACTGAAAGCTCAATAAGTTGTTGTTGTGGTGATTTACACCTCTTTCATATCATCATCTACTGCTGTCCATTCACTGATAGGTCCCACATTGATTCAGTAGCAATAAGGAATGTATTAAATGATTGCACTGTAACCACTCCACCAAGGCACTCCATAAATGAAGGCCCCCTAGAAGGACCACATGTTTTTCACCTGAAGGTCACCCTGAAGAGCAGGAGGTCACATTCGTAGCGTTTTTTGTTTAGCTAGAAGATTTTAGCTAGGTTCTATAGCTCATATTACATATATATATAGTTATATATTTACAACAGACTGTGTACTGTGGTGTAACCTTCGTCAGAAGATTATTTATTAAAATGTTAAAGCAAACTGTGGTGCAGATAAACCCAGTAGTTATAACGCACTGAAGCCACAGGGTGGCGATATTACATTAAACATAGAATGTCTTTACTTCCTAAAAATGAGAGCATGCCATGTCTCCTCACAGAGAGGGCTGCGACTAACGATTCCAATCGATTCATCTGCCATCAGACATTGTGACACATCCTAAAGTGATGTCTTTAAATGTCCTGTTTCAACATTCCAACACTCAGTGTAATGAATCATGTGTCCGTCATTACTATGGAAGCCTTGAGAGAAAAGTGAAGGCAATCTTTTTTTCAAGTTTAAGCTTCATAAAGTCTTATTTCAATTAAGTGGTTGACTTCTTGTGGCAACATGAGAGATTTTATTTTCTTATTTGATATCAAATATTTTGTACTCTTATGAAATATAGTTCAGGCTGTTGTTTTGTATTTTAAACATACTCTTTCAAAGTTATTACTGTTTACATCACATAACAGATTACATGCATACACCAAAACTACAATAAAAGAAAAGGTAATCTTACCTTTTTCTTTCTTGAACGCAATATAGTACTTGTGCTTAGCCCGGTAAATAAACCAAAAAATTAATAAATAATAATTATAATAATACAAAAATACACATTTCGATTCAGTTGTAGTTCAAATACATTCAAACAAATCTAAAAACCATACAATCTTTAGACAGCAGGTTTCAGATAGTCCTCTTCTTAAAGCTGCCTCGGCCCCACAGATGGGTCCCTCAGTCTGTGAGGCTGTCAGCAGGATACTGTGTCTGAGCCCGGATCACTTTCTCCCTCTCCAGCGCCTTCTCCATCTCTGTGTAGTAATCCAGAGCCTTCCGTACCGGGTGGATTATGTGTTGCTGCAGAATGAATTAACAAGTCATATATTCGAACCCCAAAACATTGCCTAAAACTTGACGAATTCTACTTTATTGAATGACATTTCCCAGAGTAACTTCTTGATTTCTAGGAATCTTTCAAAAAGAAATGACCTCCAAGCAGGGGAAGAGGTTGGCCAGCTCGATGAAGAGAGGCAGAAGGACAAATCTGATGAAGCCTGTTTGAGACGACGGCTTGGTGACTTTGTCCCGATCCATGAAGGGGGTGACTGGAAGCCCCTCTAACTTCTCCACATCACTCTGAAGGTGGAGAGAACACACAGCTGGAGCGAATGTCTCTACAGGTTGAGGGACTGTAACCTATGATTTCTCCAACAGGTCTGAGCCTGTGGAAGATCATTGCTCTCATCCAATCAGCATCATATTTTTAGATTTATGACTATGCTCAAGGACGTTGTGGTGATTCAACATGTTTGAAAAACCTATTTATTGACTAACTGGCCAATAGGAGCCAAATGTGTTTAACATTTTCTTCAGTAGCGAAAGGCTCAAAATAAGCCGTACCTATGTTGTTGCTGGCCATATTTTGTTATGGTTCAAACACTGAAATCTATTGAAAAGTGTGCTTTTTCTTTTAACCAGACCATCTGCTAAATTATTTCTTTTTAAATGTTATGGTCAACTAAGATAGTCGCAATACAAGCTGGATAAATTCCAGTTTTGTCATCTTTACTGGAAAGGAGTCAAAGGAACAACTGAGTGGGATTCAACCCTTCTTTGTTAGTTAGGGAGAGAGAAACAGACCTGGAGAACGACATGAACTCTACTCATTTCTAATCATCGACTCTTTCAATACACTGTGTTGCTGCTGAATCAGGTTGTAACCTTCAAGGTATTGAATAGGAACATCCCACACATTGAATCGAA
Organism: Harpagifer antarcticus; assembly: GCA_902827135.1. Lineage (NCBI taxonomy): Eukaryota > Metazoa > Chordata > Actinopteri > Perciformes > Harpagiferidae > Harpagifer > Harpagifer antarcticus. The sequence continues at coordinate 1,248,410 of CADEHL010000172.1, read as the reverse complement.
GGTTGAAGGAGGATAACATGTTCAGAACAAAGTTTAAATAAAGCGTCCATGGTTGAAACACATATCCAGTGGTGAAGGTACCTGGTTGTAGAATTCCTGCAGCAGACAGTCCAACCAGGGCTCAGCCACCTCCATGGGCCGCGCCTCGTTGGAGATATCGCTCACTTTGATCAGGATCATCATCAGCTGCAAACACATACATTCAATTGTAAAAGAAACAGAGTTTTTATATTGAGACTTCAGCCACTGTTGAATACTGAACATGTGACACAGGCTCAAAAGTCCTCTCACCACTTCTCTGTGCTCCTTGTTGGTGAAGTCAAAAGCTGTCAGGATGGACTTAAACTTGTTGAGAATCTCATTGTGCCTCGTCATGTCAGTGGCCAGGATGCATCTGAAATGAAAAGATAAATACTGTTGCTATCCTGAGGGAATTACAGGAGCAAAATGTGGATTACTTAGAGAATCAGAAAGATGGGCTCACTTGATGATCCCTTCCCTGATCCGCTTGTACTGATTCACGGACAGATTTCTGAAGATGTTGCTCTCTGTCTGAAAAATATGAGGTTCAGTTGATTGTCGCTGATAGTGGACAGACTCATCTGAGGGTCAGTTCCAATCACTAACCCTAAATGCACGATTCCATGCAGCTTGGACAGAGAGGTGTCATGCTTACCTTCTCCAGGATCTCAAAAGCTGTGGCACAGTGGTGGTTCTCCAGTGGAGAGATGTCGTTGTACCGGAGAGCGAGTTCGGTCCGAGCATTTATCTGAAACAAGGCCATTACTTTAGACTTTAGGATTAACATTTAAAAGACTTCTGTATGCATTGCTGCTGTAATGCACAACACCATAACACATTTCAATGTTTTCTTTACACAACGTGAGAACTCAGTGTTCTTAAACTAAAAGAAGATTAGTGAAATCATATAACATGTTGGAAAATATGATTTGACAGCAAAAATGTCAAACACAACAGACACTGTGTATGTGATGTCAACAGGTATGATATAACTGTCCAACTTCAGCTATTAAAAGATACATTAAAAGATAAAAACCAGAATTTGTTAATGACATTTAAAGAGGTTGACATTTTTCAAGTCTTGATTCATGCAAAACTCACAAATATACAAAGTAAGTTATTGGGCACTGTTTCCCCCCCATTACAGCTGTTAAAATGCGCCTTATATAAGTCATCAAAAGTAGAAGACAGTACAAAATCCACGGTCTAAGTTCTGAGTTAAAAAAGGTCTAACGTTTAGCTGAACCTAATATGAGGCTTCAACCGTCTGAATATCAAGTAGCAATCTCACTGTGTGTCAGGGAACATGCCTGCCGAAGCACAAAGACTTCATGGAGGTACCTGATAGGCGTTGTTGTACCCGGCGTGGTCGAGGTCGTGGCACACTGCCGAGGTCAGCATGATGAGCAGGTCCTCGCCGTCCATCTTACTCTTCAGGTCCGTCAGCCAGATCAGACCGTACATCTGCTCAGAGGGCAAGAGATGTTGTCATGTACTGTGGGGGAAAGGCCGTCATTTGCCCTCATGAAAAGCTGAATTACTTCAATAGTTTGGGAGCAGTGAAATAAACACATTAGCCTCTTTCGCTTTTCAACCTGAGGAACTACGAACCTTTTAAGGATACTTTTGTGTTTCTTTTTCAGGGGTCTTAACTAAAGTCCCTGGTCTATTCTTTCCAAAAGTTCAGGAACAGCGCTGACATTTCTGCTTGAGGACGCCACCAACAGCCATGTAGAAATCTGCATCTCAGAGTGTCTATCAAGGTCTTTGTGATGCCTTGACACCAGCACTGCTGTCAGTCATGTGAAAGTAAGAGCCTGGCTGAATGCTGTCCATATGTGAATTCATTTAGTTTGATTAAGATGCTCCGTATAGCTTATGGACAAGTGACCTCTTTTTACATACAGTCGAAGAACAGAAGAACACAATTATGTTGTCTTTTCCAATCTTCTTTTTTGCCACTGCTTTGGGATTCTCAAACTCCTGAGAAAAGTATCTGGTGCTCGTCAAAGCTATTTTTTGATGAAGACGCCATCAAACCATCAGGGTGAAATAGCTGTCCTCTGATGTGAGTCCCCTCTCCACCCTGAACATGTCCTTCACCAAGTCAAAGGGATTTCATGATTACACACACAATCGGGCTCTCCCTGGTCTGTCCTTATGGAGTATCACTGCAACAGACACACACACACACACACTCACCATCTGGGTGACACAGAAGCAGTGCTTGAAGTTGTGGAAGGGGATGTTGTTGTATTTCCGGTACACCTCGAACAGGAAGTGCTGCAGGACCGCCGGCTCGATGTTGAAGGCTGCGATGAAATCTAAATCTGTGTACATGACCTGAAGGAGCACCATGATCTCTGCATCCTCCCACTGCCTGCACACACACACACACACATACACACACACACACACACACACACACACACACACACACACACACACACACACACACACACACACACACACACACACACACACACACACACACACACACACACACACACACACACACACACACACAGCTTGAGATTACTTGGACTGAATTAATTTGGATACTATCCTAATTGCAAGTTATATTGGCCACAATAATCGTATATATAATATATTCTATGTTATTATACGAACAGGTATTCTGATCTATCAAGCCTAATGACCTACATATACTGTTTCACTGCAGGAAATACTCTAAATGTGTATAGCTGTAAACGGTCCCTAAAATGTGCACTGTTAACTTCTGTTTGAGTCACATGGTCTGAAAACAACAGTGCCGAGCTGGTGAGGGTATTGCTGACCCTTTGAAAGAAACCTCTTGGCCACAGTCAGAGTAGGGAAGTCATGAAGTGTTTAAAAAGACAATAATGTAATGCGTTATTCTTCATAACACATCTTTGTCCACACAGCAGGAAGCAAAGAGAAGCATACTGTATTTGATTAGGGTACAAAGGATTTATGATGATTATCTGTCACCCTGGTTTCTGTGCATAGCCTCAAAAGCTCCACTGCCACCATTGTGGGTTTGGGTTCAAAGCTTTTGTAAAAATGGAACGATGTGCAGGCCTCAGTGAATGCAACAGGCCCTTCCTCCCCATGAAGCCACTTCAAACCCTGTTTGTTGATGAAGCCTTTTAAGACCTTTTGATTTGTACGGCGCTGCGGGCCTATTCATATTGAGATGAGTGTGATGATCAGAAGAAAGGCTGACGTCTTCAGATCACAGCGGAGGTGCTTGAAGGGCACGACAAGTGTGTGTGTGTGTGTGTGTTTGTGTGTGTGTGTGTGTGTTTGTGTGTGTGTGTGTGTGTGTGTGTGTGTGTGTGTGTGTGTGTGTGTGCACACTGAGGGAACAGGTGCACTGTTTGTTGGTGATCACACAGCCTGCACATCATGTTGATGAATACTGTATGTGACATTAAAACCTCTCCACACCTATCTGGCCAATCACCAGCAGGCTTAAGGGAGTAATGGATTACATCATCAGGATACAACACATATAACTGTATTCCCTTACAGTTACATACAAAAAAACGTAGTCAGATTGCTGTTGCATTAGAAAGAAATGGGGATTACAAACAGGATTACAATTTTACAATACATTTTGAAATAAATATATATATATATATATATATATATAATATATATATATATATAAATGATATTATAGATAGACGTATGCTTGATTATTCCTTTTGGTTTTCATTGAGGATACTTCCTTATTTTAAATATATTTTTTCAAATGCAGTTGGTGAACACCTGATTTATAAAAAAGAAAATGCTGTGTTTAATGAAGGTATTAAACTAAATCAGCTATATGTATGCTATTCTGTAGGCCTATCATATAAGAGGACACATCTTTGATCCTAAATACGTCTTTTCTAAGATCACATTGTGTTGTGTCTTCAACACAGTACACACCTCTTACTGATGTTTCATTTCCCCTGCACTTATTCACATTGCATTTGATATTGAGGTAATCCAAAAGCAACTCTAAATAATCAGATTACTTTTACATTTTGATACTCAGCTAAGGTTACTGATTACATTTTTTTACAGGTAACTAGTAATTGTAACAGATTACATTTTTAAGTAACCCTCCCAACCCTGCTCACCAGTTATCAAAGGTAGGGGTCTTTAGGTACTGCCTCACTTCCTCTGATACCTCCAGGGAGCTGCAAAGGGGACAACATATTGATTAGCAGATCATAAAACATTATATATATGTCTGCAATATGTGAGCTTTGCAAAAACGTGCCTCATTTGGAGGAACTTCTCCCGTACATGCTCACACTCCTTCCTGGTCTTATGCAGGGTTCTCTTGTGGTAGAAGGGGGAGGGCTTGTGTGTTCCCTCGGACAAATCTTTAAACAAGCCCAGCCAGCTCAGGTGCTCCACACTCTGAAGAGATCAGTTGAAATCAGGTTCAATATGGAGGTTAGAGCAGCACATCACATCAAATCAAATCAAATCCCAAGAGTGGCCCTTCAACAAATAGACCCTTCATCACTAAAGTCATTATCATTACTGACTTCTAATTGCTCTGTTGTCCTGGTTTATATTTCTGAGGAAAATGTTCCTACAGAAAAAGATGTTGTGATTCTACGAGGCTGTTACGCAATTTCTTGGTAATCCATGTAAAGACATTTATCTTAAAATAGTGATTCAGCTAGTGGACGTAATATTGGAATGGATATTGGAGAAAAGCGTGTCATCCGTTAAGATCTAAACTGTAAACAACAGTCATGAAATTACACACAAGATAATATCCAACATTTTACACTTGGGTTATGATTCCTTGCTACAGTAATTACTTTCAACGTTTGTACACATTTCTGTTGGTCAGAGGTGGAAGAAGGTTCCTCAAGTGAAAGTAGAAAAGTATTATCATCAAAATATAGTGAAAGTAGCGACAGTAAAAGTAGTCCTTGTGCAGATTGGTCCATTTCAGAATAATATATATGATATGTTTTATAATGATTGATCATGAAAGTGTTCTCAAAGCTGGTGAAGGTGCAGCTAGTTTGAATGACTTTGTATACTGCAGGGTAGCTTGTGAATTTACTACAGGAACTAAAGTCTGATTTAACACTTGATTATATTTCACATCATTCATCCACATCTGTAAAGTAACTAAAGGTATTAAATACATGTAGTGGAGTAAAAGTACACCATTTACCTCTGAACTGTAGTGGATTAGAAGTACAAAGTAGCATCAAATGGAAATACTCAAGTAAAGTATACGTACTTCAAAATTATATTTCTTGTTTTGTCTTTCTTCAGTTTGAGCATAACATTTTTTTTAGGATGGTAGGTTAAGCAATTGCAACCATAACGTAATGCAAATGTATTAATAACAGCTTCACTTGTTTAAAAAAGGGTGAAGCATTGAATCGGTAGGTAATCAAGGTTTGACATCAAGTAGAGCCATCCCTGCTAGACATATCAACCCCAGGATGGAACGAGGGGAGATGTCAGGGGATCACAAAGTCAACGAGGAACACTAGCAACATCAGTTATGGGAATGACTGTAAGCTAAACAAGGTTGATTAACAGAGTGTGTGGCCAAGAAAAGCCCAACAATAAAGTCAAAGGGTAAGAAGCTGAGGGAACTGATGAGTCAGCGTGTGTGTTGTTTGCAGAGCACCACGGGTATGGAATGAGTTTGATCATTCTATACGAATGTCTTTATCTGTGTTCAAAAGAGCTTAAGTAGGCAGTTGTTGTCAAAGCATACACTAACACTACATTGCTTTTTTCCAGGTGTTTGTGCCTTTATTTTCCTTTTATCTCAGTTTCTTATATCTATTTAAATCAATGTTTAGACGTCATTTATGGCTTGAAACCATTTAATAGTTAGGGTTGGATTAGTTTAGTTGTTTTGGTATTTGGTTAGTTTGATCTGTTTCTGTATAATACACAAACTGTTTTCAACTGCACATTTGCTGGTAATATATATTGTTAATACTTTCTGTGAAGTTTCTGGGCCTCTATTTTCAAGTGTCAGATAGTTTAGCGACAGTGTCCCATTTCAAATATCTTCATTGAATCATTCATATCAAAAACATTGATAAGAGCAGCTCCAAAATACTAAGCTGATGAAACTATTTGCCTTCTTTTGAGGTCATTCCATCCCACTTATTTCTTCTTCTGACTGTTTGCCTCGGTTGCTAATGTTTCTTTGTCTGATGAGGCCCAAAGATCTCTATGAAAACGAAGAATGTATAACCCATACGTATAACCATATGAATAAGTTCCATGTTTCCTTTTTTTTTAGTAACTTTAAAGTAACAGAGTACTTTGTCCGTACCTCCAGTTTCTCCCGGAATGAATCCACCTGTTTCTTCATCTCGTACACCACTGCAGGAGCGTCACCGGCCTCCGTCAGGAGTCTCTTCTCCAGGCCCTGCAGTCTGAGATCACACACCATCAGAGAAGGGTTGGGATCATAGGCGTCCTTCATACTGGGGGAATGGCCCATTTTGTCCACTATTTTGCATTAGGATCATTTTTTTTTAAATGTTCTGATAATAGCGTGCAGAAAGAATTATACACTTTGAGGTTTATTTGCACAAGAGAACAATCTCAAGGACTGTTTTCTGGTGACCGAAGTGTGCAATTTGTAACAGCTTCGCAACAGCATAGCATAGTTACTGCACTAGTTGTATTTTGCGGGGGGCGCTTAATGCAGTACTGGTTTTTGAAATCTGAAAAAGGAAATCGAACAAAGTGACGCCAATGGTTAACACATTATAGTATGTACATTTTCACAGTTGATATACATTCAACCTTCAAAGTATATAACTAGATATCTGATGCTTCACAAGAACTGACCTTTTGACCTTTCACAGTAAATATGAATGAAATGTCTTTAATGTTGATCTTACTCCCCTGGCCTACCTTTTCTCCATGGAGGAGAGGTCAAATCCCAGTGCACCTGCAAGCTCCGCACCTGAAATGACAAGACAAGAGGGAGACGTGTCGAACTTTTTGAAATGAACCCGAGCACTGCATTTCCCATGGTGCAAAGGGAAAGATACCTAACGGCTCACTGTTGCAGTCGGCAGCCACCACCTCCAGTTTGTAGCAGCAGCTGGAGGAGTTGGGCTCCAGACCCGGGGAGATGTTGGTGATGTTGCCTTTGGGGTTGTACAGCTTCAGAATGTCATGGGGTCCGGCCTCGGCTGCAGAGCGGAACAGATCTGAAAGAGAGGTTCAACGCTCATTTATCAATAAATCCTGAGGAGATATGCTTCCCCAAACGCTGAGGAAGGCCATCTGAAACCCTGGAGAATGCTGCTGAGGAATCCTGGAGTTGTTTCCCTTTTGAAAAACCTTTGAGGTTACTCTGTTTAATATGGAAGCCATCATCAATGGGTTATAGATTGTAACTTAGTGCTTTACAAATGGTTAACAAATGATTTACAAAACAGTAAGGAAATACAAAGTAAATAATGTGATACAACTTGCATTTAACCCTCCTGTTGTCTTCGGGTCAAATCTGACCGATTTACTACTTTCATCAATCATAACTTTGTTGTTTTACATTCGATTGCATTCAGGCTTCATGATATCCTTCACAGGAGACATTTGAACATATACAATGGCTGATCACACTTTCATTGAATTGTGGATGATTTAGTCAACTTTGTAACACCATGGTGTTCCCGGATCAAAAATGACCGCCATAAAGAAAAGGAATTAGTAACCATCCGGATCAGATAAAACACACACACACACACACACACACACACACACACACACACACACACACACACACCACACACACACACACACACACACACACACACACACACACACACACACACACACACACACACACACACACACACACACACACACACACACACACACACACACACACACACACACACACACATACACACACACACATGCAAACTAACACACACACACACACCAACATACACACACACAAACACATATACACACACACACACACACACACATACACACACATACCATGTATACATCACTTCAGGGGACATTACATTGACTTACATGCATTTCCTGGAGACTTATCCTAACCTTAACCATAACCAACACATGCCTAACCCTAACCCTAATCCTAAACCTAACCAAGTTTTCACCCTAAAATGATTGATTCCCCTCATGGGGACCTCCAATTTGTCCCCATAAAGGAGGTGAGTCCCCACACGTGACTGTGTAAACAGATTTAGGTCCCCACAAGTATAGTAATGCTAGGCCACACAAACAAACACACACACACACACACACACACACACACACACACACACAGGGCCACCCCTCCCTACAGGCCAATCATGCAGAGTGTGTGGGGCCTCACCTTGTGGAGGGGGCCTCACCTTGTGGAGGGTGCCTCACTCCACTAGCACCCCCCCTCCCCGTTGACGCTCGTGAAACATCATATCACTTTGCGTGGGGCCTCATGTTGGCCAGGGACGGCCCTGCACACACACATACTCTAGATGTGTTCCCCCGCTCTTATGTGCCCCTCCCCCCACATGGATCACACCTGGCACACCAATACATGTTCAGTGTCTATTCTTTGTATATTTACTGCAGTTCTTCATGTATACCAGTATCTGATACAATACTTACAGTTTGAAAGGGTGTTAAATGAAATTTGGTGATGATTAATGTTTTTTGTGTTCATGTAATAGCAGTTAAAACAGGACCCGTCACATTTGACCGCAAACACCAAAGTAAGGGGGGGGGGGGGGGGGGGGGGGGGGGGGGGGACGAAGACAATAGGAGGGTTAAACAAAGCACATTAAGACCACATGAAGCCAGTGCTACACACTGCCTCCACCCGAGCTGATGAGAGAGGAGCTGTCAGTGGCAGCTGATCCTCCATCACACACACACTTCTCTATCTGCTGGGGAACTGACTTTAATCTGCATCTGAACCTTTATCAACGTTGTTTTCTTCTCTAGTTTTTCTGGATCATTTTTCTGCCATTGAATAAATTAATTCAACTCATGTGTAATAGATAATAACATACATCACATGATATTTACCTTCTCACATAAGGGAAGAATCATGATAAACATGTGACACATTTGGAAAATGTATTTAATAATTATAAAAATGATGTTATGGATGCAGATATCATTTGATTCACTAAGATTGCACCTGAGGGTGTGTGTATGCACTCTGACATACCTCTCAATGTCTTCAACATCAGAAACTGAACTTTGAAATCCTTCTGTGCTCCTACCTTTGACATCATGCGCAGGGCAGTCCCCGGGGAACTCCGCCTTCTCCGGTCTCCCGTTCACTGTGAAGAAGATGATTTTTGTTGCCATGTCATGAGTTCAGAGTTACTGACGAGTGCACTGCTGATCAGTCCTGCCTCCTTATTTCACTGTGATGAAGACCCCACCCCCTTGCTTTTATTCTCTCCACCTCCTCTTCTGCTCCTCCTTCATTTCCCTTCATTTCCACTGTTACATTATTAGAAGTAGAAGTCACTCACTAAATGTATCCGCAGGTTCTGTTCTCAATGTGTACTTGTTTTTCTTGTATTAGTTTTTTGTCTCAATTGTTTATCCTTTTATGCAAGCCTATTTCCTCTCACTTGACAGAAATAAAACAACACCAATTTGATCAGTACAAATAATCACAATAATAAATTATTGTCTAATAATTATTTTATAGTTGTGTGTTGTTAAATATTATTATTATTATTATTATTATCATTAGCAGTAGTAGTAGCCTATAAGTATAACACAATATATTCGATGCAAACATACATGCAGCAAGTAAAACAGCATAATAAAGACATAACATTTTCTAACTAGAGAATGCAATTCCTGAAGAAATTGCTATTGGGAATGCATTATGCTGAAAAGCTGACGCTAAACTGCTATGCTGAAATGTAATGTGTAAGAAGAAAGTGAAGAATTTAGATTGAAATGATACATGAACACTTGAATGTGTGATGAGAGAAGAAAAGAAAAGAAAAAGGCTTGGAAAAGCAGCAGAATATTTGAACTGCAATCTTTTGAACTAACTTGATGGTGAATGATCTGTCGCCATGCCAACGGCATTTGATGACATCCCATAATATGCTTAGATGCGTTGATGGCTGCATCGTTACCAAACCTGTGAAGTTTTGGGCCATTTTGCGCATTTTCACTGAAGTTATGAGAAAACCGTGTTTCATGGGGAGCATTGTGTTGCCATGGCAACGGAATTTGAAGAAATCTCAAAACTGTCCTGTAGATGTCTTCACAGCTGGACTGTTAGCACACATGTGAAGTTTGAGCACTTTTTGAATATTTTCATAGGAGTTAATGTATAGTGACATCGTGTTTTATGACGAGGGATGTGTTTCCATGGAAACGGCATGATGACACCCCATAATTGACGTAGAGCTGTTGAGGGCAGGACCATTAACCATTATTATATGAAGTCTGCTGCTCTGAGCATGTCAGTTGGAGTGATAACATAATCGTGTTCCATGACACAGGTGTATATATTTGAGCTAACGACGTGTCCAGAGATCAAAGGTTTCCATGGTGATCAAATAAATGTGGCAAAGGCTCAAATTTGTTGAACAACAACACATTTGTATCAGGTTTGTTGATTGACCAAAAAATATGAACAGTTGGAAGATTGAAAATGGGATTATTATTATGATTATTTGTAGGTAATTGAAAAGTAGAATCATTTAGAAAGATGTGGACATTGAAGTTTCTATTTCAGAAAAGCTGACACTGTGGTGCATCGCTAGTTTTAAAAGTGATTTATAAGAGTCATGTTTAAAGATGTGAAATACTTAAAACGTTTCTAAAGATCCTCTGAGTGTGTGTCAGCTGATAAAATGTTCGGGATAAATACCTTGACATATTGAATACAAGAGCTTGAATCAAACAAGCAACCTTGTATTTGAAAGATTAACTCACATAGCAACAGTCGCATCTGGTATATAAGTGGTGTGGCTGAGTACTTGAAAGGGTTCATGAATAGAGGGGACTTGAATGTGAAATAAGAACAAGAAAATAAAAGTCTAAATGCATGAAAAGGCAGCAGAATATTTGAACTGAAAACTTTAGAACTAAAAGCATACGTCACCAATAATGTCTAAAATATGTGGAACATGTTGAAGTCAGTATGAAGTCTCCATCAGACAGAAAATAATAGGCTGAGACAGTCTTTAAAGTCCAGTGCCCACGTCATTAGTCTGCTGCTCTAATTATGCCAATTGGAGTTATGACATCATCGTGTTCCATGACACAGGTGTTTATATTTGAGCTAATGACGTGTCCAGAGATCAAAGGTTTCCATGGTGATCAGTGAGAGGAGAGCATTTTCATTGTTCTGAATGAGAGATAAACCTCTTACATGTGAACGTTTTGTTGAAGAACCGTAACAGATATCGGTGAAATTTCAAAGCGTGAAGCATGTCAAGGAAGTTGAGCATCTGAAGTGTACTTTTGTGTACTTTCGGGTTAATAATGTGACCTTAAAAGTTGTGTTACACGAATAATGTCAGAAAGATGTGTGACATTTTAAAGTTGAAAAGAGGTTTCTGAGTGAAAGTATGAAGGAGCAGTTAGCAGTTGAAGAAGGAGCAGTAGCAGTTGAAGTTGCATGAAGATTGTTGAAGTCTGAAGAGTTCTCCATTGACTTCCATGTTAAAAATGGGATGTATCTCTGGAATTATGAAAGTTATGAATGATAAAAGTAATAGCCTGTAGTGCCGGAGAGATAGGGAGTCAGAGGCGGTGCAATGAAGGTGCAAAAGGGAACTTTATTTTAGAGCAGCTACGGTCATGTTGTCCGGTTGCAGTCCGGGAAGAAGAGAGTGAAGTCAGGAGGGCACACAACATATAGTAAACACATAACATGTCCGTGTGGGAACAATAGCCCCAACTGTAGTTCCATGTATGAATTATGTCCCAGTGTATTAATAGGTGGTCACCACAAGCCATTGATTAATAAATAATAAATAATTTCGTGCGTAGCATAATAGATATCAGGACAGGTATCCGTCCAGTTGCACTGACTGCTGCTGTTTAATCAGAGTTGGTCCTCCTCACCAGTAGAGAGCGCTGCGCCCGGCTCACACTGAACATAACACAGGCAGACAATCCTGCCCTCTCGTTGGGTGTTACCACATGGGCCAGCGGATGAGGACACCAACGTGGTTCACTGAGAGCAGACTGACGGAGTTGTTTTTATTCCACATCATATGTGTGGTATCATTGATTATTAGAAATGACTGAAACTAAAGCAGAAACGGCTCCAAAGCCCGCCAAACAGCTGCTGGCTCTGAATCCCAAACAAGAGTCCGAGTTCAAGAAGAAGGTGCAGGAGGCGAAGAAGAACAAATCCAGCAAGGTGGGTTCCGAGGAGCCGTGGCCCTGCTGACACGAGGCTGCTGTGGCTCCTTCACTCTACACTGTCTAATTCCCTTTAGATGTAACAGGTGTTACGAGACGTTTCGTACCCGTGGGATAAAGTTGTGCCCTAATTTAACATTTCCGCTATGGAACTGACGTTGGCTCTTTTACCATGTTTAAACAGTATTGCTGGTGCTGTTTTAGATGCATGTGTTTCGTAATTGCTTCTTCGTTATGTAGCACACATTAAGTCCGGCACTGCGAAAGTTGTTAGTATTTCTTGTATAAGATGGCTTCATAGTAAAATTAGGCCTCATGTTTGGACGAGGTCTCACATTTTGATAAATGCAGAAGCAGACACACTACTCTTCGACCCTTCCTAAACATTCTAAATATTTTACAAAGGGTTATTCGGCTCCAAAGCTATAATGATCTCCTACATGATATGACTATATCAATACTATACAGAATACAAAAAACCGTGTTTGATTTTTATTTTGACTTAAAGCGTTTGAATACATTAGTCAAAATGTCAACATGACACATAATGTCACTTCCTCCAAAAAAAGATATTGATGTATACAGATATATTTATTTAGGAACAACAAAGTTGATGAAACATGGTTGTATTATATAATAATCCCCACTCCTACTTGCAAGAGAAAAATAAGTATTTGTCATCCATTTGAGTGTCTTTTTTTTGGGTATTTTGAAATAGGCAAACTGACTACACCTGTAGAAATGTTGATTTCTAACAATTAGTATCTTTGCCCTCTTGTTTATTTTATTATATCATTCATATGTATTTTTTTGTTTACAGGAGAGCCATTTGGCCCCTGGAGTGGTTTATGTGGGTCACCTTCCTCACGGGCTGTTCGAGCCTCAGCTCAAACCTTACTTCGAACAGTTTGGGAAAGTCCTGAGGCTGCGGCTGTCCAGGAGTAAAAAGGTAAAACGGATGAAAAGTACAAACACAAAGTCTGATTCAGGGCATTTTATTTATTGAGCATTCACAAGATATTTTTTAAGATTGGTAACTTATGTTTAGAGGTCAATATCTCCTATGTTTGTTGTTTGAGATGATGTCTGACAGGTGTGTTTGAAGTAACGCTGCAGAATGTTGGCTCGGTCTGAAAATGGTCTCAGGTGAAACAGTGATCTGAGGTCAGATAACTGAGCCTAAAGTATCCAGGCACATTAAGCTTATTTCCTGCTCATACATTGGCAGAGCGATAAAACCCATGTGCCAACAAATGCATTGCATTTATCTCCGATATTAAATCGTAAATGGAAACGCATCTCAAAGATACGCCAACTGGCCTTGATCTAAAGTATGGGAATGCTGTGAAACTATTGCTGTGATATTCATCTCTCACTCGTCTCCTTATCTCAGACAGGTGGCAGCAAAGGCTATGCGTTTATCGAGTTTGATTGTGATGAAGTTGCCAAAATTGTTGCAGAGACCATGAACAATTACCTCATGGGAGAGAGACTCATCAAATGTGAGTATTGCTCATGTACAATTCTTAAAATGACCAGCATGATTGAGATGGTGGACCTCCATTCTTTTAGATTCTCTCAGTTTGCTGAATGAGATTTTAGAGTTTGAAGTTGCAGAATGTTGGCTCGGTCTGAAAATGGTCTCAGGTGAAACGGTGATCTGAGGTCAGATAACTGAGCCTAAAGTATCCAGGCACATTAAGCTTATTTCCTGCTCACACATTGGCAGAGCGATAAAACCCATGTGCCAACAAAAGCTTTGAATAATCGACAGTATTTAATCATTCAAAGGAAATCCATTTTAAAATGGGAAGTCAGATTCGCTTTGATGAGAAACTCTGAAATTGTGTTCACCCGTGTTAGAGCCAATTAGGATGTACCTAGTAGATCATGTCGTTGCCATGCTGGTCAAATGTCAATCTGGAATTATAGTATGAAATGTTCTTTTTACTTTTTTCAAGATCTCTTTACAGTAAATATATTATCACTTGCGCTTGTTCCAATGTACACACAGTGAATGTAAATTGCTCCAAGTTCGTCAGACCAATTAGGCATGTTGTTGTTTGGCAGGTCACGTGGTTCCCCCAGAGAAGGTGCATGAGAAGATGTTTGTTGGCTCTCAGAAGGTATTTAAAAAGCCCTCATTACCTGCTGTATCGCGCTACAACAAGACGCACACAGAGGAGCAGGTCACCAAGATGAAGGACAAACTGCTGCGGAAAGAAGCAAAGCTCCGCAAGAGAATCGCAGCACATGGCATCGACTACGACTTCCCTGGATTTGTGAGTGTTTAAGATTGGCATAGTAACTTATCATGGCTGCTAGTTATTTTGTAATTCTCTTAGCTTACCAAGTAAAAGTACTCATTTAATACCGGCCCAGAACTGACTGGACATTTTCTATTAAGAGTAAAATCTGTACATCATTGTAGAGCTACCCTTCTAGTGTCCATACATGTGTTGGCATCATGTTAACCTTCAGTGTTCTCTCTTTGCTTTTCCAGGCTGCCCAGGTGCCTAAGAAGAAAAAGTCCTCCGATTCCCTGGATGCCTCTACGCTTAGTAATGTAAGGCTGACACTAATATTATATTCTAAGAACATTACAGTGGCACAGACTGAAAATGAACCCAGGTGTAACAGTGGTCTGGGTTCAGATAACTGTGCCTACAGTACTGTGGTGCATTTAAGCTTATTGCATGTCTCCTGGTGACTATGTGATAAAACCCTTGTACCAACATACTGTATGAACTCTGGGAAATCAAAGTTCCCCTCTCTACCAGAAAGAGCATCTTGTTATTGTATTCATGTATTGCACACTGCCTTACATCCAGGTAATGAAAACATAAGAGATGTTCAGGAGAAGTCAAACAACAGAACTCGACTCGACTTAAGAAGAATACGAACAATAGCAAAAACATCATTAAGCAAAATCCAATTCATCCAGCAGAAAAATGTAATGATGGAAAGAAAGAAATGTGGACATCAATATATAGGCTGCATCAGGGGGGGCCAATAGGTCCATTGCCAAGGCAGTGCGGGTAGATCGCAGCAATTTGAAATCTCTCCGTTCATATGATCCGGTCTGTATCCGCCTACAGCGTGCTTAGTGCCGCCGGAGCGCTACAGGGAAAAAATCATCATGCCGCCTTTTCCCGTGCTGGAATCCACTGTTGTCGATGAGCCTATTGTTCAGAAACGAAGCCGATGCGGAGTCAAATAAAACGTTTCCAATTTCTTTCTGCGCAGAGAGAGAACACACATCTCCATACAGATAGAGCACGATATACGATAATGAAACTGCTTTGTTGAAAAACTTTGAATATATCAAACTATCCATATTTTATGAATATTAAAGGTCCCATGTCGTGGCCATTTCTACTGATCCTAATTCCATTGTTGAGGTCTACTAGAATAGTAGACCTGCCACCCCCCCCCCCCCCCCCCTACAGTATGAGCTGATTGGTCAGCTCGCCCACTCTGTTCTGATGAGTCCACCACCGTTACAGCGGAACATCAGTGATTGTGTTACAATGGCGTTTGTTAGCAACCAGAACACCGTGTTGGCGGACGTTGCGCGGCTCGCTGCTGCGAGGAGGGGACAGTGTGAACTGGGTTCATTTCCTGCTTGCTGCGTGGGGTCTGCGAGACAGCACGAATGGACGTGGGAAGGGGGGGATGCTGAGGGGGCTGCAGCACCCCCATCTGTGAGGCTCCACTAGCGCCCGCACCCCCAAACATGGAGCACCTACAGTGTAAGCGCTGTGTAAAAACCTTCATAACACACAGGTAATAACAGGAAAAGCATGACATGGGACCTTTAAGTATTTATGGTCTCGTACATGTTCACATTGTTTGGTTATACAACAGCGATTGAGCTATAAAAAAACCCTTGGAAAGCTGTACTGATGTCCCTGGTGACCCAATGTTAACGTACTTTGCTGATTCTGTCTGGAGGGTGAATGACAGCGGTATATTCAGTAGATATATAAATAAAGATATTTCACATTTTTAATAGAGGTAGATCATTAGGACATGGTCATTTTTAAAAGAAGCTCACAAGCTGAAAAGGTGTGGGCACTTCTGGGCTACATCATGAATTACAAGTGATAACAATTTTCTACACAAAGATTCTAATAATTCTTTATATTGTATACTTGTATGGATAATGTTGTTCTTAGAAATGTTAAGGGCTACACAAAGTGTCACCAATTCTATTCAACAGAGAAGCACCCATGGAAATGTCCTTCAGCTTTTGTCTTTGTCTCCAACATGTGATTAGGCTAATGCAGGGTCACTTTTATGCTAAT
Source organism: Harpagifer antarcticus (assembly GCA_902827135.1). Classification (NCBI taxonomy): domain Eukaryota; kingdom Metazoa; phylum Chordata; class Actinopteri; order Perciformes; family Harpagiferidae; genus Harpagifer; species Harpagifer antarcticus. Next base: position 1,231,713 of record CADEHL010000172.1, on the reverse strand, counting down.
GAGTTCCTCTCCCATTTCAGGACGCCACCCCAGTGTGCACCCCCTCCGTCCTGGAGAGGAGAAAGTCCACGTTCAACGACGATGATGCAGATGACGAGATCGTCATTAGGATGCCGGCTGTAGACAAAGACGAGGAGGGCTCCTCCTCAGAGGAAGAGCATGAGGACTCTGAGAGCGAGGAGCCTGGTGAAGAGGAGGCAGAGTGACGTGCTCTGCGTCACTGTGGACTTGGTTCTCTGGCTCTATACATCAGGATCATCTTTGTACTGTGATCAGATGTCATAGTCCGTCTTTCAGTATGTGGAAGTCACAATACATGAGAGAAAGGCGTTCGCATGAAGGGTTCCACCATTATAATTGGTATTACATCAGAGTGACCAATGGAGGGGCCTGCAGCATGGTCACATGAGCCGGGGTAATGGACAGTTGTGAAAGGACTTTCCTATGCCTTACAGGGCAAATACTTTTCTGATTGCTTTATGCACACTTGTCTAAAAGCGTGGTTCAATTTGTAATATGTAAACTATGATCTTTAAAAATAAATGATGTAATAATGTACTGTGGAGCAGTCCTTCTGCACTTGCATACACAAGGGCACTGCTATAAGCCTTTTAGTGCAGAAGAATGAATGATGGATGAGTCCATTTGCTGCTCATTGTTCTGCTTACTTGTATCCAGTGTAGGAAAAGTATTAAGATCCTTTACTACAGTAAAAATACTATTACCCAACTGAAAATGTACTTACCGTTTATAGTACTGCATTGGAAACCTTGAGCCAAAGTATGCATGTATGATAGGCAAAATGTTCTTAAAGTGAAGTATTGATTGTGCAGTAAATTGATCTTTCTTGCTGTCCTATGGAAACCATATTTTAGAAAGTCAACTTCTCAAGTTTCTCAGAAAAACAGCCGCTCTGAAGATTTTATTTAGCTTCTATTCAAGGAGAATTCTCAACACATAAAAGGATCTCCTTATCCTTCAGTTCATCACAAACATTCCAAATCAACCCAAATGGCTACATGCTTTCACTGGACACAAAAGTTGTCATCTGAAAGTAAAAATGTAAACATAAAAATAGATGTACGACTGAAAAGAACTTCCACCACTGCTATTTGGCTTTTATCTATGCAACAGTTAGTTAGGCTTTTTTTGTGGAAACTTCCATTGTATTGCATTACATTTAGAGACACAACATGTCCAGTAGGTGTCGCTAGAGGTCAATTATTCACATCCATGACATCGACAGGATCTTTTTGCATTGCCATGCGACAAGTGCCAACATCATCCCTGTATCCACTGCGCATGCGCACGACGATCCCATTCTTGTCCTGCAGGCAGCATTCCGGGTGGAGAGAGTGAGAGAAAGAGAAAGACAGAAGAGATTTCAGGCCGTACACTGTATATGTACAGTAAGACAAACGAGCTGTATGCCCCAACAAACCGCGGCGTCTAAGCAGGATATGGTAAGTAGAAAAATGAACGTTGTGAGCACACCTCGCCTCCTTGTCACCTTTTCTCCTCTTTGTGCTGCCTGTCTGAACTGACGTTTCATTGAAAGGAAGGGCTTCGCTAGGGGCTAGCTTTAGCTTTGATTCCTCACAGACAGTACACACCTACTGTCTGCTACAGTGGAAAGGCTGGCTAAATGAGTTAGAGAAAAACAAAGAAAATGAAAATGTTTCAGAGCCACAGGGGAGAATGACAGGGCAAGCTTTTGTTTAGCGTTAGCAGTATGTAGCTGTCACTGCGCTCCTTCGGGTTGGCACTGCTAGCAGTGATGGTCAGGTTGTGAGCTAGCAGGAGCTTAGCTAGCGTTGTAAAAAAAAAGGTGTGCATGCTCGTGCGTGTGCGCGTGGCAATATAGACACCAAGCATTGTGTGACCAGGATGAGAGAGTAGGTCTGGTTCATATTGGACAAGAGGATTATAATCAATGTTAGGGGAAATAAATGTTGGCAGTTAGAGATGCATAAATATGGACCTATTACATTGTTAGTAACATGTATTAGAGCACACAGTACACATAAATACCATTTTCAATGAAGATCACACCAAAATCACGTCATATATTTTTTAATGATATCGACAATAATGATGTTACAATAAAAATTCCCTTTAATATTGTGAATTATATTGTCATTGCAATATCAGTCATCATAATAACAAGTTATTTTGTCCACATTGTGCTGCTCTACTCTCACACTGTCATCATTGCACACACAGCTACATGCCCAATACATCATTTCCTTTATTAAATGTAGCATTATAAAAGACATATTTTCAACGATAACAAGACATATTTGTTTCCTTCTTTTCCACATACACAAACATATGTCAAGCAAGAAAGGGACAACACACTTTATAGAAATAAACAAATGAAGGAAAACAATGAAAAAGACTCATTAATAGTCCCTATGTACTGCTTCTCCCTGCAACCTTTATCTTTGTTGTCTTTGCTAATGAACTAACAAATACATTCAACACAACTATTGTTGCTAACTCATTGAAAGGGAAACTTCTAACACCAGTTATTGTTTCAACAATATGATTGCACTAAAAGAAGAAATGAGTTATGTCTCAAAGAAGGTGATAGTTTGGTGAATGTAGCTTGTAGTATAAGTGCTTGAAGCATGCAGGTCTGACTCTCAGCTCCCGGACAGAGGACTCATCTGATGGAGGTTGATGAAGCACTCCTTTCTGCTTAGATAATGTTGCTACACAAACGGCCTGGGGTTATTTCAAGAGAAGAAGTGCAGTCAGCTTATGATCGAGCTGTTTGGAACTGGAGCAAGTAAACAGTAACCTCCTTGTGTCTTTGCTGCTGACGCCTCTCCGCCCCGTGTTTCCACAGTGGCAGTGGGCTGTCGGATTTAGGAGTGTTGTTTGGTTGTGGGATTAATACAGAGTGTTGATTTGACTGGTCATTTTGTTTTGGAATGTTAATTTCCCTTTAATGTTTGATTATATTCCAGAAAGGATCTGTGTTATTTGAGCAGCGCTGGCTATAACTCATCAGTGTCTGGTACTGTGTAGCTTTTTAGTCGATACTACTTACTGTTATTGTAGAATATCATTTCTGTTGTGGACAAGAAGAGTCCATATACCTTGTGGCGATACCATGTATAACACGAGGTTCCCTTTTATAACACTTTGTGCTTAACGCTGTGAAATAAAATGAGAGTGATGAATTGTTCCAGGAGTAATCAATAATGAAGGGACTTCCTAATGAATGTATTGTCCCCTGTCCTTTCTGCCCCACTAGGGCTCTCCAGGGCAGATCCCGGGACAAGACATGGAGCTCTAAACCAGCCCTCTCCATCCATCTCCATTTGCTGCCTTGCACACTGCTCTCCAAAACCATCTCTTCTACCCCTGCTATAGCGGTTTGGCTCCGACTCGTCAAAGAGAGAAAAAGCCAAGTGGGAGGGAGTAGTACACTTTCCCCAGCTGCTGTCCAGACACACACATGCTGCATTGCTGCCATTCCCCAAGCCCTGCTCCATCCATCCCTAGGGCACGGCCACTAGCTCGCTAGCTAGCTAGCTAGCACTTGGCACAAAGACGAGGCCTGTCCTCTGGGATAAAAATACAAGCAGACTGTGTACCCTTGCTGATTTCTTTTTTGTCCCTTTTCCGGGTCACCCAGCCGGACAGTGGTTAACTGGGGCTCTTTTTGTTTAGCTGTCAATCCCACTGCTTTCAGCAGTGAACGATTGCTGGTAGCCAGTCACTTAGTCAGTCAGTCACTTAGTCAGGCAGTCACTAAGTCAGTCAGTCACTTAGTCAGGCAGACTGAGGGGTTGGTTATCCCAGAAGAAGATGATGGAGCCCAGCATGGAGAACTGCCTGACCCAGGTCCTGCAGAAGGACATGGGCCGCCGGCTGCAGGTGGGGCAGGAGATCATAGATTATATTCTGGACAAGGAGAAGTCCCATGACCTGGAGCAGGACCAGACAGTGCTGGACAAGATGATCGACGGCATCGCCAGCACCTGGGTCAACTCCAGCAACTTCAAGGTGAGCTGCACTGACATGGAGGTAGTATACAATTGACAGGTAAAGAAATGAGTCCTAAGACCTGGGAATGAGTCAGCATTTGACCTCTATTGGTTCCTTCAATGTCAAAGTCAATGTTTTTTAAGACATGTTTTTAGTTAGATGCCTGACATTTAGATTTAGAAAGAGATTTTCATGTTTTTTTCTAAAACGTAAACTACGTGAGTAATTACCACTGGAGCTTCTATGTGTCATCAAAACAGAGGTTGCTAACAAGTGGCTAAATGAGACTGCTAAACGTCATCCTGTTGAATAACGTAGCCACAACTGATTTTGTAAAGAGCTTAATGTAAGCTTTTTACCTGAAAGCGATTGCAATTATCCATCAAAAATGATAAAAAGTGGTGTTAATATGTGACAAGTTTCCTGCTAAATAAAACGTGTAAGTATCATAAACGCGCATTTGCCAAAGATCTTACTTCCTTAATCAAATGAAAATATCCAAATCCTTTTGTTGGAAGGAGCCCTAGACGGCGGGTCGGCCTAAGAACTACGTCCTCACTGCACCATTGTATAGCTTCCCACACACCTGCTGCTACTCTAGTTTCAGCCTTTACTGAGCCAAAAGCATGGACCACGCATTTGCATTCTAATTTACACGAAAGTACAGTACCAAGCTCTCTTGATAAACTTCTTATCCTTCTAATTGACAACTCAGTTCCGCCGTTTGAATTGTTGTTATGCCTTCAGTTGATTATGAAATGTCTGTTATGGCTCATTCCTCTATGCATTTGGTTTGAGATGAAGGGTTCATATTTACAAACCCTATGGTTTAAACCCTGATTCAACGTATATCAGTCAGTAAGATGTGGTCTGTTTTCAAAATCAAAGCAGGGCAGAACATGGCAGCTTTCTCCACATATTATGCATTGGAATGAAATAGAGCAACTTGAAAACATCTTTGCTGAAGTGTAAGATTTTTCCAGAATTCTTGTCTTTGTTTGGACTGCACTTCCATATCATTGTACAGTCATATAATGGCTGTTTTATGAAGCAGTAATCTCCAGTTTTTCAGTTTTTGTGACCCTGTGTGCAACAAAAGCAAACATGTTGGAAAGGCACATGACATTATTATTTCCCTGTGCTATAGAGCAGGCCCAAATTCTTCTTCTCTGATTGATTGTGCTTTATTTTGGATTTCAATCTAGGGCAACATTTAATGTGAAAACACCAGCAGTTCTTCCAGTGCCCCAGCCACAGGTTGCTCTCTCTGTTAGAACATATTGTTTTCTAAAGCTCTGATTTCATGTCAGGATATGCTGCTTTTGCTCTGAGTGGGCCGAACACATCAGAGATATCTGTCTGAACAAAGCCCAGCCTGCCCCCAGTGCCCTACATACTGTGGCTCAGCACGGCTTTTCTCTCTGCACTCTCACTGCTGTGACGCCATGTTGTAATGTGCACGGTACTTTGTGTGTGCTTCAAGTGACCATATGTGTCGCACTGTGTCGCATCTGGCCTGGTTACACCTCCAGGTACTGGAAGGTCCAAACCGTCAGAGTTAATACTTTGGGTTGCAGACAAAGCTACTTACATTGAGCCAAACGTATCTCTGGCCTTGCTATGTACAATTCTTTATTCGTTAGAATTTAATATTCTCAAAAAATGCACCACCTGTTTAAGCACTCTTAAAAGAAGTAAGGTTATACATACAAGTATTTTCTTTATGTTTGTTATGTGTTTTTTGCATGCTAATAGAGCAGGTCTGAAAGGCCTGGTACATAAACACATCTTTACTAGTTGGGCAGGGTTCTTACGGTCATTAAAAACCTGGAAAAGTCATGGAAAAACAATATTTTTCCCAAAGTTTTGGAAAAGTCATGGAAATATAACTAAAGTTGCGTCAAATATAATTAATATGTTATCTAATCGCCGAAATAGTAATACTATAATGATAATAAATACTCCCCTAGGATGGAGTCATAGCAGCGGTGCTAAGGCACGTGGGCCCAGCATAATGTGAGCGTGGGGATTTTTTTAGTGTGTTCACGTGCGAAGTGCGCCCCCGCCAATTTATTTCTATGTGTCTGCCAGCACAAGAAAGGCTCTTGAGGCCTAGTACCAGGTCCGGTTCTAGCCAATTTGCTGCCCTAGGCGAGATTTAGGCGAGAGTTTATATATAAAAGACAAATACACTACACAAACAGAAACTTATTGACATAGGTAATAGACGTCAAAATGGCTTCAAATGTATTCAGTATTGTAAGAACATGTTTGAATAGGGGGGTGGACGTCACATCATCTAGGGGGTTCCGGGGGTATGCTCCCCCGGGAAGATTTTTTTTTGAACATTTTAATGTAAAACGCTTCAATCTGGTGCACTTTGAGCACACAATTACTAGAGACCTGATCTAGGGGGTATTGTACAACTCTAAAACACCCATATGAAAAAGATCGGTTTACATTTTAATAATCAAATAAGTATGTGAACATAACCAATAACCTACCATAGCCAATAACAAATAAATGTAACTTATTTTATTTTTGTTGTTCATTCATATCTTATTTTACCTAGTTAACATTTATTTATTTATGCATATTTTTGTATCTCACCAACTTTAAACAATATTTATGGATTACTGTCCTATAGTATACATTGGAATGATTTCAAACCTGTTTTTATTTATCCTAATAATTGTAAAGGAGTGCCTTGGAAATATATGTTTACATAATTTGTAAACACATATTTGTTTGAGACCCACTGAGATAACTTAGACTAAAATTAACTATCTAAACACTCAGTCCTTTACCTCACTGAGCCTCTCAGTCTGACAGGAGAGCTCTCCTCCACCCTGGTTGTAGAAACATCTACTTCTTATATCCGTTAGCGCAGCTAGCACTAGATTCTAATAACAACAGCGCCGGTACCGGTGCGCCCTCTCCCTCCCTCCCTCTCCCTCCCTTGCTCCCATGCTCGCACTTTGGCTGTGAGCTGCGGGCGCCTGATAAGCCAACATCCCCCACTTTCATCACTTACCGGCCCTGCCAGTACATATAGTGGCAATGTCTCAAGATTTAGCTAAAATACACCTTTATTGAACATACAGTAACACAAATCCACATAAAAACGAAAAAGGGTTGCCACTTATTATTATTTTTAATTAAAAAAAAAGAAGTTAAACCTGGGAACCTGGCTGACGCCCCCTAGCAGCAGCGCGCATATTTCAGCAGTGGCGCAGCTGGCGCTGCACCGCCGCTATTTGTATTTAGGGGAAACACTGATACTAATACTAATAATGTAACGTAAAATGGCATTTAACTGTCGAGGTATTTAGCTGATGAGAGATTTGAGTTGCTTCAGCCTGTAGGAGCTAAGTAAGCCTACTATTTGATTTGTTTTAGATAGGCACAACATGTTTCAGACCTTATTTTCCTGTTCCATGTTCAAATAAACCACTTTCAGTGGTACCGCTGAGAAGAGTCATTTTTTTTTGGGTCATGGAAAATGAGGTAAAGGTCATGGAGACGTTATTGAAAATCATTGGTGAAAAAGTGTATGAACCCTGTTTGGGTCAACAGGGACAGTTTCCTCAGCACAGGCATAGCTGATCACTTGGCAACTAAAGTGGGAACTATTTAGTTTGAGAGAGGGGGTGATGAATTAATTCACCATAAATGGTGCTTTGAGCGGATGCGTCTAATACCAAGCAAAAGAAAGTTCTTTATAGCGTTTTACACTCTTCTTACCTAAAGTTCAGAGGGCCAGTCCGAGGGCTTTCCTTGCTGCACATACCGTTTGTGTTTGGATAACAAACACTGGATGGTTGTACTGTCATACTGCTGAGCTGACAGGTCAAGTGAAGGTCCCACATTCTCAGAGGAGGCGTACTCTTCCTTGTATATCTCTTCCCAGAAGGGGTTCAACACTTCCGACATGCTAACAATACAAATACGTTTAGGTCTATAACAAAAGTATTCCATTTGTCCTTGAACAAAATGAATTTGTTTCTACAGCAACTCATGTACTGTGTCTGAAGCGGTGATTCAAAGCCTGGGTGCACAGGGTGGACGGTTAACATTACACTTTGTTTGCATATGTTGACTGACAGTATACTAATGTGTGTTAGTGTCATGTGCCCTTGGTAACCCACTAGTGTTGCACATACTTGAAAGGTACCGCGATACCCTGCCGTTAAAAACGTTACGATTCCTCCGTTTCATTAGTATCGGTACTTTAAGAATGACGGGGAAAAGTACTCCGGTGAGAAAGAGCCGTGTGTGTTCAGCGCTCTGCTTCCACTCCCTGCACTGCAGCCGTGGCTGCAGTCCCTCCCCTCTCAAGCACGCTCTAAGTGCCTCCCCTCTCAAGCACGCTCTAAGTCCCTCCCCTCTCTCGTGCACGTGCTAGCTGCCAAGAGCATGTGAGAAAGCGAGAAGCATGGCTGCAAGTGGGAGTGCAACTGCCGCTGGCCTCGCCTTGTTGACAAAAAAGACGCCAGAAGCGAAATGTGGAAGTATTTGAGCTATATCTCTGACAGTGAGGGCAAGCCTACAGACACCACGAGGCCTGTCTGTATGAAATGTTTTAGATCCCTGCAAACCAAGGGAGCCAACACATCCGACTTGGCTAAGCACCTCGCCGACCGGCATCCAGAGCTGTTTAAAGAATGTAAAGACAGACAGGTTAGTGAATGTGATAGATAACATAATTACATCATGCTCAGCCCATGCCCTCAAATCTAAGTCAAACAAGTGTAATTTATTTTGTGACAAACGAACGTTTTCGTAGTTTGACGAGGCAATTAATGGCAATGATAACTGTCTAATATGGCTATCATCTGCAATGTACATTTTGTCGATAATTATTTATATTACTGTACTATTACATGTTAATAAAATATAAAGTTAACTATCAAAGAAATCACATAAACTCAAGTCTAAAGAAGAGACCATGTTGGAAGAAAACACTACAATTTTATTTATCATGAAAATAATAAAAGAAAAGTATCGAAAAAGAATCGGAATCGCAATTCTTGACTTGGTATCGGTATCGAAACCAAAATGTTGGTATCGTGACAACACTATAACCCACAGTAACCTCCTGCTCTGCAAATTCTCCATGAGTCCCAAGTTGAAAACAGAAAAGCTTACTTGTCTGTTATTGGTCATCTTAAAACCATAATACATGCAGTAGTTCAGTTCACAGTGAAGCCTATCTATCAAACCAAAGGTATTTCTAAAGATTGGAGTTCCTTCTAAACTCTGCCGGAGAGTCTTTGTAACAAACGCCCAGCCAAAATGTTTCATTTGCTACCACTTCCCCATCTCTTCCCTAAAGTGCTGTACACAAACAAATGAGCGAAATTGAACAAAGTGATATGTGTGTGAACGTGATCAGCAGATCCTTGGAAACGACTCTTAATAATGGAGCATCAAGCATGAACATCAGTGATTTCTGTTGTCAGGCTATTCTCCTTTTCTAAATAGAACACTTTCATGATTCATGAACATGCAATTTCAAATGAAGCGAGTCATGTGTTCGGTAGATGGACACCTCCTGGGGCAGTTGTCAGAGTGATCTCCATCTCAGGGTGTGTCAAGTCAACAGCCACATCCCGGCTGGTTTCAGCTGCTGAATCAACTCGAAACAAGTGTGCATAGTATCCACCTAATGATGGGCTAAATGCAGAGGTGTGGTGCTGTTATGTAGGGCTGCAACAAACGACTCATTTGATAATCGATTAATCTATCGATTAATGAAACGATTAATCGACTATTCGGACTATTACTGTACGCTTTGCACAATTTCTCAAACGCTCTTATTTAGCCATCAACTTTTAGATTTAGCTTGAGGCTGTTTTAGGCATGTGGAAACTAGCAATGAAGACAATAAAGATGAATACTTGATTCAAAAATACATATATTATTAAATTAACAAAACACATTTTGAACAAAATTAACATAGCTTTTTATTTAAATTAAATAAATAATATCTCACATCAAAAGAAACAACAGTGTTTTAACAAATGGTATTAAATAATCTGATGACAGAATTGTAAACAGAATAGCTGAAACTTTAACAAAATAAAGAGTAACTCTAATCATTAACCCATGTTTGTATAATGTAGTTAACTCCGTGTGTTGCTGCTAGCATACATAAAACCTGACGTGGAAACGTTACTCGTGGATGGGGCTACAGAGCTGCTAGAAAGACAGTCGAACCCGGTGCATTTCTCCGTCTGAATGTGGTCACTTTTGCTAAATGTTTAGACAAATTGCTCGTGTTATCGCCCTTACATGCTAAACTCTTATTGCACTTTTGGCAACGAGCATTGTCCACATCGAGACGGGTAAAGTTTAACCACACCTTGGAGCGCGTTCTCTCCGCCATCCCCGCCGTGTGTTGCTGCATGTACTGTAGCAGCTGCGTGTGTGTAAACTGCCCCCCCACCCCCTCGCACACAGACGGGGAGAGAAAGATCGAAAATACATCATAGACGCAATTATTTGTCTTTTTGCATATTAGAAACGAGTTGGCGACACTAAGACTGCGATATAATGTTTTTGTAGCAATAATACATGACATATATTTTTTAAATGTCTCCACGATAAAAAGACCATTAACGTTGGAGCTTAACGGCGCGTAAAACACACGTGATGATGTCACCAACGAATCGACGACTGAATTAGTTGGCAACTAATTTGGTAATCGATTTTAATCGATTAAGTCGATTAGTTGTTGCACCCCTACTGTTATGGAAGAGTGAGTGAGGAGGGAGTGTTTGACAGAAGCACACAGGATTCTCTGGGTGTTTCTCAATGTCGAGTAAAGCTGCTGCAGAGCCACTATTTCAAGCATACTACGTCATCGAGTGCCGCCGAAGGACTGTTCCAATGTCCAGCATACTTGGAATTCTACCCAGTCCGGCGTACTTCGTAGCGAGAAATTTCGAGGCTGCACATGTTTAGACTCCGCGGTCTTAAAATCCCCACAATGCTTTGCGCACGGACCAATTTGCCCAAATCTGTGTATGGCGGGGCCTCTCATATGACGCACACTTGCTCGCCTGTTCCACTCTTCGTTTTCCGAATACCAGGAAGGATTCTTGCCTCGCTTCTGAAGCAAGTGACTTGGAAGACATGTGCTACCAAGTAAGCGTACTCGACATTGAGAAACGCCCTCTGTGATGGTGGTTGTAGATGTTCTGGCGCAGTCTGGGTGTATCTGTTCATTCTGCATGCTCAACCCTCCTGGACGTATCAAGTGTTCCCTGTCTGCTCTGTAATTGTTGCTTCATCCTTATCTGTGCAATACCACCGACCACGCCCACATTATCGGTCTTTTTTGGCATTTTCTTCTTATAGTTTTTTTGTTTTAAAAGAAAAACATACATACAAACATACACAGATTGTAAAATGTATCACAACATATGAAAGTAACATAGCAGGCTACGCCCACCTTAGAATTCTGATTAAGAAATGATCATTAAGGAATCATAACAATGAAGGAAAAGTGGAAGAGGGTCGTCCATTGTATAATGGCAAACTAACCAAAGCAAAAGTACTAGTACTTGAAAAGGATTTAAACAGCTTGGATTGAAACAGAACAGAATTGTGGAGTTTAGAGCATTTTCATTTGAAAAGCAAGAAAAACACATGACATTTGATTGACCCATTCTAGCCATTCTATTGATCGATGAAGTTGCTGATTATCTTCCAGATGACTTGATTTATCGTTTGGTTTATAGATAGTGAGCCATCTCCATCAGTTTCTCATAGTCAAAGGTATTTTTAAACGTGTCCTTTCAAGCCTTTATCCAAAGAAATGTCCTTGTTGCATGTAAACATACTTAACGATTCATCCATCATTTACCAATTGCTTTTTCTGTTGATCAACTAATGGATGGGTCAGACAATGCTTTGCAAGTCTACGTATAACTCACAGTGCTGAATGACCCCACTGCCCCAGTAACCAGACATGTGCATTGATTGCTCAGACAACCTGGTGCCAACTGTAATGCTCAGCCATCTGGGCAGAGTGGCTGGAGTCATTTCTGTTGTCTTACCAACAATGTGATACTGACAGACAGAGTGTGCCCTATTCAATATGTGTTTGAAAGCTCTTGTCCTGATGAGTAACTAGACATTTCTATTTCACCTAGTACCAGGCATGAGTTCAGTTTCTGCCTTTGTTTCAGATGCATTAGGAACCTAGCATGATCACAGTCTCTCCTGCTGGGGTATCATTCAGGTCAGCTATGTGTTTCTCAAATGCAGACTGGAGGAGTGGGGCTGTCTTTGGGGAGCCATTGTCCGTGCCTTGGTGTATTTCCTGCTTAGGCTCCCTCTGGTCGTTTCTGGGCATGGTATTACATTACATTACATGTTAGACACTTTTATCCAAAGCTGACTTACATACTCAATAGGCAATCCCCACAGGAGCCATTTGGGGTGAAGTGTTTCAGGGACACAACGACATGCTGACTGCAGTGGGGTTTGAACCTGTGACCCCCTGATCCCAACACCAACGCTCTATCCACTGCGCCACACGCCTCCTGGTATGGTTTTAGATAGGATGTAATGCTATTCCTTCCTTCAACACAGATAGCTGTTATGAGTTTGCATGCGTATCCCACTCCATTCATCACTTGATATACATATATGTATAAAAGGGTTACTGCACACACAGAGGCCCTAGCACTGGACCCAGGCGATGTCTTTCTTCAACATAAACTAAGCTCAGTTTGTCAAGCTGTCGGGATGACTTTCATATGATGTTGTCACTAACTGAATCATGGTGGCACACTTAGAAGTTTCTCCTTGTCCGATGTGAGGGTCCAAGGATAGAGGGTGTTATATTCATATTCCATACAAACTGTAAAGTCGAATGAGACAGATGTAAAATGTGCGATATTGGGCTATATAAATCAACTTTGATGGATTGATTGACTTGGATGTGGAACAAGTAGGTGGGAAACAATGACCTAAAGATGAGAGATGCTGTAGGGAGGAGTGAGCAGCTGGCCTCATCAAAGACTGGACAGATTACTGCAGCTCAATGACACCACTTTGAAGTACTCGTAAAAGGCTGTTCTGCTGCCCTGCAGGGGAATATGATGTTTCAACAAGGTTATTGCAAGTGATGTGTCTTAGGAAGACAAGAGGCCTATTCCCCTCTGGGCACTTTTATTACGTTGGTTAGCTTTAGTCTGAGACAGGAGCAACACTGCTAAATGTGAGTCAGCTATGAGGTCAGCAGAATTGTCCAATATAAAAAAATAACACTTAACGTGATTATTTCAAGATGTTGAATTTATCCTCCCTTGCACTATTGCCCTCTCTCTTGTCTTCTATTTTAGTGTTTGACGAGTATCGACAGAATCCGTTTTCCCATTCACATACTGTTGTGCACATTTAGCATGAGCTTTACAAGGATGGCAAAATGTCATTAAACATCCTTAACTGTGCAAAAAAAGTTGCGTGCATTTTGTTTGCCATGCTAAATGGAATATAACTTCTGAATTTGTTAGCAAACATGAACTCACATGACAACTCTTTCTGCCACCTGCCACTTCCCGGGTCTTCCCATTTCAAGTGAATGTTTGCCTTGGTCTCTACACATCACCAGGGCGATGCAAACTGACCAATAAGCTGACAGGATAGAAAGAGCAGCACCACATGTTTCCTTCACACTTCACTCTCAGGATTTGAACTCACTACCAAGTCTTGTTTTCTTGATTCACTCCAATGTAAGACATTCTAGCACAAAGACCTCTGGTAATGGAACACGACCCAACTCAAACTTTGAAGAGATCCTAGAGACACTGTACTTTGTGTCTTTAAGAGACTGGCTTCTCTCATTAGGCGCATTCACACCGCAGTACTTTTCCCACAAAGGTTCATGCGAACTTAGTTCATGCAAACTCTTTAGTTCTCATGAACTAAGTACAGATCGCGTTCACACCGGAAAAAGTCTCTGGGGGTGGATTAGGCAAATGAAGCCGCTGACTTCACTTCTTCTTCTTCTGCTTTGGGTTTACTGGCAGGCTACAAACAACTTCACGGCGGATACTGCCGCCCGGAGTCCCCGGCCGGAAGTCCCCGGAGTTGGGGAAGGCTTCAGTAGAAGTTGCTGGGACTCCCAGCAGCTTCTACTGAAGCCTTCCGAGTAAATCGCCAGAACGCCGACACCTCCTCATCTCCACCGCTCCCATGTTTTATTTTGTGTTGCCATAAGTTAGTCTCTCTGCGTTTCTGCGCTGGGCTAATGCTAATGCTAATAATGCTAATGCGAGGATAATAAAATGGCGGCTTCACAAAACTTTTTGGAAGTTTTACGGGGCGTGGTTTGCAATCCGCCCAGCCAATCAGAAATATAGCTCTTTTCTCACAAAAGAGCCGCTCGTAAGTCCCTGCTCTCTAGCAGGGACTTACGAGCGGCTCTTTTGTGAGAAAAGAGCTATATTTAGTACCGGCTCTTTTTGGTGTGAACGCGATAAAAGAGTTCACTGAACTAAGTTCGCATGAACCTTTGTGGGAAAAGTACTGCGGTGTGAATGCGCCTTTTGTTTCTGACTGCGTCTCTCCCTCATGGACTTACTTGATCAAGAGCATTTCTCCTTCATTTACTGCATCAGCACATTGTGGGAGTAGAGTGTGTGTATGTGTGAAGTCAGTGTGATTGACAGTGGCAAACCCATGGAGAAGCCTGTGTAACCTTTGTCTAAAGCCTGTGCTAACACTTTGGATCAATCAACCTTGGACACACACAAACACACGTATAGAAAAACACCTCTGCTGCTGCGTAGTTGTTTCCCTCTACTCTTAAGCCCATGTGCATTGAGCATGCTTGTACACCAGGTTAAGGTCCATTTCCAGAGTGAACCAGTCATTTCAGCTGGAAGGGGGACTTTGGAGCCTTGGCACAGCCCCCTGTCAAGTGGTAATCCTTAACCAATGCAACTTGGTGAGCATTTGGAGGGCAGAGATTTGTGCTAAGCTCAGATGAAAGGCTGCGACACACAGCGCTCTGCTGCATGAGGGAAAGCCTTCAAGATGATGCAGCAGCAGCAGCTGCAGCACACAATGTGTATTTTGCCCTTGCTTTCAAATTTGGCTGATTCACAAAACCCAAAGGACGTGTGTGTGAGAGTTGCATAAGGCCTAATGGTTCTAGTGTACAGTCAGGAGGCGTCTGTGTGTGTAATGAATGAAGCAGTGTGATTGTGGTAGAGCTGTGTGATTTATTGTTACAATATTACTTTGTAAAATGAAAGTACATCGTCAAAAAAGTCAAATAAATAAAATGCACTACTTACTATGAAAATATGAAAGGTTGGAATGAGTCATTTATGTGATATTCGCTGCATTGCCGTAATTGGGTTAAGTCGCAAGATTTAAGCACAAGTGTTTCTCTACCAATTCAAAAGATCAACACCTTTTTAAGTGAATGTCATTCTTTAGTAAATGTATGTTTGAAGAGAGAATTGGCCAAAGTCAAAGCTTTAAGCCTGTTCAACCATGTTTTGGGTGAGAAATGGGACACACCTGACTACTAAAGACCATCACCTACACACATTCCAAAACATTTCTATACACGCGAGTATCATGCGAGTGTGTTCTGTGCAGGGCTGTAGGAGCAGAGGTCCAGAGTATAGCTCTACATGTGTGTGTTTCCAGCAGAGCCAGCTCGGCAACAGGGTAGCACCATGATTGAATGCCTCAGCAATAGATGGAGCAGGAGGAGCAGAGGGGTGTGATTGACCTCCTGCTGACGCTTGTACACTCGCTGTTAAAGCATCAACATCTTGTTCACTTTTCTCTGGTCTTTTCTGTCTATGCTCTAGGGCTGCACAATTTGGGGAAATAATCTAATTGCGATTTTTCTGACAGATATTGCGATTCGATTTGCGATATTTGTTTTTAAGCGACCCAACGGAAGTTTATTGTAAAATGCGACCATAACTCCGGCTAGGAAGGTCGTATCAACGTGCTCCCGTCTCTAGCACCCCCGCAGCCCGAGCTACGAGTGAAAGAACTAAACTTACATGAAACTTCCGTTGGGCTGCTTTAAAGTCAAGCTTCAGTTTAAGAGTCACCCTGTAATAGAAACATGTGATGGAGCATTACTAACCTGACTCAGATGCTTTGTTTCACCAAAGCATCTAGGAAGGCTCCATTGGAAGCCATTTGAAAAGGGCAGGCACTTTCAAAAGCACTTGGCAGGTGATTGGATCAATCTGTCTATCACCTTCTATCATGGGCCACTTCTGATTGGTTAACAAGGGCTGGTACATGTGGAGCACAGCACTTCTGATTGGTGTGACTGACACACAAGAAGAAAACATTTATTTCTTTTTTTAAATAAAATAAAAATAAAGTTTTAAAAAAAATCGCAGGCTTTGCGATTTGATAATCGCATCATTTCAAATTGCGATTTTGATTTCAAATCGATGAATCGTTCAGCCCTACTATGCTCCATTTGCTTCTGTAGAGGCTTTTCTCACTCTCACCCACAGACAGTTCTCTGCCGTCCCTTTCCTCTGCCCTCTCTCTATACTCCACACCCCCCTATCTTTAACACCGAGAAACCTCCCACCTCCTTTTGTTTTCTCTGACAGAATGCTATCTCTGCTTTTCTGGCATTTGTTCGATTGCACTGTGTCAGAAATATGTTCCTTTGTGTGTCACCAGCAGCAGCAGCAGCAGCCGTAAATCCCCTTATCCTAATGACCCCCCCCCCCCATCACTGAAGTATGAATCCGTCCAGGTTTGGGATCCTTGGCGGCACTAACCGCATAGTCATAATCTGCTATCTTATTTAATCTGCTCAACTCAGGGATGTTTCCCTTTTTTGTCATGAGTTAGGCTACCAGTTCCTTGTGGTTTGCAAATCCATTGCATATTCAACATGGATGTTACATGAAGTCCAATTCAAAATGCACCAGCACATTTTTGATACAGTTAGTTTTTTCCCAATTGATTAGCATATCAGGATTCTTGATGAAAAGTGAGAACATTCTTTCCCTGTTGGTCTACCAAAACACTGTGAACATAAATTGAATTAGAAATTCCATTCAGCATCAATCGGTTGGCAATTAATGAGAGCAACTGTGGGGCAGGTGGAGAGGGGAGATGGATTGTGCTTCCTCTGCCAGCCCTTTCTCTCATAACAGCACACTGAGAGATGACTGAGGGGCCACACTGGGGCCATATCAGGCAGTACATATCCACTACAACAAGTCCATCAGTCTGTTTAGGTGGTTGGGCCTCAGCGTGCGCCTTTGAACTGTACATTGCCAACATTCATAGATGGGACCTGTGTATGTTAGAATCTCCCATGATTAAGAAACAATGTTTTTAGGGGCTTATTGCTTAGCTAAGTGTTAATCTATTGTTTAATTTGAAGAGAACATATCTTTCTAAAGCAGGAGTCAGGTCCAATAAAACAAAGCATTATGGGTATACGGGGATGGATATGGACGTGTGATCATCCTAGCACAAATGAATGAACTGAGAGAGGTCCTAAGTCTAGACTGCCACTCATATCCATGTTTAGTGCTTCTTAATGGCTGATGAAATATTTCATATGATATTCTGCTACAATTTGCTAATCCAAGAGCATATTGTGTTTGTGACCTGTTTATAGGCCAAGGTGTGATCACCACTACAGCCATACATACTCACACAGTCCCAGCACATTACTGCTGTGAGAATAGAAGCGCATGTCATGTACCCATGTCACAGCTGTGTATTTCAGTGTGTGTGGCAGAGAAAGGAACCTGCTGGCTCTGCTCAGCTGAGTATCAGGGTGTGAGTGTGTGTTGTGTTCTCATCAGAACTCATGTGTGTTCATGTCTCAGTTAATTGTCCTCTGTTGTGTCATATTCTGTTTCTGAAGGGATTGTGTCAGCTTATCAGAAGAATGCAAAGTTCTCTTTACTGTATGTTCTTCAGTGTCCCAGAGGGAACCCCTGCTCTTCTGAACATCATATACAAACATGTCTCTCCTCTGATGCTGTCCAGTGTAACAGTCTGTATTGCAACAAGTCAGGCAGCATTGTCCTGTGGGAGATAACACTGCAGCCTCTCCTGAGCAACTGGATGACATCATAATCAGTGCAGCAGCCAGACCTGCCCCGCCTGAGCAGACACTGCTGTGTCTTCCCCCTGAGCAATGGCATTCAGTCAACCCGACACACAATAATAATAATACATTTATTTTTGTACAGGTCTTCAAAGTCGCTTTACAGAGATAGTGAAAAGAAAAGAACAACAAATACATATATATATAGTTACATTAAAATAAGTAATATAACAACAATCACACATTAAAAGCCAGATTGAAGAGGTGAGTTTTTGTGAGTGTTTTGAAGGTGGTGAGGTCAGTGCAGTCTCTGATGGGTTGGGGGAGTGACGGAGAAGGCTCTGTCCCCCCAGGTCCGCTGATTGATGCTGGTGGGGATGGATAGGAGGTTGGCTTCTGATGAGCGGAGGCAGCGGGATGGTGCGTGGTGGTGCAGCAGGTCTGTGAGGTAGGGGGTGGGGGGGGTTCTGGTTGTTGAAGTCAACTATTTTCCACACAAGTGTCTACCCCCCCCTCTGTGATCAGCTTATTACCCCCTAGACTGAACTGAAACACTTGATTGTGACCAGCATCCTTCCATCTACTGCATAGGGCTTGTTAGTATTATGAGAAAGGAATTCTAATGCCTAATCTATACCAATTGCAGATGTTTTGCCTATTGACGTTTACTGTCAAGAAACAACCTGGCACACTCTCTAGTGTCTATACCTATGATTGGCAGGTTGAGATTAAAAAATAAGTGATCACTATAGTTTAGCCAAATGCAGTTTTTTTTACATATGATCCTCTTGAGCCCGTAATAGAGTAGTGTTGTCAAAAATATTGAAATATCGATACAGATCAATATTGAATATTGATTTTATTTTTCTGCAGCGTCAATACCAGCTGCGCTTTCTATTGTCGCTTCTCTACTGTGAGTGGACACACACAAACACAGTGCTGCGTTGCCCACATAGCCCCCCTCCTCCTGTCACCCATTGTCAGCGATATTAAATAACTGGCTGCACAACCTATTAAGTCATACATATAATAATAAATTCAAAGTTCTGTCAATTTATTGCCATATCCAAAATGCTAGGGTATTGTATCTAAGATTGAAATTCAATGTTCATATCAAAACTAACAAAAAATACCCCAATCAATCAAATGTTATTGTTGTTGTGAGCATGTCCCGAGTGTTTCCGTTCCCCTACTTAAGTGTCTCTGGCAGTTTGGATGATCCAGTTGCGTTTTTAATTTATATTAAAAGAATCTCTTTTGTTCTAGCTGTGAAAGGAGAGTGGCATGTTTGTGCATCCGTCACTAACGGGGGCTTGAGTGACACTGACTTGCCCCAGGAAGCTGCATCCTGTTGGTCACATGCTCTGACCATGTGATGAAACAACCCTTTAAACACTTGCTATAATCCAGGGATTATACTTTTGAAATTCTAACGAGTATTTTTGCACAGTCAATTTTCCTTTGATCAGCTCTCGTGCATGTTATTCTCCATGTCAGCCCACTGGAGCGCTGACGCCCATATCATGTTATCACTCTGGCAATTAGTTCTGCAGAGTCAGCCGGGCCCAGGAAGGAAGCCTCTGAGTGGATTGTACAGCTATGATATATAATATGCTCTGTCATGGTCCATAGTGAGAACCAAAGATCGCTGTCCTACACAAAAGAGTGTGTTGTTAAATACAGAAATGTCCTGGTTGAAAGAGTGTGTTGGTACATACAGAAATATACTGAGAGTACAATGAACTGTGTTAAGAAACTCATTGAGTTAACACAAGGTGAACACATGTCCCTGAATACACCAATGATTGCTATGATTTCTGGAAAAAAAGCAGTCTTCTCCCCCCCAGCGCTGCCTGAGGTTCTCCTTGGAAGTCCTCATGACTCCTGAAGGTCGCCACACTATGGTCACAACACTTTTTGTTGTTAAGGATGGTCTTTCTTTAGGACTAGTTTGAGTATCTTTCTCAAACTTAATACAGTCACTGTCTCTGTAATGCAGGGTTACATACATATTAACTGAAGTGGAGAAATAATAGTATTCTAATGTAGTGTACTTCAAAGTGACGCTTTGTAATATGAAATATTCAGTAAAGCAAGATTTAGTGACTAGTGATCTAAACAACATGAATTTCCTCCCAAACCTCTGCATGTACCACACTATTGTAAAGGTATGCATCTCTGTCCTTTCATCCATTGGGATCCAACAATGCCCTGGTGTGTAGCTGTGTGTTCCGTCTGACCTCCTGAGTCAGCTGTCTCCCTGCCTAAATGTCCACTTGTTTTTGTAGCCGTTAGCTTTGCTGCCACTTCCATTAGCACCGTTGTCTGCCTACAGAGAGACGTCCTCCTCTATCCTGTCTGGCAGGTTCCCTGGCAGTGCCTGTGTGTTATCAACAGACACTCACACATTGCAATACAGTCCAACATTCAGTTCAGCTTAGGTTTCGGGGAGCTGGATTCTGGTGTTGTTTATTGAAGTCTCCTCAAACGTTGAAAGTCCTTCCAGTACTGCTGTTATATGAGTATTATGTAAATATGAATGAAGTGGATTGTGTTTACATACAAGGGTTTGTTTTAGTGAGGAAGCGAAGGGACAGAGAATTGCATGTGGTGAACAGTGGTCACAGTGACCTCAGGGACCCAGTGTCTCTCTGCTCTCTACACTGAACCCCTGTTGGTTTGGATGTGTATGTGCTCTTTGATGATGATGATGATGATGATGATGATGATGATGATGATGATGATGATGACAAGAGGTTTCCTGTAAAACAGCTGAACTGTCAAACTATAGAATAAGGTTGTTTCCCCTGTGATATCTGATACTGCAGTATTAGTGTGTTGGTGTGTTCTCTCTGATTTGCTGCTGCTGTGTTTAGTTATCTGCCTGTAACAAATGTGACTCATGAGCACTTTAGCTTGCGGCACCACCCGTCCCGTGGTTGCCGTCTGATAGGCCACATCTCTACCTCTAGGACACAGTTGGCTGCTCAAAGATTGCTTCAAAATGAAACCAATTCAAAATAAACCTTTCGGCATCTATTACAATGCTTTGCTCTCACTCACCTGCATTTGTCTGCCATGTTGGTTAAGTTTTCTGTAGTACTCCATATGGATCAATCACTATTCTATAACTTCTCTGTCCTCTCCTCCTCTGTTCTGCGTGCCTAATCTACTGAGAAATGTGCCGTAGCTGAAGTGTTGTTTACTTCTGTTATCAGACAGAGCCAATGATAGGGCTGTGATTGTGCTTGGTGTGTGTCAAACTGTGTACGTATATGCACGTGTGTGTGGGACTGTGGTGTGCATTATTATGTTGCACAGCAGCTGTAGCATGAATAAAGCACAACCACTACTAGTTTAGAGTTTGTGAAGTTTGCACATTATGTTGTCAAAACGATATTAAAAAGTGTTGCATTTGCTTTAGTACTGCAACCTTTTTCCCTCTATCAAATGCACCCAGATGATTCTCATGATCCACAGATGGTGATACTGTGTATGTGTTTATAAGATGGTTTGTCTTCATGCATGGCAAATGAAAGGAGAGGAACCTTATATGGCAGGAGGATCACTGAAGGCTCAGCGCCTGCAGATGATGGGAATCATATGTAGAGGGTTTAGTCAACAGATGTGATCCCTTGCTCTTTACTCACTGTTACACTACAGCATAATGAGCTTTCCTTGTTGTTGTGCACCTCTTAAACTAAAGTAGAAGGAGCATCTTCTCATCGTAGGTCTGCAGGTCTCGACGTCTAGGTGCTGCATGGTTGTGGTTTTGGCAGGGACCTCTGCTGGTCCCTGCCAAAACCACAACCATGCAGCACCTAGACGTCGAGACCTGCAGACCTACGATGAGAAGATGCTCCTTCTACTTAGTTTGATGTCGTTCCTGCTTCATTTCATGTCATTTACTCTTGGCTCTACTATAGGCAACACTTGGCCCAGATACAAATGTGTATCAATACAAACAAACACACTTTGTAAGTTAGGTTCTTTTTTTTTAACACCACCATAAATGAAATCTGAAAACGTTTCCATTTCCATTCGAGAACACTGCAACGCCACTTATGTTCTTCCACATACTTGAAGGGTTAGGTGTTGATTTTCCTGTTACGGGTTGCCATAGTGATGCTCATAAAGCTTACATAAATCTAGATTAATATATTTAAACCTGAACCAGAGAAAGAGAGAGGGAGAGGACGCACATGTTAGTATCAGTCGCAGTATGTCTGGAGGAGGCTGCTCTCGTTTCAGTGTTTTCACTGCAGGTATTCAAGCATGGAGAGTCGTCTCTGTGGGCAGCGAACCGGAAAGGACCCATGTGTTCATGTGTGCGTCTGGATGTGCAACGCAGTCTTCTGTGTGTGCTGTGCGTATGTTAGCGCTGTCGGGTGTGTACCATAGTGAGTGTTTAGTGTACAGTCCAGGCCTCAGGCTGAACCAAGCAGAGTCACTGTGGTCGCTGCTGGCCAATCACACCTCAGGAATATGATAACGTTGTTGCTGCACTCCACACGCTGGCACAAGACCAGATTCACACATCTCGGTTCCAACACACATCTGCAGTATGTTGGCTGTGCATGCCAAGAATCCTCTCTCCTGCAACAATGGTTGTAATGTCAGCCTGTCCTTGAGCAAGGTATCGATCAGTGCAGAAATGGCGCCTGAACCAGGACATTTGTTATCATTTTAGCACTTCCCGTGCCCAGGTTCAACGTTTTTGAGTTTTTGGTTAGATGGCTGAAATAACGTCTGTAGGTAACACAAGCATATGAGATTTGAATGTTTGTTGAATGTCATTAAACATGTCTGAAGATACGTGTCTTAAAACTGGTGGTTGCTAACAAGTTAGCAAAGGAGACTACTAAACGCCGTCATGCCAGACATTAGTGCCTTTAGTGGCGGTGACTTGAAGTATTGCAACAGTGATGCAGTTCCTTTAAAGCAGGTGTATTCAACTAAAATTCAACGAGGTCCAGTTAGAGAAAATGTCCCCATGCAAAGGTCCGGAACATCAAAATGTCTAACTTGCTTTATGAATTAGTGTGATATATATTGAAGTAGCTTTATCAACGTCTGCATGTAATCAACAACTGACTGCAAATCAAATAAAGAAAGTACAATTAAAAAAACAACAATATTTATTGTCAATGAACATTGAACTATACAGATATACAGTAATACTGTGGATATGTGTAATGTTTCCTCTCGGGCTGCATTTACAAATAAAATAAGAAAATAAATAAAATAGCTTTTGAAAATATGTGCATCTTAAAAGTGCTTAGTTTTAGATAAATAAAATAAAGTGTAGCAGCAGCTTGAGTTTCCCTTTTTCTTTGTTAACCGTTTCACATCATGACTTGACAGTTTCAGTCAGACGATTATAGAACAATATCAGTCCTTTACACATCATAACATTGAACAGTTTTAAAAAGTTTCTCTTTCTTTCCCCTCTTATATTGCAGTCCCTCACTCACTTTTTTAAAATTCAGTGCGAGAATTGAGCTCGAGCTTGTCCTGCCAGGAGTTTGTAAATCTGGGCTGACATGGAGTCAGGGCTATTCTCATACACATTGCAGGTGCTCATTGGTTACAGTGATGCAAACACAGGTATGGTAAAAAAAGAGAGAACTATTCGAAGCAGAAAAAAAACTGCGTAGTATACCAATCTGACAAAAGGCCTGTGCTATAATGCTTCAATTAACTTGCTATTCTTTATAATATACTCAGATCAATAGGAGACAGAGAGGTTAAGTTATAAATCAAGGGTTTTTATTATTATTTACAGCAGGGGTGGGGACCTTTTAATCCTTTACATTTTTATACATCCTCCGAGGGCCGTACAATAGCGCATTCACACTGCGGTACTTTTCCCACAAAGGTTCAATGCGAACTTAGTTCAGTGAACTCTTTTATCGCGTTCACACCAAAAAGAGCCGGTACTAAATATAGGCTCTTTTCTCACAAAGAGCCGCTCGTAAGTCCCGCTAGAGAGCAGGGACTTTCGAGCGGCTCTTTTGTGAGAAAAGAGCTATATTTCTGATTGGCTGGGGCGGATTGCAAACCACGCCCCGTAAAACTTCCAAAAAGTTTTGTGAAGCCGCCATTTTATTATCCTCGCATTAGCATTATTAGCATTAGCAATTAGCCCAGCGCAGAAACGCAGAGAGACTAACTTATGGCAACACAAAATAAAACATGGGAGCGGTGGAGATGAGGAGGTGTCGGCGTTCTGGCGATTTACTCGGAAGGCTTCAGTAGAAGCTTGCTGGGAGTCCCAGCAACTTCTACTGAAGTCCTCTTACACTCCGGGGACTTCCGGCCGGGGACTTTGGGCGCAGTATCCGCCGTGAAGTTGTTTGTAGCCTGCCAGTAAACCCAAAGCAGAAGAAGAAGAAGTGAAGTCAGCGGCTTCATTTGCCTAATCCACCCCCAGAGACGTTTTCCGGTGTGAACGCGATCTGTACTTAGTTCTATGCGAACTAAAGAGTTTGCATGAACTAAGTTCGGCATGAACCTTGTGGGAAAAAGTACTGGCGGTGTGAATGCGCCTAATGATTGAACTCACTTCTGCTTAAAAGAAACTAAAATCACAGCCCATTCATTTGGCCTTTCTTTCATGCTGTGCAAAGAAAAAGGCAACCTCTTAATCCAGATATCTCAACATGACTTGCGCATGCATGCATGTGCACGGTGTGGCGTGACCACCAACACAGAAAGATATGGACACAAGATGTGTGCAAATGTATTTAGTATCCTATCCATGTGGACATGATTTAAGTGTGGGCGGACCTAACCTCCTCTTGGGGGGTCCGGGGGCATGCTCCCCCGGGAATATTAAATATTGAAGTTAAAAGCATCATTCGGGTGGCACTTTGAGAGGCAACATGAAGAGATCTATGGATACATCTCTCAACACTCATATGAAACAGAACTGTAAGCATATTTTTCTTTTTGGATATTTTACAAATCACTCCCCTTTTAAAACTCTATTCCTGTTATTTTTAACAACTTTTTTTGTTACTGTCATATAGTATTTTATACCTGTTTTTAATTTAGTCTCATTAATACCTATAATGATCATATCAAGGTGTGCCTTAACCTCACTGAGCTGAGGTTATTTGAGCCTCTTCAGGAGAGAGCTCTCTTCCACCTGGTTGTAGGGGCTGTGCATCTTCACTGGTCTCACGATTCGATTCGATTACGATTATCCTGTCAACGATTCGATTCAATTCGATATCCCGATGCATCACGATTCATACCAATGCGTTGCATCCTCAATTTTTCTATATTACTGCACATGGCTTATTTTTCATCAATGCATACATGCAGTAAATACATATGAACTCTCTTTTATTATTTAGAAAGTGCTTCAGAAATCAATAACATAAATGTCTTGAACATTAATTTATAAACCAAAATAAATTAATTGTATAGGTCTAGCCTCCCTATATCTGTGTGTGAAGTTGTTCCATCCTCAAAAACAAAAAAATAATGCTTCTGCAGTCTAGCTGCAGCTTCTAGTAACGGTCTTCCGTTAAAAAAAGGACACTGAATGTCCTGAATGTGGCATGACACACAGGACTTGAGTCTGAACACATGCAGACAACAGGAGTATTTACAATAGCATATAGCATACAAACAAAAATACTTCATGTGGGTGCACACTTACATTCTCTGTTTTACCGTTACATAAATCCCATGAATGTATGAGATTAAAATTAGCTTCATTATATCTCAGTGATTAAGTGAATAATAACGTTTCTAATCGGGTCACTATCAGCCTGTCACTCATTATTTTCAGGGAGGGGGGCGGGGTTTGGAGGAACGGAGAGGAGACGTGCTCGCGGAAGCTTTTTTCCTCTCCTGCCTTCACAAACTTTACACACGTATATATCGTCTGAAAATTGCTAAAGGACATTCATACTTTGCAATCCAAGACTTAATTAAATCCACCAAAAACCTGACATAATTGTAACGCGATTATTTTGAAAAACATAAATCCCTGTGCCTCTGAGCCGCAGCGACACGGAGTGATTCAGAGCGGGTCCCTTCTGCCGTTGGTTCTGGACTGGTGGTGTTGTGTTGGTGGATAAAGCAGCTCCGTGTTTGGTGTTGCTGTGCCGCTGTCACGTCTGTTCCGTGATCTCTGCGTCACCGACCGATTGATATTAAAAGTGACAGAAAAAAAAAAACGTTATAGTAAAGCCGCGGCCGGGAAGCAACGTTACTACGCTATAACCGATTATCTTCCGTCACTGCATCGATAACGAATCGTCCACGTCCGCATCGCAGAAACGATTATTTTCAACACCCCTACCTGGTTGTAGAAAAGCTCTTTAAATTCGTTAGCATAGCTAGCTAACCAGATGCTAATAGCAACAGATCGCCACTGTGCTTACAACTAAAGACACAGCCACGTAAACACTGTGGCATGTGTACGGCTCCTTATGGTACTGCAATATTTGAAGGGCTGGAGCGGCGTTCCGTGTGCTCTCTGTCAGCACTCCTTTCAGACGAGACATACCACGTGAAGACACGTTACGCTCGTGTTGTGTTCAATGAAACCTGTCCTTGGCCAGGAAAAACAGGTACTCGCGCTTGTTTAATTATTTTTGCGGTCTAGATTTCGTCTTCTTTTTTGAAGTGAGAAGTTGTCCTCAGTCGGACTGACGGACGGACTCCCCACCCCCAAAACAAAACTCTTCGGTTCTCCAACGAATTACACAAGTCACCCAAATCAGCGTTAAAAAGCGGGAGGCGCCGAAAAATCCCCTATTAATGTATTGATTATAGCTCCGGGTCCGTATAGGTCGGCGTCTGGGTCCGGATCCGGTCCGCCTGTTGCCGACCCCTGCTTTAAAGGTTAACAACATCTGATTGTTACATTTACACTTCAACTATTCTAACATTTCTGTATATATGTGGAGATTATCCTGCTGAACAAAACATGCAAGAATCATAACTGTGTTTGCCACACATTGCTTTTTCTTTGTTGGCTCTGGAGAAGCAAGTCAATGCAATAGTTCATGCGTCTGGATAATGACATTTCTTACTTAGCTCCGAAAATGCATCTTAAATTGTATCACATTTCTATATTACCTATTGCAGATTGGAATCAAAATTTGTTCAGAAAAAAATAGAAATGTATAATATACTACATGATAAATCTTTTGTGTTCATGAGCACCATCCACTGTCGGTCATAAACAGCCAGCATGTCCTTTCTCTGTTCATTTTGAACTTTAAAGCAGCCACTACTTTCCACTGTGATCTGCAGCACACATTAGCTTTCCAGCTCCTCTGCAAACATAGGCACGTGTCTCGTCTTGTGCTGTGGCTTAGTGGACGAGCTACTAACGAACACACACCAGGGGAAAGTCCACCTCTTCTGTCAGTTTGAAGGCTCATGGTAGTTTGCAGAATCACTGCAAACAGCTTAAAAACATTCCTGCAGATGATGTCCTGCAGGATTTAATCCGGATCCTGTTTATTGTACAGAAGTCAGGGCTTTGAATTATTGGCTTGAGAGTTACAGTTTCAGTGTCATTTCAGTTCAAAATAGATACGGTCCAGACAAAGCCCGGTCTTTAAATGCAAGTGCCTGAGACATCAAGAATCCAGTTAGTGTTATGCGGCAGGAAGGAGGGCCAGGTATGGCTGCATAATCACAAGCACGCTGCAACAAACCTACAGCCTGCTGTGTCTGTGTGGGAAGAGGCAGACTTGACTTTAGAGTGTTCTGAGTACAGTTTAAGTTTCATTGTTCACATAGTAAAGACTTACTGAGCACGTCTTTTTGCAAGCTTCATTTGGTCAACTGAGATGTTCTTGTTGGGGATTGAGATGGTAATGTGTGGTGTGAATTCACTCCCTGTGGAAAAGGACAGCATACCCAGCTGTTCTCTTCATTTTGAGGAAATCGCTGCCTTAGCCTTTCCATGTCTTTGTGTCTGTGTACGAGCCTGAGCATGGGTGTTTGCACTGACCATGAGATTACAGGCAGACAGCCAGAGAGAAATCCTTGGTTTCATTGAAAGGCTCCTCCACATCAGAGACGGATGGAGATTTACAGCGTCAACAGCACATATGTTTTATTGAGCTGGTAGGGATGTTAGTGGTTAGTTTGATCATAGGTTACTGCTTTAGATCCAACAGTAGCGTTTCTGCATTCCCTCTGCAACTTCCTTAAGGTGGGGAAGGTAATTCACTTCAGAAACACTTTAGTTATATTCCATGGAATGCTCTTAACATCCGATAACAATGAATACATTAAGTGCTTTGACAATAAATACATAAAAATATTTCAAATGTGGAAGCCGTGGCGCTGTAAAAAGCACGACCAATCATCTGCCTCGGCCCATGGCAGAATACTGGATGGCCTACCTGCCTTCAGCCTTCCATCTCGTGCACAAACTTATCTCGTGCCCTCATTGGTCACAGTGCAGCGTTCGTGGTGTGTTGGAGGAGGGGCTCTGTAAGGAAGTCTGAAGGAAGAGCAGATTTTTTCGCGTGTGTATTTTCAATTCTAGCGCACTCGAGCTGCTTTCTCCATTCTTACCACCTACCTTAGTCTTACATTGGTCATGTGTGATTTCTATAGCTGCAATTTGGAAATGAGAGCTTCTTCCAAATCCTAAACAGAAGCTCCACAGGTAGGAGAACTTACTGTTTACCATGTAATGATGGGTTCACATTCACATTAGTCTCTAACTTACTTTGACCTTCTTATTTTTAAGATCCATGGTGTGTTTATGAAGCAAAAAGCAGCAGGACTTTCATCTTCAATGGAACCCAAAGATGTAAGGGGCCAACAGGACGCATGAAAGAAGAGCAGAGACAAGTTGTTGATTGTTATTCACACAGATGCAGACAGAAACCTGCCCAGTCTGAGCTGGTATTTAAATGAAGTGCTCTGTGATACATACCCAGACAGTACGGATAAAGTCCAAAGGCAAGATTCAGCCTGCCTCCTTCTCTGTCTCAGTGTGTCTGAGCACATGTGGCCTCAAGTCTACACACTAGACATTTGTCTTATTGCTCTGACTGTGATTGGGATGTGGCTGGCTGCCTTGTCCCACTGTTAAAAGGATCGATGTATGTCTGCTTTCACTTGTGCATCCAGCTTGTCAATCTTATTTTAATCTGTACATGGTAAATATTACAACCCTCAATCATTGCATCTCCTTTCATTGTCTGATTTGTTCTGGTCTCTGGAATCTGGATACATGTATTCATATGTAAATGTTAAATGGACAGTGATTATATAGCCGGTATAACCCAGTCTTTACGACCCCTCAAAGGCGCTTACATTCTACAAGTCATCATTCACACATTCCACACCTTGTTTATACAGAGCAGTGCCTTTGCTCAGTAAGCTAACAATCACAAATATTCACACACCGTTGCCAGGCCAACTCTAAGTATTTGCCCAGGACACAGCGCCATGTTGGCTGCAGAGTATAACCCCCAACCTTCCAATTGAAGGACAACCGTACTCCCTCACAGCCGCAGTCGGCCCCATAAGGTGGACTTGGACAGTGAGACATCGTGAAACAAAGTAGGAGAAGTTCTTACTTATATACATTGCAACTTAAGGTCACGTTCTTTTGGCAATCAGGACCATCAGTGCTGGTCCAATCTAAGCTGTGCTGGAGAACAAGTGGATTCAATCATTTATGCTTTCTGACATTATTCCATCTCATTTCCTCGTTCTTGGCTGAATGTTAAATTGTATCACATGATGATCTAATGGCTATATGATAATCCATGGAATTTTCCGGAAGGGATGATGTCTGTGGAGATTTGGGTCTCTCGAGCTTTGTGGGGGGTCTGTGGTGTATTTACGGGGGTCCAATGTGGATGACAGCAAGAGGGAGTTTAGCCATCTTGCTATTCTGTGTCTTTCCTCTAAAAACACAAGGTGTGCCGTGTTGCCATGGTCCCTTTGTAACTCAGCTCTCCGAGTTGGAGAAAGAGTGTTTACCTTCAGTTGTTTCAATAAGACAGGTTCATTCATTCCAACCCAAGAGGAGCTAGATTGAAGTCAAAGTGAGTTTCTGGGAGATGCACGCCCTTGTTAAACGGAGCTCTCCCAGCTCTCAGCCACTCTTTGTTCGGGCCCTGTCATCAACCTCATGGACTGTGATTCCCTCCAGTTTGGAGAACAAAGGGAACTGATCTGAGGATTAGGCCTGGAGATACCACCAGGCCTTCTGCCTGCCGGGACGCCTCACTACCTGTTCTTCGAGTGGGACATTTGGAAAAGCAGGAGAAATACAGAAGTACTAGCTTGAAATGCAAATGACTCAATGGACTCAAGAGAAGAGAGGCTTGCTCAGAGTAAATAACGTTCTGTGACGAGGAATGACCCAGCTCTCCTGAATGCTGTAAATCTGCTATTTTGAAACCTGAGGTAGAAATGAATTAGTCACACAGCATAAAACTTGCTCAATGTTTAATGTTGTATTCTAAAAACACAGAGGTACAAATTAGGCAGACCAAACATTTCCAGATGAAGGGAAAGTCGCATGTCACAGTATTCCTAATATTTGGTCAGAAAACTTCTCTTTAAGTATTTAAGTTCTACTAGAAATGAGTGATGTGTCGGCTCTTTGAAGTGAACGACGGGAGCCGGCTCGTGTTGTTGTTAAGTAATACAAGACAGAATTATATGACGATCTCCGCGCTACGGGTGCTCCGGCGTGCAGTGACATATATCCAAGGATTAGAGACGGTTGGATGCTGCTGTTTTGAGCATTCCAATACATGTATTTTTTTTGTGTAGCGTGGTTCTACAATCAGAGTTACAAGGGTCTG
Organism: Harpagifer antarcticus; assembly: GCA_902827135.1. NCBI lineage: Eukaryota > Metazoa > Chordata > Actinopteri > Perciformes > Harpagiferidae > Harpagifer > Harpagifer antarcticus. The sequence continues at coordinate 1,200,816 of CADEHL010000172.1, read as the reverse complement.
TAAATGCAATGAAAACAATTGGCCACAGCAAATCATTATATTAAACATGTCATTTTTTACTTTGAATGCTTCAATACAAAGGTGATATATGTGTACTACACAATATATATATAATTAGTCCAAACAGGGCTACATTTGATTGAATTATAAAAGGTATATCTGAAGATAAACCTAGTAACCCCGCCCCCTTACGGCTCTTTTGAACGGCTCTCGCAAGGAACAGAGCCATAAGATCCGGCTCCCTTCAAAGAGCCATAATTCCCATCACTAGTCTCCAGCACCAGAGTTGAATATATTGCTTTGTGTCACTGTTTCTCTAAGTCAGTTCACTTTAATCACACTAGGTGGCAGCATAGCCGCACTTCAAATTCTCCCCGTTTCAGATTTGTCTTTACAAAATAAGGTTTCCAAAAATTGCACCATGTTCTGGACCGAAGCCCAGGTGATGCTTATGTGCTGATCTGGTGTTAGCAGGGCAACTCTCACTATCCGTTCATTGAGAAGCTCACTCACCCCCAGACAAGGTTGGATGCTGGAATGAGTCGCAGGGCATTTAGATCAATGTTTGGTCAGGTGGTGTACAGTCATGGTGCAGGGCTCAACGTGTCTTTATTGACTTATTGTGTCCCAAATGTATCAACATGAGATGTTGTGAAGGTTGCAGGAGGCTAGTGGTATGCATAATGAAGCAGGAGCTCAGAAACATCCAAAGGTTCTGTTACCCACAATCCTTTGCAACAGAGCATATTCAAAACAGCCTTCAACACAAGATATCCATGGCTGTAGCAAATGGTTATTGCATGAATGTGTGATTCAGAACAACACAAAGGGAATTCAAGAGATACATGTGGTTTATTTTTGATCAAATGTAATTTAAATAGCATTTAGATGTATACATGTGTTCTATTATGTCTCCACCAGGTGGCTCTGCTCGGCTTGGACCTCTTATCTGCCTTAGTGACGAGGTTACAGGAGAGATTTAGGTCCCACGTGGGAACAGGTAAGATTCAATATATTATATCTTGTAATAAATTATCAATACACAATATCATATTTGTGTAATGTAGATTAAAGCCTCTTACTTCAAATGTCTAAAGAGGAGCTTTTAGAACCTCCCACAGATACGCCCATTGAATCAAACAAATCGAGAAATATGGAGTTTAAAGGTCAAGGTACATTTGAATGTTGCGTTTTCTTGCAATTTTACAATTTCCAGAGCTTTTGTGAAATCTCACCAGTCTCTCATTTAAACTAAACAATTCTTTAACAATATGAGTTAACATTTCCGGTAAACTAGAGATTCAGTTATCAATGATCAGTGCACCCCCGAACGTCTTAGTTCACATTTGAATGCAGGCATAATGGCTGAGATACTGTCTTTGCTTTGAGGACAGTTCTTTTCTACCACGGTGACTGCTGCCCACTGTTTTTTATGGAGGACGGAACATTACATAAGTATAAATAAATAAATGTGTAAATAAATGTATGAATAAATACAGGAATAAATAAATGAAGAAATAAATACACAAATAATAAATGTGGAAATAAATACACAAATAAATAAATAAAAGAATAATGCATAAATAAATATGAGAAATAAATACTTGAATGTATAAATAAATAAAAGTCGAAAATAAAACAGAACACATGTTATTATATATCTTTTAATATATTCCTACATTTACGGTCACTTACATTTATTTATTTATGTCTTTCTGTGTCCATATGCTATGAGGTGGGCGGTCCTAACCTCAGCCTGAAGCATGATTGGTTACAGGAGTGTGATCATTTCTGACAGATTGGGTTTAGCAGAAGTGGCATGATTTTGTTCTCAGGAGGAGAATTTGAGAGAATATTACCCAAAAACCCAAACCCAAAAATCTGCCAGACATGATCACACTCCTGTAACCAATCATGCTTCAGACTGAGGTTAGGACCGCCCACCTCATTAGCATATGGACACAGAAATACATAAATAAATAAATGTAAGTGACCGTAAATGTAGAAATATATTAAAGATATATAATAACGTGTGTTCTGTTTTATCTTCGACTTTTATTTATTTATTTATACATTCATGTATTTATTTCCATATTTATTTATGCATTTATTCTTTTATTTATTATTTGTGTATTTATTTCCACATTTATTTATTTCTGTATTTATTTCCTCATTTATTCTTTCTGTATTTATTTCTTTCCGTTTTTATTTATTTATTCCTGTATTTCTTCACACATTTATTTTTAATTGTTGTATACTTGTGTTCAAATAAGAACAAATGACTCTACAATTCAAACTCCTCCTTCTATGATGACTGTTTTGAGGGGATGCCTGAAAGATTGATTGGCCATAGGATCATTTTCAATACCCATACATATGTTTGTAATTCCTGGTCTGGTGTGATTCTTCTTGGTTTCCTTCTGCTCTTCCCTCAGTTCTTCCCAGCCTTATCGATCGATTGGAGATTCTAAGACCAAGTGCGAGAACAGGACCAAACAGTGCTGCTAAAGATCATGGAGCAAGCTGCCAGCCCACAGGTACCAACACACACTCACACACAGCCAATGACTGCTGCTTCCTGATTGAGCCCACCTTAGTGCTTGTGCGATGTGATGAAATTGACCACTGAGCTGTTGTATTGAATCTAATCCTCAAACCTCTGATATTATAACCCAACATAACTCCCTGTTGCCCTACCTGAAACCCTTCACATTGACTTGCTCTGATGTGTCTCCAGGACAAAAACTGCCCAACAAAATGTTTGCGACCAGTTTTTGTCCTGAATGATTATTATATCATTATTAAGAGAGCTGAGGTTTTACTTCCAATTTCTGAGAAAAACGTGTCAAAATGGATGCCATATTAAAACAACAACACATAGATTATATCTTTATATATTATATCTTTGAATAGCCATTCATGGCGGACTGGTCCATTTCCTTTACTGTTTGTATTCTCAATGATCCTCTGACTGATAATCCATTGTGTTGTGTGTGTTGTTATAGTATGTGTGGGACCGCATGCTGGGAGGCTTCAAACACAAGAACAACAGGACCAGAGAAGGAGTGTGCCTTTGTCTCATCGCCACGCTGAGCACGTGAGTCTCACCTTTCTTATTGCACGTGCACTGTCCGTGAGGATGATACACACATTTCCATTCTTGCAAATTAGAATGGATACATGCAGTTTATTTTATTTTTTTACAAGTCTTTTTTATTTCATTATAGTGTACAGTAATCGATGCCATTTCATTTATATTGTAATATCACAGTACCACAGTACACTCTCCCCTCCCTCCCTCCACCTGAAAAAAAATGCTTATCAATATATCTGTCACAGTTCTGTCTAAGTTTGGGTGTTTTCACTGTTCTCTGTCATGTTTTCCTCCTGTCGTTAGTGTCCCTGTGTGTTCTCCTCCCTCCTCACCTGTGTGTCGTTAGCTAATTGTGTTCACCTGTGGCTCTTGTGTTTTTCTCCTCCCTCCTCACCTGTGTCTCGTTTACCGATTGTGTTCACCTGTGTCTGGTAATTAGCCCTCCCTGTATTTAGTCTTGTCTCGTGCTGTGTTCAGTGTCGGTGCTTCTTTTGTTGGTGACGGACTTCACCGGTGAGTGTTCTGTGTTTGGCTGTATTCGTTCCATTTTAGCCTTGAAATAAAGGTTTACCAAAGTTATCTGCGCTTGGGTCCAGCTTCCTTCACTCAACCGTGACAGAAGCACCGACCAGAGATGGACCCAGCAGATGACCCATTTGAGGAGGAATTACAGCATTTTTCATTTGCTTTGGCTTGCTGCTATGATTGGTGGAGGGGAGCGTCCAGTGTTCGGCAGAAGGAGGCCGCTCTGGTAGAGGCGCACCGGTTGGCTATGGAGAAACCGGACTTGGTGAAGTTCTTACCTGACTGGATGTTGAACTTCATCTGGGCGTGTGATTTCCAGCCTGCGGACTATAAACGTCTCGGTGTGTTCGTCTGGAGTCAACCAGTGCTTCCGCCCCAGTTCCTGCTCCTGTCCAAGAGGCGTTTTCGGAACTCGGCTGGCTTTTGGAGGTCCACGGAGCCTTCAGGCGGCTTCTAAGAGAAGGAGTCGCAGTCCAGGCTAGCAATCCGAGCCCCAAGAGCCATGGTTCCGGCTACAGAACCGGCCCACACAGCCATGGTTCCGGCCCCAGTACAGGCCCCAGCAGCCATCATTCCAGCCCCAGTTCTGGCTCCAGCTGCCATAGTCCCCTCCCTGGTCCCTTCTCCAGTCCCACCTCTAGTCACTTCTCAAGTCCCTCCTCGAGTCACCTCTCTAGTCCCTTCCCTCATCCCATCTCGAGTCCCCTCTCAAGTCAACTCCCCAGTGTACTCTCGAGTCACCTCTCAAGTTCCCCTCAGGTCTCCTCTCGAGTTCCCTCTCAAGTCCCCTCTCTAGTCCCCCTCTCGAGTTCCCTCTCGAGTCACCTCTCAAGTTTCCCCTCAGGTCTCCTCTCGAGTTCCCTCTCAAGTCCCCTCTCAGGTCCCCTCTCAGGTCCCCCTCAGTCCCCTCTCAGGTCCCCTCTCGAGTTCCTTCTCGAGTCCACTCTCCAGTTTCCTCTCAAGTTCCCTCTCAGCCTCTCTCGAGTCCCCACTCAAGCCCCTACTCATGTCCAGTTGGAGGTCCCGCAGACTAGTCTTCTGCCGGGGTCCTGCCAACCTCATGTCCTGTCCAGTTGGAGGTCCCGCAGACTAGTCTTCTGCCGGGGTCCTGCCAACCCCATGTCCTGTCCGTTGGAGGTTCCGCTGGGGTCCTGCCAACCTCATGTCCTGTCCAGTTGGAGGTCCCGCAGACTAGTCTTCTGCCGGGGGTCCTGCCAACCCCATGTCTTTCCAGTTGGAGGTCCCGCAGACTAGCCCTCTGCCGGGGGTCCTGCCAACCCATGTCCTGTCCAGTTGGAGGTCCCGCAGACTAGCCCTCTGCCGGGGTCGCCCAACCCCATGTCTTGTCCCGTTGGAGGCCCCGCCGACTACTCTCCTGCCGGGTTCCTGCCAACCCTTTGTCCGGTCTCGTTGGAGGCCCCTCGACTACTCTCCTGCCGGGTCCTGCCAACCCTGTGTCCTGTCCCGTTGGAGGCCCCGCCGACTACTCTCCTGCCGGGGTCCTGCCAACCCTATGTCCTGTTCCGTTGGAGGCCCCCGCCGACTCTCCTGCCGGGGGTCCTGCCAACCCTGTGTCCTGTCCCGTTGGAGGCCCCGCCGACTACTCTCCTGCCGGGGGTCCTGCCAACCCTGTGTCCTGTCCCGTTGGAGGCCCCGCCGACTACTCTCCTGCCGGGGGTCCTGCCAACCCTATGTCCTGTTCCGTTGGAGGCCCCGCCGACTACTCTCCTGCCGGGGTCCTGCCAACCCTGTGTCCTGTCCCGTTGGAGGCCCCCGCCGACTACTCTCCTGCCGGGGTCCTGCCAACCCTATGTCCTGTTCCGTTGGAGGCCCCGCCGACTACTCTCCTGCCGGGGGTCCTGCCAACCCTGTGTCCTGTCCCGTTGGAGGCCCCGCCGACTACTCTCTGCCGGGGGTCCTGCCAACACCTATGTCCTGTTCCTTGGAGGTCCCGCCGTCTACTCACCTGCCGGGGGTACTGCCAACCCTGTGTCCTGTGCCGTTGGAGTCCCCCGTCTCCTCTCTGCCGGGGGTACTGCCAACCTTTT